>CM041049.1:196400-2596400 GCA_023078785.2 Hyles euphorbiae
CAATACTACTTACGACATATGTCTGACTTTTAGGACTCTGTGTATTGATTAGCGCATGGTTATCGACGGATTACCATGACTACTGATTACCGATATCGATACAGATAAACATGACGTTATCTAATGGTAACCGATCGATTACCATGCGCTTCAACCGTGAAGGAGATATCGTGAGGAATCCTGCACAATGTAGATTTTCAATAACTTCTAAGGTATGTGAGTCTCTCTAGCCCGCACTAGAACAGCGTGGTGGACTTTGTATCCTCTCAATAGAATTGTTGATTGTAGAGGAAGTCCGTGCCCTGCAGTGGCACGTATGTAGGCTAGATAATGAGAGAAGTTAGTAGCTGCTTGTGCAATTATAATTAAATTCCATGAAACTACTGTTAATTAGTATTAGTCAAACTAGTCAGTGCATCGGAATTGCTAACGACATGGGCGCCTGTGTTGCTCAGTGGTGCTGCTCATTGCTTGATTATGCTCGTTCGACCGCTCCCGCCACAGTCCCACACCACACCGGTAACTATACACGAGAATACCACTAATTAGATGTACAAATACTAATTAGTATGTCGTGATAACTTTGTGCTGCATCGGTGCTTAGCGATATAAAATACCATATAATAAAGTTGGATTGTTTAAAGGGCTATTCATGTACCACTTTTTTCCACAAGCGTTCCAAAGAAAACATGAACAAAAACACCAAGCTTTGATTTTTGACATATTCTATGGCGGTGTATCCATCCAAAATGACTACATACAATCGTAATTTCCTGGTTCGGATTCCTGGATATTTCTTATATTGTATTGGCGTTGGATGACGTATTTTATTTTTTCTGCCTTTACTTTCCCGTCACTGGCTTCTTACCTAGCGTCAATATTATTTGAGAATGCGGTCGTTTAATCCACCATGCGGACATATGTTGGAACACCATGGGTTGGAAACTTCACAATTCTAGTGCCTTAGATGCAAATTCTACCACGATGTTTTTCATCAGATGTATGGATATTGATTCATAATTTCTCCTAGTATAATGCTTGGCGTGAATCATCCCACGTGATGACAGTGTTACAGATGCGAGCTGGGAGCAATAGTTTGGTCGGTATTGCGTCGCTGCCCGGCGCTAGACGTCCATACTTCACAGCAAGCACTCAAAGTGTCGGCTCGCACCAGCAAACATTACTGACGCTATACGCATTCGAATTTATCATCAATGTTATTGGATCTAGCTCGGCATCTAGGACACTCGATTTTATTTACGTTATTAAACACGGGAACTGACTTTAAGCTCTCAAAATATGCCCTACATACGCCCCCTACTGAGATTACAACTCTTCTAAAAACTTCTTCTTGGATGATCGTGCTCTCCGACTCCAGGTAGACGGACTTCACGTGCCATAGAATTCATAAAGGGATTTATACTGTATGCAAGTTTCCTCGCGATGTTTTCCTACGCTTCTGGTACAGCGCGCCCCGTACCACAAGCAGTGGGTTGTTTATAAAACCGCGGTGAGTAGTTAGTGCGGCTCGGCCCGGGTGGGCACGTTTAGCGACCGACTTAACACATGTGATGATTTACAATATCGCCGGGACAAACAACATCCGTTAGTGGAGCCCGCCGCCGCCGCGCCCACAATTATATGTAAATCTGCGAAGAAGCGAGGGGGTGCGGGGTGTACATGCAGGGGGAGGGGAGGGGTGAGGCAGTGTTCCGCGCGTTATGGTGATAATACGAGTTTAAGTGTCGCTCATGTGTCGTACGTAATCACGCTGAAGGTGATCGTTACAGCCGCGGCGGCCACAGAACCAGCCGACCCAAAACGTCTTTATACTACTATATAATCATAATAAAATATACCCATAACGTATGTATTATAAAGTGGGAATAGGGAAATGCCTTTACCAATTTCCAGTAATTAAACCAATTTAGGAATATAAAAATTATCGTACCCAATTATAATATACTAAGTAGCTTCTTTAGTTACCTTACATTCTACCTCAAACATAGCCCAACACGCGGAAAATAATTAGTAGCTATATTGCTAAATGATTTGAATTGTAAGTTTCACGACTGTCTAACTCTGACATTTACTTTGTCGGGACTAAGAATTTTAGTCCAAAATACTGACCTAATACAGTTGATAGTATACAGGGTATATATCAAGACTGCTACCGAAAACGAAGCCGGGTGGTAGTGTAAAATTGTCACGTTTCTGTACGAAGTTTTTGGTTACGGTTACATTGTGTTTGTAGTCACTAAAACTACCAGCCGGATTGTTCTTCGGTAGCATTTTTGATATACCCTGTATACTTGTGTTATAGTTGTTAAAATATGGATGTTAGGACCGATGCCCGCTAGCGGAGTGGTTGCACGCGCTAGTGTGTGTCGGGCAGTAGGTGGCTTGGTTGTGACGTCACCACGTAATGCGCCGACGATTGCCGCACGAACTGTACCGAGCGACCCAGCGCCACGCTGCGTGCATTACACGCTTGTTGTGTCACTGTCTGAAACACTAACCCCCTCTCCCGTCTCCCCTCTAATTACTTAAACCACGTGACAACAAGGTGTAAAAACAACGTTTAATTAGCCAAAATATAGTAGATAGAATTATGCTAAATATAGTTTCAGATAATTGTTTCAAATAGACAAATCTAGCAACAGGTTTGTTAATATACAATTCCAAAATTAACACCTGACGTTGTTGCATAATACGTGCTCTAGTTTGATTGTTTGGGAAGCCATAATGAATGAGGGATGACAGCTATTACGTGAATCATATTGGAGCTGGGTTGGCAGCGTAGAATAATGCGATTTCTAGATTTGTGATTTGTGATTTGAGAAAGGTTAGTGACAAGTCAAAAGATAATTTGCAATAAGTGTTTTATTAGGGAATTGGGAAGTCTTGTCACGTACCTACTTGATGTATGCGTTCTGTCTAATCTGTTTCTGACTTTATTTAAAGTTACCTTTAATATCCCTAGTTCAAATGCACCAGAAAAAAATAATGGAAACTTGTTTCTCTTAAAAAAAAGTGATAGATAAATTGTAAGCAAATCAAGCGTATTGGCAAAAAACCAAATACGTATATTTACGATACAGAAGTATAAGCTGCTGACCAACTACACACATTTAACTCGTGTAAATGAATGTCAATATTACTTGAGGGAGGGCGGGCGCGGTCGGACACGACGCGGCGGAGACTCAAAGAGTGCGGTTGGCGTTCAGTGTTTTTTACACCGAGGTAAATAGGTGTGCATTAGAAGAGTCAATTTGGCGTGTTGTTGGTGTTTGTCCGCGCTCCTCTGCTGTAGCGTGGCAGGATGGACTGCGTTGTGTTCACTCGCTTCTTTCAGGGGAATCTCATTTGAACAACATTTTTGAAGGAACACAGTGTTATTTTTACCGGTATGACAGAGTGAATGCGCGAGTGTTTATGCAGGTCAGATACAATTCCGAAATATTTCGGTCTGCTCGAACTACGATTTTTATTAGTAGTAGTTTTACATTATTATATTGACATTGTAAATAGGTTATTTCTACTGCCCACCTCAACAGAATATATTTCATGACATTCCCTTTTTTATGGTGGTTACTGTAACCCTGAATTAATTTCTAGCGTTATTAGTGTGCCGTAGAATGTTCCGAATATTGGTAAGCACACCAGACGCGGCTGCCAACATGTTCATAGTGGTCGCGGCTTCGAATCACAGGGCACACCTCTGACTGTTCGGAGTCATGTGTGTATTGATAGTCAATCACCACGCACTAAAACGGTGAAGAAAAACATCATGACGAAACCTGCTTATCAAGGTGATTTACAAGAATTTCTAAGGTATGTAAGTCCGCCAACCCGCACTAGGCCAGCATGGTGGGCAATATGTTCTAACCACTCTCAATCGTACACTAAATTGTAGAGGAGGCTTGTGCCCTGCAGTGGGAAGTATATGGACTGATACAGATTACAGAATGTTCCGAGGTGTATAGTTGGTGCTTATTGCTGCGAGCGGCGCCATTCTGTCCCCCTACTGCTCGCACCTTTTTTTTTTACCTTACTACGCATTTGCATTTGTCCTATCTGGCCGACAGACTTCTTACATCTGATGTGAATAGGTGTGGGTAAATAGGCTTTGGTGAAAAGATGCATATGGTGGGGGCCTACATTTGGTGACCGATTTAAGGATCTTCAAGATTGAAGTAGAAGTTTTTTTATTGGTATGAATGGCGACACGAGCAAACAAGACACCCGATGCTAAGGGATCACTGCCACCCATGAAGGCCATGAACATTTACGACGCTGGACAAATGTATGTGATGCCGGGTTATCAAATCGGGAGCAGACCGGCAAGTTAAAAGGATGGGATGAGGAAAGAAATGGTTCTGGGCATACGGCAATCTCACTCACCCAACGAAACGCAACAGCAAAGCTGACTCTTTACATCGTTTTCCTATGAGACAGTGGTATGTGTGTGTTTGTGTGTGTAAGCCCGCCCATTCTTGTCAAGTCGTGGCTGACAACAGTGGTCATTGTAACATTTCTCAACAAAATATGGATCAATATGAAAATAACCCCACTCCTGTGTTGGTCTACCGCTAACTGTGCGGATATTGTTTCACATACACGCGAGAATCGAACAAAACAGTATTATAAGCGATAGTGTTTTACAGCACATAATTCGACGAAAGTAGTGACGGAACATCGCAACAATAAATGGGTAGTAATACAAAATGCAAATAGTTACTGAACTGCAATTCTAAACTAGAAATCGGAGACTTTAAGTGGCGACCGGCTCTCGGTGGCAACTTTAATTAAACCTAACTTCTGAGATGATGTCCCACTCAAGATAATCCTTGCAAACTTGGCGGTCTGTCGCGCATTGTATTTTGAACCTTATCACGAGGCAGTAGGATGCAATGCGAGTGTACGCGGCAGATGGTGAGCTATTAAGCTGTTGCGTCCTCCTGGTCGACAGGACTAATTCAGAAACAAGATCCTGAGCGCCTTGTACTCCTATTAATGTTCTTGATACGTGGGCGGTCAGTTACATTAAATGGAATGTTTTAGCTTTTCGCCTTACTTCGATCAACGCATCATGGACACATACTTCCTTCGCTGTTACTTGCATTTTTTTTTGTTTTCTTTTTTTTTTTCTAAGATGACCGGACTTTTACCCTTCTGATTATAAGTATCGCTGCGGCATTAAAATCAGTGCAGAATATCAATGTAACAGCAGTTGGGTTGCCGAAAACATTTCATTTACAAAACTTGTTACCTCTCCACTACTGGTGGCGTCGCAATTTTTTTATATGTAGCTAGTGAAGGTGGAACTACGTACATTATACGAGTACTTATATAACTATCAGCCAAATCTGGCAACAAAACAGGCTACAACATAGATGTAGTATAGAACATAGATCGGCAATGTGTCATTTTGAGCGCGACCAAAACTGATTTACGATTGTGTGCGTGAAGTTTACATGTGTGATTGACATATAGTGGTGTACCATGCACTTTCGATACTATCATATCGATATCGATATAACTGTTGGCCTGAAGTTGTGCAATAAAATGTTATGGAAATATGCGACATTTTATTATATATTAACAGAAACTTGTTGATGTGTTTATTTCAATACAGATTGATAAACACACAAATAAATAAAAATAAATTGTCATATTATTTGAAAACATTTTGTTAGAGATGTTTTGTATGGGTCTTTATGTTCACCTGAACAAAATTATTTTTCCATTGTGATGTATACATAGTTCATACACCTAATTAAACTGAGAACAAAAAACACTTTTATAAAATAAAGCTATAATTTACAAAGTATTAGCGTTTTCGGTTTATTTTTTTCAATTTTTAATTTCCTGTCGCGAAGTTTCGATTACTTTACAGCTTTCGTAGTCACAGGGTGGACTCAGTCTGCAACAAAATCCGTGATTATTAGTTTTTTTCAATGAGTAACATTCGTGTAAGTCTAAGAAACACATTTTTACTATATGTGTACTAGAGTAAAAAAAATATGCTTATTTAAGTCAATTAATTGAATTGTAACACATTGGGAAGTGTTGTACGCCTGCTAGGCCGCGTTGGAGGAGCTTGTAGGAAGTCGTTGGATGCAGGCAGCTTACAACAAACTGATGTAGACATTTTTGTGGAAGGCCTATGTTCATTAGTCGCATTCCTGTGGCTGAAGAAAGAGACAGTTTAATAAATTATGAAGCTTTTTTCGATCACGTCACCTAAATTAATGTTTTCCCTATGAGAATTATAAATTTTAAACCTATACCTAATGTTATGATAAATGAATAATGTTGCTTCAAGGTTTGGACGATGATACTGTGCATAGAAGTATCGCATATTTTATAATAATAGCTAATATGTTCTTGTTTTACTATTATAAATTGACAGCCTCTTGGCAGAGATTGAAACAGGTTCTTAATTCATAAATCACACACATGAAGTGTTATAAAAATTATTCCACAATTATAAATAAATGAGTAAAAGTAAAGTAATAAGTAATATTGTAGAATGAATACTATAATAATGGCCGGCATAACGCCAGGTAGAAGAAGAAGAAGAATAATGCACACTATCACAACATACTATAGCTCCATAAAAATGTAGGGAACATGTGTTGTCATAGACTATTTTATCGACAACCTTTTATTGATCGAACCTGTCAGTCCCTAGAATCCCTAGCAACTTTTGGTTGAAATTATTGTAAATTCACGTATTTGATATTATTTTTTATACGCAATGGATGCTTTCAGCGTATTTATATAATGAAATACTATATTCTTTTCTACCGATATGTATACACGGATTTCCATTTAATTCTATAATATCGTCACAAAATAGTATTGTGCAAAAGTGGCCGGTACCTGTGAAAACTTTAATTATTTCGGATTTTTACGCCTGCATGAACCACACCTTGGCACTGCACAATGCACTATAATAAACTACGTTTAATAAATATAACCAAGTACTGTAAAATTAAATAAATTATGAAAATAAGCGAATTTTGTTGCTCGCTTAGTTTGACATATTTTGACTCTGGGTCACTGCAGGCTACTCCTGTGTAAACGTATGGTCGCATCATGCATCTCGCTTTAACATATGAGTTAAATTATTCTATCTCTTTCACATTGCCGATCTATGTTTTATACTAAATCTATGGGCTACAACGTATAATCGACTGAATTCAGTATACAGTAAAACACATTGGCATACAAATTAAAACTTACGCCAGCTTCACATATTGGTTGAAACGCTATTCGTTCAATTCGTGAAGTTAGGAAATCATATTGCCAACGTTATTTCATAGGGAAAACTATACATTGGATGAGCATTGGAGCGCTCGGAGCCAAAGCATGGACCCATGTAGCGGTGGAACTGAGTGGTAGAATGCGCAGTAATTCGCGATGAGCTAATTGTGTCGGCGAGCTAGTAAAAGTCGCAAAACTCCTGCCTGTATACTAGCGAGGATGGGCGCGGTACACAGGTGCGCCGCCGCTAATAAGAGCGCGGAAATGCTCATGTTACATTTTGGAATATTTTTTGTGGGAATTGCATATACAGGGGCTTTTATTAAATGTATAGTTTTATAGTCTTTGCGGCGTAGTTGGTTTATACGCCGGCTGTAAAACGGAAGGTAGCGGACTCGAAACACTATCGAGACAAATGATGGTGTGACTCGGGATAGTGAAGAGTTTTCTGGTACCTGTAATAAATGATTAGAGATGTGTATCACCAGTACAGGCTGATGGTATAAGCGGTACAAATAGCTAGTTTATGAATTAACGCGTCGGCAAGCTCGGGCGGCTCGTAATTAAACCTCTGCCAGGAATCTATGAACCTGACACCTTACCTCTTGGAGATTGGAGTGGCTGCTAAGTTTTCTTCCAATAATAATTATGTATCCTGGACTTTGAAGGAGCGGCATACCATCACCCTCATGTAGTACTATCAAAGTCCAGGATACATAATTATTATTGGAAGAAAACTTAGCAGCCACTCCAATCTCCAAGAGGTAAGGTGTCAGGTTCATAGATTCCTGGCAGAGGTTTAATTACGAGCCGCCCGAGCTGCCGACGCGTTAATTCATAAACTAGCTATTTGTACCGCTATACCATCAGCCTGTACTGGTGTTACACATCTCTAATCATTTATTACAAGTATATACCGGGTATATCAAGAGTGCTACCGAAAACGAAGCTCGGTGGTAATTTTAGTGACTACAAACATAATGTTACTAAAAATTTCGCATAGAAACAAATCATATTTTTACTATTTTTTTTTAATATCGTCATTTTTGGGTTGTAAATGAATAGTTTTTGCTAAAATAATAATTTAAAGCCTTGTGTACCATAGCGGCTTTAAAAATAAAAGGGCGTACACTATTATTTAAGAAAAAACTATGTATTTACTACCCTAATACGACAATAGAAAAAAAAACAAAAAACTCGTCACAATTTATTGCACAAAATCTAGTTGCATTGTGTCTGAAGTCACTAAAACTAACACTCAGCTTCGTTTTCGGTAGCAGTCTTGATATAACCTGTATACACCGCAATGTGGAATTAATAAGTAAAATAATACCTATATTAGTATTTCTAATCTTGTTATTGACCAAAGAAGGAAAAAACAACCTTTGTCATAATATCAGCGTATCATATTACCTTATTTAGCCTAAGGGTCTCGATCGATGTATGTATTACACAAAATATAGTAAACATAATAAAAACCTTATCTATATTTATACCAGACTCTCCACCGCCGCTAGGTAATACAGCCGCAAAAGTTATACGGGTTGTTAGAATTATGTTTTTTTTGACGTAATAACCAAAAGATTGAAGGTATTTGGGCGATAAGCATCTATGTATTCCTTTTGTCTACGACGCAACTGAAAAACAGCTGACGACCGGCAAATTATTAAGAAACATAAAAAAATTCCGCACCTATTACGGAGACCAGGTTTCAGTAGACATTCATCTAAAGGAAAAATATACTACAAATAAGATATACTTGGTTTTTTAATGAGGACGAATACATGATATTATTGAATGAGATTTTTGGTAACTCTTAACGCTGATGTAATTTAAATGTAATGTAGCCCCACCGCGGCGGTTGCTGATGCAAATGAGACGCGGGCCGCACTCAGGCGGCGCGCGGGGGACGCTTCCACCAACTTTCATAACGCAATTTATCCTGGTGCTATTACTTAGTGAGATAGATTTATTTAATAAGCTGTTAATTTAATAACACGGATGCGTTAGTACGGTGGGAAGTGGACAACCATGATTTTTACTTCATGATTTAGTTGCAGTTGTGAGGGCAGCACAGTCTCTAATCTGTTGATTTAAAATCGCTTTATATGAGTCAAAGGCGAAATAAGAAAATAGAATACTAGCTGAGATGCTCTAAATTCTTCTAAATTTTTAATAATTAGTTACTAGATACACGCCTACCACGAGGAGTGTCATGTAATTTAACTACTTGTCACAATCGATCCTAGCTTACGAGGAAGACAGCGAGAGAGTTTTGGCCAGATAACAGTCAGCTCTAACTTTCGCTATATTTTTGAATTTTGGATAAATAATAGAAAAAAAAAACACTTTCATTTTGTAGCTAAAACGGGTTTAGTGTAACTTAACGTTCACCGATGAAGATTGGCACAATAAAGATTATCGTATAGTAACGTTATAATTTATCCACCAAATATTCACTATTCCTATGTGCTGTTCCGACCCTGTTTGTGGCAGTTAATTATTTGCAGAGGGCAGCGCTTGGTCGTCGGCCGCGGAAACAATTATCGCGCTGATTTACACCAACACAGCGACAGGCGTCCGCGACATATCCGAGGCGTATCCGAGGCGTATCCGCGCCGTATCCGCGCCGCGTCCACCGCACTACCATCCCGCACAATGCGACTACAGTTGCAACGGTTAACACTGGATTTTACAGCCATAATTGGTTTTTAGGTTTCCGTGCCTCAGAATTTTTGGACGTATTTCTCACTACCTATCCTGTATTTTGAAAGTTTTATGGACGTAGTATATACGAGTACAGTGCAATATTAAAAAAAAATGTTCTAAGAATGGAGGCATAAATTAATTGGTAGATATTATTAAAATATAGAGTTCAGTTTCTGATTTCGTGTGGAAATGCAGTGTAAGTGAATTAAAACAGATCACGTTTTATAAGCGTCATACCAGACGCTACAATGCCACATAGAAAGATAATGTTTTGTACTGAAACGACAAAACGATGGTAATACATCTGATGAGTGTGATGTCGTCTAGAAAGTACCAACAGACGGCAGACTAAAGTAATGTCTTGCTATTGACACAAGTATATTCTGTTTAAACGCATCTACCAGGTAAGGAGGAAGGACTCGAGATTTATATTCATAACAATAAAAACTTAATTTTATACGTAATGCGTTAGGTTGCCTCTGAAAATCAGTGCTGTGTTGTATGACAATCAGCAATTATGCTGAAATGGCATTTCTTTGGCACGCTTGCGAATTATTGCACTGTAAATACGTCTTTTTTCTTCTTGTAATTGTTTCCTTCTGTTTGTATTTTATTTATTATTATTATTCTACGTTTTACACTTGTGCTGTATGTGTCGTGCTATAATCGTGTCAATAAAAACTCTTTTCTTTCTTTCTGTCTTTCTAATACATTCAATCATCACCGCTAGCTAAATGTTGATATTCCAACCGTCTAGAATATAAACGCACTGTTTAATGGCGGCTGACAAACTCCAAACAACAACCAAGCGATGTATTCCAAGTTGAACGCAAGCACTCCACATCACGAGGGCTTTACGCAATGTACCGGCCTGCAGCGTCGACACTATCGCTTGCCCAGCGAACCGACCTTAACACTTCCTGCTACAAACACTACTTCATGCCCGTAAAGTAAATGTATAATGAACTGATCTTATTTTCACAATGGATGAAAAATGCTTGCGGAAAAGTGATGGATAGAGTGAGTATTTTCTGGGAGCCGAATTTATTCGACTTATTGTTTAATGTAATCTTTTTTATTAGGACATCGTTGTTTAGGGTTTAGAGAGTCAAGCAAAAAAATATGTAATTTGTGTAAGCTGTTGATTTTCCAATAAATATAAATAAAACAAAAAACATATCGGAATTCGTGCATTCGAAAATCAAACAAAACGCTTCATAAAAGGTTCTAACCTACTGCCTTGTGATTCCCTTACATTCATTCATTTTACTGCTATATATTGTTAGCAACTCATCGAAGACAGTTTAGTTGTACCTGATTGCTCATTTGATTAAATTCTTTTCACGCTCCAAGGAACAATAACAACGATGACGTTGTCACAAGTGTCGCGTTTTTGTCCACGAACTGCTCATAACCGACGAGAGCTCCACGCTCTCATCTAAAAACGATTAATTTACATAATTATGGCACCGCGCGGGGCTGTGGGGCGAGAGGGGAGGGCGCGAGGTGAAGAACAGGAGGGGGGGGGGTGTGCGGTGCAGATCACGACGCTGTCCCGCCATTACAATAATTGCTTTTGTATTTTTTACGCCGCAACCCTTACCCAATAAATTCAAATGACTTCATTAAAAATAAGCAATTAATGTTTTGTACGTTGCCCGCCGCGGAGCAACAATTCGCTTTTGTTTTCTTTGGAAAAAACTTCGTAAATGTTGACAAGTACTCAGTAACGTTTGTTTGCGTCGTAGGCTTGGCCGTTTCAGGGAATTGTAGCTGCAAACAATATCGGACCAGACTCGGTGTTTTGCCATGGTTTTATAGGAATTTCTTTGCGAAGCCTTTCATTGTTAGCAAGATTTCGGTCCTGAAGACTTAGAAGCTTGCTCCTTTATGATATTTCATCACTTATTAACCGAGAAAGTCTTATTAGTTAATTAGTTTTGGTGCTATACTCTAGATATAATGGTTTTGTTGACATAGTTTTCATAATATCATAAGTCTTAATTATAATTAAATGATGTTACATTGTAGCCTGAGTAATTACAGGACCTATTGATACTTAACATCTTATGTCTCAGGATGGCGAGCACAGTGGAATGCCAAGTATTGCTTTGTAATTCAAGATGTTGTTTTGTATTGATACTGTTCATGAAGGCGACGGCATGCTCGTCGCGTCATTCATTGCAATAAAATAAATATTTACAGGTTTGATTTAAATACATATTTTGTTAGTTGTAAGCGTATATTGCTGATGTTATAGTGTTCCGTATATAAATGCATGTAAATATATATATATTAAAATTATAAAGCTATATAGCCTGTTATAATAATCCAGTTAATAAGCATTAATGTATTCTATTTCAACGGCATATCTCGTGCTTAATTCCGATTACTGGCCCAAAAATAGAACGTTCCCAGAATTTCGACTGTTGGTTTCTAGTTTCTACCGATTACAATTATAAATATACGCAGCTTACTCGATTAGCTGATACTTATAAGACATCGGAATTTAGGCTAACACGTTATTAGAGTATTGTTGATAAGTCCTTAGTTGTATAAGGGTATCACATTACTGTTCTTCACAATCATAAAAACGACTATCGATATCAGCGGCGGGGGGTTATGCGGAGTGCGGGAGGGGTGGAGGGGAGGGGTTGAGTGAAGGCTCGCCTCATATCCCGGGATTAGCCGCTGACCCGACTCGCGCCAACTTTGTGACCGGGAATGTACTGCCTTACCCCGATATGTCGATAACTTCGATGTGTCGAAGTCGGTTCGATAATTTGTTTTGTTATATCAAATCTTTTCTAAATAAACGCAGCAGTCATGTTCGTACCCTTGAAAAAATCATTCACTATTTTTTTCAGTACCTATATCAGCCCATATGTATGTACGTCCCACTGCTACCGTCACTACAATCGAAAGAACGATTGAGAGTATGTATGTATTAAGTGCGTGGTGGCCTGTTGGTAAACGGACTAGACGCGACTGCCAACATGTTCACGGTGGTCGCGGGTTCGAATCCCAGGGCACACCTCTGACTTTTCGGAGTCATGTGTGTATTGATAGTCAATCACCACGCACTAAAACGGGGAAGGAAAACATCGTGAGGAAACCTGCATACCATAGCGATTTATATAAATTTCTATGGTATGTAAGTCCGCCAACCCGCACTAGGCCAGCGTGGTGGACTATATGGCCTAACCACTCTCAATCGTACTGTCGATTGTAGAAGAGGCCCGTGCCCTGCAGTGGGACGTATATGCGCTGATACAGATGTATTAGCCCATATACGTCCCACTGCAGGGCACGGGGCTACTTTACAATGGACAATACGATTGAGAGTGGTTAGGCCATACACCCCGCTGGCCTACTGCGGGTTGGCGGACATAATAAATAAATTCATTAAAATCGCTATGGCATGCAAGTTTCCTCTTGATTTTTTCCTTCACCTTTATAGTGCATGGTGATTTGTATTGAATTTTTTACAGTGGTGCTGTTATTGGAAATATAAACAATAGTTTCTACAGAGAATGTTAGTACATCTATACAACATTTATACCACTAAAAATAATGACTTTATGGCCGAACTACGCTGGCCGGAAACTTTTGTCACACTTTTGTGCTATAAAGTTATGCCGACCGGGCATTGAACTTTTTCTCTCATATCACGTTTGGGTGCAATATGTTTAAAAGAGGTTACGAAGATATAAATATATAGTTTTTTTTGGCACATTTATAATAAATAGAGATATTTTTAGTTATTTGTATTGGTATTTTTTATGCGACGTTAAAACCTACAATCTTGAACTAACAGGGTATGTTAAGTTATAAAAAATAATTGTTCAAAGCGGTCTCGTTATACTGATATATTCGGTAAATCGAGATGCGAGGGCGGTCTGTATTTTGGGCAGGCGGCTCTTATTAGTTCGCTCACTTAAACCCCGCCGATATTCATTTTGTATCTTTTAAGCCGCTCTTTTAAAAGTTTTCACTTACTGTTGGAGGATTTATCGTGATGAAATTGTTAAGTCGTGTTTATGGCTGCCGGATT
The DNA here is from genome assembly GCA_023078785.2 of Hyles euphorbiae. Classification (NCBI taxonomy): domain Eukaryota; kingdom Metazoa; phylum Arthropoda; class Insecta; order Lepidoptera; family Sphingidae; genus Hyles; species Hyles euphorbiae. The sequence goes on from CM041049.1 coordinate 210,436, forward strand.
ATACCGAAATAGTTGTTTGTGGAGCCTTGAGGCCGAAGTAGCAGCTTTATCTCCATTTTTAACAAAACATTTATCATGGATAAAATACAAAAGTAACTTATATTCTACATCGTACAGCAATGATAAATATACCAACGTCTTTATTGTTTACGCTCCTTCCCCATATCATTTCTGCATCACCCAGGGTTCAACAGGTAGGTAATTCCTCAGGCATTAAGTTAACCTATGTATACATAATTAGTATAAAATGTAAATAAACAAATGAATAATGATATACTCGTAGTATTCAAATATCTTTGTTTAGATCTCACATGCTAGCATCATTTTGTTCGCAGAAATTCTAATAAAGGAAATCATTTAAATACAAGAATCATTTCAGGAAATATCGACTCATTTATAAATCATCATCACGCCCAGTACTATGATCCACTACTGATAATAGGCATCCCCTGAGGACTTTCGAAGCGACAATTAATTGGTGTATGCATCGATAATGTAGTGTCCGGTTTAGTTTGATGATTGCATATTGATGCACTCTCGAGCTTGGTCAGCCGGCGCTCATGCTCGCTACTAAATTATCTCGCAGTACGATGGAATGTATTAACTATGAGTAATCAAGGAACTGATAAAATAATTCTGTTGGACTTTACTGGCTTATTAAGTGCTCAAAAACGTTATCGTAACTAAAAATCTCGTAAACATTTAAATATTCTGTAGTCCCATATCTCATATGATTTTAAACCTTATCCCAAATTGGGCTTGAAATAATGTTCCATCATTTATGCTAATAGGGTTTACCCTATTTTAAAAAGTACAAGCCATTAATAAACAATTGAATAATCAATCACATTTAACTTTCTATGTAATTGTGTAATTTCGCTAAGTTGTTATCAATATCAGTATAGAGCGAGCCGGGCCGAGTGAACCCAGCACACGCAGTACTCAGCAAGTCGGAATAAACGCTCGCCGCTCAGTTATCATTTAGCGAACGAGTCGACCTTCCGGCCGCGCCACCCACGAGCCACGTCCACGCCACACAACGCACGCGACTACAGAAGGGCTAATTGAACACTGACCTATTGAAATATTGAGTAATAGGTTACTGCTACTGTAGCTAGTTCACGGCATAAGTTTCTGTGTGTAATATTGTCGACGCTTAATTTTCATCCGGGAATAAATGGGTGAAACTTTATACCAATAGAGCAGAATCGATAATTAAAAAAAGGCATGTACCATTGCTATTCTAAAAATGAGATTATAAACTTTTTTTCTTCCTGAGTTTAATTTACGCTTCTTGTTTTGTTACCTATGTAAAAGTAGTGATTTATAAATAAACAGTGATACAATCAGATCAATATTGTGTTAAAGGGCATTTGGATGACGTCAAACTTTTATAAATTTACACCAATAGTACAATTCCGAAATAAGTTAGGGTTTTCGATTTGAAAAGACACAAAAAGAATAAATCGAACACATGTTTCTTATACCTGAATACATATTTTTTTTATACATACAAGTATTAGTAACGTGTCTCTGCCTTATAAAGTGAACCTTCTGAACGTCGATGTGTAGCGTAGTGAATCGGCGCTGGTAGAGATTTCTCATCTAATTATAATTTAATTTGTGTAGTGCCGCAGCGGAGGCGCCGGCACCGGGCCTTCCTGAAGGTTCTCCATTGCAGCTAAATACCGTTGTCTTTGCTCTATGTAACACACCTGTTTGCTAAAGGGTAGAAATGTACATAGATATCTAGAATTAAAGAAGGGTTTTGTAAATTGAAAGACAAGTTAGATGCATCCAGCAGGAATCAGTGATTAAATCAAAAATACTTTTTGGAAATAACTATGTTTTTTTTTTATTTGATGATAATGGTTCACAATGTATAAATTAGAAAAAAGGTCAGATTTACTTTAGTTTAGTCAAAATATTAATCTACAGTCTATTCCATGGTACCTATGAGTTCATAAAAACAAATAAAATGATAGTTTAAGGCTGTAGGTTAGTTTAATTCGCCTCACACCTTGTGTAGATGTGTTATCAGCGAGCACGCAGCGCGTGACAATGCCAATTACAAGAGACGGAGTAGTCGCACGTGCGCCGCGCCACCGCGATAATCACCCAACTATTGCCAATAATTTAACTAGTTCCCGTTACAATAGCCCCTCCCCTCTACCCCCTACCACCGCGCGGTGCGGCGCTAGTTTTTGGCTTAGTGTCACGGTGACTAACTGTACTGTATTTAGTGATCTGGATAATTGGTACTCGTTAGTATTTGAGTTTAATTTCTAAACACGTAGGAACTCTTATTTAAGCCAGAGGATTGAAAAATATACATACGCTTCCGCCTGTAACTACTAACGGGTAGGTATGGGTAACCATATAATCATTGGAATTTTAATGTGAAGATGTCATATGGGATGAGCGTATCGCAATTTATCGAAATCAAAGCACTAAGGAATTTAAAAATTGGATTTACGCAGGTGATAATATGAATATGCTAAATATTGAGTTGTCCAGCTTACAACAATAATATTGTTACAATAAAATTTTCTTTGTTCAGAACGTTATACATCTATTAAGCATACATCCAAGCTTCATCGTCCTATATTCACAGTGAAATACGTGTCTCTTTCCGCGGGTATCAAATACTATACGGAAGTATTCGGTCCCGCAACATGTCGCCTCGAAGGAAATGTAGCATTATTGCTCTAGCATTCCCCATGTCAGGGGCCGGAACTAAGAAAGGTAGTCAGCATTAGTTCCTCATCTGCCTCCCCTTCGAAGATATCGGTGTGAGTTTGCGTGTTAAAGTAACCAATGGCGATTCTTTGAGACATTCACATTGTGATCTCAGTATATGCGTCGGATAAACTTGTTTAAGTAACATAACAATTGAGAGAAGTCGAGGGATTTGCTAAACAAACATCCAAAACAAAAACTTTGCGTGTAAAAGTTAACGGTGACGGTGTGGCGGCGCGCAGGTGTTGGGCGAAACTTGCGCCATCGCGGGGCGGACGCGGCGGAACGGGGCGGACTGGGCGAAGTGGGCGAAATGTGCGATCTGGTGGGACTGGCACGTACACGTCGTCGCTGTCGTGTCGACGTTTAACCTCGCCATTGTGATGGTAATTCTGTTTGTTTGTTAGTTTTATTGCGGCGGGTCGCGGCTATTTCTTTAACGGGCTCGGAGTAAACACGCCGCGTTACTTTTCAACACTTTTGTTTCTTCAAATATAAATGTTGGAGACCCACTGGGGTAGATGTCTTTGTAAATGGCTTGGGGACGCCGAGGACAACTTGCAAGTACATTTTTATATTGTCACGACAAAGTGATTAGATCAGTCGAAATGGAGTATTTCTTTAGTTGACACAATAATGATCTTTATCAAGCACATACACCATTAGTATTATTTACTATTTAGCTTTGGTTCTTTCATTTTTTACTCTGTCCTTCTTTTGAATCCATACCATGGTTGTCTGTAAGACATTGCTATAGAGCGATAAGACCGCCATTTACACTTTTTAAGTGTTTGTTTGTTTCTGTAAAGTGGTTTAGATTAAGTTTATTTACAATAATTATTTAAATATAACAAATAAATATTTGCATACAGATAGATATACACAGCATGAGTTCGAAAAGTAAACAAATACTGAAAGACTGCCATTCGACAGCTGGTAAAAGTATGGTTGAATCAGTTCCCAAACAAATCGACGGGCGCAATAAAGTATTCAGACACTGAGAGCCTTCCCAATACACGCCAGTTATTAAGCGCTCGTAAATAATTAACGACTACTCTTCACGCCTCCCCCTCCACCCTTCCCTGCTCCCTTCCCCCCTCCGCTTCCCTCAGTACATCTCGCGGCGAGTCGTCGAGTTGCGATTAAAAGATAATGCAAAAATTCACAACATTGAGGTCGGCCTCGTTTACAAAATCATTGTGTATTTAAAAATATTAACTGCCTGACATCTTAGGCGTAGTTTTGCGAATTAGTTTCCTAGAGAAAAATATTTTGTGTCGCTACTTGTCACGTGTTGTTTACATTTTCCCATAAATAAGTACCGTACAGTCTCAGCCCATACACATATGTACGTCCTACTGCAGGTCACAAACCTCCTCCACACTGGAGAGTATAATTGAAAGTGGTTTTTTTTTTTGCTTTGAATGGCGAGACAAGCATGCCGTTCGCCTGATGGTAAGCGATGCGACCGCTCATGAACAGTAGCAAAACCAAACAAAACCTTGAATTACAAAGCAATGCTTGGCATTCCACTGCGCTCGCCATCCTGAGACACAAGATGTTAAGTCTCAATATGTCCAGTAGTTACTCTGGCTACAATGTCCTTCAATCCGAAACACAACAGTACATTTAAACTGCTGTTTGACGGGAGAAATAGACATTGCGGTGGTACCCACCCAGGCAGCCTCTCACATATGAGAGACCTCCCACCAGTAGACGTTAGGACGAAGGTTAGGACGGAATATAGTCTCTAAATATACAGTTAGTAATAAATCAACATAATTATATAGATTTATTAATACTGTGACTGTGACTACAGAATTTAATGGAGGAGCTTATGATTACTCTGCATTGCATACTTACTACAATACTGGGAGGCGACGAATTATCTTCAACTTTGTAAAAAGATATTTGTTATTAAATGCTTTGTAGTCAAAATAGTTCATCTTATTTTGTATGATAGGGCAAAGTGACTGTAATGCTTCTGATCCGTGTGCAATGCTATTTAAATATTATTATGTTTTACCAGTCGACAGTTATACCAGCCAGCTCAAAGCCAGGCATACAAAAACTGAACCGAAATAGACGTATAATATAGTAATTTGTAACAATCGCGAAAATAACCCAATAATTCCATTAAATAATATACAACCAAAAAACGGCATTATAATTAAAGCAGATTTATTCAACGGGTGTGTTTGCATCGTCGTGGATAAATATTAATTCTCGCGGCATATTTTTTAACCTGGTTTAATTTTAAAATAGATCAGATCGAGGTCGGGTTGTTGTTATTTTAATCCGACATGAGACGTGTCACCGAACAATGTGCGAGCACAGAGCGAGGGACGCGTTGTGACTAATGTCCGAATTCCAACGCCGGCCCTTGGGGCACAGGAAGGTCACGGTCACCTGTTAATAGTTGCAGCGAACACCGAATAGAGTTGATTATATTTGATCGATAGAGTTTTTTATTGCTCAGGTCTGGCAAATGAACAAATAGGTCACTTGATGGTAAATTATTACTGCCGTCCGTAAATATCTATAACGTTTAGGTCGTGAATGTGATGCCCGTCTATCAAATCGAGTAACGGTATGAAAATAGTATGTGATGAAGCCCAATAGCCCTTATTGCGCATCCGGCAATCTCACTCGTCGAATGAAACGCGACTCCAAAGTCGCTGTCGCTTTATGTTGATCTCCTGTGAGACAGTCGTACCGCTCCAGACGATCCTGCCCACACCATATTTACCATGAAGAGATCCGAAACTCTTTTCTTTTTTTCTTTTCTTTTCTTAAAAATTCTTTATTCATTTACAATTCGGTACTGTATTAACATACAACTAAATCAGTAAACCAACTGGGTGGTCAATAGCTGGACATATTTTTTTCAAATGGTCTCTGATGACTGAAAGGTTAAGAACCACTGGCCTAGACTCTAGACTGTTCTAGGTCATATTACGGTCACACAGATGAAAAAGTGCGACCGAAAGAAAATGTAAATAGTTACGTCCCAGCTCACAGGTCCACGTGGAATGCCTCGTCGACACAGTCACACACAGAGTCAACATTATCTCAGCGGACAGCCACAAACACCCTGCGCCGCACTGCCTGCACTTTTACAACTCATTGCCGCGGGAGCTGTAACTAACTCCACTGCACTGCTCGCCGCTTTTATGGCCTCAAATCTCGGGTACGGATTGACCATATATTTTATTTTATTGGGTGTAATAACAGTGTTTAAATTAAAAACAATATTATAGAAAATAAGAAATAACTTTGTCAGGTTTTATTGCAGGGTTGGTTTAGAACCGTATATAAAACCTAAAGTCGCTGGTTCAATAGACTCGCACTGAGACAAACGGTTATATTGCCCAAATATATTTGTTTCTGATTGTTATGAATTCGAAAAATCTCCCGTAGTTTCCAATTTCTCTTTAGATATTTTAGATCTATTCTGTATCTGTATCTGTATCAGCCCATATACGTCCCACTGCTGGGCACGGGCCTCCTCTACAATCGATAGTAGATTAGATCTATTAAAAGATTAATTTTATTTCTCTTTTTTTATTACAGTTTTGAAGTCGGTTTAATTTTTCAAAATTATTTTTTAGGCAGCTCCTACGTTGGACTGTATCTAATCGAACGCAATAAGAATTTTCGAAATCCGATTTAACGTTTTGAAATATGCGTGGACAAACATACAAGCATTTTTTTAAATTGAAATTCGTTTTCAGACGCTGGTATAGACTAATATATCAAAAAACTATGCAATTCTGACAACATTACAGACATACACATCGAGAACATTACCTCCTTTTTTGAAGTCGATTAAAGTACAGTGAAATGAATCTATCTGTTGTCTGTTTAGAACGTAGTGCAATATAATGAGTGGCTGTGTGTGATGAGATTATACATTTTACACGGATTGCATAAAGCGAGGCGGGCAGAGCGCGGGCATCACGTCAACAGAGTTCCGGAATGTTCCGGATATCTAATACAAACTAATAAACTTTAACAGATGTTGCTTCCATAATAAAAATAGTTTGTATATTAACAATTACTACTTGCATTAATACTTGTGAGTTAAAAGTGAATTAAAAGGTCTGAGTCAATCGGACGGATTCTATAAAATCACATAAATATGGCGTGATCACTATCGCTCATGTTATATCAAGACTGTTAACGAAAACGAAGCCGGGTGGTAGTTTTGGTGATAACAATCACAAAAACCTCGCAAAGCCACGCGACAATTTTATTTGCTTTTTTTTAAATAACATCGTGTTTGCGTGGTCAATCAATGGTGTTTTGCTAAATAACAAGTTAGACACTGGCGTACTATAGCGTCTTACACAATAAAAGGGTGTAGGTACACTATTATTCTAGAAAAAACTGTACCACCCATATTTACCACCCAATTACGAGGATAGAAAAAAAAGACAAAAAAAAATTGAGATTGAAAAGTCTCTCGTAGTCCCTGATACCTGCGACACAAGACTCGATCTTATAGAGTCAGGTCACTATAGAGTCAGGACTATGTATGTGACTGTTAGGTGTTATTTATTATTATTAATATTCGTTGCTTTTATTACAAAATTTGTACTTGCATTGTATCTGAAGTCACTAAAACTACATACCCAGCTTTGTTTTCGGTAGCACTCTCGATATACCCTGTATTTGGGCGCAGAGGCTTGAAATTACTAATCCTAGGCATGCTGTAGTGGACAGACACTAAGCAGCCGCTCCTGTTCCATTGTGTTGTTTGTGCAAGTCGTGTTGCACGGGGAGGGCCATGTTCATTTGTGTGAGGGGGCGATGGGGAGGGGGGGTTTGCGCTGCGGTGTTCCGGCGGCATTTCGCGGCGGCCCATTGATCGCCGCCCTTTATCTTACGTAATTAAGACGGATGGGCCACGTCCCGGCCGGAGACGCTGCCGCCAGCCCGACATACTTGCGCTCACGTCACTTGTTTTATTCTTATTCAATATTCAACCCGCATTTGTCCAGCGTAGTGGACTATGCGGCCATAACCATTCCCAATCGTACTGTCGATTGTAGAGGAGGAGGCATGTTACAGCTGAAATTTATTACAAGGTCAAGTCTTCGTAAATAACTAAATTAAATAAATAAATAAATGTACCCAACAGTCTTACACATAGTCCTGACCCCACACTTAGGTCAAGTCTTGTGTCGTGGGTATCAGAAATCACGAGAGACTTTTTGGTCTCACAAAAGTTAATTTGAGGTCGTAAAGAAAAAAAAAGAACATGAGAGTCGATGGTATCATAACTGAGGATCCCTAAAGCGCACTACACGCCAAAGCCACTGGCCCGGCTACACAAACCGCCGATCTATAAGAAAAGAATAATGTCGGCAACATACGCCCGCAAGTGTTGCACGCCCACATGTTTCCGGCATTTGATGCGCTCTGCTGACAGCCCAGTTACCCAGCGAAACTCAACAAAATTATGCAAATGTTCCTCATGTCATGTCGAGCCGACGACATCTCGCTATTTTCGACTTGCAATGAGATAAACCGCCGACTAAACCGCCAACAAAAAGTTGCCGGCCGCGAACTAGCGTAGGCTATTCAGCAAGGAGGACCCTGGGATCAATTGGAGTACCGGTAGGTAGAACGATCAAAACACCTTATCAGCAGTAAACTAAACATCGATGATTATCATGGTAGTTTGTAAACATATTGTTATTTATCAACATGAGCATGCGGTGTGAACGTGTGCAGCTACATTAATTGATAGAGGCTAGCGTGTTTGTCTGTTCATTCCACTAGTAATTAGCATAATAGAGAGCGCGTGAGGCTGCACTCGTGTGTCCCCCCCCCCTCCGTGTGTCCTCCCCGCACCCCCTCGCTCGCCAGCGCGGTGCACGGCGCGGCGCTGGTCGCACGCCGCCGACATTGTTCACATGGATTTTTCCTTATTTGAAATTGTTCAATATTGTTGTAATACCGGCCGGCCGTGCGGAAGGCTACGTGCTATACTTAACAATTTCGCAATGAAAATACATTGAATGTTCGCAACATTTTATCATTTTTTTATTGGGATTTTTGTTCAGTGCTGGGAGGCGTGCCGGTGTACGGAAAAATTTTGGTGAAGTCAAAGATGGATAATTGAATTGCTTGTTATTCTTGCTTATATGCATTTTATGTCCGTAGAGTAAATGGAAGCTTGAAAACTACCGTAGTATTAATGTCAATTTATTATAATAGTTGTATTGATGAGAAACCCAGCCATAAAATTACTCTGTATCAGCCCTTATACGTCCCACTGCAGGGCACGGGCCTCCTCTACAATCGAGAGTACGATTGAGAGTGGTCAGGCCATATAGTCCACATCGCTGGCCTAGTGCGGGTTGGCGGACTTATATACCATAGAAATTTTATAAATCGCTATGGTATGCAGGTTTTCTCACGATGTTTTCCTTCACCGTTTTAATACTTAAACAAACGGAATTTAAAGTCGTTAGGCATGCAAGTCGAAAATATTGCATGTTGACAATACCCTTCCTGAATTACGTTGTACCTATATGTCTTATTTGTGACGAATGTCCTTTTTTTAAATATTCGCACATTTCAGTGTCCATCGTATCTCAGATACATTCAGAACTTTGTGTAATGGTGTATAAGAAAGCAGGCGGCGCGGGGCGCGGGGTGTAGCGAGGAGGATATCCTTCAAAATTGACACATTCATTTCCGGGAGCTAAACGCAATCCGCGCCGACCCATCTGCCGCGAGCCGCTTACATGTCTTCCCTCAAAAATATTGCAGTACACATTATCTTCCCTTTATGAGCCTTTATAAGTCCCACTGCTGGGAGAATACCTCCTGAAACCTGATAAGAACCTATCCTAGTTCTTGCCATCTTCAATCACTTGGCCCATAACATACACATTCTTACAATTTCGCTGTAGTATGCAAGGTTTCATCACGATGTTTCATCAAAAATCTTCTACCTTTCCTTTGTAGGTAGAAAGGCCCAAGGGCCTTTCTACCTACAAAGGCAGGGCAAGCCCTGCAATGGGACGCATATGGGTAATACAGAATAAATATTCAGTAAAGTTTTCTGCAGTTCACATTAATTAAATTAAAAGTCATGAATAGTGTTGCTGCTGTTTATAAGCAGGCGTGACTATCACGCGAGCGATCTGCACACACTGTACGTATTTATCAAAAATTAATTCGATTACTAGAATTGGTTACGGCCTATTTTGTATCTAATTTAATTAAACGGATTCCGAGTAATCTATAGTCCGTGCTACGCTTGGAAATTGTTTCAACCTGACGTCCCAACTACTGCGGAAACTTTTCAGAACTGTTCCGATCGTTACTCAACAGCTGTAGATTGAAATCATTTGACGGCCTCCTGGAAGAGCGGGTTGTATGCTCACTGTGAACTCAAAAGGACGCGGGTTCGATCCCTGCGCGTTTGCCATTTCTGCTTACCAGTTTGAGTATACCGGCTTGGGCATTGCGGTAACATATCCCACGACAGTTTGATTAAGACGGCTGAGGTTGAAGATTTTTCCACATTCCATATAAATTCTTGAAAATGTCTATTCTATCTCTATGATGCGTGATCCAATCTTACATAGAATTTATATATTTCATGCGCAATGAAAAAAATATAAACTACTGATAATGTTGCACTTGCACGTTTTCTTTTCAAATTTAAATTAAATTTTAGACAATTTAGAGTACACCGTACACCCAATAGAGCTAATTGCATGTAATTTAACCGAGGCCCGCGGCGGTGCACCAGTTTTCAGCTGTGTTAGTGGCGCGATACCGCCCGCGGATATGAGGCCAATACCACGCCGCTTCGTATTAGAACAATTTTACGCCGCGCTGAAAAAACAACGCTTATGTACCACGTACAATAATAAATGTATTATAACTGATACTCGGGTTTAATAAGTAAGTATTAAAAAGTATTGGAATGTTATATTTTTTACAGTTTTCGGATTAACAAAAAGCTGTTGTAGCATAGGACTGAGTTTAAGTATTACAAGACTAAATACGAGGTGAAATAAAGGTAGGTATGTATATTGTAAGTAGCCGCACCCTGGTACCGGCTTAGATCTCATCTTTCACATTTTTATAACAATTAGAAGATTTTATAAGAATAGAAAATAACTATTATCCAATATTTACATTAATCTTGTTTGAAAATCAAAATACTTTTCTGTGTTATTAGTGTAAACCATCGAATATTTATTCAATTTTTCGTTTCATTCTATTCGTCTCCCTCGCACCTTGAGCCCCGTGATTAAAAGATTAAGCGAAGTTTACGATAATCGCGGCCTCCAGCGACTGCCTCGGCCGACATAAAATACACATTAGGCTAGCTCGGATCACCTGGATTTCCTTAAAATTTCCTCCAGAAAGTATTTAGCGACACAACGAGCGGCTATTTCTTTTATGCCCATTCAAATTCATGTGTTTTTAATTTTATTTTGTACCGCATTTGGAGGCTTAATGTAGCTGTTTAGACTCAGGTATTTGAATAGATGAAGCCTTCGTTTTATAAACTAAGCGCTGAAAAAAGATTAAATAGTTTTGTGGGCTTCAGTATTTGATAAGAATTTGTTTCTTTTAAGAATTTTTCAAGCACATACTTAGCTTTGATAGATGTTAGTGTTTTCTTCATTGTATCATAATCACGCGGGATTTGCTATACATATTTATTCGTTTATTAACAAGATTTATTTTCTGATTTTTAATAAAATTGTTATTTTTATCAATAAACACGATAAATATTATATCTGTTCAAATGACATCACACAAGATGACAAGAAAGGTTAAAAAACATATCTTACACATTTAAGGCAGTCAGAGGCAACAAGTTTACAAAGATACCTGATATTTATTTTAAATTTATATTTTATTCAACACTACTCAACACCTTCACTATTCAATAACCAACCTGATTTTATATTTGCAAATTGTGATTAAAAAATATCCACTTTTAGGTACCTTCTGTTTCCAAGTAGGTACACGTTACAATTTGAGTTCGTGAACCCAAGGCCACGCCGCACCGTTGACATACCAAATATACTGGTGTTACACTATAATGAGGCGATACAGTCATTACTAAATTAGAAATTATTGATTACTCAGGTCAGCAAACCTTTGTGGCGTAAAAATGCTAAAAATACGAACCGACACTACGGAACTGCTTTAAACATTGCTCTACATTGTAAAACCCAATTTGATGTCACAATAACAAACAATTCGCATTGAGATCATAAAATAAAATCCATCCAACCCGTGGAGCAACAGACATGCGAGCAAACCCGAGCGGATAGTGACCAAGTTGTGACATTACGATGTAGTTGCCGACAGACGAGCACGTGCCGCATCCGCTCCGTGGCCGCGACGACTTCATAGGGCTGCCAGGTGGGTACAGAATGTTTACAAGTACATATATTATTATATACCTGTTATATAGAGTATATCAAGAATTTTATTGAAAACGAAGTCGGGTGGTTATTTTGAGTGACTTAAGAGACAATGCAACAAGAAATATACATACATACATAAACTCACGCCTTGTTCCCAGAAGGGGTAGGCAGAGGTGCCAGGGCACCCACATTTCGCCTTGTATATTCCGTCCCACAATGTGATAGGTGGCGAGCCTATCGCCATATCGGGCACAAATTCCTGACTCTGGGCTGATACTGAATAGAAAAATCCAATATCACTTTGCCCAACCCGGGATTCGAACCCGAGACCTCAGCTTTATAACCGTACCGTAGTACAACTACGCCACCGAGGCAGACAAGAAATATGCGACGATTTTTTTTTGTTATTTTTTCCTATCGTCATATTTGGGTGGTAAATACATAGTTTTTGTCCAATATAAGAATGTACACTGTACACCCTTTTATTTATAAAGACGCTATCACACGCAATGGTTTAAATTAATATTTTACTAGAAACTATGGATTTAACACCCAAAAACGACGATATATAAAAAAATCACAAAAAATAATTGTCTCGTTTTTTTGCATAATTTTTAGTTGCATTTTGTTTGTTGTCACTGAAACTACCACCCGGTTTCACTTTCAGTAGCAGTCTATATACACTGTATAAAATAGATTATTAAATAGCATGGAGGTGTGATTGTGGTTAATAATGAGGAGCAAACTTTAACCTCTACATAAGGTTGCTTTTCTATTTACCCGATTGTTATTTTTTATGTGAGATTGTTGTGATAAATCTAACACAATGTGCATGTTAGATATCAATGTAAAAAAAAGATCTAAAAAATTATGAATGTACTAAAATAATATTCTCAAATATGACATTAATATTTGTACACAACTATTCCGAACATTCCTATTCACATTAAAATTTATATGTTTGCTACAAAATCTCAGAACAACTCCCGCTAACTGCGCCATCAATCTGATATAACACGACTCAAAATAGTTGAAAGTAGCGCGTGTGTGGGGTGCGGAGGGGTGCGGGCGGCGGCGGCGGGGAAGGGGAGGGGGAGGTGGGGTGGTGTCCTACTCCACAGCACATAAAGTTGACTACGCAATAGTTGTCAAACGGGATAATTTGGTTGATGTGCCGCGCGCTGATTAGCGTCGCTCGCATTCATTATATCGCGCCAATTTACTGTGCACCCAGTCAGTAATCGGTACTGTGTAGTCAGCAGTCGGGAAAACTTGCTCAAATATTTATTAGTTCATTTCGCAGTTTTTGGAACTGAATAGAGAATGATACAATAAAAGTTTTTTTAATGAGTATTTCAGTTCGGAACGCATTGAGGTGTTTCGGAAATGTGAGCACTGGTGGTAGGCTCTCATATGTGAGGAGTTGCCTGGGTAGGTAACACCAGAATATCTATTTGTCCTTGCGCTGTTGTGATCTCGTTTATAGAACATTGCAGCCAGAGTAATTACTCGACATATTGAGACTGAACATAGCATTGCTTTGTAACAGCCGCTGCCAATAAACAATCCCAATCCAAAATTTGCCGTTTTAGATTGACAGCTCAATCTTTTTTCTGATACTATATTGCCAATAATCAAACTCAGTAGTGAAAAAACTATGGCAACATGACAAGAGACCAATCGAAAAGTAGAAAACAATCCAGATTGACTTTAATCTAATTTTTTCGATTGATTATTGGCATCGTCATGTAAGTTTTGTTTGGTTGTAACTACAGTTCATGAGCGGTCATATCTCTAACCATCAGTCTATTGGCATGTTCATCTTGCCATCGATTGCAGTAAAAAAGTAATAGGTTTGATCTGTTGTTTTCTGAAGTCATATGTCTATTAACTTTTTTAAGACGGAACAAAATGTATTTGTTTTTGGTTCGTCTCATGTCATCACTTATAACTTTAATCATAATATGTTAATTCTATCAAGCTGCATTTTATTTGGTCATCTTGATAGTATGAATAATGTTCATTGAAGTTTGGGCCTTACCCAATGAATTATAGGATTAATATTCATAACTTTATGTCATTTAAATTCGTGTTATAAGATGAAAACGTCTGAACAATCACCTAATGTGACATGTGCTGCGAGATACGAGGCGAGCGCACAGTTCACAGTTCAGTCCGGGAGCAAACATTTCAGATCTGATCTCACTTGACAGATGTTTAATCGCCGGTGGCCTACGAGTTTCCAACTACGCCCGCTACACATGCTCTACGAACTACGGACCGCTACGGCGCTACGTTATGTTTATTATCGGTTCGTCCCGCTCCGTTTATAGATGTTTACAAACACATACGAGTTTCGAGACTGTGCTTAATTTGAAGTTTATGACCGGTCCAGAATAACCCTTTAATGCCTCGGTCCAGACGCGAGGGGGTGCGGTGCGGAGCGCGGGCGGGGACGGGGCTGGTTGGTAAGTTTAATCAAGAACATTAATTACAGCGACGGACAAGTCTTACACTTGGGTAATTGAATCCTGGATCAGTGGAGTCGCGACCCGGCGCGCTGCGACAACTGCCAGCCACTGCTATTCATATTACTTATTAGTGGACATTTGTACTTTGAACTTTAAACAACTGCACTTACACTTTAACTTATACACCCTAAGGCAATATAATATGTTCTTGATTGAGAGTACACAGATGTCTTCTGCCCGGCAAAAGAGCAAACGGCTTATCCCATGGCAAGTAAAAAAAAACTTTTTAAGCTTCAAATCGCTTGTTTTCAAATTTCTAAACGATCAATTTTCTCCAAGAACACACAAAATTAAAAATAACCCTTATTTTTTGTGATTAGTATATTTTAATTATTATACTTCTCTATTTCAACAAATACTAGATAGGTTAGGACACCGAGACAAAATACCAACATGTATGCGGGCCGCAGTGCGTGATGGCCTGTTGGTAAATGGACTAGACGCGACTGCCAACATGTTCACGGTGGTCGCGGGTTCGAATCCCAGGGCACACCTCTGACTTTTCGGAGTCATGTGTGTATTGATAGTCAATCACCACGCACTAAAACGGTGAAGGAAAACATCGTGAGGAAACCTGCATACCATAGCGATTTATAAAAATGTCTATGGTTATGGTATGTAAGTCCGCCATCCTGCACTAGGCCAGCGTGGTGGACTATATGACCTAACCACTCTCAATCGTACTGTCGATTGTAGAGGAGGCCCGTGCACTGCAGTGGGACGTATATGGGCTGATACAGATGCGGGCCGCAGACTGTTGAAGTTGGACACCAACGAACTATCTTAAAAACTAAATAAAATACTATACAGCTCCTAAGTTGGACTATACCTGATCCAAAGTAAAAAGATTTTTTGCGATCCAACGTATACTTTTTGAGATATGTGTGGACAAACATACAAAGTAAAAACACACACACACATACACACATACAAACATACAAACAATATATAAAAGTACAAACGAAGTCGATTATAAATTTACAAGACATGAAAAGCAATATGAAATTGACATATATTATAATACACATATACACACATATTAGGTGTTTATGGTTATTCCGAGACTCTTCTTTATGGTTATTTCGAGAATTTAAATGCTGCATGAATTCTTCGTATAAATAGGAATCCCTTATATTTCATGACACAATGTATAGGTACTTTTGGTTTCGGGGAGCAGGGTACGTCCACGTTTGTTGTTTCGGCATAAAGCCTCTCTGAAGTTTGACACAAGGCCGGTCAATAAATTGATTTAACTTAGGTTGCCATTCAGCCGTATTTCGTTGCAGAAGTGGACTGAAGCCCAAATTCCTTTGAAATAAATATACCTATGTAATAGTCAATATTTATGTGTCGGGACGATTTCATGTAAATTCGACAGGTTAAACAAACTGATTGTTAAAGCAATTGTAAATAATAAAAAATATTACAGGTACTAATTTTATTAAAATAGACACGATTGTGGTTCTATTTCACTGCCCACCATTTGAGTCAGGATGGGAGCATGACAGTTTATTTATTTATTATTTAATTAATTAATAAACGATATCGATCGGTGCCATGATTACTAGTTTGGTTCAAAATAATTAACACATGGTCTTATTTCCGTCATGTACATCCATAAACGTGACGCCTGTATTCAATAAAGGTAGGCAGATTACGGATTTTTTGCTCGATACTGACATACTATGTTCGCTTCGTGCACTTTCATCAACCTATTCAGGTATTCTCGTGAGTTTTATTAACGACATAAAACCACAAAAACTTGCGCTTGTATTCCTGAACTTATGTGAAGTCGAATGACCGGCGTGCGAATCCAATCCACAACTTCATGAAGCAATATTTCACATACACGGCTAGTGCACTAATGATCCAACGGTTAGATTAATATATAGTTTTACATAAATAAACTACATTAATACCAACTACACAAATATTTGTCAATACCACTACTGCCAAACATCAGCTCCGAATACGCGTAATCCGTATTGAAATTATAAACAACTAGAGCTCCGGCCAAGCTTCGTCTGGGTAAATAATAATAAATAACACCCAACAGTCACATGCATAGTCCTGACCCCACACTAAGATCGAGCCTTATGTCGTGGGTATCAGGAACTACGAGATACTTTTCGGTCCCACAAACTCAGATACTTGGTGCTGATGGGCGCAGATACTTTTGAGTCCAGTCTCTATCAGCAAGATATTGATTATTTCGCGTACTATTTTATTTATAATTATGTAAATATAATGTGACTGCCATCTTCTATGCTACTTTTCCCCTATCTCGTTACATCCCGTCTTGTTCCGTCTTATTCTGTCCCATAATTTCTCTTTCCTGTCCCAGTCTATCCCGTCGAGTTTGAAAGAATAACAAATATATCTGAATTTATTGCGTATTTCACGGCAACAATACATTTTTTGGGACAAAAGTAACCTATGTGTTAATCCAGGGTGTCAGCTACCTCCACATCAAATTGAAGCGAAATTGATTCAGCCGTTTATGGGATTAGCGCGCACAATAGCACAGACAAACGGTCAAAAATTCTGACAATCATTTTTTTTGGGTTTAATTACTTTGATAAAGTCACCCCATAATATTTTTACACGCTTTATATTAGCTTCACTTGTATGTTTGTATATTTGTATGTTTGTATATTTGTATGTTTGTATATTTGTATGTTTGTTTGTAACCGACTTCTTTGGGCGCGATTTTGACCCACTTTAAACGGCCAGATTTCGTTCAAATTTTGCACACCTGTCAAAGACCGATGACAATACAATAATTCGATTAAAATATATAATTATCCTGATTAGATTCGCCAGGATTAATTATTCTTATAATTGATGACCATTGCTACATTCATCGCTAGATGGCGTTAACATTGTATTCTTCCAAGAAGCTTATACCCAAATGGAGATTGCATTCCGTATAAAACACTGAAGCACAAAAATTTGACCTTGAATGCAATCGCTGTTGCCTGCTATCCTTTTCTTTAGAGTGACAATGAATGAAGTTCACGTGAAGTTCATTCATTGTTACGCTAAAGAAAAGGATAGCAGGCATCAGCGACGTCATTCAAGGTAAAATTTTTGTGCTTCACTTTTATATACGGAATGCAATCTCCATTTGGGTATAAGCTTCTTGTATTCTTCAAGTGTCAAATGTTACTACTGACCAACAGATGGCGTTATTGATTGGAAATACAGCCGTAGATGGATGTTTTTAGTCAAAACAATTATATAATAGTTAAAAAAAACTAAAATACACGCTTTAATAAGATATACAACTAAAAAAGTAAAAATAATTGATACTGAATTTAAGATAAGAAAATGGAGTAAAATACATATATTTTATTGTTACAAAGCGTGGGGTGCAGGAGGATAAGTAATTGTTGTAAACACCCCACGCTTTGTAACAATAAAATATATGTATTTTACTCCATTTTCTTATCTTAAATTCAGTATCAATTATTTTTACTTTTTTAGTTGTATATCTTATTAAAGCGTGTATTTTAGTTTTTTTTAACTATTATATTTCTCATATATCTTCCATGTACAGATATCGATCAGTTATAAATTTATTAAATGCATATATTTCCGAGTGTTTGCGCAAACTAAACAGCGGCTGTAATGATGCATTGTTTATCGCGGCGCAACACCTCTCCGCTGTGCATTAAACATTCACACTTTGTATTTAAACCGAGTTGTTAGCTCGGGCGAGGGAGGGAGACGCGGGGAGGGATGGGGAGGGAGGAAAGGAAATAGAAAATAATCATTATGTCTTGAATAGTTTGTGCGACGCAGTCTCGTTGCGAAGGAATTGTGAAGTGTTCGAGTAAAACCAATTTATAAACGCGGTGCGAGGTTTTTCAATTTACTTGTGAAAGTTAGTTTTAAACTGGGTTTGTTTATATAATCTGCAATTTTTATTTTGGAGTTTTTTTTTTTTTGACATCAAATATTTGTAAAGATTTCGTAGTCCCTTTTTCATTTCTAATAATAATAATAGGTGATGAATCTAATAGTTGCACATATTATTCAGAACCATTATAGAGATACATACATATCTTTTGTCAGAGTTATTTAAAGTTGCGAGTGCCTTTTTTTCATAACACTGGGACACGAAACGAATAAGTATTGTTAGCTACACAAACACTTGTTTCGTGGTTTATAAATAATACATTTATAGTATAAAAAAATCTTAATATCTTTTAGAAAATATGTAAACTATAATATTACGTCCATACATACATACATAATACATACATAAACTCACGCCTTTTTCCCAGAAGGGGTAGGCAGAGGTACCAGGGCACCCACATTTCGCCTTGTATGTTCCGTCCCACGATGTGATAGGTGGCGAGCCTATCGCCATATCGGGCACAAATTCCTGACTCTGGGCTGATAATGAATTGAAAAATCCAATATCACTTTACCCAACCCGGGATTCGAACCCGAGACCTCAGCTTTGTAACCGTACCGTAGTACAACTACGCCACCGAGGCAGTCCATACCAAGTGTATAATATTCACTATATAGTTGGACACATAGCGTCAAGTAGAGCGTTCAAATCTTTCGGAGCAATTCGGGATTCCACTGTGTAATAAAACGGATTCATAGTGAAGTAAGCGATAGCGTAGCTTAAGGCTTTTATATTAGACTAGGAGTAACGTTCAACAAACATTTTGTTATAAACAATTTATTAAAAAAGACCGACAACGTTCGAATATTCTCATGACAGTTGGGACCTGATGGGTTAGGGTATTTAGATTCTTGAGCATTTTATCCTGATCAACTGAGACCTGAGTAACGTCCACTATAGTAAGAATAGACAAATATACAGGTATTTCATTGCCCTGTTTGTGAGGTGTGTAGCAACAGACGGACTGCCCGCGATGTAATCCCCACCTACTAATTTATTTCAGCGCCAATTTGTCTCGGCGACTTGTACAAAGTAACGTGTCTCGTGCAGATAAACCGCGGCATTAAGGGAATATTCCGAGGTATTTATAATGGCCGAGCCACGGAAAATAAAAACATAATCCCCGCCGCCGAGCTCGAATAATTAAGCAGTTAATCTGTGCTCGTGGATTAGCTACAAAAAAATGCTAAGCCGTGCGTTTCATACGGCCTTATCTCGTTGGAATAAGGCTTACAATAGCAGCCAGGTGATTTTGTTTATGCTGGTCGTGTTGCTATTGTCGCGGCGCGTGCTCATAATTTTTTAGCGTTTTTCAAACAGGTCGCGTAGCAGGTCGTATTGGCGTGTATTGTTCAAATATTTGAGAATTTGTTACGTTGAATTTGACGAGAGCCCGTATCGCTCTACTGATAGCGGCATATTGAATAGTGTTGTATAGATTTAATCCGAAATGTTCTGCGCGAAAAGGAGAATTGAAATTTTGTTAAAGTTGTGTTGAAAATATTTCATATACTTGATATATTCGATGTAGAACACAAGTGTCTGTAATTGTTGAGAGGCGTCGACATTAGGCAACTACGCAGGGTTAGTGCTAATTGGCGAAAAATAGTTATTTTTTTTTGTTAACAGTATTAAAAAATAAAATCTGCTGGTATACAAACTTTTTTGCTTCCAAAATTGTCTCTGGAACAAAAGTGAATTTGGAGTTCGGTATATAACAGCTAACGAATAAAGTGCTTTAAATATAAGCACAATTCGTGAAACTAAACATTCACACAACGCTATTATACCGCTTAATGCTCTAGTTGCTAGAATATCCGTAATTGGAGTGAAAGTTACCGAAGAACTTGCCACATAAACATATTTAGAGAGTTAACTGCAGACAGTTGGCAGTACAGTGAGACAATAAAGCAGTGACTTAGCGCGGATGTTAGAAGTCGGATCGACTGGCGTTGAGACAGGCTCGACCCGTTTTTGTGTAACACTTTTGGTAACTAATCGGCGAGGTAAAAAGTTGGCAGTGGCATCTGGCGGAGTGCCAGCGTTCGCCGCTTCTGCCCCTTTTCGCCCCTTCGCCTGTTTTCGCCCCTCCGCCCGTTTCGCCGCGTGGTGGCCGGTGCGTCCCCTGCCGGCGACACTGATGTAGCCGGCGCTACCCGCGGCCGCGCTTACTCCCGCGCTGACTAATGCAGGTCATTAAACTCGAGCTATTAGTGATTTTGTCGCGACCTACTGCCAAGCTGTTTGAACTGTCTTGTATGCAGTGTACTTTTATTATTGTTCAATTGGGAGATGAAAAGGAAATTGAGATTCATGGCGGAGATGGTATTTCCGTGTATAAAGTTATAGAATGTGTGATTTATTTAATAAAATATATTGGTACAATAATTTATTTATAATGATTGGAGGCCACACTTTAAAGACCTGGTTAAGATTGCTGTAAGTCGCTGTATGCAGGCCGCTTTCAACAGGTCGATGTGGAGATGCTAAGGGAAGGCCTATGTTCAGCATTGGACTTTCTGTGGCTGATCAGAAAGACAGAGAGGGAGAGAGAGTTTTTCTATAATAGTAGATGAGGGATAAACATAGAGCAATAATATTATATAATATTCTGATTAGCTGACATGGCTATAGGACCCCAGGCTTCTGGGGTTTGAGCAAGTTCGGCGAACTGTAGTAGCTGGCCTATTCTGCCTATTTCTCATCTCTCTTCATCAACACACACATGAGCATAATATGTTTATCGAGATAGGCAGATATTGATTTGACGGAGGGGGCGGTGTGGATGTATAGTAATCCGGCGCGTCACCGACGTGTCACATGCGGTGGACAATCAGCGCGAGCAACTCTGCGGGAGATTTCGGTGCTCACTGCGCTCAAAGTCGAGCTATGCCTAGCTCATAGTTTCTTCTTGGAAATTCTGAATGGTATTAGTATGTGTTCATTGATCAAATCAAAAGCAAATTTCTAAGGTGATGCTACTCTTTTAATTGACGAAAATAACCAAGTACCCTTTCCGACTATATGTACAAACCTACAAATATACAAACATTTATGATAGATTAACATAATATCCAAAAATTAAGTGATTCTGACAAGACTAAACAAATACTATACAAACAAACCGAATTGATAATCTCCTTTCCTTGAATAAGATTAATAAAATACGACAAGAAATCTGTGGTTATTCTTTTACGACTTATTTTCATTTCACAACAAACTGGCTTACGAGTGGCTGAATATTATTTATAAAGAAATTAGTGAAAGAACATGGTTTCTCATAATACAACCGGTCGGTTGACACCAACTTTTACCGAATATGATTCAAAGAGTTTGTCTAACGATATGATACAGGCTAAAGAGGTAAACAAGAAAGGGTACAGATTTCTCAGAACTCTGGCGGCTCTGATTAGTACAAGCCTTGCCTAAAGTCTCTGATCAACTTCAAACACTCTCCTACTCTATTCAAGTTCAATGTTATTTGTGTAAACGAACATACTAAATGAATGTCAAGATAAATATTTACGCGAATTTAACATAAGTATTTGTATTTCTTTTTTTTATTTGTTGAATGAGCCGATGGAGCGATATGAATATTAAAAGAAGACGCGGAGATTGCGTGAGATGTGAGAGGGGGAGAGGCTTTGGGGGTGAAAAGAGTGGGAGGGGGGGGGGGGTACTAAGCGAATATGATTGTTCGATATCGTCACACGTTTACGTCAAGTTACAAATAAATACGTTTACAATAGATAAACGTTTCACAATCTTTATTTATTTTGTTGATATTGAACGAACCGATATATGAGTCGATGTAGGTATGTATTATGTTTTCGAAAATAAATATCTCGTTTCTCAGGTGGAGTCTAACTGACAGCGCCACGGAGGCTGTCAATATGATGCGGCAGGGTAAAATTTTGTTTTTTTTTTATCAATGTGTACAATAAAGCTTTTTAATAAATGCATGATTGTACATTATGTGCATTTGTGTGGTGAATATCGCATTACCACCGTTGGACTGGGGTCATTTTTATTTGCTCGTCTACATCTCACTACAAGGGACGGACCTCCTCTATAATTGACAGCACGATTAAAATTTGTCAGACTATTATCCACCACGCCAGCATAGTTCAGGTTGGCGGACTTTATGTATCATAGATTTTTTCATACGCTATAGCATGCACACATGCCTCACGATGTTTCCCTTCACTGTTGTAGTGCGTGGCGATCGACTATCAATGCACTCTTCACACAAACACGCAGCAGCCACTTGAATCACCTAAAAATTACACTATTCATTGAGCAGAGGCGCAAGTGTTGACTGTAACCCAGCCGTCAACAAGATCTGTATTTCCTTAGTTTAGTCGGAAGCGAAGTGGGAACACGATAAATCATGCGAGCGTTGGTTTTTGTCGCGAACGCGCTGTGGCTAGAGTTGGCCTCGCTCCAGCGCCGCCGGGGTGCACCCGCGCTGCCGAACTTCAGCCGAGCTGCTTTATACCTCACAATCACACTGATATAAGAGCTTGTTTTCCACACATTTGTACAATCAACTCACTTTATAGACTGATTTGATTCCAATCGTTGCTCAACTAACTGCTGGTAAATTAATAAAATAGACTGTATTTTTTTATTTTTTTTCGTAAACGTAAATCGGAATGCGTAATGTTGCCAGCTTTAAGTGGATGCTGTAAAAAATGTGAAATTATTTTAAGCGAATCCACTTGTAATTCATTAATGGCCGACCGTAATTCCGCTGAATTTTAATGTTTCAAGTTATCGTTTATTGGTGTTGTTTTTATTTAATCAACATTTTTTATTCAGTAATTTTAGCATATACTTTGATGGCCTCTCAAAATAGGAAATGAGGAGAATGGAACGAGGAAGGGAGAAGGAAAGTGGTATTTTGTTACCAGGTGACTTGTGTGGTTTACCATTACTACGTAAACCACACAAATATACAACTTAATTATTACTTAAAAAAGTCATAAACCATCAATTGCAAATATAAATATTGATTTAAAATCACTGCACTAATACAACAGCAACAGAAGGCTAAATCAGCGATAGATTAATTAATTGCAGCCAGCAGTAATCCAGGCCGATACGAACCGACAGCGGACCCCGCTACACCCTGCCTGCGTCGGCTCGTAGTGGCTCGTAGTGGCTCGTAGCGGCTCGTAGCGGCTCGTGTCGGCCTGTTTGTCCAGCTTCGCCAACAGCGGCGGTCGTGATTGCTCTTTGCGTAGTTGTGATAAGTAATCTTTATTAATGCCCGCGCGAGCTACAAACTCTCCATCACAATACGGTTTCAACCAATGCTACGAATCACTGTAGATCTGCTACGGCGATATTATCGCAGCTGTTTCATCAGTGTTTATTAATGGATATTTTGATGTTTGATTTATGTTCGATTCCCTTTGGTAATGACAAAGTTTCAGATTTTGAATTAATAATATGTAGTCATTAGTGCCGTCAGTCATGACTTTCATCATTAATTCTTATCAACATATAATTTATAACGTAGGAATAAAAAAGTACTGTATAATGTGAATACATAAAATAAAAAACACGCATACATGATTTATTCTTTCTAAAATCGCGCCGGTGTAGCGGCTTGAAAACAACATGCATTCGTAGCGACGCTACGCGCTACAAGGTGCTACGAGACGCTAATCTTCTTATTTGCTGCACAGTATAATCCGATCCGCATGCGCTGCGTTCCGCGCGATGTTTCCGTAAATAAAGTTTGCGGCGAAAATATTGTTTGATAAACGAAGGAAAACGACTTTTCCACGAAGTAATTTCTTTGACGTCAAAGAAAATAAATTCATGAAAATTTTGCGATTTTTCTTTTCAAATATTGCCTCTCTGCAGCTTTGTTTACTTCTCTTTCACTTTAGGGAGGCTTGTGTGAAAAAGTGGGACATGCACGGATGCTTTACTACTCAATTTAGTCATTAATGGGAAAATAATTAGCGGTAATTTAGAACTACATCTAGTAAAGACAGAATACTAATATTTTAAGGAACAATAATAATTTGTTAAAGTGAATTTCTGCCAGCCTCAATTCTAAATCCCTTAGATGCCCGAAGCTAACTGGCTGAGCTAAAGTTGAATTCAACTTGTAACTTTTTTGACTGTGAATAGTGTTGTTCTTAAGGCTGTACCTTACCTTAATGGTGCTGGGTTGAGTTCCCGATTCATAGAATCTTATGCTAAATATCGGAGATTGAATTTTTCAGTCTCCCTGACGCAGTTGGCTAGACGCCGGATGTGAAATAAAGTCACGCAAACAAAACGGAAACAAATATTCGTGAGATTTACAAGAATTTGTTTGTACTCGTATCTGGGTATTTGTGATAAAAATTATCTCGTATTTTGATAGCAACGATACAAGATTTTCTTAGGGTGGGGTATTGACCATGGGTTGGATACTGTGCTGGGTGTATTATTATGTTATAGTATCTTGTTATAAATATATATCCAGTAGTAGGGCTGACTGATCCTTTCATTATCTAAGGCAATGACAGTGTAGTTACGCACTTTTAAAGACACATAAAAGTTCAAGTCTATTCACATTTCATAGTGATTAGAGATGTGTCGAACAATGGCGCCGCGTGTGGCTCTGGGGTAATCTCGCGAATTATCACTGGTCGGCACAGGCCCCCAGGTTACTAAGTCAGAGTTGCCGGGTCATGGGATTTTTGTGAAGATCTCTAGGTGCAAGAAAAGTATTGAGGCTAAATTATTTTGAACTTAAGATCCTAGAAATTTTTGAGGAAAGCCGTTTAAATTTTTGATTCTTGGTTAAGAAATACGGAGAGTAGTAGTCTTCTGTTAACAGGGTAATTGAAATTATATTTGTAGAGCTTAGAAAGGTATGTTGATTATTTAATGGTTAGACGCCGGCTAAACGAGTATGCACGGTTGCGATCCCTGCAGCGAGTCAAATGTTTATGTAATCCATAAGTATTGGTTTGGGGTCTGGGTGTTTGTGAGATGGAAAGGTTTCTTTTAATATCTGATACTTA
Organism: Hyles euphorbiae; assembly: GCA_023078785.2. Lineage (NCBI taxonomy): Eukaryota > Metazoa > Arthropoda > Insecta > Lepidoptera > Sphingidae > Hyles > Hyles euphorbiae. Next base: position 236,075 of record CM041049.1, read on the forward strand.
TAACACAAGACTTGATCTTAGAGTGGGATCTTAATGCAGTCCCGGAAGAATATCTATCGAAATATATATATCTTTTTACTTATAAATTATTCTATAGGTAATAAAAGTAACTTAGTACATCAAGAGTGTAGATCCAGAATTGTGAAGTGTTTAAATATAGCGAAACATTTAGTAAATGAAAATTAAAATAATGTATTGAATCCATTAAGATGTTCTACATCATTTAGATTAAGTCATTTTTTTTGTCTACCCCCCGGTTTGGAAAGCGGTTTTTATTAGAAAAGAACGGGCAAAAACTCTAGTGTCGCTCTTTTCAGAACCAGTTTACAATTTGGTGATTGTTACAAAAGTTACAAATGGTTTAAGTCAGACCAAGTCATTAATAATTTCTTATAACATTTAAAAAATACAAAAATTTATAGTATGACTATGGTGTAAATATAGGATATACGATTTACCCGTGATTCGGCATTAATTGGCGCGTGCGGCTGATGAAGCCTATTTATGATCGCGAGCGGCACAATCCGCCACTAATACGCCGTCACATAGCAACGCCGCAATTAGCTTACAATGAAATATCAAGCAGCAGGCGATGAGAGCGTTCAATACGATTCAATGCAGATTATTATAGTGTGACATAAAAGGAATAGAGTAAAGGGACACCACCTATATGTATACAGTTTTTATTATTTATTTTATTTAAAGCTTTATGTACCTAAATTATATTAAGGTAGACTTAATGCCTGAGGCATTCTCTGCTAGTCCACCTTTGGGTGGTGTAGAGAGAGAGAGCATAAGCAGAGAGTGATGTATACTGCGATGTTTTTCTTTTGAAGGTCAGCAACAATCGAAACTAGCAGATTAGCGCATTTGCACCTAAGGATATTCTAGATATATACTTCATCACTCAACATTGCCTTTTAATTGAGATTTGTTGTCACGAACCAACCAAGACGAACTTTCATTCAACCAACTTAGTTATAAGTTTCCCTAACACAATTTTGGCACTACTGATACAAATATGTCATACAAACACAAGCAAATTTAGCAAATGATAACGGTATTCAAATCGAGGGAACGCTCATTAAGATTCAGCGCGGTTCTAATGTCTGTGTAATGGTAATTAAATTGTAGTTGATTACTTTTTCATATTTAGGACGCAGGCGTGCCTAGTGCGGGCGTTGAGATTTTAACTAAACAAAGTGGACCAAAATATTTCTAAAAATATTTTTTCTCTCAGTAATCGTATTTTGTTCACACTACGCCTGCAGACTAACCTGCGTCAGAGCATTTTATGGTGAGGGGAATATCCATCGGAAAAGCATACTCGACGCAATGTTACGGACTCGTTAATATCCAGAGATATACAGTTTCAGTCCGATAGCCATATTTGCGCATTTAACTTGTCACCAGACCAGTTTCCGCAGCGTCTAAAATTAACGGAATTGTCCAAAAACATATAAAGTGTAAAATATCGTAGCAGAACATTCTAGTAGCCGGCAGAGTCGCGCGAATAAAACTGGAATGCGCATGTAAACAAACACTGCATACACATATTTGTGTCACGCGCACGAAATACACCCACATTTCTCTCGAAATTTTACTTTTGCCCATAAAAGTAGCAAAGATTTACGAATACCGATTGCTACTCGTTACTTTACCGACGCAATCCCGGCTACCATCTGCTCAGCGCGGCGCGCGACTTCCATTACTTTACACTTGCACAAATACATCGATGTTTCAGTGTGATTATATTATTAATGATTATTTATAAATGCCTTTAAAGGACTGTTTATAATAAATTTGATTTTAACATCACAAATTACCACATCACAAACGAAGCCAATGAAAATCAAATTTTACGGTGGACGTAAACAAATTCAAACGTATAATTCATTGGTATTAAATTGAGACGTAAATCAAAAGGCAATAAGACAAAAGCGTGATGTAAAAGGAAGGAAAGTCGAGCGCGGTCGGCGCTGCGGGCCGCGTCGCGCCGACGGCTGTAATTAAGTGGCGCGATAAATCTAGCGGGCAGCGCTTTCCATCGCTTTCCAGCGTTCTCCAGCGCTTTGCAACGGTTTGCAGTGCCGTGCAGCGCTCTACTGCGCTATACTGCGCCGATGTGTTGTGATAGTGCGCGATAGATTTACTGAATGTTTTCAATGGCATACGTTCGGCTCGCAAATATACCTGAGGGTAACTCACTACTTGACACATCGAATTGCTGCGTGCTTTAATTTGGATGTGACAATTTTAGGGGAGAATGGAAAATAATGTAGCAAAAATATGTTTAGTTTTAATTGATTCTTTAAGGTCTTAAGAAGATTCTTACATGATCTACGTACATGAATTTGAAAATATGGAAGCCCTATTAGATGCTAGCTATATTGTATGAAAACGCAATTATTGTAATGAGATTAAATCCGATGCGTCTGCCACATGCAAATACAAAATATGTGTACCCAACATAAACAAACAAGTCGTGTAATTAATTACATCGAACTAATCCAAATCAAAACTACTGCAATAGGATTGTTCATTACACACGCACCGTAAGTTATTGCATTCTAATATTTGAGTGTGCAATTGATATGTATTTAATCAAACCAGGATTTAGTACTGTAAAAGTGAAGATTTGTTGATTGCTGCGTGAAAGTTACAATCAAAATGAACTATTATTTGCAAAAAATATAATTAATGTATTGTTTCATAGATACCATGACTGCGAAAGCACTGAAAGTGCAACAATAAAAATGGAAACTATTGCAACTGTTTTATTATTATTGACAGTCTCCGTGGCGCAGTTGGCTAGACGCCGTCTGCGAAAAGAGAGGCCGCGGGTTCGATCCCCGCACCGAGAGAAATGTTTGTGCGGCCCACAAATATTTTTTCCAGGACTGAGTATTTGTGAGACCGAAAAGTCTCTCGTAGTTCCTGATATCCACGACACAAGACTCGATCTTAGTGTGGGGTCAGGACTATGTATATGACTGTTGGGTGTTATTTATTTATTTATTATATAAATATATAGTTTTATATGCAATACTACAAACTGGACTGTACTGGAGCTTGTGTCCTTTATTTCTCGACTGCTCTCCCTTCTTTTCCTTTTCTCATATCCATCCAAAGGTTGTCTGTAAGAAATCGCCTAGGGCGATAAGACCGCCATCTGTACTTTTTATTATTTATGTTTCTCCTCTTTATGTGCAGTTAAGAATATAACTAAAATAAATACATTAAGATACAATAAACTTAAAAGTTGAAATATAGTATTAAAAATTGAACTGACTTCAAAATTGTAATAAAAGAGAGAAATAAAACTAACCTTTTAATTAATATAACATACTTAAATGTGCCAACATTTTTTTGAGTTCGATGCCAGCTATACTACTTTAAGTTATCTACGAGTGTCATCACGGTATGAATTATGCGGTATATTGTATTGGAAGTCATCTGTAACCTTATACAAAGCAAAAATATTTTTTGAAATCCGACTTATACTCTTTGAGATATGCGTGGACAAACATGCAAACAAACATACAAACAAACATCAACTTGGTACACAAGACAACTTGGAAGCAAGAGAACAAACATATCCAAAAAACGGTGGTAGTCTGACAAAACGACATCCATACATACTCGTGCACTACGAATTACCTTTACTTTACATTTTTGAAGGCGATTAAAAATAATTTTTAGTAAATCTTGAGGAACTACTCGTTTGTGATTTTGTGACAAGTTTTATACTTACTGCTTACTATATTTGTGGGTCTCAATATTCAATACATTGAATCAATTTAAATTGAAGTTAAAAAAACTAAAAAAGCAATCCGATGTTTTGAAGGGAAGTCATGTTCAAAGATTCCGTGAAGCTAATAAAAGCGTATTAAAATATATCAACATATTACTGTTGTTTTTTGGTAACTCGGTTGTGAAAATGACATAATTTCAGGAAGTATTGCATGTCGAGTGACGCTCGTTTGATGTCGCCGGCGCGTCGCGTGACGCCTCAAGTGTCACGGATTAATCAGACGCGGCGCTGTTTTGAGCCAGAATCGTCGCTCCGATCAGGGACCAGTAATTGCTATTGTACTGGGATATGTCACCGTGTTAACATTAGATCGTAATGATTACATACGAATTTTATTGATAGTAGAGTTTTTATTGGTTATATGTTTCATTGTTTATTGGTTAGAGAACGGAGATGCAATCGAGCAGGCCGACAACTATGTCGAATGAAAGTTTATCACCTTTACGATATTACCTTTCCGACAAATATTTTATTTTAGAATTATAGCATCTTACGAAATGTATTGAAACTTATAAAAGCAATAATTAATAATTAACAAATTTTAAATCAAGATTTTTTAAAATGTAATCTGTGTTTTAAGAGAACTAATATATTATATACTAACTATGTATCTCTCATGAAAAATTAATTCAAGGTTAACGTTACAAAAGTGAAATAAATAGTTTAAAATTGTTTTAACAGAGGATACAAGTTGCGTTTCCGTCCGCCAGATGGCATGCAGATCCCTGCGCGCAACAATTACCCGCCGTGAACAGTTGATTATTGTAGGAGACACAAAGTGAGCGCTATTCGATGGAAATTAGTCTCACGAAAGGGCTTCGGCATGGCGTATCAACGGGCTTTAAAAGTAATTAATTAATTGCTTAGCGTGAACTCGACGAAGCCAATTATTAAGGAGACTGCCGTAACTGGAGGCTTGGGGGGGATGGAGAGGGGAGGCGGGGATGTAACTTGTAGCTCTACGCTTTGAATGATGGCTACACTCCAGCGGTTATTATCGGCGCTTCATTATGATGATTCGTGTTTTGATGGCCATAATTTGTCAAATTGATATTTTGTTGTAGCACAACTTTGATTTTTTTATTAACATGATATAATATTTGCAAAACGAAACAACTTTCTTAACACATGTTTTCTATTGTTTGCTTTAGCTCCTTAGCTAAGGGCAGGCGGGTCGCTAGGCCCTTACCTACCCATCTGATCCAAAGCGGCCACTGCAGTTCGTGGACTGAAATAATAAGTTGTGCACAGGTTGTCGCTGTTGCAGAATACTTAGCTCTCGGGACACACCATTGCAGTACCATTTGAGAATGGTTACACGGATAGCCCATTCAAAATCCTTTGTATACTTTCTGATATTTCTGGCAGCGAAAATTGCCATACAAATCCCAAGGTAATCACTAAGCAAAAGGAAAAATCTTAAGGAGCGGTTACCGCAATACAAATGGGCACTCCGGCCACGCACTTCCGACTTTTCCGAAGATAATAAAAGTGTAGGGCGACGGGAAAGGGTGGGTCCACGGAGACGGTTGTGTTATTTGTCATGCGGCCGAACAGTCGCGTCGTTCTCCCGGGTCGCGAACGACGCCAATCATCAATTTTAAAACGGCATATCGTGGGTACGCCACGGCAAGGGATACTTCTATGTCGCATCGTTCGTTTAGTCTTAAGAAACAATGCTTTTTTATGGTAAGTTCAAATATCAGATAAGGTATCAATAGGCGGGACTACTTATGCTTAGTATTTGTTTAGTAAAACATTGATGAGTGGCATTCATTGCAAGGAGTTTTTAGAGGAACTAACACAATTAATTTTAATTCTTTCATCAAGAATTCTATGCGATTTGGCTCAAATTACTCTTTGTCAAGCGAAAAATATCGTAAAATAGATTTCCCAACGTTAATGTCGAACTTTAAAACTTTTGTTTCCATTTTATACCCGCTATATTAGACCAATGCGTATGTAACTGGGGAACATAAATATGTGTACTAACAGTAGGGCTAATGGTCGCCACTTGTTATTATTAGCCAGTCTCCAACTATAATTACGCGTTTGTTTTTCCATGTAATAGCGGCCATGCATCATCCAACACACCGCTGTACACGCCTTCTATGTACGAATTATTTCCATCTATACTTATGGACCTGTGCGTGTTGAATGAGTGGGTTATTTACATTTCAATGTAATTGCCGGTCCATGGGTATATTTTACGTCTGTTTTAACACCAATATAATGCAGATGGTATCGGTTTTATATATTTTTTAAAATTTCCTCTATGTCAAAAGTTTTGTTTTTGCTAAAAGGATATTCAATGACCTAGTCGTATTGCGTTCATGTTTTTGTATGGACTGTAGTTTAAATACGAACGATCAATTGAATCGATAAAATTCCCATTGAGAACAAACGGATACTATTCTGTGCGTTTACTGCTTCTCCATTGTCAATATTTTTCTCATACCCAACAGATGGCAGCTTATCTCCAAGTACTGTTTTTTATAAGTTTCATAAGAGAGCGTTCACACAGTGTGTTTGGGCGAGTGTTCCGCTGCTCGGCGCTCGACGCTGGCGTGGAATCGATAATAAATTAGAGCGGGCGGGTGTGCAGGCGCCGCGTGACGTTTTGTGCGCTCAGCTTTACGGATCACCTGCTTGTGACCCAATGAGAATCATGCTCTGCTGTTTTTTGTCCTGGCAATAGCTACTTTATCTTGCTAGTAGTAACAATGCCGTAGAATATCATAATTTTTCCAAATAACTTATTCAATTCACTAATTCACTAATTCAAATCATCGATTACTGAGACTAGGGCTTATTAAGAATCCGATTAAAAGGGTTTAACCCTCGGTCACCACACTAGTCTATTGTAGGTTGACAGGTTTACGATACCATTGGATTTTTTCACCGAGTTTTCTTCCACCATTAAATTAATCATCATCATCCACAGCCTTTAGGGTCCCTGATGGGTATAGGCCTCTCTCATCTATGCCACATTTGTTTGCTTTTTGTCAGTCGCTGAACCTGCCTACGACTTTGGCAAAGTCGTCAACCTATATTAAATTAAATAAGTAATTGCTTTTATCAAAACATGCGTCATTCTTGAAGTCCGGAGTGCACCATGGGATTCAAATCTAAGAACGAATTCGTGTTCAGTTCGTTATCCACATACCACGACACACATTTGAAATCTGACCTATCATCAATCGACACAATTTTGCCGGGCTAATTCGTTCTTCACGCATGGTACTGTGTGAGACATTCCGCCGCGTAGTGACAACACAACAAATGAAACCGCCTTTGTGTGTCGGACTCTGATCTTGCGGAAATCATTAAAACTATTGCGCGTTTGTCCGGATTTCTTCTTTGAGGTAAGAGATATCTCGTGTCTAATTTGTAACAGGATATCATTGTTGTCGACTTAATTGGAAACGTGTTTACGGAACTGTTATATTGTTACTATAATTATACTATTATTATCGCAAGTAAGTACAAAATTGTAATGAGTGCTGTGCAGATCACGCACCAGCAAGCGCAATACAGTATATCGACAGCCTCCGTGGAGCAGTTTGTTAGACTCCGCCAGTGAAACGAGAGGCCGTGGGTTCGATCCCCGCACCGAAAGAAATGTTTGTGCGGCCCACAAAAATATTTCTTACGGCTCTGGGTGTTTGAAGTCTCTCGTAGTTCCTGATACCCATGACACAAGACTCGTTCTTAGTGTGGGGCCAGGACTATGTATGTGACTGTTGGGCGTTATTCATTTATTTATTCATTTACCTACCCACAAAGTTGACAGAAGACGTATTAAAAGTTCCTGGAACTTACTAGACGATTCAACCAGGTCCATTTAAATAGGCTTGGGGGAGATCGATGTTAATTATTGGACTTCCTGAATATGATGACGAGTTGTACGGACAAAGTATACTCGCTCATAATAATTGAGCGCCTGATCAAACAGGTGCATAGGAATCGGTAGTATGGGGGAGCTCTGAATGCTGTCTCACACGCGGGTGTGAAGTTGTGATAGTTTGAGCGCAACGTGTCGACTTGCACTAACTGCCGTAAACTTACTACCAACTCGCAAGGGACCCTTTCATAACTATTGATGTACATGTTACATGACAATAGGGAATATGCACCAGACTTCAAAATAAGTCACAATATTTTTTTTTGTAATCTTTATTAATAAATAAATATACATTAAAGATAATTTTTTAAATTTATCAACTCTAAATCGGTAAAATAAATACATAAAAAATGACATTTCAAATTTGCCGCGCATTTTTTCCGAAACGCGATCTATTGCTTGAAAAGGAAAGTGACGACAATGGGCACGTTCTTATGAAGTTTTAGCTTGTTGAGTGTATTGTTTTACGTTTGTTTATGAGTTATTTTGTGCTTTCTTTATACTATTAAATAAAATGGATTATTTTGTCACGAAATACAGTTCTGTAGCAATTCATGAAAGAAACTTAATCCAAATACTACGTTGTTCATAACGTGCCCTATGACGTCACAGCGAGTTCGCGCCAACATGGCGTTTCAATGCTTCGAAACTGATAGCAGTTTTGACTATTTTTTTGTACTTTTTTGATTGATATTTTCAAAGACTTATATTTTTTTCCGATAATGTAATAACATACAGAATTGATTAAAAATATAAAAAAATGACATGCATATTCCCTATTGATATACAGTATAGAAAATGGGTATTGATTGATGAAAGATTTTTTTTTCTACCTGACGATCGTGCAATATTTTATATGCTAGACATCTTTCTTTCTATGTGGAGTTCATTTTGTTTTATAAATAAGCGTTGCAGATTCTGTTTATAATTTTGTCACTTGCTATACCTGTAATGAAAAACTGCAGGGAAACAACTAACTTGTCTAGAATAAAATATCTTTTTCGAATCGAAATTCTTTTACAAACTCATTTGCTCGATTTAGGAAAAAAAGCAAGACTTAAAGTTTCACACAGATAGGTAAGTACGATTTGCACGGAGGGAAGTGGACAATAATTTATTTCCAACTCCTCCTATTAATTTAACTTTCTGATTGATTTCGTTGCGGATTAAAGACAAGTTAGACATTCCCGGGGACTGGCCGAGCTTCAATTCTCGGTGTCATTACAATGCGTGCCATTGTTGATCCCGGCTTATAGGAGTTACAGTGGTGTATGTGAGGGCGGGTCAGTCTCCAGGTACGTAAAGACGAAGTCATAACACCAATAAAAATATATACCTATACTTCAAGGAAAAAATCACATCACGTTTAAGAGACAGTATCGCTCTATAATGGCTAATAGGATTTGTGTAAAGGACATTTGACCCGTCACATCGCTTCCGAACGATTATTGTATCGGGGCTGATCGGGGCATACCCATCGCCAGATTAGAGCAAAGATGCGCTCACTAGGGGTCGCGGGGTGGGGGTCACGAGTGAGCGGGGGAAAGGGGCAGGTGAGGTCTCTCACTGCATCTGAATCGCCCCATTACTGTCCCGTACGTGCGTGTAAACTCTTATGGTCGGACAGCGGGTTCAATTCCACGCACACGGGGCTTAACGAAGTTTTTATTAAGTCCTGGATAAAGTTTTATTAATAATGTGGGTGTTGTGATGCGGCGCGCCTGTGGGTGCCCGATAACTGTGCGCGCGTCATTTCACGTGATCATATCTGCGAATGGCTTTAAATGTTATGGTGCGGGCTGATCAGACAGGTAATATGTATGCCACGTCTGAATTTTGTTTGTATTGGTCTTCACATTGCATTTATAGATGTGTTTTATGTAATAAAATGTAATGTGATCTCTTATTTTTCGAACGAATACAAACACGTTTTATCACTCATCATCACATTTTATCGTAGGTATTACGGTTCTACAAAACAGGCCCTAATTTTTTTTTTTTTTTTTTATTGCATTGAATGGCGAGACGAGCAAGCCGTTCGCCTGATGGTAAGCGATACGACCGCTCATGAACAGTAGCAACATTCCACTGCGCTCGCCATCCTGAGACATAAGATGTTAAGTCTCAATATGTCCAGTAGTTGCTCTGGCTACAATGTCCTTCAATCCGAAACACAACAGTGCATTTAAGCAGTATTGTTTCACGGGAGAAATAGACATTGCGGTGGTACCTACCCAGATGGCCTCTCACATATGAGAGACCTACCACCAGTGGCCATTACCAGTGGTACATTTAGGCCTTCTTTTCGTTAAAATATTATCAATAAAGATTTAAATAAATAAATAAAAATAAATGTAGGAAATGTGTGCGGAGAGCAATATATTAACAATGATTTTATACGTCTTTTAATCTTATACGTCTTATAACTTTATACATCTTTTAATTTAACCGTCTTCCTTCCAATTTTGCCTTTCACTGTCTCCTCGCTCACTCGTTCTCCACATTCATTCACTCTTACTCTTTCATACTTTCACTCGCTCTCATTACATTTCGTTTCACTCAGCATCTATTCCCACATAAATAAATAAAAATATTTCACATAGTAGATTGAACTGCCTCGGTGGCGTAGTTGTACTACAGTACGGTTACAAAGCTGGCGTTTCGTGTTCGAATTCATGGAATATTGGATATTGGATTTTTCTATTCATTATCAGCCCGGTGTTAGAAATTTATGCCCGATATGGCGATAGGCTCACCCTCTAATACACAGTGGGACGGAAAATACGGAGCGAAATGTGGGTGTCCTGGTTGCAACTCTGGCTACCCTTTCTGGGAAAAAAATCGTGAGTTTATATATGTATGTGTGTAGTAAATTAAACTCTAACTATTTAATTTGTAACAAACTACTTCACAAAACAAAAATACCTGTAAATGCCGTATGCAATAGTAAACTTGATATTACAGTACAGATATATTCCAAACAGACTATCAGGTGCGCAACAGACAATTCAGTAAGCCGTCGCAAAAATGTACCGGGGCTGCGGAGCTGCGGGCCGGCACCAACCCTTCCCTCATTCCGATGCAAATGGACCTTTTTCTAAATTGCTTTATTAAATCGAAACGTGTTCTCCAATAATTGGTCCCGCCGGCGGCGATACTTTGCTCATTCGACGGATTTTTTTGTATTAAAATGGCTTTTAATTAATTCTGGCGGCGCGCGCTGAATTAGGACGCGATGTGTCTTCCCTGACAGATATATGGAGTGTGGAAGCCACTTGTTACCAGCCTCGGCACATATCGCGGCACAGGCACCCGGGCGCAGCGACGTGTATGCCAAGTGGGAGCCGGGTGAATGCGCATTGGAATGTAGCACGTCTCAATGGCAATGCTTAGTGTGGTGATAATGAAGATTTAATAAAATCACCTTTCAATACTTTAAATTTACTATATTGTACACTAATATGTATGAAAAAAAAAACTATAAATAGATGAAATATTTAAAACTAAAGACACGGCCGATACCTGTGATCTCTTCCAGCCAACCTTTGGATTATTAAAACATAGAAATCATTTTCATTTTCTTAAAGAAATACTGTTGCTGTTACGTGTGGTATTGACAAACTAATGTCAAAAGCTGTTTGGGAAATAAAACGTCGGTGTTTGAAATCTGCATTGCGATATATCCGAGTGATAAACAGTAATACTGATCATCATTGCCATCGGTATGATTTATATAAATTAATGAAATCAAAATGCTATTTTCGATATTGCATTGTTCGTTTTCACGTATGCTGTCAATTAGGCGATCAACCGTAAATTATTAACCAAATGTTTATGTGATATTTCATAAATTATTATTGGAATTGTACCTTACATTTACCATTTAAAAATAAACATGATATTATGTCGAAAACATATGTTTTAAATACTGACTGAAAGTTAGTGAAATAGCAATGATTTTACATGATGATAAATTATTAAGTGTTGGTGAGTGTGGAATAAAGGAGGATGTTTATCACGTATTACGAGTAGTAGAATGTATCCGGAACGAGGCAGAAAGAAGCCTGCTCAAAATCCAAAAAGATGTCGACCTACATGAGTTTGGAGTATGCAATCTGATACTGGCTCAACCGCAATCTGACGAATGTGAATTCTTATATCGCCTTGTTAAATTAAACTGGGTACCTATGTCAAGGCTGCTACTATTTTCGCAAAAAAAAGGCGACAATTTTTTTATGGTTTTTTATATATCGCAATATTTTGTGGTAAATCCATAGTTTTTGCTAAAATAATAATTTAAACTCTTTTATACCTTAGAGTTCTTATAAATAAAAGGGTATACTCTATTATTTTAGGAAAAAAATGAATTTACCATCTAAATACGACCATAGGAAAATAATAACAAAAAAAAAATGGTCCCTTTTTTCAATATTTTCTGTTGCAATGTGTCTGAAGTCACTAAAACTACCATCCGGCTTCGTTTTCGGTAGCAGTCTTGAGATACCTTGTACATTAAGCGTAGATAATAAGCTGCTTGTTAATTATGAGGGTGGCATTATCATTTTATGTGATAAAACCCTCCTTAATTTAATAAAGAGAGAAAAAAAAGTGTTGTACAATTCTGGATCGGTTGACTGGGGATGATTTTCACTAAAACTTACTTCATATATGCATCTATGTATTATACATATTGTCCATTTTCAGGTTATAAGGAGATTGGTTTAAGGCATAATGCCATTATGTTACCGTACAGATACTCTTGATTGTTGTCAAGTCTTTTGAATAAATCAATTTTCTTTTATTTCTTTCTAATGTAATCTGTTAATTAACAAAATAAATATAGCAGCATATAGCTCGCATATGTATCTTAATATGTAGAAATGCCAGTTCGCAAGTGACATATTATTATCTGCTGGTTGGTGAAATAGAAACACAATAGAAATTATTAAAAAAGCTTCCAGTTATGGTGTTATTTTTCATGATTAAAATGGATGCTTTATTATCAATAGATTAGAACTCCGAAAGTGTGTACCATAAGATTCGAACTTGCGACCTACGTGTCGACAATTTGCTTCCGCGCGATTACCAATAGATCACCATACGCTCTTAAATTTAAAACTATTGACCTTATTTGCTGTTATATTTCTTATTGACAAGTTAATACCCAGTAGGGTTAATAACACCATTCGAGAGTAGGGCAGGCTCAGACAAGCAAAAATAAATAGCTCTGCGCCGGAATAAGTTGAATTCATCGGGGTATCCATGGACGGCGCAGTTGATAAGCTGTTTGTTCTCGACGTGTTTGCGCTGACATACCAGTGTGAGTTTATACTTTTACCGACTTATTCATTTCCGTCGTACTTTTCGAGGTTTTTGATATGTGTTTTATTTATCGAGTGATAGCCCAGTTGGAGAATCTGATTACCAAATCCATGCGACGTATATGGGCTGTTACTACCACCAAACCCAGGGTGCGCCGCACGTAGTTAGCTATCACTGACTGAATGAAAGAAAACATTGAAAATACCTTGCATGTCTGAGGGTTGTTCACAGAAATTTCAAAGGTACAGAATGTCTACTAACCGAAGCAGCCCAGCGTTGTAGACAAAAAGCGCAACTCCAGAGAGGGCTTATAAATAACATTTTTTGTGTGTTATTATGTTTGATATATTAAGGCAATCCCCCACTCAATTATACTTTCGATTGTAGAGAAGACCCGTGCCCTATAGTGGGACGGATATGGGCTAATACAGTACAATACTAGGGTATTATCTGACCACGTGACCTCGCTCGACTATCGGCAAGCAATATAGTACGCCAATATCTCTCGTTTCTGTTAACTCAAAATTGATCGTCATGTGACACTTAGAGGCTTAGCACCCGCCACCTTTCCCCTCCCCCTCACCATCTCTACCCGCACCCCGCGCCCCTCATCACACCCTCAGGCCGCCGTAAAGCGAGATATGGGCGACTCCGGCATTGCACAAGTTTCACCTATAATTTCCGATCCCTTATAAGGGGAAGTTGTTTGAAAGTTGTGATCCGGCTCGGCCACACCCGCGCGGCGCACTTGGCAACTTAATAATCGTTTGTTATAAGAAATTATATTAGTATGCATTCAACAGAATGGCTCTCGTACGGCCTCGGGTTTACGTTGGGGAACGGTCATTAACTTCTGCTTCTCGCGAACTTGCTTGTGTAAGGGATTGCAATTAGTTCACAGCTAGGATTAGAAATTATATCACCACGTTATTTATAAACCTATCACAGGTAGGATAATAAAACATCATTTATTTGAACGGAATGCCTTTGAACTGAAAACACACAGTTTGGTACCCGATGGCGGTTTATCCATCTAATATATTGCGCAGACAAAAGATAGAGCAATGTCAAAGGTAGCAATACCAGCGTTGATTAGCGACAAACAACGCATAAATTGTTATTATTTGTTACAATTTACGAGGAGTTTGTTCCAGAGGCCAAAACGAGGCGATGGCCTAGCGCTGCAGATTGCAGGAGCGAGTTATAAATTATTTTGCTCCGCAACTTGTTTTCATTACAGCCCAAGGAGAGGAATAAATTACACTGAGGAAATATTCGCCTGGACATTAGGCGGCTCGCATACGCAACGTTTCATCTACTCACAATTTAGTTTATATTATCCTGACATTTTGATGACACCGAGGACTAGAGCTGGTGAAATTATTCATTATGTGCACTAAAATTAATTAAGACATTAATGACACAATTTTGTTCGCCTCCCAGGAATTGAATATGCACAGGCCGTATCTGAAACGCGACTAAGTGCATCGGTAACTATGAAGAGTATTCCACTGTTATACAGTCGTTAACGATGAAAACGAATCGTCTGCCATCACTCCCAAAGCCATGCATAACGTAAAATTTTCTGCGTACTCGCCACATGCCATACGTGCTATAATCAGATAATGCAGAGCTAATTACATAAACCTCTGGGCGTCCGCTGACGTCAATGCGGTGGCTCTTTGGACGGGTGCCCGCTGGGCTCGAGATATGCTTAAAAGCACGTTAAGCCACTCCAGGCGTCAGCGGCTGTCGTCGCGTGTGCACACGCTTTCATTTACAGCTTAGCTTGTATCCGCTGCATTACTCTGGATTATTCTGAGTCAAATAGAATTTGCTCTTGTTCAGTCGCTGGACACATTTGGAACAGGCTGCTATCAATGTAATAGCATTTCATGGGTTGAAGTGGGCTTTTCGCGTTGCAAATGCTTATGTTAGGTGCGTAAGTAGTCGCATGATATTGCTAATAACCACGTGGTTAAAACTCGAAGTTTGCCACATTTATTAATGAATAATATTGTGCGATGCATAACTATTATGGTTTTGACAGCCTCCGTGGCGCAGTTGGTTAGACGCCGCCTGTGAAACGAGAGGCCGCGGGTTCGATCCCCGCACCGAGAGAAATGCTTGTGCGACACACAAATATTTCTTTTGGGTCTGGGTGTTTGTGAGACCAAAAAGTCTCTCGTAGTCCCTGATATCCACGACACAAGACTCGATCTTACTGTGGGGTCAGGACTATGTATGTGACTGTTGGGTGCTATTTATTTATTTACTTCTTTCTTTTATTTCAAATAACCTGTAGATATGTGGATCCCAAGTGGAGTTATAATTAAAGAAAATAATCAATTTGTAACTACTTTCGAAACATGTTTTATTCATTGATAATTATTTATCAAAATGATACTCCATCTAAAACTACTTACTCAATGCAGAAAGAAAGCCAAAATACCGCATAGGAGTCATCAAATTCGAAGAGCGTTTATGTGGAGTTTAATAACAGTTGATGAAGCAAAACAGGTATGTATAGACCATAGCACTTGGCGCTTTATAACTCTACCTAACCCAATGGGACAAAAGCGTGAGTTATGTATGTACGTATATATATATATATATATATATATATATATTATACAGGTAAATTATTGCATACGGGAACTTATGACATTAATATATACGTAAATTCACGCAAACAAACCGCAGCGGTGAAGCCGCGCGTTTGTGCCCAGCCTAAACCGTTCTTTGGCGCGTTTCTTTGTAGTTGTTGCTTGGACCGTTAGCGCTATCAACTAATGGTTTCCGTGGTCAATTTTATGAGATACACCCACTTATATAAAGTTATATATACGCTATTATTACATACAACGATACTCTCAAGCCTCAAGGCTTGTTAATGAGTTGTTCAAATGTTTCTTGCATATTTAACACTTTAATATTGATATTCGTCTTGTTTGAAAATGAGAGGTTCATCTGATCAATACACTTGATTACTTATAATAAATACATCGTGTAATAATGGAGTGAGCGGTATTCATGTTAAGGGTAGATTGGACTTGTCAGCCAGGATTTGTGGTATTTATTTATTGTCTATATATAAATGCAAGTTTACAGACTGTATCCAAACCACTTACATTTTAATAATTTAATAACTAGAAAGATAAGTACTAAATTTAAAAACCTAAAAATATATTTATACTAAACTGATGGGGTATCAACAACTGGTATGATTGATACTTCGATGTTAAATGTGTACTGGCAGTAAACGATGTGTCATGTGATGGAGCGCAGGTCCATGCCCAGCAGTGGGCAATGTGGTAAAAGCGTTAATATCAACCAACCAATCGCTATTGAAATCCAAACGGAAGTCCTATATTCAGGAGAAAATGTTGTGTAGCTGTTGTGATGTAGAATAAAATTATTTATTAAATAATATTATAATTTATACAATATTGTACAACAAGAGTTTACAAAACATTTCATAGCACAATTGCTACCTTGTTAGTAAAACTATATTTTTAGTACAAATGCGTGGATGTTCTGTAATGAAGAGTTGTTATCCGCAGGTTAGTTTGTAAACTGCGGCGCGATGCAACATTTATTTACATATCAAAACTATTCTATGTACCGAGCGGTATATTCCGCAATTTATTATGATTACTGTATCGAAATTGGATTGTAACATCGGAAAATTTGGTGTAATCAAATACACCAGGTATTTCATGCAAACGGGAATTGAGGGCAGTAAAGTTGCTTCATTGATGTAATGGAAGCAAGCAGCACATATACGTATATAAGTGCTGTAAATTGTGAGTACTTTGGTTCAATGCTCAGGAGGAGAACTTGACTTTGTTTTAGGTTATTAATTTCAGATAAAGAACAATAAAGTTACAAAGTAAAAACAATTTTAAAGAGACATACATTAACAGTTTCATTTAATTGATCATAAACGTAGTTTTATGCAGCCATTCTTTCTCATGCAAGTCCTAAACATCCCATATATGTCGATCGGTAGGTATAAAAATATCAACGCACGGTTATAAACACGGGGTAAAAATAAGTTTAATACAATGTAAAGACGGTATCACACGTGTCAGGTGAAGGGCTGTTTGGTAGTAAAGCGGCGGAGGGGGCGAGGAGGGGCGACGCCACACGTTCATAGCACGGTTCATTTGTCGCGAGGGGCGCTCCACGACGACGTTTTATCGGTGCTTATAGTTTATTGAATTAACTGCGAGACGCCCCTCGTGTGAGAGCATGCCACATTGAGCGATAACTGTTCCACTGCAGTTTCAAGTGTCCGAATGTATCGGTTTTTGAGTTTTTATGACGCGTACTTTGGTCGAGTGGTGTGCAACGCTGAGATAATGTTTTATTGCTGTTTTTATGATGATTGGGCTAGAAGATGATGATAAATGTTTCGTGCACGTTTTGGTAGGGTACGCATTTGCTGTTATTTTCTAACATAAAAATTCTTTATTGATAATTTTGTAACTTGTATTTCAAAATGACTGAAACAGACTCTCAATATTTTGACTGCATCTGTCGCACAATGGTTGGGAAAACGGTTAAGTATCAAACGGCCGTAGTTTAATTAATATTCATAACGAGTTAATTGTTACAACTGAAACAAATATGCCACTTTCTACGAAAGTTTACAACACAACTAGTGAGTCGGCCCAGTGACCACGAAAGCAGTTAAGTAATCAAAACGTCGGAAAGTTAAAAAATAAACCAAATTCGTGATAAAATCCGTACATAATAGTTCATCACACCTAGTGATGTCACTGAGACTTAGTGTTTATTCCTTATATCATGTTTTCAAGTGTACACAACCAATGACCAGATTATCTGCGTAATGCAGCAGCTAGTTAGTACGAGTGTCGGCTAGATGCGGGGTGAGCAGCAAGGTAAACAATTACAGCGATTAATGAGTCAACAGCGGCGATGCCTCGCCGGGCCATTTTGTCCGGGATACGTTTGCACTCGGCTAATAGTGCCCGGGTAACAGTTTACGTGCAATCACTCAATATCCTGTAATGCTGTGGATTTGGACGTACTGTGTGTTTTAACAGGGATTAGGTATGAGTTTAAAAAATATCTACAAAATATACTATAACTAGTAGATAAACAACTGAGTACCTACTGGACATATTGAGACTTAACTTATACTTCTCGTCAGAAAAATCCGTTTTTATGGTTTCTGTCCTAATTAACACAAGAGTTTCATTCCATGAAAAAATCACATGATGTATAGCTGGCAGCTTAGCCATTACAATGATAAGCGAAAATTCAAAATTATAATTTAATTTGTTTATCCTAAAATGAAATGATTCACTGTTCTGAGACAAATGTGTGTTTCGAGTTGGAGTACATTCCTTCCTTTGTACACTATAAATTAGTGCTTATCTTAAAACTTTTTGTTCTTTATTTATTTACTGTGACTCTGTGACGTCTGAAAGTTTTTTTTTTCTAAATCATATGGATACTTCGTCCGCAAGCCGCCGAAGTGGTGGCATTATTGGATTCTGGATTTAGTCAGCGTTTTTTGGCGGAAATATTGCATTTAAGCCTGTCGTTTGTTCATAGATTCTACAAACGCTATCGAGAGAATGTGTTTGTTCATGCGCCGTTCAGGATCTGGCAGGAATCAGGTCACTTCTGAGCGAGATGATCGATTTAATGTAACAGCTACTTTACGGAATCGACGCCTTAACGCTTTTCAACTGCAACAGCAACAACAAAAAAGCAAACAAGTATAAGAGCGGAATTAACAGCAGACCATTTAATAACCTTGTAACGTTTAAGAGACATTTTGAAATGTACAAAAAAGTATTTTTACATATTTAATGTTATTCATAACAATATGTTAAAAATATACAAAAGCAAAATTGCAAGCTGTACTCTCCTGTAATTGAAGATGCACGCAGAAGGATAAATATGTAGTTTTATATATATGTTATGTGTTATCTTCGTTTGCTGAAGAACTACAGGCCCATCTCGCTTCTGAGCCATGTCTATAAGTTGTTTTCGAGGGTCAACACAAATCGTCTCGAACGCAGGTTTGATGACTTCCAGCCTCCCGAACAAGCCGGTTTCCGAAAAGGCTTTAGTACCATAGACCATATCCATACGCTTCGGCAAGTTATACAAAAAACCGAGGAATATAACTTGCCGCTTTGTTTAGCGTTTGTGGACTATGACAAAGCCTTTGATTCGATCGAGACTTGGGCTGTGCTACAGTCTCTCCAGCGGTGCCATATCGACTATCGGTACATCGAAGTGTTGAAGTGTATATACAACAACGCCACCATGTCGGTCCGAGTACAAGATCAGAGTACGAAGGCAATTCCACTACAGAGAGGCGTGAGACAGGGAGATGTCATATCTCCGAAACTGTTCACTGCCGCGCTGGAAAATGCCTTCAAGCTCTTGCAGTGGAAAGGATTCGGCATCAACATCAACGGCGAGTATATCACTCACCTTCGGTTTGCCGACGATATTGTAGTCTTGGCAGAATCGCTGGAAGACCTTAGCACTATGCTCGAAGACCTCAATCGAGTCTCCCAACAGGTGGGTCTTAAAATGAACATGGACAAAACGAAGATCATGTCGAATGTCCATGTTGTGCCCACCCCCATCGGTGTTGGGGGCTCGACTCTCGAAGTTGTAGACGAATATGTCTATTTAGGACAAGTGGTCCGGTTAGGCAGGTCCAACTTCGAGAGAGAGGTCAATCGGCGAATCCAACTCGGTTGGGCAGCGTTCGGGAAACTACGCGACGTCTTCTCGTCCAAAATACCTCAGTGCCTTAAATCGAAAGTCTTCGATAGTTGTGTGTTGCCAGTGATGACTTACGGCACCGAGACGTGGCCTCTCACTATGGGCCTTATTAGGAAGCTCAAAGTCACTCAACGAGCTATGGAGAGGGCTATGCTCGGGGTTTCCCTACGAGATCGAATCAGGAATGAGGAGATCCGTAGGAGAACTAAAATAACCGACATAGCCCACCGGATTAGCAAGTTGAAGTGGCAATGGGCAGGGCACATAGCGCGGAGATCTGATGACCGATGGGGTCGGAAAGTGCTCGAATGGAGGCCACGTAGCGGACAGCGCAGCGTAGGACGTCCACCCACAAGATGGTCCGACGACCTGGTAAAGGTCGCGGGACGTCGCTGGATGCAGGCTGCCTCCAACAGGTCTCTGTGGAAATCATTGGGGGAGGCCTATGTTCAGCAGTGGACTTCCTTTGGCTGATGGATGGATGATATCTTCGTTGGAGATTCTAATAAATAAAATAAAAATAAAATAAAAATATATTTTAATCTTGATGTCTACAGTAAGATAAAAGAACGGTTATATTAACACAAGTAAAAATCTTACGCATAATATAAAATTGAACCAACACCAAATATTCCAGTACTTGTAACGCCTACAGCATTTCCAAAGAACCTTTCTCGAAAACATACTTACAATATTGGATAGCGCGCTACATCAGATTTTTAAACAATAAGGGTTTTTGTTGGAACACTATAATATTATACTTTTCTCATTTATTGTTATAAATCAATAAATAAACATGAGCAAAAATTTTAATTTGTTACCTATAGTAAGTTTCTATAATTTAGATTTTAATAGAATAAGTCATGATGAATTAAATAGTTAGTACAAGACTGAAGCATCAACATTATTATGATGCTGTGAAATTATAAAAAGGCTGTACGTTTCCATAAGGGTAGTCGTGTAGCAACTTCGATATTAAATATTGACGGCAGAGTAAAAATCGTGCGGATACATATCGACGTGAATTAAATACGCGATGCGGCGAGCGCGTGTGATTGCATCCGGGCGCAGGGCCGGACTCGCCGCCACCACACGCGCGCCGGCCCCCCGGGCACGCGGGCAGCGGGGGCCGGGGGCGGCGTTAATGACACAATGACGCGGCCGCTCGCTCATTACCACGCGCCAATTTGCGCCCATTCACGTGTTTTGATGACGGCCGTGGATCGAATTACTCGCGTTTTGCGCTCGGCTGCCAATGGAATTTATTTATTGTGATTGCGCCTATAGTTTTTAGCGTTCAATCACGTATCGTTAGCGGCTCTCTGTGGACTGCCAAATATAGCGCGTATGAGCTATTGCCGCGATTGATTTAGGATTGAGCCGTAATAAAACAAAACCTCATGTCATTTGTCGTAATCGAATGTCGTGACAGTTGATAGACAGTTTTAGTGGTTCGTGGTTCGATTAATCGCTACTTTGATACGTATATTAGAATGTGCCTAACTGAAAAACTATTTAAATGCAGTTTATAAGTGGCCATTTTACTACCCATATCGTTACAGCAAATATTATATTTCTTAACAATATGATAACAAAACAATATATTTCTTATAGACCAAACCATTGAACTACTGTTAGTCAAGTGCCTTTTCTAGCTTTTAGTGGGTTCTAGACCTAGTCCATCATGCTGGCTTTTTGCGGCTTGATGTACTTCTACTATAAACTACAAAACCCATCTTATAAATAGCCATCATACATCGTGCTTAATTATTATTGCTTGTTATTTATTTGCACAAATAGAATTCTGAGCACGCGCCAGTAATATGCAAGTTTGTTCGGAAGTAAGTGCGTGCGTGCCGCGCCAGCCAATATCTCTACACCTATGTACATTAATAGCACCTCATTGAGTTACTTCTTGACAGTCAGTTATGTGATTTATATTACACTCTCCTTAGACGATATACTCGTATATAATGCATATCACAGGTAAAAATATTTTTTGTATTTTTCAGAACGGAATATCTTATACAACAGTATGGTTTTATCACTGGTGGTAGGTATCTCATATGTGAGAGGCCTGGTACCTGGGTAGGTACCACCGCAATGTCTATTTCTTCCACCAAACAGTGGTGTAAATGCACTGTTTTGTTTCAGTGTGTAGATCCGGAGATCGAGCAAACAGGTCACCTGATAGTAAGTGATCACTGCCACCCATGATCATCCACGATGGATCATTGATGTTTTGCCGGCCTATCAATTTTGCAGTGGAACGGGGAGGGTAAAAGATATTAAGATACCGCTTATATTGGGCATCTAGCAATCTCACGCACCGAACGAAACGACAGCAAAGCTGACGCTTCACGTTGATCAACTGTGAGATGGTGGTACCGCTCATTTACCGAATGCTAATACCGCTGCCATTCACGCTAAGTCATGACTGACAACAGTGTGGCTCTAACTTTGTAACTTTAAACAGTAGAGGTTTTCTGTGGTCACTTTAGGGGTGGATGTATACTAAAGGGACGCTTGAAAGTGTTGATTCGACGCGACGTTCCTATTGAGCAGTGATATCACATAACGAGTACAAAAGCAAGTCTTCAAATAAAATACACAGTATTTTCTGCTCAAAACAGGTAGGTACGATTTATTTTATATTTATTGTACGTATAATTATGTTAAAAAAACATTGCGCCAGAATATTCATTAACGTGTGTTTACAATATTATTGCTTATTACTCTCGGCTTATTTATTTTCTGTACATATCGCGAATGTTCGTTAATTAATACTCTCATCCATTTACCCGAATCGACCGAACAGATTCCTGAAAATCTCCCTGGCATATAAAATTGTACTTTCATATTTATTTACAACCGATATTATATGAGTACATACCTACTTTACATGCATATCTTACATTATACATTATACTTACAGGTGGGTAGCAAAAACTATCTCGTCATAGCTACACAAAAAAATGCTTTAACTTTAAAAACTTTAAAGATCTTTTGATCGAAATTTTATCAACTAAAAATTCAAAAACAAGACAACTGAAAAATCTTAAAAAAGGTAATGCAAAGTGATTTCAGACGTAAAACATTAAAAAAAATGAGGTCGTAGAATTTATGAGATATGCTTTTTTACAGTGGCCCTGCTCTGGAGCTATGTACACAAAATATTCATCATTACTACTAGAGGTAATAATTTTTATATGTATAGTCGACAGCTCATCAAATGGAGGTTTTTTCAATAGTCCCTTAAAAAGATTCAAAGCTTTAGTTTTAAATTATGCAGTAGGTCCAATGCACATATTAAATCGGTTGTATTGGTTTTTGTGATAAGCTTGTGCAATGTGACGTACCTAATCATGCTATTACTTTGGTTCGTATGCTTTTGACTGTCTATCTAGTAAAACGTTTTGAGTTCTAGATATTTAATTTAATTCAACGATTTAATCCTCAATAATCTCAATAATTAAAATATTATGATTTGCGATATGATTCTGATGAAATGCCCTAGGTGACTAGACTATAACCATAGTTGGAACATTGCTTGCAACTGTGATGTTTCAAAACAGATTAAATACATGTTTCATGTTCAATGAAAGTTTGAAGTTTTCGAACATAAAATAAGGATTAATCTTATAAGTTATAATATATAAAAGATCGAAGTAGTAGGGAACCTTTTTATCGCGCATAGATATGAAATTATTAGGCGATCTATTACAGATCGCGATAAATGAATCTATTAGTCAGTATCTATATCTATTTGATCGGGAGAGTTGCATTTATTGGATCAGCAGCTGACGACGACATGCTAGATAGCAAAGATTGATCTAAAAATGATACGGATTCAGATCTTCACGTCTTTTTAATGAAAATGAGAAAGAAAATTTAAATAACGTTAGTTATATATGAGCTTGAGAAAAATTAAAACAAACAACAATCTACAATTTCCGAAACGCTGTTGGGGGAGAGCCGACTGCAAAATTTGAGGTTTCAAGTTTGATCTCCACACGAGACATTTTTGTGTAGCTCACAAATATGTAATTGTTTTGTTTCTAGGAATTGTCGGTTTGATACACAAGATTTTGCATGATACTAGTAGTATGGGGGTCAAGAGTTAAGGTTTTTTGATGGGTTTACTGCCTCGGTGGCGAAGTTGTACTACGGCACGTTTACAGGGCCGAGGTCTCGGATTCGAATCCCGGGTTTGGCAAATTGATATTGGATTGATTTATTCATTATCAGTCCGGAGTCAGGAATTTGTGCCCGATACGGCGACAGGCTATAACATAGCGAGACAGAACATATATGGCGAAATACCTACCTCTTCTGGGAAAAACGAGTGAGTTTATGTATTTTATGTATGATGGGTTTGTTTATAATATTTTTGCATAAGCGATGTCCCTCTAAATTGAAAGGAAACGAAGAAGAACATAACCTTACTCAAGTATCAGCGTGGGTAAAATAAGTGTTGTTACAATGCAAACACAATATCGGCTAGTGTGGAGTGTGGGGCAGCGACAACACATTAATCCGAGCGCCGGCACAGGTGGCGGCGGTAATCGAATGGGATTGCTTTCAGCGACGTCGCGACCTCGCCTTGATTTACACCCGCCTGCCGGACGCCTAGAACAACTATGTGGGTTAAGATAGTTTATTTCTCAAAAGAATTACAAATTCACTTAAATGAGAAATTACATTTGTATTCTTAAAGCTAAAATATGAGGACGTATAATAGCACAGGTAACTTACAAGTAAATGGTAATAATCACTTTATATAAACAAAAGAAATGCGATTGCCATAAAAACAAGAACTGAACTGATCGAAAGAATGTGAAAATAAACAAAAAATTAATAATAAAAACAGTAGTCAATAATAAAAACAGTAGTGGGTACTCATAAGCAATATCGCAACTTGACCGAGAATCAGCTGAGCGGTAGTCGATGTAGACAACACGAAACAAGCATATCTAGATGTGGCTAGTTGATTGGTAATTTATGTGATTGAATTTGTTTTATATTACAGGAGTGTTATTAATTATATGCTGTTTGAGCTTATTTTTGTATATTTGAATACTTTTTGCTTCTTTGATATTTTTTGGTAACTGATTATATATTTGTGCACCTTGGTACAGTATACATTTTTTGCCGTAGTTTGTCCGTGGCTTACGTAAACATATATTATTTGAATTTCTCAGTAGCATTTTATGTATCGTATGTTTTTTTGTAAATTTTATTTCAGTTTTAATATCGCCTTTTAATATTTTTCTAATTAATAGGCAGTTATAGTAATTATACGTTTGTTTAATACTTAACAATTTAGTGTATCGATATATATTTTTTGTTGGTGTAAGATACTGATAGTTAAATATTCGTTTTATTAACCTATTTTGTGCAATTTGAAGGCAGCTTAAATTGCTTTTTGCAGCAGTACCCCATATCTCTATAAGGTAGTCTAAGTGTGATTTTATGAGAGAATTATAAATAGTGTAACGTATTTGACGCGGAAGGCATCGAACAACGCCTCGTAACATCCCTGTCAATGAACACATCTTATCTCTTATTTTCTGTATGTGAGGTTTCCATGTGAGGTGATTATCTAGTATGAGTCCGAGGTACTTTTCTGTGTCTACCTTAGTTATTGGTTGGTTATTTATACTGAGGACAGAAGTATAAGATATTTTTTTATTTTTAGCCGAAAATATTATATAATTGGTTTTTGAGACATTTATTGTTAATAAGTTACATAGAAACCACACATTCAGTCTATCAAGGTCATTTTGGGCGTCTGCAATGATATCATCCATAGAGTGGCCAAAGTAAAATAGTGATGTATCGTCAGCATATAAGGTCAAATCCCCTTTTAATTTAAGTTCGTGAACATTATTGATATAGATGAGAAATAAAAGCGGACCAAGTATAGAACCTTGGGGTATACCAAAGGTAATGACATTTTCATTACTTTGTATTTGTCCAATTTTAACAACTTGACGTCGATTAGATAAGTAAGATCTCAACATGTCATGAGCGACCCCGTCAATACCTATGCATTTGAGTTTATTAAGTAGGATATCGTGGCTTATTGTGTCGAAAGCCTTCTTAAGATCTATAAATATTCCTAATCCTACTTTCTTATTATCAATGTTTGTTTTAATTTTAGTAACCAGATCTAATGTTGCAGAAAGGGTATTTGATTTTGGTCTAAAACCATATTGTTTTTCATAAAAGTAATTATGTTCCATGAGAAAATCTTCGAGCCGACGATATAATACTCTCTCGAAAATCTTCGACAATACTGGAAGAACCGATATAGGTCGATAATTATTCGGATCGGTTTTATTTCCAGATTTATAAATGGGTGTTACCTTTGCTAACTTCAAACTATCAGGGAAGTTTCCATATTCTAAGCATGTATTAATACAGTTAGTCAATTCTTCCAGGATTATCGGAGCCACACATTTAAGAGATTTTGTACTTACACCGTCTAGTCCTGTGCTAGTGTTACAATTTAATCCATTAACTATTTGAGTAAGCTCATTTATATTAGTAGGTCGAAATTTTAATAGTTTGTTTGAGCTGCCAGTTGTTACACCTATTCCGGTCAAATTCGTGTAAATTAAGTTACTGTGATAATGTTTAGGAATCTGGCTAGCAAGAGCAGAACCAATATTGGAGAAAAAATTATTAAAACAATTGCTTATTTCTTTTTCACTTGTGATGTACCCAGAGACTGTAAGAAGTTTTTGAATAGTTGTAGTATTTTTAATATTATTTTTAGATAAATTATTAATAAGTTTCCACATTTTTCTTGGATTATTTTTACATTCTTCAAAAGCTCTACGGTAATACTGAGATTTTGCTTGTTGAATTTTTCCCGCTATCTCATTTCGCTTTGCCACAAATTCTGCTCTTCTTATCTCATCATTAGGATAATTCTTATATTTCTTCCATAGTATATTTCTTTGGTTTATCTCGTGTATAATATTCTTACTTATCCAGTCTTGTCTTGGTCTATTTAGTACTTTAAATTTCTTCATCTTACATTTCTCAATACATGATTTAATTTTATCTCTTAATAGTTCAAATGAGCCATTTCCGCAACTTACTTGAGTGTCTGCCATGGTTTCATACAGTTTATTGTAGTCGATCGCATCATATTGTACTTTTTGAGGCATTTGTCTTATGTGTCTTTTAATTTCAAAGTAAATTTGTTTATGGTCAGACATGGGTGAGTCTATTAAGGCAAAGTGAAATTGATCATCTTTCAAATCCGAGCATACGTGATCTATAATAGTTCTAGAAGTTGTTCCCTCTCGAGTGCAATAAGCTTCATCAATTTTATTCATTATTTCAAGTCCGTTTTCTACTAAAATTTGTTTATAAGCATCCACGACTGAATTTTTTGTTAATAAGTTTAAGTTGAAGTCTCCAAAGACTAAACACCTTTTACATCCGTTTAGGTTTGCATTGTAAGATTCAAGAAAATCTTTAATATTCGTAAGCTCTGGTTTCCTGTATATGGCAGCAATGTTGAGGCTATAATTCTGAAGATGCACCCACAGGTAGTGATTATTGTTCAAACATTGTTTCTTTAATTCGTAATGGTGCAAGCTATCCAGGACAAATATTGAGACTCCACCACCTTTAGAATTATGTCTATAACTGTAATAATGGTGATAACCCGGAATTTCAGTTCTTCGTGCTTGTTCATCATTATTTATCCATGTTTCGGTGAGAATAATTATATGTAGAGAGTTTTCAAAAGATTTTACCAAACACAATAATTCATTTAGTTTTTGAGGATTGACGATGCTTCGCACATTTGCATACAAGAATCTGATCGACTTTTTAGTTGAGTGAATATCTTCGTAATTATCTACTTTTTGATATGTAATATTGTCTTCACAATTTGGATTTAAGCTAGTTTTCTTACTGATGTGATATGGACTTAGTTTTTTGTATCTCCTGTTTTGTGTTCAACAATTTTGGGTATTCCTTTTATGTATTTAATGATGAAATTCTTGTCACCACTGTTATTTAAGTGAGACAATTCCTTTTTCAGTTCTGTCAAGAACTGTTGTTGTTGTTTGGTCTGATCATAGTAAATCTTAATATTGTTCAAATTAGAATGATTTCTTGCTCGTAGTATATTCTTGGCTATTTCTGTGGTTTGAAAACTTACTTTTAGGGCTCGATTTTTGACAGTACTATATTTTCCGAGTCTAATAATATTCGTTGGTTCTGGGCAATCAGATATTATGGTTCGCAAAATTTTGTTTACTTCGAATTTGTCCATATCCTTTCTCTCGTTGCTGTTTGTTGATACAGGTTCGGGAATTCCTATAATTATTATATTTTTGCCTCTAACCTCACGTTCTTTAATTTCCGTTATTACAGTTTCTAATGAATTAGCGAAAGATGGAGAAGGAGTTGCAAGGGAAACTTGCTTAAGTTCTTCAACTTCAGTTTGTATATTGTGTACTGTTTTTTGCAGGAGTGCTTCTTTAGTCTGCAAGGTTTCTATATCAGATTTAATACTATTTTGATCAATAATAATAGTATCTATGGTGGATTTTATATCGCAGACTTGCTCCTTGATAGTAGAAATATCATTGGTTATTCTTGCAATAAACTCCTTTTGGTTGAGATCAAAAGATGTCATTAAGTCCATCATTTGATTAAATTGTTTGCGCATCTCATCTAGTTCTTGTTTGATTTGTTCCTTGTCATCTGTTTGTTTCCGTTTCCTAGTTGTTGTGGGCCGTACACCAGTAAACTCAGCTGTTGACAGATTAGGTTGGTAACTATCTGATAGAAGAATGGATGCGCAGGAGGTAATTATGCCTATGGGTTTGTTTTGCTATAGTTAAGTTTTGGTTATAAATAAATGACAGCATTATATTGCTTTAAAAAAATATTGCTTGAGTCTGAACATTTGTATTCTGTATTTATGATTATGATATTATAATTCACATAATCCCGATCCGATATAGCATTCTTGTTTTTGTAAGTCGTCATTCTAGTGACGCATTTTTAAGATTTGGTTTGGATTTTTCAAGTAAGGTTGTATTATGGACTATTTGGGAATGCCCTATCACAAATATGCAGAGACTTACCAGACATTTATTTGGATTGAGAGAGATTAGCAAATACACAAGTTTCTTATGTTATAATAAAACAATATTTAGATAATATACAACACAATGTATGCCAATCAATTCGCATGTGACTAAATGATGAGACCATGTTAAATAGTGATTTACGGCCGATGCCAATAATCAATCGAAAAAATTAGATTGAAGTCAATCTGTTTTGTTGTCAATTGTTTTCTACTTTTCGATTGGTCTCCTGTCATGTTGCCATAGTTTATTCACTACTGAGATTGATTATTGGCAATATAGTATCAGAAAAACGATTGAGCTGTCAATCTAAAACGGCAAATTTTGGATTGGGTTTGTTTATTGGCAGCGGCTGTAAATGTGATAAATATTGCACATTGCGTAAGAAAGGCATACACAATTTCATTACTCTTGCAGAGAACAGTCGCCTCTGTACCATATATACTCTGCAGTGTCCGGTACGTGCTTGTCCCCTTTGTCGGTGCACCGTTGTCTTTGTTAAGGCGCTACGTAAATAACTACCAGTACTATCGCAGACGCCACCCCGGAAAAACTAACGCAATCACTGCCCTTTGGACATTTCCCTCTTGTAATATGATAAAATATTACACTGGTCACTCCGAGTAAGGTATCAAGTCTTTTAGGTTCCGCAACACTGATTGAACGTAGGTTTTTGATGGTGATTGGTGTAGAAAATGGTACGTTTCCACCGTTCTTTCCTACCACGCACGTGTAAGCTCTGGAATGAACTCCCTGCATCGGTGTTTCCTCAGCGCTATGACCAGTCCTTCTTCAAAAGAGGCTTAAAGACAGTTCTCCAATTAAGGTAGGCTGCGACTTTGATGTGATGGTCCATGAGCATGCACTGTGGAGGTCCATGAGCAGCATTAGCCGCTTGCCATCAGGCGGGCCGCTAGCTCGTCTGGCTATAAAGGCAATGAAAAAAGCATTAAGTTTGATATAATGTAATGTTAATGTAGGTATTAAATACAAGGTTTCATAACCTTTTTAACTCTCTGTGCCACGTGGGTTATCAGTATTAGTTGCATAATTTAGTTTTTAGTCATTAGATGATTATGTATTAAATCTCAATAATTATTCGTGGAAAATCGTCTGCGATCTTACTAAAAATAATTGGTTTCTTATCCCAATTAATTTTAATACAGAGTTAATACAAAATATTCAATATTAATCTGATAATCCAAGAGATAAGGCTGCACGAGATCTTTTTACATTATTTAATAATACAAATAAATTTAAGTAATCTGTATTCTGTATCAGCCCATATACGACCCACTGCTCCAACGGGCCTCCTCTACAATCGAGAGTACGATTGAGAGTGGTTAGGCCATATAGTCCACCAAGCTGGCCT
Organism: Hyles euphorbiae; assembly: GCA_023078785.2. Lineage (NCBI taxonomy): Eukaryota > Metazoa > Arthropoda > Insecta > Lepidoptera > Sphingidae > Hyles > Hyles euphorbiae. The sequence continues at coordinate 266,389 of CM041049.1, forward strand.
AGTGCGGGTTGGCGGACTTACATAATATAGAAATTATTTAAGTAAAAACAATTTTATATTAAAGTTATTATTTCTTAGGGGCTTTTTTTAAATATTAAATATTACAATTGCAATACAAGAACTTCTCAAAAAACATCTAAAAAATACTGACCACAATAATTTTCAAATAGAGAATAATAAAAATATAAACACGAGTGGATTCCTTCGCCAAATGGAATGACACAGGGCCGGACCGCTGTCTGCAGGAGGTATTTATGTGCCTCCCGCGGCGGCACAATTAGAGGGTTGATTGCGCAAATCGTATCATTACACGCATATTTTCGCGTGTGATTGATTCATTGGGGGCGGGCCGGCCCGCGGCGAAGTGCGCCTGTTGGACCGAGCGGGAATGCTCTCAGATATACATGCGGTGAAATATGCTTCGTATTGTAAGTATAAGGATATTTTATCTTCAAGAAAATTTTAAATATTTTTCAATTCGATCATATTTGGATTATAGCTTTAAGTGGGTTGCATTGCCCTGATGCGCTGTAGAAAGTATAGAAGTCCGCTGCTATCTCTGTATTTTTGTGTGCTTGTATACCTAATATTACTATAGTGTATATTTCGACTAACTCGATAGGTTATTACTCTGAGACAAAATATTAAACATGTAAACGCGATATAGAATGAAAACAAAAGTTGGACTACCCTGCTCTATTTAAATAATTGCACTCCGGGAGTGCCGGCAGAAGTGAAAACTTGATTATTAACGTTGAGCATGTTTGATATTTTGGAATGGTTAGGGAATAATTTTGCACCAATTGCTTTATCAGTATAAAAGTACTATCATTTATGTGGTAGAATACAATATTCATTTATTGCGCTATCGTACACAAACATGACAATTTATATTACATTAAAAATTTAACACTTTAAAACTATTACAATTATTTTACATTAAAAAGTTTATCTCTCCGAAAAATCAACTTTCATCCATAATTTCAACGACTTTTTCACCATCATCATTACCAGAACTATCATCGCCAATCTCTAAAACTGATACGATAGGTTTATGGTAGCTGAAGTAAGAAACGAACAGTTTTGATTCGAACCTATTTAAATGTCTAATAAACAGGGGCGTGCGCTCCTTGTAGGCAGAAATGCAGTGCATTACTTGCCATTCACAGATATTTTATTATAACGTTCGTACGTTTTAGATGACTTTAATTTATAGCAAATAAATGAATAAACAAAATATAATAACTTAAAAACGCCTAATATTTTATAAATAGCACCTATTTGCAATCACGCAAATATTATATTTGCCACGCGAAAAGCAAGCGGCGCTGCAAAGCAAAATAATGTACCTAATCAACCAAGTAATGCCGCCGCGTCCCGCATGACATTTGTTTGCATGTGTGTAGTAATTTTGGTGTCCGTGCACAGTCGCAAACGCACACACCCATGAATATTGAAAGGCGCGACTCCTGCGGCAGGCCTCGGGAGTTTGGCAGTTGTCGGGAGTGATCGGGAATGTTCGTTGCCTATAATCCTAGTAAAATTAATAGGCGGGAATCTAATAAATCACCTATGCACATTATGCATTTTTGGTTAGTAAGGTTTTATTTGTTTAAATAGAAATGTTTTGTGTTTCGCGGGGACCATTTTGCCTTTTTTATGTGTTTTTGCATTGTTTACTATTTTATACTAGTATGTTTGTAAAAAAAATAGATTTCTTAAAAGATTTTTCATTTTAACATTTGAAAGTGTGTACATTTAACAGTTTAAGTTTCGATATTAATTGTAGTCATTTGCTTTTACTAGTGTGTTTGTTTATTTTTTCAAATGTTATTTGATTGTGAGGTTTGTGTTAAAAATGTATGTTTATCAAATGAATGAATGAGGTGGCCGAAATCTTGCGTTTATTTACACCGGGATAGGTATAGTAATCTCAACTAACCGGGACCTTGAATATGTGAAAATTGAAGCCGACTAGGTGAGTTTTTTTATTTTACTTATTAGAAATTCTTCCGCCGCGACGATCGATCGCTGTTTTGTCTGCGTTGCCGTAGAAGATGGACATGAATAGTAGTACATCTAAGACTTGTTATGTTGGCATGGTTTCTGACTTAGAGATCCGTCGCGTGGCTGTGGCTATGCTAAAATCTATAAAAAAAAAGTTTTTGTGACCGAGTACTCCGCCGCATACCCAGTGTCATAATCCTGTGCACGCCGCTGCTAATAAAGACCGCATCAAAAGTAGTTTTGTATTTCGTTGTGCTAAGATTGCGATCATTCGACATAGTTAAACTAAATTCATTATTTAAAAATTCAATTAATAGTTGATTTTTATCGTCTGCGAAGTTTATGTTGAAATCTCCACTCAAAATCATTGGCAATTCATCAAAGCTTTATAAACTGACAGCTAACTGACAGCTGTCTACTCTCCATCCGTCTTACGCTTTTCGTCTTACGATCAGGTCACGTGTCCTGACGCGAGTTTAAGATTTTATACCCATTACAGAAAAAGTGCTCAACGCCGCTAAAGAAGTTTTCACTTCAAAAACTTATAAACCGATTTTGATGAAACTTACATAGATCGTAAGTTTTACTATACGTTATCCATAATTTTGCAATTCGACTTATACTTTTTGGGAAATGCTTGGACAAACATAAAGACGTACGGACGTACAAGTGTACAAATGGCCAAACGTGTAATTGTACAAATGTAAATACTTACAAACGGTCGAACGTATAAACTTACACAAATGAAAGATACGCGTGTTCAGACGCTGGTTTAGACTTACATTTCCAATGCCTAATGCTGATAATATTACGTGAATACAGGTCGAAGAATAGATCCGCAAGATGCTAGTTTCATGTGAATAGTAAACACAAATTTCAACCATCTCTCTATCAAGATTCATATCATTTCTTGGAATGGACATGTGATCGGATAGGCTCGCCTGTATCATTATCTAGAACCGAAATATGCTCGACGAACTCTGAACATATGCATCCTACTTTTGGATACATGTATTACTACACAATATGGATATTTGTTTACATATTACACGTGCATATGCACCGGGCCACATGTATACAAATCAGTAGTAAATTTGTGGTAATTTAAAATAATTGTGTTTCTAAACTGCGACGCGTACGAGCTTAGAGTTGGGACACAATATTCTATTTACTCTAATAATAATTTTGGGCAAAAGTTGTTTTCGGACGTCCGTTTAAAGTGCTATGAGCGTTCATGACAGAGACTGAGTGATACGCTCTATAGCATGTCTGTAGATCTAGAACATCGTTCTACGTGAGGGTGCACCGCTCTCGCAGTGTAACCAGCAGACCTATGACCCTCCAAGGTTGCCTCTTACGACTCAATTCTTGTAATCTCGAACCACAAGGCAAATTATAATTTTCTAGTTTACCATAAACGCTTATTGTGGTCGAAAAATCAGATATAGGCGTATAGGAGTGGATTTTATGACTTCTAGCTAGTAAGACCCAGTCGTTCCGTATAAACCAAAGCTGGCCAAATGTATGTTTTCATCTACCACGATTATGACAGTCAGTCTCTTGGCCTGCCGCTTCGGCCAATCATCAAATATTTAAAAAAGATGGGTTTTTGAAATAAATCATACGCAACTTTCGAAGTAATTAAACTTTGAAAATGACTTTGTAATATATTATTTGCGTACTTAATGTAGAACATAAAATTTCGATCTATTCATTTCATTTGAGAGCATTTTCATCACGCTCTCTCAAATACGTCACATTAGTTCAGCTGTCTTCACTCTCAACTTTAATCAAATACCTAATGGATTTAATTGAGTATGAAATAAATGTTTTACGTGTATTTCATATTATTAAAGCACAAAATTGTACTTTAAACTTTTACAAATGATTGATAAGCACACGAATAATGTAAATTTTCATGATATTACAAGATTTACTAATGTTACTGAAGTAATTGAGAAAAAAATAGGATAAATTGAGAGACGAAGTAAGGATTATTATTGATAACTGGCAATCAAACTTACTGAATAATGGAAGACCGAAGACAAAAATAGAGTTGCATCTCAACCAATGGAAGTCACACTGTCACCTCATTTTTAACTATTTTCTATCGACAGTTGACTTCGAACCTTACCCGTCTCTAATCACCTAATACAGCGATGAATTAATACATCCATAACAGCATTTTGGTGTTACAATAATTTTATTATGGAAACCGAACAGCGCAATGTACCGGTTGAAGCGAGCTAATTTGCCGTAGATCTCATTAGCCGATAGCCGCCGATTTATGGAAACGGCCACGAATGAGCGCGGTCGGTAATTGCTTTACAACGCGGTCCGATGTCGCAATTTTATGATAAAGCAATTTTAATGTTTGTTGTGCGCTCTCACATCCAGCGCTGTGTACATCTGTGTCGCTGCATGTATGACGCCGAATTAGAACGTTAATGGAGGATTTCAGTTGTTTGGAGTTTAGCGTCATTTTGAATTTCATTTAAATGTAGATTTGTTTACAAATTTGCATACGTTTAATTTGGGATTGAAGAGATGCTTATGCCGGAGAGTTACTGAGACGTTTGGAGAACAGGTGTCACTATGTATTGTGAAGTGAACGTTATTATTGTTGTTGTTTCGAATAGTATATTTTCAGGTACTTAGCAATAATAATGTTCTGGTTTGATTTTATAAACACCGATCTCCATGACGACTTGTTAGCTTACCAAATAGTCTATCTTGGTGTACACGGGTTTTGGTATCATTAATATATGCTATGTCTATAACTTTGGTTTTCTGTGGGATAAACTTTTTATGGATAGTTACCATCCTTCAGAGAGATATCGAGCAAAGCACGTTCCGTAGCTCGCTGAGCGATCTTGAGCTGGTGGACTAGTCGTACTGTGAGTATCCAAGTCTTAGCATCGTCATAACAGGTAGTACTGGTTGAAATTTTTGTTTTCAGACATTGTGGTAGGGTGACGAGAAGACTCAACGCAGTTTATCAAGTGCTACTCAGCCCATTTGGATCGTCCTCTTTCGACCTAGTTGAAGGGTCTGCTCAAGGTAGGTGTATTCGGAAACAAATTCGAGCTGGTGGCCACATACAGCGGTGGTGGATCATTACTTTGGTCATGTCTAATTATAAAGTAAGCTTCACAGCAGATTATTTAATTATAAGACCAATTGGCTGTGAGGCTAAAGCCAGGCCGTCAAACATATGTTCCAGCTCCTCCATTCTACCAATCAAGACTATATCGTCAGCGAAACGCAGGTGCGAGATGTGATCGCCATTTATGTTGATGCACATACCGTTCCAGTTCAGCGTCGTAAATATATCCTCCGGTACGCTTGTTACCAATTTCGGATTGTTGGTACTTGTACATTGTGCTAGATACATTGCCGATTTATATTCGATATAATATTATGTAATTTGCGATTTAAAAGGGTAGCATAGTACAGATTCGTCACATATCTTTATTTTTATTTTTAGAAATTACGAATTATGTGGCATTAAGATTGTTGCTATCAAATATTTTCCTTTCATCTGTGTAATAACACATTCAAAACATTTATATGATAAATTGAAACGCAAAAGCGGAGCGGTGCGTGTTCCATTAAACAAGTCTGAAATAGCAAATATTTGCGAGTGGAGTAATGAAGCTCTAATCGTGCGATTTAGATAATGCCGCTCAAATAGAAAATTAATCACGCTCAGCACACGCATATCATTATTTCGATGTCCAATATTGATATTCACGTATAGAACAGGTCAATGTCCTTTTTATAACTCACAATCAGCTAAATAAATTGAAATAATTTTAGATAAACGTTGCACTTTTAAGGCTTAGATTAAATCTAATTATTTCGTTCCATATTGATTAACTTATGTATGGCTCAATCTCCTTTGTATAAATCAGCTAAATAATTGAATTAATTTTACATAAACTTTGCTTTCTAGGATTGCATTAACTTAAAAACGTAATTTGAAATTGAATATCACGAAATCATATTTCGATTTAGGTGAAGATGGGATCAGAATGTTATAGATTAAGAGTTAATTTATTTAGTAATTTGATACCTATGTTGAATTAAGACGATTCAATTTGATTATCATTTGGCACAAAGATATGCGGGTAAAGGTATAGAGATACAAAGGTATGGCTTGCGATGACAATAAGCAGGTTGGACATCCACTCAGACAAACATTTGTATGGCGTGCACATATTTTTTCGAATCTGGGTAAACTCTGTATTGAGCAAGGTTTCTTACATATAATAGGTAATCAAATGGCATAGCGGGTTTGAACCCCGTATCAAGACTTTTTTTTTGGTATCACAAGTAAAGCGTGGTGGACACGCTTTACTTTATATGGCCTAACCACTCTCAATCGTACTCTCTATTGTAGAGTAGGCCCGTGCCCTGCAGTGGGACGTATATGGGCTGATACAGATACAGATACAGATCACAAGTAATTGACCGAAAACTCTCTTATAGTTCCTGATACACACGTCACAAGACTCCAAGTTTGGGGTTAGTACTATTGGGTGTATGTATTTACAACCCTCATAAACACTGTCCAAATGTCGACAACGCGGTAATATGTTTTTTTCATTTTTAAAACAGATTCATAGTTAATTCTTATAACAACAAACTGCTTGAAAATCTCTAAGAAATATAACTCGTGCAGTATGACAAGGAAAGCATTTTTATTACAAAGGGAGACAACCCGAGGTCTCTGTCCGCGATATATCACGTTGTCTGCAACGCGCGGTGTCGGACACTCGGACACCGCGAGCCGAGACTAGCAGACAGTGGACACTTGGCTAGCGTAATGAGAGCGAAGAAATTTTATACTTTTGCCAGGATATCACAGATTTTATTATTATTTTTCAAGAAAAAATGGTGTCAAGATCACTTCTTAAAATAAAAATTACATGAAAATAATTAATTGAATCTATTAAAATGTTCAACGTTATTTAGATTTAGTAATTGTTTGGTCTACCACCCGATTAAAAAGTGGTTTTCACTAGAGAAGAACGGGCGAGAAACTTTTAGTGTGGCTCTACTTAAAACCTTTTACACTTTAGTGATTATTACAAAAGTTAAAGTGGTTTAGATAAAAGCAGTTGATTAATAATTTGTTATAATATACGAGTAATAAAAATACTACAAATATTTTATTATAATGCAAAATGTTAAAGGAAATTGGTAGGTATAGTTGAAGGCTTTACGAATTAAAGTAAGGATGTATTAGTTAGATCTTTGAAATCTCAAGTAATTCGTTGTTTGAGGAATTCTTAGGTACCACAAATATATTATAGAACAAGCATGTTCATTGTTCACGTGTGAGAGATAGAAGCAAACTGTGCGATCATTATTGCAGATCGTTCCTACGTTTCAAACATTATTCGCATATAACTAACACTAATAATCATTTTCTGTAATGCATTATTTAAGCCTGTAGAGTCCCATTGTTGGGTATAAGCTTCTCTCATATTATGCCACTTTTCTTTTCATTAAACATTGCGTATTCAATTAGTTGCGAATTTATTATAAATATTATTGCTGTCATTTCCAATGTTATCCATATTATCAGTTTATTCCGGTATCCGTAAATAAATCGATAAAAGTATGTGGGTGTGTATTATGCGTTTTAACAAATCATTGCCGGATTAGAGATCGGTTATCGCGCCCACTCGATGGGGTGGAACACGCCGTATTTCCGTCGCTCAACTACCGCCGCGCCGCATGTACATTTTTCCCGGGACGTGAATGCCGTGAATCCCGGGAAACTCGCGATCCGCGAATCCCGCGGATTATCTGTAATCCCGCTGCTGGTAAGTGCGCCGTGTCACTCCCGAATTGAATATATTTCCTCTATTTTTAGTAAATGTGATGAAATGATATGACACCGTGCGGGTGAGTGACTGTCGTTTTGTATTTAATGGAAAAATCATAGGATTTTCTGTTTCTCTTTTCAGAATTTAATATAAATAATATAATATGCTAGCTGTTTAGTTTAGTATGTAGTAAATGGACGGATTGTTCTAACAAAAATAAGCAAGTACACAGTCAGGTCATAAGTATTGTCACACAGTAAAAACTTTTCTTTTAGAATGCTGGCCACAAAAAAAGTTTATTGAATTCGAATTTCGAATTGTTAAAGAGAATGGGTCATACACAAAACGAGGCGAAAAATTGTATAAAAAAAACATGGTCGGGATTTTTACAAAATCAGTCTCATTTAATATGATATTATCAGAATATTAAAATTAAAACATAAAACAAGATCGTTTCCTCGATTAGGCTAAAAAATGAAATTATAATTATTTTTTTTCGAGCACGGAAGGGTCTTGAGTTTACACAAAAGAACAAACATATCAAAAATAGTAACAAAGCAAGTGTCTCCATCGCTGAATTTATTTTTTGTTTTTTCGATGGTGCAATTGAGTTATCTGAATCACTAAAGTTAAAGAATGATGAACGGACATCACATAATTCGCTATCATATGGAACATGGTTTTATTCCGATACTGAGTAATAATTTAATATTATTATAAGCTAAATACATTACTATCGAGCCCACAGCACTCCACGTCTACATTTACAGGCAAGCAAAATACTGCTTTACTTGTTAAATCATTATTACTTAATTTTTTCTGTAGACATTGTCTTTCGTGTGGACTTATAAATCCACAGAAAAGATGTCCACAGAAAGGACATTCTTTAAAAAAAATTAACAATGCTAATTTAGTTTTGAGGATAGCCAAGTAGGTAAATTTATTCCACAACTACTCCCCTTAAGCTATTTCGGCAGCATGTGAATTAATAAAACTAATAATTATTTACTCAAGTACACAAGGAACAGAAAAGAAGCACCGATCTTTGACAATAACACTATTAAAGATCTCAATATCTTAATGAACAACCTACGCTGGGCTCAGTCATTAAATCCAACGTGACCGATGCCACCCATCAGTGTGGCCAGTTATTTTTTTTTTTGTAAAATAGTATTTTATTCAGGCCAATTTATTCGGTTGAATTTAAGGTCCACAGAAAAGTCGCAGTACCGTGTAACCAACAGTTTATTGAAATTTTTGTGGAATCACTTTAACATATATTAATTTACTCACTAAAATTTTAATAGTCAGTATATATACTAATGATATTTAATATAACTTAAATAGATAACGCATATCAAGTATGAGAAATATCTATCAAAATATGCCAAGTGCGTTTACATTTGAGGAAATTTTTGTTGTTATATTAATCATTACTGAAGATAATTCATTATTTGGTATATAAATAATAAAATAAATAAATAACACCCAACAGTCACATACATAGTCCTGACCCCACAGTAAGATCGAGTCTTGTGTCGCGGGTATCAGGAACTACGAGAGACTTTTCGGTCTCACAAACACCCAGACCCGGAAGAAATATTTGTGGGCCGCACAAACATTTGTCTCGGTGCGGGGATCGAACCCGCGGCCTCTCGTTTCACAGGCGGCGTCTAACCAACTGCGCCACGGAGGCTGTCAAAATAATCTTATAAATATAATAATATGTCTTAATAGTAATACTTGTAAGTCATTTACCAAAATTAAGTCAGAGAATCAATCCAGAAATTTGAAGATAATATTCATTCTGAACATGCGTATGTGTATGACCCGAATATAAATGTATACTTTTTAGAATTTTACTCATTTTTAAATATGGAGTGGACGCTTAAAGAAGACCGTGTTTCTATTATTGCGTTGCATCGTTGCGGTTACGCGCCAATTCAAATTTTTGACATACTGAAAAAATATAACCCTTGAATATAACCAAAAGATTAATTTATCGTACCATCAAACGATACAATGAAGACTCTAGTGTAGATGACAGGTCAAGAAGTGGTCGCCCTCGGTCTGTTAGGACTCAAGCAGTGATAAAAGCTGTGAAGGCGCGAATTCAAAGAAATCCCAAACGTGAAAAGCAGAAACTGTTGGCCCTTCAGATGGGGTTAAGCAGAACTACGGTGAAAAGGGTGTTAAATGAAGACTTAGGGCTTCGGGGATATCGAAGAAAAACAGGACATCATTTGAATACTCGTCTAATGGACCTGAAGAGATGCTGCGCTTTGTTGAAGCGGTACGCGGGAAAAAAATATCGGGAAATTCTTTTTTCAGATGAAAAATTTTTTACCGTAGAAGAGAGCTACAACAAACAAAATGATAAGGTGTACGCACACAGTAGTGAAGAAGCGAGCAACCGTATTCCGCGTGTCCAACGAGGTCATTTTCCATCCTCGCTCATGGTATGGTTGGGTGTTTCTTATTGGGGCTTAACAGAGGTACATTTTTGTGAGAAAGGTGTAAAAACGAATGCAGTTGTGTATCAAAATATAGTCCTGACGAACCTTGTGGAACCTGTTTCTCATACCATGTTCAATAACAGGGACTGGGTATTCTAACAAGATTCGGCGCCAGCTCATAGAGCGAAGAGCACACAAGACTGGCTGGCGGCGCGTGAAATCGACTTCATCCGGCACGAAGACTGGCCCTCCTCCAGTCCAGATTTGAATCCGTTAGATTACATGATATGGCAAGACTTGGAGGAAAAGGCGTGCTCAAAGCCTCGTCCCAATTTGGAGTCACTCAAGAGATCCTTGATTAAGGCAGCCGCCGATATTGACATGGACCTCGTTCGTGCTGCGATAGACAACTGGCCGCGCAGATTGAAGGCCTGTATTCAAAATCACGGAGGTCAATTTGAATAAGCTTTAGTGTCATAAGAATCTATGTTTTGTTAAGTTCATTTTGGTATATAAATGGTTACATAATGAATAAACTTGCTGCAATTATTTTATATTAAACATGTGACAGAATTTATGACCTGACTAGGTATTTGATTAATTGTAATGGAATATACTAACTAATTACAAACTAATTTAGAATTATATTGCGAAAAGTTTTTGCAGTGAAAGTGAAAAGGGCAATGTAATCAATGTTGCCCTTTTCACTTACATTTGAGCTTTGTGTCGTAGTGAGAGACTAGTTATATGTGAAACAAGAGTTCCATAGTCTATAGAATAGTTGTGATGTCCCTGGGCGTAGTGGTACACAAAATCCTTTATAATATCGTTTCCTAAGATCGAACTCAATACATATATTTTATTCAAATCGATGGCACCTTCCGCAAGGGTCAGATTGAAAGTTTCCTAAACCGACGTGAATGCATGAAGAGTATAATGAAAGTGGACGAAGTGAAAGTAGTATGTCAGAATCGAGCAAAGTGGAGATCCATAGTCTTTGACTACCCCTATGGGATACAAGCGTGACGTTTATGTATTTGTGTATAGTTGGCAGTTTTATATATTTAATATTAATTATAATTTTCCTAATTCCTGGTAATAAATGTGAAGTCTTTTATGTATTTAAAATAACTTTTGCTCTAACTGTGCTTAAACACTCAATAAAATAACATTTTCAAAACCTTATACATCGCAAACACGTTGTAACTAATTTCCAAAAATTGTCTACCACTAGCGCGTAGTTTGCGAGCACAAAGTGAAGATCAATGGAAGACATATTACGCTATTATCTGGGCGCTGTTACTCGGCGCCAGAAAAAATTAGCTTGTAGAAATCTACGCTGCGGCGCTGACGACGCGCGGCTGGGATGTGCTCGTGTTTTAACTAGCTTACAATCAGGATATAGACTGTTTTCAAAGTTAATTTTAATTTACATACCTTGATAAATATTTTGGTAAAAAATAATGTCAGTCAGTGTTAAGCATGGCCGGATCTAACTAAAGGCTTTTTGGGCAGCCCAAGGCCCCATGGATGCAAAAGGTCCCAGGCTTAACTTTTTAAATAAATCATTAGGGATAAATGCGTAAATTTTATTTAAATAAATAAGACAGTTCAGTTTCCTTTACAGTAAACCTAGATCACTCTGCAAAACAGTTTTAAGAGGCAATAACAATTAGTTGAATAATTAGTGGGCCTCTGAGTCGTATTTGTCAGGTTCACTAGTTCTTATTAAGGGGAACGACTGCTAGCTACACTTTGGAGAAGTATAGCTGATACAAATTGCTATCGGAATTTATGAATATATTTTGATGACACAGCCAAAGAAAAGTCATTCTAAAGCTTGTTCCTTAGACTTCAATTATAATATTATGATGAAATTAACAGCAATTTAAATATCATTGAACACGTTCGTAGCATCAATTTCGACTAAAATACACCATTACCGCGATATTGCGAAGTTTCAGTAGATTTTCACGTTGCGAGGTCATTGGCCTATCTAGCAGCACGACGTCACAGCCATAGAATTAACATTTTATCAACTGCAACCAATTAGAGTGCTTTAAAACGCGCAAAGCCGAAAAACTGTCAGGCTTGTTTAAACATTTCCAGCGACTGAAAGCAATAATACTAAAATCCTTGTAAATTCAACTAGCAAATAATTTGATGGCTGCGGAAACAAGGTGCTTATCTCGTGAAAAAGTTTCGTCAATTAAGTTAAAATCCAATTACAGGCTGTTTGCGGAGCGCGGCCTACTTCCAGCAGATTTTGAATAAATTCCGCTAATCCTAAAGCTGAAGAGGGCGAATATCTGCGGCGTAGTTGGGGAATGCGCGGTAGTTTGCAGCGAGCTCATTATACATTATCGTGTAATCAACGATTGAGAAGGAACAAAATGGTATGGTTCGGTAATTTGCTCCTTTCTTACTGTATTTTCTGTGTGAGCTAATTAAACTGAGGCGCTGTGTTAATACTAGACCGCTAACTCATAGATTCTAAGCTTGTCTGTTTGGAATTTTACGGGTTGAATTATTTAGCTTGCCTTATGAATAAATAAACCTAACAGTCACATATATAGTCCTGACGCTGTCCTGACACTAAGATCCAGTTTTGTGTCGTGACTGCCAGAAACTACGAGAGACTGATCAGTCTTACAAATACCCAGAACCAAAACAAATACCCGTGGATCACACAAATATTTGTCTCGATGCGGGGATTGAACCCGCGGTCTCACGTTTCACAGCCGGCGTTTAACCAACTGCGCCACGGAGGCTGCCAAATCAACCATTAGGCTGTTTATGCCTGTAGCTAAGAAGCAGTCTGCAAGCATAGCTGTTATCTGGTTCAAATGGCATTATAGTCAGTAATTAACCGCCATCGGCAGATTTAATGCCTAATGTTTCAGGGCCAATATTAGAAAGGTCTGTTTATGTGCGAGCAAATAAGTTGCTTAAAGTATCGTTCTCTTCGATTTAAAGCAAATTGAACATTTATACAGTTTTAGGTTTAAAAAAAAGATTTTTTTTCTCAAAAAGACTACAGTCACTTACTTGAGAATACAGTTTGCTTATAGTAAGCACAATATTCAACAATTTCCACACAAAGGTGCGCTTTCAACACATTCAACATATTGGTGGACATTAAATAAAAATATCGATCAGTATTTGTCTAAGTCATCTGTATCAGCCCATATACGACCCACTGCAGGGCACGGGCCTCCTCTACAATCGACTACCGATTGAGAGTGGTTAGGCCATATAGTCCACCACGCTGGCCTAGTGCGGGTTGGTGGACTCACATATCATATAATTTTATAAATCGCTATGGTATGCAGGTTTCCTCACGATGTTTTCCTTCTCCATTTTAGTGCGTGGTGATTGACTATCAATACACACATGACTCCGAAAAGTCAGAGGTGTGCCCTGGAATTCGAACCCGCGACCACCGTGAATATGTTGGCAGTCGCGTCTAGTCCGTTTACCAACAGGCCACCACGCACTAACTGAACAAGTATATTTTAGCCATGATAACTCATGAAAACTACGAACACATATCACAGTACAACCTAATACGTAATAGCCAAGCGTAAGACAATGCAATAACAATTAAGGTGACCGCGGCACTATGTTGTAATCACACGCAGTGATAAAAACCGTCGGAATCGAACCCTCAGCGACCACCTTTGCTCCGACACAAAGGAGCTGCTCTTGAGAGCATCGTGTGTGAGGACACAAGTGCCATGGATGTGATAATATACTTACAAACATTTTATTTACTTTGGCTTTGTATAGATATCAATATTTTTCTCCTTATACTTCAATAACAGTATAAGTAGTAATGGGATTTTTTGTTATTTCTGAATGCCCGTTACAGAATTTGTAAACTGATCTGTAAGAAAAACTGATCATATATTATAACCAATTTTCACATCTGAAGTTACTCAAACAAAATTGACTGTTCAGTTATTACTTTAACTAGATTCGTAAAAATCATCATCATGATAGATTACACGATTCAAACCCGCACTAGGCCAGCGTGGTGGACTATATGGCCTAATCACTCTCAATCGTACTATCGATTGTAGAGGAGGCCCGTGCCCTGCAGTGGGACATATATGGGCTGATACAGATACAGATACACGCTTCAAAATATTAGCCTATCGGCTTTGTGAATCACAACATCCTGTCATTATCGACTTCACTTTTTTAGTTATTGCTATTGCTTATTCCAGCACTAAGTATGAGGAGAAAACTATTGAAAGGAACGTAAATAGAGTGTAAAAGAGTGAACTAGATAGGTTGGTGGAATGTCTAAAGATTGTCATCAAAGGGATTTCGAAGGTAGATGTGTTCAAATGGAAATATTGGTTCTCTAATTGTTAAGCGATCATAAAATATTTATTTTCTGTATTCACTTTTATTTAATTTACAGAAACGCGTATTTTATAATTACCATAACCTATATTATGTAACTATATAATAAGGCATTTTCATTTTTATTATTTGATTCTGTGGCAATATACTCTTAACTATAGATATATTATAGTGTGTAATTTTTACTATATTAATTATTTATATGACACTGAGCGTTCCCTTAAAATAAAAATTACATTTACCTACTTCCATTACCTACTTATTTTGTTACTTGTTCGTTGCCATTTCCCTAATTCCATTCGCTCTAGTCCATCGAAAGATTGTCTGGAAGATATCACCGACTGCGATAAGACCGCCAGTCGTATTTGTTACTAAAGATGGAAGTGTTTTTTTGTAATATTCGTCCTTTTGATGTAAAATTACATACATACAGAAGAAGAAGAAGAATAAAGAAAAGAGCGTTTCAAAGCCCAAGTAATCATAGTTTCTAAAGGTACATGGGAATATTAACAGCCATCTATTTTCATTTAAGTTGTGTGATTCTCTTGCGTTTCAATGCTTCAACTGACTTAATCTAAGTTTGCTTACGGACAGACTGCACAACATATCCATTGGGAGTTTATTTGTTGGTCCAATGAACGCAGCTTAATGTAGACGTACAGATTACATCAGGTATTGCAAGCTATAAGGACTTTGTACAATCTAGAAACTTATATGTTTTCTGACATAATATGGCTATAACATAGAGTGGCATACAAATTTCTGTTGAAGAATAATACCTATCGGCTCAATATGTTATCTTAAAATGAATAGATGGGTACAACGAAATGAACTTGCTTATGTTCCATATTGGGAAAGGAAATAAACTGTACGGTGCTACGAAACAAAGCAAGTTAGGTATAAAACAATTTCAAATTATATAAAATATATTACGTTATTAGCAAAGTCATCTATTTATACTACCACAAAACACTATGTCGAAAACGCAGTCTCCACTCGTTTCGCTACTCCGGCATTTGGGACGCGCGGACAAAAAATAAATTGCCGTGTGTCGGCGGGGCGCGGGTGATTTACGCGCGGCCGCTGTTCGCGCGCACCTTGGTTTTTGTCGTCACCTCGCCACACATCGGCCATTATACCAAATCGAGCGGCATGTTTTTGTATCGGCAGCACTTTAAACATGCGTTACCGCGCGGAAATGACCCGCCTTTATCGATATGACGCGACACTTTCCCTGAGGGTGAGGGCGGGCAGCAGAGATTCATTTACACGTGATCTTTGATGTTTAGCTCGGGATAGCATTTCTTTGTTTAGGAACTGAGATTTGTATAGCATGTTATTTAGAGTTATAGATTATAAAAATGTTTAATTACGGTATCGCATTATATAATCCAAATACTAGTATAAGCTTCTATGTACCTTCGTGTTTGTGAGAAAAGGGCATGATAAGATAACTAGATTGTAAAATCTATACTGTAATAAGATACATAATACGATCTGCCATACCTGCACCAATTGAGAGATCTATATGTTTTAACACTGGATATTGTGAGATCGAAAAATCTCTTGACACAAAACTTGTAGCTTAGTTAGGGGCCGGAATTAATATTTGTGACAGAAGTTCAGTGCGTAAGGAGATCTAACGGGTCTCTAATGTCAATGCGGCGTGTAAAATATAATATATATATATATATATATATATATATATAACACCTAGCATGCTTGTGTGTGTTTACTCATACCAATAAAACATCTGTATCTTTACGGACTAGAACGGTTACGAGACCTAGTAGGTCTCTAACTGAAAGTTTAATGTAAACGTAGCCTCAAGGCACGTGTTAATGACGCCCGGCATTGCGTTTTCAAATATTTCACATCACAGGGTATTATTGGGAGTTAACGCTTAATCTCTACGCGGCCCGGCGCTTTTTACGTTATAATCCAGGGGCCTGATGTGGCCAATCGAACCCCGGGCCAACGCGGACACACCCATTCAATATTAAAATTTGATGGATGGACTGAATAATTAAAAACGTTTTTTGTTGTCAAAATAAGTATCTTTATAGGTTTTGTAACAATATTTTTTGTCTTTGCGGTTTTTTTACAAGAAAATCGGAAATATTTGGCTTTACAGTACAAATATAACGTTCAATTATGATAGCTATATTTATAATATAGTTTTATTATAAATATGGTATGTAGATGTAGGATATTTACATATTTGCTAGCAATTACCCGGTGAATTGTGCTCTCTTTATGGTACTAGTATAAAAAAATCAAATCAAATAATATAGCAAAATTAATAAGTAATAAACCAACTTAATCAACCACAACACAAAACATAAATAAACCATAGAAATAATTAAACAATGAATGTAAAATTTCTCTTTTCATCTGCCATATTTTTGTGGCTAATAAATTACTCGTTTAGATAAAAAATACACCCCACGTACGGGGTATTATTGTTAATCCATAAATTGTGAAAACAATAGCCGAAGCCGGCCGTGAATCATTTTGACACGTGCCGACGTAGCTGACCCCATCATCACACCGGGGTCAATGACTTTTGGAGACTGATATAAATTTTAATAAAAAGCACAGCTGACCCATCGGAAGTATACGTAGCGGGGGGTAACTTAATACGGGAGGGGTCATAGCCTACATAGTCTAAGTAAGTAATTGAGTTTCATTAACATTAGAAAAATCCAGTGCAAGTTTTAAGCTTAATAATTATTATCCGTAATCCGTAACGCCTTTTATGGAAGAGTCTTGAAATGATAGAAATTAATTTACATATATTTGTAAAACAATTAATAAAGAATGCGGTACATCTAATTCCCCTATACTTCAGACAATTAATAATCCTGAAGTAAAAATCTTTACCGTAGGTATAACGAATTTTATCATTTCATATTCATGTGGGAATAGTTCCGTCTAGGTTCAAATCAAACGAGTATTGTTTGGATAATCTTCATTTTAATTACGTCTTTTATACTCGTCTTTATTTCGTCTTCCTCAGTTGGCCTTCACATCTTACGTTGTCTTCCAGACTGTTCTCTCTTGTTCCGTCCTACGGTATTTTAACATCTCATTCATCCTCTAACTCTTTCCATCATAAGTACTTTCATTAGTCATTTCTTGTATACAAACCACGTTCCATACCATTCATTCGTCTAACTTCCATTCTACTTATCTTTCATCAAAATATTCAATTCCTACATTCATACTCGTAAATGCATTATAGTAATTATTGTAATGTAAAATAAGTTTGCTGCATGAAAATGAGAATTTAGATCATTTCTTGGTGTTTGGAAAAATATAACATAGCCCAATTATTTACTTCAAACCATATTCAACTATAAACAAGCATATAACGACACAATATAGTAAAGGTGCATAATGAGCGGGCATCATGAACACGTCCGAACACTGCCCAGTGTAGTACACCAATAATGCAACTTGCTTTGAACCTGCTCTGTGTTTGACAACCTGTGTTAATGATCCTTGCTCTGAGTTAATGAGCAACTAGCTATTATGATGGTGTAGTAGTTATTAAATAATGTTTTAATGGTGCATTTGAAGGTATGTAAATTACTTCAAAATTCATAGTAGTATTTAGATAAAGGCTTTAAGATATATAAAAAAAATTCTACATCCTTATTTAAAGAAATTTTAAAAGACGGACAACGTAACCGTTCTCTTCGCGTCTTTTCTTGAATGTTTGCAGAAAACGTAACTATTTAAACAATTTATTTCTTCCACACACATAATACAAGTAAATAACAATATAGGTAAGTTAATAATAAGATAACTTAATTACATTTATGAGTAGGTTGCTGTTTAGATTATTCTTCATCGCTAATAAAACTACCGCTTGTTAATGTCAGGGTTTTTGTAAACTACCAGCGTACCTCATCTTCTGACGTTAACTTTCTATAGCTGGAGATGATAACAATGTGATTGCGTTATCTCTGTTATCTGATATATACGAAAACTGACGATTTACCATTAGGTGAGCCGACGTATAAGATACAAAAATATATTCCTCCCTTTTTAATTGGGCCGACAGAAGGGCGTTCACGCAATATTTACGCAAGCAATATACAAAGCAAATCCAGTACAATGAGATTAAAAATCCGATACACTCAATAAGAGTGCTTAATGTTTTAATCATAAGCCTTTCTGGGACGCGACGCGCCCTGTCGCCTGATAGGGGGTACAAGTAGATCCGGGATGCACAGCCTACTCGGGAGGAAATTAAATCACCAAGATATTGCGTCGCACCAACACGCGTTTCGTGATTGGAGTTGAGAGATGAGGGCACATGGTTTGAAGGGGAAACTCCAATCAAAATATTTGTATGGAATATTGTATAAATCAACAAATTAATGTAATTGTAATTCAAAAACTTACATTATTCTTTAACTGCATCTGAAACAAAAGATAATACGTTTAGCTTATTTATATGTATGTTTAGAGAAAGTATTATTCAAAGGTTGCCAGAAAGAAATCGCTCAATGTAATATGGACACAAATTGTACATTTTAATAAATAATAAATACACCCAATTGTCACATTCAACATAGTCCTGATCCCACACTAAAGTCGAGTCTTGTGTCGTGGGTATCAAGAAATTTTCCGTCTCACAAACACTGAAATTAGAAACATATACCTGTGGATCGTACAAATACTTGTCTCAGAGGAGGATCAAACCCACGGCCTCGCGTTTTACAATCGATGTCTAACCAACTACGTCACGGAGACTATATGTTGGTCATTAATCAGTTTCAATCAAACATTGTAATGAAATAGGTAGAAAGTTGCCTTTAATGTCCCTCCAATGTATCTCTTAACAAAAAAACAATCCATTAATTAATTAATTGGCCCTGATGCCCTCGTCATTTAGATTGGGGTATAAAGCCGGTACCCGAGGTCGTCGTGGTGCGGCATAATATCACGCCGCGTCGGAGAGGGGTGGGCTGCGATGAAGCCGTGTTCGCCCTCCTGCTTGTATTCACCATACTTTGCATAATTTCGTGATTGCGTTAAGTCTATTTGGATGTTAGTATAATTATATTTTCACGGAGTGTTTGCGGTGTAATGAAACTATTTGGGAAGGCTCAAGACCCCTCATTTATAAAGGGGGTCCATCCATTAAACCAGAAGTTTTAACGGTAGGTTTCTCATATTTGAGAGGCCGCCTGGGTAGGTATCACCGCAACGATTTTTTCCTGTAAACAGCACCGTAAATGTACCGATGAGTTCCGTTTTGAACGACATTGTAGTGAGAGTAACTTGTGGACATACTGAGATGCAAAATCTTACGACTCAGGAAGGCCAGCGCAGTGGAATTCATTGCTTTATAATTCATGGTGTTGTAAGGTTTTGCTACTGAACGGTATCGTTTACCATCAGACAAATGGCAGGCTCGTCTAGCCATTAATCGAAATAAAATAAAAAAAAACAGAATCAAATTCGATAATCGATCGATTAATTGAAATAGGATATTATCTACATCTACTGCAGTTCATCTCTGCACCATCTCAGGGTTGACTGGCAGGGGATACCTCTGGCAAAGAAAGTACCCTCATATACAATTTGTACATAAAGTTTAATAAATAAATAAAATTCGTCCTGTAGAATGATTTGTACAAATAACGAAGAAAGTTTAAGTAGAAGGAATCTTACTTTTTAGGGTTAGTTTAATCATGAAATCAATTGAATATTTCCTTTGTTTTTCGACTTTTCTTATTTATGAATAAACTTTACTCCAACGAAATCGTGGTACTTTATACGATTAACATTTTTTTGTTAAGACAATATTTCTAAACGTTGCAATGCAAAACAGAGCAAGCGATTAGTCGAATTAATAACTCGTCATAATGACTTCATAAAAAAATTGCTAGCCTTGTTTCCCGTCGAGTTTAATTCAAAATTTTTCTCCAGAAAAATCCCTTTAATTATGAACGGCGGTATTGTAAGGCTGAGTTATGGGAGCTATTTGCTCAGGAGCAGGCGAAGTACGGAAGGGTTTAAGTGTTTGCTAACTGAGCTCCACTTTTGATGTTTTATGTGCTTACTTTTTTATAGTTTTGATATAGTAATTTCGGAATCAAATTGCTTAAAGTTTAACTTAAGTTCGGCTACGAAAGATCCGTGTAATATATATTTTTGTTGTTGTACATTTGTTTCTTAAAATGTTAGGAGCAAATTCTATTATGGTATGTTTTTTTAATGCTCTGTACGGGAGATCATCACAATCTTTCTTACACATGTGTTTCTTACAATTGAGAGTTAGTAACATCTGTGATTTAAAATTCGGCTCTTAAGAGTCCTTGAAATTAAAGTCGTAAAAATAATCATATTTTTAAGAAACCCATTACTGATATTTAAATCCATTAATTTACTTAATTTGCGTTTAAAAGTTGATTTAAATGTAGAAAAAAATACTTCTAATCTCTGGTCATTACTCAATTTTTGACTCGAACTAAGCACCTGTAAAAGTTCTAAAAAGAAGACCTCACATACCACGCAGTATTCACCAACACCTACATGTCTAAAAAGCAAAAGGAATTCTCCCCAGTCAGCCTGAAGTTTATAGAGCACGGTGACGGGACACATACCTCGTTGATAGTGGCATGAAAGGGCGAGTTCAGTGTAATTAGCCCTTATGTGACGGCAGATTGCCTCCGCCGGTAATTGGATTAGTCATTGCGTTTTATGTGGACGGTTGAGGCGTCACGTGGATCACATAAGACCTATTGATGCTTGTTTATATAACGATATCTGTGTCTTGACGAGTGTGTACATTCCCGTGTAGTCAATAAATGTGTATTTTTTATTGTAATGAATGGTGTGACGGGCGTGGCATACGCATGATGGTACACGATACGACTATACATGGGCAGTAAGCAAAACCAAACAAGACGATTTTGCAATGGAAACCCTATTCCAGATAATAAATAGGTTATCCATCCGCGCCATCAAACGGTAGGCGAAATGATCTATTGTCCCATATGAAAATATAGATTAAATTGAAACAATGCATAATTACCGAACGTCAGTCAAACAGAGCACGTTAACGCCTCACATAAAACACTACGTTTAGATGTAAACCAACGTCATCAACATCGAATAATTGAAACGCAGAAGCGTGAAGTACCGTGTTATCGCACTGTCGCATCGCGCATCGCATCGCACGTCGCATCGTACGTCGCATCGCTCGTCGCATCGTCGCTGCGTAGTCCCGGTCACGCGTCGGCCCGGCCTAATGAGTGTTGCACTTGCCCGGACAACTCATTAACCGCGATATACAAACGTATCCGTGGCATGTTATTGTGTGCGGAATGATGCAGGGACGTGTTACTAACTCATTAACAGTTGTGTTGTTTCAATTATTTTCAATTATTCGATGAATATTGAAACTATAAAAGATGTAAGTGATCTTATTGGTCTAGACCAAGGCAATTGATATACGTAGTTTGTAAACCTGTGTACAAACTCAGCAATACCGCTTTCAATTTTGACATAAAAATATTTGGCTACACGGCTTTAATGCTCGGTTTCCACAAAATAAAAGACACTAAAATGTTTTTTAGGCCTGAAACGAAACGTTATTATCATGTTATTACCATGTTATCATTATCACGTTATAATGCATGTCATCATTTCATTCATCCACAAGCTGCAGATTGTAATAAATCAAAAATTAATTAAACTAGACATTTGTAGAAGTATCATTAATGACTATGAACAGTTTATCATTGTTATAGTATTAACTTTTGAAGACTTACATAAAAAAGATGATATACTTTTTAATTAGTGTATGCTAATAAAAGGTAGATAATTTTCCAAATAAATAATTCTATGATGTTGACATGTGCTTTAAACTGATTAAAACATATTTTCTTTTCTTCAGGTCTAAGTTTTGTTTAACTACTCTTACTAAAAACAGAGTAAATTCATAACTATTAAAGTGGAGCATTCATATGAATCCTGCTAAACATGTAACAATGTACAATATGATTAGCTGAATTTTAGAGCAATTGCCACTTCACCCGGCCATGATATCAAGATCAGATTCCACATCAATTTACCTTTGTGTCTCCGTCTAATCGGAGCTTCACTAACAGATTGCCAATCCAAGACTTAATACCACTGAGCATGTGAACTGCGCTTTATACTGCTCAAATGAAACCGGAAATTGATCTTAACCCAATTCGGGATGAAGCCGCGAGCTGTCAAGTCCATACTGGTACGTACGTGCTATTATCTCATTAGGCAGTTTACATCGGGTCGCTCCAGCCGGCTCGTAATGACTGTCCATTACATGATTACACTGAATTAAATGCGGGATTAGCCCGGGGATATATCGCTGCGGATATGCGGATACATTACGCCATAACTGTGCCATGTTGAAATATTCACGCGTGCTTAGTCCGCAAGCGTTGCGAAACTAATCGTTGTGTAGATGTTGATGTGTTTCATGCTGCAGTGGTGTCAGTTGAAAAGTATGTGTGATCTACGTATTAAGGCTTTCACTGTGAATAAGTTGAAAGTTACAAGCATGTGCACAAGTCAATCACGGAGGGATTAAGCAGACATGCTACAAGAGCAAATCACATTTCAACAAGGTGTTTTTCTCCAATCCATACCGAGTAGAAATTCCATAAGCAGGGAAATCAACAAGATTTATCAGAGTGAAAAAACTGCATGTTAGATGATGTGTCTGATCTGGTAATTGAACTCAAGGCTTCACAGCTTATAAAGTTAGCAGTTAGCAGTTTAAGCACAGTGCTAATTGGGTAATAAAAGTGTGCTTCAAGTTTCATGTTATACATTTTTTTTATTTTCACAATACAAGTGGTTACGATTATTTTTTATTTTAGCACGACAGTGACTGTATTGCAACTGGTAGTAAGTGCAAATGCCGTCCAGATACAGTATCGAATGGCATCAGACAGTCTACAGCATTTTTAAGGTCTACAACAATTTAACTGATAAGAGCAGTCTAGAAAGTAGAGTCCACCACTAAACAATAAAATAATACTTCGTGATGTAACTGTGACGAGTTAGGCAAGCTTTCAGCTACTTGTAAAATGCAGATTTCAATAAAACAAATTCAAAACACATATCAAGATTTAGCAAACACAACTAGTGGCGGCGCGGCACACCGGCACTCATATCACAACTCCCCCCTCGTACTACCCCCTCCCCTCTCTCCCGAACTGCACACTAAGTATTTAACCGTCTTTGCGAAGTTTGGCGTCGGCAGGTGCGTCGCGCACAGCCTTGTTTAACTAGTTTTTCTCTAAACTATGCTGAATATATTCGTATTCATATACAAGCGTGCACAAGTTTCGTGATTACGCGGGTAGTTTCAAAAATGGCGCGTGTGCCACGTGTTGGCTGTAGTGTTTCTGACAATGTTGGGAATTGAAGTTAGTCTGTGTTTCTAACTCTCTTTAATAATATTGTATAAAATGGATTTATTATTTTATACTGTATAACACATACAACTGCTTAGAAACCTGTTGATAAATAATATTTTGACGCGAATTGTAGCGATAGAGTTTTGTATATTAGCAGTAGATTACCATGCCGTTTAAATGTTTATCCCATCAAAAACAAAACATGTAAAAATCCCAAGTCGTGCAACTCAGTTTGTTTACTATAAAAAGTGGTAAGATCCATGTAATAAGTCAATTATTTAATTTAGTCCTTACTGGAGGGACTGTGTCTATTGATGTGTCTTAAGTTATAACGTAATTAACTAACCTAATAACATCATATAGTGACACTTTTTTTTTTTTTTCAAGAGGAAAAGCTATTAAGCTGCCCTTTCGGTACCCCGGGGGAGGCCGAAAGGGGTATGTCAGTGTCTCTGGCCTTCCAGCCCGGTACACACGCGGATATTGTGTCCGAACTGGGTCCCTAGCAATACCTACGCCAGCATACTGACTAAAAACCTCTTGATAACCCTCACACGCATTGTAGGCAGCACCGGACATCCCAGGGCGAAGGGCGCCCCGATTTACGTCCGCGAACCGCCCCGCGCAAAACCATTGCTGGGCCTTATGTTATCATTATGAAGGCCCAGATTACCTCCATTTACACCCCCTTTTCGGATGCCCGTAAAGCTGTTATGGGCGTCCATGACGGAGACGAGGCTCCATCACACGTCTCGGAGTCCGTTATACGCGAGGGCGCACGGCCCCCGCCGTGTGCCCAGTGACTCCGATGACCCTTGACCCTATCAATATTAACATGTAATATGTTATAGATAAAATATATTGACTTGGCCATCGCTTGGAAACATAATGTATCTCACAAGTAAGAAATATAATAATAAATTAAATTGTTTATTGCGATGGTCAAGTCAATTAATTTTATTCCAAACATAAAATATTTTTGTAATATTGATAGGATCACTATATGATGATATCGTATTTATCCAGAAATCCTGCCGATGGCAATTTATGAAAGAATGTAAATTAATGAAAGAAAGTAGAAAAAGCTGGGTCCGACATGGTTCCTGCGTTGACGACCCAAAAACACTTTCAGTTCCAGTTTAAACAAGCAGGATATCGAGTCTTTTCCATATGCACTCGTTGACGCTAAATTCGAAATCTCCAATAATGACTGCAGTATATCAGACGTGGATCGGTGCGGTGTGGTGGGGAGAGGCGGGGGGGGGGGGGGGTGCTCATACACTACACATACAGAGGGCCTTGTGAAAAAACCCACCGGCACCGAAATACCGTATTCATGGAGGATTAACGGCCCGATAGTGGCCCTCTCGCGCCATTAAAAGTGTTAAAAAGCGAGCGGGTTCGATGTGCGGGCGGGGTGCCGGTTGCAGCGGGTGGGATGACATGATTTTTTTTGGTAAGTTTTAAAGGGAATGCCGGGCTAGAGAACGTGATATTAAAATGTACTAATATAAATACACCGGAAAAGTATGATGAAAGAACAAAACCAATACATCAAAGCGTATGGCCCTCTGTTGGAGTGTGAAGAATTATCTTAGCAGACCGGTTTATTTTGTATCGAATGGCATGGGACTGCCGTTTGATGCCATTTCATATTTATCCTGGACGGTGTTTACGCTTACCATCGGGTGTATTGCAGTCATTAAGCCGTGCCTATGTTAAGAAATATTGTAGTGTTAAAAAGTTTAATATAGAGGTACTCTAATATGCTATTGTACAGGTGTATGGGCATATATTAACACTTATGGACAACTCAGAAAAAAAATATGGAAATGTTGAAAATGTTACGCTTTGCGACCGTGAAGTATCCAGCAACTTTATTCAATTAACGCAATTGTTCAACCTGTAACTTTGAAGAGTGCCGCCTGCCTTTCTCTAAATGTTTTTTGATACATTACTGTCTGTCATCCACATCGAGAGACGCGTGACGGCGTATTAAGACTTTATGAAGCTATGTGAGTGCACGCTGCTAGTGCCGCCCCTCCCGCTGCCCACTATAATTTATTTGCTTAGCAACAGGAACGCAGCGCTTGTACAAAAGGTACAGAAACGTGTCTGTTAGCCCGCCTGCCCCGCGCTAATAAACGACGTGCACTACACTACAGTTGACCTAACAATCCCTAACTCCTACCCCCTACCCCCACCGCTCTATCACCCCCACCTCATACATATCACAATGAACAATACCAGCTAATAAATGTGGCCCATTGTTGATGTTTCGCGGAAAGTAGATAATTTTTCCGTGAAACTGTATTGAATGGAAGAAAGTCAATTTTCTGCTGGATCATTGGAAGGTTTCGACCAAGGTTTCAATTTATAAGGGTATATAAATAAGGCTATATAAATATTTGTTATTATCGATATTATCTTAATAGAAGAGCAACTTCACAGAATTTCCGATACTTCTTATTGATTGAGACTATTGTGACAGTTCTAGATGTTGACTGAGGTTTTGTTCACCGTTTGATTAAAACCATGCCATTGTGGTAATATGGTTTACAGAAGGTGCAGTGGCAAGTATGAAGGCAGCATAGTCTGTATAGCGTAAAAGCTAGTGCAGCCAATTTTGACTACGTCTTATAAGTGCAGGTTCCATTGGAAAAGTGCCTATATTAGTATCAGCCCATATACATCCCACTGCAGGGCACGGACCTCCTCTACAATCAAGAGTACGAATGAGAGTGGTTAGGCCATATAACATAGCCCATATGGCTTAACCACTCTCAATCGTACTGGAGTGGTACCATAGTCCTTAAAATTATTTCAAGGCTAATGAATTTCGATGGTTATAGACACACACAATATGAAGTATTGTGACTATACGCTCACAGTCTCTTAGTCTCTAATCTCCTTATTCATGAGGACTTAACGCAGTTTTCAAGTGCCGTTCATATGAGATGACTTAAAACGTTATAAAGCAACTAATTAGGCTTGTAGCAGATACGGTACCTAAATTATATGAAACGTGAGTTTTAATTATATTCAACAAAGTTTTCCCATATTCTTGGGATCGAACGCGATAGTTTTACAATAAGCAGGGTGATTTGATTAACTTCCTCGTGACCAGTATATCCTGACCCGTGGAGCAGTTAGCTCGTTGATTGATGTATCGCGCTCGTTAGTTTGTCTGTTCATTACGAACGTGTTGTAACACGTACGTGCAGCAATATACGTGGACAATGATCCTGTCATTGACATTGACAGAGAATTGTTTAAAAACAGGTAATTGCTAGATGAAAATGGATGGTGCTATATGTAACTATGGTATTTTTGTTTGAGACTTATGCTAGATGTCTTGTAGTTGGTAGATCATAAAGATAATACAATACATAGCGCTTAATTGAACACCATGTAATAAAGTATAAACAAAAGTAACAGAGAGACCTTATAAGTAAGTGAACAATTGGCATTCAGTGTAAACAAAAATTTATAATGCAATTATATGTAAAAGGCAAAAGCAAATGTCCGCCCCGTGACCACGAAAACTGTAAAGCGATCAAAACGTTGGGAAGTCAAAAAATGAAAAAAATTGAACCATATTTGCGAAAATCCGTAAATAGCATTTTTATTTCAATGTTTAAAATTCTCGTAAATCTAAGAAACCATAATGCAAGTGTAATAAAACATTACAGAGCATTATAAACGCAGCGGGATTTATTTAAAGTGTTAGATAAATAGAGAAAAACATCGACAAACATTGTAAAATATTTTATCTTTCATAAAACGATTTCTTTGTGTTCTAAAGTGAACATTGAAAATCGTATAGAGTTACAATATTAATACATATTATTGGATCCAGTCTGAGCACACAGTATATTTAAATAAAAGCACAGGTTAATATACTATATTTTGTTTACAATAAATCTCGGAGTACAAAAGCCGACAGTATAATGCTTTATGAGATATATTTATTTGGTTCGTTCAAATTTTATATGATTTATCTTGACTATGAAAATGTAATGCCTTAAGTCCTTTTAAATTTTCAAAAGGGGCTTAGAGATCGTAAATAGAAAACTTAACTAGATCTAATAAAATGTAACTAACTAGTTATGCTACGACTGCCTCGGTGGCGTAGATGTACTGCGGTACGGTTACAAAACTGAGGTCTCGGGTTGAAATCCCGGGTCGAGCAGTGATATTGGATTTTTCTATCCATTATCAGTCCGGAGTTATTAATTTGTACCAGAAATGGCGTTAAGCTCGCCCGCTATCACATCATGAGACGAAACATACAAGGCGAAATGTGGGTGTCCTTGCATCTCTGCCTACCCCTTCTGGGATATGGCGTGAGTTTATGTTTGTATGAATGTATGTTATGCTACTATAGAGTAATTAGTAAATAATCTGAGTCTCTCCGGATGCCTTGAGAAAAAAAAGATTAGAAAAAAGACCCCTCTGATATTATCCACAATATATGTACGAAGGTATGAAACCTTTATGGTGACGTATGCAAGTCGGTAGCCTCGAGCAGGCCCACGTAATGGTGTCGACTCTCGCAAAAACCATCTGTTGCTGTTGGAAATTCTGTTGGGACTGTATGCTATAAGGTATGTAGCAAATATATGTAAATGTATGTATGTAATAATATACAACCATCAGGTGTACCGAGAACTGCATTTTTTTGTACCGATAATAAATGAGATATAAATGAGAGCCTAACCTTTAAGGCGATAATGGTGTATCGATATTTTATGAATGTTGCAGACTAACTTGATTTATAAAGGAGCGAATGACTGTCTTTTGGAAATAGACCTTAATATGTTCAATAATGCTTGTTTTAGGTGGTTAGTAGAATTAAACACTTGTATAAATAAAAAATACTTTCACTGATAATTTTCAAGTGCATGATGGGATGTCGGTAACAGAATAGACGTGGTTGCTAACGTTTACGGTGGTCGTGTGTTCAAATCCGTGTGGCCACACCGCTGAGTTTTCGGATTCATGTGTGTATTGAAGGAAAACATCGTGAGGAATGCATATCATGGCCTTTTGTAAGAATTTCTATGGTATGTAAAAGTCTATATCGCTAGGACAGGGTGGTAGACAAAACCACTCCCAATCGTACTTTCGATTGTAGAGGAGGTCCGTTTTGCAGTGGGACGTATATGGGTTGATACAGATACAAATAATGTCTAAGGCACACATATGTATGTACATAGGTACCCTCCACATGTTTGCCTTCAGGCGATAATAAAATGCAAATGCACATACAAATTCTGAAATTATTTGCGTCCCTTGGGTTAAAACCGCCGTCCCACTCTGCTCTACCAACTATCTATCACTCATTTTGTTATTCCAAAAAGAAAAAGAACCCTCAACAATTCGAGCGTGTAATTTAAAAGAACACATGTAAATATGGGTGATCATTCACGTGGCGTCGTGGAGTCTACCGCGTATCATATTAAGTGTATTAAACAAGCACTCGGCCGGCCCGAGGCAAATGTTTGCCAAAGCATTGGAGTACAAATACAGGTTGATAGATTGTGATGGATGTGCCGCGCTGTACCGCGCCGCCGGACCGCCGGGCCGCCTTCGAACATGTAGCCAGACCCTCGTATTGCGATGTTGGATAATCTTTTACAGGTGAATTTGGCTCATTTGGTACGGCTATATTTAACTTTAATGTTGTTTACGTGTATTCCAAACATACATGTGTATATATTTGTATAGATTGTTTTAATATTATTGTGAGGTCCTAGTTCAATTATGTTGAATCTAGAGGGTAATTATGGTTTCAATGTTTAATCTTTTTTTTATATTTACGCATTATGAATATACGGTGGAAGATACTTAATGAAAACCGAATATGTGCATTAAAAAAATTGTAAAAGCACGCTCTTGATTGTCTTACTTTGGGACGGAAATAAGTTTACCAAACGATATTAATATGCGTGAGATTATGTTACAATCTAAATATTATATTTCGACTAGCCCTCGTGTATAATAATCTTTAGTACCAGACCCTACAAAGGATTCTCAAAGCAACAGAGCCTCAAAGTTCCACCAAAAAGTACACTCACGTTCAAAATAAAACGCGTTATTTAGGAGAGTTTCTTCTTCCGTACAGTCGCGATGTAAACGAGTAAACAATAAACATTAAATTCGTCTCCGCGCCATTATCCCGGCGCTGGCAACCAGGCATCACCTTGATTCGGATTTGAATGCATATTTCATGCGCAGAGTATCTCCGAATCTTGTTTGGCGGGCGTCGCGGGGGTGAGGCGCGGGTGCGGTGCGGGGTGGGGGGTACATACGAGCACAGTTTTATGTCGACGTCGTTTCATATGAAACTAGCTTTGTGCACTACTCTATGGAAGATTTAACACTCACTTTATATTGCTTTCAAGTTTTATTTTCTCGGTACTTATTATAACATTTTATTTCGAGCCATATGTTATAAATATATGCGTTATTCTATGTATACCCAATATATTTTCTTTCCATATTTATTTCACCTATTTATGAAATATATAACGAATTACTAGAATGTAAGTTCGATATTATATTGGGTATATATGCTCGTTATTACTTACGTTGCTTCACAGCTAGTTATACCTTAGTATCGTGGGCGTATTATGTAGGGATGGGTCAGATCAAATTGTGGGAAATCACAATCTTACTCACGGAATGCGAGACAGTCTCCACGCTCTTACAGCACTATTTTCAGATGATAATATTTTTGATCGCAACTAACCGTACTGCTAGCTAGCAGACCGTTGAGATGCCCCAATTTTTTTTGTTCCTAACATCTCCAGTCATTATATAGCTTAGATTCTATCGAATGCCTATAAATGGCGTTGCCATTCCGTTTTCGTCGTCAACTCGATGACGATGTATATATATTTTTGGTTTTGTGTCAAGATCAAGGTAGAGACCAGAGGGTTTTTAGTCTTTCAGGTTTCTTTTTACTTGCTTTTCTACAAAACTAACTATTTAGCATGCATGCGTTTAGGGAGCGTCGTAGTCAAAAACCCATGAAGTAATTATGTTAGTGCTTCTTATGAAACTACGCGTTCGCAAAATATACCAATGACTCCACATCTAATCATTATTAATACACTATTTTAATATTTCGTACAAAAATAGCAGCCATTATAAAACCTCATTAAAGCAATAATCGAGCAGCGCGGTACAAGTCGATAAAACAAGGGCCCACATCGCGGTATAGATCCGTGCCACCACACAACATTGCACTCGCGTTCCGAAATACGTGCAAAAGGCACAAACAATAGCGATTGTATATTTATTTTTTCATTTATACTAGGTAGGAAAAATTATATGGCGGTATATTTTTGTCTAACTATGGAGCTGTTTATTTTCAGCCCTTAATGGCCCATTGCTGGGCAAAAAATCTCCTTTCGTTAATTTTTTTCCTACTATGTAGTTACGTGATGGTAAATGGACTTACTCGTAACAATTAGTTTATAAGTCCTCTCCCACTATGGATAACGTATTGCTATGGTCTATTATGTAAACTTTGCATAATATTATTTGAGTCTTAAGATCTTCTACTTTTGTCTACACTGATATTTAGAACAATTTTCAGGTCCCGTAT
Source organism: Hyles euphorbiae (assembly GCA_023078785.2). Taxonomy (NCBI): domain Eukaryota; kingdom Metazoa; phylum Arthropoda; class Insecta; order Lepidoptera; family Sphingidae; genus Hyles; species Hyles euphorbiae. The sequence continues at coordinate 298,106 of CM041049.1, forward strand.
TCACTCTGTTTTATTTTACACAAATCTCATATTTATTGGCCGAGACTCGATTTGGTACTACGGCTCACCCGTCATTAAATTTTGAAACGAAATGAACTTTTGATATACAGGCGCAAACGTATGTAAATACTCTGTTATTGTAATATAAGTATTACAATAGCGTACAATTCCTGAACCAATTTCCCATAACTTGACCCATCCAAAACGGTTCCGATCGGAATATTAAGTCTCAATCGGAGGCAATGAGAAAAGAAAACAGTTTCACGTAAAACAGATTGCGGTCGCTCGCGCGCCCTCCATAATTCATAAGTCGTTAAGCTGATACGTTCTCGGGAATTAGGAGTTATATACACACGTACACGTATCCCTTCGAGACTTCATATTATCATGTGGTTTTGTTTTGTGAGGAGGTTAAGAGGGTCATTCAAAAATAGTCATTTTTGGGCGATTTATGGAGTAAACGGCTCAGCTAAGTAATTGCCCTCGCCCATAAACGCCTTTGAAATACCAGTTGTTTTCCCAGCTTTTTTGCTTTACCAAAGCCAAAACCAAGGTCGGCTAGGCCATCTATTTATTACCTGAAATTAAATCATTAAACAAATTGAATACCTCATTCACGATATCTTCTGTTTCAGATGTAATTATAATTGTTTTTATACATTTGATTAGTTTAAAATACAAGTTGTGAGCCAAAAAGGGTAAACTTTGTTCAGACCCTACCGCTACATTTATGTATATAGCCCACATAAGCATAATATTTTGATAGAACTTCCTCATTACTCAATATAAACTTTACTTTTACTCATAATATTTTTATATCCGGTTCCAACGCTAGTTAATAATTGAAGGGTGAAATTCACGTGTTTCACGCGAGGTAGAGTGTCCGGGAGAGCACCGCAGCCACCGCAAGCGCCGCTCTACCCGCTCTACCCAACACACTGGAGTTGGGTACCCGAAGAGTACCTGACTCTACACTACTCTACCGCTGCCTGAGTAAGAAAGTTTAGTGCATAATTTAAAAGGTTAACGTTGAAATACTGTTTTAAGTGGCAGTATATTGATGTATTGTGTTTTAAAATTTTCTAGTATACTGTACTTATGGCAACGTGTCATGTCAAGTATATGAATCTATGTGACCTATGGAAAGACCGACTCAAACAAAAAAGAACTTACAAGAATAGTTTTGTCATTGCCTGCGGTAATAGTATGTGACACAACCCCAAATATTTTTGGCGCATTATTTTTATACACGTGAACTTATAAAAGTCTCCCAGTCTGCGACATGTTTGTTTGAATAAACGAAATGTTTCAATAGTATTTATGAATCTTTCAATGAAATTCAAAATGTCGTATCTATTAAGAGTTATAAAGTGCCTTTGTTCTAGTCTGTATATTTTTGCCTTATTTTATTACTAAGCAACAAAACATATTTCTAGTAGAAAATTGTGGGTTTCTAGATATTCTGACATTAATACAGGTATCATTTTATATTAGAAACCGTAGAGCTCTCCAAGGACCTCCAATAAACTAGATGAAGTAATCCGAGCTGGCGCAACTACCGCGATATATAGGAATACCAGCCGCCACGAAACTCGACGCCGCTGCCTCCGCTGTCCAAACACATAACAAGTATCACAATGAACATAACAACAGATCGGTAACCGTTAACTTACCTTTAGTTAGCGAAATATGTTTATTTGTGTTTGTCTACAACTACCTACAAAGTCGGTAGTTGGGCTACTAGCTTTAGTACACCCTCATTCAATTTTCAACCTTACATTCTTGTCACAAAGTTGGGAATCGCAATCATGGACTGTTTCAGAACTTTCTTCAACAAAGTTTCGGATATTGCCACTCGATTATGAACTGTATGTGAATAGCGTAGAGTTGAAGTTAAAAGCGATTGTTGAGCTGTCTAACCCACAAAGCCCACAGGCGCAATAAATAAATAGTTGTAGGTGAAAAGTTTCCGTCAGCGCAACTTTGGTACGTCTTTCTGACTTTTCTTTTGGCCTTTGAGTTATTTATCTATTTGGGTTCCGCAGGTGAGGTTACCTGTTTTGCAGAGCCTACGTGATCAAGTGAATTTTTTGTGTAAAAATCAAAGCATATTTTAGTAATATCTTCCTATGTGGTCAATAGTGATTGAAGAGTTACGTCAGTATTTAGTGAACAATGAAAACAATAATTGCTTATTATTACGAATAGTTACGAATAGTTACACTATGTTTTTTTCACGATGATATGACGATAATCTAAAGATTTAAATTATGCTTAAAATCAACTTGCTAACAATTCAAAAGCTTTTATCCCATTATAATATATTTTAGGAATACTTAAACTGATTCAAAACCTTTGAAATTATTCGACATTAGCCTTAATTTGCGTAATTTTCTATTCAGTCACAACTTAATAAGAACATTTTACTTTCCAAAAAGCTTAGTAGAAATAAGCCTGATAACATGAACGAATTCAGTATAACATGATTTAAATTGAATTAAACTGAATTGCTAGAGAGAAAAATATCGTTTTACTTCTATAATTTTCCCTTCACCTTTAAGACTAACTATAAAAACCAAAATATTCAAAGTGCCTACTTTGTAAATACTAACGTAGAGATAATAAATCAAAGAATGTTCTACCAACAATATTGTTTTTGCCTGAATGACAGTTTATTCTTGAGTTTCATCAAAACAAATAATTGAACAACGAACTGTGCTTAAATAATAATTCTTTATTTGTAACCGTAAATAGAACTTATTATGTTAATTTGTATATATTTTTTTATCTATTTACTGACGAGATTTTATGCTTAATATTGTTTTTCATTCATATGATCTAGGTTATGGGACAACTGATCATTTGATCTTGTTTAGGGCGTTTTCAGCGAAATATATTTAAAGTTTAGTAGCTTGTAACTACACAAAGAAACTTTTGAAATTTTACGATAAATAATAACGCATCGATTACTTTTTTAAGAATTTCGACTTTTTCAATTAGTTAGCATTGTTTTATAGTCATGCTAATTTCCTACGAGTTAAACAAGAGAATAGTCTCAAAAACCAATCATCATACCGATATAAAATCAAAAACGCAAATAAACCAAGAAATTAAACGTATAGAGCACTTTAATATATTTATATTATTTGGAAATTGATGTTAAACTATACAATACATATCGCCATATTTTCCACACCAACCAATCACACCATAAATTGGAAAAGGCGAAAATCCATTCCGGAAATCGCATATCAGCAATAAAACCCCATACTAATTCGAGACACAATCAGGAGATGCGCCGCGGGACGCAGACATGGGCGTAGCCACGGTGGGGCAGAGTGGGGCGCTTGCCCCACCCTGGATTTGATCTGTAAGGTACTTAACCAACTCTAAAAAAATAAATGATCTAGGTAAAGTGCTAGGCAGGTGAGCAATAAGAAAGTATTTAGGATAATTCCAATTATAAACACAGATACAGAGTGTAATAAAAGAATACCGTGGGTACAGTTTGCTAATTACATATGATTTAAGACTTCTGCCCCACCCTGATCCCACGGCTGGCTACGATCATGGACGCAGACCTGCCAAAACCTGTTTACCTACCGTCTAACCGTGCACAATGTAATTTGTGTCGGGAATATTACCAGTGGTATTTATTCCCGGACTCATTATCCGCGGGATCCAATCGCGGGATACCAATCCCGGCGTCGGGATCGCATTGGTCGCCGACTCCCTTGAGCTGACTTGAGGTAACATCGGCCAGTGTAACTTGAGCCTCGCGGTGTACTACGCTTTGAGTGAAGTCCTGTCAGGCAATATTGGAAGTATTGTTGATTCGATATTTCGTTTATTGGGGAGCTGTCGGCGCCGCTCCCGAGTGATCGAGGTGTCACAAAGTAGTTTTTCCACTTCATTTCCCGCGCCTAGCCTTGTTTATTTTATAAATATACGGAATACTGTCGACATATTTAATTTTTTCTCAAAGAAAGTGTATAAAGGTCAAACAAATATTTTAGGTTTCTTAAAATGTATTTATAGAAAAGGCCACGCATGTAGCACAGAAAGTGGAAACAAACGTGTCAATTTTGATTCTCATTGTTATTTTAGGACAATAAAGTCAGTACCTGCTCATATTTTTTCATTTTTCAAGCCTCAATACTAGTAGCGGATTGATGCGGGTTGCTCAAACCGGGATGGTGGTCTTTTAGTTGGGAAGGCCTACGTTCAGCAGTGACGGCGAATGTTTGAATATAATATAAACCGCAAAATCTAAATAGGTTGGTATGACCAACCAGGAATTCGAACACAAGAAATCGCGGTACACGACCTTCACATACTGCCACTAGACCAGTAAAGCGAATTTTAATTTAACTGTATTATAAAAGCAAATGTAGGTGTGACTTACAGCCATGAAATAAATTATTGTCGCAATAATTCACACCGCTTTGTTTCTGCAATTACTCGAGTGTAAAATATTAAAGTTAGCACTTGATTCATTTCTACGATTGTGATTAATGTGGCTTAGAAATGAAAAGTCCAACAATAGCGGCTGATAACAATAACCGAGAGATTTTATTGCGAATTAGTACCTCTGTTAGAGTTGAATTATTTATGTCGTGAATATAAATAGGACGTGGAATAATAAATTAACATGAAATAAAATTAGACTTGCGTTTTTATGAAGCATGTTCTTATACCGATAAATGGAGAACTAAAATAGCAATTCCAAACAAGATACATAATTTACGTGACAAAACTAGTTAGAGACCTGTTATCAGTACACTTTTCTATCGTTACATCCGCTGCAATTCCTGTAAGCCAAGATCAAGAGTGGTACGCGTATTTACAAACAAGCATTGACGGTCACCAAGCCTACGGATTAGGGAAACGTTTAAGGAAACAGTAACAAATATCAAAATACAACTGTTGCTAAACATTACAAGTAATGTAGTAAATGTGGTATGCTTGTAATACAAGTTGCAGCGAGTACAGGTAAATCGGTAGCAACAGAGCAGGGCAGGTGTGAGTCAGAGACTCGGCGATGCCGGTCACGGCGCGGCCGCGGCTTGCTACTGCGTGCTCATACACAGGGCTGCTGCTTGTAAATATAATAATAATAAATACACCCAACAGTCACATACAAAGCTCTGACCCCATATTAACATCAATCAGGTCTTGTGTCCTGGGTATCAGAAACTACGAGACACTTTGCTGTCTCACAAACACCCAGACCCAACACAAATATTTGTGGGCCACACAAACATTTGTGTCAGTGCAGGGATCAAACCGTTTCACCGTCGTCGTCTAACCAACTGCGCTACGGAGGCTGTTATGATAGTAGAGTATTAGATGCGATTAGACAATAAAAATAGCGTGGCAATCAAAAGCAGGCAGCACCTTTAAAAACGATTTATGCTATTAGAAAAGTCTACTTATTTTAGACTGTATTACGTATTTACATAATAAGAGGTGACTTTGAAAAATAAACCGTCTTTTAACAGCTGTGACACTCAAGCGGTAATACAATAAATTAAAGATTCAATACATCTCGTTAACGACTCAACACGTTTCTGCCGTAATTAACTCATTCACACCAATACATAAGTATAAATGCAGGATCGCGGGCAGCCCTGCGCGGGTCAGTAAGCCGCGCGGCTCCGTCTCCAACTTCGGCAAACTCGCGAGCAGTATATTTTTACAGACGGCCGACAAACTTCAGCGAAAGCCAGGTGAAAATCAACAAAAAATGCTCAAATACCGTCAGATAATGCAAACTGTGAAACTTCACCTCTTCAAACATGATTTGTATTTAAATTGACTTCTTAGTACTTGTGTGCTAAAGGGATTAAATCTTTAAGTGTGCCGCTATTACCGACTCGGGTGGACTCCATAAATTGCCCAAAGTTTCCTTCCCTTTTTTATGAAAGTCTTAAAGACCACAATTCACTCTGAGCCGTTATGTAGTAACTTACCTCGGATGGCTCATTATTATACTCTTTCTAAATTAAAAGAGCGTTTTGTTAATGGATTTCGGAGCGTTTATAACAAAGCTTTACTGTTAGTGAGCTGCTCGATGTTCAAACCACTTCATTAATTTTTATTCTTAACCGTTGATTTGTCTTAATTTAATTACGTGCTTATTGAAATGAAAACACTTGGCAACGCTTTGTGTCCAAATTGTAATGGTTATTTCGCTACTGTTTTCGATTTGTTAATTATATTTCTTTGATACTAATTACAACATAAATTTAAATCTTGATAAAATGAAAACAATTTAGGCTAATCTTTGCTGTAATTTGAGTTTCACACTACAGCAAAATTAATCGACATCGCTTGGATAGTACCAATATAGAAGCGAACTGTCACTTTTATTCAATATATTTAAGAGCTATTGGTCAGAAGAGCTATTTAATTGCCTACATAACTAAATAAACGCCTAAATAAACGAATTTCATTTAATTTCAGATGTATATCACAAAACTGTTTCTTATTAATTAACACCAAAAGTTCCATCATGGGCGTCACTCCACGTCGTATTTAAATACTCTGTTATATTCAGCGCGAAAGTTCTAGAATTTTGTGATGATGTTTTTTTGTTGTGAAGCAGATATTTATGAGACGTATCCCGGACGTGATGTTTGCTCGGAGCCCCGCAACACTCACAGTATAAACAAAAATAGAATACAAACGTGTCACGGAATATAACGTTTTAACTAAAAGCAAATACTCAATTCAGTGTGAAAATGTTCACAACTAACATCTGTATAGAAAGTTTGGTGTAACAACGGAATGTACGCACTGTACCGAGGAACGCTGCGTTTCTACTAAATAACATTATTTTATCTTTATCAAACGGGCAACCAGTTCAATTCTTAGTAATCGATTTCGTCACCTTAATGCAAGTGATAAAGATAGGGTGAAGTGGAATTTTATTGTGGAATTTTAGCTTTTTTGCATTCCGATGTATTGCGATATGAGCTGCCGTTCGCCTGATGGTAAGCAATATGACCGCTCATAAACAGTAGCAAAACTAAATAACACCTTGAAATACAATGCAATGCTTGGAATTTCATTGCGCTCGCCGTCCTGATACATAGGATATTAAGTTTTAATATGTCCACCCTCTAAATGGGATAACATAAAAAATGAGCTGTTTTCTATTACAGAGGTATCATCTAGACTTAGTTATAGGTATGAGCCTTTTCGGAAATAGATATAAACGACATGTTCTCGGAAAATGGACTCATATAAGTCACGATCGGGGATTTTACTTATTCGTGTACAGTATGTTTCCCTATTCCATAGTTCCTGTATTTATTGACATGAATATCGCACGCCACGGGCGGCGCGGCGTGTGGCGAGCACAGTGCGTACAAAACCGCAGGAAGCTTGTGTTGCGGACGTGAGCGGCATGCGTGGCGGTAACACGCCTCGCCGCCCCTCCGCGCCTCACGCACGTACTATTTCTTTATTCATCCACACTCGCTGTAGATTTGGCGCCGGTGTCCGGACGTCTCCGGTTACTCCAGTTATGGACGCAAGGTTTCGCACGAATACACTTAATACGATCTCTCTGAATTGTCTGAATTTGTAAGTACTCGTAATACACATATTTGCAAAATAGTTACATCTCGTCCGTTCAATGTATTATTCAATAGCGTCACTCGCGTCACACAGCTCACTTAGCTATCAGACATAGCTTATTTGTTTAATCTCAAAATAAATAGGGCCTCTACGATATTACGCCCCCCAAGCGGCATCTAAACACATGACTATACTTCACCGAAACAAGCAAAAAAACTCTGTATCGTTTACAAATTGCATTTTTCCATATGACGACAATCTCTTATCTCAATAGATCGCTCTCTCCGGCCCACTCAGCTTGGTATTTTCAATTAAGCGTAGTTGCGGGAGCATCTAGATTTGAGCTCGATTACCCGCGGCGCGGTGTCGTGCGGTGTCGTGCGGTCTCATTATACGTTCGATGGCAGCCGGACAGGTGTACTCAAGTATTTCCCGCAACAACTGTAATGGCGCGGCGCAAGCTAGGAACTTGAGGAGCGACGGTATAAATCGGTTTAGTTGAAATGATTATGAAGTAATTTTGTGTTTTTGTTGATAGTTTATTGTGATATTACAGTAAGTAAACTCTTACTAAAATTAACAGATAAAAACGGAATGAACGTTTCGTTGTAATAAACTGTTACCGAAAATGAAGCCGGGTTACAATTATGGTGAATTTAGACACCATTCAACTTAAAAAGTTGCAAAAAGGGCGAAGATTTTTTTCCTGTAGTCGTTTGTTTGTTGCCGTTTGTTTGGGTGGTAGATACGTAGTTTTTATTTTCTAAAATAATATTGTACACTCTTTTATTTTAAAAAAGACGCTGTGGTACGCAAGGGTTACCATTATTATTTTAGCCAAATATATGGATTGCCACCCAAATATGAATATTTAAAATTCATTTTCATTTCAAATCGCCTTTTTGCGAAATTTTTAGTTGCATTATGCTTGTAGTCCCTCAAACTACCACCAGGCTTTGTTTTCGGTAGCAGTCTTGATATATCATATATTGCAGGAAATCAGTATTTTAAATAATATTGTCTAATACTCGAATGATAAAAATATTAAAAAAATGTATCTACATTAATTGATTCACAAAGTAATAAAGACTGACAGCATTGGCTTAAACACTGCATGCACTGGTGATGACGGTTACCAGAAATAATTTCATTTATATTATGCATGCATAGTACCAACAGTTTGCAGCCAATCTTTTTCTAGAACTACAACCGCTATTCTCCCTCTACCTGCGACATAGTAGTTAGCAGTATCCCCGCGAGGAGCGTCGAACAGAACTTAGTTAAGATTGTTTAGATGAATCCTGTCGCGAGCGCGCTGCGGGACCTAACGTCCATATGACTTGCACTGCACCTGTGATTATCCACAACACCGGATTGCTTTATGGAAACAGCGTTTGAGCTGGAGCAATCTGATTATAACATAACATTCCACGAAATCTAGAGTTTGAAATTGTAATCCGCACTGAAATATATTATTATTTTAGGAATATAATGTTTGAATGATTGACATCTTTGATATCATAATTCTATTACGAATTTGAAAAATATATTTTTCAGATTCGCTGGGCACTCTTGTTTATGACGTGGCAAAAATTGTTTTGACAGCCTACATAACATTGCAACTTGTATTGGATTTTATGATTTTGGTAAAAGAATGTTATTTTTTAAATTGAAATATAATTTATTTTCACCCGAGACGACAAAATGTCGGACTTTGTTCATTGATAAATTGATATCTGTAAAATTTCAATGTCAAAAATCTGGCAACATTCAGCTTTCATAAAACTATTGATCCTCAACGAGAGTTGAACCTCAACTGGTTATATTCTGCAAAATATTACTCGAATTTAGCAATACAGTGTATCAGCAGAGGATTAAATATTTAAGTCTAGTAGCAAGTTCAAGCGGACTGACATCTGTGTTTAAACATTATCACTTCTTGTCTCAGTTTGTGTCTGGCGCTTGATGCCACTAAATAGTAATTTATACAGTAGACAGAGATTTTGTAATTGAGCTGTCTGTAGTAGTCTTATCGTTAGCAAATTATGTTTAAAGGCAAATATCGGTGTTGTCACTCTTTTATTGATAAAGGACTAAAATGTAGGTATCAACTTTTTAGTGATATTTTTAATGCTATAAATGGTGAGATGAGCATCCGATCCACCTGATGGTAAGCGATACGAGCGCTCATGGACAGTAGCAATGCTTGGTATTCCACTGCGCTCGCCATCCTGAGACATATGTCAAGTCTGAATATGCTCAGTAGTTATTTTAGCTACAATGTCCTTTAAATTGAAGCACAACAGCACGTTTGCACTATCGTTGGCGGGAGAAAAAGACATTGGTGGTACTTACCCAGGCCTCTCAGATATGAGAGACCTACCAGTAAATAATGATGTAATTATATGTATACCCCTATGGGTACGGGTAGTGACAGCCATACACAATGTTAATAAAAAAACGGTTTTAACAACCCACGCGTTCTCAGTATAGCCCGTCTGTTCCTCTCAAAATGAGCAAGACATTAATTTAACGAAAAAGCGATTCAAGAGGATGTATTTATAAATAGTAAACGCCGGGTATTGACTGTCTCAAAGTCGCTAAAAGTAGTTGAACCCAATAAATTTAAGAAACAAAATCCATCAGTTCTAAAAACAGAATATGAACTATAGCATTTTTGTTATGTGAAAATATTATAAATAGGTTTTGAACATTCACGACGTCGTAGAGTAAAATCTTATAAAACGTTAACATCGCGAAGGGATAGCATGTAAATATTCCGTCACTTTTATTACAAATTCCTGGCAATCTTGAAAAATCCCTCCAAAAATTGAATCATGCTTATGAAGATGGACGGACGAGGGAAGGGGGAGGAATTATTGTAGGGGGGAGGGGGAGGTGTAACGAAGTATAGGCGTCTAGACGTCTGCTTGGGATCTCCCTCCCGAGCTAACACGTGGAGCTATTAATTCCCGTCAAGATATTGTCAACTCACAACAAAAAAAAGATTAAGGATTCCGTTACAATTCCGTGTTGAAGTCTTTCGTTTAGAAAAATCACAGTGTAAGACGGACAAATATTATTTTTATACTGACGAAAATACTTAAGTCCATAAATTACATATCTCAAACGTAACACTCAATGATATACACAACTAAATGTAAGAGATGATGCACTTCTGACGGTAGGTTTGAACTTGTGGCAGTGGTCAATATCTGGGCGGGTATCAAGATCCTACCAAATTGTTCCTATTCCTTATATGAATTGGCCTTAATGGTCTTTCAGTGAGCAGTAATTTGTAATAAAATAGTCAGAGAATCCTCTTGCTTATAGATAGAAAATATGTTCGAGACTTGATTTTCGCGAGTATTTCCACCCGGTTACAAAATTGTCACATGAAAGTTTCAAATAAAGATAGATCCAAGGAAAGTGGTATTACAAAGAACAGCTCATACTTATATGTGTACAAGCGATCTGGGAGGTAATCCGAAAAAAAAACTCGAATATATTTCCACTTCTAAACTGTTATATTAATCTCTATGATACTTATCATTAATTCCGAACTAAGTCTACAGTCACGAAGTACAATAGAGAAATCCAACGTTATATGGAATACCTAAATTCGTAAAGTTTTACGGACAATTGAAATAAAACTATTATTTAAAGATTTTGTCGCGGATTTGGTTCTGGGGGCACGGCAGTGCCTCCTCCAAGTCGAGCTAAAAAGCGGCACAGTCGTACCATCCTTTTCTCGAAGCAATTCAGACCATTTTCAACCCTCCATAACTTCGTTGTGGTTAAAGCAAGAAGCCTGAATTTTGAGTTACTAAGCAGGCATTCTATAAAAACAGTATATTTAAAATTTCATTTAATTTGAACCAGTAGTTTAAGAATTGTAACTTGTCAAACTTTCTTAATTTTGTCACTCACTGACTGACTGACCGATCATCAAAAGTCTAAGGCACTTCTAGCAGACATAGAAACTTCAAATTTAGAATATAATTAGTGTTTAGTGTCTACATTAAAGGAAAATTTAAACATTTCATAATTTCTGTCTAGTTTTCTAGATACACCAACTACATGAATAACTTTGAAATCCCATATAAATGTATAGGATTACATTTGCAGTTAATGAATCATTGTACTCGTATATAATGGAATAATAGTTGTAGATAGGTATCTATATATATGAGACATAACAGGAGGGGGGTACAGAGAGGGAAAGGGTGTATTCAGCCCATGAAACTGTACAACATTTCTCTAGAAAAACATGACGAAGAAGAACTTGCAAATAAATAGACTAAATAGCTCGAAATTATCAATTACCAAGAAAAAAAGAACACTAATAATCAAATCTGCTATATTTGTGATAAATTGATACCTACAAAAACAAGAAAAAAACATAAGAAGTAAAAAGTACCGAAAAGGAAAAAAAGTAGGACTCTACAAAAAGACGTGAGATTCCATCAAAAACATCCTGTAAAAAATTTCCAAGTCTCGCAGCTCAGTTTTTCTACCGCAAAAAGTTGTTAGATCCATATATGTAATACTAAGTCGATTAATTTATTTAGTCCTTGCTTAAGGGACCTTCTGTATAAAGTTATTACGTAAGTTATTATCATATCATTATTAAAAATTCTTTACGTTATAAATAAATAGATCGGAAAAGGAATTTTTTTACAGGATTTTTTTGATGGGATTAATTTTACATTTTTTGACTTCCCGACGTTTCGATTACTTTACGGCTTTCCTGCTCACGAGGCGGACTGAGGAATTAGTCATCCGCTCAGTGATTGTTACAATTTAACTACCCTTAATTTAGAATTATTAAATTAAAAGTTAATATAAATAATTAATCTGTATTCACGTTCAGATCTACGCAGAAGGAGCTCACTGTGTCTTGAGGTCTGGCAGTTGGTCTTTTGGGTTCCGATTTAATTAAGTGTAGAATTGGATCCCATGCTTGTGCAAGCTTCAAGCCATCTTCCCTATTGAAATTTGGATGTTTTTTATTTCAATAGCCTCACGAAACATCTTGGGCAGGAAACGGTGTTCTTTAGCGATGACTTTGGGCTGGTCAAAACGAAGGTAATGCTTAGAGCCTTTTTCTATATGTTCAGCAACTGGTGGTAGGTCTCTCATATGTGAGAGGCTGCCCTGGTGGGTACCACCGCAATGTCTATTTCTCCCGTCAAACAGTAGTTTAAATGCACTGTTGTGTTTCGGATTGAAGGACATTGTAGCCAGAGTAATAACTGGACATATTAAGACTTAACATCTTATGTCTTAAGATGGCGAGCGCAGTGGAATGCCAAGCATTGCTTTGTAATTCAAGGTGTTTGGTTTTGCTACTGTTCATGAGCGGTCGCATCGCTTACCATCATGCGAACGGCATGTTCGTCACGCCATTCACTGCAATAAAAATAAAAAAAAAAACTGCAGACTTCGTTGAGCGTCGATGTTTGATATTTGTTAAAATGTAAAATTAAACCAAATACGCGACAAAATCTGTAAATAATAGTTTTATTTCAATGTGTAACATTCGTGTAAATCTAAGAAACCATTTTACACACAATGTTCGAACATTCTTGTTTCATGTCGAACCGTAGAGTAGCCCCTGCAGTCGCGATTTTTTACTCATTTTACTTTGAATGTTCAATTGCGAGCGGAGTCCAGTGGTAATAGCTTACTCTTATCGTGCGAGCGATCAGGAGCATTGGCAGAGACTGCGAGCGTCTCCACTGTCATTACTTCTCAGCTCGCTGCTCTTCATTCAAACTATTGTTATCTTTTTATTCCTTTCCCCGGGAGAGCCACTACCAAACAGTTTGTTAAGATGTGACATGATACCAATGTTTGAGTTTAAGATGTATTTAACTGTAGTGTAAGTTAAGCTCAATATTCGTAAACATAAAACTCAAAATTGAACTAGACATATTATAAACTAAAAAACTAGGTTCTTAAATATAATTCTAATATTATGTATGGGGTTCGGAATAGAATCATTTTTTTTTAAATTATGGCATCTAAATTGCCAAGACTTAATTTAAAACAATGTCAACTAGTAGTAGTTTTTGGTATACTTTTGTTTACAGCTAACGCCATCTAGGAAGTGTGTGTCGAACTACACCCTAATATTGGGCTTTCATTTTCCCTTTACAGTTACATAGAACGACGGATTACGTGTCGTTCTTAATATCTGGGTATGTCCATATTATCCGGTAGGTAGGCGAAGATCGAACGACGGTATTTGCGCCGTTAGTTGGGAAACGATAGGCCGCGGGTTCGATCCCTGCACCAAACAAATATTTGTGTGAACCGCAGGTGTTTGTTTCGAGTCTGGCTGTTTGTAAGATTGAGCAGTCTCTCGTAGCTTCTGATACCCACGAGACAAATTCGATCTTAGTATGGTGTCAGGACTATGTATGTATATGACTGTTCCGTGTATTTCCTTATTTGTATTTATTTAACTATTGGGAATTTACTTGCTAGTCTGTATGAAAAGTTGCAAACAGTTTCATATTCTTCATATTCTTTCGTAGCGAACCGTAGCCAAAGCGTAGTAACGGAGTTTTATGTAGAACTTCTAATTACAAACGATGGTTTCATATACGGCATGGATCTCCGTGATAAGAATACAATAAACAATATAAGAAAAACAATTCTTACAACCTTTTGACACCTAAAGTTAGTTGAAGTGAAATATTATGAATACAAAATAAGCAAGTTAATAGGTGTCTCATTAAAATCAGCAACAACTCATAAACTACACAATTAAGGTGGGGCAGCTCAGTACAAGACTGAGGGACGGCAGGGTCGAGTACGTAGGAGCCAGCATTATATCACTTTGGGCAATTTAAACGTCCTCTAGGCTACACGGCGGAATAAATTCAACAAAGTGTCAGACGAGCGGGCAACTTTCGCACCTGGGCTCGTGGCCTCACGCCGTTCATGTAGGGCCAAGATATCGCGTCACAGCGGGGGAACAATTACTATTGTACTGTCATATTCGTAAATTAGATTTAATTAATTAACTAAAAGTAAATGGTGCAAATATTATAAAAATGGGATTTCAATTACCTTTTCCATGACGCTTTAAAGTTTAAACAAAGGTTGATAAATATCAGTCAGGCAATTAATTGACTTTTTCTATTAGAAAAATCGCATATTAAAATATATTAAGTTAGTAGAGATAATTAATAATATTTATTAACTCTATGATGTGTTGGAGCTAGAACAAACTTGGCAAACTACGACTGTCACTAATAGTCCCTCTGCCTTGTGTTATGAGACGTAATGAGGAGTAATCAAAAAATATGTCAACAGGACAAAGTTGTATCGAAATATACTGTGACCTTATTGAGGCTCATAATATTATTGCGTGAATTAAATTGATATCTTCCTCCATATGTATGGATTCATAGTTTGTTTTGACAGCCTCCGTGGTGCAATTGGTTAGATGCTGGCTGTGAAACGAGAGGCCGCGGGTTCGATCCTCGCATCGAAATTAATATTTTTGTGTTTCACAGATATATGTTATGTTGTATATGTTATCCTGGTGGTAGGTCTCTCATATGTGAGAGGCTGCCTGGGTGGGTAACACCGCAATGTCTATTTCTCCCGTCAAACAGCAGTTTAAATGCACTGTTGTGTTTCAGATTGAAGGACATTGTAGCTAGAGTAACTACTGGACATATTGAGACTTAAGATCTTATGTCTCAGGATGGCGAGCGCATTGGAATGCCAAGCATTGCTTTGTAATTCAAGGTGTTGTTTGGTTTTGCTACTGTTCATGAGCGGTCGCATCGCTTATCATCAGGCGAACGGCATGCTCGTCTCGCCATTCAAAGTAATAAAAAAATAAATGTTTCGGGTATAAGTGCTTGTTAGACCGAAAAGTCTCTCGATAGTTCTGATTCCGCTGATACAAGATCCGACCTTAGTGTGGGATCAGGACTATGTATATGACTGTTGAGTCTATGTATACATATATTTGTACCTATAGGAGATTTTCACTTACGGCAATATTTCTTGGGATATTTTTCATATTAATTACCTTTAACTTGAACAAACATAGAGTTTTTTTTGTAACAATTTGCTTACAATAGATAGAATCTATGACATTTTAAATCTTGTTAGATAGATTATAATATTATGATATTTTTGGATTAAATTATATGAACAAACTGTACCTTAATTCTGCAGATTGGAAACTAATAAACAATGCTGGTGAACAAGATATTTTGAGCAAGTTCAATGAACTGTCTCAAGCTTATTATCAAGAATATTAACTTTTTATTCCAAATTCCGAACTTTATATTAGGCTTTATTAGATATTTACGAGTCTGTTACTCTTTATTGTGCATTCCCCATGTGCTTGTAAAAAGTTGTTTGACTTTCACGTAAACATTTTGAAGAAAAATAAATATCATTTAATTTTTATGAAGTCTCAAAGGAGTTGGGGAAAAACTAGACAAAAACGAAGAACAGAGCTCGATAATAACAAAACGACAAATGTAGAGAATATAAAGAAAGTTGAGTTGTTAGACGAGCTAAGCTGCCTCCGGGGAGGAGACAAGTTTACAATGTGTCTCGCTAGTCATCTGTGACTTTTTTGTTGTTTCGCGTGGATTTGGACATCAATTTACTAATTTAGAGGTCATTATAAAAATATGCGATTATTTTTCTGTTCTAAAAAAATGTTTATCTTTGAAATTTATCGAACAAGATTAATATTTTTGATTATCATAGCGGCTCGGCCCAGAGACGATAGAGTGGAGGTATATAATATATTTTGAAATTATTTTATCGCTTATGTTCATGACGGCTAATGTAGACTGTTTATGAGAATTAACAATTGATAACTAAAATAGGTTTAAAAACTGTGTATGACCAAGGAAATTAATCTTTTAAATTAGAATACACCATAGATTTTATTAAATAATCGCTTTTTCTCATCCCTTGCGCCGTCCGCGAGTCGTTTAAAAACGCCTTAGCTCGCATAGACAAAAAGTTTGGGTCGCGCGGGACCGCCGCTCGCCACTCGCACCGCTCCCAAATTTACTTTTAAATTATTCTAAATATAAATTAAACGTGATTTATGTTAATTTATTCAAAAGATTAACAAATATTTTACATCTCGTGTAATCCTTGTGTTATGGAGTGCACGTATTTTAATTACTGTAGTAGGATATTTGTATTATTTGTTAAGCGAATGGTGGATGGAAGTAAGTTATTATATCCCCGCACTGGTGGCTAACAATAATAAACTTTAAAGTGGTATAACTAATTATATTGCGTTGAATATACTATAAACTCGGGTTTGAGCAGGCAAGGATAGTTGTGTTATTCTCTCACTAACGAGAACTCCTGCCGATTGATTTTATAATAAACTAGCGGCCCAGCCCGGCTTCGCCTGGGTGCAAATACAGATTCCAGTCTATATTTTATATTATATTCTATATAATTAATTACGCGAAAGACGCTATCTAGATATTATATACACAATGTACACATCTTTTGAATTTTGTTCTATTTCGTCAGCCGTCAATGAAAGACAATGGAACAATAGATCATTTTACGTTGGATGGTAGTTGAAGCTTGACCGTCGTTTACCTCTCCCGTCAACCAAACAAAGATCATCCTATATTGCCTGGTCGCATCACGCTTGAACAATTAAAAAATTGGCTTTTCCTCGCAATTTTTCCATTTTCCATTTTCTCACCGTTTAGACCTTCCCTAGACCTCCACGAACATTTCAAGACCAAGATAAGAAAAATCCGTTCAGCCGTTCTCGAGTCTTTTTTTTAGAGACTTTCCCGCCCTCACACCCGCCACTGCAACTCCTGTCAGCCAGGATCAACAGCGGCACACAAAGATTTGACACCGAGCTCCGGAGCTCGGCGAGTCTCTCAGGGACACTAGCTTGTCTTTAACCCGCAACGAAATTAATCAGAAAGAAAAACAAAAGGAGGAGTTGGAAACAAATATTTGTCCACTTCCCTCCGCAGCAAAGCGGGTGACAAAAAAAAATATTGAGTCGAGAGGTATGTATCCTCTTATATAAAGACATACAACTGGAGAAGCCAGATGTATTAAGCACCACGGGATAAACAAACTACATGGGTCCTATAGTTTGAGCTGCTAAATCTGGGTCCAATAATAGGTATGGCAAAAGCGCCGGAAAGCACGGAAGTTCCTCCTAGATTCTACGAGGTCCGTATAGTATGCAACACCAGATGTTATTTGCATATTGTTCAACATTATTCCGCGTTCATCGGACCAGCGATCACACTCCCAAAGTATATGATGTGCAGTTTGTTCGTACTCACAGTCAGGTGTAGAGCATTGACACGCAGGCGATTCAACCAGCTTAAAAGTGAATAGTTTGCTCTTAAAGTTACCATGTCCTGTTAGGAACTGTGATACACAGTGATCAATTTCTAGCCACGATTTTTTTAAGCGATCGCGAACGGACGGAAAGTATTGATATAAGTGACGCCCCTTTGAGGAAATATCCCACCGGTTCTGCCATTCGTCAATTAATTCAGTGTACGCGGCAGAATATGGCTTAAATAATCTGCTAATCTTTAAAAAGTCTCGGGATGCAATAAAGTTAGTGTCTATTGTCTCTCTATTTGAATAATATAATGCGGCGCGTCTTTGCACCTCCAGATCGACCGGAAGCACACCCGCGAGAACCGGCAAAGCCTCTGTACTAACGGTTCTGTAAGCCTTACACAAGAATATCAAGGCCAGGCGTTGACTCTGGAGCAACTTCCTACGAACAGCGCCAACAGTAGATCTATCGGCCCAAACTGGAGAACCGTAACAGATACAACCCAAATAAGTTGCTCCATAGATAACTTTCAAAGTATTAAATGATAATCCCCACGTTGCCCTTGATATTCTCGTTAAAGCATAGAAGTTATTTTTTGATTTTTCTCCGACGGTTCTAATGTGTTCAATAAATGAGAAATTTCTCTCTAAAATTAATCCGAGGTAACAAACTGATTCCTTTCTTTTAACTGGTACATCGTTAAATTTAATACGCGGGGGTGTTTTTAAAATCCCTTTTAACAACAATTGAAAAGTTTTTTGAGGTGCGAATGTTAGTCGATTTCGTTCACCCCAGTTCAAAATTAAACGCAGACTCGTGTCAGCCGAACTCTCGAGCCCGGCTCTACTATTGGATTGTATAAGTAGGAGTCCGTCATCTGCGTATCCAGTTAAAGAACAACCCGGCGGAAAAGGAATTGAGAAAATATCGTCGAACCCCAAATTCCATAGATATGGACCGATAACCGAGCCTTGAGGACAGCCCATACTCAGCGCCTTCGATACGGCATGGTGGCCAAGTTGTAATTTGGTTGACCCATAACAGAAATAGGAATATATCATAGAATATATATTCCTAGGGCAACCTCGGATCTTTAACTTCAATAGTAATATTGGCCACCAGGCATTATCAAACGCGCCGGAGATGTCCAAGAAAATTCCCAATACGTACTTATAATCCGAGTTGACGACAGTTCTTCTAACCGATAAAGCCGCGTCCACAGTAGATTTACCTTTGGTAAAACCGAACTGTAGGTCATGAAATTTTGGACCACCCGGTAACAGACGAGGGACAATAAGCCTTTCAAGTACTTTACCCAAAGATGGTAATAATGTAATTGGGCGATATGACTTAGGGTCTTCAGGGGGCTTATTACCACTTTTAGGTATAACACGAATGAAACCGCAACGCCAAACCCGGGGAAAAATGCCCTCATCAATACACCGATTAAAAACTTTCAGTATAGTGTCACCCGACGACTTACACGCTTCCTTTATCATTTTATTCGATATTTTATCTTCCCCCGACGCTTTGTTAATTGGCAACGAGTTTACTATGTTAAGGAATTCGTTAAGAGATGGATGATCTGATTTTGGGGAAGAAGGTAGCTCCGAGGCCCAGAGTCTTATTTGTGTTTGGTATTCGGAGTCATTATCTACACAATCGTCAGGTATAAGAGAATTCAAAAGAGTTTCCGTGGTCTCCTCGATACCAGTAGTATAGGTGTTATTTACTTTAATGTTTTCTATGTAGGCCAAATTAATTGACCTATTTGCTTTGAATTCGTGGTAAAGAGGGGACCAGGGACCCTCTCTCTCGAGGCGTTCTACTATTTTACGCAGCAAGTTACCTTTAGCTTTTGTTACCGCGGCCCTATAGTGAGACCTGGCCACTTTAAGTGTGATGAAAGCACTAGTGAGTATGTCTTCAGGAACAATTCGTTTTTTAAGCCTATTAAACCGCCTACGCGCTCTTCGAAATCTTTGTCGAAGGTGGAGTAATTTACTATTCCACCAGTCACATCTGCGGGTATTGGTTATAGAACTGCGACCAATGGTTAAATCCGCGCAGTATGTAAAGGTATCAGACATTATTTCAGCACAGCTTTCAGCTGAGAGATCATTGCGAGTGAAATCTCCGGTATGACGCGCAAAAACAGATCTAAACAATTCCCAATTAGCCCCTTTAGATTTATACCTAAAGCCAGAGATGTTGTTAAGCGGACCCCGTATAAATCCGGGTAAGAACTCGTACACTATCAGGCGATGATCACTACATGACGCGTCAGGAATAACGCGCCACCTAACAATCTGGACGTCCCCACTAGAAAGTGTGACGTCAATAGAAGATTCGCCAACGGGGCTGCAATAAGTTGGTGGTGCTTCAGGGGTGTTATGTACATTGAGGTTCCATTCGGCAATAAAGTCTTCGACAGCACAGCGACGTTCTGCATCGGTTTGACGATATTTGCCATACCAAAGGGTTGACGACGCATTAACGTCGGCGCCTATAATAATTTTATTGCCGGCAAGAGATCGCAAAACACTGCGAAGGTGATGTATATGTGGGCCGACAGGATCGGAGTATTGAAAGTAACAGCTCACAACGTAAACTTTACTTGATGGAGATGAAACCTCCGCGACCGCACAGTGCGATGTCATAAGATTACGCACAGAGGTTATGGTGTAGTTTGAACTCGACACATAAATGCCTGCTCGCGCCTTGTTATCGAGTTGTACCAACCTACCACGTAAGCGCGCATGTTGATATTGTTCTTGGACGAGGACTATGTCAAGATTATAATCGGTAATTAATATATTTAATTCTGACGTCGCCGCCCTATCATTATGAAGATTTAACTGTCCGATCGTGAGGCTATCCATATCCTATTTATATTGGGTCGACAGAAATAACGCCTGCAACTTCTGTTTGTAAGTAGGGCAATCTTGGGAACCACAGCTGTGATCATGTGGTTTCTTTAAACGTTTACATGACGCGCAAATCGGTTTAAAATCAGAACGGGATTTATTAGGACATGTTTTTGTTTCATGTTCCGCAGCACACAGCGCACAGGTTGGCGTTTTGATAGTGCAAAACTTGTGTACATGTCCGTACTGTTGACAATTCATACAGCGAACAATTTCTAGATCATCAATAAATCTACAAGTTGCCCAGTCGATGAATAATTTGTCCTTAGTGGTCGCGAGATGTTTACGTACGTCCGCGTCTAATTCGATGCCTATCCACTTGCGACCATTATCCAAAACACGCCTACGAACTATTTTCACCGATTTAAGGAAATCATCCTCCTTTACCGGCAATTCGTTCATAATATTTTGCCTATATAAAGCGCTAATAAAGGCGCGATCTTCCATTGAGGCGGGCACGTCTTTAACGAGGATACGTGGCCTGCGGCCTTTCGGTTTTTCTAGGCGTAAACCCGCTGATTTAATTGCCTCGACGGCCTCAAGTTTCTTGAGTTGTGTTTCATTGGCAACACGAAGCACAACGCGAGACTTGGTGGTTTTCTTAACGCCCACAATTTGAAAACCGTCTTCACTCGGATTAATAGCCTTCATTAAGGCGTCTTTTGTTGCGGACGATGACGCGTAATCAGCTGACCGCTCAGCTGTCGGACAGGCAACTACGCACGGAAGCGGCACGCGCGACTGCACGGCGGGTGTGACTTTAGGGAGACGCAAATTTAATTTATCCGCGAATGATTCCTTGCTCGGTTTAATCTCGCGTGCATTATGATTTTTTTCCAACTCGAGTTGTATATTCGCCAATTTCGTTTCGTTACAAGATGATTTTAACGCAAGCATAGACACAATGGCAGTTAACTTTTGAGTCAGATCCATAATCGCCGATTTGTTTGCGATGTTAATACGCGAGCCCTGATCATTGACAAGTTCGTTTATTTTATTTAAATGGCATGACGCATCGCTCACTAACGCACAATAATCAAAACGACCGAGTTCGCCGCTACTATTGTCAGACGCCGGTGAGAAGTTATTGCCAATACCGGGTCCGGATGGTTTTGACCTCTCAACGTTAGACAAAAGGTTTGACGGTGAGATTTCGTTAAATAAACGTTTAGGTCTCGGATTGTTAGGCGATCTAGGTGTCACATTACTTTTGCCGAAAGGGTCACCACCGCGATCCGGCGGATCATCATTATACAACGACATGATTTAATGATAAATGAAATACAAATTAAATCGTAAATAAACACTATGAAATGATAAACAAAGCAATTAGCATCAATTAACTAACAAGTCGTCCGGCTGATTTGTGATTTGGCCTACCCCCACTAAAAAATAAAAGTACTTACCGAGAGAAGATTTGTTAATTACAAAGAAATCCAATGTAAATCGCCAAAAAACTTACGGACAGGAACACACAAACCAACAATACACAACTCGAAACAATTTACGAGCCGGCAATCGAACTCCGAACACGTTCTCGAGTCTTAGCGAGACTAACGAACAGCAATTCATTTATATATATATAGATAGATAGTACACCCAACAGTCACATACATAGTCCTGACGCCACGCTTAGAAGGTCTTGTGGCGTGGGTATCAGAAACTTATAGTCTAAGATCCCGCCATACATCGACCTTCACCGAGATGTTTATTTGATGAAACCTATTTTATATGCAATTTAATATGTCAATAAATATATTGTATATGGGTTGCCTTGCAAATTTCAGTCCAGAATACGATTAATTAATTATTAAAATAAAAAAATTTTTTTTACACATTTCACCTGTTTGATTATTAAACAAATTCTATACCAATCGAAAGTATGAAACCCATAGAATATGTAAACGTTAGGTTGCCTATTTTTTTCCGGTCACAACCCTCAGGTTGCCAGGTATAAACAGGTAAATCGCTACTAGCATTTTGCGCCGGTCTGATTATTGAATGGAAATTAAATGAAAATAAAGATCATTTTATTATGAACACGGTGGTATAGGTTGCCTGCGAAAAATCAGTCCCGAATTGCGGTTGTCGAATTTAGAAAAGTGAAATATTGCTCCGAGTGACACATCATAGCAGCTGTTCGAAGTCCGCTCATAAAGAAAGAGGGTGCGCATGCTATTTATTCTTGAGAATGAAAAGGACAGCGATAGACTCGTATATGCTGTGTTCTGTGTTACCTGGCAACCTGAGGGTTGTGACCGGAAAAAAATAGGCAACCTAACGTTTACATATTCTATGGGTTTCATACTTTCGATTGGTATAGAATTTGTTTAATAATCAAACAGGTGAAATGTGTAAAAAATATTTTTTTTTTAATAATTAATTAATCGTATTCTGGACTGAAATTTGCAAGGCAACCCATATACAATATATTTATTGACATATTAAATTGCATATAAAATAGGTTTCATCAAATAAACATCTCGGTGAAGGTCGATGTATGGCGGGATCCTATACTATTATTAGAGACTTTTCAGCCTCACAAACAACCAGAAGCAAATACTTGTGTGTTACACAAATATTTGTCTCAATGTTGGGAATCGAATGCGCTGCCTCATGTCTCACATCCGGCGTCCAACCATCCGCGCCACGGAGGCTCTCAAGGATCTATTATATTCTATTTAACCTGCATCAAACTTACCATGTAGTGCACTGTTTTAACTAAGGTTTGTATGACTCCCGTCTTTTTTTAGACTCATTATAATTACGCGAAGGTCTGTACAACATTTAAATTTAAATAAGTTGATGTATCTATGCATGCATAATATATAAGCTGATACATGGACAGATATATGCTAAGATATATAGTACCTACGTTTTAATGAGTAATTCAACGAGCTACATAGATATCCCGGCTTCCATACATCCTAAGCGTCTAACATGCACAACCGAAATCCTGAGGCCACATTCTGTTACATATATTGTATAATTATTAGTAACTACACGACATATCGATGCCATTATAGATTATAAAGGTTATTCGAATAAAGGAACTATAAGTGTACAACTTTGTGTAACTAACAGAAATAAACTCATTTGCAAAAAAAACGGGCACCTAAGCAATGAACCATATCAAATGTTACTATTGGTTTGTTTGATAATTATAGGTAGTTTTACTTTCACAATTTTGTAAATTAATAAGCAAATAATCGTTTTCGTCAGTATTATCATAAAATTTTGATAAAATTTATGGGTTTTAATGCTAAAAGTTCACTAGAAGTCCCGAGCTCAATCCTATAGAGCATGTCTGGGACGTTCTGAAACGACGCATGAGATCAGTACAACCGGCTCCGCAGACCATCAGAGAGCTGAAGAATGTGATTACCGCGGAGTGGGAACGTATTCCGCAAGCAAGTATCCGGGATATCCTCGCTAGCATACCCAGACGAATTCAAGCTGTGATTTCAGCTAGAGGGGGTCACACTCGATACTAAACATTTATCTGCTTTTACTTTATTAAAGAAAAAACAAACAAAAATATTTGTTAACTTTTACTTCACGAGCATATGCACTACTAGCGAGCATACACTACTAGTGAACTTTAGCATTAAAACCCATAAATTTTATCAAAATTTTATGATAATACTGACGAAAACGATTATTTGCTTATTAATTTACAAAATTGTGAAAGTAAAACTACCTATAATTATCAAACAAACCAATAGTAACATTTGAAATGGTTCATTGCTTAGGTGCCCGTTTTTTTTGCAAATGAGTTTATAAAGAATAAAATAGAGCAATGAAAAAAGTAATAAACGTGTATGTAAAGTTAGCGCGTATTAAGTTAAAGTTAGTATTTTTTGTAATTTAAAGAGAGCTTCATATTGCAGGAGGAACATAAACTTGTTGCTATAAAGTTATTCGCCACGCATGCTTCTGCTGCTGTAGTTAAACTGAAGTCATTAAACCTCGTTACAACCGGTGTAACCTGACCCGTAGAGTTGTACTGATTCTCCTACACCGTTAGCATTTATCGGAGTTGAAGCCAAGTGTGGTAGTTCAAGTAATATTGGATTTTTGTGTTACATTGTATAAAACCATATTTGTGATTTAGAATAATGAATCCAGTTGACACGCGGCGGTTTAGAGTCCATTATATAGTTCTTGCTGAGTGTTTTGTTACAAAGGAGTTTTTACAATCATCATTAATTTTCTTCTTTTATTTTCCTTTGTTTCACACCTGTTTGTACGCAATTTTCACCTATGATAAAAAAGATCTTAGTTGAAAAAACGTGATATTAATTCCACAAACATAACTAGAAATATTATTTTATGACATTATTGTTGTGGCCGGTAAATCATCAGAGCATTGTAACTAAAACTTATACGAGAGGTTATTTCACAAAAGTATTTAAACTGCACTGAACATAATTGCTGTAGTGCTTAGATAGACCATTTTGTATGACAAATGGCGTTTGTAGTTCCAAAGTTTTGTGCCTTAGTAACAGCGATAAAAATAAATACGCTACCTCATTAAATTTAGGCAATAATATTTTTATTTATACACTTACCCGGTGGAGGACGAAATTTGATTATAAATCAGATGAAGTCGACTGTAGAAATTATCCACGCGTATCATTGGCACGTAATCATATTTCTTCATATGCGAAAAATATTTTGCTGACACAAAAATATAGGTCGTTATTCGATTTGAATTTTTGATATATTGATTTCAAGTTGCGACTTTCTAAAATATACATTTAATATGGTATTATTTGTATGTATAATATAAACGACTTAATATAGGCCGTAGGAAGAAGCTGGATTCAATTCAGTTCCAACAGGTGGCTGCGCTAATCCTTGAAGGAGAGATATGTATGTTCAAGAGTAGACTTCCTCAGCTAAAGATTATAGGGTATAATATTATGATGATAGTAAAATATTAGCATTAGCCTAGTATTTTTATTTTAGTGCATAGTTTTTTTGGTTATATTGGTTACCCCTAATGGTAAGCGATATGACCGCTCACGGAATTGTAATTCATGTAATTCATGGTGCTGTTTGGTTTAGCTACTGTCTATGAGGTTCTGTACTATCAGGTAATTCCAATTAAAAACAAATAAAACATTATCTTAAATAAAACATATTCGACAGCCTCCGTGGCGCAGTCGGTTAGACGCCGCCTGTGAAACGAGAGGCCGCGGGTTCGATCCCCGCACCGAGATAAATGTTTGTGCGGCCCACTAATATTTCTTTCGGGTCTGGGTGTTTGTGAGACCGAAAAGTCTCGTAGTTCCTGATACCCACGACACAAGACTCGATCTTAGTGTGGGGTCAGGACTATGTATGTGACTGTTGGGTGTTATTTATTATTATTCATTTATTATATTCTTATTTATTTATTTATTTTTTTATTTATTTGCCACATAACACTACTTTTACAGGTTAAGACCTAATACAGTAGCATCGATAATCTTATAACTATATAAAAAATATACATATCTTAGACTATGTTAGACTACAAAAAAAAAATATATATATATAATAAAATAAAAAAGTTATTTATAACATATTATCCATGTTGCTATCTTTGTGAATTCATTCAGCGCGCAATGAAATATATCAATTTCAGCCGCAATAAGGTTGAGAGTGCGGAGCGCTCGCATCAGCGGCGCCTCCTTTAGCAAGTTGGTGCGGGCGCGCGGGATAGCTAGCAATGCAGGCCTACGCCGCCTCCACACATATCGGATATATATGATAACTAACCCTTTTCTCACGACGCGGTACGGAATATAATTTTGAATAATACTTTTAACAACCAAATTTTATAAATTAATCAATCCACACATCTTTATCCCACAGCTGGTAAACGGTCGTTCCTATAATTATTATAGAAGCGATTTAAATTACACTCCAATATAATTCAATGCAACACAACGATAATATAATATGATGAAAGACCGCAGGAGTCATTCGAGAGGCTTTTCAAAACATCACGTTAAGCCCATCACATTATTGGACACATTAGCAATGCAATTGCGTCATATTTACATACAGCGATTTGTTTAGCCAAAATTACTTCACCCAAATGTTATTAATCTGTTTTCATTTGATTAATGTCCGAATGTGTTTTGATAATTGTTAAACCGTTACAGTGTTTGTGTGAATTGAAATTAATTTTCACTCATTTAGTTCCCGTGATTTATAGAAATCATATTTGAGTTTATAGACTTTTGTTTGTGTCTTTTATCACATAGAACCAGCGTGTTGCCTCACTTAGTGATAGCGGGAAAGACTTTTCAACCGTGAGATTATGGGTTTGAGTCTCAAGTCAAAAATTCTATACTGTGCAAGAATGTTTAGTTGGAAATTACATAAGAGTGGCCTTGGATTAACTAGATTTTGCTACCGGTATATTGTTTGGTTACAATGGTGAAGAAAAAAACGCGAGGGAACCTGCATACCATACGGTTATTTATAAGAATATCTGTGGTATGTCAAGTCTGCTAAACTGCATTAGGCCAGTGTAGTTGGCTATATGCCCTTACCCCTCTCAGTCATAGTTTCGGTTAGAAAAGAGGACATAATATTATAGCGACTCAAAAAAACTTAGCAAACTACAGCTGGCACTAATAATACATTTGCACAAAGTGTATACATACCGTGGGAAATAATCACTAACATTTAATAAGAGCCTGGAAATTTGCTTGGGCATTAATGAATAA
Organism: Hyles euphorbiae; assembly: GCA_023078785.2. Taxonomy (NCBI): domain Eukaryota; kingdom Metazoa; phylum Arthropoda; class Insecta; order Lepidoptera; family Sphingidae; genus Hyles; species Hyles euphorbiae. The sequence continues at coordinate 325,681 of CM041049.1, forward strand.
ATTACAGCAAAATAAAACAGGGTGGGTGGTAAGAAAAATAAAGGAAAAGCAGTGAAAATTGACGGAAAATTTATCAATACTCATATTTACTGAAAACGTATAAAAACAGCGAGGTTTTCGTTTACCGAGGCAATTAATTGCATCCATTTGGAAGAGCGGTAAATACTTGTAGGTTTTCCGGTTTCTTTAGCAATTGAAGTTTTAAAGAGCAGTGTTTGGTAGAGACGCCTCTACATTAATTGACCACGAGGGAGAGTCGACGAAGCATACGAGCTTTTGAGGTTGCGGAAATTAAGCTTTTGCGTGCTTTCATTTACATTTTTATGAAATGAAATTAAATTGGTTTATTGATCATGTAGGCAATTAAATATGAAATGAAATGAAATGAAAATATTTATTGAATCCATAAAATGTCATACACTATTTAGATTCAGTCATATATATTTTTTCCACTACCACCCAGTTCACAAGGCTGTTTTCGCCAGAGAAGAACGGGCAAGAAACTCTAGCGTTGCTCTTATGACAAGTCAATACATAGTTCATATTCTTTACTTTTTTTATTTCAATGCAAATTAAAAACTCATAAACAGTAGCAAAATTCCACTGCGCTCGACATCCTGAGACATATTAAGATCTTAAGTCTCAATATGTCCAGTAGTTACTCTGGATACAATGTCCTTCAATCCGAAACACAACAGTGCATTAACGCAGTGTTGTTTCGCGGGAGAAATAGACATTGCGGTGGTACCTACCCAGATGGCCTCTAACATATGAGAGACCTACCACCAGTAAAAACTCACATATATTATTATTAGACATGAAAGAATTAGTATGAAACAATTAATATAATAATAGTTTCAAAATTTGTAGTGTTATAAAAGTCACTCGATTTGAAGCAGTTACGTAACATAATATTACATGACATAAAAACTATGACGATATAAAAACTATGTCAAACTGATATCGTTTGTTGAATACAAAAGTTTAACAATAATACCATATCAGCCCATATACATATTATGTACGTCTCACTGCAAGGCACGGGCCTACTCTACAATACGAATGAGAGTGATTAGGCCATATAGTCCAATTAACAACAATACGTAATAATAAAATAAAAGTATATTTTTCAAAAGGTGATTCATTTTCACAAAAAAAAATTGTCAAGAAGCTTTACCAAAGAAAATTAGCTTAAATTATAATGAAGATTGAAACATCATTCTTATCACATACATTCAAGCAAGAAGACAAACAAAACAGAAAGTGAACAGCAAACGTACGGAACTCATGCGACGACGCGATAAAAGTCAATAAAAGCGCGGCGCACTCGTTCCAGCCGCACCACTATTCTATATGACGGTGTCGGAACATTGCAAGAGTTAACTTCGGACGGTGACGTCAAAACTATTTATTTATTGATTAGTTTCATAGCATGGAAAGAAGAACTGGCCGATTGGGTTGAAAGGCTCTACAGTTGAGGCTACTTATATACCGGGTATATCAAGAGTGCTACCGAAAATGAAGCCAGCTGGTAGTTTTAGTGACTACAAACACAATGCAACTAAAAATTTCGCAAAAAACGCGACAATTTTTTTATTATTTCTTAAATATCGTCGAGTTTGGGTGGTATATCCATAGTTTTTGCTAAAATAATAATTTGAAGCTTTGCGTACTATAGTGTGTTTAATAATAAAAAGGTGTACACTATTATTTAAGAAAAAACTATGAATTTATCTCCCAAATACGACGATAGAAAAAAAATAACAAAAAAAAAAATAGTTGCATTGTGTCTGAAGTCACTAAAACTACCTTCGTTTTCGGTAGCAGTCTTGATATACCCTGTATAAGCAGAGCATTGGATGTCCGTCTACAAAATGGATGGACGACCATTGGAGGAAGTCATTGTATGCAGGCCGCTTCCAACATGTCGATGTGGAGATCATGTGAGGTCTATGTTCAGCAGTGGAATTTATGTGGGTGAAACGAACGAACGAAGTTTCATAACGAATAGAATAATATTTATTGCTTAAATACATGTGACATCTTTTTAATGTTTGTCCGGGACGAAGAACAAAACGTGAATGTATGTTCCATCAGCGTTAAAGATAATAAAAAATTATAAAATATAATATAATTAAATAATACAGGCCATGGCACTGGACAGTATTAATCAAACGAAAAGTGACATAAAATGTTTGTTGAATATTTCTACCAGTATAAAAAAACACGCCGCTTCCAACAGGTCAACGATGAGATCCTTGGGGGAGGCCTATGTTCAGCAGTGGACTTCCTATGGCTGAGATAATGATGATGAGTTATCACAAAACGGTTATAATATCCCCAATGTTAAACATGGATTACAGCCTAATGAAGGCATCCGGCATCCAAACTTTTAGTTCCGATGTGTCTGGGGTCACTTAAACTAACACCTGGCTTCGCTTTCGGTCGTAGTCTTGATATAACCTGTATACACCGCAATTTGGAATTAATAAGTAAAATAATACCTATATTAGTATTTCTAATCTTGTTATTGACCAAAGAAGGAAAAAACAACCTTTGTCATAATATCAGCGTATCATATTACCTTATTTAGCCTAAGGGTCTCGATCGATGTATGTATTACACAAAATATAGTAAACATAATAAAAACATTATCTATATTTATAGCAGACTCTCCACCGCCGCTAGGTAATACAGCCGCAAAAGTTAAACGGGTTGTTAGATTTATGTGTTTTTTGTCGAAATATCCAAAAGATTGAAGGTATTTGGGCGATAAGCATCTATGTATTCCTTTTGTCTACAACGCAACTGTATAAGTATTGAACAAGGTGTATCGTGTTTGACCAAAAGCTTTAATCGATCGTTAATGCTATATACGCCTATAACAGTGCAATCAGTTCTCAGCTGGCTTATTCAGTAGACATTTGTAATATGCTATATAATTACAAAATCCACTCACACCAACCGCTGTGGTTTAGTACAACAAGAGTTCTGAGCGCACAATTTTACAAAACTGTTTATAGTAATTATATGAATATCGTAGGAAATGATGCGGAATTAATGTAATTATGGTAACACGGGCCATTCAATTGACGGCTTGTTTATACCGGGAACATTGGACGCGGCCTATGTAGATGCCTATGTATGGCATCACAACTATCTACAAGAATATATTTTATTTAATGAAACATCATTAAATAGAGTTGCGGAGCAGAAAAATAAAATGGATTTAGGTACCTACGTATAGTCGCTGATGAATTATTGGAGGAAGGAGGAGGGATTTTATTTTCATTCCAATGATAATGGCATGACAAACATATTGTTCACCTGATGGTGAGCGATACGACCGCTCACACACAGTAGCAACACCAAAAAACACCTTGAATTACAAAGCAATGCTTGGCATTCCAATGCGCTCGCCATCCTGAAGATGCTAAGTCTCAATATGTTCAGTTGTTACTTTGGCTACAATGTCCTTCATTCCGAAACACAACAGTGCATTTACACTGCTATTTGGCATGGCATTTGGCAAGAAATAGACATTGCGGTGGTATCTACCCAGCGTCACCCATATGAGAGACCTACCACCAGAATCTATGATCATTGGCTTAATATAAAAATTATCTTGCACAAGTAATAAATGTAGACCGAAATAATTATGTAATTAAATAACAGTCTATGCGAAAACAGACTTTGAAACTTTGAATAATGCCTGTATCTTAAATTAATAAAACAGCTTCACCAGAATAAGGCGGCCGTCACAACAAAGCCCGTTAAAGTTGGCTCATTAAAACACCTTCGCAAAGCGCCGAACGAAATGTATAACAATGTTTTAATCAAATTATTATAATTTGAGCAAATAAATAGGATACGTTGAACAGGCGTCCGCGCCGTGACGTATTGTTCGACGGCGCGACCGACACAATTGTTTTTGTTCGTTTCAATGGACCCACGATTGCTGAGTTGGAAATTAAGTTATGCTGAAAAATAATAACATTTGTTACGCTTAAGAATTTAATTTGTCCCTCCAAGCAATTAGTTGTCGAAGTGTCTGCATTTTGCCGAGTTTTTAACTTCATTGTTTCGTAAATATAAACGGAGTATCGTTTTAATAAATTATTTGTTATCAGATGTTTATTTTGTATTTGAATTCTTTTTTTATCAGAACTAGCCTGTAAATGTTTTTAAACAATATTGTGTTTCGTGGAATTCCGTTTTCAAATGTCAGTTGTTAATACATTCGATATGAATATTAATTTCGTATTAACAACAGTAATTCGGTACCGGGAATTGAATTTTGCAGCTTTTACCTGAAATTATGTACTATACTTGAGTTCAAAAGTTATTTTTGATAAAGCAAATATGTTTATTTTATAAATATCACTACGCCAGCAACTTATTATAATACGTCCATATTCATTAATTTGAAATATGTTACATAGTATGTACACAATACTCATATTGCTGGCTTTAAGGCTCAAATAAATACAGAAAACTGGTGGTAGGTCTCTCATATGTGCGAGGCCATCTGGGTAGGTACCACCGCAATGTCTATTTCTCCCGTGAAACAACACTGCTTAAATGCACTGTTGTATTTCGGATTGAAGGACATTGTAGCCAAAGCAACTACTGGACATATTGAGACTTAACATCTTATGTCTCAGGATGGCGAGCGCAGTGGAATATTTCTACTGTTTATGAGCGGTCGTACAGCTTACCATCAGGCAAACGGCTTGCTCGTCTCGCCATTCATTGCAATAAAAAAAAAAACAGAAAAACTTGAAAGTCGTACATAAGAACTTTAAAGATATATCCTATTTTCACTCTCTTTAGTCACAGGAAGTCCACCGCTGATTATCTTTCCCACGAATGAGAAAGTATAACCATACATTAAAGTGCATCTTGCATGGCACCTATTATATACAATCACTCATATATCGTGTTCAAGTTAGGAGTTTAAAATAAATCTATTCAAAATATAACAATCCCATTAAAAACATCCTGTAAAAATATTCCAAGTCTCGCAGCTCAGGTTTTCTACCGCAAAAAGTTGTGAGATGCATGTAAGGTCAAGGTCCAAGTCCAAGGTCCCTTAAGGACAAGGTCAAGGTCAAGTCCAAGGTCCCTTAAGGACTAAATAAATTAATCGACTTGGTATTACATGCATCTCACAACTTTTTGCGGTAGAAAACCTGAGCTGCGAGACTTGGAATATTTTTACAGGATGTTTTTAATGGGATCTCACGTCTTTTTGTAGAGTCCTACTTTTTTCCTTTTCGGTACTTCTTACTTCTAGAATATCACTAACGATTTTTCTTAAAGCCTCTGTCTTATGGATTTTTCTTATTTTTGTAGGTATCAATTTATCACAAATATAGCGGATTTGATTATTAATGTTCTTTCTTTCATTGTAATTGATATTTTCGAGCTATTTAGTCTATTTATTTGCAAGTTTTTCTTCGTCATGTTTTTCTAGAGCCATTGCCAATGTGGTAGGTCATTGTTGTACGAGAAAACACATTGTAACATCTTATTGTAACATGTGTTCCGTGTTTACACTAATTTAATAAATAAATAATAATTATTATATTAACCTGATAAAAGCCTGCCTCCAACCACTACTTGCACCCTGTATATCTTATTAGTAAATAAATTAAAATATAACAAAAACGTCGAGAAACAGTGATATTGAATGAAAAGTTTGAACAAGGGAGTTATTGTCGGTATCGGCAGTCGGCACGTTATCGGGGTTCCGCAGGCGGCCATAAATCATTAACTCCAAAGCAAAGAAACTGCGCGCAGTTTAATTAGCTTGCGCTTGCTTTAAACCCGCTGCTAATTAGCTCAATCGAAATGTACTGTCGTTTGTGATGTAATGGGGCCAATTTACTTGGGGAATGTATTGGTATATTAGCTATATAACTTTGAAGTCATGTGAGAGGCCGTCTGGGTAGGTACCAATGTCTATTTCTCCGGCAAAACAACAGTGTTAATGCACTGTTTTGTTTCGGTTTGAAGGATATTGTAGTCAGACTACTGGAGATATTGAGATTCTACATTTTATGTCTCAGAATGTCAACATTGCTTTGTAATTAAAGGTGTTGTTTGCTTGGCTACTGTTCATGGGAAGTCATATCACTTACCATCAGGTGAGCGGCACGCTAGTGTTAATATTCAATATCTCGATATATAAAGAAATAATAAATTTAAATTTACTTTAACACTGACGGGAAACATGGTGATAACCTGAATACTATAAAGAGATTTACAAGATCTTCTATAATATTATGTAAATAAATGAATACAAACAACAGTCACATATTATGTACATCGTCCTGACTCCACAGTAAGAGCAAGGCTTGTGACGTGAGTATCAGAAAATTCGAGAGACTTTTCCTTTCGATCTCGCAAACACCCAGACCCAAAACAAATACTTGTAGATCGCACAAATATTTTCTTCGGTCTCGGATCAAACCCACTGCGCAACAACGGTTGAAAGGTCAAAGCCATTTTAATCAAACTCTATATTATTGAGGAGTCCAGTGCTGCGTGATGGATAAGTCGGGGATGATAACATATATATATATATTATGTGTGTATATATAAATATATATATATATTAAATTTATATGTGTGTATGCATGTGTATGTATTTAAATGTGTGTGTGTATGTATACAGTTATAATTGAAATATATTTATGTATTACATATTTTATGCGCCTACCGTGGTCTCTTTCTGCACCACCTAAAGGTTGACTGGCAGAGAATGCCTCAGGCATTAAGTCCGCCTTTATACAGTTTATGTATATGAAGCATTAAATAATAATAATATAGTACATACATATAAGAATGTGATAAAAGAAAAGAAAGATATAAGAAAACGATACATAAGAATAAGAAAGATATCAAATGTTTTGTCCCTTTCAAACAACTTTTGAATTCAGATTTTCAATAAAACTTTCAGTGCTGATAACCGAAGTTTCGCTTTCAATTTCATGTGACAATAGTGGTATACAATATTTTTTTGCTTACAGTGGACTGAATTTTCATGACACTCCTTAAATTATATATTTGCAAATTGTGTACAAGATTTAAAAATATATATGTATATTTGCGTGGTGGCCTGTTGGTAAACGGACTAGACGCGGCTGCCCACATGTTCAGGGTGGTCGCGGGTTCGAATCCCAGGGCACACCTCTGACTTTTCGGAGTCATGTGTGTATTGATAATCAATCACCATGCACTAAAACGGTGAAGGAAAAACATCGTGAGGAAACCTGCATACCATAGCGATTCATAAGAATTTCTATGGTATGTAAGTCCGCCAACCCGCACTAGGCCAGCGTGGTGGACTATATGGCCTAACCACTCTCAATCGTATTCTCGATTGTAGAGTAGGCCCGTGCCCTGCAGTGGGACGTATATGGGCTGATACAGATACAGAATGTATGTTTGGCAAGACTTATTCAAGAATTTGATAAATTTACACAATATTTCCAATTGCATTTTTAGTAAATATCTCCAACGAAAATGGATTTAACGTTCATTGATACGACGTTACGATTGGCAACACTCGCCCGGGGCAGTGACGACCCCACTGTAAAATGCGGCGGAATGGAGGGCGTCTCCTGTAGCAGTCTGTTAAATGTCCATAAAATTAATTTTATATCCGCGGGCGCGAGATTACTGCACCCCGGCGCCGCTTGATCACGCATTATTCAAATGCGGATTACACGTTTTTTCCACAGATCTACATGTTAACGTTTTTATAACACCGGGCTTAATGTATGTGATATTCAATTTAAAATTTTATTTTCATTTGCCGAAATATATTTTTATTTTTGGAACAAATATAGAATTCGAGGTGTTTTTGGTCGATTTAATCTATAGCCGGATTATTATTTTCACTATTCTTGGTTATTATTATTTTCGGTTTTTTAAAAGCTGCTGAGGCAATTATTTTTTTACAATTAGTATTATTTTATTCATTCGTTACATGACGTTTCTTTGTTTAATATGATTTTCGAATTTCGAGAGAGGTCGAGTTTAGGAGTCATTTGGAGGACAAAGCCAAACTGGCGAGCAAGAAGTTGGGAATCCTGAACAGAGCCAAGCGGTACTTTACGTCCGGTCATAGATTGACGCTTTACAAAGCGAAAATCCGGCTCCACGTGGAATACTGCTCTCATCTCTGGGCAGGTGGTGCCCCAAAATACCAGCTCAACCCACTTTACTCCTTGCAGCGACGAGCTTGTCGAATAGTTAATGATCCCGATCTCACGGACAAATTGGAACCGTTAGGACTGCGGAGAGATTTCGGATATCTCTGTGTGTTCTATCGTTTGTTCCATGGGGAGTGCTCCGAAGAGTTGTTTGAGATGGTACCACCGTCGCCTATGTACCATCGCACCACACGTCTCCGCAGTAGAGTTCATTCCCACCACCTGGAAGCGTACCGCTCCCGAAGGGTACGTTTCCAGCGTTCTTTCCTACCACGTACCTGCAAGCTCTGGAATGAGCTCCCTGCATCGGTGTTTCCTCAGCGCTATGACCTGTCCTTCTTCAAACGAGGTTAAAAGAGAGTACTCTCATCGAGGTAGGCAGCGACTTTGTTGTGCTGGTCCCCTAGCACTGCAGAGGTCCATGAGCAGCGGTAGCCGCTTACCATCAGGCGGGCCGCTAGCTCGTCACAAGGGAATAAAAAAATAATAGAGACATATACTTTTAACATGTTAATAATTCAGCCACCATTTCTAATTAGCCCGAATTTGAATTTGGTTTGTCACACCCGTCATAAGATAAATATGAATAGGTATGCTCTTACTTGTGCAAAAGAAAATTGAGAAAATTGCTGATACATTTGTGGTAATTTAACTTACGACATCAAAATCTTTAAGTTTCGACTAGTCATAGTCTGCACAATTTACCAAACACGCTACATAACCACTTTAACCTTTAAATTTGCTAATTTTCAGTATATTTTTTGTAAGTCTCTAAAATTGCTTAAAATTAATTAAATATAATCAGCAAGGCGAGTGGCGCCTGCATCCATAAAATATTCATTAAGTTGATTGACGCAGAGCAGCGAGCCCCACTGCTGTCCTATCATTTTTATACTTGTCTTTAAATTTGGATTTTCTTTATTATAAAAGCCCCACCACAATCAACCTAGCGTTCTATGATTTTGTTAACATATAAGCCAAAAAGAGTACAATTACAAGTGGTTTTGCAATTAATAAGAATACCGCTTACAGGCACGTAAAAATATATGTATTTTGTAGATATCATAATAAAATCTCGGTGCGAGCATCGAACTCATCGCGTCTCATTCAATGGTCCTCCATCCTAACCAACTGAGTCAAGGAGGCTATCAAACTTAATAGAAAGAGGCTAACACGTCCAGTCTTTTACCACTGTAACTCCTGTAAGTCAAAATCAGCAATGGTTCGCACAGTATTGACATTAAATGTCAAAACTCAAATAGAAGTGTTACAATTCTGTGGGTACAATATTGTACCACCAATCATAAAAGCTACATCTGGATACTCTTGTGCGTTTTTATCCTTTGAGGATTAAGGATAACGGATTTATAATAAAAAATACATTGAAATGATTGATCCGGGTTAAATTATAACGAAATAATAAAAGGAATATAAAACGCATTAGTTTGAAACGATACAAATTAAATCATGCGAAACATAAAACCTACAATGTTCACAACCGCTGCTTATAACTTGAGCGTCATGACGTCAGATTTGCTAGCCAATGAGATGGGGCGTTCTGAATCGCGCTATTAACTTTTGCACAGCATTCAGCATATATACGAAATGTTCAGTTACCATAACGGGTGATCCGTAGCTGTGGGGTGAACCGGTACTGACGGGGGGCCGGCCAAAGTCCTCGTCGCCCATGTATTCACAGCGAGTAATAACACAATAAATAAGTCTCTGTATTACCAACGCAGCTGCTTTGATTCCCTTTTGAAGAATTTTTTAACTCTTGACTTTAATTTCGAGTCATTAAAATACAAACATGAAAAACAGACTTTTAAAAGCGTACAAAACATGTACATGTCGTAGGTATGTATATACAAAAAATAATAAAGATTAAAATTTATACAATAACTAAAACATCTTCGGAAATGAAATGGAACATTGAAATAAGGAATCAAATATACTAACAGTTTTGTTAGCACATACACAGCAATCACATGAATAGCATTTTAAACGCAAAAGCCATACAAATGAACGCTGGAACTTCAAACAGCAGACACATCAAGTAAACAGCCGGCAAAGTAAACAGCAAAGTGTACCTGCGAGACACAGGGAACCCGAGCAAAGTATCCAGACATAAGTAGTTGCCAATATGATTAAAAGTTAAGAATCTTTCAGCGGCTGTGTAGACAGGAGCGAGGGATTAAAGTGCGCAAGCCGGCCGGATTAAATGCACGTTATTAAATAACTTGCTGTTGGCTTCACTTCTCACTCCGGGAATGACCTGGCTGCGAAATAACTCGGTACAACTGAGAAAGATTTCACTTTGAGGAAAACTTTATAAAATATGCATTGATTTGCTAAAGGATTTTGAATTTGTATATCAAAGGAAAGTTGAAGATTCTGTGCAGTGTTCAGTTTTGTAGTTAATGAAGAGCATATAATATTAGAGCATCAAATGAGATTAAACGAATAATTTCACTCTTTTAAATTAGTTATTATTTTCATCCAGGCTCGTTTATTAGTGAAATGTCATTTACTGGTCGAAATCGTAAAAAAATGTTCAACATATTTATTAGTCGATCTCTGTATATTCATATGTTTTAAGAAATGTATGCCCCAAATAGAAGCTAAATTCAGTTGCTTTTTAAGCATGAAAAACCCCGCAGTTTGATATCCGGCAAATGTGGCACCCCATCCGGGATTAAGTGGAATATATTTTAAGCAAAGTGGTTGCGTGACTTGCAAGTCACTGACCTGCTAAAGAGACCGTAAGGCCGTATTGGTTATACATAAATTGTCGTCCATTTGTCGTCAATTATATTTAACCGCTTTTCTTACATATTTTAGTTTAATATTAGAAAAAAGGTACCTCGTTAAATTATTTCTACGATATCTATAAATAAGCATGAGTTTAGATAGAAATATAATAAAATTTAAATAATGTTTCACCAGCTTAAAATAAATTATTTAACTTTAAATGTTATGTACAAAAGAAATCAACACAAACAACATTTTATTTTAATTAAAATAAAGTATCTTGATTTAACACGTTCCTTTAAGCTTACACATTCTTTTCTATGCAAATATACTTAGTAATATAGATTATCCAGTTAACTAGCTAATGATCGATATGTATTGATGAAACGTTGCGGACGGCTGGACCAGTCTCTCGTGGAACATAGATTGGTAGTTAATTATTAACGTATATCTCAACTGCGTGCATCAAAAGTGCGTGGTGGCCTGTTCGTAAAAGTGCGTGGTGGCCTGTTGGTAAACGGACTAGACGCGACTGCCAATATGTTCACGGTGGTCGCGGGTTCGAATCCCAGGGCACACCTCTGACTTTTCGGAGTTATGTGTGTATTGATAGTCAATCACCACGCACTTAAACAATGAAGGAAAACATCGTGAGGAAATCTGCATACCATAGCGATTTATAAAAATTCTATGGTATGTAAGTCCGCCAACCCGCACTAGGCCAGCGTGGTGGACTATATGGCCTAACCACTCTCAATCGTACTGTCGATTGTAGAGGAGGCCCGTGCCCTGCAGTGGGACGTATATGGGCTGATACAGACAGATATCTCAACTGCGCCGTATCTCACACAACACATTCACGTGACGGCGATTTATATCACTTGGATCATGGCATTGATGCATGTTAAAATAGCAGCTGGTCAAGCAAAAACTAACTCAGAAATAATGCTGCAAAAACTAACTGCTGGTTGAGGATCTCTGTGGAGCAGTTCGTAAAGAAGGTTGTGATGGAAAGTGGATAATGGTTTGCAGTTTCCTTTTACAAACAAGACAAAGGTTGTGTGACCAACAAATGTTTGAACATACATACATGAACTGATGCCTTTTTTCCATAAAAAAGGAACACCCACGTTTCGCCCTGCCTTTTACGTCACACGATTTGATAGGGGGCGAGCCTATCACTATATCGGGCACAAATGCCTGACACCGGCCTAATAATGAATAGAAAATTTAATATATCTAACTTTGCCCGACTCGGGATTTGAACCCGAGAACTCAGCTCTGTGATTTTTGGTACCAGAAAAAAAAATGTGGTACCAGCTCGGTTAAATCGACATTTTATATTGTTATTACATATATTTATAGTGTCGTGACACTTTATTATTTATTACATATATAATAAAGTGTCGTGTGAGTGAGCATGCGATTCGGTCGTGTTTAAAGTCATTTCAATTTTTATAAGATATTTAAAAAGTTCGTCAAACAAAAAGCAATGATATGTCAGTGAAAATAAAGACAGTTATAGTTTGAGTCTAACAGTGGAGTTACGACACTTCATTGCCGAGTTGTTTACTTCTTAACTCGTTGGAGAACAAAAGGACTGCACGCAGTGAATACGATAAGTTGACCGCCCGTCTATTGTGATTGCTGCAGGTAAAATTAAATAAAAAATATATTAAAATCAAAATATTTACATCGCTCAACATGAGTCTATTACGCTCACCTGATAAATCGTATGGTGGATCACAACCTGAATTATCAAAGTTGAAAGATGACGGAAATATATCCGAAAAGCAGCAACCACACATGAAAACAAGAAAACGTAAAGAACCAGAACCAGAATTCCGATTGAAGCACGAATTTGACAGCTTGCAAAATGAAATGAGATCGTTTTTAACTAGCTTCTCTGAAGTCCAAAACGAAAACTCAAATCAAATGAAACAAGATATGAAAGAAATTAAAACACAACTTACTGGTATTAGGGCGTCCATAGACCATGTAATAGAGGAACAGAAGGAAATGAAGGGAGAGTTAGAACGCTTAAAATCTCTTTGTTCTGTAAATGAAGATAATATTACACGCCTCCAAGCTCAGATAAATACATCAAAAAATCCCCAACTATCTCTGGAATCGTCATCAACCTCCTATACCTATGAAGAAGTAGTAGCTGAATGCCAAGAACGTATCGAAAAGCGAAAAAATATAATTATATTTGGAATATCGGAACCTAGTAGTGAAAATAAAAGCGAAAGAATAGCTTCTGACAGAACGGAAATTGTCAAAGTAATTAACATGGCAGTAACAAACTGTCCTGAACCAGTAAATATATTTAGAATAGGCAAGTATACTCCTAATAAAAGCCGTCCGATTAAAGTATGTTTTAAAACAGAAGAAACAGCAATACAAATACTCCGAAACAAAATTACCTTAACAGATGGACTTAAAATAACCTCAGACCAAACTATCAAACAACGAGACTACTTGAAACGTCTTAGAGAGGAATTATTCGAACGTGAACAGAAGGGTGAAGAACACCTAACCATAAGGTACATAAAAGGAACACCAAGAATAGTCTCACAGAAGGCAAAAAACTAAAGTTAAATCCAACAAACAAAATTCTACAAAGTTGCTCGAATGCTGAATGCCAAGATAATATAACATATACTATACTAGATAAATATGAAGATATACTACCAAGTGTACACTCATTGAATTTCTTCTACGCTAACGTAAGAAGTATAAATACCCCAGGCAAATTAGATGAACTCCAGTGTGTTCTTAAAGCTGTACCAATGGCTACACACATAATATTATTAACAGAAACTTGGATAAAAACGGAAAATGAAGCATTATTATTACAACTTCCTAACTATACTCATTACTACAACATCAGGCCGGACCGTGTGGGTGGCGGTGTGTCCATATTTGTTCTCAATTGTATTGAACATGCTTTAGGTGTAAAACATTACACAGGTGGCAACAATTTTCTTTGGATCACTCTGAATAAGATATCTCTAAACGTTGGTGTGGTATATAAACCTGGGCGGACAAATTTCCAAGAATTTATCGACCCCTTTGAATCACAACTTGAACAACATAAAAGATCAATAATCTTCGGTGATTTTAATATTGACTTGCTCTCAACCGAAAAAGTGACACTAAGATACAGATCGATTATTGAAGAAGCAGGCTATTGCATAATAAATCCAATCATGGAAAAATACTGCACCAGAGAAACGGAAACATGCAAGACGATTTTGGACCATGTCTATACAAATTTGCTCGAAGATGAGTTCCATTTCTTCATTATAGATTCTGCGATGTCTGACCATAAACAAATATATTTAAAACTGTTAAAAAGAAAAATAGCCAACAAGAAAAGCATAAAATACGCTGCAATAGATTACAATAATCTCGTAAAATGCATGAAAGAATTAATAGATGGTATAGATGAAGATAATGTTTATTCTAATATAGAACAAAAAATCCTAATAAGTATTAAAAAAAGTACGATTATTAAAACTAAAATCTTGAACCTACCAAAGGATGATTGGATCAATAGAGAGATTATTTATGGGATAAATACACGAAATGCAATGTGGAAAAAACTAAAGAAAGAACCAAATAATGAGAAGATACGTCAGGATTTCATAGAAGAACGGAGGAAGGTCACAAGAAAAATTTACAAAACGAAAAAGAAATATTTTCATGACATTTTTAACAAATGTAACAAAAACCCAAAGAAAACTTGGAATCTAATTAACTCGCTATCGAAGAACAAATTCAAGTCCAACTACGTACCCACAAAAATACAGAATGAAAACATCTTAATAACAGATCCAGAGCAAATTTGTGAATGTTTTAACAAATACTTCACAACTATTGGAGTCCAGCTTTGTGCTAACATACCAGCTAAATACCATGCAATGACTAACTTAAGCGGAAACCAAAATATTAGTTATCCAAGTAGCTTATCTCAGTTCCAACCTACTTCAGCAGATGAAGTGTTAAAAATTATTTCTGAATTAGATTCTAATGTAAGTGCAGGCATTGACGGAATAACTTCAAAATGCATAAAATGCCTCAAATTTGTAATAGCCGAAAGACTCGCAGGCTGTATCAATAAATGTCTAGTAGATGGTATATTTCCAGATTCTTTAAAGGTGGCGAAAGTAACACCCATATTTAAAACGGGATCTAAATTGGACCCTGGGAATTACCGTCCAATTTCTGTCTTGCCAGTAATTTCTAAAATATTCGAAAAAATAATTCACAACAGATTATCTGCGTATCTAGATTCTATAAATTTCTTATTTTCTAGACAGTATGGCTTTCGTCCAAGAAGTAACACTTTATCAGCTACAGTGGACCTCGTTACAAAAATTAAAAATAATATTGACTCCAAAAATCTGGCACTAGGTATATTTATAGACTTGAAAAAAGCTTTCGACACGGTCAGTCATTCTATTTTACTCCACAAATTAAAATCTATTGGAATAATAGGGAAAGCATATAATATTTTAGAATCTTACCTACTAAATAGATACCAGATAGTTAAAATAAATAATACTGTGAGCTCTGCCTTGCCTGTCACCTGTGGCGTGCCACAGGGATCCATCCTAGGGCCTTTATTGTTTTTGATATACATTAACGATTTGTATAAGGTGGAACTACAAGGACATTTAACATTATACGCAGATGACACTTGTCTATTTTACTTCGGATGCTCACTTACTGATATTATAACAACGGCCCAAAAAGACCTAGACTTGCTTTCAGAATGGTTTCAATATAACCTTCTGACTGTAAACATCTCAAAAACATGTTACGTAATTTTTGCAGCAAAAAATAAAAATATAGACGATAGTTTAAATATATACATAAATGGCAGAATCATAGACAGGAAAGATCATGAAAAATACCTTGGATTGATCCTTGATGGCAAGCTCACATGGAAAGCACATATTGACTACATAAAGGCAAAACTAACATCCTTAACAGGAGCTTTGCGGAACGTAGTTGGCTGTCTTCCTAAGAAAATTAGGCTTAATATTTACAACTCTTTAGTTAAACCACATCTGGAATATTTAGTGGAAGTATGGGGAACTGCAGCATCGTCACACCTTAAAGATCTCCAAGTTACACAAAACAAAATTATTAAAGTCTTATTCCATTATGATCTTCGTACACCGACAAAAAAGCTATATACAGACACTAAACTAATGAATCTAGAAAACATATATAAACTTAAAACATGCATATTGATACGTAAAATCATAAATGGTGAAATGCACTCGGAAATAAATTTTATAAAAAATAGCCAACTACAAAATAAAATACTGAGAAACGCTGAACATATACACTTACCTTTTCCAAGAACCCGATATGGAACTAAAAACTTAATGTACGAAGGAGTTAAATTATACAATAAATTACCAAAGGCACTGAAAGACATAGAATCTAATAATATTTTTAGGAGATCACTTGAGTCTTATTTATTGGAGAACTAGATGTTTGCAGCTTCTTTGTCCGACTGTCGTTTTCTGTTGCTTTTTCTTTAACATATTTCTTTTTCTTTTTTTTTCTTAATTTTAATTTTTCAGAGGTCACTTCAATGTGTTATCAGTTAACATAAATTGTATAATATCATCAGGTTCCGAATTCCTAATATTCTACAAAGCCATAAGCGTTTTAGATGTGTAAGAAATTACCAGCATACTTGTTAATTATTTTTACCCATAAAGTATTAGTACCTTTTGTTTGTAATGGTCATGATTCCATAACATAATTTCGTTTCAGCTATGTATTGCATGCTCACTATATGTTAAAATAAGTAAATTAGTCTTGTAAGTGAAATTGTAAAATTTCTTAAGACAATAAAGATTCTTTAAACCGATTTATTTTAATGAATATATTTTTTTTAATGAATATCACCCAACAGTCACATACACAGTCCTGACTCCACAGTATGATCGAGTCTTGTGTCCCGGGTATCAGAAACTACGAGAAACTTTTCGGTATCACAAACAACCAGAACCAAAATAAATATTCTTGGGCCACACAACCATTTCTCTCGGTGCGGGGATCGAAACCGCGACCTTTCATTTCACATGTGTCGTCGAACCGCCTATGCCACGGAGGCTGTCAGATTCTCCATACTCAAAACCCCACAAGTGATATTAGGGTCACTGATTCAATACCGCCGGTGAAACGAGAGGCCACGGGTTCGATCCCCGCACCAAGAGAAATGTTTGTGCGGCCCACAAATATTTCTTCCGGGTCTGGGTGTTTGTGAGACCGAAAAGTCTCTCGTAGTTCCTGATACCAACGACACAAGACTCGATCTTACTGTGGGGTCAGGACTATGTATGTGACTGTTGGATGTTATTTATTTATTTATTTATTTTATTTATTTAATACTGGCTATCACGTAATACATATTTAAATGCAATTATTCATCAACCACACCAGTCCAATGAATCAGAAGTATTGAATAAGCTGATATACGAGAATGTGCTGTAGATGGCTCCTCGCAAACAGACCGGCGTCAAAGGTTTATTTACTGTTCATTTATTTCACTGCTAGCTCGCGATCTTAACGGCTTAACATTATTTATTACTGAAACATTCCGTATCGCTTGTTTGGGAATAATTATAAATTTACTCGTAATGCTTCTTCACTGCTACTTCAGCTGCTTTTCATTCTCTGGCTTAATGACTTTATAATGCTTATGAAATAAAACAATAATATTGAAAAAGCAGTCACCATACTCGTAAATATAATCTGAAAATAAGACTTTTTCAAAATTAAGAGTCATGCAGAATTATGTATGCAGGTTTCTTCACGATATTTTCTTAAGGATAATTTTGCATTTAAAAAAATAAATAAATTCAAACACAAAATATATAAAGTTGAAAAGTTTGTTTGTTCTTCTAATCTCAGGAAGTAGTAAATTTTATTAATTTTTTTGGTCCGATAGGTAGATATTTTAAATTGACAGCCGGAATTGAACACGAGTGGAGTCGGGCCTAAACGCTAGTTTTTTTTTTATTTATTTTTTTATTGCAGTGAATGGCAAGAGGAGTATGCCGTTCGCCTGATGGTAAGCGATGCGACTGCTCATGAATAGTAGCAAAACCAAAAAACACCTTGAATTACAAAGCAATGCTTGGCATTCCACTGCGCTCGCCATCCTGAGACATAAGATGTTAAGTCTCAATATGTCCAGTAGTAAGTGCGTGGTGGCCTGTTAAGTGCGTGGTGGCCTGTTGGTAAACGGACCAGACGCGGCTGCCAACATGTGCACGGTGGTCGCGGGTTCAAATCCCAGGGCACACCTCTGACTTTTCGGAGTCATGTGTGTATTGATAGACAATCACCACGCACTAAAACGGTGAAGGAAAACATCGTGAGGAAACCTGCATACCATAGCGATTCATAAGAATTTATATGGTATGTAAGTCCGCCAACCCGCACTAGGCCAGCGTGGTGGACTATATGGCCTAACCACTCTCAATCGTACTCTCGATTGTAGAGTAGGCCCGTGCCCTGCAGTGGGACGTATATGGGCTGATCCAGATCCAGATCCAGATGTCCAGTATTTACTATGGCTGCAATGTCCTTCAATCCGAAACACAACAATTTAAAATTTAAACTGCTGTTTGACGGGAGAAATAGACATTGCGGTGGTACCCACCCAGGCAGCCTCTTACATATGAGAGACCTACCAGTCATATCTTGAATTGAAACATATTTTGATCTCCAGTTTGGTAGTCCACCCTTACAGAATGTAACTTGTAATTGGTCGCTATTAACTCTTATTATACTAATCAATATACGCTCACGACTGACCACTACTCCTTTTTATACGAGACTGTAACTAATAATCTTCGGGCAATAGTGCACAACACAGCTCCTTTCCTACTAGCCTCACTTCACACCATAACATTATCTGAACACTCATAAAAACATTAATTGTATAAGCAGAAATGCACAGTTATTTTTACCGGCGCAAGAAAATACAGTGCGCGGCACGTCATTATTTCACCTGGATACCTCGGAACTTACTGTGCAACGAGAGCCAACCGTAAATCGGATTTAATTCGGATCTGGATAGTGAAACAGGGCTGGATTAAGTCGACTGTGGGGGGTGCGGTGGGGGGCGTGGAGACAATGTCGAGTTGATTTTTGTTGGGTCAATTGTTAGCTTTTTGGGAGCGTTTTAGTAGTATAATTTAATAGACATTCAGCTCTATAGTTCTTAAAGGCTTATTATACCTGTTGTCTTCAAAGACCATTGCCAGGCTTTTAAGATATAGTAACATTAAGAAATATGTAGTCGAATCGAGAAACTTCTCCTTTTTTCAAGTCGGTTAAAAATGACAAAAGATCGGATGGAAAAATTTATACGGTCCATGAAGATGTTGAACAGTTTTCCACTTAAGCTTAGCTTGCTTCTTATAACCATTAAGCGAAAGGTGAAAAAGGAATTAAAAAGATCTCAAGTTGCCGACTAATGTTCCATCCTTATAATATTACCTAGAAAACTATGCTATTCTTAGTTTTCTTGAACAAGTTTGTTTGAACAAATTGGCATTTGACGATGTATACAATATAGCGTTAGTGTAAAAGCTACTGATCTCTGGTCTCATATGAGAGGCTGCCTGGGTGGGTACCACCGCAATGTCTATTTCTCCCGCCAAACAGCTGTGTAAGTGCATTCTTGTGTTTCGTTTTGAAGCAAATTGTAGTCAGAGCAACTATTTAACAGTAATATGTGGAGACTTAACATCTTATATCTCAGGAGTGCGAGCGCAGTGGAAAGCCAAGCCTTGCTTTGTAATTCAAGGTGTTTGGTTTTGCTACTGTTCTTGAGCAGCAATACGACCGTTGCTTACCATCAGGCGAACGGCTAGGTCGTCTCGCCATTCATTGGAATAAAACCAAAGGTGTGTAACTAAATAATTAAACTGTATTTGTCTTAGCGTGTGTGTGTGTCTGTGTGTTTGTATGTTTGTGTGTCGGCGTGATGTAGGAATTATTAAAGAAGTTGTGCGGGCGCTGTCACCGCGGACCTCGGACTTGGCAACTTTACCTTATTTATACACGTATTATACAGCGGGCGCGCGTAATTATTCCGCTCGCGTTATTTATTGTTCTCAAATGTGTTTGTTGTAACTTTTTAAACTTTAAAGTGTGTATTATAAATAATTGGCTGTAAATCACAAAGTTCTTTTAAATTATATTAGCGGAAATGATGTGAACCGCAAGTCGTTTGCCAATGCCTTCTCTACGCGTCAACAGTTGCACCTGCAGACATCGTCTTCGGATGGGTGTTGCGATCGGCAAGTGGAACGCATGGTTTGTGTCATTTAATATATTTTAATTTTTCTAAATAAATCGTGTGTTTCACTTGACAATCGCAACACCTATCTGAAGAGTAGCTGTTGTGCGGTATGCTTACCATATTTACCCACAAACAGAAACAATATTACATATAACTCATTATTCTAATCAAAGTACTTTGCTCATGACCCAGAGACATTAGGTAAAAATAATTTAAAATATTTGTAAAAGCTCTGTTAGAAGATAATTTATTTTAAATAACAAACTAAGTACTTAAAGCCGCCAACAAATAATGCTTTCAGTTTAAACAAGACAAGTTTGACAAGAAGACGCATTACCGATGCCCGGGCCATTACCTCGAGTCCACCTGCAGTATCGATCACATCCAATATGGCGATTATGTAGATTGGAGCTCCACAAAGGACATTTCGGATATTTGAAAGTTTCTCGCACGTGCGCCACGGAAAAAATTGCACGTCGAAAGCGCATCGCGATTACTCCGAGATGATTTTTGGCAGAGGTTCTCAAATGTGAGAAAGAAAATTTGTGAAAATATGGAAAGATATATTTGGAGATGCAATGATGTATTGATATATGCCAAAAATTTCTGAGTGAACTCCTTGATGGGACTGTTAAAGTTTATTTTCTGTTTGATTTTTTTGTATGAGTTACTCGGTGTTAGAATAAGGGCCTAGTACCTACAGCGATAGGTTCGCATCCTTTCATATTTGGAAGGGAAATAGGCTCGGTAAATTGTAGGTGCACCTAGGGTTTCCACGCGGCCTATCCACTCAGCCATACAAGCGTGTAAATGTTTATTATTAATTAATGAATTTTTATCATTAATCTATGTTTAAGATTCGGTAGAATGGTGGCAGCATAATATGTTGACTCACGTATCACAAAATTACCTATAGGCAGACAATATCTTCAACCGAACTTTACACTTATTTCTACCGTACCGAGGCAACTGAACGATCGGATTATACACGCATTAAAACTATTGCATATTCGTAATGTAACACAGTTTGAGAATCCTTGACGTGTGCTTATAGGGTCCCGATATACTTTGTTAGTAGTGTAAAGAGTTTTTACCGAGTTCACTAACAAAGTAGATAAACCGAGTTCTGTTTACAACAGATTATAGCAAAATTCAAAAAGAGCTTTAATATCACATAAATATACGGAACAGTGACGAACCCAATATCAATTTTATAAAATAACCGTATTATAGATCTGAATTTATAGGTTTCTAGAATCCGGCAAGCGAAGCGTTGGGCGTCCGCCTACAACGTAGACCTAATTAGGGTTGCAGGAAGTCGCTGGATGCAGGCCGCTTCAAATAGGTCGCTTTAGGTTGGGAAATAGTTGGACCAGGTCTGTGTCCAACTGTTACTTTTTATGGCTGGAGAGAAAAAGATAAAATAAATGATTTTTTTATTGAAATAAATGGTGACACGAGCATACCTGATGCTATTAATAAAACACTCAACTAAAATTAAATAATAACAAATTAAGTTGTTAAACTTTAACTAATATTACCGGTGGTATAAATGTTACCGGTGGTAGGTCTCTCATATGTGAGAGGCCGCCTGGGTGGGTACCACCGCATTGTCTATTTCTCCCGTCAAACAGCAGTGTAGAAGCATTGTTGTGTTTCGGATTGAAGGACAAGCCAGAGCAACTACTGGACATATTGAGACTTAACACCTTATGTCTCAGGATGGCGAGCGCAGTGGAATGCCAAGCACTGCTTTGTGATTCGAGGTGTTGTTTGGTTCTGTTACTGTTTATGAGCTGTCGTATTGCTTTCCATCAGGCGAACGGCATGCTCGTCTCGCCATTCACTGGAATAAAAAAAACAAAAAAAAACTTTAACTAATATAAGGGTTATAAAACCCATATACAATTAACACCTCGATATCGCCACCAACCTCATCAAAAATTCACCCTAAGTGTAAAGTGGCTGTCAACAATATAATGCCGCAGTAAAGATTATCTTGATTTGAATACATCATGCCTGTGTGTTTTAGGCATATATGCCACTAGTGACGCCAAAATTTGTCAAGTTTCGTTTCATCTCAAAATGATATAGGTGGCGAACGTAACGCCAGGGCAATAAGTACTAGACTCTGACAAGTTGCATGCCCTTTTTTGAACTGAAAAAAAGTGGATAGCTTATCTTGGAAACCTTTAAACAATCAGTTATTTTAGAAAACAACAACGTTAAATTGAAATTCCATTCACGCTTCCACTTAAGCAATATTAAGTTAAAATCTCGATAAAAATAAGTAACATCCTAAAATTTCTTCATAAACGAATTTACAAAGATGTTTTGGAGATTTTGGAGAACTCTTCAGACTATGTAAAGTATCATTCACACCATCGCCGAGGTCGGTGAGTTAATATAGCTGGACGCGGGCGAGTGATGGTGTGAAGGCGCGGGTTTAATAGAACAAGTTGCGCGGCGCTCGGTGGCTCTCGTGACTGGAATGCACCTGCTAACTACTGCCTACGATACTGTGTACTGGACAGTTGTTATATTGTAAACTAGCAATACAATTATTATATATCTGAATTTATATTCAAGAACGGCTCTGAATTGCAATTAATGTATGATAACTGTAAACTTATTTTGAAAAGAAAACGCTAGAACAGCTTTCCCGTTCTTCTCTGGCAAAACCAGCCTTGTGAACCGGGTAATAGTGGAAAATAGTGACTGAATCTATGTAATGGACATTTTACACAATTTACAACAAAAAAACAGTCATAGGGGTGCGACTTCGTACATGAAAAATATTATTTCAATTCTACCGCCACGCTCTGGTGAGAACAAAAAATTATCATGTAAGTAGTTTAAATGGGATTGTTAAATGGCGATAGTGTTCAAATAAACCAAGAAATGTTATGTTAATCATCATGCACAATCAGATGGCGAAATCACGTTGAAAAAAACAAATAGAGTTGCGCCTCTATCTGTGTATACAATACTACTACTACTATGTATGTTAGCAGACAATGAGCTAATTTACTTAGCGGGAGAGTTCAACATTTTATTTTAATTTTAACCTTGTACTCTATGGGATACACTAATAATTAGTATGAAACTAAATGTAAATATTAATATTTTATTTTTTCATCATAATGCTCAGCATAGTTTACAATTTAATTAAGGTTAACTTTTACACACAACAGCCAATGAAAAGTAAATTATCTTTCATAAACTATCCAGTATTCACCCAAACTTGGAATTTTGTAACAGTGTTATGTACAACAGATCGCAAACTTCCGCCGAGTGATATCGGTTTATGGCTCATAAAATACAAATGAAAATATTTACAACCCCCGCCCCCGGGCCCGCCCCCCTGTCGATGCAGCGATACCGTTCACTTACATATTAATTAATTCACGGCATTGTAGGTCTTTGTATAATTTATATGTACAATGTAAGCATGGTGTAATATCCGGTGTAAAAATCATTGTTATTGCCTTTTTTCAGTCAAACTGGTTAAAAACTTCGAATAATTATCGTGAACGTATTGTTAAGTATAATTTGGATATGGATTTATTTTTATATTATAATGGGCAATCTAGTATAGGGTTCATCTGATGGTAAGTGATCGCTGCCGCCCATGAATACCATGAATGCCACCGGGCATATAACTAGGGCATGGAGATGCGTTGACGGCCTTCAAGGTCGGAATACGTTCGCCTTTTAAGGTAGCCTTCCAAAAGTAGAGACTTTTCTTTTATACATGGTTACATTAAATGATTTGCAAAACATGAACGGAAAATGTATCCATGATTGAGCATTGGTAGCCTGATAGCGGCATTATTAGTTAAAAGTTGACTTTGAAACGAAATGCTCTGAATTTATGACCCGCACTGGAATACATATTTATTTGTTCCAGTAGGTTTTTAAGGTTCTGAGTAGTTTTCTTTTTGTCAACACTTATTGCTGTTATTCTATTACGGCATCATTTTAGCATATATGTTATTCTTCAATTTCAAATTATAATCGTGAATCTACGTATTGTAATATAATTAATAAAACGGTTTTAATTTTGCACACTTTTAGTAAACCTGTAAAAAATAGGTTCTGGATGTTATAAAGCTATAAAGTCTGTCATATTCGTTCGTTTCGAATCCGCGACCACCGTCAACATACTGGGAGCCACGTCTGGTCCGTTTACCCTCAGGCCACCACGCACTTATTGGATTGGGTACCCACATAAGTATTATTATTCGTAATAAGTAGTGAAACACGATGCACTCGTATTATAAAAAGCTTCCCGGGGCTGAACTCCAGTTTGATAAACAGGTAATAATAGGTAAACTTGCTATCCACGTCTAGTGCTAAAAAGGTATAAGATGCTACTTAAGAAAAAATAATATTAACATAATTTCATTGCCATACTATTGTGCCTTCGCAGAATTCAGGGCTTACAGAAAAAAATATTCTTCGAACAACTTAATAAATATGATGGTTAGTAGAACAAAAAACAAAATGAACATTCTCTAAGCTGGGCTGAATTTAACGTTTGTTGTGATTTCTGTCTAGACTATATTGTTATTATTTAAAAGTGCAAAGAATTATCTTTTTAGTTTTTTTAAATACAGTAAGAAAGCTTTTTTGTAGGGAGAGATAAGAGAGAGATTAAGCATTTCTAAGGCGCAAAAAATATTAAATTATTTTGGTTGCCATCTCATTAATTTCAAACCAATAAATTGATAGGAAAGAGATATGTACTCAAAATATAAAACGGATACGCAAAAAGTGCAACAAAAATTTGTTGACTAACTGCAACATAATATGCATCTATTTCCAAAGAGCCTAAACCAAATATATTTACCAAAACCGCTCTTGTTGTCCAATTACTGATACTACAACAAGATCACAAAAACCGAAAGACATGAAGATACGGTTTCATTGAGTAAGAAACATACAAAAAGCGAGACGCGTGTAGGAGAGCATCTGAGGCAGGAATGCGGAGTGCCACTTACTGCACGGTGTTTCTTGTTACGTGGGTCACGCCCCCCGGTGACCCCCAGCGCTGCGGTTAATATCTGACCTCTTGCTTTCCACGATT
This sequence comes from Hyles euphorbiae, assembly GCA_023078785.2. Classification (NCBI taxonomy): domain Eukaryota; kingdom Metazoa; phylum Arthropoda; class Insecta; order Lepidoptera; family Sphingidae; genus Hyles; species Hyles euphorbiae. The sequence goes on from CM041049.1 coordinate 351,089, forward strand.
ATTTCGGGCCATAGCTCTTGCAGGCACCTTAGAAATTGATGTAAGTTCTATCATTAGTCAAGTACTGGGCATAAGCTTATAGAGCCTACGTAAATGATAAAAAAATGCTGTCAATATTTTTCTTAATTTTATATTTAACATAAAATCAAAAGTCTACAATAAGCTTATTAAATCCGCCTTACTCGCATGCAGAGTCGGCGCCGCATGGTTTCGCTGCAAATTGCAGCAAGATTTGTTCGTGATTTTATGATCAGAAGTCTGCCATGTGAAGCAACCTTTTCGAAGAATATGCACTCCCGGGAAAATTATGTCTATTGAATCCTAACACCCGTTTGAGAAATGTAGCATTATCTTGGAAAAGAACTTACAGTTCAAAGTTCTAACTAAACTAATGAGGCAACAGAAATAAGATTAAAGTTTAGAATGCATTCGTAAAAGGACGCTTTTACTGGTGATAGGTCTTTCATATTGTAACGTTGTACTCAGTTACATAATATTTTTTTAATTTATTTAGCTTTAATAATAAATGTACTGGTCAAAGTAATTGTTCTATTATACAATTTTATACCTTAATAACGAGTATTTTACATAAATATAATATTAATTTTAAAACTAAAATAATTGCTACGTTCGGCAGCGCGTCGACGCGGGCGCTGTAGGTACTAGACAAAGTACCGTTACATTGAACGGCATCGATGTCACACGACGAAGCAATCGGCGTGTGCGCAGCCCGGCAGTCACCGTCCGATCGTCCTCTGTGACGGACCTTTACACAAGTTTGCGTTCACATATTATGTGTCGTCTTACGCACTTGTGTTTCGTAACACTGTTCAAATCGTACGCTAAATATATATTGCCTACGGTAAACCTCCACATAGTTTGGAATACTTATATTCGTACTGCACCCCCATTGGGTAAGTGTTGAACAAGGTATTTAAAATGTAACTGCCAATTATTTTGCTTATAAGCTTAGACCATTGTACATCAAATCATCATACTTTTCAAACTTTGTGATTTATAAGATTAGTATAGATGCTTATTGTTTCTAGTATTTTAAATTAACGTAAATTTGTTAAGCTGATATCTTCCCACATGTTTTATAATTACCTACACTCTAAAATTATTGTATTAGATGGATTTTTATCATCATCATTATTATAGCTTATTATTGCATTAGCTTATTATTGCTTGTAGTGTAATAACCGTTCTGATGCTTAGTATAAACACCTCACCAACTGCTTACGGGTCTCGTCTGTAAGGACTTGGTTCGGGTTCGATTCCGGTCCTAGGCATTTACAAAAATTTCCTGTGAACGTACTTTACAGGGTGCAACATTACCATTTAAGTGGTCCCGTTGAATCCGGCTGTCCAGTCGGCGGGTTGCAGGCAGCGACGCGACCTAGACCAACACATCGGCTGCCGTGTCACCCAAGCGCAAGACCCCATAGGCTGAACAACACCTTGGTTGCCGTGCCCTCGTGCAAGATCCCGGATTTTTACGCATCTTCCCAAGGACGGTACCAAGCGTAGCAAAGACCCAGACGGCAGACATCCTACCCCCTGTTTTATTTTGAATATAATTTAATTTTGTGGACGTGGTTTTTTTGTTCCCGAATTAGCGGGTCAACACCAAAACGTCACACTGGCGCCTTTTACGTGACAGCCTCCGTGGCGCAGTCGGTTAGACGCCGCCTGTGAAACGAGAGGCCGCGGGTTCGATCCCCGCACCGAGAGAAATGTTTGTGCGGCCCACAAATATTTCTCTCGGGTTTGGGTGTTTGTGAGACCGAAAAGTCTCTCATAGTTCCTGATACCTGCGACACAAGACTCGATCTTAATGTGGGGTCAGGACTATGTATGTGACTGTTGGGTGTTATTTATTTATTTATTTATTTATTTATTTATTTTACGTGGTTCTACTGGAGTCTGGTTTTTTGCTTCGTATAGTAGTTGTGTTGTGTTTTTTTTTTTTTGTAAACGTTTTATTTTTTTTATTTTTGGTTGCCAGTAACTAAGGTGCAGTTGGCGGTTATTAGTATTTTCAATTGTTGTCGTTTAATGTTAACATTGTTATTGTAATTATTGAGACCGCCAGATACACATTAGTTGCATTTTTTTTTCTTTTGCTTTTTTATTATTTTTTTTTTAGTTAGTGTAGTTTTTTAACAACCATAACGTATTTGCTTTCCTTGTAACAGAACGGTGTAGATTAGTAATTAGTATACCTTGTTCAACAACATCCCTATCGTTGTGCATTTTTTTTGTATTTTTTTTTAATTTCATTTTTTTTATGAACATGGCTTATCCTGTAAAATTTTTATCTTTACAAAAATCTGAATTAGAATATGAAGTACAAATTAGAGGCACTACACCCGCTGCTACTGTTCAGGAACTAAGGAAACAAATTTCAAAATTGGGCCCACTTTTTCCATCCGAGGATATTCTAGATAGCCCACTTTCACTCACTGATGACTTGAGAGGAGCTGGTGACGTCATCACTAAAATTAAGACTTATTTGGACTCCTCCTTGGATAAGACGACTTTATTGCGGGTTCAAAACCTCCTCCATCATCTATACCATCGTCTTAGCCGAATAATCTGTGATGAGACATCTCGTAGTACACGCGAAGCCCTTGTATCGGAATTCAAAATTTTGTTTGAAAAATATAATTTAATTAAAGATAAAGGACTTGACCCTCTTTTAGCTTCCACTTCTAGCTCCGAACCAAAATTAGATACTACACCTTTAAATATTAATGTGACCTGTGAGCGTGGTATAGCTGGTGAAATAAGTAAACTAAAATTCGATGGTAAAACCTGTGTTCGCGCATTTACTCAACGTATTTCTGAATTTAGTAGGGCCAGAAATATTTCTAATGAAAAACTACTTTCGCTTAGTACAGAAATATTTACTGGGGATGCGTTGCATTGGTACCGTGCGGTTAAAGATCGAGTGTCTAGCTGGGATGAGCTTCTTGCTCTGCTTAAACAAGATTTTGATCAAGCTGATTACGACTATAGGCTACTCAGTGAGATACGAGCTAGGACACAAGGTGAATCAGAAAACATCACAATATATCTATCGGTAATGTCTGGATTATTTTCACGATTATCGAAACCCTTATCAAGTGAAGACAAGCTAGAGATAATTCTTCACAATATACGACCATGTTACGCAAGTACACTAGCTTCAGTCTCAGAAATTGTAGATTTAGACACTTTAGGTTCCGTATGTCGTAATTACGAAAATATACAAGCACGTCTTGCTGGTTTTAAAGAACCACCTAAGAAAACTGCTGAAACACTAGCACCAGAATTTGCTTACATGAATCAATCCACTAATAAATCAAATAATCATTTTAAATATAATTCAAATTTTAATCCTCACAATAAACTTTCATACAACAACAACAATTATAATACAAATAAAAACAACAGGAATCATGTACACACAGTTCATAACACTAATCCTAAAACACCTTATTGTCCCAGATGTCGTAACAATACCCATAACTTACGGCAATGCACTGCCAATAAAGATAATATTCATTGTTTCGTTTGTGGTCTTAAGGACGTCAAAACACCTCAATGCCCTAATTGCAACAAGCAAAAGGTGAGTATGTCAAAAAACGTATAGGCTTGCAGAATTGTGACACTCAGAGTGAAAAGTTTGACAGTGATGATTGGAAACAATGGCTAAAAACTGTCGAATTCTTCTTTAACACATATAGGACTCACACAGTTCTGCAAAAGCAACCTGTTAATGACCCAAGGCCTTATGCCAAAATACAAATTCATCATTTGAAGTTAATTGGTCTTTTAGATTCTGGCTCCGCAGTAACTATCATAGGTAACAATATGCACATACTTTTGGAAAATAACAATTTGAAATTACATACAGACTTATGCATAACAGTTACAGCAGCAGGTGGTCAATCAATGTCTAGTATTGGCTACATGAATTTGCCAATACATTTTGAAAATAACTTTCACATTATAACAGCTTACGTTGTGCCGGACGTTAACGTCGATTTTCTGTTAGGAATAGATTTCTGGCGCAAGTTTAAGATTTTTCCTAATCACTTATCTAGTGTCACCTTTTCGAATGTAGCCACCATGAACGCTGGCCTTGATATCGAACATCCTTCTTTTATTCAGGCGTACGATCAATTAAGTGGTTCGGAAAAATCTGTAGCTGACAATATTATCGGTCAATTCAAGGACATATCTGCTGAACTTAGGGGATTGGGTGAAACGAACTTGATTACGCATCGTATTGACACAGGAGATGCCCAGCCAATCCGTCAACGATACTACCGCATGTCGCCTGAAAAGCAGCGTATCCTAATTGAGCAGGTAGACGAGATGCTGAGTTTGGATGTGATCGAACCTTGTGAGAGCGCTTGGTCGTCCCCAGTCCTTATTGTCACTAAAAAGAATGGCGAACCTCGTTTCTGCCTCGACAGTCGGAAATTAAATTCGGTGACAAAACGTGACGCATACAACTTGCCCTACGTCTCAGAAATCTTAGACAATCTTCGCGATGCCCGCTACCTAACTAGCATTGATTTGTCCAAGGCGTTCTGGCAAATACCTATCGCTCCCGAAGACCGCGACAAAACGGCATTTTACGTACCAACTCGTGGCACATTCCGTTTTAAACGTACCGCATTCGGTCTCACAAATGCTCCTGCTACTCAGCAAAGATTAGTTGATCTACTGTTCGCAGAGTTTGAACTAAAAGTGTTCGCATATCTTGATGATATAATCATTATCAGCAATGATTTTAATTCACACGTATCACTCCTTTTGCGCGTTCTGGAGAAGTTGAGATATGCCAACTTAACAATTAATTTAGAGAAATGCAAGTTTTTTCGCAATCAACTTAAATATTTGGGCTATGTGGTTGATAGTTGTGGACTACGTACCGATCCGGAGAAAGTGGAAGCTATCCTGAATTACCCAACACCTACGAGTCGCAAGGAAATAAAACGCTTTCTCGGTACGGCAACCTGGTATCGTCGTTTCGTCCCCAACTTCAGCACAATAGCCAATCCACTTAATAAGTTGACTTCAACTAAAAAGGGTGGACCACCTTTTGTCTGGTCCCCGGAAGCCGACGCAGCTTTTATGAAGCTTAAGGAATGTCTGGTTTCTGCTCCTGTACTTTCCTGCCCTGACAATGGCAAGCCTTTTGAGGTGCATACTGATGCCAGCAACTATGGCGTGGGCGCTATGCTAACTCAAGTTGTAGATGGTAAGGAGCACCCAGTAGCCTACATGAGTAAGTCATTGTCAGCGGCGGAAAGAAACTACAGCATTACAGAACGGGAAGCCTTAGCTGTCCTGACAGCCTTAGAGCATTGGAGGTGTTATTTGGAGAATGGGAAGCCTTTCACTGTTTATACGGACCACAGTGCCTTAAAATGGTTCCTTTCCTTGAAAAACCCTACTGGAAGGTTAGCTCGTTGGGGAGTTCGGTTGTCCGCGTTCAATTTTGAAATTAAACATCGTCGCGGTGTAGACAACGTGATTCCCGACGCATTATCGCGATCCGTTGCAATTAATACGGTAAATACCTCAGGCTTCTATATTGGAACTTCCGATTCTTGGTATAAAAATATTTACAACTCCTGTCTCACTGAGCCACAAAAATTTCCAAATTTCTTAATAAAAAATAATACCTTATTTAGACTTACTAAAAACAAGCATCATTTAGATCCTGAATTCTCATGGAAAGAAGTAGTACCCAGTGAGTTACGTGAGCAGGTTATTAGAGATAATCATGCAGAACCTACGGCCGGACATCTGGGCGTCTTTAAAACGTATCATCGGATTGCGTTACGCTATTTTTGGCCAGGTATGCATCAGGATGTAGTTAAATTTGTTGGCTCGTGTGACAGATGTCTCGCGTATAAAACTCAAAATCACCAAACCTTAGGTGAAATGGGCAGACCTAAGCAATGTTGTAGACCTTTTCAAATGCTCTCCATTGATTTAATGGGCCCTTTACCTACCACCCGTAAACAGAACAGTTATATTTTAGTAGTCACGTGCTGCTTTTCAAAATTTTGCCTTGTGTTTCCCTTACGCTCTGCTACCGCTCAAACTGTCACGAAATTGTTAGAGGACTCAGTGTTCCTGGTGCATGGAGTGCCTCAAACAATAATTTTAGATAATGGTAGTCAGTTTATCAGCAGAAACACTGAATCTTTTTTTAAAAAATTTAATATTCCAAATATTTTCTTTACGCCAAAGTATACGCCACAAGTGAACACTGTGGAACGGTACAACAGAACCATCATCACGTGTCTCTCAACATTTGTGGAAGATGATCATCGTACTTGGGATGTTTTCATTCCTAAAGTTCAGTTCGCAATCAATAACTCGGTGAGTGAGGTAACTGGCTACACTCCCTCATTCTTAGTATTTGGAAGAGAGTTGGTGACATGCGGCACGCACTATACTGACACTGAACTAGGCGATGAAATTTTATTCCTTCCTCGTGACATTTATGCGGAGAATTTAGGATGTCATAGCGAAATATTTTACGATGTCCAAGTAAAGCTTTGGCGTGCTCACACAAAGAATTCTTCACACTACAACCTCCGTCGGAAATTTGTAGAATTTAAGGTTGGAGATATAGTTTTCAAACGTGCATATGTCTTAAGTGATAAAGATAAGCATTTTAGCAAAAAGCTAGCCCCCAAGTTCATAAAATGCAAGATAATTGAAAAGAAGTCACCCCTAGTGTATGTTTTGTCAGATATGTCAGGTAAGAGTTTAGGAACATGGCATATAAAAGATTTAAAGTTAATAGGTTCAAACATAGCGTAATAATCGAGTTTGCTTGCCATTGCTCCCCTAGTCATAATATTTCACCCTAAAAGCTTAAAGTGTAGTACGGGTCACTAATTTTGAAATTGGTTACCTCGAAAATGTAAGTAAGATGACAGTTTACTGTATAATAGTAACTGCCATTGTTTGATTGCGTGAAGAATGAAAGATCGATTTTTGAATGAGCAAGTGCTATCACGGAGAATAGAAGAGCGGATTTTATTTTTAGGAAATAAAATCCTTCAGTGGCAGCGGGGGTAATGTAACGTTGTACTCAGTTACATAATATTTTTTTAATTTATTTAGCTTTAATAATAAATGTACTGGTCAAAGTAATTGTTCTATTATACAATTTTATACCTTAATAACGAGTATTTTACATAAATATAATATTAATTTTAAAACTAAAATAATTGCTACGTTCGGCAGCGCGTCGACGCGGGCGCTGTAGGTACTAGACAAAGTACCGTTACATTGAACGGCATCGATGTCACACGACGAAGCAATCGGCGTGTGCGCAGCCCGGCAGTCACCGTCCGATCGTCCTCTGTGACGGACCTTTACACAAGTTTGCGTTCACATATTATGTGTCGTCTTACGCACTTGTGTTTCGTAACACTGTTCAAATCGTACGCTAAATATATATTGCCTACGGTAAACCTCCACATAGTTTGGAATACTTATATTCGTACTGCACCCCCATTGGGTAAGTGTTGAACAAGGTATTTAAAATGTAACTGCCAATTATTTTGCTTATAAGCTTAGACCATTGTACATCAAATCATCATACTTTTCAAACTTTGTGATTTATAAGATTAGTATAGATGCTTATTGTTTCTAGTATTTTAAATTAACGTAAATTTGTTAAGCTGATATCTTCCCACATGTTTTATAATTACCTACACTCTAAAATTATTGTATTAGATGGATTTTTATCATCATCATTATTATAGCTTATTATTGCATTAGCTTATTATTGCTTGTAGTGTAATAACCGTTCTGATGCTTAGTATAAACACCTCACCAACTGCTTACGGGTCTCGTCTGTAAGGACTTGGTTCGGGTTCGATTCCGGTCCTAGGCATTTACAAAAATTTCCTGTGAACGTACTTTACAGGGTGCAACATTACCATTTAAGTGGTCCCGTTGAATCCGGCTGTCCAGTCGGCGGGTTGCAGGCAGCGACGCGACCTAGACCAACACATCGGCTGCCGTGTCACCCAAGCGCAAGACCCCATAGGCTGAACAACACCTTGGTTGCCGTGCCCTCGTGCAAGATCCCGGATTTTTACGCATCTTCCCAAGGACGGTACCAAGCGTAGCAAAGACCCAGACGGCAGACATCCTACCCCCTGTTTTATTTTGAATATAATTTAATTTTGTGGACGTGGTTTTTTTGTTCCCGAATTAGCGGGTCAACACCAAAACGTCACAATATGTGAAAGGCCATCTCGATAGGTTCCACCGCAATTTCTATTTCTTCCCCCAAACAGCAGTGTAAATGCACTGTTGTGTTTCGGATTGAAGGACATTGTAGCCAGAGTAACAACTGGACATATTGAGACTTAACATCTTATGTCTAACGATGGCGAGCGCAGTGGAATGCCAAGCATTTAGCTTTGTAATTATTTGTAAAGGTATTGTTTGGTATTGCTGCTGTTCATGAGCAGTTTTATCGCTTACCATTAGGTGTTTACCGTGCTCGTCTCACCATTCATTGCAATAAAAAAGAACAATACAGTCACATACCTTACAATATTTGGGAAAAGTGAAAACAATAAGTTTTCGGCCACCGAAAAACTGAACAAAACTAATTTAATATTCAACCAAGATCATACCTTTTAAAGCATTGCCTTCAGAAACAAAATAAATATTCGATATAGTTTCGTGGCCTCCCCGTCACATCAGGTTTGACTAGAGATCCACCTGGGCTGCGTTACCGAGACCCCGGCGACCATCTACTGCGGCTTTTATTATGCCAGCGCCCACTATATTCAGAGCGGGACTTGGAGGATATTTCGGTACATTGCTATTACATTTGAGTTGACATTACCCAATTTTCTTCGTATATTTTTGTGCCCAATACCAGTCACAGGTGAATCAACAATTTTTATTTCAATACATTTCGCAAAAAAGCGACCAATTTTTTGTTCTTGTATATTTTGCTTGTCGCCGTGGTAAAACCATAGTTTTTTTTAATAATAATGTGAGATTTTTTTTTCATAAAAATGCTTAGGCATTTACCAAACAAGATAATACTTGAAATAATAACAAAATATCCTAGCTTTGTTTTCGCAGTCTGGGTACACTCGGCATATACATGGTAATATTTACGAATATTGAATAAACTTAGAAAATAAACCGCCTGGTAGTTATACTGAAAATCATGATTTAGTTTTCAAGATATTTTATCAAACCGTATAGGTATATAAGACTTTTTATCGCTCAAGTAAGTTCCCGAACCGAACCGAAGTTCAGCTAAGTGTTAAAAATACTCGTAACTTTACGAAATGGCCAAAAAACGTTAAAATAAAAAAACTGATTTTTGACAAAAATCCACTTAGTATTTTTATAATTTCCTTTTTGGACAATATCACCAGAGGTGATGAGAAATATGTGGGTTAAATTAATGCTAATATATTAATATTATCTAGTATATGTAAACGTCTTTGTTGGTCTTCAAAATTTCTTTAGCGTAAACTATCTATCTCTTCCATCCAAGGTGGTTAATATTGGTGGTCGCTTTCAGTGTTTGTGACTACTAAAACTGTATTTTGTTTCTTTTCTTCTTTCTTTCTTTCTTTCTCTCTTTATTTCTTTTTTTTCTTCACTAACGTCCTGGCCTGTATCGAGTTAACTATCATTGAGGTCCACCTAGCCTCCGCACGTTATCAAGCCACGCTCACGGCGCGCCGAGACACCGGCGATCTACTGCGGCTTCCATTATGCTGGCACCTGATATTCAGTTTAGACCTGGGCGGATATTTTGTTGAAACACTTTGTAAATTGGTTTCAATCGGGCTGGATCGGATTGTTGTTGCCACAGCAAAGAATGATTAAAATACATATATTATAATTCTTTGTAATACAAATAATGGTAATTTATGAAGGCTAGTTTAAATATAAAATTATGTTTCTGTTATTCAATCCGTGTCAATTGGTGGTGGGCGGTTATTATATTAGAAGGTGCATTGTGAAATATAATCGAGTTCAGTGATTTTACTGTTAGAACGATCTCAGATTTTAGGTAGACCAAATTACAGTATTCTATTAAAGGTATGGTGAAAATTTTACTGTATCAAGCCATCAACACGATATAAAGCCGAGCTGTCGTTATTTAGTTACGAGAACCTACACGATCTAAATACCTTAAAAGTTTTATTCAAATCACTTAATACACTAGTTATTGCTCCAGGAACAAAGTAAACTTTAAAAGTGCGAGATCTTGAGTCAGATTTACAAGTCAAACAATTATGTGTGAGTTTGTGTAGTATACCATTAGTCAGATGATTTACGGACATTTGCCACCTTTAAAGTTATTGAGATAGGTTAACATTCACAAAACATTATTCTTTTCTACCTATTTTTTTTTTACTTTTGTAATCTTCTACGATTTTACAAGTGTTGGAAATATCTGGCTCATTTATTTTCACCAGCTGGCAAAAATTATTGTTTTAACCATGGTATAAAAACAAGAATTGTGTAATTATTATTAATTTAGTGATAGCATTGGGTGATATGTTATTTTACGATTAATTTTGTAAAAGGATGGCATATTCGTTAAACTCTTTAAATAATTGTTTTAATAAAAGCAAGCCATTTTTTTTGCTATTTACAACTCAGTGATCACAATTTACATAATCAAATTATTAATTACCAAGCACTGTAACGGTGAAGGAAAATATGGTGAGGATACTAGCATACTATAGCGATATGTAAGATTTTGTATGGAATGTATAGCCTGCCAGCCCGCATAAGGCCAGCGTGATGGACTATACTTTCTAACCCCTCTCAATCGTACTTTCTACTAATACTGAGACATTATGATCCTTCATTCAGTTTTCAGCATTTATAATATGAAAATATATAATTGAATGGAGAGATAAAGTTAATAATAACGTATGAGCTATCGGCTAGTTAAAACTTTTGGGATCACGGCCTATGGAAGGGGATAGCGGATGTATTGATGTAAAAATGGCTTTTAAGGCAAAAACATTGTTATGATAATATGTGTTCGTTTTGGATTCTAATATGTTGGACTTGGAATGAAAGAGAATTAGGACATTCAACATTATTAACAAAATGGTGTACGTTTAAATTTAAACTAATATTGTAAAGGGGAAAGATTTGATTATTTATTTGCATTGACAAGGCTCTTGAACTACAAGACTAATTTGGGAAAAAAATTCACCATTAAAATCATACATTATTCATGATGAACATCGGTGATAAAATATTATTAAAAAGTTCTGTATCTGCACCCTGCATATCTGGACGGAGCCGGGTCAGTCCGCTAGTAATTAATACAACTACTTTTATTGATTATACAAACGTCCGCATTTTTAGTTTTTTTACATACAAAAGTCGACAATATTCCAATTACAGAATTAGGCTTGGGGGTATCCTATTTTTCTTTTCCAATAGCTTGACAAAATTACTGCAATACACATGATGGCCAGCAGTGCAATCCAACTAAAGTAATAAATACCAATTTAGTTATCTTTCAACACATATACGTCTGGTCTGAATATACACAAGTTAAACCAAAATTCACACACGCCTGTAGCTTTCTATGACGAGTATCGCGACTTTCGAAATACAAAATGCACCGTGTTGTCAAAATCATTCAAATACATTCATCGACTCGTGAAACTGATACAGTGATGGTTATTATGCGACCCGTAACAGCACGAAAAACTCGTTGCTGAATCGCGAATATATTAATGAACATCTGTCATTCCCATGAGGTTTACACGAATGACGTCATACGTATATAGCTTCTACTATCTCATGAAAGCGGGACGAGCCAGTGCCAGCTTGTGCCTCTTTGTGTAATATTAGAAGGGATTTAATAGCCGTTAAATATTTGAGATTAGTGGACAGTTTAGTGCCTAGTGTATATCTTGGAGGATAAAGCCTTTGTTGAATGACAATGGAATGACGACAATAATTTATTCACATATTTTTTAATATGATGCTGTAAACTGCCCTCTCTCTCTCTCCTACTCTCATATCCATGGTTGTAGGTAAGAAATGTATATTAAAGTTTTTATTAACTTAGTGTCCCAGTGTACACTCAGCAACATAAGTCGCTACACAGTCACGAAATTTGGAATTGTCTTATTATCCAAAATAATAATTATTTTCAATATCGTATGGCACTTCTCGTCGTAGATGACTTATTTGGTTATGTTTTACTACTACAGAGTAGTACGTGCAAATTTTAATTCATAACAAGGTTATCAAAAAATGAAAAGTGTTCAGCGACTTATGTTGCTGACTATACATAGACTATGAATAATAAAAAAGAAATAAAAAAATATTGAAATGTTGAGTTTAATCAAAAAGGAACGCCTAAAATTACAAGCATTCAAGACACACAATCCTTCAACCTTTGTCATAAACAATCAAAATGTCATAGGTTCCACTGCTATATTTGTCACACGAACCAACTTTACCCTATCAAAATCTCGACACGTTTCCTTACAACATCTAATGCGAATAGAATAAATTATTTATATCGTCAAAAATCACATGAAATATTTACAAAGCGCGCAGACACAGAGGCAAGCAACACAAATATACCGGAGATATCGAGTGGGCTCCGCCGCTCTACTTCGGGCACTCGTTATTTTTTATATTATTATACATACGAGCTGGATTGAAAGTAAATTGTTAATTTTGTTTATTTTACGCTCGAGCCGTTTGATAGTATCGCTGTATCGCTGTGGAGGCGACAAATTGGATAAATATTGCTTGCGGATTATGCATTCAGTGGATTTTGTATTTTTTGCGTGTTTTTAAAATGGCTACATTGAATGAATGGTATTAGTGTCGTTTGAAATGTAGGGCGGGTGTTATTAAAAGGATTCTCTTTGACATTTAAATGATATTTCTAATATCTTGGTATGTTTACATTTGCTGTTGGAATGTGTGCTATGTAAGTATAAAATAGATATGATTATCATCAAGCTAAATCTCAATCGTTAAAATGTGGGCACAATGCAAACCATATTGAGTAATCCTGGATCAGGAAGCTTGCATGTTATATGGTCTATATTTTTTGTTCCCTAGCCTTCAGGTATTTTTGTAGTACCCAGCTTAAGGTTATGACGGGGCTGGCATGCCTAATCATGGTAAAACTTCCAAAAAAATAGAAAAATAACTTGGTATGTGTGAAGTGTGAAGACCGCAATAAGCCATTGATGTAGAGTATGGACTAAATTCTCTCAATAGAGTTTTGATTGTAATACTCATGTTCGGCATTGGGCTTTTAATATGAGGTGGTAATATGATCTATATCAGTACCAGCCTCCATATGGTCTCAGAACAGGTCACGGGCCTCCTCTACAATCGACGATACGGTTAAGATGGGTCAGTCCGTATAATCCACCAGGGTGGCCTAATGCTGTTTATCGTAAAATATTTCCTTATTATTAATCATGGTTCTCATATCTGGTAAAAACATCTATGCTTGAGAAGGCTTATGCCAGAATCCACCAAAGTGGTCAGGATTCTAAGAGTTCACATATGTACTTTACTTCCAAAATCTTGAGTAGGAATGTAAGGTTCCTTACAATATTTTCTTTCGAAGTTTAAGTACTCCAGCGTACTCCCAATTTAACTATCGTTATTAAAATATACGAAATCCCAGAGCCTTTTAAATATATGATTATCCTGCACCACTATATTAACTGTGAGGGCTATAACAATTTATTTAACACGAGCAAATCCGCGCGTAATGCCTCGTGAATCAGTCTCGTGTGTATTTAAATTTTAAGAGTTAAATATTTAAGTAGTAATTTACATTGCTGATGTAACGTATGCTTTTATAAAATCTTCATTTAAAATCAGGTTTTTATTTTATGTAACAAGTTGTATTCAATTAAGTATGTAACTTATCTATACACATAATAAATTTGTAACCATCGATTGGTATGTACATGGAAAATAAATGAGATAAACCAATTTAGGGGGACTGTATTAACGGAAAAGAAAACAAAACAATGATTTTTAGCATTTTTGTCTCTCTATCTGTGCGGTTGTGTGCGATGAACTAAGAAATGTCTTAATAGATTACGAAAAAAAAAATGGTGTGGAAGTAGCTGAAACTCTGGATTAACACTTGGACTATTTTTATCCCGAAAAATGTAGTGTTCCCGTGGGATGAGGAAGGAATTCCGATGAATTGCTTTTTAGCTTTTTAGCTCAAAGGGATGTAATGAGACTGGATTACATGCCTTAAGTGAGAATTAGACGGGATGGGTGGGGATGTACCGGGAGGGACGGAAAATCACAAATAATTTATTAATAAATTTATACGGTAGCCGATTAAAGTTGTTTTCTATCTATTAGGTCAGGATTTAGACCTTATGTATTGTGTCACGTTTCGTGTATTACGTTTGAAAGATATGCAATAAATTCGGTTGGAGAGCAAATCCATTTAGTCTAATATAATTTAACTCATTAATGTTCAACATAACAAAACATAGCTAAACCGATTTACTGAAAAGTTAATAGTAATAGTCAATACTATTTTTGTTCGAATTTGCTTTCAATGCATTTTGATGCTCCGGTTGTTTAAATAATAGTCTATATAATATTATTTTATGTCGTCATCATCATCATCATCATCATATAAGCCACAGGAAGTCCACTGCTGAATATAGGCCTCCCCCAAGGATCTCCACAACGACCTGTTGGAAGCGGCCTGCATCCAGCGACTTCCTGCAACCTTAGCCAGATCGGCCGTCCACCTTGTAGGCGGGCGTCCGACATTTCGCTTGCCTGTACGCGGCCTCCACTCAAGAACCTTTTGGCCCCAACGGCCATCGGTTCTACGAGCTTTGTGTATTTTATGTATCCTTATATAATTCTGTAAAGTTTCATCAAAATCAGTACTAGTTTTGCATGAAATAGTAACACAGATTCCGATAAATTCGGTGATATAAACAACACGCTACCGCTCCTCCAACACATCCCCTCCCTACTCGCTGCGACGAGCGCTCTAAGCTGACGCCAGAGTCGTTCAGGCGGACATAAACACCGCGTAAAGTATTCATTGAATCGCGCCGCACTTACCATCCAGCCGAAAAACAAATCCGTCTACAACACAACACACACGGCCACAATAAAACCTATAAAATTTATATCTAGCCTCGATATCAGTTGAGAGAATACGTAATGAACATTAGGAACAAAGGCGTATGAAAAGAGCCGATACCGAATTGTGTAGGTGAGAAATTGTTGCCATTTGTCGTGCAACTCATTCAGAACCCTATAATCAATGCATTAATGCTCAAAATATCTTGACAGATTATTTGTTTGAATAAAACATAGTCAGCGTCGAGCTAAAATAGACTTTAAGTTTATAAAAGTACAGTTGATTTTAGCACGGCTTGAAAGGATTAGAAAAAGCAAGAATCGAAGATAAGTGAGGTGCCGCGGCTCACGGTCTGAAATATTAGTGTTCGGAAGGTTTTCTTTGAAATCGCGTGTTGGTGCATCGGACTCTTTGTAGCTTCCCGTTCGAACATTTATATCAGCAGGCGTAGATACGTGTCTACGAGCTGTGATTGCTACGATGTAACGTAGCCGCGTAGTATGTGCTACACGTCATCTGTATTGGTAATATTGAGATGTACTAAATGCATGGTATTGATTATGAACTTGGTCGAACTGTTTGTATTTTCGATCTATATGGATATTAGTTTGCATAAGTCGAAATACCGCTAGAATTAAGTAATAGTGGCTTGAATATTTTATTTATCTTTAATGAAACTATAATATAATAAATGTGTTTAAATCATAAATCAACATGGGGTGTTATAAAATTGGGAGTATGCCTTTAATTCTGAGTTGATTAGTTCACAGTAAAATGAATATATCAACAAGGATATATTATTATAATATTTATTATTTATTTTAACTGATACAAACAAGGCATTTTGGATTCATTTTCTCCTATATGTATATGTATATTTAAATACTAAAGGGCCACGAGACATTTCTCAGTAAAAGTGTTTCAAACAAACATTAGGTGGAACTTCGTTTGGCTCAGAAATTACGTTAAGTGGCTTTATGAAAGGCCTCGTCTTTTTGTAATGTATACTCTACAAAAGAAATGAAGATAATCTTATAATTTTTGGCAGTCCATGTAATGAATATGAAAAGCCGACTGTAAAACATTTCTTTGATGGTATATTTTTTTTTACTCTAATGGCGACACTATTATGCCGTTCACCTGATGGTAAGCGATACGACTGCTTATGAACAGTAGCAAAACTAAACAACAACGTGAATTACAAAGCTATGCTTACTTATACTGGTGGTAGGTCTCTCATATGTGAGAGGCCATCTGGGTAGGTACCACCGCAATGTCTATTTCTCCCGTGAAACAACACTGCGTAA
Source organism: Hyles euphorbiae (assembly GCA_023078785.2). NCBI lineage: Eukaryota > Metazoa > Arthropoda > Insecta > Lepidoptera > Sphingidae > Hyles > Hyles euphorbiae. The sequence continues at coordinate 367,556 of CM041049.1, forward strand.
ATGCACTGTTGTGTTTCGGATTGAAGGACATTGTAGCCAGAGCAACTACTGGACATATTGAGACTTTACATCTTATGTCTCAGGATGACGAGCGCGGTGGAATGTTGCTACTGTTTATGAGCGGTCGTATCGCTTACCATCAGGCGAACGGCTTGCTCGTCTCGTCTATCATTGCAATAAAAAAAAATGCTTGGCATTCGACTGCGCTTGTCATCCTGATACAATATATCCTATAGTTTCTTTGGCTACAATATCCTGCAAACCAAAACATATCAGTGCATTTATATTGCTGTTTAGCGTGAGAAATAGACATTGCGGTTATACCTAACAAGGCGGCCTCTCACATATGCGAGATCTACCACAAATAAAATGCATGGGCAACTCTCAAATTTATCGTCATAAAGATTCAAGACTGAGGTGTTATTGCTGGGTACATGATAAGCCTTGAATCCTATGTCGATTAGCACGACGACCCTTTAGAGGAAAGGACTACTAAATAACGCATGGGTTTCCCAATATTCATGCAAATGAATGAAACATTTTTCAAAAACACATGAACGGTATAACACATTTTTCAAAAATACTTCATGTATTCTGTAATTTAATTTAAAATTACTTTTAGGTCCAGAAATACCAGCATTAAAAAAAAAAAACTTGTACAAACATATTATTACAAGTGTTCTCATCAATCCAAATATAAAAAAATACTACAATATACACAGACTAAGACGGCACATACAATAATAGTTGAAATTCGATCTTCCATTCGGAATCCTTACAATGCGCACGGGTACGTCCCGCAGAGAATAGTTGTAAGATAAAGACATAAAGTCATGTATGATCGCCGTGGCCACCCGTGTCTAACGAACAATCTATAGCAAACGAGTTGAGAATGGATGTTGTAATCAATATCACCACAAGGAGCTGATGCTGAGTATAAAACTGGCTCACCACTACACCAACCTTTTGCTGGTGGTAGGTCTCTCATATTTAGAGGCCGTCTGGATAGGTACCACCGTAATGTCTATTTCTCCCACCAGCAGCAACAGCAATAGCAGTTTAAATCACCTGTTCTGTTTAGATTTGAAGGACATCCTAGCCAAAGTAACTACTGGATATATTGAGACTTAGTCTTATGTCTCAGGATGGTGAATGCAGTGGAATGCCAAACATTGATTTGTTATTAAAGATGTTTTGTTGGTTTTCCTACAGTCTTTGCACGGTCGTATCGCTTATCATCAGATGAAAGGCGTGGTCTTCTCGACATACATTTTAATAACAAAAAATCAACACGTTACCAACTACGCTATAAATGAAATGAATCCCGATCTTATTACACCATCGACAAACTACACGCTCGTCAAAATTTTCGATAGGCTGCTTCCTGCGAAGTTAAATTAGCAAACAGGCCAACTTCCGAGGTTTTAATAACACTTTATGTGTGTGCAATAATCATACGTCATGTGTGTGCGTGTATTTATGACAGTTATACACAAAATGTGTGTGGGTGTGTGAGTGCGACACTCGTACCTATAAATACAAGCCTAAACAACTCATCATTAAAGTTGTAGCGAGGTAAATTGTTTATTTTATTGAATTTTACAAACTACGAAGCAATTAAAAGTTGGTCTACATTCGTGGAGCAACAAATTTGGGCGAGCATTGCGAGAACTAAATAAAATGCCTTTTATACGTACATATAAATATGTTATGTAGCGAGGTGACGCCACGTATTTTATGTATTTGTCAATGTTTGTAACTGACCAATTTAGATGCGATTTTTCAATTTCGCTTGGATATTGTATTGAGTTCATGTACATGACATGACCCTATAATGTTAGCGTTATAATTTGGGGTGTTAAAAGTTTATAATAATGTCCTTTGTATTGTGATGTATTTCTAAATGTTTGCAACAAGTGTAACTTCAAATATTAGATATGTATTTTTTTACATAGTGTATATTGCGTTGCGTAAAAAATATGTCTCCTATGTTTTAATACACCTTTAAATCTATTAAAAAATATTTAATCAACTAACATAAAATATATCTAAAGTAATAATAATGCATTATAGAGCGTACTTGGCTCCTCCTTTCGTCGGCTTAGCAGTTCACTCCACTCTCAGTTTATTGCTCGTTGAGCCGTACGATAAACTATCTTCCATAATTAATAAACAAAATTTAAAATCTGCTCTTCACAAACTTTTCATGTTTAAGAGCGAGACCACCAAAATCTAGTAGTTATTAAACTCGTAAATATTTAAGTAACGTTGAAAGTTTTAATTTAATGAAAACCAGAGTTCACGATCTGAGCGGCCCTGATAAGTGAACGCTAATCAAATGACAGACTTCAGCTGAAACTCCAAATAATGCTCAACGCTCGAATGTTGTGACAAGGTTAACCTGGCGGTATTTATGAAAATGTCATCGAGTTCTGCGATTTACATTCGCAGTCTTTAATACAGTTAAAGAGATTATTTAAATTTATCTTTAAGTTACGATTAGTTGAGATGGGGACTTTGCAGGATCTTTGAAATTTAATTACCTTAAAATATATATTTCATATACACATATTTATAATGTCTTTATACTTATATGTCTATCTATATTCTGTATTTTAATTCATTTAAAGATCATTCATACTAGTTCTGCATTCTGGTCTTCTTTATAATAATCGATTGTTATTATTATTGAAGGTAATGATTTTCACCTCTTACAATAAATATAATTTTTTAAGGTTTCCTAAAACTTGGTTCGAGTTCCTAAAATAATTTATTTCTTCTAAGAAACCACTTTCACGTACATTGCTTCACATAGAATAATGTTAAACAACACAAAGGCAATAGCTGAGTATTAGGCCGCCTGTGCCTCAGTTCATTCAAAATAAATAAGCTGTTATTGCTTTCAAAAGTTGAGGAATAAGTAACGCGCAATGTAACGCGCAGGGGCGCGGCGAACCGAGCGAAGAATTAATTATGAATTTAAGCAAAATGCTTTGAACACTGCTTTTGATGTAACACTGCGAGGAAAAATCCACAACTCTCAATGTATGTGGGTTACAGGAGCCTGGGTCACTGGAGCTCATTTTAAAGTAATTATCACAGGTGGGGAAAGGGCCGGATGGCTGCCAAATAGGTGTTTCTGAAAAATATTCTTATTCACGAAGAATTTAAATTCGATACATTGTTAATAATGGAATTATATGGAATTCAGAATTTATCATTTTTATTTTAGTGAGTAGTAAAATGATTATGGTGAATAGATGGGGACGAAAAATCAAATTTTATCAAGAGTTTATCATGTTCATATCACGATAGGGTGAACATGTGGTGGTGGTGCGTGGTTTTGAACATAGGCTCAAAACCGCCTTCAGTTATTGGTGTTAATTGGAAAGGCAACGTGTGTAACATATAGTACTCCATCAGCCATTTTCTAACTACACAAACATTTTTAAAACACTTTCTGATATAAAATTGGAATAAAGAAAAAGTTTGAGTAGAGGATTTTATTTGGTGAACAACTAATTAAATTTGGATATATGACCGATTGCTCGGAGACCAACGACCCGATTGACTTATGTAAAGCTTGTCAAAAGTGTATACTTTGGACAACCATGAGCGTTAATGCAATATAACTACAGATATGAATTGGGTAAAGCCAAGTACAAAAATCAAAGCTGAATGAATCAAAACCTTCTACTTTATTGTAATAAAGAGATAAACACAGTATTAATCCCAGAATCCAACATTTGTTTGTTATTCTCTCTGCCCGCACATAAACTAATTAATGCAGACACTAATACGCAACACATACCTTGAACACCAAGCTATTCGTATGTTTACAGTACACAAGTATACTCACGCTTTTATTCAATGGGGTAGCTGAAAGTGTCTATAGTGTCAAAGTAAGTTAAGCTGAGTAACTTTCCATCCCATGATCAGATTATGGCTGAAACTATGACTATGCCGGGCACCAATTCCAGTTTCGAGCATGTCATATGAATGTAAAAGAAAAACATGGTACGTGAACATTCTATTAAAACACGTCTTTCTCTACTATTTGTAAAGGAAATAAAACTAACAGAAACATCAAACAAACAACAAACAAACATTGTTATTTTTAGTGATATTACATCCAAAGTTGTTTTAATACCTCCTTTGAGAACGGGATATAAACCTTCATTTACAATACCAATTAAAAGTTTGAAAGCTTCTCTGAACGCTGGAACAGATGATATATCAGTCATCACAAGGGAAGTAACGTTACATGTTACTCGCGTTACATTATTATGAAATTCAAGCAACAAATACCCCTATTTTTCCATACAAAATAGTCTTTTTAACTCCAGTCAATGTCGCTAAAGGAGCAACGGGGCTGCGTCCGGACCCGAATTGCTGTAAATGCGTCATTAAGAGTCGATAAAGTGAGATAACTAATAAAAAGACCAAGCACTTAATGCTGAAAGAGCTCTATTGATGCCCACTGACAGAGAAACGTTTCTTTTCTGATGTGATTTTTTTGTGAGCCGAATTGCACCGGGGTGTCTGCGGCGCGGGACGAGGGGGGGGCGGGGGATGGCCGGGCTCAGGCGTGCGCAGCCGGCAGTACTACTCTAGCCACCGAAGCGTGAGGACGTCTGTGTGTCGCTCCGCGCCGCCCGGTCACACGTTGGGCGCCATCCGCGCCCGATCCCTCCGTACACCTACCGAAACCAATCACGTGTAAAACCAGTGATGTGCCACTAAGTATGTTGAGTACGAGTTGAGTGCTGAGTGTTGAGTAAGTACTGTTGAGAAAACAAACATATTTGTGATTTTAACCAGTGTTTATGCTGAAACAACAAGAGTGAAGTGACGTAAACTGTGAACAGCTTGTTAAGGTTTAACTCGTAAGTAAGTTTGTATTTACTAATTAACAACTTTGTTCAGTTCAACAATTATGTTAGGAAGCGTGGGTAAGTCAAGCATGCCATGTGTCTGTGTGGACGTCTATAAATTAAGATTCGATGTACAGCGTCTTCCGATGATATCATTGCCGGAATTACGGGTATTACAGCTCGTCAATGGAAAACAAACAAATTGCTATCGTCGACGGGCGGCTAATGAATTGTTGCGTAACTTGGCAAATCAATCTATCATCAAACGCCGGGTCGAGTGGGTTTCAAACTCGTTCTGTTGAATTTCCACGTTCTCGAGGGCCATCTGCAAATTGTTTTTCATTGTGCTTCACACAAAGGACAGCCGCCGTGGAAATTCCGCGTACAGTAAACTTGGGAATAAATTAGACAGTGGAGTGAAGTCGGCTCCCGTGGGCTGCCAAACCATTATTTTGGTTTGCCAACTTGTTTTCTATGCTCCCGATGGAGTTAATTAAGGGGGATTACTTTAACAGACTTGTACTACGAGATTTCATCACTGATCGGTAAATAGCTTTCGATATTGGATGTTGCTCTAGATTTCCGTCTTTTTGATGAACAATTTAATGCAAAACCTCGCCGATTTACACTTGTTTTCTCAACACTTCAAATTTTGCTTTTAAACGTTTTATTAAAACCATTAATGGTATTAGCTATAACGCTGAAGGTTAAGATGTACAATTTGAAGTTATTACGAAAGTTGTTTGGAGCCGATTAATGTTCTAAGATGAAGATATTAATTAAGGCCCTCCGAGAGCTATTTAGAAATGTTTCTTTTACAATTTAACGATGTACTGTAATGTTATGCAAATCTTCCTATCCATATTCAAATTAGTTTTCATTACACACAACGACGGATACTTTTAATATTTATTCCGTAATTAAGAAATATATTTCTAATGAATTTTGTCTTTATTATGAATTTAAGTACTAAAGTGAGAAATACTACACTACAAGAATACGGGATTACAATATTGGGATGATTCTAAGTATCTATACTTTAGTAAAGTTAACCTTTAGTGTGTCTAATGCATGCTCTTTCAATTGGATGACATGATTATTGTAATTGTGGTTAATTTCACCCATCAAATATAATCAAATGTTCAATTATAGCTTGCTACTGGCGATAATTGAATCCTATATAGATATATAAGCAAGTTATACACTTGATATACTATTATCTGATTAACTGTATAACTCCTTGTGAGTACGACGGTACTTGAGTGGTAACAGAATGGTAGTTAAGGCTCTAACAGTCCTTTTGTTACACGCTCCTTCTTCTGTCTATGCTAACCCACAATACTGAGGGATTGGGCGAAGACCTAAAATAAATTGCAAAAATACCGACGGCATAAATAAATTTAACTCCGATAAGAAATCTTCCTATCATAATTATATTTAACTAATATTGTTTTTGGTTTAATACCGGCTGCGAACGAGAGGCGATCGGCTTCCCTGAGACAAAGGCATGTGTGAAGCACAAGTATTTGTTTCAGTGTGAGGGCTTATAAAACCGGAAAATCTCTAGTAGTTTTTTGTACCAACGCTTGAATGTTAGTTTGTGGTCAGCATAATGTATAGGACAAATATGTACATATATAATATGTTATTATGTAACAGTTACCAAATCAAAATAATAACTTATAAACAGTCCCGTCTGATAATCTCATAGTTTTCAGTAAAAAATACTGCATTGAAGCACTTAGGCCATCAAATACCTTTGTAATGTAATTATGTACGATAATTTATAACTCTGCATAAACCTTTAGCACTAACTAAGATTTCTGAAGCACCCTTAAAACTGTAGGACGCTTGAAAATAGTAATTTCTCAGCGTTCCGAAGTAAAATAACATCTGGCTGATTGAGACAGTAGGGAGACAAAGTTAGACAGGAATTTCATTAAAATCAGTTCATAGTTGAATAGTGTTTAGAACTTGAGGCTATTATCTGAACGGAACGGCTTGCAGGTATGACGCAAGTCGACCGCCTGTTGGGTCCACGTTGATTTTAATCTATTGGATTAAATATTTCTTCTGTGAAAGAGTTTACACATTGGTTTTACTTTAAAATAATCGACTCGTGTCAAAGAAATGAATCTATCACGACAATATACGAGAATTTTCTATTTAAAAAACGCAAGTGATAAAATGAATTTATATCAAAATATTTATTGTTACTTTCGTAATGGCCGCCACACCCGTAATTATATAACCTGTGCATATATAGTAACTGTGCAAGTACGAGTTTGCTTCAGTATACTTGAACGAGCGTGGCAAATAATTGCGCATACTTCATACTTTTAATAGAAATGATGTTTGCGTAAACCAGACTTGCTCATTTATATCTTTACCTATGTAGCGGCCATAACCCTCCATTCTCTCTCAATTTTATGGTTTTCGACCGATCACGATTTTATTATCGACATATTAAAATTATAAGTGTATGTTTTATAACAAAAATATATATGACTGATTATTCCACTATATTTTTAGCAATCTTAGAACGAAAGTAGATATAAACCTGGCTTTGGAAACTATAACTCAATAAAATAATTTTGTAATAACTAAATACCCTTACTTTTAACAAGTAACAAAAGTGCCGTACGGTAATTTATTGAAACTCCCAGCCGTAATCGTTATCTACGTTTGTAGAATATTTTGACTCCCAACCACAATACACAGAAAAAAAAAACAACACCGCAAACAAAGATAAAATCAAACCCTTTGTGTGACAATAATCGTACCCGTTTTACAAATCAAATCAATGTATCTTTCCCTAGCGTACTCGACAGACAGACATCTTAAAACAATCACGAAACAAACAAAAACCAATCCCGAGTCGATAGAAAGCAATCCGTCACATGTAGAGACAGGGATAAGTCAACAGGAGACGGTAGAGCCGGCGACGAGCGTGGTAGAGTGACGAGCGCGGTAGAGTTTGGTAGAGCGCGCCAGATTAATATTGAAACGGTGGCCGTGACCGGAATGCTATCGGCAGCCGCATTCTCTGGTTTATTTGGGCCTCGCAAGCCGGGATATTCCGGAAGAGGAAATGTTTCATTAAAAGCTTTTACATATTATTCTATACAAAAATGCGCCGACATGTATCGATTTTGTTGTACAAAGAAGACGAACTATGTCAGAATATAGCTGAATAAAACTTTGCTAGTTTATTTTATATGTAAGGAGAATTTATTAAATTCCTTTTCAAAGCTTGTGATACATCGATGTCATAACATTTTGTTAAGCTAGATAATTACATGTATTATAACTCATTACTATTTGCCAAGATAATTGTATCAATCGTAACTATATTAGTTACGAAAGCGGAAATATTTGATTATTTGTTTGCATTAAATAGGCTCCAAAACTAATGAAGCGATTTGAAAATTTGTTTCGCTAATAGAATCCTTCATTATCCCTTATGAACAAAGGCGACATATTTTTTTTAAGAAAATTTATATGCACTCAGGCGGAGCCAGGCTAGGCTGCTATTTGTATATATTATGGAATTATCAGTCGTACATCAGATTCAAAACCATACTATGTTGAATATGATTAGCAGATACATTATTGATCTTTTTGACTTGTTCTACCTGTACTTGAGGCTGCCATCTAATACCATTAGATGTTATTTCAGGATGGCATTTGAATTTACCGCCAGGTTAAATGCAGGCTCTATGACATTTAAGAAAAACAAATTTGAGCGGATCGTGCCAAAAAAACATTATCTAGGCTAAGGTAAAAAATATTTTTCATCTAATAGTACTGCAGACTGCAATGCTAATTAAAATAATCCATAATACCGATCATAAATACCGCTTTATGTAAAACAATCAAACATTGGTATACGCACAGTTACCAGCTCATTACGCTGTCAAAACTAACTCTACCATATTTTTTACCAACTATTTACTAATTACATCAATTCAAGCTAGTCTAGACAACTAGAGAAGTCTAGACATCATCTCTCATCAGCGCTGAAAGAATAAGTTGTCGCAATGTCGACGACAGCATGATTGATCCTCCGCAAAGCGCTCATTGTTAGACAAACTGGCGCGAATGTAAAAAATAACTTTGCATTACCTTAATGTCCGACGAATAGCCTCGGCGTTCATTTGAGAACTAATCATCGTCGGGAAATCGTTCGGGTTTAATGGTGATATTTACGGTTTCTGGGAGATAAAATTGAAATTTGGCCTAATGCATGTTGATTTCAGAACATTTATAATATTTTTGGATGGAAGAGTCGGTAGGGGTCAAACTCACCGAACATACACCAACCAAATCGGTGATACCCTCAACAAGGGTCAGGTTAAAAGTACCCTGAACCGACGAGAATGCATGAAGACGTTGATGAAAGTGGATGAAGCGAAAGTAGTATGGCAGGATCGAGCAAAGTGGCGGTCTATAGTCTCTGCCTACCCCTATGGGATACAGGCGTGACGATTATGTATGTATGTATAATATTTTTGGACATTTAGATATCTGGTCAGGTGACATCCTAGTGGCGTTTGGGTATATTTATGGTATCAGAGTAATCCATTTTTTATCTAGTTTTCTTGCAATTGTTCATTGTTACACCTAGATTCTTATATGTTACAAAGCTAATAAACTTCATGTATTGTATAATATGACTCTATTCACGTATGTTTGCCTGTGAAAATGAAACAAGACAAAATCCTTCCTTGTTGATTGTATCTAGGAAATATCTAGAGTGAATTATGTTCGCAACATGAAATACGTTAAATATAAAGTAGCGTCATTTATTTATTTATTTATTAATCTTTTTATACATAATGTTGTATAAAGGCGGACTTAATGCCTAAGGCATTCTCTACCAGTCAACCTTTGGGTGATGCAGAGATTGTACAAAGTAGGTGTTAATAGTATAACGAAGTGCAAATATATATTTATATATATATATATATATATTTAAATTAATATTATGCATTTACGTAAATATAAGTTTACATATATATTCAATGTTTTCAAATATATACCCATATAATATACATACATACTTACATACATATTTAAAAAGTGGTGAAAGTTAATTTGACGATTCTGCAATTTGTTTGAGTAGAAGTTCCCGGACCTTCACTTTAAACGCGTAACGGTTTCTGCATAGCCTGATTTCGAGGGGAAGCGCATTCCAAAAAAGTATCGACTGTATAGAGAAAGAATAATGTAAGAAATCAGTAGTATGGGGAGGACACTGGACATTTATGTGTTTTTTGCACATTGTATTGTTAATTATTAACAAAAACATAGATTTTTTAATATCATTAAAGTAGTAGCAAAGTTTAGGTTATATATAATAACTTTTAAATAAGTCTCACAAACAAAACAAAACAGTTGAAAACAGTGTAGCGGCAAATTAAAGCAATAAATTATCGAGTAATCGCTTTAAAAAGAATACTAAAACAAATCCGTGTCGTAATGTATTTCCAGTTTGATTGTTCGCGGGTAGTTCTCGATCCTAATAGAAAATAAACGTAAAAAGTAATTATACAAATTGCAGCGCGCTCTGCCGCCGGCTGTTTGTTGATTTTATTTCACTCGCGAATCGTGTTTGTTCGTTCGGTTGATAGTTTCGAAAATACTACTATCCTCTATTGGTTTTTGTGTTTTTCATTTGACTTTACATTGGGAGTGTATATGTAATTTTCAATTAAAAATGTGGTGATATGAGTCATATTCATATCGCATTGTTTAAAATAGTATGTTTTGTAAATCTGTATACGTCCCTCTGCAGGGCACGTGCCTCCTCTGCAAATGAGAGTACGATTGAGAGGGGTCGTTCACGTGTCAATAATTAATAATAAAAATATCACATGTATGTTTTATTGCTAGACATATACCTTCCCTACGCTTAAGGAGGATTTACGCCTTAATTTTGAAGAATTGTTAGAATTTAATGTATCCCTGAAATATATGCCGAAATGATATCGATTTTCTCAAGTTAAGCTCACATTTTTTTCCTAAAAGGGGTAGGCAGAGGTTCTACCAAGACTCCACGATTCACCTTGTGTGTCCCGTCCCTAGATGTGATATGTCTATGCCATATCAGACACACAGACTTTGAGCTGATAATGAAAAAAAAAAACACAATATCATTATGCCCGTCCCGGGACTTGAGCCCGAGACGTCAGCTTTGTAATCTGCGCTATACTGCTATAAGTGCGTGGTGGCCTGTTGGTAAACGGACTAGACGCGGCTGCCTACATGTTCACGGTGGTCGCGGGTTCGAATCCCAGGGCACACCTCTGACTTTTCGGAGTCATGTGTGTATTGATATTCAATCACCACGCACTAAAACGGTGAAGGAAAACATCGTGAGGAAACCAGCATACCATAGCGATTTGTAAGGAATTCTATGGTATTTAAGTCCGCCAACCCGCACTAGGCCAGCGTGGTGGACTATATGGCTTAACCGCTCTCAATCGTTCTTACGATTGTAGAGTAGGCCCGTGCCCTGCAGTGGGACGTATATGGGCTGATACAGATACAGATACAGACTGCTATATAATACTGCGCTACCGAAGCAGTACTTACTCCCACAGTATACATTATGATGTATATTTAACTTGAGATATAGTACACTGCAACTTTAAATAGTTCGAATTTCCACCACATCTCAATTTGAATCCTTTTTCATATACTGAATAAAAAAACTAACTTGATTAAGTATTACATCAAAATTGAAAAAATACTTTGCATAAAACAACTTTTATGAACCAGATTTACGAATAAACAAATCGAATTAGCAAATACCGATCTCAATCCAAATGTAAATAAAGCAAATCAGCTCCTACCAAAAATGTATACCAAATGAAATTACAATTCCACCCGGCCAAATATTTCCATCAGAGACGACAAATAAAAGACACAAATACCTTCCAAGTACAGAGTAATCAATAAACAACGAATTCTAAAGATTTCATTAAAGCAGTGCAGAATGGAGATTGACAAAAGATCTTTCGATTTCATCATGTAGCGCAACTTAAGTATTGGAATAAGAAAAAGGATGGAATCGTATCTTTTGAAGTGGTAAATTGTGAAACTGCTCCGTGTTCCACGAACTTCTATCAGAGGAATGTCGATTAATTTCTTCAAAGGAGGGATAAGATTTTTTTATTACTATTAATAGCGAGACGAGCATGACATTCTCCTGATGGTAAACGATACGACCACTCATGGACAGAAGCAATGCTTGGCATGCCTCTGCGTTCGCCATCCTGACACTTAAGATGTTAAGTCGCAATATGTCTAGTAGTTACTTTGGCTATCATGTCCTTCAAACAAGGACAAAAATGTTCGATATCTAAAATGGAGTTTAAAAGTGTTAATGATTAAAGTCGTTAATCATAACTTAAAGCCAGATTAAAAAACTTAAAACACGATTGTGATGACTTTTATATCTTGTGTTAAAAGCGGTGTGTGTTATATCTATATAGACATAAATATAGTGTATATTGATAGTCAATCACCACACACTAAAGCGATGATGGAAAACATCGTGAGAAAACCTGTATACCATAGCGATTAGTAAGAATTTCTATGGTATATAAAGTCCGCTAAACCGCACTACGCTAGCTAGCGTGGTGGATTATATGACCTAACCACTTTCAATGGTAATCTCGATAGTAAAGAAGGCCTATGCCCTACGCAACGTATATGGGTTGATATAGTAATACAGAAATCACGGAGTCAAAGCCATGTGAACGTATTAGATTTAAATACTTAAGTATACTACTTCGGTGGCGTAGTTGTTCTGCGGTACGATTACTAAGCTGAGGTTTCGGGTTTGAATTCCGGGTCGGGCAAAGTGATGTTAGATTTTTCTATTTATTGTCAAACCGGAGTCAGAAAATTGTACCCGTTATTGCGATAGGCTCGCCCCTATCACACCGTGGGACGGAATATACAAGGTGAAATGTGGGTGTCCTAGTAACACCCGTGCCTACCCCTTCTGGGAGAAAGGCGTGTGTTTATGTATGTATATGTAGTAAAAGCTCTATGAAATTAATAACCAAATAAAGCTCTAAATATCTACATAGAGCATAAATTGCCAGTATGTTTCATTCCCAGTTAAATACACTAAATGCCATTATAACGTAATTAAAATGGCAACATTTAAAATTCATACTCCATTAACCGCGCAACATGCGACGAGCCTAATTATATGATCAAAAACACGATGCTTAAACTGATAGTACGTAATTAAAACAAACGCAGGTTAATGTGAAAAAACATTTTACAATTGTGTTATAAAGCGGGCGAAAATTTCGGTGGAAAATGTGCCGTTTAGTGTTATTCATAATTGTAGTTTTAAAGGGAGCGTTGTTGTTCCTCGTTACCTCTAGGTTTAATTAATAATAAAATAAACAACACCCAACAGTCACATACATAGTCATGACCCCACACTAAGATCAAGTCTTGTGTCTTGGATATCAGGAACTACGAGAGTCTACTTATTATTAGGAATTCATTCAATCTTATAATGTTATCTTCTATAATACCGACAAAGGTATCATCATAATAATTTCAATTTCTACTATGTGACTCCGTCTATCCAAAGACAGCCCTATCTTGTCAGCGACTTTTCGCAAATCGTCAACACAGTACACCAAGGTGAAAAACCCGTGATACGTGATATTGGATTTTTCGTTTCAATATCACCCTGGGCGTCAGGAATTTGTGCCTGGCGATAGGCTCGCCCCCAGCGGCGTGCACAGGAGTATGACACTGGGTATGCGGCGGAGTACTCGCTCACAAAAACTTTTTCTTTTATAGTTTTTTAGCATAGCCACAGCCACGCGATGGATCTCTAAGTCGGAAACCATGCCAACATAACAAGTCTTAGATGTAGGTACTACTATTCATGTCCATCTTCTACGGCAACGCAGACAAAACAGCGATCGATCATCGCGGCGGAAGAAATTCTAATAAGTAAAATAAAAAAACTCACCTAGTCAGCTTCAATTTTCACATATTCAAGGTTCCGGTTACTTGAGATTACTATATCCCGATGTAAATAAACGCAACATTTCGGACACCTCATCATTCATTCATCATTCATTTGATAAACATACATTTTTAACACAAACCTCACAATCAAATAACATTTGAAAAAATAAACAAACACACTAGTAAAAGCAAATGACTACAATTAATATCGAAAATTAGTAATAAACTGTTAAATGTACACACTTTCAAATGTTAAAATGAATGAATCTGTTTTTTTTTTATAAACATACTAGTATAAAATAGTAAACAATGCAAAAACTCATAAAAAAAGCAAAATGGCCCCCGCGAAACACAAAACATTTCTATTTAAACAAATAAAACCCTACTAACCAAAAATGCATAATGTGCATAGGTGATTTATTAGATTCCAGCCTATTAATTTTACTCGGATTATAGGCAACGAACATTTACGATTACTCCCGATAACTGCCGAATATTCATGGGTGTGTGCGTTTGCGACTGTGCACGGACACCAAAATTACTACACACATGCAAACAAATGTCATGCGGGACGCGGCGGCATGACTTAGTTGATTAGGTACATTATTTTGCTTTGCAGCGCCGCTTGCTTTTCGCGTGGCAACCATAATGTCTGCGTGATTGCAAATAGGTGCTATTTATAAAATATTAGGCGTTTTTAAGTTATTATATTTTGTTTATTCATTTATTTACTATAAATTAAAGTCATCTAAAACGTACGAACGTTATAATAAAATATCTGTGAATGGCAAGTAAAGCACTGCATTTCTGCCTACAAGGAGTGCACGCCCCTGCTCGCCCCCTATCACATCACGTAACGGAACACATAAGGCGAAACATAGGTGTTCTGGTAGCACTAAAACATATGTATGTATGTTATTTAACACTTCATAAAAAATCAGTATACTTGATGCCCGAGGCGATTTCTGTAAGTCAAAACTAGAGTGATGTAAAAAAATTGTTTCCCCTTTTCCCTGACATGGCATCGGCGATACATAATATTTTATCCATGTTGCAAAATTTGGCTTATAATTTTACGACCGGCTGTCTGCCACACATCAACCCTTTTGGGTATATGGCTCTTAGTTTTACACGCAGGTTTAATATGTATGTAGTTTTCATACCTTTAAACATTTTATGTAGAAGTCTCATAGTAGTTACCCTAACAATATTTTGCTTCAGTGCTATTCCATAAAATACCACGAATACATACATTACTTAAAGCTAGTAGTGAATTTGGATCTGCAATCTGCTGTTTGTCAGTCCATTCCTCTTCTAACTGCGCTATTCCTCGAGGTTAGTTTACTATTATTATTTTTGATTTGCAATGTATGGCGAGACGAGATCGCCAATTGCCTGATGGTAAGCGATTTGACCGCTCATGGACAGTAGCTAAAGCCAAGCAGAACCATGAATTAAAAAGCAATGCCTGGCATTCTACTACGCTCCCCATCCAATATGTCCAATAGTTACTCTGGCTACCATGCCCAAACTGGAACACATCAGTGCATTCACACTACTCTTTGACGGGAAAAATACATATTGCGGTAGGACCCAGACGGGCTCTCACATATGAAAAACTTACTACCAGTCAAAATATACATACATACTTTTAACATTTAGAGAAGTTTTGTGTGTTCTTACCACCTTATTCCTTATTAAAAACCGCTAATCGACCACTTATCAATGCTAAAATATTTCTGAACATGTTTTAGACTATCAGCAAATATTCCTGCTAGCGAACGTAAAATAAATATATTTTTGAATAATAACATTAGGGACATATAATATTATGTATTTCTGCTTGCAACTTTTCTATGATTTTAGTTAAAAAAATATATCTCTACAATATTAAAAATATGTATTTATGTCTGTAAATTACAAAAACTGAGAAAGATAGAGCTTTCATAAATGTAAATCAAATTAAAACGAAGCAAATTATGTCTTATAATACAAAAAGTTTCTTAGCATTTAGTTGGAAAGTATTTGTCTAATTAATTTGGATTGGCATGTACTTAGCATAAGAGAGTACGCGCGACATCCCCTGACATTTTCTCGTCTTACCCCGACATTTACCAAAACAACTAATTTCCAAATCCACCCACAAATAAAATTACTTAAAGTCGGTTGTGAGTGGATCGAACGTGGTCGGTAGAGCGTAGAGACGTCTCTACGTAGAGAGGTAGAGGCGTAGAGCCAGTCAAACTTCCAAAGGGACCCTTCTCAATGGGACGGCCACAATTGTTACACTGACGTTTTCGTAATTGAAGGATTGTTGCTGTGACCTTTTGAAGATTCCCATTCGTCGAGTGGCAACCGCTTTGGCGACGTAATGAACGAATACTGCTAATGTAATGAAAAGTCTCAAAGAAACATTTGCTATGAAAAATGAAGCCGCGCGCTGCTTTATGGAACAAAAATATTCGGAGCGGAGGTTTTATTCAACACGTGTTTACTTTACGAATGAACTTAATTTAGTGTGTAGCTTTATTATTTTAGGTGTGACCCATTTATGTGGTAAAAGTAAATAAAGTAAATCTAGGGTAGACATTTCTTTAACACTACAATCTTCTCTCTTTCATAGTGTCTAATGCTTTCGTTAATTATATATAAGTCAAATTAAAATTATATTAATTACCCTTTTATTGAAAGCTAAATATTGCATCAATTAAATTGTAGCCAAATTACACAATACTAAACTTAAACACCAAAACATTTAAAGGGCGTCAGATAATCTCAGAATTATAATTCCTTACACAAGAGTGGAGAGAAATTAAATGATAAACAATTTAGCTCGGAGTGGATGGTCACAGACGCCGGCTGGCTGTGACGTGATCTTGATACTGGAAGCCTAGGTTTCATGTCAGTATCACGACCTTTGTCCATATTAGGCTATGCGGGTCAGAGAGTTGGATATTGGAAAAATATTTTTTTTTTACTATATGCTGCCTTTCTATCAACTGTCGTTTCGTAATTGAATTTGTGTGACTCTTTTCGTATTGGAAAATCTTATATCAGTTTATAATAGTAAAATTTGTTGGCGATAGACTTGTTGCATCTCAAATCTTGGCTTGAAGATGTCATCTCGACGAACTTAGGGTGACATATTTTCTATTTTTTTAAATAATCCTCTACAAGTAATTTCATGTATCATTGGTACCAACTCTTTCCTCATAGTATTTATCTAAACGAAGATTGAATCATCACGATTTGACACAGAAATATTTCACCCTGCGCACCCATTGATAGTCATTGGTGGATTGAGGCTCGGCGAACACTCACAATTTATCTGAAGGCTTCAGGTTTGACCGCTCATGATATACGACCGCGCGCGTGTGTGATTTATGGCGGCTTTTGTTACAAGAGTGTGGGTTCCTTCTGGGACTTGGGAATTGTAGGAATAGGCTATCGCGGATAGTGCGTACTTGCGATTATTTCCAGTTGAAATTTTCCGATAATTTCACAATTTATTTGGATTAACAACTAATTAACAAAAGGTTTGAATGCTGATATTGTTACTGTTTTTATGTTAGTTAATTTGTTTACAGCTTCATTTTTTACAGAACAAATTCATAATAAACCTTCGAGTTTTTAATTATGTTCAATGATCAGTATTATTAAAAGTTAATGTTTAGTTTAGTCTTTGTTTTTTTTACAGCTTTTGTGGCGTATTTAATTATAGCGCCAGTTGTGAAACAAAGAGCCGGAAGTATGATTGCCGTTCGAACACGAATATTTGTATGTACCTCTATATCTCTCTATGTAATTTTAAATGTTTCTCGTTCATTCTGACTCATAATTTAATTTAAAAATATTCAATCTTGGACTACTGATAACAAGGAAAGAACATGAGCATATTTCTCAATATCTCTTCATACATACACATACACATACCTACACATAAAGTAATAAATTCAAAAGAAACCCTCTCTCATCCACGGAATATTTTATGAACATTAGCTTGTGAAAGCCATCAAGTCTCTAAAGATTTTCTTTTTAATCGACTGTAGCTATTACTTAAACGGCTTTTGCAGCGTCGCTGAACAAGTGGCGGCTTCAGGCGCCGTCATAATGAAAGCGAAAGCGCCGCTCAGAGACATAGAGAATCTCGATTTAAGCCCTCTGCAGAGACTTGAGCCGTCACTGGGCACTCAAATTACTAAATTATATAGTATAGTAATATTGATTATGAGATATTCAGATGATTAAGTATCAGGGAATTATGCTTATGGAAACTATCAGCTTCATATACATCCCTTTGCATGGCACGAGCCTCCTCTACAATCGAGAGTACGATTGAGAGTGGTTAGGATATATAGTCCACCACGCTGGCCTAGTGCGGATTGGAGAACTTCACATATTATAAAAATTCATACAAATTCACCATGATATACTAGGTTTCCTCACGATGTTTTCTTTCACCGTTAAAGTTGTTATTTATGCATGGTTTATATACAACACGGTACAAAATGCTAGTTTTAATTTCTTTAAACAAAAATACGATTTCTGGCACAGCTCATTGACAATTATTACAATTCACTATTAAGTGTATTACATAAGTACAATTGCAAATCAAGAATCTACTAGAGATCAAAAACCATCGATTCCCGTTACACATTGAAAAAAATATTCCGATATAAAAAGAAGGTATATAATTTATATTCAGCATGCTTATTGTGGCTGAAAATGACGGTTTTAATTGATTTCCAAAGGCGGAAAGTACTAAGTCTTCACGGCAAGCGCGGTGGTCACGTGCGCTAATCCGTCGGATGAGAAGCTGGTAATTTATGGGCCGCAGACTTTATGATTTACGGCGGAAGTGGCCCTTCAGCGAAGAAATTAAAAACTCCGCTGTAAGCTCCGGACTTGATCAATCAAAATTAGTGTTACTTATTTAATACAAACTTGTTACATTGAAATTTCGAGTCTGCCTTTTTGATAGATTTCGTTGTAATGGATTGATTCTGTTGAGATGTTTTGTTGGACTATTGTGAGTTTTATTTTATATTTTTGATACCCTCGACATAAGACTCGATAATAGTGTAAAATCAGGATTATTTATGCCACTGTTGGATGTGTTTATTTTTTTTATTTTTTTAATTCGGTCAATACAACATTTTTCCCCTCTCGACTAACCGATAGATCGATCTTAAATTAGGCTTTAATTGAAGGTCGTTTCTTACATTAGAACAATTTGCAACAGAGCTAATATTCTGATTATTAATCAGCCTTTCTATTCGAGTTCTTATTCTGTTAACATATGCATCACTCACACAGACAAATGACTTCGATTTATGTTATCTGTATGAGCTGAATCGTGTTTGTTTTGCAAGATTAAACATGGGATTGCAGTGGATAAATTACTAGTAATTTGTAACAAAACGTACGTGTCCAGCGGGCTGAGTAAAGATATTAGACGTACTTCATACATTTGTAATATACAGGGTGAATTTTGTTAAACTAATTGCAGTTTTAGTTTTCATCAAAATCGTGTTCGTGAATCCTTCTAGCATTTTTCGTTATATGCCATAGCTTCAGATTTGGTCATCCACGACCAATTGGAAAACTTATCCTGAATGTACTCACGTCAGTACAATTAATACACTTCATAGTGACATACATAGCCCTGACCACACAGTAACCAAATCTTGATTCATGACACATGAGACAATTTTTGGTCTCTTCTTTTTGTATAATAATCCATTGACCACACAATCATTTATGCATATCTCTTTGCGAACTCAGTGAGCCAAAAAACCTTATCATTTCACAGCTGGCTATAAACTAACTTAGCCTGAGACTAGGTAGAGGTGCTAAGACACACAATAAGATTCTTACATAAATACTTTACTTCGCTTTGTTTGTTCCATCCCACGAAGTGATAGTGGGTGAGCCTATTGCCATATCGGGCACAAATTTCTGCGTTCAGGCCGATAATAAATTGATAAATCCAATATCACTCAAGCAGAATTCGAACCCGAGACCACAGCTATGCATTCATACGCATGCGCTTCCGAGGCAGTGGCACTGTGTATCACACACAGTTTGTTGAGTTTATTTTCGTCCTAACCCGTTCCATTCCCGGGCAAATGATTTAGATTGTTCAACTAGAAAACGCACACAGTGATTAGCTGAATTTGTAAATTGAAACTAAATTTGGTTTCTCATACATAATATGACTAGTTATGCTGCATTTATAGAACTAAAACATTAGTTACCCGATCCATCAACTCGAGACATTGAAACGAGTCCGCATCAAAGACTGCCCTTTGTACCGAGAGCAGTTCAATGGAATTATTGCTTTGTTTGTTGTTGCTTGAGTGGCTTGAGTCAGATTATATATGCCTTATATGTTACATTTGCCATATATACATATAACGTTTATTGGCCCAAGCGTTTAGCACAGGGATTAAATATTCTGGCCGGACAATTAAACCCGATGAATTAATTCATTGTACTTAATCGCCTACAAAATTATTTTAATTGGTGCTAGTTATTAATTTTCTGCATTGTTTAATTTGGTTTTATACGTACATAAAGATTTTGTATTGATACTAAAAACTGATGGTACACACGTTTTTTTTTTTTTTATCCCATGCGGTTTTACCAATCTACAAGTATTATAAGTGGTATGCCCTATGTAGATACGGCATTATGCAACGCGAAATGATTCCTAAAATCTTAACTAAGTTACAAAATAGTAAATATATTACAGCAAGTAACTTACGAGTTCACCGCAAATCATTCACCAAAACATAACGCGAAAACATTTAAAAGATTTATGAGACATGAATTTTCCCTCACAATTTTCCCGCAGAATCTGAAAATAAGCTGGTACAATAATTGTGTGACAAAAAAACTTATGAGATCTCCCGGTACCGACAACCGCTCGTACAAAGACTCCATAAATTTCAACTCGCAAAATTGGATTTAAAAGTGCTGAAAATTCGAATTTCGTGCAAAAGTCGGAGGGTCGCGTTGAAGGTTACACTGAATTTGGGGACAACGAGGCTCATGGAAACAGGTGGAGACTTCGTAAGGAGAATTTGTAGATGAATACTTTGATGAGAATAATTTTAAGAAATATATTGAAAACGTGACATAGCTTCTAGCTTTAAGCTTTTTTTAAGTAAAATTCTTTGAATTTCAGTAAATTCTTATTTACGGTGAACAAGCAATGATGTGTGGGTAATTTTATTATTTAAGCTCCATTTATTTTTTACTAACACAATCATTATACTTTATATCCAGTGAAGGAATTCAAATTCTAAATTAGCTTGCTTTAAGAATAGCGTATAGTTTGAAACGGTTTCAAAAACGCTAAAAGCTTTATCGTCGCGTCGTTATGCTATTTACCAAGTCGCTTCTATTCTCTTCTTCTGCATATCTCGGAGTGCCATTTAATTCGTTGTTATGCAGGTAAAAATCTTGGATACCGATTACTGTACCCGTGTGATATTTTTAGTTCTGTATTAATGTGGGAAATATTGAGTTTTAGTGATCTAGTACGATTACAACGTTGAGATCTCGGGTTCGAATGCCGGGTCGGGAGAAGTCATATTAGATCTTACTATTAATTAATTATCGGCGCGGAGTCAGGTAGTTGCCATTATGGTGATAGGCTCGCCACCTAGCACATCGTGAGACGGAACAGACAAGGCGAAATAAATGTTCCGCGGCAGTTCCTCTGCCTACCCCTTCTGGGGAAAAGGTGTGATTATATGGAAGGTATATATGCAGTGATTTTTATCTTATAATTGAGCCTCTGTAAATTTACTGATGCCTGCATACCACCGACGTAACACCGCCATACATAATATTGGGTAAGATTTGAATTATATCATCTAAGCAGAAAGATAATAAGTTGCATTGAGGTGACACCGTAATAGAAGGATGGAAGAGGTAATAACGTAAACTCCTTTATTTTATATGAGTTTATATTTATACTGTTACAATGTTATCCCAACGCACCTTAATATGATTCTGTATAAAGTCGGTAGTTTAAGGTTCTTCCGAAAGAATATCCGATCCAAATTCTTTCCTTTGAAACTAATATTAGTTTAGGAGCGATAATCAAATAGATTGGCGGATCTAAGAATTAAAACTAATACGTCCATTGTACAATGTTTTTTTTTTATTTATGAACAACGAGACTAGCATGCCGTTCGCTTGATAATAAGCGATACGGCCTCTCAATAACAGTGGTGAAACCAAACCTTGAATTACAAATCAATGCTAAGCATTCCACCGCGCTCGCTACCCTGAGACATAGGATGTTAACTCTCAATATGTCCACGAGTTACTCTGGCTACAATGTACTTCACACCGAAACACAAAAATGCATTTATACTGCCATCTGGCCGAGAGAGACCTACCGCTAGGGAAAATATACGCTAGTGTTTTTCTTCGATGTACCCGCGTGTTATGAAACCGCCGTAGAATAATATCGCATTAGGCGCATGTGGGAGGTTTCGCGAAATACCGACTGTATTTACATAACATTTAAGATGTAATGTTCTCTCGTGGTATTTTCACGAATATCTCTTTGTTTATTTATTTGGATGTGACTCAATTTAAATTTGTTAGGGTGATGTCTTGTATCACATATCCTATCAAATATAATTCGTATATCCTCAAGCTTTTAATAGTCATCCTATAATAAGCTACCTTATGTGTGTATTAACAAGGCTGGTCAGAGTATTTTCATTGCTTTTATCGCTGGTATTAGAAAATTGAAACATAATGGTAAACGAGTCAATATAGTTAGAATTAAACCCCACTAACAGTGGTCACTATGTGTGAACATTTTATTTATTATGAATATCCTAAAACCAAGCAAACACAGTAAAAAACAATTGATATACCTACCTCGCCGATTCTAATGATTAATATTATTAAGGCGACCGAATGTTATTTCAATTATTTGAATCTCCAACAAAGAAAACACTTTAGAAACTTTACTATTGCGTTGTACTGTTGCGTTTTAAATATGCGAACACAACGACAGATAGGAACAGTATTTAACTTAATCATAAACTATTAAAATAATTTTAAATATGAGGACATCAATAGGGTTTTTTATCCATATTAGTCGACATGCTGCTCAATATGTGAAGATAATTCTAGTTTTCATTCGTCAAACAAAATACGCTCAGATAAAAATCATATTTTATTTTATTTTATTTTATTAAGTACTGCTACATCATATACATTATAAATTTACACAGAGTTATTAGTTTAAATGAAACAATTCTGATATATATGACAATTAGAGCGTACATACAATTTTCCAACATAATTGGCTAAATCAAGGTGATCTTATAATAGATGAAAAATATAAAAACAAAAACAAAAATAAAAGGTAAAATTATTTGCTAAATAGTCTTAATATGTATGAGTTATTAAGTAAGAAGCGATGTGGATGAGAAAGTTCTTAAGAACACTTCCCCTTTAAATTTCTTTTGAAAGTGTTAGGCTTATTGCTAAATATATCAAGGCTGGGTATTTGTGAAGCTAATGTATGGTAATCGTTAATAATTCTTGTTAGAGGGGACTGTAGACCTAGATTTGTTTTAGCGAAAGGGATGTGGAAAAGCTTTACAATTTTTTTGCGAGGATATGTCCGGGGGATCCTTAGCGAAATATTCTGCAATAGTTGGGGGCAGTCGATTTGACCGTTCAACAATTTATAAAAAAAGCAAACATCTCTATGGCGTCTTCGCTCGCGGAGAGTATACATTTTAAATTTTTTCAAACGTTCTCCATAGGGTTGTCGATGTGAGAATCCAATTTTGGCGTAAGCCAGATATCGTGTGAATGCTCTTTGTACGCCCTCTAATCGTTGCGAATGCGTGGTGTAGAAAGGATTCCACACAACACTCGCATATTCAAGATGGCTGCGTACTAATGTGTTGTAGAGACAAATTTTGGTGTGTTCGTTTTTAAAACCTTTAAGGTTCCGTTTGAGAAATCCGAGCATCTGAGCGGCTTTTGTCGTTGATTGGTCAACATGAGAGGCAAACCTAAGTTTACTGTCGAGTATGACGCCAAGATCACGAATTTCATTTACTTCCTCTAGTTTCACATCTCCTATTTTATACACCGTGGAGAGTGGTTATTTCTTTTTCGTAAACTTTATGTGGAAGCATTTGCTTGGGTTTAAAATCATGTTGTTCTTGTTACACCATGAAATTAAGCAGTTCAAGTCATTTTGGAATGAATTTGAATCAGCCCATGATGTTATTGTTTTATAGATTTTTAAGTCATCAGCAAACAGTGACACTTTACAATGGACCATGTGGTCAGCCACGTCATTAATAAAAACAAGGAATAATAATGGCCCTAGATGCGATCCTTGTGGTACCCCAGAACTGGCGAAATAGGTTTCAGATTCAAACCCACTGACAACAACTGTGTGAGGCCTTCTGTACAAGTAAGATTTCAACCACCTGATAAGTGCACCGTCAACATCAAAGTCGCGTAATTTATTTAAGAGAATAGAGTGGTTTACTTTGTCAAACGCGCTACTGAAATCGGTATAGATGGCATCTATCTGCAAACCTCTGTCAACACCATGGCATAATTCGGTAACAAAAGGAACTAAATTTGTTTCAGTGGAACGGGCTGGTCGAAATCCATGCTGATGATTCGATAGTTGGTGATTCACCGTTTCAAATATTATTGAGTACATTACTGATTCAAATATTTTTGAGAGGCATGATAAAATAGAAATAGGGCGATAATTACGAACATCAGATTTGTCTCCCTTTTTGAACACTGGGACTATTCTGGCCTTTTTCCACTCATCAGGGTATTTACCTTCCTTTATTGATCGATTGAATATTAAAGTTAAAGGCAGGCTCATTGCAGGACCACAACGTTTTATAAAAATTGAAGGAATAGCGTCAGGACCAGCGCCCTTCGTTGGATCTATTTGTTTAATTCTATTCAAGACTTGTGATTCTTCAATCCTAATAGATTACCCCGCAAATGAGTTATGACCGCCATGGTTTTTCATTTGATGACTTTGTATATCAGGCTTGTGGGCTACACTGCTTAATGAGAACACTGAAGAAAATTGCCTTGCGAAAAGATTGACAATATCAGGTCCAGACTGCGCAACTATGTTATCAAGCTTAACTGTAGTGGGTATTGTTGACGTCCGGCCTCGTTGATTTTTTATATAGCTCCAAAATGCTTTTGGGTTATTTGGAATGACAGATTCTATCCTATGCTTGAATTCGGAGAAACATTTATCATATAATTTGTGACATCTTGCACGTAATATATTGTATTCTATCTGATCACGAGGATTACCGAATTTTTTGTACTTTTTTCTTACTTTTTCTTTTTCTGTAATCATATTAATCAATGGAGTATTAAACCATAGCGGAAATTTTGCTTTACGTGAACTGCTTTTTGGTATATTGTTATCTATTATTCCATACAGAGAACTGTAAAATGTTGTAACCATTCTGTCTACGTTTTCACGATTTGATAATATTTCCTGCCAGTTAGTTTTTTTGAGTTCCTGAGTAATTACGGAGTAATCGGCTCTGTAAAAGTTATGCTTAGTGACACATTTTGGGCGAAGGAAAGTTATATTATCCCACGGTACATTCATGGAGAGACTAGGGTGATACATGTTACATTTGCTTAAAATACATAAAGGCACTGTTACATTAATGCGAGGAATATTAGTTATGATTAAGTCCAAAAATCTATTATCCTTATTGCCAATGCAATTAACTTGAGAAAGCCCATTCATATAGATAAAATCCACTAAACAATGTCCGAGGGGAGTATTATAATTATAAGGTGACATGATGCAACTGTTATTATAGCTAGATTTCCACTCGATAAACCCAAGATTGAAATCCCCCAAAATTATAAGGTCATCAGTTTGCTGAATAACTTTTTCGATGTTAGCAAGGAATGATTGGAGAGTTTCCATCTTTACAGGGGGTGGTAAGTACACAACACATATCGCGACTTTTCTTATTGTGGGTCCCACACCAATTTGTAGTATTATCCACAAGTCCTCTACATCACTTTCAAAACTGACGCATCTAGCTGAAGGAATATTACATGAAACTGCAATGACTACCCCTCCACCATCGCTTTTGGAACTTTGAATGAAATTACGATCTCTACGATAAACTACATACCTGTTATCGAATAATACATTATCAGAAATACTTGACTTGAGCCACGTCTCGGTTAATGCGATAACATTATAATTACTAGTATGAATGTTTTTTAAATAATCGCTAGTTTTAGTCCTTAAATCCATATTCAATTGATGTGCGTACATTGGTCCCGTTTTCAGGCCCGTTGACTGTCATGTTTATTATGATGGCCAGCGCTCAACGTTTGCGAATACACGGAAATTAGGTCAGGACTCGGGACCCCGGACTTTGGACTCGGGGTAAACGAGCAAGACTCGTCTCGTCGGATTACTGCGGCCCTAATGTAGTTTTATATGGCCTGTATACGCGGATTACATTCCCATTGTTTGTACGTCTTGTGAGTGCTTGTCGAGGGTTTATGAAAGGCAACAAATTTGGAAATCTTAGGTCAGAATGGCAAGGAAGAGTATCTATTTTTTCGTCACTATACTAAAAATAGATACTCTTTCTTGTCATTCTGACCTAACATTTCCAAATTTGTTGTTAGATGTTTGTTAAAAAACTATTATACCCAAGAGAATTTGTCTACTTGATAAACTTTACAGCAATAACAATGAATAGACAAAGAAAGATATTATGTGGCAGTAATAATTTTATCTTAATAGCTAAAGCTTTTTTAAAAGATACATAACCACTAGCACACACTAGATTCTATAATAAAACGTAGAAACAGTCTTGGATTCAGTTCAAAACCTTTAATCAGAATAATCTAAGTGACTAGACTGGACGTACGAGGCTCGCAGCCTTCTTAGCACGCCAAGTTTATCTAGAATCTAGACGTTCGTTATCGCGTGATAACAATGCAGGTGTAATTCGTTTTGATGCACGGAAATGTTAAATGTATTTATATCTGCGGTATGTGGAGTTGAAATATTGGTTGTGAAATTCTGTTGGATATTTTACCAACTTGTATAATTTGTGGGAAATAATTGAAGTGCCGATATTATCAGTATTATTTTATGTGCACCGATATAATTGCTCTTCGAAAGTAATTATATGGATTATTATAACTGCATTCAACCTTTCTACCTCCGCTAGAGTAGTATTTCAATAAATCTAGTGTAAATACTTCTTCTTTATAATACCTTACTAGTATATTTCAGTTTTTTCTTACTTACAATAATTTACAACAGATACAGTATAATAGTTTTATTCCTTTTCTTTTTTTTTTACCACTTTTGAAGTTACTTGTATAAATATTGTGGTTTTCTTAAAAAAATATATGTAACATTTTAGTATTTCAATAATATTAGAATATAATCTTAATATATATATTTCTTGTGTGCGTGTGTATGTGACTGAACTCCTCCTAAACGACTGGACCAATTTTGATGAAATTTTTTGTGTGTGTTCGTGGAGATTCGAGAATGGTTTAGATTTACAGTTTGGTCTACTGGAAAATGTTTTTTCAATTAATTTCTTATTTATAAGGAGTTGTTGATTTTGGTTATACCATACAAAATGTTCATGGGTTTGTAACTGTCAAACATTTAATGTTCATACCGTCAATACGGTAAACTCTTCCCTCAAATTAAATAACGTATTTAAATAAAGGTTTCGAATCGACAACATATATCCACAATATTCGATTAATGGCGTATTTTAGATTTTAAAGATGTAAAATAATGACAGTAATGAAAAGTGGTTGACATTTAAATTGGTTGTCAAATATTTATGCATACGTTCAGAAATTTAATTTGTGTAAACTAAAGAGTATATTATGAAGCTAAATAAATATAGGACAATCAAATAAATAATATTCACACGTAAGAAGTTTTACTTCTTTTCAAGATAGAATGTCACTTGAAAATGAAAAATCTTTCATAAAATAACACATAAAAATAAAAACTGAACTGAACTGAATAAAATAACAATTTTATATAATTATGGAGAATATTGCAGGGATTCTCAAATTAGGCGTTGTCTGTGTCTTGAGAAACCAGTTATATATAATTGTTACTACCGTTACTCAATGACCGTTACTACATTAATTGTGTGTGTGAGTGTATTTCTATGAAAATTTATATTTAATCTCTTTATTACTAACAAAAAGTAATGGCGTAATGTTTTTGGAAAACAGCATACTGGGGGTGAAATAAGGGATGGAATATTGCATGGATAATCAAAATCGCTAAAGTGTTTAATGTCAAAAATTTATAAGGCACACTATTTGGATATGGAGAAACGGGATATAATAGAGTGGGAGGTAGGGGAGAGGACTGGGATAGCTGACACATTTGATAGGACGAAATGTAAATGCACGGTATAAGACGGGATGGTCAATGAAGAGAAAAGACGGGACGTATCGGGAAGTGACTGAACAGACGGGATGGGACGGAATTGAGCAGGACAGTAGGATAGCTAATTCATGTTTAGGTATACAAGAGCTTATACGAAAAATAACATGTATTTGGTGTGGAGTAAAATAAAAAAATATCTGCATCCAGGCAAAGGTGGGTCGGGCTTTTTTGCTATGCTAAATAATTCAATATAAAATTCATCATATAATAACTAAGCCATAGCGAAGCGTGGTCGGGTCATCTATGGTATCTTTTAATTGATTTCAATGAATGTCGTCGGAGTAGTAACAGTGTTATAATATTTCCACAGCAAAATAATGATTTGAATCTGGAGAGATGGGATAGAATAGAATATAATGTGGATAAAATGGGACATAAGAATAGGTACAGGATGGGATTGAAAATGGATAAGCAGTTTAGACAACGGCTGTCATATTGATTTTAAATAAAATATGGACTGGAATCTGTATTTGCACCCAGGCGAAGCCGGGCCGGGCCGCTAGTCTTAATATATATATTTCTTGTGTGCGTGTGTATGTGACTGAACTCCTCCTAAACGACTGGACCAATTTTGATGAAATTTTTTGTGTGTGTTCGTGGAGATTCGAGAATGGTTTAGATTTACAGTTTGGTCTACTGGAAAATGTTTTTTCAATTAATTTCTTATTTATAAGGAGTTGTTGATTTTGGTTATACCATACAAAATGTTCATGGGTTTGTAACTGTCAAACATTTAATGTTCATACCGTCAATACGGTAAACTCTTCCCTCAAATTAAATAACGTATTTAAATAAAGGTTTCGAATCGACAACATATATCCACAATATTCGATTAATGGCGTATTTTAGATTTTAAAGATGTAAAATAATGACAGTAATGAAAAGTGGTTGACATTTAAATTGGTTGTCAAATATTTATGCATACGTTCAGAAATTTAATTTGTGTAAACTAAAGAGTATATTATGAAGCTAAATAAATATAGGACAATCAAATAAATAATATTCACACGTAAGAAGTTTTACTTCTTTTCAAGATAGAATGTCACTTGAAAATGAAAAATCTTTCATAAAATAACACATAAAAATAAAATGGTTGCCTGTAAAGTCGGTTTTACGGGCGAAGATTTTACGTGACAACGTCTTTTTCTCGGTAGAATATTTATTGATATGAATATAATTAAATTGCACAATAGGAACAAGGAATTGAATGAAAATAAGAATTGCACAAATTTTAACTATAGAAATATATTTTGTTTACTAAAACACTATCAACATTTATCAATAGTATGACATAACCTATAAACTCAGTTTCTCAACTTTTGTGTCAATCTAACAATTAATCAATCAATCATAGTTTACGATAATGAAATATCAGTGTACAATTATTAACCTTTATTGTTGTAGTTGTTGTAAATGATAAATGACGAATCTAAGCACTCCATATTTTCACTACAGACACAGCTGACGATACTTTAACCACACGTGTGAACTTGTATTGTGACGCTTTCTTGTTTTTCCAACGCCAAGAACGTTCGAGAAAGACAAAGACAGAGACACAAGCATGCGCCGATTCAATGCGCCTAATTCTCTAGTGCTGCGCGCGCGGCAGACCGATCATAGTTGAGTGGGAGAGAGACGCAAGGCAGTCGGCGGGCCTCTCTCTCGTTCGGTGACTCATCGTAACGTTACCGGGCGTTACACTTTTTCATAAGTGACTCCCAGCCGCAACCTAATTTAAGACGTTGTCACGTCAAAAACTGAACTGAACTGAATAAAATAACAATTTTATATAATTATGGAGAATATTGCAGGGATTCTCAAATTAGGCGTTGTCTGTGTCTTGAGAAACCAGTTATATATAATTGTTACTACCGTTACTCAATGACCGTTACTACATAATTTGTGTGTGTGAGTGTATTTCTATGAAAATTTATATTTAATCTCTTTATTACTAACAAAAAGTAATGGCGTAATGTTTTTGGAAAACAGCATACTGGGGGTGGAATAAGGGATGGAATATTGCATGGATAATCAAAATCGCTAAAGTGTTTAATGTCAAAAATTTATAAGGCACACTATTTGGATATGGAGAAACGGGATATAATAGAGTGGGAGGTAGGGGAGAGGACTGGGATAGCTGACACATTTGATAGGACGAAATGTAAATGCACGGTATAAGACGGGATGGTCAATGAAGAGAAAAGACGGGACGTATCGGGAAGTGACTGAACAGACGGGATGGGACGGAATTGAGCAGGACAGTAGGATAGCTAATTCATGTTTAGGTATACAAGAGCTTATACGAAAAATAACATGTATTTGGTGTGGAGTAAAATAAAAAAATATCTGCATCCAGGCAAAGGTGGGTCGGGCTTTTTTGCTATGCTAAATAATTCAATATAAAATTCATCATATAATAACTAAGCCATAGCGAAGCGTGGTCGGGTCATCTATGGTATCTTTTAATTGATTTCAATGAATGTCGTCGGAGTAGTAACAGTGTTATAATATTTCCACAGCAAAATAATGATTTGAATCTGGAGAGATGGGATAGAATAGAATATAAGGTGGATAAAATGGGACATAAGAATAGGTACAGGTGGGATTGAAAATGGATAAGCAGTTTAGACAACGGCTGTCATATTGATTTTAAATAAAATATGGACTGGAATCTGTATTTGGACCCAGGCGAAGCCGGGCCGGGCCGCTAGTATTCAATAATATTCTAATTATAATATTAGAACTTGATACATATTTTAAAGAATCATGACAACAGTGTATTTTTCAAAATGAGAAAGCAATAATATTAATAAAGTACTTTGTAATGATTCAAAATATTACACATCTGCTTACTTTTTCGAATGTATAGGCGTGACTATATAAGTAAATTTAAACTCAATATCTAGAAAATATTTGATTGTTTTTCATTTTCATTTTCAATTATGTGATATGAAACGGTGAGGCAACTTGATCCAACTCAACCAGTATAACACAGCGCGGTCCTACCATTCAAAATTATCAATATTCTCGCTAGCCTAACAGTTGATCTGTACTTAGCAACATAACTCAGGGGCACGATAAACAAACAGTACAGACAAACATGCTTAAGAGATTAGTGTAGAACACGTACGTACTGCGTAATCTCAGGCCGGTATTTCACATTAGGTCGCTTTCGGAAGTTAACCACTACGGGAGCTTATTATCAACGTAATTACACAGATTACAACAATTTACGCTTAAACTTACAAGATGCTTAACATCTTAATTGGCTTTAATAAGAATTCGTTTGTATGTGGAAGGAGCTTGTAAAGGACCCGAAGAGGTAATATGGGAATTTAATATTTTCAATATGTTAATACGACTCGTAGAACGATACGTATGGTTCTAGTTAAATGTTGGTGTCCTGATTGTATCTCCGCCTACTGTATCTGTATCAGCCCATATACGTCCTACTGCAGGGCACGGGCCTCCTCTACAATCGAGAGTACGATTGAGGGTGGTTAGGCCATATAGTCCACCACGCTGGCCTAGTGCGGATTGGCGGACTTACATACCGCAGAATATTTTATAAATCGCCATGGCATGCAGGTTTCCTCACGATGTTTTCCTTCACCGTTTTTGTGCGTGGTGATTGACTATCAATACACACATGACTCTGAAAAGTCAGAGGTGTGCCCTGGGATTCGAGCCCGCGACCACCGTGAACATGTTGGTAGCCGCGTCTAGTCCGTTTACCAACAGGCCACCACGCACTTTCTGGAAAAAAGCTGTGAGTTTATGTATGTGTTTTTCATATGTATGTGTACTCGTAGTAGAAAATCTTATTCTTCTTATTCAAACATTGGTGAAGCCCCACTGTTAGTACTTTAATTGAATGATTGTAGTAATCAAGGCTATACTAAGATGAAACGACAGCTTTCCTGTCGTGTCTGGAGAAGAGCATTGCCGGAGATCCGTTACCTCAGTTTTCTACTGTACCATTTTCTTTCCTCTCCTAGCTATTTTTTTAGCCAGGCTGTATCAACTATTCAATTTTTTTACGAAGGTATCCATTTACGAACTTGTTAGCCAATTGGGCAATTGGATTATATAAAATCATTTATTTCAAACTACTACTAGTCTATATGACGTCAACCCTCCCATAAAACTATTTAGTCTCACAATATAATACCGAAACAGAGCCATAACCTTTAAGTTAAAAGCAGTAACGAAGTAATTAACAAAGTCCATTTAGAACGAGGCAAGTATGGAGCGAACGCAGTCGGAAACAGACCAGCGTATATTGCTGAAGTGTCTCGGTGAAGTTCGGCCGGGTTGTGGGGATTATCTCATTCTAAGGCGCTGTTAAACGGACCCCGGCTGATATATTGTGGACAGAGATATGGGAGCTGCTTGGTGGACGCGGGTTTGTGGACTCAATTTAATGTTATGTGTTTTTTTGTTACAACAGGTTTGAAACTTTTTTGATTAATGGCCATTATAAATATATCTAAAACTGTGCTTGGTAGTCAACCTCTTGTAATACTAATACATATGCAAAATGTATATATTTGACAAATGGCGTAATTTCAAACATATTTTTCAGAAATTTAAGTCTAGAAAAGAATGGTCAAATATTATCTCGTCCTTTTCTATAGTATAAGGTACATTCTAGGGCAGATCTGACCACGCAAGCTAAACTCAGATATATTTGCAAATTACACATGAAAACCGTTACCCTAATACCAAGGATACCTATATCTAAATACTGTTCTATCTATCTTGAAAAATACCTTCATGTTACTATTATACAATGTACCAACATCACGTCCTTGATCATATCAAATTCACTACAAAAAGCATCAAGGACACAATAGTGATGTAGATGCTCATGTCTCCTTGAACGCAGAGGCCGTGGAATACGATAAACTGCATCCCTCGCTGCATTACCTTCACAGCATTTTTCTTTGCGAAGTTAAACCTTGACACTGTTTGAGCAAGTTGCACTTAGCCCCGCGCCAGGGCTGCCACCGCTCAGTTATCTCGCACATTTTAAAAAGTCACGTTTCGAAGCTTTGAGAATATTTGAACATGCACTTTTTGTTGTGGTTTGAGGGTAAGACGATGGTCGTATCATTATTTTTCAAGTATGCGTAAGAATTTATTGGGTTGGTGCATTTAGACAACGATTTTATATGCATTACCTAAATTCTAAATAAATATTTTATAAAAAGATAATATGTATACCAAGTATTGAAAACCATAAGCTGTTTAGCAATCACATCAATAGACTGGGCATACAGCCAAACCAGTTTTATTTCCCTTTTTAAAATGTTAATTTTTAAAATTGAGCGAATAAAATCTGGGTAGCTTTTGCTGAAAACTAGATTTTCATCATAAATATATTTTTAATCCACGTCTCTGCACTCCACTTTCATTCAGACAACCCTATGAGCCTGAGCGAGTAGCCCTGCCCCGCGCACCCCCGCGCTGCCCCCGCCGTGGCCTACCTGCCCGCCCCGCTGTCGACATGTGTCGCTCCACGTAATCTGATGTCCGGCGGAGTGATGTCAAACTGCGATGTATGTGGAAACGGTTTTTTAACTCTTCGAATATGGCATTTTATGATTGATCGCCAAATAAAGTAGAAAATAACACCTTTGTTGGCTTCGATCAAATATACTCTAGATTATAAGTAACGGCTTAAAAACCGCAACATAAATAAGAGCCCAATGAGAGTATACTCTAAATGTTAATCAAAAGGAATAATGTTTATTGTTACCTGAAGTTGTTTAAAAATCTAAAACTGGTACATCTCGTAATTCAAAATGCAAATGGAGAAATATAAGCAACTTAGGCCACTTCTGACACATGGAATTGTTTCGGACCCTGTTCCTAGTACTTTCATCGAAGTTTGGCGGTCAGAAATATTTTATTGCAATTTAAATATTTAAGCACATTACTTTAAATAAATTAAAATAAATATGTAACATTATAGTAACAATTAAGCTTGAGTTTTAATTAATGCTGCTGCGGTTTAAAATGCGCAACCAAGGATTTATTTTATATGAAAATAAATTGAATCTGAAATAAATTTAATTGTTAAAGTACTTCATTTATCTGCTTGGAAATATAAATAAACTGGAAATACACGTTACAAATAGTGACTGTTATTTTAATGAAGATGTCATATCACAACAAGAGAATAAGTTGTTTAATTTAAAGAGCACACTTGTGAGACAGCGAGCACGTTTGTACAGACTTATGCCTCCTCCAGAAAGCTCAAGTTTCTCACTTCGTCGACTGCCTCGCACTCAGAAAGTCCTGTTACTTTAATTTCCGCTCGTCTCTACTCAATTTTCGCGAGCTTTTTGAACTTGTACGTGTATGCAAAAGCACACACTGAATGTTATTAAGGTCGTAGAGTTTTTAAGCTCAATTGAACTTTATTGAAGCGAAGTTTTGAAATTAAGAAGTGTCTGCCGACAAACTTTGTGCGTTCGCTTCTTAGGTGAACATAAACGTTCTGTTTAACGTTTCCGTTGTTGCAATCTCACGACGTTTTGTTCATTAATTCTAATTTGCAAGGGAATTAAATAAAGCACGGGCTAGTTTTAAATTTAATTTTAGCAGTTATTTCGTGACTTTTATTGTACAGTTGGGATTATACATTATAAATATTTTTAGGCTTTATTTGCTGAAGTATCTATCTTTATTTTATCCTGCCAATTGCACATTTTAAGTAGATCTATTTTAAGTAAGAAGATTAAGTTTTTTAAAAACATTTTTTTGACTTTAATAATATAATCAGAGTCCCTAAAAATAAATTCCTCTTATATTGATTTTAAAATGAAATTTCTTTATAATTTCATCAAGAGGATTGATTAGATTATTCAATAAATTTTAGTTTACGTTCTGGCGCGGTGATTCACTAAGACATTTTTCATTTTTCCAAGTGAAATATTATAGTTTATAGACTTTAAATATCTCGCTAAAGGTTTTAGTGAAAAAATCCTTTATATTTTTGAAAGCACGTATTTTTTATGACTGGGCCTATTATCCTAATACCATTCCGAGTATCGTGATCTAGGATTAGCGGCTAAGACATTAAGTTCATTCTGATGGATATCGAGTATCCAGCGGCGGTTGATGTCATACCCCAGATAACCAAACTTATTCTAAGTTACGCAATTGCTAAACATTTGTCAAATGGACTATGCGTTAAAAAAAATTTCAACAAAATCATTATGTAAATACATGAACTCATTATGTGGCGTATTAGTGTAGGTTAGGTAAATAGGACTGCCTCGGTGGCGTAGTTGTACTCCGGTACGGTTACAAAGCTGAGGTCTCGGGTTCGAATCCCGGGTTGGGCAAAGTGATATTGGATTTTTCTATTCATTATCAGCCCAGAGTCAGGAATTTGTGCCCGATATGGCGATAGGCTCGCCACCTATCACATCATGGGACGGAACATACAAGGCGAAATGTGGGTGCCCTGGCACCTCTGCCTACCCCTTCTGGGAAAAAGGCGTGAGTTTATGTATGTATGTATGTAGGTAAATAGGATAGAAAATAGCACAACTTATTTATGAAATATGACTATAATATCACTGCTACATGATACATTATTGGGTGCCTAAATTGTATTGTTTCATTTGATATGGCTGTGTCTCATAATTTGTGGAGCTTTTAAAATACCATTTTAGCATATTATACATGGCTGCAATGCATAATAAAGTAGTAGGAAGTTTTGATATTCGGCACATTGTCGGCGATATCTTATATGATATTACACAACAAAGTCACTGCCTTTAAATCGCTTTTATGACCATGGCTACTTGTGTGAAATCTCCCATGTTTCTAAAAAAGCCTCTCGAATTATTATTATTTTATCATTTCTTGCACAACATTTCATGTCCATTATTGTTAATAGATTTAGAATAAATTAAAATATGGACAGCGATCACTTTTGTAAAAAAAACTTAAAAACTCTTAAAACAAGAAAAAATATATAATTTATTGCAGCAATGTAATAACTAAGCTTTAGTCAAACGGACGACGGAATTGCTGTTACTTTATTGCAATGAGTGGCGAGATGAGCATGCCGTTCGTTCGTTTAATCTCAATTCAGATTGACGTTTTAAAGAATTAGCAACTGTGATTGCACTTTTCAATAATATTATCGGGGATTAAAAAGATTGACAGCCTGAGAGCACAAGGCAGTTTGTGGAAATCACCTTCGAACAAACTGCATAGTCGAAATGACCAATGTTTAGTTATTAAGAGTTACATAGCACCCGTTAAAAAATGCCAGAAACTTTATGGGCGCCCTCGTTTGACATTTAAACGAATGTTATTCAAATCCTGTCACCACGCATTGGTTCAATCATCACTATACTCCACAGTCTATGTTTAGGAAATTCGAAATTTGATTAGCACTAGGAGATAGCACGTCAGTCGACTCATGCTATCTGCGTAAAAAATATGATGACATACTTCACACGAGTACATCGCAAAATATACTGCCTGTAGTAAAGAAACTTGTGAACCAAATTCTATCTAAGATAATTTTTTTTTTTTTTTAATAGTATAAGTCGAATTCTCTAATGGCATAACTAAATTTGATATGGATATATCATACTTGTTTAAAGAAATACATCAGCAAAACATTGGCAAAACATACTTCAACTTTACTTTTAGTGCGACACTATCATCTCAGTAGATCTGGCTGTGCCACTCCAAATAAAGTAATAAAACGATTTTTAATAATTAGGATAATTCTAGCACAAACGCAAAAACATATAGAAAAGCGGGTTCAGTCCTAAATCCTGGCACAAGCGGTACTTGTCCCCGTGGTGGGCTTGTCTTGAGCCGCGACAATCAGAACAATGCTTGTCGCGAGCACGGCGCCTGCAGTCGACCCCACAACCTGTGTGGAAACGCTTCCTTTATATCAGTAATGCGATTAAAATGCGTGAAATTATATCACACTCCTAAGAAATAAGTATAAAGAACCAATTAAAATATTTTTTGTTGAACCAAAAGATGCTAAGGATTCAATATCTAATCTCGGATCAAATATCTGATTATATGTTTTTGGGTAAACTAAAAATTAATAAACCAATTTTTTTACTAAAATGTTATAGTTTAAGTCTGAAACATTCTAATTTTATTGTATCAAATAACTGAATAAAATTCATTGTTAATACCTCTTAGAGTATTCTGATTTATTTTGGTTTATGCTAGTACATCTAGAAGATTTTTCACAAAGATAGTTTTTTATTTGCAATAATTGTCATATTCACCGCGTTACTAGCACAAAGCCGAGTATATTTTTATTAACCTTCGCATTACATATTCCTAAGTTTCCAATTAACGTCAACATTGTGCCCTGATACGGGGACACTGCGTTGCAGCGCCGGGATTATTAATATGAAAGCGGCAGATAGAGCACGACAAACGACACTCATTGTCTGTGTCGCTTTATGTTCTAACCGTTTGTGTTCAGTTTTATTTTGTGACGGTAGATAATGGGCTCATTGTGTCCAGCTTCCTACTAATCTCTGCCGTCATGATTTGTGCCTGTTACTGACATATTTTAACGGTATATGTGACTGAAATAAGCGGATGTCAAGTGGAAGGTCCACGGCGTAAATTAATAAGGGTCGACCCGTTGTGATTGTGTATGTGTGTGTCAGAAAATCAAGGTGAAGTAAAGTTATTACATTTTTTTGATTAGTAACAGATAAATTCTAGAAACTACTGCTATCAATTTTCCCTTCCACGTATTGTTGATTTTTA
Source organism: Hyles euphorbiae (assembly GCA_023078785.2). NCBI lineage: Eukaryota > Metazoa > Arthropoda > Insecta > Lepidoptera > Sphingidae > Hyles > Hyles euphorbiae. The sequence continues at coordinate 405,752 of CM041049.1, forward strand.
GAGAACCGCAACATTTTATACTGTATGCACAAATCTTTGAACAGATGTGGTCGATTAGTGACAACAAAATGAGGCTCACAGTCGCTTACATACATGCATACATAATTAAATATTAAAAAAAATATTTTCAGAATATCAATTAATTTAGGAATAAAACCATCTTCCAAAATAAACACTCTTTGCACTAGAGCCGCAAAATTAGTGTTTTATTTGTATCGTAAGGTGCTCATTAAAAGGTCGTTCACCTTCTATATATGAATGTCTACGACGCACGACCGATGAAGGTGGTGAGCGCGAATTACTTGCTGATAATGCTGTTTTATACGAAAATTTATGACGCTATTTATCTACCACTAAGTGTTTTATTTCTCTATTTAGTTTCGATTATCATGAGTTGTAGTTTTAACAAGGATTTTATTGTTGTATTGGAAGTGAATGTTTAAATAAGCAATAATTTTTTATTTGGATTTCGGTACTGATACGTGCAAAAATTAATTCATCGTATTGTTAATTTTAAAATGCGCTTTTATCTTTACCGCGCTCAATGCAGAAACTAAGCGCGAAATTAGTATTTTCTGATTCTATTTTATTTGCCAGAGACGGCAGGTTATGCGTAGATTGTATAAAATATAGAAATAATTTGTCTACTAAGAATTCAACACCTCACAATGCCAGCGAGCAGTAGCCACGATAACACTAAGCAGACAGGTTAACCCCAAACAACGTCTAAGAAACTTACAAGCACGTTCCGAAATTTCGCTTCTGGAAATTATTTCTTGCTCACGTCCGTCGCAGGCCGGCATTACGGTTGTCTCATTAAAACTCGTTCCCTTATCTGCAATATTACCTGTGAATTCTGCAGCCATCTGTACCCGTCTTGTCGGTATTTAGCCGAAAATGGCTATTTAACAATTCGGCCCGTAGACGGCCTGTCCCATAAATCATATAGACGATTAACGGCCGCCGCCCGCCGTGGACCCCTTTATTCAGGTGCGGATTTGGGAATTTTCCGATACGGAAAAAAGTTATGCGTGAAAATGGAAAATATATGTGGACATAAATTGTAATTGGGGCTGGAAAGTGTCCACGACCGTGTTCAACTAAGTGAATTTGATCCTTATGTGATAAAAGATACTCTATTCTGCTGTTATTTGTACTCGGAGTCATTCTGTCATAAAGATGAACTGATATATTATAAGGTCAATTATTAACCGGAGAATTTAAATACAGAACGGTAGAGTCTAGTGTTGTATCTTTGTTTAATGTCTTGGATGCCGTACACTGTAGATCAAATCAAATACAGAGCAGTGCTAACCAAACTCTCGCGTACTATATAATATAAAGTTATGATACCTACTTAAAGATATTGAAATAATAAAATCTTAATCTCTTTCATCCTTGTCACAAAAAGTCAACCCTCTAAACATTACCGGATTTGGAGACAAAAATAACGTTCATGTTGTTTTAGGCCCGTATTTATCTCCGAGTCAGCTTTAAGCGAAATCACTCTAGCCTTTTCAACGTAATCGAGTAACATTCAAATACTCTCCAACTCTACCATTTTATTAGAGGTAATTTAATTGAATATAAATTGAGTAGAGCGGGTTTAACTCGGGACAAATATTTGTATCGTTTAAAGGTATAAATGAAAAGGATTTTAGCCTTAAGTAGATACTTTGAAGGTAGCTTAACGGAGCCTAAAAGTATCAATAGATAGAAACTGATAGTAGAGTATTGGGAAATTAATTATTTGACCTGATTTCATGTCAGGCTTCTCTCGAGTAGATAAGACGACGACCTGTTAAATAGGCCCTTTTGTATCATACGATAGCGATATACGAAGCGATTTAAGTGTTTAGAGAGATGGAGTCCTCAATTTACGCAATAAATAGTAGTTATATTTCCTGTTGGTAAACCGACTAGACGCGACTGCCAACATGTTCACGGTGGTCGCGGGTTCGAATCCCAGGGCACACCTCTGACTTTTCGGGGTCATGTGTGTATTGATAGTCAATTACCACGCACTAAAACGGTAAAGGAAAACATCGTGAGGAAACCTGCATACCATATCGATTTATAAAAAAAAAATTCTATGGTATGTATGTCCGCCAACCCGCATTAGGCCAGCGTGGTGGACTATATGGCCTAACCACTCTCAATCGTACTCTCGATTGTAGAGGAGGTCCGTGCCCTGTAGTGGGACGTATATAGGCTGATACGACGATATTTCTAGATAAACGCTTTGAAGTTGAAAGAAAATATTTATATAAGTATTTAAATTGAGAGCAACGGGCAGAATAGGCGCCTAGTGCTCTGTTACATTCTAGGATAATTCATTCTACTAAATAAAAGTATGGGATGCGGAAATGCTGTTCACACTGAGCGCTCCTCGCCCTAACTAAAATATATTCGCACTAGAATGTACCGAGTCACTAGGGCGTTTAGATTGCAACTTGTGGTGCAAATGTACAACAATATTAGTATGGACATTTGTTCAATATGAAAATGTGTAAAAAAGGATATAAACCACAACGACCAAAGATGGACATGGACAGTGGCAAACCAAACAACATCATGAATATCAAAGCAATGCATGGTATTCTACTACCCTGGCCGTCTTACGACATAAGATGTAAAGTCTCATTATATCCAGTAGTTATTCTGGCTACAATGTCTTTCAAACCGAAACAGTGCAATTACCCTGCTGGTAGTTGGAAGAAATAGACATTGCGGCATTTTAGGTATAATCTAATACCTTCCACTTTCCGTAGGATTGTGGTGAAATATAACTAAGCGCAGGGGCCACTCTTTTAACTCATAACACGAGTTTCACCAAGGGACTTATGATTAATGCGAACTAGGCGGAAATTTACGTGCCCTCCGCGCAACTGGACCAACGGAATTATAAAGTTATGCTCGGGTTTCGGTGAAATACAACGTCTGAGGCAATCGCTAAGGTGTTTCTAAGATAGCTTTAGTGGTGTGTTTGGAAAGGTACTAAGGATTTATAAGTAGTAGAAATATTTTTATAGAGTGATGATTCACTCAATTTCTTGGGGGTTGGTTCTATCTCTTAGTTAAATATTAGACATTACCAGTGACCCACGTGAAAGACCCTGAATGAAAGCATAAAACAAGATTTTAGTATAATTCAATTTATACAATAAACGCTATAGGAAGCAAAAAGCTCGAAAGTAAAATTCCATTCGTTAAATTGTGATGCTATCGTAATTAAAAAATATATCTCACTGGTTTATAACAAACTAGGAAGCTAATTTCAACACATCTAATTTGCAACAACTCATATATTAAAGTCCATAACTCAACGAATTAACGAACGAGAAACAAAATAACCAATGAACTCAATCCATAAAGCATAACATAAGCAACAAAAGCAACAGAAAAAAACTATTTCCGAGTATCCGAGCGTATGTCAAAGTATCTAGAGTAACAATAAAACTACTCGACAAAAGAGCATTCCTTTGTGCTAGTATCAAGATGTTTATTGCAAAAAGCGTGCTCATGGTCCGCGTGATTTCATTACGAGCAGTAAGTTGATAAACTAGTTGGCCTAAATGTACCCTAAAAAACATGAGACGTGTTTACGTAGATCCGCCTTCGCGCTCGTGTCATAAGTCAAAAAAGTTTCGTACTTCTGTGACGTGGGTGTATGAATGTTTAGTAAGGAATGTTTTTCGCGAGACGTGTGATTTTTTGTACATGTTACACTACATTTTTCGTTGCAAATAAGTTTAACAAAAAATATTTTATCATGGGTGAATTTAAAAGAAACATTGGATTCAGTCAGTCGTTCGTGTAGAATCGATTATACATTTAAGTTCTTAAAATCTACAGGACTTCCAATCAGTGTACTAACATTTTACAAATTGGTTTCACGTTGGAAGGAATGCCAACATTTACGAGGTCTAAATAAATAACCACTCCAATTTTTATACATACAATTTAGTTTTGTAATTCATTGTAATTGTTATGGAGTACAATAATATGTAATCAATTTTGGACACAAATAAAAACATCACAATAGCATCATCCATCAAGTTACCATACCGGTTCCTCACTATACGGTTTGTCGCGACTCCGGTGTCGAAATCGGCACATTTTGCCAAAGTGTTTCGCTAACTTGGTCCATATGAACTGAGTGTTGTCGCGCAACTTTTTATAACCTCCCACTTCCCGTTCGCCAGATTTGACAACTTTTACTTTGCACCTCACTCGATATTTCAGCAAGTCACGACAATTCTATATGCCGTCTTGTTTCTTTCTGTTTATACTTATACCTTCAACGTGTATGTATATTCCTGATAAAATTATAAATAATAATTAACAAAGTACTTTTTCATTGTCTTTCTTAGTATGTTGTAGAATTGTATACGTGTTCCCGATAGATCTGGGCTACACTTTTTTTTATATTTTGTTTGCTGCCTGGTTTTAATCAACCCTTAGTCCCAAGAAAATTGTTACTTTGTAATCGCAAAACTTACACAAGTACATTACTCAACCCAGTAATCAAATCTAGGAGATCATAATAACTGTAAAATTGATTTCTGTACAAAAACAACCAGGTATGTCACCACTGATGTTCCTAAAAGCGTAATTACAGAATAAACAATATAAACCCTAAGCAAAATTTAAATTAGACATTTAAAACTGTAAAATTAACATCTTAATGATTTATGAAAATAACTTGGCGGAGGCACGTCGGAATTCCAAACGAAACAATCGCAACGCCCGCCGCTCCCGTAAAACGTGAACTTCAACAGAATATCTTGGAAACCGAACTCTTACAGTTTGGAACAATTTAATGAACCTTTATTGTTAATTTTCTTTGAGTGTGAGTTTTAATATGAGAAACTAAACTATAATATATACTCGAGACCGCTTCGTGGAAACTTACTATTTTGCTTAAAAGCTGGTATTACTGACGCGTGAAACAAGAGCGCCAAAATGAAGAGTGGTTCTCTATATTCTGGGAAAATATTAAATAAATAACACCCAACAGCCACATACATAGTCCTGACCCCACACTAAGATCGAGTCTTGTGTCGTGAGTATCAGGAACTACGAGAGGCTTTTCGGTCTCACAAACACCCAGACCTGGAGGAAATATTTGTAGGCCGCACAACCATTTCTCTCGGTGCGGGGATCGAACCCGCGGCCTCTCATTTCACAGGCGGCGTCTAACCAACTGCGCCACGGAGGCTGTCAATATTCTCTATATCTTATTACAATTAGACTATGTTAACAACTTTGGACAAAACGCCTCGTTCAACTGACAAACATGATCAGTGTTGAGAAATTTTGGAGACATTAGGTCAGCTCACATCAGGGATCAGATAAATAATGAAATTACTGAAGTATTATTGCTCTATGACATAACGGGAAAGGAGAGAACAGAAAAATATATCCGATCAGACTTTTTAACTAAATAGTAATGCAATCATTCCATGATAGTTTTCCAGAGGCAGTGGGTCTATTTTTGTTATTTGTTACATTAAGTATATAAGTATTAACTATATAATGTTTGCAATTCCTATTAAAAGCTTCCTTTTATTACATTATATACACATTATAGTAACGAGTTAGAAGGATCATGAAAATGTAAATTTAAATAAGAAAAGATTCTATAAAATAATAGTTAAGCGCATGAATATAGAATAACGGTCCCTATAACAGGGTAAGGCTCTGTTATAAAGCAAAAAGGTCGTAATTAAGCATGTAGTCGTTTTTATTAAACATCTACTAAATTTTTATGAATACAAGGGGCCGTGAAACTTTCTCAGCTATATTAAACCTTGTGAAATTTTCTACACGAATAAAAGTACTACAAAAGGCTACGAGGGGTTCGCAAAAATTGACTCTCTTTCAAAAGGCTTGGAAGTTTTAAATATCTTCTTCGGGTGATTGTTTTAGAGAAGATTAGTGAGCGTTCATTTTGTTATGGGCAGTGTTTTTAGATCGTAAATATTTAATTTATAGAAACATACTATGGTCAAAAAGAGACAACATGATTGGCAGTCTTTTTACGAAAATTAAAAAACAAAATCTGACAAACACTGATATTGTTGATGAAAAATGACACTTTTAACCTTCTTGTAACATATATTTTTTATTGCAATGAAAGGCGAGACCAGCATGCCGTTTGCCTGATGGTAAGCGATACGACCGCTCATGGACAGTGGCAATACCAAACAACACCATGAATTACAAAGCAATGCTCGGCATTCTATTACACTTGCCATCTCGAGACATAAGAGTTCTTAAGTTTCAATATCTACTAGTTCTTTTGGATTCAATATCTTTCGAACCACTGAAATCAAACATTGAAAAAAAAAAAAAAAAAAAACTATTATTTACGTATTTTATCGCGGATTTGGTTTAATTTTTACATTTTTGACTTCCCGACGTTTCCATTACTTTACAGTTTTCGTGGTCACGGGGCGGACTCACATCCGATAATGGTTTAATCTAAGGAACCATTATCCTTCAAACTGAATCACAACAGTGCATTGACACTGATGTTTGGCGGGAGAAATAGACATTTCGGTGCTACCTACCTAGGCGGCCTCTCACATATGAAAGTACTACCAGCAGAATTAAATGTAAACTGATAAGCTTACCCTTCAGGCTTACTCGAGTGATACAATGTTTTTACAGCAAACTAACGTCAAGTAACAGATATGGTATTGTTGCTACCATTGTCTAACGTTGACAAAGCACTTACAATCCCAAACATAAAGGGCCTATACATGTGGCGGTGGCTACTTACTTTCGTGTATGATATTTCTTGATTGTGACCCGGATTTCTGAACTTGAGACTGAACCCTCCTCGGTCCATAGACTTTTCAAAGCCTCCGTGGCGCAGTTGGTTAGGTTAGTAGTTCTTTCGGGTATACGTCTTACCGAAAAGTCTCTCGTAGTTGTACCCACGACACAAGATTTTATCTTGATGTAGAGTCAGGGAATTGTGACTGTGTATATTTATTTATAGACCAAACTACAGCATATCGTTTCAATCAATTTTACAGTCAAACAAATTGTTCTTAAGCCAATTTCGGAGATTCAAGACAGGCAACATAAACCCAAGCAGTAATAATTTGACGTCAACGAAGTACAAGCTATAGTTGACCTATAAACCGCAGCTAATAAGAGGCTCGTTGTTTACAGCACAGAGTGGTTCATTTTATTGGCCATGAATCAAAAGTTACATTTCACGTGGCCGGCTTCTCAGGAAACTTCACCCGCGCCAATTATTCGCGATACATCTATTTTTATTTTTTCCTGTTACAGTTTTTTTTATGACAGTTACACTTTGTCCACGTCCTTCGTTTGAAAAGTTTTGACTTTACCTACTTACTCTTGCTTGAGTCTTTTGGGGGAAATAGCAGAAAATAAAGCTAATTTTTGTGATATATTAGGTGATTATTTTTTTGGTATTAATTTCAAAAGGTTTATGCTTGCAGTTTGCACGATATAATTACCGATACACTGAACCGACCGATATACTGAATGGCCAGTACAGTGGAATTTAGAGAGATAGAATCAAAAACATAGAACGTGTTTGAAGAAATTGCTTATTTTAAAGAAGACAATTTTTTTTAATAATCCCTTATAATTACTTTGTACGTAATGTCATCACGTTGTCATGATTAATTACATTCATTATCATAGAATATTATGGATCCTTTTAAGTATTTGAATATTTTTGAAAGTCTAATTAAATACATAAATAATTTTAAATTAACGCAGTACAGAAACAAGAAAGCCACAGAAAAATGTTATTATCATGAGATTGACATTTAAAGGAATGGAATTAGCCGCCGATGGTGCTTTATATTTACTTTTCTTTGAAATATTTCATCAAAATTCATTTATAAGATTGCGAATCTTGTGCCCGCCTTTGTTGTTTATCTTTGAAGATTGTTTAGCATTTTGGATCATTTGTTGAGACAATTGAAGAATTTTAACATGAATTTAAAATTATAAAATGGTTACCTTTGTTCGTTTACACCGAGATTGATGTACAGAACTTATTGTTTGTGCAATCAATTATTATGAAAATAAAATATTTCATAAACTACCACGTCGATAACAAATTATTTAGATAGTATTACACGCAAAAAATACATAAAAAAATTATAAGCATGGTTTTACATGATTTTAAACAAGACGATACGTGGGTGAAGTGCCTCAGCTGTCTACCCCTTAAAAAGGCGTGATTTTATGTATGTACAGTCAGTGACATAAGTCGTTGAACACATTCAAAACGCCAAAAGTCTTGCACACATGAAGCAACAGAAGTGGTTGAGCAGGGTCGGCCACAAAAATTCGTGAACACCTTAAGGTTACAAAAGTTTCTGAACAACAAAAGCAACAAAATTCCTGAACACGCAAATTGTACATAAGTCAGTAATTTTTTGATATCTTTGTATTGCGCGCACCCACCGACTTCGACAGTGAACACGTTAGCTGTTAACTATCTGGCGAATTTCCGTAACAACTCATAACTATATTCAATGTAGTTTCTCAAAATATTTCCTAAAGCCACAACGCGTGATTTATATCAGTGGAGACAATTAAAAATAATAATTATTAGTCAGAATGGAAAATACTTTTTCAAAAGTTTCTGAACACCTATAAAAAGCAAGTTTGCCGCAGATGTGTTCAGCTACTTTTGTCGCTTTGTTATGGATTCATTGTAAAATATTATTTCATCATTTATATTTTTTGCTTTTCTCTGCATTTATTATTGTATTAAATTGCAATGAGTAGCTAGACGAGCATGCCGTTCGCCTGATGGTAAGCGATACGACCGCTCATAAACAGTAGCAAAACCAAACAACACGTTGAACTACAAAGCACTGCTTGACATTCCACTGCGCTCGCCATCCTGAAACCTAAGATGTTAAGTTTCAAAATATCCAGTAGTTACTCTGGCTACAATACCGTTCAATCCGAAACACAACAGTGCATTTACACTGCTGTTTAACGGGAGAAAAAGTCATTGCGGTGGTACCTACCCAGATGGCCTCTCACATATGAGAGACCTACCATCAGTGTTATTGTGAAATAACATTTATTTATGAGAAGTTTTTAGCATGTGGAGATAATAAATAACAATAATTTTATTAGTCAGAATTTTGAATTTAGTGGCGGCAATTTTGAACTCTTTAGTTATTGGGCAATTGGTCTCCAATTTTATTTCACGGTTTATATTTTTTACTTTCCTCATCATTGACTTATTGTTTTCTGTTTTTGAGAAATAATATTTATTTATGAGAAGTTTAAATGTATTGTTCATCTGTTATTAGCATGAGATATTAAGCAATAAATTTTTAAGGTTAAAAAAACATTTATCTCAAAAGATTTTTCTAAATTTCACTTCATGAGATATTATAATTATATAGGTAAAATTGTGCTAGTATCGGACAGTACTAATCTATAATTTAATGATGTGGGTAAGACAGTTACAATGTGCTTATATTGGAACAATAACACAATAAAATACCCACATGTCAATTCACAAACCAAGTCTCGCTGCCAGGGCCGCATTCAAAGCTTTGATTTTTGTTTAAATAATTCAATTTTTGTCTTGGAAATACGGAAGTTATCATTTTCTTTTATGATTGTTGGCAAGTCGTTATACATTTGTGCTCCTTCATATCTAATACTTTTTTCAATGTAATTTTTGCGTGGTGTCGGCATACAAATTTTACTTGAATTTGTAAGTACTCTACGTCAGAGTTCTTTTTTAATTTGAAAGTTAAATTTGAATTAATTTTATTTACTATTATTTTTCTTATTAAAAGGCAAGTGTTGAATTTATGTAAATAATCAATATTTAATATAAATATAATTAAACTTCTTGAGTTTTTATATACTCTTGTTTTTATGTGGACCTATTATCGTCTAAATCGTACGTATCGTTTTCCATTGATCTTACAATTTTGAATATCGGGCACAAAGAACCCAGTGGATATTGATTTTGAAACCAATCGGACCAATAACTAAAAAGTAAAAAATTGCGGCCAAAATATTCTATTTTGACTATCAATTTAGAATATCGGAGCGAAGAGTCTCTCAGATATGTATTCTGAACCCAATTGAATCTAAAAAGTTCAAAAATGCTGCTACTATTTTCTTTCTGAATCTAATAATAAATAATTAATATTTATTTACGCCACTGATATAAAACACGCTTAAAACTTCTCATAAATAAATATTATTTCACAAAAACAGGAAACAATAAGTCAATACAGAGAAAAGCAAAAATTATAAATTATGAAATAACATTCTAAAATGAATGCATAACAAAGCGACAAAAGTAGCTGAACACATCTGCGCAAACTTGCTTTTTATAGGTGTTCAGAAACTTATGTACCATTGGTGTGTTCAGGTATTTTGTCGCTCAGAAACTTTTGAAAAAGTATTTTCCATTCTAACTAATAATTATTATTTTTAATTGTCTCCATTGATATAAAACACGCGTTGTGGCTTTAGGAATATTTTGAGAAACTACATTGAATATTGCCAGATATTATATTAGAAAATTGCCAGATAGGTTCATATCGAAGTCGGTGGGCGTACGGAATACAAAGATATCAAAAAAATTACTGACTTATGTACAATTTGCTTGTTCAGGAATTTTGTTGCTTTTGTTGTTCAGAAACTTTTGTAACCTTAAGGTGTTCACGAATTTTTGTGGCCGACCCTGCTCAACCACTTCTGTTGCTTCATGTGTGCAAGACTTTTGGCGTTTTGAATGTGTTCAACGACTTTTGTCGCTGACTGTACATTTATATGTAAAAATTAGCTGCTTTAGCGTCAAACATGGATGCAAAGTGCATAAGGTAAATAATATATTTCTTCTCCGATTTAGCAGGAGGTAGTAAATTATACAATAGTGAAAACTCGGGTGGGTTCGCGACTATATAAAATAAATCAAATGATTCCTCCACTATCGAATTATGGCCGATATTGAGGCGCAATTTGTGTCGGGCGCAGAAGCATGTGTTGTCAGCGACCGCTGGTAATTAAAAATTATTCTGGTTATTGGTTATTATGGCGGGTAATGATATCTCTCGTGTTATTCGGGCCCGCCGCTTTTTATTAAGTTAAGGCGAGTGAAACAACCATTATTGCATTTATTTTATTATAAACGGGATTAAGTCAAATTTGGCAAATTTAATTTTCTATCCTATAAAGGCTGGATACAAACTAAAGGTTTTATTATAAGATATGTATGCATGGTATCATCGGTAACATAATATTTAAGATAGTAGTCTAACCAAAACTAACTTTAAAAAAAGTGATATGGACCTAAGTATTTGATTTTATAAAGTCAATATTATCTAGTCACCGCATATAAAAAAATATACTGCTTTGAAATATTATTTCTAACCCTTCACATCTTCACAAGAACTTTACCTCCTTGTGCGAGGATTTATAACGCCACCCATTAAGCAACCCCCATTCATAGACGAATCAAATAGTAGCACCCGAATAGCTGAGCACAAAACCATCCGACTCGTCTTAAATTCTGACCGTTTGCCGTAGCCTTTGTTCCCCGCGCGGAACAAGCGTATCGTATCTTAAACTCGCTTAATAAACGTAAATCCGGTACAAAGTGAACAGTATTTCGGCTGTGGCTTACCGAAGATTTGTTAAACCCCCCCTCCTTGTATAAATCCAGTAAATCGCAGGAACGCCCCACCACGCCCGCGCAGAGTGTTTAACGTTACCCAGTTTAGTGGAAGTAATGGCTTTATGTTGCTAAGTGTACGCGCTGGGAATTGATTACGGATATGCCTGCGTTAAATCAGCGGGAAAAACTTGGAGAAGTTGCCGCGCGCCGTGACGTGTGCGAGACAGCGTGATCGGCGATGACGTAACTCGTTCAGATTTATTTTTATTTTTTATTTTTTATTGCTTGAGCACCGTATAAATCAGGATATTATGTTATTTGATTGTTGGTTCCCAAATATAAACTGATTCTTAATCTTAACAAAAATTAATATAAACAATAATATATGCAGAAAAGCATAGTCCTAACTTAATTGTGCTAAGAATAAATATGTAACTCATGTCTAGCAATATATTATGTGAGAATTAGAAGCAATAAAAACTATAAATAATATAACAAAGTAAATAAACCAAATGAAGAACTATAAATCTTTTTCACTTAAACATTTGTATTATTCCCAGACTACACAACGTTTCTGCACGGATAAATTATCTCGAATAAAAATCTTGCAAGTTTATCTGAACGATAATAAAGCTTAATAAAACGCTATAAATTGTTTGAGAGCGGGATTTAGCAACATCGCAATAAATCCCCTACTTTATTAACATTTCCCTGCGAACGAAGATACAGGAATAACAAATGCCTATTTGATTAAATTAAATGTGTAACAATATGTCACGTCAGACTACACTGCAGGAGGTGTCACGCACACTCGCTGTCTCTCCAAAATACCGTCACGCTTTAGATTAAATTTATCTCGGTTCATATGAAAAATACGTATCGATATGTTTTAAATACAATTATTTACTTCGCTACTCGGAATTGTGTTAGTGACAGAATTCATAAATATTATTTATGTGCTATTTGAAATTGACTTAGGTTTTCTTTGCAATTATATATATAACCACATATTGGAGTTTGGCAGACGTAGGCTTGTTTTATCAGGTCACTCACGACTTATTTTCTATGATAAAGAAAGGACATGTTATCATAGATTGCATCTTGCGAGTAAAACTGAATATCTTTTAATTGATCATGATTAAGTATATTTCTAAAATATATATGCAATCACTAAGAAAAATAATCATTTGTAGCAATCGCATATAAAATTAAATACCAAATAATTATATAATAAAGTATACGTAATCCTCAGTCAATCTCGGATAAAGCCAGAAAAATAGGTACCCTGGTACACTATGTCATAGTATAAAGCAATATATATTATGTAGATGTTACTACGCAGCTTAACTACTCGTTTTCTCTAGAGACACGCGATGTGAAGGCACAAATTGTAATGAATTAATTGCGTAGACTGAAATCAGTGTTTCGTCACGTCAGCTCGCTTGTCACGCGCACTCGCACGTCACGCTGCACGTTCAATTAATTCCTTTACATATACTCACGCCTGTATCCCCAAAGGGTAGGCAGAGACGCAAATGCTAACTGCATTTCACCGCGATTACTTTGAGTATAATATGGTGGTTAGCTAACAGTTACCGTAAAAACGCTAGTATACAACGCGTTGAAGGCAGTTTGTTTATATAGGATTTTGAGCAGGGACAATAATAGGGGAGAAAAACAATTTTTTTTTTAAATGGAATATGTTTGTATTGCAATCTACTTACCATCAGTTGCATGAAGTCACTGAAGGTAGGTCTCTCACATGTGAGAGGCCAACCCAGGCGGGGTTGGTAGGTACCAACGCAACGTCTATTTCTCCCGTCAAACACCAGTGTAAATGCACTGTTGTGTTTCGGTTTGAAGGATATTGTAGTCAGAGTAACTGGTCATATTCGGGCTTAACATCTTATGTACCAGGATGTTGAGCGCAATAGAGTGCCAAGTATTGCTTTGTAATTCAAAATGCTATTTGGTTTTGCTACTGTTCATGAGCAGTTTTATCACTTACCACCAGGCGAATGGAATGCTCGTCTCGCCCTTCATAGCATTAAAAAAAGTCGTGCATTTATAAAAGTTGACTTAAGTGTATTCACCTGAGAATCAAACACAGAACCTGACGGTACACAATCCACAACCGCAGCCTCTATACCAATGCGATAAATATCAGATTTATTCCCCTATTAAAGCATAGACACACAATTACAGTAATATACTCACGGTATTGTATGAGTTTTGAAATAGATGTTTCAATTGTTTGGTTTATGTGTTTGTGACTGAATGACCAATGCTGCGCATGTGGTAATTTGGTATTGGGACGAAATTATTTGGAAACATAGCAAATTAATCTTAATTTGTTCAATCCCAGCTGAGATGTGATGACAATGAAATATAAACGAATGTTATTTTCTAGCCTTTTTACCATTAAAATTGATTTTATATCAGACAATATTACAATAATCAAATACATACCTAACACAACATAACACCACTCAAGAAGACGAACGATAGTCCATAACATAACCGGTGTTGCAAGATAGTTCCTAATCCAGGGGTGGAAAGATACGAACATGTAAAAAGAACCCAAAGTAATAATTAATGATATCCTCGCGAACCCGGGCCGAGTGGATCCAGGAATTAAGTTGAGCGCAAAAACAGTAATATTGAGTAACACGTGATATTCTGGAAACGAAATCCCATCAAAAACATCCTGTAAAAAAATTCCAAGTCTCGCAGCTCAGGTTTTCTACCGCAAAAAGTTGTCAGATGCATGTAATACCAAGTCGATTAATTTATTTAGTCCTTAAGGGACCTTCTATATAAAGTTATTACGTTAGTTATTACCATATCAATCTTAAAAATTCTTTACGATTTAAATAAATGGATCGACTTGGCCATCGCATGAAAACATAATGTATCGTACAATTTATGCATAATGCTGCTGGCCAAGTCGATCTATTTATTTAAATCGTAAAGAATTTTTAAGATTGATATGGTAATAACTAACGTAATAACTTTATATAGAAGGTCCCTTAAGGACTAAATAAATTAATCGACTTGGTATTACATGCATCTGACAACTTTTTGCGGTAGAAAACCTGAGCTGCGAGACTTGGAATTTTTTTACAGGATGTTTTTGATGGGATCTCACGTCTTTTTGTAGTCCTACTTTTTTCCTTTTCGGTACTTCTTACTTCTAGAATATCACTAACGATTTTTCTTAAAGCCTCTGTCTTATGGATTTTTCTTATTTTTGTAGGCATCAATTTATCACAAATATAGCGGATTTGATTATTAATGTTCTTTCTTTCACTGTAATTGATATTTTCGAGCTATTTAGTCTATTTATTTGCAAGGGCATGTGACATGCTGAATACACCATTTCCTTCTCTATATCCCCTCCTGTTATGCCTCATATATATAGATATCTATCTACAACTATTATTCGATTATATACGGGTACAATGATTCATTAACTGCAAATGTAACTTTATAATCCTATACATTTATATGGGATTACAAAGTTATCCGCACCGCCGCTCATGCCCGTCAAGGTTAAAATAGTAATACAAATTGCCCTTAGTGCGACCGAAATGGCCATATTTAACGGATTTCTAATGCATCCAAACGCGCCACGTCATGTCAACTACTAGTTGACAGTTGGTCTATCTAGAAAACTAGACACAAATTATGAAATGTTTGAATTTTCCCTTACTTTAGACACTAAACACTAATTATATTCTAAATTTGAAGGTTCTATGTCTGCTAGAAGTGCCTTAGACTTTTGATGATCGGTCAGTCAGTCAGTGAGTGACAAAATTAAGAAAGTTTGACTAGTTACAATTCTTAAACTACTGGTTCAAATTGAATGAAATTTTAAATATACCGTGTTTACACAATGCCTGCTTAGTAACTGAAAATTCAGGCTTCATGCTTTAACCACAACGAAGTTATAGGGGGTTGAAAATGGTCTGAATTGCTTCGAGAAAAGGATGTTACGGCCTATAGCTCGACTTGGAAGGGGGGCTCGGCCGCGCCCCCAGATTAGGAGATTATCGACTGATATATTTTCTTAAGACTTAACCTAGCGAGCTTCGCAGATCGATTTAGGCAGCTTAAGCACCCAACTCTATTTATTGGTAAAAAGTTTTGATTCATTTTTGTTTATTGAGGTACGTGTTGCCCATACAGTCTATAAATATTACGAGCATATCAGATATAGCTCTCAAACATTCAAAACATTCAGTACAATAATTTTATTTATTAAACTTTGCAGAATTACGGGTGCTTACAAAAATATAATGAACTAATTGTGTAATATGAAAAAAGTTTTGATATGTACACTTTTTTCATTTCAAACCGTACAAATATTGTGCCATTATAATTAAAAAAAAATACTTATCTCATCCTATTTAATCTCACAAGACAAAACACTAGAATAGCTGTGTCACCGCCACGAGTAACAAAACCAATATTAACGACTCTACATATTGAAACATATTGCCATACCCCCCCCCCTTTCCCCCTCCCCTGCTCCTCCCCCTGCCCCAAACCCTGCCTCAAACCCTGGCCTCAGCCGGTACTTACGATAAGTACACACATCCCGAGAGCTCAGAACGTCAACATGGGTTAGGTAATAGCCGCACGTCCGCTCCATACATCACGCCGCGGATAGCTCGCGTTAAGGACTTCGGCTTCACCGCACAATATATTGTACACGTACGCGATTAATCAGTACGAGAAATGCGACTCGATAGATATGTGAGACTTATATGAGAAAGTGCGCGTGTCGTGAGTTTTATGATCGGTCAGTGCGGTTTCTCTATGTTTTTTTTTTTTTTTTTTATAATGGCCTGGCATAGTGGCGGCATTGCACCTGATGGAAAGTGCCAATGCCGCCCAGGCAGAGTATCCATTGGCAGCCTGACGGTGCGGCACAGAACCGAATTTGAGAACCGAAAAAAAATGGTTGCCTGTAAAGTCGGTTTTACGGGCGAAGATTAAATTGCACAATAGGAACAAGGAATTGAATGAAAATAAGAATTGCACAAATTTTAACTATAGAAATATATTTTGTTTACTAAAACACTATCAACATTTATCAATAGTATGACATAACCTATAAACTCAGTTTCTCAACTTTTGTGTCAATCTAACAATTAATCAATCAATCATAGTTTACGATAGTGAAATATCAGTGTACAATTATTTACCTTTATTGTTGTAGTTGTTGTAAATGATAAATGACGAATCTAAGCACTCCATATTTTCACTACAGACACAGCTGACGATACTTTAACCACACGTGTGAACTTGTATTGTGACGCTTTCTTGTTTTTCCAACGCCAAGAACGTTCGAGAAAGACAAAGACAGAGACACAAGCATGCGCCGATTCAATGCGCCTAATTCTCTAGTGCTGCGCGCGCGGCAGACCGATCATAGTTGAGTGGGAGAGAGACGCAAGGCATTCGGCGGGCCTCTCTCTCGTTCGGTGACTCATCGTAACGTTACCGGGCGTTACACTTTTTCATAAGTGACTCCCAGCCGCAACCTAATTTAAGACGTTGTCACGTCAAAACGAATTTGAGAACCGAGAAACGAATTTGAGAACCGATACCGATGTACGAGGCAGCTTGTGTAGGCATCACCACAATGTCTATTTCTCCAAACAGCAGTGTAAATTCACTATTGTGTTTCAGTTTGAAGGATATTGTAGCCAAAGTAACTACCAGACTGTTGAGACTTAACATCTGTGGAATGCCATGCATTGCTTTGTAAGTCTGGGTGTTTGATTTTGCTACGGTTCATGAGCACTCGTATCGCTTAACACCAGGCGAATGGCATGCTATTCTCGTTATTCATAGCATAAAAGAAGTAAAGATATAAAAGGGTATATGGAATGTTCGTATATATATCTAGATATCCACCCAGATGGCATATTCGTGCGTGGAATGCGATTATTGTCACCCAGGCATGTGTTTCGCAATTTGGGTGCATTCTGTAAATATCAGGTTTCAAGTAGGCTGGTACAGTTGTGTGGAACAGTGATAGACAACTTTACTATGGACACATACAGTATTTTGATTCTTAATTGTGGTAATATCAAGTGCATTATGAATATTTTTTCATGTGTAAAGAAAAAAGAACCTGCATATTTAAATTGTAAGCCTATGTTCAGGCTTTTTTTGTCCTTACATTTTATTTTCCTACTGCGTTTAGTTCATTCGTTTTGTAATACCTGCCAATCTGCTACAACAATGGTATACAGACCAATAACTTGAAGGAAAATCAAACACATTAATTAAATATAAGTATTGCGAGCCTCACCATTACATTACTACACTAACAGACGTCAGTCCAAGTCGACGGGTCCTAGAAACTGGAAATCAATCACTATTTTATTAATTAATCAATCAAGAACTAAAACACTTGAACATAATGACCATTATGCTGTACGGATATTTTGTTATTAAAGCTGCATATATTGAATGTATACTGGCGGATTTAATGCCTGGGGCATTCTCTGTCATTTTTTGCACTGTACCGAGAAATAATATAGAAATTACAAGATACAAATAATTATACAAGTGGCGTGCTTATCGTGTTAGGTAATTTCTCACAGACTAACGTGGGATGGGTATTAGGAGAAACTAAGTTTATTGGCGAGGTCATTGTTTAACATCATTAAATGAACCGTTTGTCCATTTATCTTAACGTTATACCATAAAAATATTTTATTATGTCACAACCAACTAGCTTTAAAGTAATAAAACCATTCCGTGCACATTTCATTCCACGTTTCTAATCTTTAATCTTAAATTTCAAAGAAATATATCTCAAATTGACATGAAACACGTATCTACGTTCCACATTTTGTATCGCTATCAATGTCTACAATCGACATTGCCAATTTTCCGCCACAATGCGATAACTCTCGAACATGTCAGCTGCCGAACTAATAGAGTTATTTCCGAAACAAATTACGCGCACTTTAGAAATTATTTTTCCAGTGGTACTCTGAGCGTTTCCGCGAAACATTTTTCCTCATACAGAACTGTGCTTTTGCTCTATTTGAACAGGAAAACGGACTTTGGTTGAAGTGAAAAAAACAGGATTGCATTTTCCACATGTGAAATAAAATATAACATCGCGGTGATGTGTTTCAGTGCCCTTTTCTTTATTTCACTGAAAAATATTTGATGAAACTGGGGCTTTCACTCGCGCCTTTATTTATGCACTGTTTTATAGATATTATTTTGTGTTTTAGAGGGGCTTTTTTGTCAAAGAAAATGGGTTGTGTAGAAAAATATTTTGAGCGCATTTATAATAAAATTGAGTAAGAAAAAATATTCTTTCAGGATTTAGTAAACCACTTCAGCTTTTGCTTACACTGTTACATGATATTCTGTATCAGCCTATATACACCCCACTGTAGGGCACGGGTTTCCTCTATAATCTAGAGTACGATTGAGAGTGGTTAAGCCATGTAGTCTACCACGCTGGCCCAATGCGGGTTGGCGAATTATACATGTAATTTTTTATTTTTTATTGCATTTAATGGTGAGACGAGCATGCCGTTCGCCTGATGGTAAACGAAACGACCGCTCATGAACAGTAGCAAAACCAAACAACACCTTGATTTACAAAGCAATGCTTGGCATTCCACTGCGCTCGCCATCCTGAGACACAAGATATTAAGTCTCAATCGAGAGTACGATTGAGAGTGGTTAGGCCATATAGTCCACCACGCTGGCCTAGTGCGGGTTGGCGGACTTACATACCATAGATTTTTTTATAAATCGCTATGGTATGCCGGTTTCCTCACGATGTTTTCCTTCACCGTTTTAGTGCGTGGTGATTGACTATCAATACACACATGACTCCGAAAAGCTTAAGTAAACATAAGCACCTTTAATATCTCATAATACTAGGAGAGGCCATGTCACTTGGACTCGAGTATTCAAGTCAGGGACTCCGCTATCAGTGGACACCACGTCCTCGTGGACTCCGTATAAATCACGTCGCATTAGCCGACATTCGGATCCACCCTTTGTAAAGAGGTCTAATTCGGCGACAGTAATGCGAAGCACACATTTCATTAATGAGATTTGTAGTAATTTATTACAATGATTAAAATGGATTTTTCATATATAGAAATAATGTGCAGAAAATATTACTCTTTTAGAAATTCAGATACCTTGAGTAAAAATAACGAGATTTCTGAAATGTAATGTGGATGAAACATTCGTTTTCATAGAGATGTTAATGCTCTTAAATATTTATACTGTAACCACCGACAATATTATAAATATGTTATTAAATACCCTCATTAATACTAATAAAGCGTTTACAATTTTCTCATAAAATATGTTAACAATATTTTATTTTCTTTATCTTAGTATTTTTGTTATATTACGACAGCCTCCGTGGCGCAGTTGGTTAGACGCCGCCTGTGAAACGAGAGGCCGCGGGTTCGATCCCCGCACCGAGAGAAATGTTTGTGCGGCCCACAAATATTTCTTCCGGGTCTGGGTGTTTGTGAGACCGAAAAGTCTCTCGTAGTTCCTGATACCCACGACACAAGACACGATCTTAGTGTGGGGTCAGGACTATGTATGTGACTGTTGGGTGTT
The DNA here is from genome assembly GCA_023078785.2 of Hyles euphorbiae. NCBI lineage: Eukaryota > Metazoa > Arthropoda > Insecta > Lepidoptera > Sphingidae > Hyles > Hyles euphorbiae. Next base: position 426,045 of record CM041049.1, read on the forward strand.
ATTTATTTATTTATTTATTTATTTATATTATTATATTATTTATTAAAGTGAAAATAACTTTATATTAAAATCATGATTAAATGTATATCGGGGCTTACAACTTGTTGATATAAAACCAAGTTTAGTAACAGCAATATCAAAATGTCATCAAAATTGGATGCGATATGAATGAAAACTTTGCGAGGACTCGACAACAGGCTGTTCAGACTGGATACTATGACAATAAGTAATATATAATAAGACAAAACATCCAACATAAGAAATCGCACACTTTGTGCCTATGTCATTTGCAATTGGTGAGCATGCCAAGCGACTGAGATGACCACTACAAGTCACCTCTGATGATGAGCAACAGACATAGTTGCAGAACTCTCACGCCCACCTCAAGATAAAGTTTACAACATATTTTAATCTCAATTTCTCTTCTCAACATTGTTCATAATACAGAGCCTAGAAGTTATATGCAGGTGATATCAATTCGGTAGGAAGAGCGTAATAGTTCGCAGGTGTTCCCGCCGTTTGCGGAACAACGTGTTGTCTTCAATTTGTAAAGGAGAACGTAGTTTGGAATTATTCCAAGGCTGGAATTCTGAGAGTGTACACACTGGAACTGGAGAGGTTGATTTTGTGACAGCGTTGTGGAGGTGAAGCTTAGTTGGTTTGTGATATTTTGTTGTGTGCAAGGTAGATTATGTATGGCTACGAGTTGTTGTGTTGAGTTCAAGAAATTGTGTACAGTAATTCATAATATGATCGCTACTTTTGTGAACTATTATGATGGGATAAGATTTTTTGTATTGTGGGATTCTAATCATCAATTAGAATGTCCAACAAGTATTATTTTACGTATATCCAGTTTCAAATTCGTGCTATTACCGAAGAATTATATATTATCAAACTAGTTCTTGTCTAATTTAACACGTCCAAGGGTCAGCCATTATTTTCGGCTATTCCACAATCGAGGATATATAGCATGATTTCTCGCAGCAATTAATTAACAAAAAACACCAGCACCGGCTGGGACTAAGCGGCGAGCTCGGAACATAATAAAAGATTCATTAGACCAAACCAGACGGCCGGCTACAATCCCACGATAAATAACACCGTTAGCACCTCAACAAAACGCTCCATTATTCAGGAAAACTACTCCGACCTATCCAATTCATCAAAAATTAACAAAACGACTCTCACGCGCGCATTATACGCTGACTCTACGTGACTACACTGTGTGGTGTGTGAATTGTTGAGTGTGACTTGAGGCATGAGAGACAGCGGGAATTTTAATCGTGATAAAGGTTACTTAGAAGTTAATATTTATGTCAATATATAACAGTCGTGAAATGTGATCAACAGTTTTAAGGCTTTGAATGTTAGATAATCAAGCCATCTTGATTTTCTTACATACACGACAAAAGACTATTTTTATATAATATATAGTGTGGTTATCACATTGTAAATGTTATTGATAGTTTGAACTTCAGTTAATATAGACCAGAGATAATACAATGAATAATAAACAATAGTCAGTAAGCCTATATGTACTCAGATACTGTCTTTATCGCACAATACGACTCCAAATACATATATCAGAATGGTTTCTTACATTTACGCTAATGTGACACATATAAATAAAATACCAACTGCAAGACTTCAAGATACAGTGAGCTCCTTCTGCGTAGATTGGACTGCAAAAACCAATTAACCTTTTAAACTAACTTTGAAATGAAATAACTGCAAAATAAGGGTAGTTAAATTGTAACAGTCACTGAGCGGATGACTAATTCCTTATTCCATTCCGTAACCACGAAAGCTGTAAAGTAATTGAAACGTCAGGACGTTAAGAAATGTAAAAATTAAATTAAACTGTTTCATTTTGATACATGCATAAAAATCTACAGACATTTTGATCTAAAACCCGAAACCTCAAATCGAAATTCACGAGACAATCATATATGTATATTAGTAAGGAGACCACGGTCTCCCACATAGTAATACTAAAATAGATTATGACTCGCTGTACAAATGTGTCTCGCGCCGCAGCAGGGAGGCTTAATTGACCTGAAGACGAGTTGCGTACGACCTCAATTTTCCGCTGCTCGTTTCCCGTGACGTGTACAACGCTTTTTAACGCTGTCTCGACGAGGAAGCCACCTGCATGCTGTTCAACTTGCGCGGTAATGGACTCGTAATATACTTCAATGACTTTGTGCTTTAGATACCGCTAGTGAGGCGTATTTGTTTCATGTCAAAGGTTCTAGATTAGCTTTGCATGCAGAAGTTAATTTGAATTAAGCTATTTTGTTTTCAGGAGGCTAATGTTTTGTTTTAGTTGTTTGGAATTAACTTTGTGATTTTATGAATATCCAATGTATAACTAGGTATTTGAAACCGCAGTAATATTAAAAAATATGACTAATAAATGTTAAAAGATCATGCATGCTTCTTAGGATCTAGGACTAATGGCTTAATATGCTGTTCCATGAACGAGAATTACAATTCAAGCTATATAAAATTTTACTCACAAAAATTCAAACCACACAAATTTCACATCAAAAACTGCATCATAACCAGTCCAGCAACAAACATCGTATTAGAAACAAATTGACAACATTATATTCAGACAAGTCAATTACCATACATTGCGCAATTCAGATCGCATCATAACAAATGTAATTCAGGCGTATGGTACGGCGAAAACATTATAGCGCACAATGGGGAGGTAACTAGCTGTTTGCATCCCGCTGTAGCTCATATTAACGGGGTTCAGTTGAGCAAACACCGTGTGCCGCGCGGACGTGTTCGCGGCATATCGGCACCCAGTTAAAACTCGCATCATTTGGCAATAGAGCGGTCGCAAACTATCCTAATTGCCTCGCTCGGTTTTAGATATCGCTGTGAAAATCCGAATCGGGTGCGGATGTTGGCATAGAAGGCGACGGGAGCGGCTTGGTAAATATTATTAATAAACAACAAATTACCACTGTAAAAATTGCAATTCTGATAGTAATTAGCCCATTGTAAAACTGCTGCAACCAAAAATTGTCACTATTACATTTTGGAAGAGATTTGAATTTAATGGCGGCCTGTCTAGTCAACTGTCTACTTGGTGGCTGCTTTATAATAAACTTTTATTTAATAAGTTTTTTACTCGCCTAATTATTTTTATTGCACTAATCAGGATGATACGTGCCTAGAACTTAATGATATTTTCATCATCATCATCATAGACCTCTTCTTAGATCTTATTTCTCGGCCTTGCGACAATGTCATCTACGCTTTGCCGTGAAGCTTAACTTCATTATAATTACCGCCAAAAATAGTTTTAAGAACAATAAAAGTCTCAACTCAGATTTTATATCTAAAATTAGTATATTTAAATGTCCGCTACCCGCTCCCCTTATGACAATCTCCCAGGTCTAACGTTATCGCAGCCACATTTTCAGCACGGCCCGCACCTATATCACTAATGAGCGTGAAGCGGCGCTCGCGATAGATAACCCCCTGTTAACTCGCTGTTTACTGTATTATAAGGCATTACAATAACTCTAAATAGTGCCTCCGGTAGACTAGCTAGAGGTTTAGTTAAGGGGTGCAATTCGTGTATGGGTTGAGTGATTTTTTTAAAATGTAATTAATCGCAAGACGAGCACGCCGTTCGCCTATTTGGAAGCGATACGACCAGTCATAAACAGTAGCAAAACCAAACAACAACTTGCATTAAAAAGCAATGCTTGGCATTCCACTGAGACATAAGATGTATCTGTATCAGCCCATATACGTCCCACTGCAGGGCACGAGCCTCCTCTACAATCGAGAATACGATTGAGAGTGGTTAGGCCATATAGTCCGCCACGCTGACCTAGTGCGGGTTGGCGGACTTATCATAGAAATTCTTATAAATCGCTATGGTATGTAGGTTTCCTCACGATGTTTTCCTTCACCGTTTTAGTACGTGGTGATTGATTATATATATTATAATACACACATGACTCCGAAAAGTCAGAGGTGTGCCCTGGGATTCCAACCCGCGACCACCGTGAACATGTGGGTAGCCGCGTCTAGGGCCCTACTATATAAATCCGAAACGAAGTTCGAAACTTCGGACGATCGTAATTTATATACAATATGAATTTATCTACTCTGTAAAAGTTCGTATTTGTGTAACGTACATGCTAACTATAAGTCTATGGTTACGACTATACCTAAGTCAATAACGACCATAAGTATATGTAGGTACATTCGTATCGTATATGAACTTCGATCATCCGAAGTTTCGAACTTCGTTTCGTTGAATATAGTAGGGCCCCTAGTCCGTTTACCAACAGGCCACCACGCACTTATAAGATGTTAAGTCTCAATATTATGGCCAATATGTCTAGTAGTTACAATGTAATTCAGTCCGAAACACAGGTGCATACAAGACAAAATGTGGATGTCCTTGTCCTTTGCCTACCTCTTTTGTAAAAAGTCTTGACTTTATATATGTAAATATGTCAGTTATTTCTAACATAAAATACTCTGGAACAATTCAGCTTTATCGTATCAATAGATAGGTACTCGCGGAATGTTGTTAAAATACGATATTATTAAAGGAAAAATGCTATTTAAAAGTCACAAGCTCCGTATAACTAGAGGAAAACCAATTCTTAGTCGCAAGAAAGATGTCAAAAGGAAATAATAAATTCAGGCGAAGTAGGAACCATGCGAGCTATTAAATTAATTGCATTTTATTAGTCGATAGAGATGCTTCGTTTACTAATATGAATAGATGGAAGTTTGCATACTTTCATTTTTATTGAAAGAGCAGATAAAATTTCATTTTTTTTAAACTATATTTACGGACGACAATGTCCACTCTACTGTTATTAAAAAAACAATACTTGAATACAAAAATGACCTCTTTTAAAACTGTAGTTGTGTAAATATTTAATGGTGAGCCGAATTTCATAATATTATTGAAATAAAATGGTTCTTCTTCGCATTTGGGTATGCATTGTTATGGTGAAGAAAATCATAGTTAATCTTGGGTATCCCATAATTTTCAAAATAAGTTTCACCGTAAAAATTCTCACAAATGACCGTCAACCCATACTAGACTAGCGTGGTGGACTATACGGCCTGGCCCCTCTCAATCATATTCTCGAATGTAGAGAAGGCCCGTGCCCTGTAGTTGGACGTATATCGGCTGATAGAGATAAGTTTCAACCTGCACTAGGTTTGTGTAACCTAACCTAACGCCTCAATAATCAGATTTGTAAATCACTAGAACACAACAAAGACATATCTAACAGCTTATAATATAGAAGCTAACTAGTAGAACTAAAACCATATTACAACCAAAACAAACGTAGTTGACAATTGGAGTGACGCGTATTACGGCGGTTGTCAGACGTATGGTTCCGCCGAGACGCGGCTGCCTAATGGACTACGTGACGAGCCCGCGGAACCCAGCTAACATATTTACTACGACTCACATAGCTCTGGTTAATGTGATAAGGCTGAGTACTGGATGTGAAGTCGGAATTGTCAAGGAATATTATTATTGTTAATATTCTTCCAAGGAGTATATTTTCTTCGGGGGCGTAATACTACCGTACGTTTGCAAAGCCTAGGTCTTGGGAACGAAGTGATATTACATTTTTATATTCATTATTAGCCCGGAGTCAACATTTTGTGCCCAATATGGCGATAATTTTTATTTTTTTTATTTTTATGGCGATAATATGCTCTCCCACTATCACATAATGGGACGGAGCATACAAGGCGAAAAGTGGGTGTCCTGATGGAATCTCTGCCTTCTCCTTCTGGAAAAAAGGCTTGAGTTTATGTATTTATGAAGATAAGAGTATATTTTATGAGGCTGTCTCTTATTATATGATTTATTTCATATGTAATATTCTAATGACAATGCAAGTATTTTTGTTTTAAAATCCCTCAGTATAGGTATACAGTGTCTTTTTTCCTGCCAAACAGCAATTTAAATGCACTGTTGTGTTCCGGTTTGAAGGATTATAGCCAGAGTTATTCCTGGACATATTGAGACTAACATCTTATGTTTAGGGATGGCGAGCGCATTGGAATACCAACCATTGCTTTGAAATTCATGGTGTTATTTGATTTTGCTACTGTCTATGAGCGGTCGTATCGCTTACCATCAGGCAAATGGATGCTCATCTCGCCATTTACAGAAATAAAAAATCTGATTTCGAATGAACGTTAAAAGAACTTGTAATTAAACCAAAGGTCTAAAAATAAATAAAAATACGTTTTACTAAATGTTGTTTTCACCCACAAAGTTCATTTCTACGAAATATCAAGCAACATTAATCGCACGTGGGAGATATCGCGGGGGTTTCGTAAAATTATTAACTAAATATAACTTCACCTTCGCAAGTATTATTTAAAATTATTCTGCAATTATAACTTATGTTTTACAGTTTACGGACTTTGCTGTATGCCCATATCCGATCTACTAATGAGTACGAGTTTTCTATTTTATTTCGAAGAAAACACTGTTAGTAGACTTAATATTCTTTACCTAGTTTTTTGAAAATGTCTCATTTTATAGATTTTCTGACGTCCCGTTGTGTCAAAATGTAGGGATAATTAAACATGCACGCATAACTACGAACAGTCAGATGTCTGTTACAGTATCTCAGAATCTACATGCGGAGGTTCCTATTTTCAGTCATAACTCAGCATGAACGGCAGGCTCGTCCGGGTTGGTACTACGTGGTACGACAGCTCTACTGTCGCGTTTCATTCTGAGAGTAAGATTGCCGAATGCACTATACCCCTTCCTTCTTCCCATCATCATTCCTTCCTACTCCCGGTTTCAAGGCCCGGTATACATCAACTGAACTGCTTGCTCGTTTCCTGAACCTATGTAAAAAGAAACTTCTAATTTTCTTATTTGTTACCCATTATATCACTCACTCACAATCTAAAGAATCAGTTACTAAAACATCTCAAACTACGAGATAAAACTCTCTTTGCAACAAAAGATTCAGTTGCACGTCCAAACTCAACCAATCCAAGTGGTGAATCTTACTTTGTTTTCGTAAAGTACAGTACGCGGCGAGGGCGAGTGACGTTTGTGTGAAGTCGTTAAACGGCTAGTACGTGACTTGTGTGGAAGACTGTACCGGTACGACACGTGTTCTAAACGCTTGTTTGTACCTGAAATACCTTTACTGAAATAAAATGAGACTTGGATATGTGACGCTCATTGTTACAAGACTATCTGTTATAAAATACAGGGGAAAATAAGGCTAGACAACCCTGAATCAACAAATATGTGGAGATACATAAAAGTGTTTAAAATTACAGCGAAAAATCTAGCAAAATGGAAAACCGAAGTATCTGCCAGTTAATTACTATTTGTAGTCTATAGACTTTGATTGAACACAGTTGGGGAAAAAGTTTATATGTTAATATTATCGTAAATAATTAAGTACTCACATTTTAAGAGTGGGGTCTATGTGAAATGGCCTTTTTCACAACGTTTTTTCTTGGTGATCTTTATTATTAGGTGTTCAAAAAAAATATATGTTGATCTACACTATATGGAGCTTGGGCCCTTCTTTTCAGAATTCTTAAAAGTGTATTAAAAGTACTTGAAATAAAATTGCAAAGTGACCTCTATTTTCGCATTTACAACGTTTTTTCTCTTAAACTACGAGCACTAGGATTATTTTATTATCATCAGGATGTTAAGAAATGCAAGGCGGATAGGACCTTCTTTTTATTTTTTCTAATTTCTGTCTCATTTATTTTTAACGAATTTTTCACATTATCGATACTCTAAATCGCGAGCACGTCCCCGCTGTCGCCCAACAAATCATTGCGGGACGAACCGCCGTGCTAAACGGACCTATGTCGCTTGTCTTCGCAATATCTACGTAAATTTAATATTGCTATTTCGCTCGACACATTCATTGAGAACGGTTACGGCCGGTCTAACCGTAGTAAATTACTATACTACGTCACTGCAACTGTGGCGCTGTTGCTTGGATGCCAAATAAAAACGTGTGGCCGCGGGTTCGATCCCGCATCGAAACAAATGTTTTTATTTATAAATTCATTTATCTACTATCTAACCCAATATTTTATATAGGAAACATTTTATTTCTTGCATTTTTGTAACATTTTTATTTAACATTTTTGTATTTTTGATTTTTGAATATTACGATTTTTGTTTATTATGAATAAACCAGAAATTACTCAACCGATCTTAAAATTCTTTCACCATCCGATTCCAACATTATCCTGGAGTAACATAGGCTGTATATTTGCCTAAAGGGGTTGACATGAGTTAAAATGGAAAATAAAAATCATTGAAGATATTTTTTTGAAAAAAATATTCTACCATATTTTATAAAATTATTATTTATGTTCTTAGTAGAAAGTAACTGTACTATAATAGTATATTTATTTTGTTAAAGTTAACGATCATAATATTGTACCTACATAGCAAAATATAAGTATCGTGCGATGTTTTAATATTTCAATTGAATTTCATGCAACTTATGAGAGACCTACCCAACATATAAATAAATGAATTGTTATGTTCCGATCATATTTGAAATAGTAGGTAACATTTAAACACCAAAATAGGCACTAATATAATAGATAGTTACCGGTAATTTAGTCACCGAGAAGTAAGTATTGTTGGCCCGAAGGTTTGACCGATCGCTAGATGATTGTTGTGGCCGCAGGTTCGATCCCCGCATCGATACGATTGTTTTTGTTTATAAATTCATCTATATGTCTAACCTATAATATTTTATAAAAGAAACATTTCATTTTTTGCATTTTTGTAACATGTGTATTTTTACATTTTTGTATTTTAGATTTTTGAATATTTCGATATTTGTTTATTATGAATAAACACAAAAATTACTTAACCGACCGACTTAATCTTAAAATTCTTTCACCATTCGAATCCAACATTATCCTGGAGTAACATTGGCTGTATGTTTGGCTAAAGGAGTTGAAATAAGGGTTGAAATGAAAAATAAAAACCATTCGAGATAAATTTTTTTGAACATTTTTATTTTCCATTTAAACCCTTATAAACTATATATTTACCTCTTCAGGTAAATATATAGTTCTGTTAATCCCGGATTAGACCATTAGAAAATCGAAATATTTTTTTAAATTGGTCCAGTAATTTTTGAGTTTCATTGTAAATAAAAATCCAAAAATATAAATGTATCTATCCTCTTTGTAATATTACAAAAGAAAAACAAAAATAAAAATATTTAAAATCTAAAATGTAATATTGGTATAGATAGATGAAATAAGTAAACACAAAAATTGAACTACAAGTGCGGGGACCGAACCCGCGTCTTCTCGTTTAACAGTCAGCGTTCATGCAATTCTGCCACGATAGCTGTGACGTTGGTAAGTGAATTAATCATACACTACGGTCCTAACTGTACTCGATGGGAACATCGAGTGAAATAACACTACGAATATATCGTTTTGTCCGCAGCGAAATAATGAATGAATAGGTATAAAGCAGCGCGCTCGCTCGCACGTCGTGAGCCGGCGTGCGCCGGTGCATGAGATTTGGTGCCGCCCGTTCGAGCAAGGTCATTGGCGTTACCCCTCCTCTTAAATCAGTTTATGTATTTCGTAATACCTATTATTGAAAAAAGCGTGTTGATGGATTGTCGTGTCTATGCAAAAAAGATGTAACTATGACGTTATTTCATGCATATTATAGTTTATGCGCAAAGAGATATATAAACCACTTTTTATCTAGAATAAACGACTGATTCCAGAGTGAAAATCTAGGACGCAATTATACGAGGACGAAGACGGAAGGAAAAATAGTAAAGTGAGACATAAAAATAATATTATCTTTCTATTGTAAATTCTCAAGAAACGTAAATAAATGTTATATTGTTTATTTAAAATAAAGACTGAAATTATATTTGCCCCGGCTTTATTTTCCAATAAAAATGATATTGCAAGTGATTTTATTACAAAGCTTCAGTGTTAATTTCCTTTGTGCTACGTATATTTTTGTAGTCGCTGAGAAGAGGCAGTGCGCCAGCTCATGATTGTAATCGAAACTAGATAGCACGTTTCTTACATACATAACCTCACGCCTTTTTCCCAGAAGGGGTAGGCAGAGGTGCCAGGGCACCCACATTTCGCCGTGTATGTGCCGTCCCACGATGTGATAGGTGGCGAGCCTATCGCCTATAGCACGTCTCTTATTACAAAGAAAACTAACAATCCAATACCATTATTAAAAAATAGTAGCGCTGTGTCCACAACGCCTACCCTTTAAAGCAAGCAATGCGAATATAAGCAAACTCGTGCTGAAATAAATCAAAAACACAGCTTAATTAAATCCAAACAGATCAGCGAAAATTTTCCTACGGATCAAGTATAATCCGCGCCGTACGCGCGATGTTTTTACTACCAAGAACTATATTATACGAACACTCAGCGAAATTAAACATACATTGTGAAGTCGAAAGCGCACAACAAAAATAAACTTTAAATGTGAAAGGAAATGTAGAGCGTGCATCACTTTGTTACTCTGAGAGCTAGTAATGTTGTTAGATGCAGTATTTTTTGCTTGACTCATTTAAATATTGTAATTTTATGCAATTATGTAAGCAAATTTTACTACTTTAATTTAATCACCAAGTCTATGTATTCTCTACGACATCTTAAAGTTTGCTTGTAGAAGATTTAAATCAAATGTTTTTGTCATGATGTAGGAGAGATATAGGCGATATCAACGGTAGAATGAACTAGTTAAAAAAGTCATGTATACAAATCGAGTTAAAGGGAGTGAGAGGCATATGAGTAGACCTGTCTCTTGGTAAGTGGTCACGGATGTACAACACCAAAGGAATCAGAGTATTGCCAACTTGCAAGGAAAGGCATTAAAAATTCAATAGCAAAATCAATCAAATATTAATGATAAATACTCCAAGTCGTGTAAATTATTAAAATGTAGCAGATACTTCATGTCATTCATATTGTATTTTGTTTCTCACAGCCCGCAACCGAAGTTATAAGCTCAACTTACGTTTGAGTGTTATTCTCTTTTACAACACACTAAACAAATCCCTAAATTATTCTTTTATGTTTATATTACACGTCTGGCAATGTTATAAACTTGTGAACCGAGTACATAAGCCATAACCTAAAGTACAATATTTATTGACTTTTTGTTTGCGAGGAATTTTATTGTCATTGAAAATAGACGATTTGTGGCGATCTCTACATTGCTAAAACCGAATGCAGTTACGACTTTTGGTGATAGATATCGTTACTTTAATTATACAATCGTATTATTGAAAATATTTTTTATTTCGAAAACACACATAAATACAATAATTTGTGCATCAACATGCCGCTCCGCCCGGGTGTTGATACACTTTTTTGAAAATGTACTATAGCCTATGTTCATCAAAGATAATGTAGAATTTAAATGGTGAAATAATTTTTCTAATCGGTCCAGTAGTTTCTTTTCTTATTTCCTCTTATAATATTAGTTTAAATTAAGTAAAGACATGCTCAAATACATAGAAACATAGATAAGACATGTTAAATTTTCAGACCAAAAATAACTATACTATTACTTCTTATCCAAAACAAAACAAAATAGACTTTTTTTGTCCTGAAGAAAATGATATGAAAACATGTGAAAATCGTGAGTGTATTGAGTGTGTTGGCTGTGAAAGTTAACAAACAGAGCGCTGTATGGGTCGCGGATCATCTGAGATTATATCGCGGCAGGTGTGGTTGATACATCACGCCTCTAGCCCACAGTGTATTTCCACCATATTTATTCATTTTTGATAGGTCTTTTGATGCAAGGGATGGAGTTACAAAGAATTCTCGGAAACAGTCGCAGTATATTTATTATTCTACAGATTTCGTTGAAATAAAATGAAAATATATTCTGGCACTATTAAAAATAGGCCACGTTTGCGGTAATAAAATATTTAAAAAATGGCAGATATTTAATGTTACCGGGTGTTAATGGGCGGTTGATTTTACTCTAGTGACTTAATATAAATTAATTTAACCATACATTTAATTGATAACGTAGCACACGATATTAATTGAAATTTGTTACAGTATCAAAGATTGTAGAAGAATAGAAAAAAACTAAGTATTATAAATAATAAATAAATAAAAAATGTTACAAATTTATTCTGCGTAAAAAAAACAACACTTCGAATCAAACTAAACAAATAGGTCCCGTTTGACATACTCTTCAACTTTGTGCAGGCATAATTTACACAATTTTAATAATATTTTCGGTAAAACCATAGAATTGTGGTTGTATGAAAAACAAACTAAGTTAAATAATAGGATTGTTTTGAATACTCGGAAATAGCAAAGAACGTGAAATTCTAGTTATTCAACTATCTTTCAGAATGGATACAGGCTCATGTGGATGGTATGAACAAACTAAGTAAGCACTAAGCCCAAGTCGTAGACTCTGAGTACTAGAGTTTATTATTGACCAAATTCCGTCACCGTAGGGATATCGGAAAGGGCACATATTTGTGCTTACACAAGTAAAACGGTTTACTGCGGACTTTGTTCATTGGAGTGTGGACAGCCGATCGAGGCTCAGCCCCTATTACATGCAACGTTACACTCGCCTATAAGGTGCGGAGGGCCCTACTATGTGTAATAGGGTTAGCGAGTCTAGTATTACGTATCATTTTATAGAAAAAATAAATTACATTTTTGTATGAGGATGAAGAGACAAACGGTTAGTAGACTTATCTATTGGTAGGTCTCTCATATGTAAGTAGACCTACTGGTATGTCTCTCCTATGTAAGAGTTGGTACCACCATTATGTCTAATTCTTCCGTCAAGCAATAGTGTTAATGCGCTATTGTGTACCGGTTTGAAGAACATTGAGGAGTAACTACTGGATATATTGAGACTTACGTTTTATGTCTTCTCGCCATTCATCGGAATAAAAGAAATGTGCCTCCGTGGCGCAGTTAGTTAGACGCTGGCTCCCAAATGCGAAGCCGCAGGATCGATCCCGCACCGTGATAAATATTTTTGTGATCCACAGGTATTTAATTCGTGTCTGGGTGTTTGTGAGACCGAAAAATCTCGCAGTATCTGATGCCCGCGACACAAGACTCGATCTTAGTGTGGGGCTAGGACTATGTACATACAGGGTATATCAAGACTGCTACCGAAAACGAAGCCGGGTGGTAGTTTAAGCGACTTGAGACACATAGCAACAGAAAATGTTGAAAAAAAAAAGCGACGATTTTTTGAAGTGAAAACTTCTTTAGCGGCGTTGAGCACTTTTCTGTAATGGATATAAAATCTTAAACTCGCGTCAGGACACGTGACCTGATCGAAAAAGCGTAGGACGGCAATGACGTTTGCTTTATAAACATCTTAGTAGGACGGATGGAGAGTAGACAGCTATCCCCTCTCTACAGCGCGGCGAAAATGTATGCCTGGGCCTACTGTTTCGTTTTTTTTTCAGTTTCACCCACTTTTTCCAAAATTGTCCCCCCCCCCTGCCTTCCCCCACCCTTATTCCGAAATAGTGCCTATTAGCCTCCCCACGAAACCTACCCCCCCCCCCCACTCCCCTACCCCCACCCCGAAAATTTACCTCACCCCCCCCAATCCTATCTCGGCCAACATAGGTCGTAGACCCACCGAGTTTGGTATCCTCGGAACCGTCTTGGTGAGGGCTACAAATTGACCCCACCAGAAATCCCAAATTACGCAAAAAATTACCCCCCCAAAAAAAAAATATTTTACCTCCAAAAAATTAATTTAAGTTAGCCTTCCCACGAAACCTTCCTCCCCCCCCCTCCCTTACCCCCACCCCGAAAATTTATCTCACCCCCCCCAATCCTATCTCGGCCAATATAGATCGTAGACCCACCGAGTTTGGTATCCTCGGAACCGTCTTGGTGAGGGCTACAAATTGACCCCGCCAGAAATCCCAAATTACGCAAAAAATTACCCCCCCAAAAAAAAATATTTTACCTCCAAAAAATTAATTTAAGTTAGCCTTCCCACGAAACCTTCCTCCCCCCCCCTCCCTTACCCCCACCCCGAAAATTTATCTCACCCCCCCCCAATCCTATCTCGGCCAATATAGATCGTAGACCCACCGAGTTTGGTATCCTCGGAACCGTCTTGGTGAGGGCTACAAATTGACCCCGCCAGAAATCCCAAATTACGCAAAAAATTACCCCCCCAAAAAAAAATATTTTACCTCCAAAAAATTAATTTAAGTTAGCCTCCCCACGAAACCTACCCCCCCCCCACCCCGAAAATTTACCCCCCCCAATCCTATCTCGGCCAATATACATCGTAGACCCACCGAGTTTGGTATCGTTGGAACCGGCTCGGTGAGCTCTACAGATTGGCCCAAACCAAATCCCCAAATTCCTCCCTCTCTCCCCTAAAATATTTGTCCAGGCATAACTCCGTCATTTCTTAAAGTAAACCCCCCGTGTTTGGAGTCAGAGGAATCGTCTTGACGAGCTCGACAATCGAGAGCAGGCAAAATACGATTTTTCTTATTTTTACTATGGGATCAGGCTGGGGCAGCAGTCTAAAATTATATGTAATTTGCAATCTGTACCCACGGTCTTCCCCCGGTATTTTTGAAGTGAAAACTTCTTTAGCGGCGTTGAGCACTTTTTCTGTAATGGGTATAAAATCTTAAACTCGCGTCAGGACACGTGACCTGATCGAAAAAGCGTAAGACGGATGGAGAGTAGACAGCTGTCAGTTAGCTGTCAGTTTATAAAGCTTTGATGAATTGCCAATGATTTTGAGTGGAGATTTCAACATAAACTTCGCAGACGATAAAAATCAACTATTAATTGAATTTTTAAATAATGAATTTGGTTTAACTATGTCGAATGATCGCAATCTTAGCACAACGAAATACAAAACTACTATTGATGCGGTCTTTATTAGACATTTAAATAGGTTCGAATCAAAACTGTTCGTTTCTTACTTCAGCTACCATAAACCTATCGTATCAGTTTTAGAGATTGGCGATGATAGTTCTGGTAATGATGATGGTGAAAAAGTCGTTGAAATTATGGATGAAAGTTGATTTTTCGGAGAGATAAACTTTTTAATGTAAAATAATTGTAATAGTTTTAAAGTGTTAAATTTTTAATGTAATATAAATTGTCATGTTTGTGTACGATAGCGCAATAAATGAATATTGTATTCTACCACATAAATGATAGTACTTTTATACTGATAAAGCAATTGGTGCAAAATTATTCCCTAACCATTCCAAAATATCAAACATGCTCAACGTTAATAATCAAGTTTTCACTTCTGCCGGCACTCCCGGAGTGCAACCCGTCTTTTTTTTGTTATTTTTTTCCTATGGTCTTATTTGGATGGTAAATTCATTTTTTTCCTAAAATAATAGTGTATACCCTTTTATTTATAAGGACTCTAAGGTACAAAAGAGTTTAAATTATTATTTTAGCAAAAAGTATGGATTTACCACCCAAAAATGACGATATTTAAAAAATCATTAAAAATAATTGTCGCGTTTCTTTGCGAAATTTTTAGTTGCATAAACAGTAAAAGTCACTAAAACTACCACCCGGCTTCGTTTTCGGTAGCAGTCTACAGATACCCAGTATGTGACTGTTGGGCGTAAGTATTTATTTAATTATATTTTTAGTAATAACTACCAATCTCAATAGAATACCTAGAAAAACATCACTAAGCAGGATACACCACAAAAAATACCTACAAAAGCACCACTCGCAATCTCAGTACGAAATTTCACGAAGACAAACAACCACGGAAGAAAAATCGTATCATAAAACTCCCTGCGAAACTATCCCAATAGCAACAGTTAGTACAATCGCATCAAACCCGCCACATCCAAGTTCATTACAACTCGCAAGAATAATAAACTTAATTCAAAAAAACTTGCTCGATTGTGGGGACCCGGGCGACTTTGTGTCGATAAAATGCGTGAAACTTGCCGATATGGAACCACGTAGTATGTACTACATATAGTATATATGTACCTACTGACGGCTATGTATTGATTTTGGGCGAATTTATATAACCAGTTTGGAATGTTTCATAGAAAAGTGGGGTTAAGTACGGATGGATTTGATTTGACGTGTATCTTTGTAAATTTGGGGGAAATAATTAAATCCAACCGATTCCTGATTCATTACAAAGCTGTATAAAATTGGAATTCAACTTCATTTCATTTTCAGATTAATCCATTTCACGAAGTTCTCGTCTAAAACTAAGTGCTAAGTCTAAGTCTAAGGTGCTTGAAGCCTGTGCACACAAGCAGCTCTCCAGGTTTGTGTACACTAATAACTTATTGAGCCCGCTGCAGTCTGGCTTTAGACCTGGTCATAGCACTGTTTCCGCACTCCTCAAAGTGACTGACGACATAAGGGGTGGCATGGAAAACACCAAGGTCACTTTGCTGGTCTTGGTGGACTTTTCAAATGCCTTTAATGCCGTCAGTCACGACATCCTATTATCCATCCTCTCCCATCTAATGGTTTCTCCCGATGCACTGGATTGGTTTTCTTCTTATCTTCGAGGACGGCAGCAGTCGGTGCGTACTGGTGAGACTTCGTCGAATTGGTGCAACCTTGACTCTGGCGTTCCTCAAGGCGGCATTCTTTCTCCCTTATTGTTTTCAATTTTTATTAATCTCATTACCCAAAACCTTCATTGTGCGTACCATCTGTATGCTGATGACTTGCAGCTTTACGCTCAGGCAAGTATCGATTGTGTATCCACGGCAGTCGACAAAATTAACAGTGATTTGGAACACATTCGAAGATGGTCTCATAAATATGGCATAACAGTTAATCCTACAAAGTGTCAAGCCATAATTGTGGGAAGTCAACGACTCATAAGCAGGTTGGACACAGCTATTATTCCACCTGTAATTTTCGATAATACAGTTGTAGCGTGGTCTCTTACTGTAAAGGACTTAGGGCTTCTCATAGACACAACATTAAGCTGGCGCGCTCAAGTCACTTCCGTTTGCCAAAAAGTTACTGGTGCCCTTCGTTCTCTATATCGCCTCAAAAACTTTCTCCCGTTCTTGACCAGATTAATGCTCGTGCAAACCTTGATCCTACCCCTGATTGACTATGGTGATGTGTGCTATTTTGACCTGAATGCAGATCTTCTCAATAAACTGGACCGGCTTCTCAATAACTGCATTCGATTCATCTTTGGCCTTCGTAAGTATGACCATATATCATCTTACCGTTCTCAACTCAAGTGGTTACCTATTCGCCAACGCCGGAGTATGCGTGCTCTCACAACACTCTTCTCTCTTCTTAAATCTCCTTCTCCGCCTTCCTATTTAATCTCTAGCTTTCAATTTCTAGGTGCCAATCATAATAGAAATCTTCGATCGTCTAATAATCTTCTTCTTAAGTGTCCCCCTCACAGCTCTAATTTTCTTCACTTCTCGTTTTCAGTCCAAGCGATACTACTGTGGAATGCGCTCCCCCTCGTTATCAGGACGTCCACTAACCGTTTCACATTCAAAATGAAGGTTCGTGATTTACTGCTTAAGGAAGTTGCAGAATCATCACAATAGTTTGTTACTTATATATTACTATATGTATTTATGTATGTATATATATATATATATATATATTTATACCCATATATATTTAAGATATATATTTATGTCATAATTATTCATATAATAACTATATATATCCACTATAGTATATCATGTATTGACCCTATATTTGTATGTATTTACATATTAATTATTTATGTTTCTATTTATTTTTCTCTTTTCTCTAAAAATTTATACGCCCACTTGATCTCATCTCTGCATCACCCAAAGGTAGACTGGTAGATAATGCCTCTGGCATTAAGTCCGCCTTGTATACAATGTATATGAAGTTTAATAAATAAATAAATAAAATAAAACAGTATTTCCAAGCGATACAAAAACTATCAATATCAAAAGTTGAAAAACAAAATGATACTTCGAAACAAACTAACAACTAGCGAACATTAATTACAAACTCGGACAAAAACTTGGCAGACTAATAAAATAAAACGAAATACCGTTCAATTAGCAATTCTCGCTACGAAATCCAGCGAGCAATAATAATCCGGGGATATTAAGAAGCATTAACTCTGGAATTTTGCGTATTTCATTAACCGGCCGAACCGGTGGCTACGTTTCGGACTGTCCGGACTCACCGGATAGTCCGGAAGGTTCCGAATGTCCGGACGGCCGGTACTCAACGTGACAGAATTTATGTGCGTGGACGTTGGTGGTAATCGTACCACTGGTGTAATTAATTGTTGGAGCTTGCTTTAGAGATTACGCGCGGCAAAGGCTTAATAAGTTTGGATGAAGATTTACGTTATATCTTTAGTGCTGTTATGGTTTTAGTACTCGGTTTAATGGCGTGAAATTTGATGTAATTATGTAGGGCGATGGGTTAGTTACAAGCAGAGGTATATGCAGTGTCGAGGTCTCGGCTTCAGTGCCATTAACTTCCGGTTTATCAACGTTATTGGAATGCTTGCACTAAAAATATGCTTTTCTATAAAGATTTACCTCAGTGTTGCAAAATATGATATTAACTAGGGAGTAATGTCCGAAAAAAAACTAGGAAATAATGCGATTTTTTATATTTCATTTCTTTTATGGTTTAAAGTGATATGCAAAGTAACCCATGCGGCATGCCTGACTTTCTTGATGCCTACTTTAAGCAAAAAAAAAAAACTTTTCAATATAAACTTAAGTATTATTCAATGTATTTAAAAAACATAAAAACTGTAAATAGGAATAAAATCTTGACGGAAATCTTTTTTGTAATACATATATTTTCTCCATCAAATAATTATGTGAACTGATATTCGTAAAAAACATAAATTTCCTCTTCACTGCGCCCGCTCTAGCCTTCAAGGATTCCTTTTGTCGAGATTATTGAGTGAAAAAGCGAAAAGGGAAAAGTCCTTCCGATCTCTACAATGCGTTCACTGTGTAATTTTGACCATCATTATATGATCCCCCATGAGCCCCCTAACTATGTGAAATTGGGGGCAATTGGAGGATAACAATGCGTTATCAGAGATCTTTTAAGAATGGTCGGCGTGTATTACAGTCCGGTTATAAAAAGTCCTGTTTGAACATAAGTACGGTCCGAAAAGGGTTTCTATTCCATGTAAGGGGTATAATTGCTTGATTTAGGTACGAGATATTATATCTTGTTTGCCTTGACAATTGCGTTTATGGTGTTATTGTCAAATTACGATGTAGGTATTCGAATTTATCCGCTTTTGTCTAAATTCTGTTTGTAAGAAATACATGCTCTGATAGCGTACACTTTACAGTGGTTAAAGTCCATTATAATGCCTACATAAGTGTGTCGAGTTTCGGGAATTCTCATTAGGTATTCAATCTGGGTAGCACGACCTTTACCATCCGGAGGACTTTCGTCAATCTTTATTATAACAGTGTCCGAAATGAAACATTATTATATAATAACAATTGAACTCAAGTAGTTAAATGAATATTTCTCGAGTCCATCTCATATGGTAAACATCAAATGAATATTATTATTACTACTTTGATATACCATATTATAAACGTCATATTTTTTGTTAGTTAACACTTCTTTCACAGTCACTAAGCAACAAATCGATTCAAGTTTAGCATAGCATGAGTTTACGAGCCTTTGTGATATCCTGAAGAATCCCCCCGTTCAATCCTGAAGAATGCATGGCTACATCCGAACCGTTCTCCTAATCAACTAAAAGCTTCTTCAATAAATAATAAACAGCCTTTTAAAAGGCCGAGTAAGATTAAATAATCAATTCCGGAATGGTATTAATGGGTTTCGAGGATCGCATTGACTATTCATCGGCATTCGGTACTATTTTTAATGATTCAGAATCGGCTGGGATATTACGAGTACAGTAATTGAACCGTCATTTGTGTTGTCATTTAGCAGTTTCATTCAAGTAATTAATACTGAACGAAATGTTTATTTGGATATCAAACGATTAGCCTTATATTTTTACTTGACTGCAATGATGGTAATGGGTTTTTTGTGTGATTCATAAGCTCTTTATGTATTATATAGGTTTTATAAAAGAGAATGTGGATAATTTAACTAATTAGTCCGTTACAGTTTGGACGCATTCCCTGCAGTGGGACATATATGTGTGGACTTATAAAATAAAGGTTTTGTTACTATTAAGCTAAACAAATGTACGGTTTCTTAGTTGACTTATTGTCAGACCAATGTTCAGTAGTGGATTTCCTGTGGCTAAAGAGAGAGATAGACAAAGAGGTAACTTATTATAACATTGTGTTATTATTGCAATATATTATGGGTTTCGTGGTGAATACGTATGCTACAAGGGTAGAAATAAATCGAGATAAAAGATGATTTTCTTTAAATTACATAAAAATAAACTTTGTCAACACTCAATATACCTAACCAGAAACGACGTTATACTTTAGCCAACATTAATTACTCCAACACCAAATCAATTACCACCAACCAGTTTATAAAGAAACATGCAAACAGCCGATAATAACCCAAGCCCTCCGGAATACGTAACGAACGCTTTTCAAAGCAAATCAAAATTCGTGAAGCCGTCACACGACATACAAGCCGGGCGGACATAAAAGCGATCTTGTCCCTTTCAAGAATTGTTGTTCAAATATAGCAGAATAGACCTTTTCAATTACAATCAGGCTTAATTAGAAGGGTGAGTTCGCTGCGACACTTTATTAAGGTTGGGCAGGTAGTGATGGGACGCAGCGGGATTGTGACACGGGATCCTGCTTATTCAGAATTTAAAAACATATCTAGATGTTCAAGGTTTATGAAGAGTTAGATAATCAAGTACAGGAATTTAGGATATGCTGTAGGTGAATTAAAGGTATAATTAAATGTATTTAAGTGTAATAGGTAATATATTATTCATAGTACCTTAGTTAGCGAGTGTCTTTATGAGGTACTAATGGCTCGTCGTGGCTCCACTCGGGTGCAGATTCATTTTTCTGAATGTGTACTATTGCCTATCTTTATGGAGGATTCTAATAGCGAAATATATTTTTTTAAATCGACCCAATAGTTTTAGAGCCTATTCAATGTAGACAAATAATGAAATCTTTCATCTTTATAATATTAGTTTAGATAAAATCTGAGGACCATGGATTATACACATGGATGTTCTATTAATATTCAGAACTAGCCCTATGTGAATCAAAAAAGATTTGGAATTTTTAAAATCCAGTGTTTTCTGCCATGGATTTCGAGTAGCATCCCAAACATGCTTGTTTGATCTACAAAATAAAAAAAAAATCACAAAAATAGTCACAGGTCAAACGTCGAATAAATAATGTAGAGCGCAAAAACAAGCAAAACAAAATTCTATAGAACGTTATCCAAGACAAACAGGCTTCGGGCCCGGAAGGGGATTTGATGTAGTTGTCAAGAGCAATAATACTTGTGAGAATGTTTGTTTGTGCGACTTGCATTACGGGATACGCAGAAAGTGAGTGGCTCTCAGACGCCGCGAACTTCATTTCGCGCGGAAAATATATGAAAGAAAAATTTTCAATTGGCTAGAAAGGTCAAGAAGTTTGACGGAGGTATTAAAACTATTTTTTTTGCGTTGGCTTTTATTTTTTGCTAAGTTTAAGAACATAAATATGAGTATTATATTATAATAAGTTGTTATGATCTCAAAACACTCTACACTTAATGGCTTAGTGATGACAAGCTATTGTGTTTTGTTCAAGTACAAGTTATAATCATCATCATTTTAGCCACAGGAGTCTTCTATTGAACATAAGCCTCGCCCAAGGATCTCCACATCGACCTATTGGAAGCGACCTGCATCCAGCAACTTCCTGCAAACTCAGCCAGGTCGTCCATCCACCTCGTAGCAGGGTGTCCGACATTTATTTTGACTGTACGTAGCCTCTACTGTAGACTAAATATACATGTGAAATTACGTCATTTTGACAGCTCACGTATTTCCACGTTGGAACCAATTCTGAGATTATATCCATCGGATATATGTACATTAGCAACTAAGCGATTCTTCCTTTCTATAAAATATATATTCGTTCGCTGGTTTCTAAAGTAGATTAAATTAAGATATACGTCCGCAGGTCGGTGCAAAAATATATATGTTTTCTATAGATATAAGTAACGGGCTGGTAAAAGGTTTGGGTCCATAAGTAACACGCAAATTAGGCGACCAATGGTCCGGAATAATATAGTATGTGATCGTGGAACGGATGAGTACTTTGTATACAATTATAACCTCCTATTTCTTTATGTAGTAAGTAAATAAAATTATATTACTCTCTTGTTATGGTAATAAAAAAATATAATTAATTTAAGCACAATACAAGTAGGAATACCTTTAGAGCTGTGCTGTTTACAAAACACGCAAAATAATGGGATGTAAAAATTCTAAGAGTAGAAATGGTGGTAACTCGTAAATATTATATAATTACAAAGCATTACAAAGCGATGTTTGGCATTCTACTGCGCTCACCATCCTGAGACATAAGATATTAAGGGTCAATATGTCCGGTAGTTACTCAGGCTACAAAGTCCTTCAAATTGGAACATTACGGTACATTTACGCTGCTGTTTTGAAAAATAGAATTTTTTTTTATTTATTTTTTTTATAATGCCCTGGCATAGTGGCGGCATTGCACCTGATGGAAAGTGCCAATGCCGCCCAGGCAGAGTATCCATTGGCATCGGACGGCAGTCCCATGCCAATGGAAACAATTATGCCGGCCTGCTTAGGTGCCTCTTCACACCACGGCGGAAAGACCCAGGATTGTAGGAAGGAGGGAACACGTGACGTGGACATTTCAGTGGTAGGTAACCTACCTAGGCGGCACCTCAAAAATTGAAGACCTAATATCAATAAAGCACATGAAATTGACAGCCCTTTTCTTAAACCTAGTAAAATTTTCATTTTATCAAATCCCGTGATACGTAAATATGGCACCTCACTAATTTCAGTGCTTGATGTAAAGGGTCCACTATTGAGGCGATTTCCGCGGAGCGCGGTCGTTGTCGGCTTAATTTACAAGGAGCTTCGATTAGTTGCGTTTATGTATTCCATTACATTCAATTTAGATATAACACTACATGTATTTGTGCTTAGTTAAATCACTGCACGATATATGTATTAAATGTCTTAGACTGTTTTAGAATAGATTTAAGAGAAGTTACCGTTTATTGATAGCCTATAAGTATCTGTTTCGAATACGGGTATTTGTGAGACCGAAAAGTCTGGCGTAGTTCCTGATATCCACGAGACAAGACTTGATCTTAGGGATCAGGAATATTTGTCGTTATAAAAAAAAATATTGATGCCGGCTAAATTCGTAACCATTGCGCGGTTATATTGGCTGACTATTTATCAGGTTCTAAAATATAACATTTCTAAGAATAATGGTTTAAAGGATTTAATCAAACAAACTGTTAAGAAATTTAATATCTTGAAATATAAAGTAGCATCATGTCTTGTCTTAGGTTTTTAAGTCAAATAACATGTTTCATATATAACTAACCTCTTTTCAGTTATGAAGTCGCGCTACTCCGTGAGATTTCATATATCATATTCCATTAATTAATTCAAGATAAAACAGTTCACACCTCATGTTACTTGAAGAGAAATTTAACCTTTAATCAATTTCTTGAGCGTCAAAATTCAAAGCCCTCGGCGTAGATGTTAATTAAGAGTGCTTCCAACACGCTGTACGACCTAAAGGGAGGACCGAACCCTCCGGCTCACGTCCTCTCGACACAAGATTCCACTCAGTATCCTTTACAGACATTTATTTAGTTAGGGGGTCCAATATATGTATATTTTACATACTATTTTTATGGATAAAATCTTGTCTAAGGATTGCGAGCTCACTGGAATTCTAAGCATTGCTTTGTAATTCATGCTGTTGTTTGGTTTTGCTATTGTTCCTGAGCGTTCGTATCGTTCGAATTTTATTGGCATGAATGTCGATATGAGTATGTCATTCGCCTAATAGTAAGCAATACGATGGCTCATTGGCAGTAAGAAAACCAAACAACACCATGACTTATAAAGCGGTGCTTGGCTGCTATCGTCATCCTGAGACATAAGATTTTAAGTCTCAATATGTCTAGTAGATACTTTGGCTACATTTTTTCCAAACCTGAACACAACAGTGCATTTACACTGGATGGATAATATACTTGGATGAATGGACATACGGTGCTATATATCCAAGCGGTCTCTCACACACGAAATACCACTGTTTAGAATATATTTAACATGATTATACCTCAGTTACTACTTATTTGTAAATACTAGAGACTTTCTCTCCCTCACACACACCACTGCAACTCCTGTCAGCGAGGATCAGCAGTGGCACACAAAGAATTCACACCGAGCTCCGAAGCTAGGCGAGTCTCTCAGGGACAAATTATTTGTGAATAAAATCTACAAATGGTGTTTTGTACTGAGTGGAAATAAAAAATATATTTCTAGGAACGTGTTGGTTTGCTTTAACATATACATCCGTTCGCGTTTAAAATCGAATAAAATATCTAATAATACTTGTACACTCATACTTAAACTCACGTAAATGTCCCACTTGTAAAGATATAAGAAATATGTGTTTTCATAAAATAAAATTGTGAATACAGAAATTCAATTGACGTCACGATTTTCCAGAAGGTACGTAATATGTGAAACACGGAAGAAATCAATGGATATACTTTACTCAATGCAAAATAAATATGAAATTTGGCATATGTACCCTATATATATTTATTTATATTTATATGTAAGCTTTATTGTACACCATAAATAAAACAAAAGAAAGCAATTCAAACTAGAGAAAAAAAAAGTACAATTGGCGGTCTTATCGCACAATGCAATTTCTGACAGACAACCATTTGATGGATATAAGAGAAAATGACGAAAGTTGAGGCAGCATCAGGGGTACGAATAATATATACCCTCATATACCCCATTACCACAAGCTGACACAGAAAGACACTTTGCATCACCCATATTAGAAATAAAAAAATGACAGCTGCTTAAGCATGATACACCAAGAAAAAAAAATAAACAAAATTGGATATGATGGCCGAAGGGAAAACGGATATAAATAAATAAAATCGATGCTATAAAAAAGTAATTGAGCAATAAACAATGTAAATGCACGTAAAGGCGGCGCGATAAACCGCGGCCAATATCGACTCGCATGAATACGGAAGACAAATTCGGTGAAATGCTGCTGACGGTGAATAGAGATGGGGAGACGAGTGATGCTGAATAGGAATGTTACTGAATCGTACTGATTGGTTTTGATATAGTTTTATTTAGAATAGTTAGTAATACTTTGAATCAGAGATTAAATAATGGTGTGTTTTAGCCTTAGGAAAATGCAGATGAGCTTCGTTCATCCTAAGCGGTAGTTTTTTTTTCGCAATAAATGTAACAGTAAGTAGAGACGCATCAACAAGGTACAAATGGCAGACTTATCTTTCGAAGGCAATCTCTCTCAAAAATCAGACAACCATCAACCAGGGTTTATGGAAAAGGAGAAAAAAAGGATATTTATATACATTATACAGTATTAGAACGTAAACGAACTAATAATGATCATCATAGTTTTATTTTCATTCTTGTCTAGTGTTCTAAATAGAGCTTACGTCTGATTTCACCATTTATCAGGAAATAATTCAATTTTGAAAAAATCATGTTTCATTTCACAAAACAAACAATATATTGTGACCATCAAATTCTAGGGATTACTGCGAACGCTGCCACGAGACAAACAAGCCTATACAAATCATAACCTCAATTAAACCAAAACATATTACATCACGGTTGAATACAAACAGTATGTTCCGGCCGCAGAACACGAGCCTACATCTAAATACGACGCAATGACCCGAATCGGAACGAGTCCCATTCACCCCGCACTAATCTTAGAACTTGGAGGCAATAACGTGGCGCGACAAATAAACCCGCTATTGCCTACACCGCGACGTGGGTTTTATTTTTTCGTTTTAGATTCTGCCTTTAAATCTGCACGTATGGAGCCAGATTGAAATATCTTTGAATGCGGAATGCGCCAGATTTGACTGTGTTACTTTTTCGAGGTGTGCTGTTATGTGCTCTAGCAATATTTGTACGTCTTTTTGCGAATTTTAGGTGTCCTTGGGCATTTTGGACACCGGTGTTATGTGGATGTCTCAATTTGCGGTTCACAAGAACTTGTACCTACTGCAGTAACTTTTTAATGATCTTTTAATCCGTGATAACATGTATGCTCAATACTCATCCCTGTGGCATTAAAATATTTTAAATAGGTACACAATTTTAAATTCAAATCAAATGACTACAAATGTATAGATAGTGTTTCCATACTGATCCATCAAATCTTAAATAACTAGCATTAAAATTTTGTTATCACTATTGATTCCACAAAACTAAAACCGATTGCAGACACAAACGACGACTTACAAAAGAGCGAATTCTTAGCTAATGCACCAGATACATCATAAAATCCGTGCCATTAAGCCCGTTTCCACATAAATATTGCGTGTACATCCGAGGAAAATCCCCGGCTTATATTAAAGTTTGGTTCGCCAAGGCCTGCGGAAGCGGTCGGATTAAGGCGCCGGTTAACCTTCGGGCGCAGGTCATCAATCATGTGTAATTTGACGCCAAACGAGCATGCACCGTGCATGTGGACTCGAATTTCGAACCTTTCATTTACATTCGGTCAAGGATGTTGTTTGTTTACACTGGAATGTTTATGGTAACACTTAGAATGGTCCAGTACTTTGAATTTGGATGGAGCTTTACTTTTTAATTAATGACTATATTTTGCGGCATAAATCGCTCCACCTTTTTGTTTCAGTTCAGCAAAATTATTGGATGGCATCAAATATAAATAGCTACTGTGGTGTCCAGAAATAACCGACAAAATCTCTCGTCTTTGTACCAGGCATGCGTGGTACTGATAACGAACAAAAAAGGTCCAACAAGTTTTAAGAATTTGACTTTTCATTTCCAAAGACTAAGAACTGATAATTACTCGTATATCGCGTCACAAGCTATAAAAGCAGGCGTCTTTTCGACACACCGTGCCTTTTAAAACCAATGCACCAAAAGTACCTTCATTTTGGGTCGAATACGCACGTATTAGTTAACCAGTCTCCTTTCATAAAGATAATTCTGAATAATAGCTTCTTGCAACGACCTGGAAAGATGGACTCAGCTCGATAAAACTAACTAAAACTTAGGCATCAGATATCAGAAATTGTTCGACATCAACAACCGATAAACCCGACAGCGCAATTTAAGACTCAGCCAGGTACCGGATTTGAGGTTATGGCTATCTTCCAAAGAAGAATACAAAGCAACAGGTCTATCTATGAAAATAGAACCACATTAATTTTAAAACGGATCTGAGGGAACGATTTTTATCTACAAAGTTTCCTGGAACCTGGTTTGACGTTTTATTTATTCTTTTACATAAATCTTTTTATATAACCCCAGATCTCTTTTTGATAAATGAGAACTAAATGTATTCGCAATTCAGGTCACGATGGTGTGAATGGAGCATCTGGATATTTTATTTCTAGTGATTCCTTTTCGTTCGTGAACTATTTTTAGAACTTAATTGCCTTGCCTGCTGGCAAAATTATGTGGGCTTGAAATTGTGTTTAGGTATTCACATTTTTAGGTTCCATTTTATATACGAAAAATACCGAACAAATTCTAGGGCTAATAATGTAACATATTTAACATAATTACTTTTTTTCTGGCACCAAATATTCATTTTCTAACAATTTAGTATATAGCCAGTATAAATTAATGTTAAATGTTTTGTAGTACTATTTACCTATTTAACATTTAACAGCCGACTAAACATTTAATAAAGCCATTGAGTTAAATCGTTTAAAACCGGGGAATAATAGAATGAAATTCGATTAACAAACAAAGGTAAATCCGTAGCTTTTCTCAACCACAACATGCTATAGAAGTTTCCAGAACACTCGAGCGGTTTCGAAGAACGTGAGCGAAATAACAACGCTCTTACTCCTATATTCCTGAATGCATACACGAAATATTAATGTCGCTTTTTTCGTATTTGCAGCTGTACAGATGGCTATTGCCGGTTTGCCAGATGCTTTTCTAATTCTCTCTTGAGTATAAAGTATTTCGATAATATCGGTGCTTCGGGGAACTCACATCTTGAGTGTTCAGCAATTTACTTAAGTGTACTTGCATAAAAATATGAAGTTAAAGAACTACAAAGGTTTGAAATAATAGAACAGATTTTTAGAGACAAAATATATGAAATTGCTTATTTTCAAAAACTCTGTGTAATTTACAAACTGTGTGTTATTTAATTTTCCTTAGGTAGTTTATACCATTAAAGAAGAGTAAAAGAAGTTTTGTTAGAAGAGTTAAGTAGTAAACAGCGCAAATAATTGAATTTAGCTTCAGAAACTCTAATATTTTCCTAATCACCGAGCATATTAATCACAACATTTAATTTAACAAACACAGTCGGGAACACTTTACTGTACCGCTGATTCAGGCGTAATATTACAACTCGTTTATTTAGAGAGGAAAGCGAAAAAATAAATCAATTATCGGGCCGGGAAGTGCCGTAAACAATTTCGTGAGTCACAAAGGCGTTGTTCGTTTTAAAAGTGCCAATGGCAATCAATTTCGTTTTAAACGAAGATTATGAAGCGTGTCAATTTAACGAGGTCCCTCAAATGGAATTCGTGCATTTGAATGCCTCTTTTCTTTTGTTTTCTCGCAAAAGGCATTTGAAAAGGACTGAAAGAATGCCGTTAAAAGAGATCTATTTACCTTCTTTTAAATGTTTTGCTTGACGTGTCAGTAAATATTTTTGAGTTAATTGTTTTGATAGACGATTTGATTTAATTAAAATAATTTAATGTCAACACAATTTAAATACTTTTGAATTTAATTGATAAGCAACGTTACTTATAACAATTTATAACTTATATAAATAGAAAATAGATTTGAAGGTATTATATTAAAATTTCGATCGAAGCTATGTACCTAACATAATTCGGACTATCAGTAAAATATTTGTTTTGTATTATGGATTTTAGAAAAGCCGAGGATTATTTCGGTCACTTTAAATTAAAACTTGAATCGAATGTTTATTGGTCACGCAAACAATTTTTTTCTTGGTAAGATAAAGTAACTCTATTGCTCCTGATCTGATTAGTCAGCCCAGACACAGTATATTCCACCTGGTTTTTCGTATCCGATATTAATTAAACATTTATTATATTCAAGGAATATAACTTTATTCAAGGAGTAATAAATATTAAAATGAGTCAGTCTTTTTGTGTATTTATGTTTATATAAATTATATCTTCGTACACCTACCTCAGCTCAATTCTACCTCACCTAAAGTAACTGGACCACTGATTTTAAGCTCGCATAGTATACTTTTCTATACATGAAGCTTAATAAAAAACTCATTTGACGGTACGCTTTTCTCCAAAAATTCCACGAAAGGTATAACAATAATGAACGTGATAAAAATAGGTAATTTCAACGGAAAAATCATACATATTCCAGTACATTTTCTCTTTAAGGGACACTAAAGTATCACAGTAAGGAGCTTATCGCTAACTTCATATAGCAATAAACGGTCACTCAACTTAACGCGGTCAGATAAATATAACAATTTAACTCTATAAATAAAATAAAACTGAGACGAACTTTTATTTTATTTTTGGTTTACGCATACACAATATTAAATACTAGCGGCCCGGCCCAGCTTCGCCCGGGTACAAATAGATTTCTGTACAATAATATGTATGTATTATACATATAAACCTTCCACTTAAATCACTCTATCTATTAAAAAAACCGCATCAACATCCGTTGCGTGGTTTTAAAGATTTAAGCACACAAAGGGACATAGGGACAGAGAAAGCGACTTTGTTTTATACTATGTAGTGATTACTAATATCCATAAAATGCTTCGGAGCATTTTTCATTTTATTCAAATAACGAAAAGGAACAAAAACTTAAAAGTCCCAGCGCTCAAATGGCTCGATATACTCTAAAAGATTCTAATAGTAATAATTACAAAAAATACATATTTACACACAATGTTTTCTAGGAATACATTCGTCGTAATTCCGAAATTCTAGTACTAGTACAAAAAAGTGAAACAAATGAACCACTTCATGAGAAAATAGCTACAACTGTCCACTACAAACAGTTCTACAGACTCAATTTGCAACAAAAAGTTAGTTCCCTTATTTTTTACGAAGTGGCTGTCGCCAGGAGTACACATTAGAACAAAGAGGTAATGTGAAAGCGTAAATTATGAGGAGAGCCGTAACTGTGTGCATTTTAATTGCGACACTAACTCAGTCTCAAGTTGGGCCATTCCGAGCGACCTGCCGCGCTTCCTCTTAGAGACGCGGGCAGGGTTGCAGCGGGGAGCGGGCATTAGCAAGTGATATACAATGTAAAGTAATATGATAAGAAATTCTGCAAGTAGTATGCATCATAGTAGATTGGTATTATATTTTGATTAAGTAGCTTAAACTTAAACTAGAAATCTTCTTTTCTAGTAGTCTTTAAGTTAGTTTTAACTGACATCATCGATTTAGAATGTGTAACACCTGTAAAGGGGTAATATTACAAGAAAACCGGGTAAGAACATTTCCCTTTCCTTTTCTGATTTATTTTTATTTTTGCGGTACTCGAGAGAGATATACACAATATTTTTGAATAATAACAATTTCGGTAAAATGTACAACATTTTATTGATGAATTGTACGCTGAATGTGACTTAAAATGTATGTCTTTAAGTCTATCTCTTAAGTTATTTGACAAATATGTACAATGTTTCATATCGTAGGTTAAGACGGAAATTAAGGTCAGTCTACGGCTAATTCACAAAATCACTCAAACAAAATAAAACATTTTTCTAATCCTCACTATAGAAATATTAACCGCTAAATCTAACCGCTGACAGTAGAACCGCGTCATCTGCAGAGCGTACAGCTCGGTCGTGATATAAATAATGTCTGGAGACACTAAATCACACCTTTATATGAAAGCCGAATTAAGGTGCCTCCGCAAATGTTATTCCTCGTACAGATTGTAGCGTCGCGGTGTAGCGTGCGCTTGAAATAGAAAAATGGTCCTTGCACTGTCATCTCAAATGGGATTAGTGGAGATAGAACGTGTAAGTTTTATCATTACTTGGGTGGTATGTTACTTATTATAGTTCCTTGGCTGCTATATATTATAATTTGATTAAAGATATAGAGATGGTAATGTGAACATTTTTATAAATCTTTTTTTTTTTTCGCTCTTTCACTACAACCTGCATACCATAGCTATTCGGAAGAATTTAAATTATTTCCTTAAAAATATATAGGATCACAGTCAAGGACTATTCCAAGAACATTCTGATGATGGTAGGTCTCTCATATGTTAGAGATCGCCTGGATTGGCACCGCCGCAATGTCTATTTCTGCCACCAAACAGCAGTGTAAATGCATTGTTGTGTTTCAGATTAAAGGTAATTATAGCCAAAGTAACTACTGGACATACTGAGACTTAACATCTTATGTCTCAGGATGGCGAGCGCAGTGGAATGCTAAGCATTGCTTTGTAATTCAATGCTTTGTTTCGTTATGGTACTGTCCATGAGCGGTCGTATAGCTTACCATCAG
Source organism: Hyles euphorbiae (assembly GCA_023078785.2). Lineage (NCBI taxonomy): Eukaryota > Metazoa > Arthropoda > Insecta > Lepidoptera > Sphingidae > Hyles > Hyles euphorbiae. The sequence goes on from CM041049.1 coordinate 457,836, forward strand.
GCGAATGGCATGCTCGTCTCACCATAATAAAAAAAAACCATTACAATGCAGTAATACGCATTCATCTTCGTAAGTACATTACTTTGTCCAGTTTAGTACACATACCCCTGCGGCGGAATGAAAAACCACATGTATGTACAACATATAATATTTACAAATTAATAGCAATGAGACTTTACAATTAACATGGGAAAATATCTTACAAGAATATTTAAATAATGACGTATGTATCGATATTTGCTGGCCGTTTTGCGCCGAGCATTGCACGACTCCTTGGTGCACACACCGTACAGCTCAGATTTCTGTTTACTGGTTGAAGGTTCGCCACATTTGTCTAACATAATTAAATTTGCAGGTGTAATTCTGAGAAAATTATTCGTCCATTACAATATAGATGCTAAACAATTTGATAACGGCTGACCAACAGCACCGCACTTCTTAGAATATTGAAGAGTTTCAACATTAATTATATTTCGGTATTAGTACCTATTAGTTAACGTAATAGTTCAGCCGATTAACAAATTGAAGGGGTAGAGAGGAGCGCAAATTGTAAACGAGATATTAAGCCACGTACATACAATATCAATATCTGATGCTCGCCTATAAGGTGGACAGATGAAGTAGCATTAGGCGCGGAAAGTCTATCCAGTTCGTCTGTAAAGACGACTTCCACTAGATCGCTGTGAACATTTGAAGGTATTTTGATTGCATTGGTCCAATAAACAAGTAAACAGGTGACGTGATGGTAAATGGTAAATTATCACTGCCAGCCAGGACCATCCCGAACTCTGGTACGTGGATGTATTGAACCCTTTAGAATACGAGGGGAGCGGGAAGGAAAAATAATGGTAAGAGCAAAGAGGCATCCGGCAATCTCACTGACCAAAGGAAACGTGATAATAATCAGATCAGTTAATAATAATAAATAATAAACCGTAGAAAACACTCTTTATTAAATAAATAAATTAAACAAACATATAACATAAAATACTATAGATAAAATTAAAAATCTCCCCGATCGACTCAAGGTCTTATATTCGTCACCTTATAATTAATATCCTAGGCTCTAGTTCCCCGTACAGGGGTATACATAACTTTAGCCAGAGATTGCACGTACAGGTATACGGCACGGGTAGGCGACACAATGACAGAGTTACGGTGCTACGTGTAAATTGTGTGCTTCTGCTCAACTGTGTACAGTTGTGCGCACAAATTTAATATTGGCAGTGTATTGTCACCAGTTTATAGGATTAGGCGTGTACGTCAAGATCGTATAATAGTGTAATACCTACTCATATATTTTTGTCCTCGTTGTCCTGTGGAAGGGTTTGGTTATGTTTGGTTACAATTATTATCCAATAATGTGTATTATATTACGTTTGACGCGTACACGATTGTAACCAGTTTTGTGTTTAATAAATAAATCTATCTGTGTTGTTAATTATTTCCTTAATGAAACAAGTTGTCTTCCAACCAACATTTCCTTTTGCAGTTTTTAGGCATATTATTCTTCTTAAATTAATGCAATTTACTTTAGCATGTGAAGTTTCCCCTTCTATAAATTTCTAATTCCTGTCTTTAATGGACCTCTATGTCCGCTAACATCTTAAAGCATCCTCCGAACTGTATATGCGAGCATAAGTATAGCCACAAGAGGCAGCTCATTAAATAACATCTGGTGGCAAGTTTCCTGCGCGCCTGTACCCGTCACAGTGTACGCCCGGCGCAGAGACCGCAGCTGTCGGCCGCGCTGTCTCTATCCTCTGTGTACTCTGTGCAGTTTCTTGTTTACTGTTTATTTGTGGTACATATGTACGCTTTGCATTTAGATTTAGTAATGATACACACATCTCTCAACTGTATTGAGTTTCTGATATTGTAAGTTGGTGCAAACTGCATAGTTTGTATGGAAAATTATATATGAATATGAAAGTTAATACTATGGTTCCTTGATAGTACCAGTATTGCTACTAATTACAAACCAAATAAATATTCTTAATTTAAGTTTTGGATTTCCAAAGAGGTAGAGGTTAACAAAGTATTAAATTAATATATTGCTAATCAGTTTTAACGCATTCAAACAGATAAATGTGAAAACATTTATCAGAAGCTAGGCTAGACCACAAGTATGTATGTGCGTGGGGGTTCCAAAATGGCTGCACAGATTCACAAAATTATGCAGCGCGAGGTCATTACAAAAAGTGGATCTACTTTTGGCACGACATAAAATTCGGTCAAGCGGGACCGGTGTATTGTATATACATTCTTAAAAAAAAAACTGCGACAATTTCTCCCAAACGGACTGACAAATCACAAAAAGAGCCGGAATCAAGGCCCTCGTTCGTTTGAATTCACCACATGGGATTACTGTTATGCAATGTACATTCATTTTCTGATGCCACTGGACTTTTTAGAACAAAAATGTTGGAATATTTTACAATGTAGGAGAAAGAAACTGCTGAAATTATAATTTGGCGTAAAATTTCTATCGAGCTATTTCATTTACCTACATGTATGTTGTGTATGTACATCATTATACAAAAGTGAACCAAGGATGACTTTTTGATGACGAAATGAACTTTTCCATATTACCTGAAAATTAGATATATTAAGGAAGTACAGACTTACACTAACGTCTACACCAGCTAGGTATTAAGTTAAAAATGCTACTACGTCCAAGCTTAACTACTGGATATATTGAGATCTAACATTTTTGTCTCAAAATGGCGCAGTGGAATGCCAATAGCAATGGCTATGTAATTTAAGGCGTTGTTTGATTTTGTTACTGGTCATGAGCGGACCTATCGCTTACAATTAGGCGAAAGGTATGCTCGTTTCGCCATTCATTACAATAAAAAAAACATTAAATAAACAAAAAGATCTGAAGACATCTATTAAGATCAAAACTTTCACACTTCAAGTTTCAATAAGTCGCTTCACAATCATTTAGTAATAGATACACCACAAACCACTATCGGGACATCGGCTAAACTAAGTGGAGTAAGATCTGTTTAAAATGTCTCGAAAAGTAACTAACTTAGTTGCAACTGTTAATGGGACGATTTAAGTGGAAATTCTGAGGCGTGTTGCTTCACTAAAGTTTGCTCTTAGCAATTTGCGAGTTGTATACGATAAGGATAGTCTACTTTACACACTTTACATTTACCAAAAACAGAGTATTATCTATCTGCTATCATCTATTTGGTGTTTCACCTTTGAAGATGTTTGTAGCAATTTAATTATAGAAAGATGGTGCTGTAATCTGATTTTAATACATAGAAATAGATAATGAGATAACATAAAAAATAGACAGAGTTAGCAGATGATCTAGTGCTACCTTAATTAAGCTTAGTATTTTTTTCCAATCCGATCTATCATAGGGAGCGAATTAATAAACTTGCCGCGAATTAATCTTGAAAGAAAATTGATTTATTTTGAATTTGGTCTCATATAACTAGAACAAACATTTTTTAAAATTATTTATCGTAATGTGGATAAAAGGGCATTCCCCTTTCCCACGAGATTTTTATTGTTTTCTACCGATAAAATAATATTATTCATCAATAGCATTCCATATAAGTAACATATTTCGCGCAGATCTACACAGCCGACAATTCAATTGACATGAGGCAAATTCAAACTAACACCAACTCTGTAACATTATTCTCACATCGTCGGCTACACTACACACCGCAGAGTAATATTACTACATGGCTGCATTACACACCGCAGCAGTAATATCGTAGTTTTGATAACTGTACAACTAGCGGTTAGCGAGCGGTACTTACAGCGCGGCGGGGAGTCCCGGCTCCTGCGGGAACCGTAAACATCGGGATGGTTCTATCATGCTAGTTTTACAACACCTTGTATATGTTATTGAGTTGGAGTGGTGATCAAGGTGTTGCGCAATTAATAGGTAGGGTTAAATTCATTCTAGATATTTATTTAATTCGCAATCATGATAAAGTTTGATATTTTATTTTATATTTTAATTTCAATTCAAAAAGTTATAAAACAAATTATATTTAGAGTTGAATTCGAACTTAATTGAAGGCCCAGAAATAGATACTATTTTGATCATGCAAAATAGTCTTCTTTCTTCTTTTTTTTTACGTTTCAACTAAAGAAAAAGCGAATAAAATAATATAGTACTACAGTCATATTTAAAATATTTGTATAGTACAAAAGTATCTTAAGCATTATAAATATTAGTATTAAGGGCTGTGGAATAAGTTGAACAAAGAAAATAAAAATAAAATAAATAAAAAAGTATACTTATATCTGTCTCATATTAAGTTATAGATAAATATTGAAAAGAAAATCAATTTCAGTGAAATGTAAAGTCTGGAACGATGTTCAACGTCTACAGCTCTCGGGTAAACAAGAGTTTGGTCGCAACTCGCAAGTCGCCTGCGGTTGTGAGATCAACTTAAATAACATTACTTTTTCAATTTCGTACTTTAATTATTTCATTCCAAAGTTTAACATTTCATATTGGAGTTATTTTAATTTATTGATGTTGCGGGTTGATATTAATAGTAATATTAATCCATTAAAATCAATTGCTATAACACATTCTATGGAGTAATTTTAAATGTTACTTTCTATTTAGTGATTTTAATAGTTTACGTCTGGGCTACGGCTGGTAAACGATAACTATAACTATAACTATAGATACATCATTTTACCTATCATAGTTGTTGCTATCCAAGATAATTCAAAACATTTAGCAATTCATAGAAGTGTTGAAATACTTTGCGATGAAATAGGGAAAAGTACATTTTATATATTTTCTTTATTATTCAGAACAGCACTATCTCTGTGGCGTATGTACATGTGGCGGTCCGGTTACAAAGCCGAGGTCTTGAGTTCCAATCCCGGATCGGGCAGTGATTTTGGATTTTCTAATTTTATCTGCCTGGAGTCGGGAATTCGTGCTCGATATGGCGATAGGCTCGACACCTATCACATCGTGGAATAGATCATATAAAGTCAAATGAGGGTGTCCTGGCACCTCTGCCTACACCGTTTTTTTTGTGTTTTTTTATTGCAATGATAGTGAGACGAGCAAGTCGATCGCCTGATGGGAAGCGATACGACCGCTCATAAACAATAGCAAAATTCCACTGCGCTCGCCATCCTGAGACATAAGATGTTAAGTCTCAATATATCCAGTAGTTACTCTGGCTACAATGTCCTTCGATCTGAAATACAACAGTGCATTTACACTGGTGTTTCACGGGAGAAATAGACATTGTGGTGCTACCTACCCAGATGGCCTCTCACATATGAGAGACCTTCCACCAGTAAAACCTCTTCTGGGAAAAAGGTGAGAATTATATATGAATATATTTAGAACGAAAAAGCTTCTTAAAGACGCCGCATTATCTGATCAAATTTATTCATTAAGGTCTTTCATTATACCATTAGAGTAAGACAGAAATACTACTTCTAGTATTAATACAGTATATACAAAATAATTTCAACAGTGAATGAAAAAATAGTCCCTCTTAAAATAGTTCCGCACTTTACACTACCACATTTTCATACATAACTTTTCATTAATAAAGTCGCGCATACGAAGGAACATAATTACGAAGAAAAATTAATTTAAACTCCCCCGCGCCGACACTATACATTTCACTTAACATTCGTCTTAAGGAAGTCGTGGCGAGCTTATCCCGGTCGAGATATGATGGGCGCAAGCGATAAGCGGTTTTATTGCCGCCGTAAGCGCTCTCAGCGCTGCAAGCGATTTGCCCAAATTGGATTTGTAATGTGTCCGCGGTTGCTAGGGGCGTGTTTCCCTTAATAGATTTTTTATTTGCGATTTAGGCTTAGTGTTATGCCGTTTTCGAGTGGGGGTTTTATGTTTTGAGATTTATTGTACTGTTTGTTATTCTAGTGGTTGTAGGCCGACAGTAGTATTATTTTATAGTTAAAAATCTACTATAAAAAGGGCACCGAAAATAGTTGTAATCCTCTTTTTTTTTTCAAAACATTTTATTTTTGTTCCATCTGTTTGTGAGCTTCATATATCTGCGAATAAAAGCAAAATATTTTATGAAAAAAAAAAAAACTATTTTAATCGATCTCCGAATCTCACGCTAAACCCCTGACTCATACAAACACACATGTCTTTTCTTAAATATTCCATAAACTACGAGTATATACACTCGAAATATGAAACTAAAAAATAGTGCTAGCTAAAAACGCACTGAGCTCAACACTTCATCCGCAAATAAAGAAGGTGTTCTTAAGGTCGTAAATTAATTTCGCATTGTGCTACCTTGCCGCCCTCGCCCCGCGCCCCGCAACTCTCCCCCGCACACTTCACCGCCCCGTAATGAGCCGCGCGCCGCCATTTACACATATTTGGACGAAAAAACCCAGCGCAACGTAATCTCCCGGCTGAATTAAGCACGAAATATGACGGTCCTCAGCATTTCAATGACACCGTAAAATAACTATGATACTGAGGAAGTTTTTTCTTTATATTGATACGATAAAGAGACTACAAAACACTTCACTGTAGAATATCCACTACTAAACTTAGGTTTCTCGGAATAATTTCCAATGCGCGATGTTAGAAGCGGTGTGCATCCATCAAGTTGCTGCCTTCTATGAATGCTCTATATTTCTACTATTGCTAATAGCCCCTCACAAAATTAGTAAACAAAAAAAAACTGATAATATATTATAACCAATTTGCACATCTGACATTGTATACACACATTACTGGTGGTAGGTCTCTCATATGTGAGAGGCCATCTGGGTAGGTACCACCGCACTGTCTATTTCTCCCGTGCAACAACACTGCTTAAATGCACTGTTGTGTTCCGGATTGAAGAACATTGTAGCCAGAGCAACTACTGGACATATTGAGACTTAACATCTTATGTCTCAGGATGACGAGCGCAGTGGAATGTTGCTACTGTTTATGAGCGGCCGTATAGCTTACCATCATGCGAACGGCTTGCTCGTCTCGCCATTCATTGCAATAAAAGAAAAATACTATCTGAAATTGCTAAGCGGTATTTTTCTCGGAATGTATGTCCCATATTTTACTCACTCCTGCATAGATTACATGAAATCGTATAAAATATTAGCCTGATCCTTTATCACATCTTAATTTTCAGTGGAAAATAAAGTTTATATATATACCAAGATCTTCATAGCGGAACGACAAAGGCTAGAAGCCCACTGCCAGCTTAATTTACAAACGGGCAGATAACTTCCACTTACATTTAGGAATTCTCGCGCCGATTCTTTTTGCTGATAAGTCTTTGTTTTTACGACTTTGTCGTCCCTCATTTCATTTAGGTTTTTATAAATTCCTTAAAGAAGTGACCTCCATGAATTCTAGTATCATATTTGGTGCTGGCCGTAAAACTAAGCTTTATTAAGAGATAATATTTAACTACAAGTGTAATATAAATATAGAAATGTCGTCAAGTAATTATAATTACTATATTTTTTTATAAAAATCCCAAAATAATTTAAGCAAAGTCTTCATTCTTTATTTTTAATCCAATTTATTTAATTTCGTAGAACAACTTGTGGTTGCTATCATCAGCAGTGAGGAAAGGACGAGAAAGGCAGGAGTGTCCTTATTTAATGTTATTGGTTCATAAGAAATAATTGTGAAAATGTTATGGAAATATGTCATCGTCTACACATACCTATACTCGAATGTAAAATAAGACTGATAATACCTCGTTAGTTATTGTGTTATTTATAGCTCTTTAATATGGCGTATCGAGATGAAATAAATTTGCAGTCTAGAAATACCCCCAAGGGCCGAAGTTATATTAGACCTTTGTAGATATAACTCAGACTCAATCCTTATTAATACACGCTTGAGACGAAATCCTTATTTACGACTTAGGGTCACAGCCTCACACCGCGCGATATTTCATCCATTGTATTATGCCTGGGTGAATATCGACATATTTTAAATGAACTATACAAATATATACTTAAATTTTTACACCAATTTCTTTTGTTATGTTTAGGTAATGGTACCTCAAAGTGACCACCGTATATTTCGATCGGACTGAAAAAGGTGATTAAGTAACATTGCGCCTGTCGAGACTATTGAATTAGCCCGCATGATACCGTCTGTATCAGCCCATATACGTCCCACTGCAGGGCACGGGCCTCCTCTACAATCAAGAGTACGATTGAAAGTGATTAGGCCATATAGTCCACCACGCTGGCCTTGTGCGGGTTGGTAGACTTACATACCATAGAATTTTGTTTTTTATAAATCGCTATGGTATTGCAGGTTTCCTCGCGATGTTTTCCTTCACCGTTTTAGTGCGTGGTGATTGACTATCAATACACACATGACTCCGAAAAGTCAGAGGTGTGCCCTGGGATTCGAACCCGCGACCACCGTGAACATGTTGGCAGTCGCGTCTAGTCCGTTTACCAACAGGCCACCACGCACTTTGCACTTGATACCGTATATGTTTTTATTGCAATGACACGCCAAGTCGAGCATGCCCTTCCCCTGACGCTAAGTGATACGACTGCGCACGGACAGTTACTCAAACAAAATCATGAGTACAAAGTAATAAATGGCATTTCATCCTGAGACATGAGTTTAAAGGCTTAATATGCCCAGTAGTTACCCTGGAGAAAATGTCCTTCAGAGCGGTAAACAACAACTTTTGCAGAAGTAGGCATAGTGGTTGATCCTACCGAGGCGGCTTAGCCTCTCACATATTATGAGAGACCTACCAGTAAAATACTCAATAAGTAAATTGTGCCACTTGTATGGGCAACTATGCTGACTTTGGCCTCATTATGTACCGCTTAATACACGATCGAATTTGAGTACCCTTCTGGAAATATATTTCTATTTATATCAGTTCTACGAATATTCAATGATTCGTAAGTGCACTATGTTAGGCTTACGCGTCGGTCTGAGCGTAAAAATATTTTTAACGGGATTAAAGAAGGATCATACTAAACGCCTATTTCAATGAATTCTAAAAACTGTTGAAAAAACCCGGTGTTACCTAAAGGCTATTTTAAGCTGATATAGGCTGTTTAACTACCACCTGTGTTTTTTTTTCTTTTTTTTTTATTGCAGTGAATGGCGAGACGTGCATGCCGTTCGCCTGATGGTAAGCGATACGACCGCTCATGAACAGAAGCAAAACCAAACAACACCTTGATTTACAAAGCAATGCTTGGCATTCCACTGCGCTCGCCATCCTGAGACATAAGATGTTAATTCTCAATATATCCAGTAGTTACTCTGGCTACAATGTCCTTCAATCCGAAACACGTTAGTTCATTTAAACTGTTGTTTGACTGGAGAAATAGACAATAGTACCCACCCAGGCAGCCTTTCACATATGAGAGACCTACCACCAGTAAAATGTTGTATTACACACGGGAGCAAAAAAATCGACTCAGAGCGCATCTTTGCACTAAAATGTCTCTAGGACGAAAACTTTAATATAAAATAAATTTTTGGGTTCAACACCTTACAGTTCTGAGTCTTACCTATAAGGTCATACCAAAATTTGCAGTCTCATCTTTTCTGCTACTCAATAGGCCGCTGTGATAGGTCAAGAGAAGATATTACACTCGTCAGCCCTGCATTCATTGTGAGTTTATGAGTCCCATAAAAGCCCATCTGTTAGCCTAATCTCTATCAGGTGCCCTTTAAACGTCACCCGGTACACATCTGCTTAATTACGAGTAAACAATATTACCTAGAAATGGACACAACAAGTGAAATTGCGGCCCAAGTGGTTGCATTATTGGAAGAAGGAAAGACATAACGCGAAGTTGCTCGAGTGCTGCACATAAGTCAGTCTGCCGTTTCAAGAGTATACAGAAGATACCAGAACACTGGAAGCTTTAGTCGGAGAAGAGGTTCTGGCAGACAGCGGTCCACATCAGAGAGAGATGACCGATTCATTGTAAGCACTTCACTGAGAAATCGGGCTCTATCAGGCGTCCAAGTTCAACAACAACTCAGAGAAACGCGGGGTTTATCTGTCAGTAGGTGGACAGTAAGAAGACGACTCAAGGCAGCCAACCTTACCCCAAAACGACCAGTGAGAGGCCCCAAACTAACCACAGCCCACCGTGCAGCTCGTCTTCGTTTCGCTAGAGAACACGTTGATTGGACATACGATCAATGGCGCACCGTATTATTCTCTGATGCGAGCAGAGTCTGTCTGCATGGCAGCGATAGAAGAGGACGAGTGTATAGAAGGCCAGGAGAGAGATTTGCACAATGCTGCATAGCTGAAAATGTTGCTTTTGGAGGAGGGTCTTGTATGGTGTGGGGTGGCATTTCAATCGAAGGGAAAACCGAGTTGGTTTTTGTAGAAACTGGGGGACGGCAAAGAGGTCTGACTGCAGAACGATATATTGAAGAAATTTTGGGAGAACACGTTATTCCTTACGCAGGATTTATAGGCGAAAACTTTGTTCTGATGCACGACAATGCGCGTCCACACACAGCAACCTGCGTACGACAATACCTACATGAAGTGCAATTAAAAATTATGAACTGGCCAGCGCGTAGCCCGGACTTAAATCCTATTGAACATTTGTGGGATCAACTCAAAAGGAAAGTTCGAGCAAGAAATCCTATCCCAGCAACCAAAGACGAGCTTAAAGCTGCACTTTCGGAGGAGTGGGAAGCTATACCGCAGAATAACGTGGTCAAGCTTATTAAAACAATGAAAAGCCGATTGCAAGCTGTAATTAGGGCAAGGGGGGGTAACACTAAATATTGATAATGTTTCATTTGTAATTAATTTTAAAAAAACTGACATCAACTTGTTTTATTTTTTTATTTTTCGCTTGTCTTTTTAGTATTTTTCCGCTACTTAACACTAAAGCTGATATTTAGTAGTGAACCAAACCATTAATTTTATTAAACCTAGGCTCATAATTCACACCTTTTTACCAAAAGGTGCAGAGATGCTACGGGAAAACCCATATTTCACCTTATTGCATGTTACGATGTAATATGACAGACTCCGTGGCGCAGGCAGTTAGACGCCGCTTGTGAAACGAGAGGCCGCAGGTTCGATCACACCGAAACAAATGTTGTGCAGCTTACAAATATTTCTTTCGGGTCTGGTTTTATGACACTGAAAAGTCTCTCGTAGTTTCTGCTACCCACGATACACTCGATTATAGTGTGGGATCGGGACTGTGTATGTGACTATTGGGTGTTATTTATTTACTTTATACGTCCCACTGCAGGGCACGGGTTTCCTCTACAAACGAGGTTTCGATTGAGAGTGTTTAGATCATATAGTCCACCACGCTGGCCTAGTGGGGATTGGTGGACTTTAACTTAGTAATGCTTACAAATAGCTAACTTCTAATTACTACTTGAACTTCTAACGTAAATAATATGTTGAAGCTTAAACCTATTCGAGATCAAGCTTGGTTTCACGTTGTAGTAAATGTATGTACACTCTATTTTTATGCGTTGAGAGACAATCGTTTGCTCTCCGTCTCTACGTCGAGCACTCTACGACCTTTGTTTTAATCAAACTCTACTTTTATTGTGATGTCTGTTATTGTTTGTCGGAGTTGCTTTTTTGTTTATTCAATATTTTCTGTTTCATTTATATTCCTCCGTTATTTAAAAGGTTTATTTGACTTTGTTAGATTGTATATTTATAAATCAAATAAAACAATGTTATCGTTCTGTGTTTATATATTTCTTTAATTTTTGCTGGTAATATCCCAGATAATATTAATGTTAAAATAATATGCTACTATAACTTCAAATACAGGTATTGCTCGCATTTTATTTCCAAAGTTAATTGAATGTCTAACAGCCGTTCTCTATATCCTATCTATCTTTAACAAGAGGTTAAAATGGATATCGTTACTATGTCGATACCACTGTATGCTTCAATAAACAAAGATAGACATACAATATTATCTTGCCTAGATATGTATAAATATATGCACCTTATCTAAATATCTCTGTCTTTCTTTACTGAAGCAAAAAATGTATCGAAATTTCGAGACAAATCTCTTGTTAAAGATAGATAGATTATAGAAACCGGCCGTAAATGAATCAGATGAAATATCAGCATGACAGATAATCATACTCGTAATTACTATTGAATTAATAAACATTTCAAGTCCCTAGTGATTTAATATTAACATTTCTCAACTACAAAACAAAGGAACAATATTTCCCCAGTATTAGCTTAACGAAATAAATTACTCAAAAATGAGTTCAAAGCAAGCGATAAGACAGAGATCCTATTAAAATCCCAAAGGCAAACCAGAAATGTTTAAGCTTCAATGATTGCCAGTTCGCTATCTGTCTTACACGGGATCGAGAGCAAAAAGGGACAAAGGGGGACAAAAAGGGCCAGCGATAATGGTCCCAAGCCACCACGAGCAGGGCTGCCAACCGACAACTATTTCACAGCAGTGGCAAAAACTGCTTGCAAGAAGCACGCTTTGCCAGCTTACGTAAATAGTTTTTATTTGCTTTGTAGTTGTGGTTAATTTTTTGTAATTCTAGTGTGATTCTTATGTTAATTTGATACGTTAATAATGAGTATATCCAGTATTATTTTCTTTTATCTCATCCTCTTTGCTGCTGCGTTAATAATAATCCATCCAAAGGTTGTCTGGAAGAGATCGCAGCTGGCAATTAGGCCGCCAGTTATTTATTGTGACCATGACTGCAGTTTTAAGTTTTTAAATCTGTCTATTGTTTCGTTTTTCATAAACTTTAGTGTACAATAAAGTATATAAATAAATAATCAGTAAATTCGCGACAATATAAGTAAAAATAGTTTAATTGCAGACTGACTTCATTCAAAGTATACAACAATTTACATACTATTTTCAAGCATCCCCAGAGAAGAGAAAACTTTCGCTCACCAGTCGATAAAATAACGCTGGCCTGATCAAAATCACATGATATACATATTATACTGAATCCGGAATGCAATATACATGCATGAATCACTATAACGTGTTTTCCACCATCGTCTACGGAAGACGCTATCTGATAAGGTGCGAATATTGTATAACCAGCGCTCAGATCGTAACAATCTTACACACTGAAGAAAAATCAGAAGGAAATTTACTATTCAAAACTTGTTATTGGACTTCCTCCTGTTGACTTTCTTTATCTTATTCAAGTGGTAGGTCTCTCATATGTAAGAGGCCATCAGGGCAGGTACCACCGCAACGCCTATATATCCCGCCAAACAGCAGTGTAAAGGAACTGTTGTATTCCGGTATGAAAGACATTGTAGCCAGAGTAACTACTGGACATATTGAGAATTAGCATCTTACGTCTCTGGATGGCGAGCGTAGTGATATGCCAAGCATTGCTTTGTAATTCATGGTGTTGATCGATTTTCCTGCTGTCCTTGAGTGATCGTATCGTTAATCATTAGGCGAATGTCATGCTCGTGTCGCCATTCATTGCAATATAAAAATAAATGAAGAGAGAGAGAGAGCTGTTGCAAAAAAGTGATACCACCCCAGATCGAGGAGCACCATTAATATTACAGTTCAATAACTTTGCCCTGCCGTTTGTTAGGAATTAATGAACTAATGTTTTTTTATTAGTTACACTTAAACGTGCACCTATTTTCTCATCACTATGATGTGTTTAATTCAATTATACCAATGATTTATATTTTTATTGGGGTCTAAATAATATCCCAAAAGAACTTATTTTCCAAAGTATAACATTTGAAAACCGCCAAGATATTCAACTAAAAGAACTATTCAAAAGAGCCTGATATGACAGTGCTATCTCCATCTCCCGTGGCGCATAAAGTTCCCCGGCACGATGTTTGCGTCAACACAGCCCTACGCCCTGGGCCATTTAAGGGTTTAGCACAATGGATCGCGCCAAGTGTAATCGACGTTTTATAAGAAGCAGTGCGGAAGCGCCGCCGGCCGATACGCGATGTCCTTATTGTCCCCGCATTCCTTAACACTATCCGCATTTACTTATGGCCGGAATGGAATTCAAGTGCCGTACAAGGGGTTAAATAAAATTTAAGGTTTATGTGATAGAAGTAACAGAAAGCGAGTTTGAAGGAAAGAGGTTCGTGGTAGTAAGGCTATTGACGTAGCTCAGCAAAATGCACAGATGAAGTGACAATGGTCAGACCACGTAGTCCACAGAGTTGGCCGACTGGCCTGGATATATTTTGAATCGAGTCCACGTACTGTTAAGCGAAGCATTAGACGTCCACTCACCCAGTGGATGGACTGTGTTTGAAAATGCTGATGATAAATAATAACTCCCAAGGGACTGAATAACCAATATAGCCCCAACAAGTTTTCGGGATCAGCCTATACAGAGTTATTTTTAATTTACTGCACATTTTTATTGTACATTTTTTATTATGCCCGTCGCTTATGCATGTTGGAAAATATTCAAATTCACATGTAATAAATTATATTTCAATTACAAAATATGCCGATGAATTTTATACTCAAACCCGATTCTTAAGTACATCGTGCAGTTTTCAAATGCCATTAATATGAGCTGACTCAAAAACGTTATTCAAATACGTAAAAAATCACTAATCAGCTATTTCATAGCTCAATAACTTTAAAATAGCCGAGACCTTTGTTTAAGCAAATTTTAAGCATTGAAATGGCAAATGTCTGTCAGCTGGACACACAGTTCGTTTGATATTACTGTCAAGCGAAAAAATTCCCTTTTCTTCTGTGAAGTGGGAATATTAGTTAACATATGTAGAAAAAAATTATTATGAATTGCAAACATAATAAATAACATAATGAATGTTTTATCTCCTATAAATTTACGTTTATTTGATTAATTGGCGGTTTCTTATGAATAAGGCGGAATATCAACTGCTATTACTATAAGAAGATAAGGAAAAAAAAAAGTTTTTATTTAATTTTACTGATAATTTTGAGCCTTCTGTGAAAATTTTATTACTTAGTGGAAAATAGCCCAATATAGATTTCAGAGGATTTAATTCAGATATAAGTGGAACTATGAGATATGGATATCCAGTATAAAATGTAGAGAGTTCACTACCCACCTGGTGCATCCCAACTTTTCAAAAACTCCGCTAAAGGGTTAAAACAAAATGCAACATTTGTATGTAATTTAATTAAAGTTTCCTTTTTCACTTGTGCTATGTTGCGCTGTGCGGCAAATTATAAATTATTTTTCCAGGAAAATTTAATGAATCATTTTCATTTCTATTCGCAAATTGCAATCCAAATTGAAATTGGTATGTTTTAGCTTTAAAACAATTAATATCCGTCAGTAATTAAATCCATTCTATAAAATACAAGTTATATATTTTGAGTATAGTATACCTACATCGGTTCATTGTTTTAAATAGTTATTTTATTCGTTTACTGTTACGATTACTTTAAGACATATTTAAAATTGCATCAAAAGACAGAAATGTGAAAGTAAAGTAAAGTAGTAAAAAAAAGTAACGTAAAAAGTATACAGGGCACAAACGTGACGCCACAAAACTTCCGAATGGGTTTCGATTGTCACTTTGACGCTATCACTTTTTCTGGCCCGAGGCTTGTTTATAGAGAACAACAAAAGGTATCGGCGCTCCCATCGAAATTGAAATTACTGAGTGAAGGCTTCAGGAAATAATCGAGGCCGATGCTTTTATAACTCTGCGAGTTTTATTGGAAAATAGTTTCGATAGTATGAAAAATATTTTTCAATGTCAAGACATTGAGTCTTAATTTTCTAGAGAAATTGGTTTTACTATCTCTTGCCTTTTTATATTTATTTGCAAAAGCAGACAAAATATTTACTATCGTCAAATATCTCATGCATTCAACATCATCACAATCAGCCACATCAAACCACCTCCAGATGATTAAAGACAGCAATTATCAACCGTTTTTAAGCGCATTTCTTTATCAGACTCTAAACAATTCTGGATTTCTACCCTTTTCGGTGATATGTGCTTACCCAGTCAAATCAGGAAATCCAGTCATAGAAATTCGTATATCATTGGTGCTTTGGATTCAAAATATTATATCAATAAACGATTTGCAAAGGATAGAGTAATATATCTGAATTGCTTTTTACGATTATTAAATTGTTCAGAACACAAAAAAAAGTAAAAATAAAGCGTTAGATAGGATAAAAAGAAATCACGGAAATAAATCCACTCACCCCTGGCGGTTTTTTTAGTTGAGTGACATTCCTTATCCGAGTTTTGTTCCGTTAAATGTCGAAATGTCGGGCATAAAGCATTTTGTGAACCATTGTATCGTTCTAATTAGAGGCACTTTGGACTTCTTTCAATGGACTTACATCGGCCAAAGATATGGCTTTGTTGTCCAAGGAAGCTTGTATAATTCGTTTTTCATATCGAGATTATTATGGCCACTTTTGTGTATTGTTAGGAATAATGCTGGTATATTTTGTGTTGTATTATGTTCTATTATTCAGTTAGAATTGGAGATTTATTCTACATTATTAAGTAAGAGATGAAATGATTTTTAGCACCTAATTCCATCAGCAGACGATTTGATAAATGGTGTACACAGTTACAGTTTTTCCAACAGATCACCAGAGAAATCTTTAAAGGAAGCATTCGCTCAGTAGTTGACTAGTAGCTTAAGATAATAATAATGAAAATCCAGTAGAGTAATAAATAGATATATGAGAGGCCATCCGGTTAGGTACCACCGAAAAGTATATTTCTCTCGCCACAAATCAGTGTAAATGCACTGTTGTGTAACTACTACTAGGTACTACGTATTTAGGATTAACCACTTATGTCTCAGGATGCCTAGCATCGCTTTGTAATTTAAGGTGTTTTTTGGTTTTGTTACTGTTCATGAGCGGTCGTATCGCTTATGACCAGGCGAACGACAAGCTCATCTCGCCATTCATTGGAATTAAAAACCAGTATATTACTTTTATAAAGCATCACGAAACTCTGAGAGCAAACAAACCAAAGTCGCTTTAAGTAAAAAGCCTAAAAAAACGCCGCTTAACTTTTCCCGTATACTACTGACTTTGTGGAGATTTTCCGAGAGCCTTATTTTAGGGAGTAGCCCGAAGCAAAACTTGCTGTTCCGGGAAAAATCTCGAATAGTAACAGGTGTTATTTTTTCTTAGTTTTTTAATGTATTAGATCATATTCACACTGGGCTCTAGACTCGTCTACAATCGATAGTTCAGTTGAGAGAGTTTAGGCTGAAGTCTATCACGCCAACTTTGTGCAGGTTGCCGGTTATGACATAGTATAGGTACTCTAACGTCCCGACTGCTACACAGGTTTGTCAATGTGATGTTAAATTAATGGAAGTTTAAATAACATAATATATTTTAACTATCAATGTCTATATAATTACAGCCTTATTGTTATTATAAAAAGCGTATATTATAGTTATTTAGATCTTAACGTAGCACCAGAATTTACTACGTAGTATTCAAAATGCAGGTATTAGTTTCAATGTATTTAAAACTACCAGCCCGTCTTCCGTTGATATTTCTGGATTTTTTATTTGTCTCGTGCAGGGATTAAAAATTTGTGAAGTCCAAAATTATTTTCTCGCATCTGGGGGTTTGTGAGACCGAAATGTCTCTCATCGTTTTTGATACCCATGATACAAGACTTGTTTGGTCTTAATATGGGATCAAGACTATTTATATATGTGACTGTTGGGTGTGTTTTTTTATTGAATATCTCAATCAACACAAATGTAACGAATTCTTTATTTTATTACGTCCGCCCTTATACAACAAAGAACAAATGACACAAATATTACAATAAACAGACCCCCTACCTTGATCAAAAGCCATCACTCGCTAAGAACCTTAAAAGGTGAAAATTCTATATGGAATCAAACACGCATTTGCGGCGCGTGGCGGTGCGGTGGCAGAAATTTGATAAGCGCCATTTGCACAAAGCTCCGATTTATTTAATGCAAGATAAAATTTAGACGTCGGCCGAGAGTATACCGGAGCACTCCACGCTAATGGCGTCTTTAAGGAGAAAATAATTTATTGATATCATCCGCTAGGGAAATTATTTATTTTGCACTTGTGTACACGTCTTAGGTTTGGTTGCGCTGTTTACAATGATATTGAGCCAAATTGGTTTTGTGTAAAGTCTTTTGCTTGCCCTTATTATAATGGCGCAACATTATTGTTTGGTGATATTGTCGAATTATACATATGTACATACATAAATTTACGCCTTTGTCATAGAAAATGTAGGCAGAGGTGCTATCAGGATTGTTGCGATGTTATTTGTTGCAGAATTATTTCGTAATAATTTTACAAATTGATGCCTGTCAGTCATCAAGTCTTTCTGGAGAAAGCCGTTTAGTCCATCATGTTGAACTTGCGCAATTTTGCATAGTTTATAGAAAAATGTTCTCAAACTTGCATGGAATGATTTTAAACGTCTTACTCGTAATGTTTTCTGTAAATACTTATATGTCTCTTTTGGCTGAAAGATATTCAGTCGCCTACACCATCTTGCCACTTTTTCATAAATAACAAAGGAATGAAAAAATATAGTTCTTAGATTTACGTGTCGCGTGTGATAATTTTATCGCGGATTTCGTCTCATTTTTACATTTTTGTTCCGCATAATGACTACGACAGCTGTAAATCAATCGAAAAGAAGGCAAGTAAAAAAAATCAAAACCTTCATATAGATTTTCATGAACAATAAAACCTCAAATAATTCATATCCTACCCTCATTCTACCACGTACTAAACATACAGATTACTGTCCCGTACCATAATATTTTCGTGACGCTGCATATAGTGGCAGTAATGAAAACGATCGGCTTACACAAACCAATTACAAGTTGGACTATCAAACTGTTTAGTTAAGCAGTAACTTGTTGCCAAGTAGTTAATGTTGAGAGACATCGATTAGAATCTTCACCTGTGCAAGCACGTTCCGAGTTCCTAGGTAAAGTCCTATTTTGTGAACTCCCAAGTGGACTTATCTACACAATGACCTAATTACATCAGTTGTAATGGTCATTCGTGGTGTCTTAATAATAATAATAATAATAAAACTCTTTATTATTACACCACAAAACAAAAAAAAAAAAAATAACAATATGAAGCAACTGTACATTAGGTGGAACAATTGGCGGCCTTATCGCTAAAAGCGATCTCTTCCAGGCAACCATTCAAGCAGGTAAAATACCAGGAGACATTGGCGGTGCTTTATGTTTAAAGATAAATGCATAAACTAACATAAACAATACCTACATATATAGTAGATATTCCTAGATTTTTTATATATTAAGCAAACAATAAACTTACATAAAATACATAACAAATACATACATATACTTAATAGGGTATGGACATTATACTATTGCGAGAGATAGTAACCCTTTAACTGGAGTTTGAAGGTTTCCAGTGAGGACGAACGTTTAATAGAGAGAGGCAGTGCGTTCCATAACCGTACTGCTTCTACCGTAAAAGACCGATCATAAAACGACGTCCTATGTGCTGGAAACTTTAATATAAGATTCTCTGACGACCTAAGAGAATGAGAATTAGCAGTATGTAAGAAACTAAAGCGTTCCTGAAGATAGCGCGGAGACGAGGGATTAAACAGAATACTGTAGAGAAGAGATAGGATATGAACATCCCGGCGGCGGCGTATAGGAAGCCACTTGAGCTTAATACGATATTCAGAAATATGGTCATATTTGCGCAGTCCAAATATAAACCTGATACAGAAATTTTGAAGACGCTCAAGCTTATTTAGCTGGGCCTCGGTAAGATCAAGATAGCTGGCGTCGGCATAATCGAGAATAGGGAGCAAGAGAGACTGTGCAAGCGCAATCTTAGTGGTAGTGGGAAGAAAATTACGCAACCGCCGTAAACACCCTGCAGAGGCAAATATTTTGCGACTCATAGCCGTTATTTGAGGTCCCCAAGACAAACTGCGGTCGATAATTACGCCCAGGTTTTTGACATGATCACTGAGCGGAATAACAACCCCGTCTTAATATTACGAATGGAGATTAGATTTTGTTTTTACGATTTAACTGCTTGAGTGATCGTGATTTTTATAATTTTTTCAGAGAAGAGAGACAGAAAAATTATAGAATATTTTAATGCAAAAGAGTTATTTTCATTGGATAGAACTCATGAAATCAGGAAAGAGTTATTTTCATTGGATAGAAAATCAGGAATTTATGTCCGATATAGCGATATGCTCGCCCCCTATCAAATTATGATATTTTAAACATTTCAGTAAACAAAAATATACATACATATATGTATATTTATCTGATTAATGTATATATAAATATATGTACCATATCTATAATATCTGAAACATAAATTGCATCGATATATATTATATAAATACATAACGAAATAACTGGTTTAAGATATATTATAGAGAACAGCTGTAAATGAAGTATAGCTTTGCATCGATATATATAATAAAATCTCTTGTAAAAGATAGATAAATTACAGAAAACGGTTGTAAATGAACTATGGCTACTATAAGTAAAAACTTTTCTTAACTAATCCATTGAACCGATCGCAATGAGATTTGGCACACGAGTAGCCAGGGATCCGACGATGCACTTAAGTTTATTTTTATGTTTAAATTGGACTCTAAGAAAAAGAAACGAACTATCCACGAGAAACACAAGGATTATCTTGTACGATTTCGATTAACATTTTTGTTAATAGATTCGTAGTAGGCTGCTGTAACTACATCCATTGTCTGTCTTGAACATGTAACTCTTGAAAATATTTTTTCATTGCTCTATTATTACGTATTCAATACTGAATTTAGAGTGCGGATTCCTAGAATTTTGTGAAACAAATCTAAGGGTAGAAACGAATAGAATTCCTGTGAACTCGAGAAATGATCCAAGATTATTTTTATCACACTGTTTCCATAGAAACAAACCTAACAATTTTTTGCTCTTATACTGAACACCACTAAGCAGACGGTCTGACAAACTATATATAAGTTTTATTTTCCATTAATCTAATATTTGTAACAAAATCATTTTATTATTGACAGCCTCCATGGCGTAGTTGCTTATACGCTGGGTGTCAAATGAGAGGTTATGATTTCAATCTCCGTAATTAGACAAATGTGTGTGACATGTATTTGTCCCGGTTCTGAGTGTTTGTGAGACCAAAAATTCTCCTACACGACTTAATTGATGTTAATGTGAGGTTAGGACTATGTATGTGACTGTTGGGTGTAATTAATTATTTAAAAAATAACCTAGTAGTGTCATTGTATGTTGATTTTAACAAGATATATTTTTATAGTAAGATCTCAGCCATATCGTAATTCTATATTTCAATTATATCACGCAGTTTAACTGAAGACTCACACCAACAAATCCAACTACATAATTGTATGTACATCGGCCTTGTATAGCTAAATGTTCAGGTCTTATACAGGTATCTTCAAGCAGTTTGGAACTGCACAGGAACTTTAAGATCAAACCGTTGATATTATGTATCTAACTTATTTCGAAGTTATACGTGACTTTAATAATCTCTACACAGTGTATTAATAAAACCAATAATTTTCTCAGCTATTTAGGACGTACTTAATTTGGATCTTTTTAGGTTAAATCTAAACACGATTAAACATATTTTTGTATTTTTGGAATTACAGCATTATAATTATTTACGCAAGATAAACTAAACATTATAAGAAGTTAAATATTTCCTATACACCCGTTGAGCTTCATCTGATCTACCCAACATAATTTTAAATCCATGCTGTTAAATAAACTGTAAAAAATCAACGAGATTATTAATAAATTAATTAAGTTTTAGCAGTTGTTATCACTTCATTTACTAAACCACGGGAAAAGCACATTAAACAGTCATATTCATGGAATTTCGCGTAATGAACGGCTATCACAAATATTGTATTTTCTCCGTAATATTCATTAGATTTTCTATGAGTTCCAAGTACATGTGGAAATTGAATATAAAGTAAATAATTATGCATTAATTACAAAGGCCAGTTGAGGCAAAAGTGATGGAAATAATTAATTACTACTGAAGCAATTTACCACTCTCAATCGTACTCTCGATTGTAGATGAGACACGTACTCTGTCGTGGGATTCTTATGGATTGGTACAACGAATATTACAGTCAGCTGGAAGCAATTTGGGGATTTAACGACAAAAAATAATAATGTTAACTGTACTGAATAGAATTGCCTGACATATACAATAAGGATTTTAACAATAAAGACAATTGATTATTGAGATTATTTTTTACAAAGAATTTAAATAGTTATCATTTTATGCAATATCAAGACTGAATTATAAAGAACGCCTAATATTTTATGTTTGATTATTCAATTTTCATAATAGAAATCAATATAGTGTAGTTTTTCATGTTGCATTTTTTAACAGGCCTTAAAAAGTGACTAAAATGCTCCCGATAATTCTATTAATTTTACTTTACAAAATCTAGCTCAGCTACTTAGAAATGATAAACAGATAACAGTATTATGTAAACACAAATCATAATACAGGAAGCTGCGCACTGTCTCGGAAACCTCAGTAATCAAACTGGTAATGGTCACGCGTATGCAAATAACTCTCAATTAATAGCCATCGCTACACTACATTGTGATTTAGATACGCTTCTATACTTTAGATAATTGACAAGGATGAGTGACGATTAATTAATAAGTATACAATTAATGGACAAAATTCTAATCAGTTCTATTTTTATTGGCTGTATGGTAACCCCGCGCATAGAACAAAGGCCTGAATAACGTTTAGATAGGTAGTTAAACCCACTTTATAGAGAGCTTTTCGGTATTTACTGTATGCAGACCGAAAATCGTAAGAAAGACTTATATTTAGCAATAGTTTTTTCGTTTCAACCTTTCGGTAAGCCCCTCAGAAATTCGTAAGAAAGTTTTAGCAGTAGGTACATTTCCAATGATTCAACATGTTGGTGATAAAGCAAAGAATAAGCAATAACATCCACCATTTTCAAGTGCTTTAATGTCATAAATAAAAAAACACGGTTAGGGTTATATGTAATAAAATTAATTTGTTTATTACTGAATTTCATAACATATTTTATTTTATATTATAAATTATAAATAGTCTTCCTATATTATAGTTGTATGTTTTACTTTAAATACCTGTAAGTTTTCAAGATTTGTGTCAAAGTCCCGCCAGTTCGAATTGGGTATATACATACCTATAATTCGGTACATACTGTGTGTGTGTTAATTAAATACTTATATAAATAAATAAAATAAATAATCTATGAAGAAATAATATAAATAATACAGTGATACACGTATCTGTCCTCTACATATCAAACTATACCGACGCTATAAATTCACCAGACAAAAATAGCCAAAGGGGAAGAGTGAAGCCCCTCAACCGTCAACAAATAACCTCCCGCGATGACTCAACAAAACCTCAAATCACAACAGTTATACAAGACAATGGCATTGTTTGAGGTATCAAAGGCACGGATGACCACGTGTAATAGGCGCGGCACAATGGCTCAAAGGAGCCACCGTATGAGATAACAAGCACGCGGCCCCATTACGTCGCCTTGAGGAACTCCGAGTTTAATGAACACTACACTTGCTGAGAGCACTTTTCACTTAGCGGGCTGTGTGCGGTTTTCGGTGTTGTGCTTCAGGTATTGATTAAGATTGTTTTTGGTTTGTATATTTTTTTATTTTATTCGGATTCATTTTAAATACGCACGACTAATGTATACAAGTGGAGTAATAATTATCGATCATTGAAATAAAACTAGTATTTACGGATTTTATCGCGTTTTTAGTTTAATTTTTTACATTTTCACGGACTGACTGTCCGCCCCGTGACCACGAAAGCTGTAAAGTAATCGAAACGTCGGGAAGTCAAAAATGTAAAAAATTAAACTAAATTCGCGATAAAATCCGTAAATAATAGTTTTATTTCAATGTGTAACATTCGCGTAAATCTAAGAAACCATTATGATTATCGATCACACCGATCTTTTTTTTTTTTTTTTTTTATTGCAGTGAATGGCGATACGAGCAAGCCGTTCGCCTGATGGTAAGCGATACGACCGCTCATAAACAGTAGCAACATTCCACTGCGCTCGCCATCCTGAGACATAAGATGTTAAGTCTCAATATGTCCAGTAGTTGCTCTGGCTACAATGTCCTTCAATCTGAAACACAACAGTGCATTTAAGCAGTGTTGTTTCACGGGAGAAATAGACATTGCGGTGGTACCTACCCAGATGGCCTCTCACATATGAGAGACCTACCACCAGTAAAATTCAATCTCCAGTATAATTCGATCTCCTTGAAATCGATTCGTACAGCAATCATTTTAATTATATGCTTGTCACTGTCTAATATTATAATATTTTTAACCGACTTCAAAAAAAGAGGTCCTCAATAAAGATATATTTGTTATGTTTCGCTTTTAGAAACTAATTTTGTGTAGTCAATTACACTGTATGATACATTTTTATTTTTTGTTAAATTAAAGTGCTCTATGCCTTTAAATCATGAAATTTCTGATAACCATCAATAGTAAAACGGTTCCTAAAATAATAAAACTTTATTCGTACTAGAAAAAATTCAGAAGGCCCCACGTTATCTCATTTAAGGAACGCGAACACTTCGAAAGGTACTCATATTTCAAGGGTCGAATTGGCAAAATAACTTTCCCCTGGTGTTAAATCTTTCGAATATCCTTCACTGCGAAAGATTTTAAAAGATTCAGACATTTTTCTATTAATAAACTTGATTGGATTATAGCCTCTATAAGATAAAATAATTTTGAATAAAATATGAAGTTTGAATTTTGTACTAGAGTTAATCACGGTCAATGAACTAAAAAAATGTTGAAGGTCACCGTAGGTTTACCAACCCTTTAGATATCTATTCTAATTTGTTTTGGTATTTTCGAGCATAAATTATTTTTGGACAAGATTGATGTTCGTTGGATACGACAGAAAGTTATTTGGCGATAAATGTGTTACTGCCTTTACAAAATTAGACAGAACTCAACAATGTGACCTTTTCGTATAATACATTGTACTCGAGATATATTTATTTGTTCAGCAATATCTAGTTTTACAAGCACCTAATATTATAGCTTCATATTACTTTACTAAAAACACTCTACACTTAATTTTCCTTAAAGGTCGAAAAGCATTGACGATTGGCTCTGGTGCTCTGGTTACTCACGGACGGCGGAATGTATTAATCATCGCCCGGTGCTCGGCCTGATCATTTTGCCTGATCTACGTCTTAATAACAAAAACATAAATGATTGTTTAAAATCTTTTCGCCTCTTCTTGTCACTAAGAAGTTAATTATATAACTTCAACTAACTTTTGAGACAAGAGAAGGCTTAAACCTGACAAAGATTTTAAACAAGAGCACATTATCTCTTATAAATTGCAATTTTGAACATCGGACTGCATACCTCAAATAATGAGATAGAAATCCAGCCAAGTTCGCGAACTATTCAACAACCAAAATGTTGCAAAGTTATTGTTTGCGCCACAAGTACATTATCCCGAGAGTATTAAATAAAAGGAATAGTTTATATAATTCCAAGTCCATTTTCAAGTGGAATAAATTTGTATTTGTAGATTAAAGTAATGGTAGCAAGCCTGGCTTGGTTGCCAAGAGGCGATCAGTGCAAGCCCGCGACGACAAACGATAATCTAATATTGGCTTGCAGCCGAAACAACGCAGTGATTTGTTCAGCGCTCCAAAACTTCTCGCAATTACAGAAAAAGTGCTACATCGGCTTTTTTCTTCTATTCGTGTGCTTAAGTATTTCTATCTTTGTTATTTTTTTGTTGGTTAGTTAAGTAAACGGGAAAACATACTTGACCTATGTAAATATGGAGTATTGATAGTTTGAGATAAATGCAAAGAAAGGCCTTCGGAAAGAAGTCGTCGTTTAATTTATCACAATTTATATCAGATACATATATACTGTATATTATAGTTCTTAAAAAATGTCTGAACAATTCAATGATTTAGTGATATAAATTCAAAATATGAAAAGAAGTTTTAGGTTCAATGTCTGAAAACTTGGTGTTTGAAGAAAACATTAGTAAATTTTAATCCAGCTGTAATCTACGTTATTGTCAGTAACCAACTAAGTACTGTAGTAAATCGAGAATCACACGCAAAGAAACATTACTCAAAATAAATTAATAACACAAAACCCAGCAAAGTCAATCATAAAATGAGTCGTACATAATTAAAATCACGCCACGATCACATCAAGGTACAAAACCCAATTACACTGACGTAAGTGTTACGTCTAACAAAATTCTAGCGACAAAATTAAATTAAAACTCCTTTGTATTTTAAATGTATGACTTGTACTCGTACGTACTTGTACTTGTACGACTTGATTTACGTCACACGCCGAGACTTGTTTTATTAAACTTGGCACATATTATGCCTGTAATTAGTTTTATGGATGTTGCTGGATTAATTCTCGGAGAATGTTTCGTGAGGACTTTTGACGCTTTGAGAGTGTTGGAGCAGTGAGTTAACTCATGAGTTGAAGTTTGAGTATCGATTAGCGTATGGCTTAGCATTGCTTCATTGAGCTAAACATTTGCCAAGTTTAAATCGCAAAGAGAAATATTTGCACGGTCTATAACCGTTTATTCTTGCTTCAAGCAATTACTATGTTAGATATTAATCTAAAATATAACAGGAATTTGTTGACACTTTAGAGTTTGTCTTATTTTAATGGAATATTAAGCGGTGATGGTAAGTCTGATGAGGAATCTCCATAACATAATTCTGTATCAGCCCATATACGTCCCACTACAGGGCACGAGCCTCCTCTACAAACGAGAGTACGATTGAGAGTTGTTAAGCCTGTTGGTAAACGGACCAGACGCGGCTGCCAATATGCTTAAGGTGGTCGTGGGTTCTAATCTCAGGACATACTTCTGACTTTTCCGAGTCATGTGTGTATTGATAGTCAATCACCACGTACTAAAACGGTGAAGGACATCGAGAACCTGTATACCATAGCGATTTACAAAAAAGTCTATGATATGTAAAGTCCGCCAACCCGCATTACGCCAGCGTGGTGGACTATAAAACATGATTATCTTTACAATATTTTCTTCAGTATGAGAATACGATCAACCAGCAGTAGGCGAACCTGGTGGCCATGGACTGACTCATACAAAATTTTCATTTATAGAACGTCCTGTGCTTCTAAGTGGGAGACTTGTGTTAATATAGCATTCCAAAATACAATAGGTATTTGTTGAATATGTCAAAGGACATTGTTCAATTTTGGCCTAAGAACCGAAGTGAATATAAATTATACTATAATTTTCATTTATTTTTATATTGTTTGAAACATATTTTAGTATTCCACGGACACTTCAAATAAATATATTCCAAATAAAAAGTTGGGTCACAATTATTGATGCCGTTTAAAATGTTTTCCGTCAGCCAGTGCTGCCAGTTTCGGAAGATTTCGCGATTTCGGTAAATACGGATCGAATTGAGAACCTCCTCCTTTTTGAAGTTGGTTATTAAAATTAGTTGATAACACTTTATTCATTTAAATAGCTAAATTGACTAGCTAGAAAAAAACTAGTATTCTATATTTTTTAAGCGAAATCGCGAATTTCTAGTTTGGCAATTGGCATTCGAGTATTATAGTTTTCGTAATTGGCAACACTGGTGTACTTCATACCATTCAATTTTTGATTGCTTTGCGACTATCGTTTCTTTTGTGATTTTCTATGCGTTTCATGGTTTTATTCTAACAACTTTACTTTTAATAGGGACAGACAGAAAATGCAACTTTGTAAAATGATAATTGTCAAAGAATTATCTTAAACTTGACTAGGTACTATCTCTTTTCCTAGTATCTAGTAGAGTAGTCCTTTCCTAGTTCTAGAAGAGAACATATATAGCTGTACATAGTATTGTTAATATTACTTTGATATTACTACTCTAATATTCACGCAAGCTTGGTTATTTTTTATTTATAACCTCAAAATATTAATTGTTTTCGTAATTATTTTAGTTTCCTGAAGTGTCCGTTCGTGAAAACTTATTTCATAGGATTCCATATAATTTTAAGAGTTTATATTAGTCACTTTCGATTCGAACGGTTCTTAGGCAGAACATGTATGGAGCCGGAACAATGTCCTTTGTCTCCAAAATGGAATACGTAGATATTTGTAACCCTTAAACTATACGCTGTGCAGTGACAGTTATTGGATCTCAATTAATTCGGTTCAACCCAATTGAGTTACTAAAGCGAATGTGTCAGCGCAAACAGCGCTGCGCCGATTTAACACAATTCGTCCCTGAAGCACCGCGTTTCTGAATCTGTCACCTAAACATTTCGACGTTAAGTTTGTTGATTCACAAGTGCTAAGCACGGAAAACTAGGACGAAGCAGTAGTATGAACTGGCGACAGTAACTCATAGTCATGTTAGTACTGTATCAGCCCATATACGTCCCACTGCAGGGCACGGGCCTACTCTACAATCGAGAACACGATTGAGAGTGGTTAGGCAATATAGTCCACCACGCTGGCCTAGTGCGGGTTGGCGGACTTACATACAATAGAAATTCTTATGAATCGCTATGGTATGCAGGTTTCCTCACGATGTTTTCCTTCACCGTTTTAGTGCGTGGTGATTGACTATCAATACACACATGACTCCGAAAAGTCAGAAGTGTGCCCTGGGATTCGAACCCGCGACCACCGAGAACATGTTGGCAGCCGCGTCTAGTCCGTTTACCAACAGGCCACCACGCACTTTTGTTAGTTACTACACATTTATACGTATATTTTTGTGTAATAGAAATGTTGGTAATATGTTTTCTATTGTAGGTATATCTATCATGTTACTAAATAATGTTTTGATAATCTCGCAGCTTTGATATAGTTACAATGTTAAATAAGTTTTTATTTAGCAGACAATAATGGGTAGAAAAAAAATCACGGAATGACTTGTTACATCGTCTGTCTGATCTCACAGGATGACGTTCGATGGTTTCTTATCTTCTGTATAAATTACGATACAAATTTATCTCACCCTATCATCTCAGTACTAATTCAAAACACACTTAACGACCACAAAACAAGTTGCGCGAAATATCTCAAGGAAATGAAAGCGGAGTTAAAAAAATTAAAACTAAATAAGTTCCCACGGACAGGAAGCAAAAATGAGGAAGCGATGCTGTTAGTGTAAAACAATTTGTTTTCGCTGTGAACTGAATTTTTTTGCCACAGCTCGCTACACTAATTACTTAATGAAACTTTCTGCTGAAAAAGTTTCGCCTCCCAGTCTCACATTTACATTCAGTTTTCATAGTTTTGTCCTCTGTTGAGGAGTAATGGATGTTCCTTTTCTCTGCTTTTTTGACTGCATAAATTAGTGACACTTATTTCCATATTTTAATAATTTAGAACACTTTGTGTTGCATCAGTATTCATTAGGAGAATTTATTTCTGTATTTTAAAAATTTTGTTATATTTTTATAAATATATGTAGCTATAAATGTGTGTATGTTATGTATATATATATATATATATATATCTCATGCTGCCGCATCTATCTCGTGTTCTCCTATCCGTCCTTTAGTTGCCTGGCAGATATCACCTTGAGTCACAAGACCGCCAATTTTTATTTGTTCTCTGTTTACTTTTTTTACTTGTCACTGGAGCACAATAAGGATTATAAATAAAATTAATATATTAACATTGTAAGTCAACTGAGACTACTAAGGTGGTACATTGAAAATTTAGAGTGGTGAAGCCAAAATGTAAAAAGAAATTCAGCTCAGCTGACCCCATTGTCTTAAAGCAAACCGATGTGAGAGTGAAGGTTTTGCCTTTGTACGTTCAGTAAACGCAATTGCCGGAGGCATAATATCCTCAACTCAATGGTCCTTTTTCTTTTCCTTTACCCTCCCAAGAGACCAATAACCTATCCACGGGCCATGAGTCTTAGATGCTCATAGGCGGGGCTTCTCAGATGAGCAGTATGCTAATTTGTCGGACGTACTCAAAAAAAATCTAAATGAATACCATAACCTACTTTACTTGCAAGAACCTAGCTAAATTAAATTTATTTTAATTTACTAATACTAATAACAACACAATAAGCCTCCTACGGGAATCTGCCCCTGGCATAATGTATAGATATTCCAGACAGTGTGTTTACCTACCCTTATTTACTGGCATTTATGTAAATATTATTTTGCCGTATAAAAGAATGCCGAAAAGGTTCCCTATAAATTCAATTACAATAAATAACCGCTCGGTATATTCGTGTATACATATATAAACTAGATTCTATGGCTCGCAAAATATACAAATAGTTCTTATTTTAATAGCATTACAAATGTTAATGTATGAAATAATTTGAAGTGAAATAGGAAGTTTATTATTTAATATTAAGAGATATTAAAAACTAGTTATAGTTTAAATGCGTAGCCCAGTCGTACATGATATCGGAGCGCCATAATGTTTATAAACAATAATATATTCAATTTGGAACTCAAAACCTCTTATTTTAATATAAATTCTTTACTTATGTAGGGAAGAGAAGAGGGCTTATCCCTTTCTGACATTCATTCATAGCTCCAATGTTCCTAAAATTAATGATCGAATTCCGTCCATAAAACCAGTTGCTTATCTTGCTCCAAAGTCAATACGTTTGGAACAGACAGCTGAGGTAGGTTTGATTTGGAATAAGGTCAATCGTCGAATCCTACTCGACCTGTCAGCTCTTACTAAACTCCGCACCGTTCCCATTCACCCCGATGCTTTGAAACGAAAGTTTTTAACCAAGTGCTCGCGCTGTTGAACTAACCTAGTAAGGGTTCAATTCAATTTCTCGGATTTTTGAAAAATCCAAAGTTCGGTCCGGTTTCACAATACGTAGGGCGATCTTGACTATAAGGAGGAAAAATGTGAGTCTACAACAGATTTTGAACTATTGTATGACTTAACGATAGAAGTCATAATTAATAAAATAATAAACTAATAACACCCAACAGTCACATACGATCGAGTCGAGATCGAGTCTTGTGTCGTGGGTATTGGGAACTACGAGACTTTTCGGTCTCACAAATACCCAGATCCGGAAGAAATATTTGTGGGCCGCACAATCATTTCTCTCGGTGCGGGGATCGAACGCGCGACCTCTTCCGTCACCGGCGGCGTCTAACCAACTGCGCCACGGAGGCCGTCAATTCTTACCTAACAAATGTCAACACATAAGGCGAAGTCGTATTAACATATTATACAAACGATTTATAACATAATTTTATGAAACCGATAAATGCCATTACTTTTCCAATTCATCGAGATTTGACATAAAAATGACATTTTTCTGTTCATGAAAGACCAGGGTAATAACTAGGTTAGTTGGTCAACATATTTTCACTTTTATGAAACTTTTCTACCACGCCCTTATGCCATGTACTAAGAATATATCTTTTAGTATGTCACTTTATTACCACGCCCAAAAACCCTTTGTATTGTGAACTAAATTCCATTTGATAACGTATAACAATGATCAATACATCAGTTGAGAACCCTCATCAACCACAACGAATTCTTGCAGTGACCACCCCTGAGCCGTGTTTGACAAATACACCTTTAGTGCAGCGAAAAAAAAAGTTGACAACCGAACGTAGAGAACCTTCAGTGACCAAATAACCTTGATCCGTGCCTCCCCAACCTACAATAAGTAAAAACAAGAAGAGAACTCGATTCGACGTAGAGCTCAACGTATCCTGGTCAATACATCGACTGCAATAAAGTAAATTGCGAGTATTTGGTACGCGAATACGAACCAACGAGAATCTTTACGGCGCCTATAATGTTATGGGCAGGTAATGTTCCGATTCGAATGTACAAATGGATGTTTTATTGTTTTACGATATGGCGACATTGTTTTAGCGAGTCTGGATTTGTGGTAATGCGTTCAATGATTTATTTTGTATAAGAATTTCGGTTGTACGTAGTAAATGGCCGGTTAATGTAACACAATATTATTTTACAATTTATTTTTGACAAACTTCTCGAGAGTTGAATTATTAAAACTTTGGTGCAATGATAACTTAGAAAACTATTAATCGCGCATTTTAATACACTTCAAAGTGCTTCAAAAGATGGATTGAATTTAATATTACAGGTAAAATTGAATCTAAAGTTAAGTTTTTATTTTTATTGATAACAAACAATTTGTATAGATTCAATACTTTGACTTTCTTCAATCTGTTTAAATATCATAATCATCAGGCTAAAGTTATCTACTGCTGGACATAAGTCTCATCTCTATAACACCATTGTTCCCGGTCCTGCACTGGCCTCATTCACCATTTGCCTTAAAACTTGTGATGTCATCATGTCATGTCATGATGTGCCATGCCATCTGGTTGGTCTACCTACCTTCCTTTTAGCTTTTCTAGGTC
Source organism: Hyles euphorbiae (assembly GCA_023078785.2). Taxonomy (NCBI): domain Eukaryota; kingdom Metazoa; phylum Arthropoda; class Insecta; order Lepidoptera; family Sphingidae; genus Hyles; species Hyles euphorbiae. Next base: position 490,312 of record CM041049.1, read on the forward strand.
ACCATCCTCTAAATATATCGAAACAATATTCCCAACACCTGTACATAAATCACTGTACGCGACATTTACTAAAGTCAGAACAATAGCAGTATTTGATTAGCATTTAGATTGAACGTCCAAATGTGCTTCGGTTGTACATAAACACCTGAATCTCTCACGCAGTCTACAGGACGCCGGCTCTCGAGCTATGCTTTACCAATTATGTCAAATCATCACGGAATGCTTGCGCCGACCGCCAGCTCACTTCAACAACGCTTTGTGGTACCTGCCTTCTGTGTAATGATTGAATTGGATGGACGCCTTCGGCTATAAGACTACTGTTAATTGGAGACCATTATTGGTTTTTAAACGGAAATGTTATGGTAATTTATAAAGCCTCAGACTCTTTCCTTACAAAAAAAAAAGAGTTTACTTAAAAGCAGCGTTTGACTAATTGAATTTTCAAAAACTTGTAGAAGGTATTAAAATAGATATTTAATTATTTTTTGGAATATATCTGACACTTTTATGTTTTTTTTTTTAAACAAACAAGAAAACAATATTGCAATTTATTCTTTAACCGACATAAAAAAGGAGGAAGTTCTCAATTTTCTGTCCTCAATTCAACTGTATATTTTATCATATTAAAAAGTGACAACCAATAAATAGGTTCCTTTAAATACACAGCTACAGTTCACGAATCGTCGTCATATAAGTAATTTATATTAATTTATTCCATAATGGGATTATATTATATTTTGGAACCAAATTAATATTGCACTGATTTAAAATAAGAATCGACGGACTTTTTTGGGTCTTTAGGAAAAAAACAATTGTTCATATCTTTGTTCCAGATACGAAACTGTGATGTGACGTCACTGCGAATCGATTCTACCATGAGAACAGGGTCGAAATGAGTAGATGGCGTTCCCTCCAGCGCGAGCGATGTAAGATGTCCGAGCGAGAATGAACGCGATCACCACGACCATGCTGCTGTCTCTGCTGCTGCACTGCTTCTGTGTGGCCACCACCTCTTCTATTCCCGGTGGAGGTAAGTCCTATTTAGCTGTCTTAGAAACTTTATCAAGAATACTAGTTCGTTCAATCATTCAGTACCTTCTAAGAAGAGGTTTCTGAATTTGAGCTGAAATCAACGATTGTAAAATTTCGTTTGGATCTCGTGCTAAATACATCTAATCAAAGATTCCTTCATGTTAATTGTTAACTCATAGCTACAATCGTAATCATCATAAACTTTAAGGATTACTCCTCTCGGCTATTTTTTTATCGGGTCAGTAAGAAAACTCCAGCAAAATATTAACCTAAACCCATTTAAAAAGGCAGCTACAATTGTAAATAACATTGACCTACGTGAAAGGTATCAAAAATATACCAACATTCTCGCCAAAGAACAAAACGACATCATCAATCCACGTAATGAAATACCAAATATGAACGGCGCAGAGACATCTTATGAAAACAATTTTATATTCCATTATGAAAGACCGCTATACTGTCGCGAAATCTCGCTGACGTAAATAACTTATTCCATTCGAAGTATAAAACAAAAACTTGGAATGGATCCTTAGGCGCAGGTTCCATTGCTCGTTGGCGAAGAGATGGAAAAAATGTTCCCGAAGGCAGCCGACATTGAATATAAAAGTGTGGGTATGTATGTAAATATCCTTTATTGTGGAGACGGTTTTGCACACGAAGAAATCGTATTTACAGTAAATGTTTAGGATGATGCTTCAATTGTTAGACAATCGTCAGTACCTTTTAATACAAAAATGAATTTATAATTTATTATCACTTTAGATTTCATTGTGTATTTTATCTATTGCACTTTATACTTATCTTCCCAGGGCTATTTCGTTAAATATCACAGGACCAAAATAGACCAAAATAAACTTGTTGTTCCAATTCTATTGAACACTACAATACATTATGATTTTACTCTATTTATCTTGATCACGATGGTTTTAATTGAAATAAACTAAATCGAGCATCATTTGAGGTATTTAAATTGGAGCCAAAATCACACTGCAATTTATTATTTGAAGCAAAGAGTTGTACATCCAGCGCCTGATCTAGGGTTCTGACCGCCCTAGGCTAATTCTGAGGACGCGCCCAGGAACGTTACAATGAGCCTAAAAAGTGGTATTTAGTTTAGGCAAAATTCAATTTTTTTTTTTCATTTTCTTGGCACCTCACCACCTACGTTGGTAGAGGAATGTTAGAATTTTTCATATTTTGTTGAATAATTTATAAAATATTTAATACTATGATATCGATATGGTTTGGATGAATTATGACAGATTTCGTCTTAAGAAATACGAAAAATTATAAAATTCCTCTACCAACGTAGGGCGACCAGGTGTTAAAAGAAGTGAAGAAAACATTGAATTTTGCTTAAAATGACATCCTTTCTTTTATTTGACGTATATCATTATTTCCCAGAATTTGATCTTTTATAAGCAACAATATGGAATTGTGTAATAATACAGCCTGTGTTTTTTTTTTCTAAATCATTGGGTTCGATTCCTAGCTAGGTATATTTGTTTATGAAAAATCTAAGTAAGCAGTTTTAGTTTTCAACAAAATCGGGTTCGTAAGTCCTTTGAGCATTTTTCACTATTCCTCATAGTTTAGGATTTGGCCATCCAAGCTCACTTGAAAAACTCGCCTTGTATATTGATATACGATCAGGATTACGGATTACTAAGACATCTAAGAAGGCAAGAGAGTTATCATGTTCTAACTTCATGGTAAATTGAATTTTATTGTTGAGGAGTGACATCATACTAGTGAAACACTTGCAACTGCTCAATTATTTATTTGAAAATTATAGTGAAATGTTCAAAATTACTCACTCACTCGACCGCCGACCGATTCTAATAACAAGTCAGCGTTTGTTATACCTACAGGTGCTATTTTAAATTTCGTTTATTGTTATAATCTCAGGGACTCGTAAGTTTTTTCAGTTCACAGTTTAGGTTAAGTGTTTTGTCTCGGTCTAGTTACGTAGCTAGTTAATAGTGCATGCGAAGATAAGATTTCAGTTCAGCGCGCTCCCCCGATCCTCGCGCCCTAGGCTGCAGCCTAATTAGCCTAAGGGTTAATCAGGCCCTGTGTACATCCGAAAGTGTCATATGCTAATAATTAAAACCACATACACAATATTCAACTCACGTTCCGAACTTTCTTGTATGTTCTTTTTTTTGAAAAGGAATGTAAAATGACGTCTAAGTCTAAAAGCAATATCAATAATCACGAATCAGTAAAATAAGAATTTAAATGTGCCACGGCCCACGGGACCGTTTGAGTGAGCGGGTTTGAGCGGTATCATTCGTTCAGTCATACATTCGTCGCCAATCGAACGGAATGAGTCGTGAAACCCGCCGAGTGATTTTAATACGATACGACTGGTTTTGGCGGTTTGCTTGTTTCAAATATTGCTTTTGTAATTTCTTTGCCGGGATTTTTATATAGATTTAAATGTTGTTTTATTTTTGATAAAATCGTCATTTGTCTATATCGCTTGTGATTGATACTGTGCTGTATCAGCCCATTTAGGTCCCACTGCAGGACACAGGCCTACTCTAGAATTGAAAGTTCGATTGAGAGTGGTTAGGCCATATAGACTACCACGCCGGCCTAATGCTTGTGACTTGATATCTGATACTTTGTAACCACCCATTTTATTGTTGAATTAAAAAATCGAGTAATGAAATTAAATGAAAAGTATATCAATCAATATCAAACAATTTAACGTTTCGGTTTTATTTAATGGTTTATTAACGGTTTCACCTGCATAAATTAGGGTGTTTTACAAGAATTACAACGGTATGTATTCCAATAAGCCGCAATAGGTCACCGTGATGGACTATACACTAAGCCCACTCGATTGTAGAGAAGTTTCGTGCTTTGAAATCTGCAATGGTGGGTCGATACAAGGAGCACAATTCGTAACCTCATTATACAGATGGAGTAACGAAAACAAAACACATATCGAAGCAGTCAAAATCCAGTAAATGAAGACTGTACATTTGTGTAGAACACACGAAAATGTTTTCTGTAAATACAAGCTTACAGCCGCAAACACTCGGTTCACATTGCCTCATTTGCGTGTTTGAATAATTTAACTGTTGTAGTTATTTCGTATTGACAATGAGTAGTTTTCAGAGTATACAGTAATATCTACTTTAACTAGTGTGTTGCTCTCAATGGGGTAATTTGGAACGCGTTTCATTGTATTCACACCATTATTCGTTACGAACTGTCTGTTCGAGTTAGTTTTCTCAAACAAATCTCTAGAACAATAATGTGTGCACTATTGTTGGTTTGCAGAAGAAGAACTCTTAGCTTTGAAAATAATATACGTGAAGTTAAAATTAGCATACTTTATAAAATGATACGTAATAAAAAATATTTATATAATGCACAATATTTCGCACTTTGAATATATTATCACCAAATATTTCGTGTATGTTCGGAATAAGATGTTATAGTGCATCTTAACGATATGTTATACCTTGGGAATATGAAATATCATCATTATAATTTCAGGGTACATAATTATTATAAGAAGAGGAAACTACCTTTTCCTTTTGAAATTCTTACAGTAGCATTCTGTAACCGTTCCTATGATGTTTTATAACTGAAACCTTCAGCTATTATGAACAACGTGTATATTTCAGAACATATTTCGTGGTTTTCTACTCATTCTAAATAAACTGAAGGCATGTATAAATAAAATGACATCTCTAGAAAAACGTAATAGTATTTCTAGTACTGCTAAACGAACGTAACTACGTGAATTATAACCGGTAGGTATTCTAACGTAAAATAAACTTCAAATTTTACTTGCGAGAGGGCAAAAGGTTGGGTTTCAACGACCTCAGAAGATTGGTTTTTACTAGTAAAATTATATGGCGAAGCATTGGCAAAAGTGGACGGTCGTTACGAAACTTAGAACCGCGGGCTTCGATAAAAACTCTTCGAACGTGGCTTACGTCACGAGTTGATAGCGTCTAGAATATTCTAGAGAGTCCAGGGGACAAACAAATAAACGACAGTTTGATGATAAGTAGGCGACGCAGCCATATCTGGAACACTTCCAGGTCGACTAAAGCGTTAAGAGTTTTATTTTATTAAGTATACTACATTTAAGTATATTTAAGTCGCCACAGTTACGAATGGAGCCGTTGTTAAAGAATGGAGGTAGTAACATCTATTATTTTTGTCACAGATAAGTCATAAAATATAATCGGCTTTCGAGTTCTTTTTTAAAAAATACAATATATATATATATATTTATTTATTCGATGATATGAGGGCCAAAGAGTCCTTACGCAAATTGCTCTGTATTTCTTTTATGTTTAAAAATCAAAGTCATCTCCTCAGTTTAGCAGCAACGTGAATTGACGTGACGTTTTGACGTGTTTTAGGTATAATTCTCAAGTTGAGTAGTTCACTTTGTGTGATTTATTGGATGCGAAAGCACGGCTGACATCTTTTTTTGTATAAATATTTTTATACAATAATATTTTTTCTCCCAACAGATAAATCTGACAGTAGAATTTAAAATCAAATTAGATTTGAAAGGACTTGAAAAAAATCCGCTTACGTCTTTCCTTTGAAGTTGAGATCAGCAAAAAACAGGATCGTGGGTACAAAATCGGCGGGCGTCCCCTGGGCCACTACACTAACATCAAAGGGGGCCAATTTCTATCTACGCTTGAATTTGTTTCAAACGGTTAACCTTTCGGTCGACTTACAACCGCTTATTACCTGCCACTATCAAATAAATATGTTATTATTTGCCTCGCAACATGAACCCTTCAATGTCGAATAAAAAGGGACGTTTCGGTTATTCCAGTAGGATGGAACTCGCATATCTTTAAAGGAATTTTATTTAATGAAAATAATATTTAAGGATTTAAGGTTAATTTATCAATTTATATAACTTTTATGATAAGGTATTGACATGCATAGTAAACACCATACGACTGTCAAAAATCAGTGGTAGTGGTCCACGTATGTGAATCATGTTTCGAATTCACTCGGTTCACATTTAACCGGCCAGATATTTATCTGTTAAATTGATGATCTTACTTATATAGTCTATATCGCTATATTGTAGAGATTTTCTCGTCCCAGTATTAAAAACGAAATAATCAATTCCGGCCAAACCATACTCTAGAATAAGCCAAATTGTACCTACATTACATTAGAATAGTTTTACACTCAACCCAAACCACACAGCTATATGACACAGCGTACAAAATCCAATCAACTGTATCCCAGCCTCCGCCCGCGCCCTCGCATAATCCGCTGAATTTCCACGTCATTAGTCGCCGTATTCAATATGTATAGTTGGAACATTACCTTGATAACCGACGCAACACCTGGACTTGTTTGTTTGGGATTGTACTTACGTCAAAACTGGCCAAGTTTACTGGACCAATAAATAGCGTAATCTTATTGAAAGGTAGGCAGCGATGGTTTCTCGGCTTCATGTTTTGTTGACCTATGTACTCCCTTAATGACTTCGCTGTGAGTTCTTTTGTTACGTGTGTGGAAATAAATTTTGTTCTTGCATTATATAGATTATAATTGTTGTTATTAAGGACGTAGCGTTGTTTTCGGCGATGATATTTATATTCACGTATTGCGTGACATTATGATAAAGTAATTATAAAAGAAAGTTCCTTTAAATATAAGTGAATAGAATATATTATAAATGAACTTACCTAAATCAGACGTTATAGCTACGGCTAAATTATGTTTCATATTACGATTTTCCCATGAAGTTGAATTATGGGTAATCTAGATTAATTCGTGTATTAGCCCCTATATGTCCTACTGCAGAGCACGGGTATAGTTGAGAGTACAATTAAGAGTTAGGCCATATAGTCCACTAGACTGGAGCAGCGCAGGATGGCAAACTTTACATATCATAATATATAAAAATAGTGATGGTATGCAGGTATCCTCACGACATTTTTTTCACCGCTATAGAGATTGACTATCAATAGACACATGACTCCGAAAAGTCACACGTATGTGCCCTGATTCAAATCCGTGACCACCGTGAACATGACGTGGCCAGCCGCTTCTGAAGTACAATTCACGTAATTAAATAAGTTCAGTTGCGGTGCAGTTGCAGTTAGGTTTCGATAAAAACAGCCCTTTTCGTATTCTCGTAATACGTTCGCATCAAGTTCGCATCCTACAAATCGTATCAATAAATATTAATGTCAAAAGTACCACATACGCACATATGTATGACATAAACAATTATGAGAATACCATTTTGTACCAAAACGTAAACTTTATCGCAATCACATGGCAACTTGATCGGCGCGTCAAGAAATTACGTGAATCGCCCTACTGGTCCATTACCAACAGATCACCACGCACTTCATAATTGTTAAAAAAATTATCTAGCGCAGTTTTAATACAACCTAGACCTCTATAAATACTATGAAAGTATATTTCATAAAGTTTTTGCTTGTTCATAACGTAAAATTTATATGATTTCTAAATTAATACAACTTTTTTTTCATCTAGAAGTGATCAGAAACTTATTAAAATGTGATTTAAATACGCACAAAATTTTAAAAAGATTTTCTGTAATCAAGTTTGTAAATTTAAACCAAATTGAAGCCTAAGATTTATTATAATACGAAGCACGATTCTTTTTAATTTATTAGATTCTGTAGGTGAAAAAACGTTTTTTTAATAAACTATACCTTTGTGTAAATCGTTTGCTTACAGAATAAGCCGGAGTGAATTTGAATAATAAACTTCTATTATGTTAAAAAACGAACTATTAGCAACGCATTTTGGACTAATAATAAATTAATTGGAAGAAATATACTGCTAACACGCGCTTTTTGTTGCAGTAATTCTAAACTACGATTATTATTTTCGGATTCAAAATGTATCGAGTCTGTGATCTGAAATTGCTATATTTTTGTTATCATAAAATTTGTTTCAAGACTTTTTTTATTTCAGTTCTTAATTTTTATACCTGCTTTTCACTAGCTATCACCGCATCTAAAACTATCATATTTAGCATAAATGCTTTAAAACGTACTAGATTGAGTGCTAGTACTCAATCCAAACTAAAGTCATTTCATAGTATAAAACAGAGTCGCTTTCGCTGTGGATTTTGATGCGGTTTTTTTTAATAGATAGAAAAATTCAAGAGGAAGGTTTATGTGTCTAAAACGTGCATATTATTGTGGAAATCTATATGCACCCGGGCGAAGCTGGGCCGGGCCGCTAGTATATTGTAAAAAAATCTAGCTCATGGAATTTTCACTGAAGTATTATAATCTTGCATATTAGTTAGAATCACACACATATCCCGAAGTTAAATGGTTCAAATAACTTAAAATGAGCATCAACATGTTCATTTATAGGACTACTCATTGCGCGACGGATAGTAAATCCAGATATGATCTATCAAAGGTGAACGCATCTTAGGGTTTAGAGAAATTTAGTCGATGGAGCTATACATTATCAAATATAAAGGGTTCTTCAAATGTATGAGGATATGATCAGGTTGTGCATCAAGGAGTAATGTGTCAAAACATAGTGCTGGCTCAGGGAATAATCTTGGCATGCCTAATTATTACGTTTTTTTATCTCTGCTTCTGGCTAGGCCCTTGTTTAACCCTGTCTTTGCTTTGGTTGGTGTACGGCCGATAGAGTCCACCCCTGACTTCTTTTTTCTTTTATTTTAAATGCAATTAATGGCGATACTCAACCGCTCATTAATAGTAACAGAACATAACAACGCCTTAAATTACAAAGCATTGCTTGGGATTCCACTGTGCCCACCATTCTGAGAAACAAGATGTTTAGTCCCAATATGTCAAGTAGTTACTCTGGCTAAAATGTCCTTCAAAACGGAACAAACTAGTGCAGTTACATACTGTTTAAGTGACCATATGTGAGACCTACCAATAAGTTTTCAGTTTCAGTTTTCATTCAAATTTAGACGATATGTATTAAATATATTTAGTTGGAGGGTAGAATTACAAACCTCCTTGAATAAATCCCTTGAGGAAGCTAACATCCTGTGTTTATCATTACATCAAGAACTTTGTTCATTTCATCCACAGTTAATTGTCGACTAATCGGCAAAGGAACAAACGCACGAGTAAATCTCAAATTCGCAGAAACGTAGAATTGAGAAATAATTTAGGAAAATGTAATTACTTGTGATGACAACTGAGCATTAGTTAATTGGAATGTTGTAGAAAATACTTCTTCATTCATGACGAACTAAATGCACTGCACGTTTAAGTGAAGTGCAATTCAAATAGCTAGTCGACAGTATTATGTGAGCCCGGCTTCTTCTTTTTTCGATTTATTGTGATACAAAGAAATTACACTTTATATTTATAATACGATTTAAAGTGACTAAATCTAATCTTACTTGACGTGTTTTAAACTTAGCACAAATGTCCACAAAATAAATATAATAAAAATGCACATATGCAAAACACACGGGTCATGGGAAAAAAACATCAAACAATATTAGGTATCCCAAAGTGGAAAAGTCACTAAGTGAATATAGTATTTTTAACAACAATTTTGAATTTCTTTTTTTTTTCTTTTTTGTTTTTGACAATGTAAAAATGTTAAGATCTATGAAATGCTTATCATATCATATATGTATGTAAATGTCTGCGAAGTGGTAGGGCGCATTCCTACATTTATTCTAAACTTGCTTGTATAGAATTTTTCTCTCCCTATTTCTTCAGCCACATTCCTGTCCACTACTGAACATATACTTCATAGATCATGGGTTTGTTGCTGGTCTATCAAATCGGGAGGGGAGCGGGAAGGATATAGGATGGAAAGATGGAAGAGGTATTGCATGTGGCAATCTCATACACCCGGAACGCGACTGCAAAGCTGTTGTCGTTTCATGTCGACCTCTTGTAAGAAACCAGCCTTGGACGAGACTAAACATTCATGCTCAATCATGATTGACAACGACTACAAACTATTAGGTTATATAATTTTTTACCTATCTGGATAAATACGAATACTATTCCATCGGCAAAGTAAAGACTTCAATATAAATATTGTTAATAAAACGTTCTCCTTTATAAACTAATATTGCCAAGACAGATTTTGATTATCGCAATATTGTTACTAAATATTAAAGCTTTCGTTTGATCTGATATCTCAAAACTAATTTCTCGTAATTGCCCCGCCATTTAGTAAACTCGAAATAAACTTATGGAATAAAGCGAGAGATTTAAAACATCGTAATAACTAATAATAAAACTGTATTATTTATGTATAGTAATATCATATTCTATCAGCTCTTATCTCTGAGCACACTTACGTGGGATCAACGGAACATAACTTTACATCCATTTTGATTATTTACAATTATACGACCTTACATGTATCCTCTCGGGAGTATACCTTTTAGTCTAAGTTCTTTTTTATTGCAAAGAAAGGCGAGACGAGCATGCCGTTCACCTGATGGTAAGCGGTACGACCGCTAATGAACTGTAGCAAAACCAAATAGCACCTTACAAAGCAATGCTTGATATTTTACTGCGGGCGCCATCTTGAGACTTAAAATTTAAGTCTCAACATGTCCAGTAGTTACTCTGACTACAATGTCCATCAAACGGAAACACAATAGTGCATTTAAACTGCTGATAGGCTTCTCACATATGAGAGACCTACTACCAGTATTTTTTTAGGCTAATACTGTCAGTACCTTGATTTTATATACCCAAATACTAAGACTGGTACTATGGGTATCAGTAGTTATGACAGCTTTTGGCCTACATAACTACCAAATCATGGTCCAACCAGTCATCATTCATCAGTCAGATTAACCTATATTGAGACGTTATTAAGAAGCATAATAATCGATAATTCCTAGTACTGTCGAAGAAATCTGTTCAGCTTATTTTGCAATCACCTTAACACAGACTCGATAGTAACCCTGAGCCTAAACTTTATTGGTTCGTCCTTCTTAATTACCGCGTGTTGGTTGTGATTTGTGCGCCGACGTGTACCATTGACTTTGAACAAAGTTGTGGCCCATTTGAGGTCACGTATCGGTTGTTTTCGCCGATTTGAATAATAAACGAACTGGGTTCGTGAAAGGGAAAATTATTTTAATTGTGTTTGCTTTTGAATGAATTTAATGTGTATTTTATATGTTTGGATATGTAGATTACCTTTGCAGGATAAACGATAGGAGGTATCCGAATGAAACGCCTCTTATCATAATGTTTATCGTGTTTTAATGCAGATGTAACATTCGCGAATACAATTTCGGTTTGAAGAATTCAGGCACTTTAACTGTATATAATGAGATAACCGAATATTGAACGAACTTTATTTGTTTGAGAATAAATAAATTCAAAATAGTACTTATTCCACTGTGTTTATTATGAATATAATGTGAAATTCCTATGTGTGCAAGTATGTCGTCCTGCAGTGTTTGCTTGTGGGTATTCCCAGATAACTATGTCCAAATATTCATCTCGATTGGCTTGATCATCTTTTATAGTTTTGTTTCGAATTATTTTATAGTTAAGGGCGTGGTGGCCTGTTGGTAAATGGACCAGACGGGTCTGCCAAGTGCCAATATATTCACGGTGGTCGGAGGTTCGAATCCCAGGGCACATCACTGACTTTTCGTAGTCATATGTGTATTGATAGTCAATCACCATGCACTATAATGATGAAGTAAAATATCTTGAGGAAACCTGCATACCATAGCGATTTATAAGAATTTCTATGGTATGACCTAAGAGTCTCGTAATTTCTGATATCCACGACATATTTATATTTGACTATTGGGTATATTTATCTATTTATTAAAAAATAACGGTTTTAGAGATGATACAAAACAACAAAGTACAAATGGCAGTCTTCTCACTCTAAAACAATTTCTGCCAGACAACCGTGAGACGGACATATGTGAAGTAAAAAAGAAAGGGCAGCGTAAAATAAAGACAATGAAAGCTCAGGGACATAAATAAAATTATAAATACATATATTTTGTAACTTGCAAAGAGGTGTTAGGTACAAAAATAAATAAATGAGTATTCTGTCATGGAATATTCAACATAAGTACTATTGGAGTCACTTGTTATATCTAATACAATTAGTGAGACCGCTAAAGCTAGAGAAAAAGACGAGATGAAATTACAATTTCAGTCCTTTTATCTTCAGAAATGATAACGCGAAGTGTAAAAATTTATTAAGCATTTTTAAAGCAATCAAAACTGAAAATATTAATCACAACAATGTTTTAATTGAACAACAAAAGCAAACATTTCATGATTGTTTAAAATTTTATTACGGTCATGGAAAATCAAATAACAGCTGTTTAAAATACCGATGCAGAATCTTTTTTATTAAGACAATATCTCTTGCATACATGTTCATAAATAAAAGTCGAAAATAAATAATACATAAATCTATTTGCTACAAGGTACCTTACTATTTGCTTTTATATACTATTATTATAAAGTGGAGAATTTTGTTTCTTTGTTTGTATTGAATAAGCTCTGAAACTACTGGACGGATTTGAAAAAATATTAGTATATTAACGAATGTTACACATTGAAATAAAACTACTATTTACGGATTTTATCGCGGATTTGATTAAATTTTACATTTTTGAACTTCACGACGTTAATATTACTTAACAGCTTCGTGGTCATGGGACAGATTTCGTAAATAATATTTTTTAAATCAACGATAGGATATTTTCAAAAAAGTATCTGTACCAGGCGGAGCCTGGTCGTATCGCTAGTAAGACATAAAAGTATAAGTTCACCAAACCCAATCCTTAACTCAAACTGCAATAGTGATTAACCCATAAACACATACCCGATGAGAAACTCACTAAACTATTACCTAAGTCTATAATTGAGTGTGCAGGGCTCTTAGACGGATTTAATTAAGTGAATGGAGAGCTAACGATCCCTCCGACACGCGCAGATTGGCTGTTATGTATATGAACATACTCGTACTTAGCAAGATTCACGGTAATGCTACAATGAGTGGATTTTTACTGGATCTCTTGCTTTTTGTTGTAATTTGTAGGTGATAGCTGTTTTGTAGCTGTGTTATGCTATATTGCAGCAGCTTAAAGTTGTTAGTTAAAATATAATTTTAAATTTTACAGCCTCTGTGATGCAGTTGGTCAGATGACGGCAAGTATTTGTGTCGGGTCTGATTGTTTGTGAGACCGAAAAGACTCTCGTAGTTTCTGATACCCACGACACAAGACTCGATGTTAATGTGGGGTCAGGACTATGTATGTGACTGGTGGGTGCGTGTACGTAGTATAATATGATGCTTATGCAAGTTGTGCAAATATTACAGTTCTAATTTCATGACCAGCTGCATCAAGATATTAATTCAGTCTACAATTATTATTATATATGTCGGAGAAACACCATTCTTCTCGACATCATCATTAGTCACCGGTTTAGTGGGCGCCATGTGGGTTATATGCGAGCACAAAACAATATTCACTGTCACACAATTTTATTTTACAAAAAGCAGAATCAATTTTAAACAATTTAAATACTTAAATCTTTAAATTACCTATTTAAAGATTTAATTTAATTGTCAATAATGACAACTAAAGAGCAGCGGGTTCGCGACACCAGCCTTACTTCACCAGAAGCCTAGCTCAGAATGATCCACCTCGATCGATCCTCCTTTCCACTACTCCTCAATACTTTGTACACAACAACTACCATGAAACGTGGTGAAAAATAAGATGGCGCCTCGACCCCGCTCGAGGCTACCCTCCGCTCTGATTGGACGTTAAATACTACAATTAATTTTAATAAATTACTAAGATTTTATATGATATAAAAATGTACTAAACTTAATAAAATAAAATTAAGATTTTTATAAGATGTTTGCAAGAAACTAACATTCTCACTTCCGGTTTATTAATAATTACTACATCCGTCTACTTCGCTCGCAAATTAATTACAATTTATACAATTTAAAAATAAACTTAATCATAGAAAAATATTAACAAAATAATTAAATGATCTCGCATAGTACAACCAGCAATCAACTCTGTATCCGTTTACTTCCTCCGACATATATGTACATAAATACACAAATGTACATTAGGATCCGCAGGGGCTGTAGACTTATGACAAAGTATTATCACCCTTTTTTATTTCATCAATAGTTACATTGCTTGAAATGATAATCAAACCTAAGACTTAACAGTTTAAAGTGCGCCTAAACTTTGCCTACTGAAACATATCGATCAAATAGCCATAATAATCTATAAACTACAATTCTCAACTCGACCAATTAATACCATTGAATGGAAAAAAAAGTAACTAGGACAAAAGGATTTTATACCATCGAGAAGCGTGGCGATTGTTATCACTGGCGCAGCGGTTCAATTTATTATCCTACATTTTAAAATTATTGTATACTTCATTGTTTCTTTTATTTGCCAGCATGAATTCTATTTTTTTTATGATTAATATCACTAGGGGCTAAACGAATTATTGTTTGAAAAGACTCATAAAGACAGTTATGAATCAAGTTATTCGTAGACAGTTTAAAACCTATTTTAGTTATCGAATGGTTTGTTCCTTTCCTGAAAGAAGACAAAACATATGATGGCGAGAATAGATTTTTCATTAATAAGACCGTAAGTGTTGGTGGAAGTACTTTTTGTACCACTGTTGTTGGTTCACAGGAGCTGCATTAGTAGGATTTATGAGGAAAAATATTAAAAACCTCAAGGCGTAAATAATGTGTAACACCTTTTAGAGGTTATGCTATTTGTGCTTTATAAGAATATGGAATAAAGTAAAAAATTAAAAACCACACCCAACTTCGAGCCCTGAGGTATAGATTTAATCAACATGATATTCTATCTATACGTGACGCCAGCCTACACTTAGGTATGTGAATTAATTAGCGGTTGAAAACCATTAATTCGATTATATGTAAATTTACATTCCAATTTCGCCTAATTAATATTTATAAATACATACAATTTGGGTTGCAGTTTTGATGTTACGCGGATAATAACTGGATATTGAAACTAGTGCTTAGTTTTTAAAATAACAATACCTATGGATGTTTGGGTTCCCAGGTACACCCAAAAAGCATTGTTATAGTATCAGAACTGGTACCTACCTATAGAGATTTCATTACCACTTTCTAAATTTATAATCAGTTACTACATTGTTTTTATAATACAATGCTAATTTAAAAAGTACTCACCAATATCTGCAACGCTGTCAGCATTTTCCTGGACGTGTTGTCGTTGCGTCACTGCCGAATAAAAAAAATACTTTTTAAATACTGCTTTTATAATAAAATACTCTATAGATGTAAATAAAAAGAATCACAGTTGGGTAACCGCATATTTTCACCAGTAACCACCAATACGAAGTAGAAAGCAAGAACGTGAAATATAGATCCATATTGTGCTCAGAATTCAAATACGTAAAAGTTTGTATAGACATAAAAGAATAAAAACGTGATAGATCGTTTGCTTAGCAACAAATGATCAAACGTTGGAAGGATCCCACAAAATCATTCCAACCGCATATTCATAACAGCCGATAGAAAGTCAAATAAAACACACGTGGTACCACGCGAAATTGTTAAAACTCATTCCGTTGTAGAAAGAGCCGTAACTTCGACAAAGCAAAAAAATTGTTTATACATTCATACGAGAGAAAGTAATTTAATAAATGGAATACGAAAGGCTCCACGCTGAAAGATGTAATGCAAATACGGGCAGAGTGTTTCGGATACGGGGCACGTTGGAACACAGTGTTGGCCCATTGCTGACGGAAAATAGGCCAGTTTTTATTTGCTTTACAAAATGTACCGGCATTCCGAATAGATATAGCTCTGAATCGGGCTTTTGTTCGGCCCCGACTTTCACACGTTTATTTGCCGCTATTTTTGGTATTAGTAAAAATATTTATGGACAAAGTTTTGTGTTAGTAGCCTTTGCAAGGTTTGTCGTTTGAATAATATTTTTTGTTATGATTTATAGCAAATGTATATCTTTTAAAAAAAGGAAATCGTCTAAAATATTCTGGCCACGAAAGCGGTGTTTTCAAAATAAACTATTCATTTTATTTTTTCACATTTTTGTACCAATCCTAACCTACTTATACCGTAACCTACTTATAGATTCTATATCAGCCCATATACGTCCCACTGCAGGGCACGGGCCTCCTCTACAATCGAGAGTACGATTGAGAGTGGTTAGGCCATATAGTCCACCACGCTGGCCTAGTGCTGGTTGGCAGACTTACATACCATAGAAATTTTATAAATCGCTATGGTATGCAGGTTTTCTCACGATGTTTTCCTTCACCGTTTTAGTGCGTGGTGATTGACTATCAATACACACATGACTCCGAAAAGTCAGAGGTGTGCCCTGGGATTCAAACCCGCGACCACCGTGACATGTTGGCAGTCGCGTCTAGTCCGTTTACCAACAGGCATACTTATAGATTGTTTTCATCTAAAATACTGAATAAAAATACCTTTTTGTACACAAATGTAAATTCACACAAGAGATTCAAATGACATTTTTGTTGCCATTAATAGCGAGGTAAGCATGCCTCATAAACAGTAGCAAAACCAAATAACATCTTGAATTACAAAGCAATGCTTAGCATTCCACTCCGCTAGCTATCCTGACACACAAAATGTAATGAAATGAAATGAAATGAAAATATTTATTGAATCCATAAAATGTCATACATTGTTTAGATTCAGTCACTTTTTTTTTTCACTACCACCCTGTTCACAAGGCTGTTTTCGCCAGAGAAGAACGGGCAAGAAACTCTAGCGTTGCTCTTTTCAAAATAAGTTTACAATACAGTGATTATACAGGATTTGCAATTCAGAGCAGTTCATAAATAATTTATAACAATAAATAATTTAAAATTTTTCTGTACGGCTGAGTGTTATGTTTCATTCCCAAGCCTTACTATCTTCTAAGTATTCTGAAATTGTATAGTATGCCTTATTACATAACTGTCGTTTTATAATAGATTTAAATTTATTTATAGTTAAGGCTTTTATGTTAGTGGGAACTTTATTATAGAAATGTATACAGTAACCCTTAAAAGATTTGCTAATTTTCTGGAGCCTCGTCTTATGACTGACTAGGTTATTTCTATTTCTAGTATTTCTGTCATGAATATCGCTAACCTTTTGAAATTGTTCTATATTCTTGTGGACGTACATTAGATTAGCAAATATAAATTGTGATGCTACTGTCATTATATTTATTTCCTTGAATTTTTCTCTCAGTGTAAAGTTTCAATATATCCAGTAGTTACTCTGGCTACAATGTTCTTCAAACCGGAACGCAACAGTGCGTTAACACTGTCGTTTGTCGGGAGAAATAGACATTGCGGTGGTACCTACCCAGGCGGCCTCTCATCTGAGAGATCTACCATCAGTAAAATAACAATTGAATTACTCACATAAAATATACATATGTTACAACTCACCAATGCCTGGCTCTGAAGCTGGGGGCTTGCGTTGACGAAAATATTCGCCTATTGGAGCACCACTCAACACTTTCACTATAGTTCACTTATATCACAACATTCCACTTCCACCATAAACCTGGTACCTAAAATTGAAACGATAATTTTATACTGGCCCGAAAAAGCACTAACACTTCAAGGCAAGTAACGCGCTCCAAGCAGATCGGCTGGTGAGATATTTGAAGCCTATCTCTCACCAGTCCACATTAATATGCCGGCCTGTTCAGAAGCAAATAAACAGGAATCCGGAGCGTGACACACTTACTATAGCGGGCTTTACACTCTCTATACAGCTACACGTTACACGGTTACTATTAGGCGAATACGGTTTTCCTATCAGCGAATTTGGCCCTCAACTACACAAAACTTGCACTATTCACCACTGACACTAAAATGTCCACGATATCAAAGAAATTACGAGAAACCCAGCGTAATAGCCGAGCACGCGCCACGCGCTCCCAAACGCACGTAAAACTCACTATAGGCGGGACGGGAAGGGCATTCACGATAAACTACCCTCCAATAAATTTTATTTTGCGTTTAAAATTAATACCTGCCTTAAAATTATATCTTGATAGGTGTTGCCTGTAAAAGTTATATGTATACCAAATATTGTGTTATTATAAATTATTTGTACAGAATAAAAATTAATTGAAAAATATTCACGCCACAAAAATAAATTCGAAAATTTTATCAGCATAAAATATACCAGTATAAAATCCATTACACGTCTGAGGCCCTAAAGCAACATTGTTAAAGCCTCCGTTGACATTTGGGATAAAAACCGACCGGAGCAAACAAAACTCCGTAGTTGGATTTAACTCCGAAACTAATTAATTCACGTGCTACTCTTTCTGTATAATTTTCTAGTCAGTAATGAACATGTAAATCAAGCGGCCGAAATTTTAATACATCCCCGACACACATCTGCTCCCGAAACTCAGGACAGGTGATACTCGTATTATGCCGGCACACGATACCTTTCCCAACAACTGCAATACAGAATACTCAGTTTATTTTTGGCTAAATTTATACCCCAGACTGTGAGGTCAGATCTCATTATTATGCAGATTAACAGAACTAATTCAATACTAAGTTTTGATTTTCGCATCGAAAATACCAAGTAGGAGAGATAGATTGTACGCGAAGTCTGATGATTATTGAGAACTACGCGAGGTTTTTGAAATTAGAACGACGTTACACAACTAACTCCATAGTACCTTTTCCTTAGCAGCTGGAACGCATTGACGTTGCCTCTGATGTTATGGGTGAAACCACATGACCTGGACAGTCTGATTGTTTTACTCCTATTCCATTAAAATAAATAGCAAATATTCTAAGTAAATACATACATACATCAGCCTGCGCTGTCCCACTGCAGGGCAAAGGCAAATTCTAAGTAATATTCTAATAAGTTTTATTTGCGTAAGCTTTAAAAGCCATTACCCTACTAGTGATGCATTAGTCAGTTGGTGGATTAGTTCGTATATTTCAGAGAAAACGATAGTTCCTGCTGCAGCAAAAAGGGAAATTAGTAGAAATATAAATGAAATGCAAACAAACAGAAGTGTAAAGCCCTGAACACATTGTCGGCGAAGGATTTGAGTAAAAACTATCTGGCGCACAGCCCGCCATTACTCATGCAAATTAAATGTCGGCAAATTTAAAGTTCCAGCTATTATAACAATTTCTTTGCCGCTGTGTACATAAAATTATAAGATTACTCTTGGTTTTTTCTAAAACCTGTTTAATAGGAACACTTTATATTATTACGGGATTATATTTATAAAATAATTTTCTTGTAATGTTGTTAGCATATTCACATCTTTTTTAATCGAGCACGCATTTCAGACCATGTAGGTACTGTGTTTTGAATAACATGATTTGTAATAACACAAACAATAATATCCAAATTTAACCGATCCCTCTTTATGATGCCGTTTGTGTGGTCTTAGATACGTCAATGTGTTTACCCAATGTATTTACCTAACATTATTTAGTAGGCAAACTCTCGAAAACGTCTCGTACACAAACAGATTCACACAAAACGCCCTCAGATGGAATCGTACAGTACGTTATATTTGTATTGACATCTCCTTGATGCGAAGTACAGGGGATGGATCTATAGGTAGAACATTGTAGGTATTGGTCTTACAATCGAGGATGCTAAAGACCGGATGAAAAGCGGAGATTGAGCAGAAACGCAGACGGTAGCATCGTCTGGGATTAACGCACAGTAGATAGGAGTAAATATTTACTACTTATTACTTCATTGGTTTAGCACACTGTATGGCGTGAAATATGTTTTCAGTTTTAGTTTTACGATTCCGAGAAAATTATTTTCTCAACTCACTCATTTTTGGTCATTTAATATTTTAAATTACAACGGTTATATATAAGCACACTTGTTATAAAATGTATTCATCTCTTTCTCTTTTTATAATTGGGCACTGATCATAAATGACGACGGCTCGTCCCCTATCACACGTGGGATGGGACATACAAGGCCAAATGTGAGTGTCCTGGTAGCATCTCTGCCTATCCCTTCTGGAGATCTAACCATCAACATAATTTGCATTCACAAGAAGTGCACCTCCAAACATCATTATCTTGCAAGGATTTCTAAACTGCCTCTTGGAAACGACCTAGCGACTTCCTGAAATCCTTAATAGTCGTATTATGAAATCCATTTTCTACGTAAATATCAACGTACTGCGCTTCCCAGTGTGCAGCACTTACTAGATAAACTTTAAATATATGAAAACTAAAAACTGTATAAATTTGATCTAAACAATTAAAAAATAAAATTCCAGTGAAATTACAAAAAATAACAGTGTAAAATTTAGAATGTTAATAAAATTTAGAATTAAACTCCGACAGGGTAGAAACAAAGGTAGCATTTGCAGCACACAGTTTTGTTTGACCTTTAGCTGGGGACGATGGAACTGTAACATCCATTAGTGCACGGCTCAATATAAAATGGTCGTGATGACTTACATCTCACTATTGGATTTTGGGATACTGGACATCTGCATTCAAAGTATTTAAACCCTTAGGAACAGCCTATAGCCTTTCCTTTTGGGTGTGTCTGCATAGGTTTTTTTAGTGTTATATAAACTGCCTATGTAATATATTAAGCGACTCTTTGATCTTTGATGTGATATGGTGTGCTTGTATCACAGCCTATCACACCGATCAAGTACAACACAATAGATGAATAAAATTTATAGTTATCAGCTAATGAGTCTAGCATTCATAAACAACGTTACCTAAGTCCTGGCATTTTCTATATTGTTATAAGAAATTCACTAGAGTGCACCTAACGCCACGATTAGTGCCCCCTTGAAAGAATACTAACCAATGAGTAAACGCTATGCAGCTCTTGAAAACTCCATAAAAACTGAACCCGAAACGCAACAATTGTATGTTTCCCTATGCCATATTTTTCACCACTATTTACTGTGATACTGATCGTATGATATATGCCGTCAATAATTTCCCAGTATTCTTACAACTACTCATACATTATGTATAGATTTTTATTAGACTCGCATGCCTATTACATAAAGTTAATATTCTAGTATTTAAATATAAAGATTGAACACGTAAATTAGCAAAAAAAAAAGGAATTCTTTATTTTAGAACTCAAAATTTTGCTAATATCGCAGTCGCCTTAGCCATAATATTTATCATAACAAATAAGCAATGGCGTACAGACAAGTTTAAAATTGGATTAATGCTAGATCAAAACTTGAAATTAAAAGCTAGAACACTGCTTTTATCAATTAGGCAACGACAGTTCAAAGTCTCACAACTTCTGAAACGACTTAAAGTAAGTCATATAGTTTCTTTTTAATTAGCTCGCTTTGAACTTGTTACAAAGTGCCATTTTAAATCTATGAGACGCGAAAACTTTTGTCACTTTGCAAATTTATTAAAATTTAATTAATTATTATTCATAACTTCAAGTGAAATGGTATGAACAAATAAGAATTTTGCTCAGCCTCGATAGACGAGCTTGTAAACTTTATATTCTCACATAATTCGGTGTAAAGAATTTTGATTACGGAAATGTTGTTTAAAATCGTGCATAAGCTTAGCCCTTAGGTATAGAATAATAATTAATTCACAAATAATTATTTAAAGATATATATTATTTACTTTTTATTATTATCTTAACTGATTTCTGAAATTGAATAAGCCTAAAATGATTTTCGCTCCAAATAAGCTATCCTAGGTCCTAATAGTTCATAGTCTACGGATGCCACAAACTGATCAGATATCATATTGCGATCGCTCACCATTAAGAGGATCCCTTACTTCCTTAGCAACGAAAGTACATTAACCTAACAACACACCAACATTCATAATCCATTAACAAAGGCTAATTACAACTCTCGTCCCTTGTAAATCGTATTCAGAAACACTTGGGGCAAGCGTCTAACAAAAATACATGGACATTAAATGGAGCTCATATTTCTCCCTTTATTTCCGACGCACGGAATGCAAAGTTGAAAAATTCAGTACATTTGGAAGGTCGTTTGGCGGTGTTGGCGGGACACATAAAGGGCACGCGTTGTTTTCAAATCTGGCACGCGGAGTCCGAGTCTCGCAACATTTTATTAAATTGTTGCGAGGGTCCGAACTCCTGGATTGTTGGGAGTTGTTGTGATTTTAATGTGATAAAGGTAATGAATGCAGACAGCTTCTAACAGGTTTTAGGAATCCTTAGTTAAGGTCTGTGTGCAGCAAATTTTTGTCTTTCTTTGCTGAAGATAATGCTTTTGATTATGAAAATTTCTTTAATCCTAACATTAAGCTACTCTACGAAACCTTGTCTATCTTGATTCTTGGTCGAATTGAGTAATTAAGAACGAAACCGTAAAGATCAATGATTAAATTCCTAAAATGTAGACCTAGAATTTAATGAAGTTTACAGGAAGATTTTCGAGGTAGACCGTTTCCAATCGATTCGTGTAGAAATGCTTAGGTAGGTGTTGTAATAAAATTAAACTTTTCAGACTAAAATTCTTTATTGTTTTCTAACTTTACGATATTGTAAAAGAGGGTGGAGAGATCATGAATTCAATTAAAAAACAAAGCCTGGCAGTTAAGTTGATGAAAGTTTGTCTTGTAAACAAAGCTAAACAATATAAAGAGGCGAAACTAATAATTTAATATTTCTTATTATTTAGATCCTGAAATATAAGAGGTCTCAAAGTGTTTAGTTAGTTGTTGGAATTTGTAAAATTTTCATAAAATAAAAGTTAGTAGACGTTCTATAAGGGGAAAATAAAGTATTAAGCAAAGTATAGTTTGTAAGTATAGTAAAGTATTAAGAATTCCTAATCTGTTATATCTTTATAATTATCTGATATATTACTTTATTTTAATTGATATTATATAATTATGTATCAAATATTTTGTATATATTCATTATAAATAATTTGTTTATCTATTCCCTTATAAGAGCATGTTTTTCTTTAAATTCTATACTGCCCTCTATTATTATCCTTTTCTTATATCCATCCAAAGGTTGTCTGTAAGAAATCGCCTAGGGCGATAAGACCGCCAACTGTACTCTTTAATTTTATTTGTAAAATATTGTATGCCTTTTGATTTTTTGTGTGTGCAGTAAAGAATAAAATAAATAAATCATAAATAAATAAATACGTTATCTTTTTTTTGCCAATAGTCATTAAAAACACGGCTAGGTTTGTGCTACATCCTAACCTGCTCAATATACACCAAGTAGTGTGCCAGACCTAAGAGCTATCTGTATCTGTATCAGCCCATATACGTCCCACGGCAGGGCACGGGCCTCCTCAACAATCGACAGCAGGGTACGATTGAGAGTGGTTAGGCCATATAGAGTTTTAATTCTGTCTAAATTCCTAATCATGACCGACTAAGACATTAATACTTGAATTAGCATCTTAACTGTATATTCTTATTTAAAAATTGCCACAAGCATAGTTGTATTTATTTCCAGCACTGGACTTGCTCTTGTTGGGAGTGACGATGACTATAATAAAATAATTCACAGTTAAAATAGGGTTGGTACCTACAAAATCCATATTTAGCTGACAACCCGCAACAAATCGAGAGAAATCTGTTGAATAAATAAACAAAATCACGTGTAGTTTCAGCGAAGCAGAACCGTTGGGAGAAATTCATGAGACTTCGAGCGCTAAAGTAATTTAATAAAAGACCTTACCGTACACACCTTCTCAGGGCTGGCATGGAGTGGACACCAATATCTAGTATAATGAGGCATTCCTTTCAATTACCCATAATTTCCATTTTGGTGTAGTTTTATTTTATTGCAATGAACGGCGAGACAATCATGCCATTCGCCAGATGGTAAGCGAGGCGACCGCTCATGGACAGGAGCAAATCTAAACAAGACGATGAATTACAAAGCAATGCTTGGCATTTCCTTGCGCTTGCCATCCTGAGACATAAGATATTAAGTGTCAATATATCCAGTAGTTACTCTGGCTATAACATCCTTTATACCAGAACACAACAGTTAACTTACACTGCTGCTTGGCGGGAGAAATAGACTTTTAAGTGGTACCTACTTAGGCATCCTTTTACATATGAGAGACCCACCACCAGTAAAACATTCTAAGTAGGTTGAAGCACTTTGCCATGTAAGTCCCGAGGTAAAATTAATCTATTGCCGATACTTTCTTTTATAATCATTGTCATTTTCATCCACAGTGAATCCACTAATGAACATCCACATACCAAGTCGAAGGATTTTCAAACTACCTCGTTGTAAGCTGCCTGCATCTAGCTACTCCCTGCGGAATTTATAAGGTCACTTCGTGAATAATTGGTTGGCGCTAATTTGTGCCAATTATCCCCATGTTTTATAAATACCACAAACAATCTCTTTTCTCAACACATCCACACAGGCATACCATCGGTAATACCTATACGCCAAAATCTTTGCCTCCAATTATGATAAATTTAATTATTTCGTATTCAGAATGCATTATCTTATTACCAGTTCCTGGCACATACATGTGTAACATGCTTTAGAACATGTTAACATTTGGATCGGGTCCAAAATTGTTAGAAGTACTAAAGTAAAATAATTAACATCGTTAACTTAACAGATATTACTACAACAACTAGCTGGTAAAATCCCTGGAAAATTTTATTTGTATGTCAGTTGTCTCAATAAATTATGAGTAATAATGAAATTACAGTTCTAAACGGTTGTTAAAGCTAGATCTATTTTATTGCTTCAACTTTTTGCTTATTTATTTATCTCCGAAAATAGAAATGTGTCACTATTGTGACGATTCCATAGAATATTTGCTCAATTCCCGAGATATGATACGCCTGAATGAAGAATGATGTTAACGTTACCAACAAATTAGATATCATTTGACAGCATGTGTTGTATAGTTATTAGCACTGCGAATCCTCTTAAACAGAACCAGCCAAACTGATTTATCGAGTGTCAACTTCATGATAGCATCTCGACACAAAATAGTCCCAATTTCTTGTAATACTTATAATATCCGGCCCTTTTAATTCAGGAAAGAATTGAGCGACTAATGAGTTACTTCAATTCAATCCTCTGCGGACAGTACCATATCATTTATCGGCTGTAATAAAGACTGTCAAGCACATTATCCAAATTAGGTGGCATGTTCCAATAAACCTCTTTAAAAATACCGAGCTAATTAAGTGTGTGATTTGGTTATGTAGCGGTAACCCTGCGAGGGTTGAGTCTTCGTCAATGTGCGTTAGCGCCAACCCATTCGGCGGAAACGATGTAAAAATTTCCATATGAAAATTATTTAGGATGTTCCGACAATAACAGAGGGCTGTTAAAATGTGAACGCTTTTGAATGGCTTGATGGTGGAGATATATTTTTGGTGATAGACTTGCATTCGTGGCCGTTATATTTCTTTGTTCCTTTTTACGACAAAACATGTATCATGAGTTAAGGAGAAGTATAGTCTATTTCAACTCTAAATCGAATTCAAAATACTCAAATTGAAAATATGAGAGAGACAGTGATCAATAAATGCATTAAAATACCCTCACAACATCAAAAATTGAAGGTCCATTGCTGACTTATAGCGATGGTAACAACAGAAGAGAGAAAAGTAGGGATTATTGTGCCTCCGACAATCTCAATGGCGGAACCAGTCATGAAAGCAAAATTGTTGCTTCAAGTCGATTTCCTGTAAGATAGATTGTATTCTTGGTGGAGTTGGCCATTCAAGCTGTAAACAAGACTTGTTCCGTCGCAAAGCTGTAACTTTAAAATCACTAAAAAATTTGATACAGTAAAATATAATACTTTATTTATTCTCATCATATTATTTTGTAGCGTTATTTATTCTTAAAAAAGACATCAAATAAATATAAACGCAAACTATCAAATTAAAAAGTCTTTAAACCAACTTTAATCCTTTGATTTTTCTGTACATACCTACTTATCTATAAATTATTTTTTATCATTCCAATCAAACTTCACCATCGCTACTCCGATCTAATAAACATAAAACTCTAAATTAATATTTACCCAAGAGATTTTCTAGAACATAGTGATTTCCACTACATTTTCCCGAGCTTATTACCAAGAAAACAGCTAAGCTCAGTTCACAAAATAAAAAGATAAAGGCAGCATATTGCCGGGCGGAGATACGCTTTTTCGACGAAAAACCGCAGGGCGATGTTGAACCAATATCCAGACGTTCATAAAACACGACCTTTCTCACTTAAAGCGAAAACGCGGAACAATGTCTCGCAAATAACACTTATGCTGAATTTATACCGTACGGCACTCATAAATAAAATCCAGTGGGATCCGTGAGAAGCACGGGAATCCGCTTGTGCTCCCTACTCGAGGAGATGGAAATGTGGTTTCTTTTAGTTTCTTTAATATCTTGACTTATTTCTTTGGAATTGACTGTAGTTGTTACTGTGTGTGTGATATATCGAGCCCTTACCGCCAAATTATCGTAAGCGACACTTTTGTCAAAAATGCGTTTTTTATCGAAAGTAGTATTTTAAGCCACAACGGACCCAAACCCGCCCAAACCTGTGGAAGAATTAGATATTTAAATGTATAAAAATAATTAATGTATATAAAATTTCAATTTAATTACACATTTCTTTTTAAAAATATTTAACAAAAACCTTCTCCTGTAAAATTTGTTTCTTGTCGGTTGCGCTAAAATGGCGGTAAAGGCTCGATATGTTTGATAGCAGTAAATTTAAATGATCTGTCGTGTTCGTGGACATATTAGAACTAAACATCTGTGGCTAGCGCAGTGGAATGCCTAGCGTTGCTTTATAATTCATGGTGTTTGGTTTGCTGTCTATGAGCGATCGTATCGCTTACCATAATGCGAATGGCATGCTTGTCTCACCATTCATTGTTATCAAAAAATGGATCAATAATATTTTACAGACATCAATCTGATATTAGAAATGTGGAGAGGTACAAGACGATTTATTTAAATAAACCTCAAGAATAAAGTAAATATTCCCAAAAATCTAACGTTTTCAGAACAAGAAAGAAGTGATTGAGAGGCTTTTTGTAAAAAAAACCTTGATTTAAAATCAATAAAATTGTGTAAGTCTGCCCCAATATCGGAATATTACAGTAAAATTCTAGAGGCAAATTTTCAGCACTGAAACATAATGAAAATTGAGAAAATATATTTTTCAAAGTTACGTGCTTACACAAAATAATTCTTCTGAGATACAGACAGTATTTTCAGAGCATTAAAACAAAGCTAACGTACATGCAACCCGGCAACATTAATTAGGAAATTAGAATTAATTGCGCGCTGTTGGTTGTTTAAAAACAAAACGCCAACAATATCCGTTGAAATTAGCAATGGAACCGCACAAGTACATTAGCTCTGCTTTGCACAAATGTTTGGTAAGCTCGAATATGCTAAGTTTATATTCATTTGAAGACCATTTGTTCACGAGACCACCACAGTACTAATATTGTTGTGCGTCGTAAATTTAATAAACGGTTAAAATTGCAGCTGCATTTTGAGCGTGTGGACGAAATTGTCCACAACTCAACTGTACTGTTGAGCTTTGATCAAATTACTCAGTCGTATATCTCGTTAATTTATCTCTCTGTCCACCGCTGCAGAGCGTGGCGCTTTTGAAAATTCTCTGTGAGAACATGTGTGGAATGTGTTATAATAAAGAGGCTTGTTGAAACTCAGGTTCCAAATGCTGATGACTGGAAAACCGCCCGAACTGGCTAATTTAAAAAACGATAGTAAGGGAATTTTAAACTTTGGTGGTAGTGTATTTTACCTAAAATCTAGTACGTGTAGGTTGGTAGTCAGTTTACGACGAAGAATGACTGGGTAAATATGCAGTAACTCACACAAACATACAATCTACCACATATTCGTGTCACTGCTTGGTGCAAGCCTCTTCTACAAGGGACAGGGGTTACATTATGGTCTATCTCTTTGGTATATTGCGGGTTGAGTCAATATTTCATAAAAATCTTAATAATCTTCGTATCTCTCTTTTTAGATATCCCTGTATAAACCTCTATTTTACTGTATTAAATAATTCTTGTCCAAAAGCTACATTCTCAGAAATCCAAGGTATTGTTTTGTTAGACTTATAATATCAAAAACCTTTTGATTGCTTTTATTATTAAAGCAAATTGATAAGAAAACGAAGTTCGGCTAAAGATAATTTATTTAAAAGGAATATACAAAAGTTGTGTTTTCTTAGCCATTTCCCAGAAATTGTTACTATGGGTGGTGCTTTCAATGAAAATAATCTTTTAGATAATATATTTTATTCGAAATTCTTAGAAGCATATCAGATAAAAAAGTGATAATTAAATTCTTGCGGAAATATTATTTTCGTATACTTGTGTGCTAGGTACAAATATAAATAGATTAATACAGTATTGAAACTCTGTTAGTCGCGTATTCAAAAGCGGAGGAAAATTTGTATTTTATATCACGGTTGTCGGCTTACAAATCTTTGCCCGAACCAAATGGCTCATCAATACCTATTTGTACCATGACAGCAGGCTGCCGAACCACATGGTTTTTTTATAGGAAGTATAATGGTGAATCTTTTCTGCGTAGAATGATACAGTTAATTAAATTGTTGTAATAGTTTTTTTATTACAAAAAATGGCGCGGTCTTGCCATTTCATGTACTTTTGCAAAACTGCTCATGAACAGTGGAAAAATGAAATAATACCTTGAATTTCAAAAGTATGCTTGGCATCCCACTGCGCTGGCCATTTTGAGACATAAGATATTAAGTCCCTTCAATACGAAAAAAAAACGTGCATGCTGATTGGCGGGAGAAATTGCGGCGGCATTGCGGTGGTACCCAGGTGGCCTCACACATATGAGAGACCTACCACCAGTTAATAAAGTTTCGAATTATTAAGATATGCGCGACAACAATGGTCTTTAAACCATGAAAACAAGTAAACCCAGTAATAACACACCGTTCTGACCTCACACTAAAATATAAATCTCATAGTATGTCTATCAGAATAAAAGTGACTATGTAGTCTCAAAAGCCCCAGAGCCGAAAAAATATGATAAAAATTGTATTTTTGTCAAAAAAGCCCGCACATACGGCTTTCACAGCCAGATCCTCAACCAATTGCACCAGATTGTCGTAAATCTAAGCAAAATCAGACTCTAAAATATATTGAAAACTCCTTCCGTCATGTTCCAGCAAATCCCTCGGGACCAAAACTCTAGAAGTATTTCATTTGGCGCAGTAAATCCGACACACTACAATTGGCGAGATAGTAAAGCCTCTTACAGGGGCGGCCGAGGGGGGCCTTCTGATGCAAGCCCAGATCAACCGGGCTTTCTTGTAGGTCGCGACCTAGGCTTGGAGTAGCCTTTACATAAACAAAGTGTGTGAATTCTGCTTGGTCAATATTGGTTTTAGATTTCTCTAAGATAAGAAAGTTTCTCCGTCTATAAAACAATCATAAAGGGGTATTTTACGATTCTTATCCTCGTTAATCCAACGTATAATCTAAAAGAAAAAAGTGAGAGTATTAAATCAGTGGAAATACTGTATCTCCTGAGATACAGTATTACACACCATACACCAATATGAGGAAGTCGTTTGATGTAAGTGGCTTACAAAATGTCGCTGTGAAGATATTCAGGAAAGGTCTTTCTTTACATGTCGTTCAATATTTTGAAAGAAGCTAATTTGGAACACCAAATTATATAATTAATAACAATATTTGACCCGAGAATTTATTTGATCCTTTTCTTGGATTTGTCATTATATTAACAATCGTTTAATGTATTCAGAATTTCTAAGCTAAGATGCCAAAATAAATTATGAAAAGACTGACAAATAACTGAATAATCGAAATCCAGTGTATTATGCAGACTTCCACAATTTACACTTAGTTCAAAGAATCTGTTAATATAATAGGAAGTGAAACAACGCGGTTATACATTATTCTGTTGAATAAATAAAATAAGTGTCACCATAAAAGCATACATTAACTCGTAACGTCGACTAGAGGCCTTTGAGCTGCACAATCTAATTTTTACTCTATTTATACACGTTTAAAGTTCAGTTTCTTTCATAGTGGCTTGATTTAGTCCAGGAACAAACGCGATTTATCATTCAACATTTTAATAAGAACATAATAAGTCATTTTGTAAATAAAATATTTACGTTAGGATTTATTGTGCTATTCTTCTCAATTATAAATCTAAGCTGTTTTGTTATGTGAATTAATGTGACGTCACAAATCCGTATAGATCGGACGTTTAAGAAACGAGGAGCTGGGTTGGTGGTAGGTCTCTCATATGTTTTCGCCTGTGTAGGTACCACCGCAATGTCTATTTCAACCGTCAAACAGCAGTATAAATGCTCTGTTGTGTTTCGGTTTGAAGGATACTGTAGCCAGAATAAATACTGGACATATTGAGACTTAACATCTTATGTCTCAGCATGGTGAGCGCAGTGGAATGCCAAGCTTTGCTCTGTAATTCAAGGTGCTATTTGGTTTTGCTACTTTTCATGAGCAGTAAGCTATACTTACCATCAGGCGAATGGCATGATAGTCTCGCTATTCATAATAGCAAAAAAACAGTGTTTACCGTAGTTTGTTATCCCGTATCCTACCACTACATCAGTATTTTATTATTATTTTAAACAACCAACCTAAAACAACAAAAACACCCAACATTTTCCAGTGGCCCATTACGGAAATATCCGCGATTTTAAAGAAAATTAAATTAAATCTGTGAAAATGGGGAAATTACAATTCCATTTTGCTAATTTGTTTCGTTAAGCCGTAATCGGCCCTCGAGCGATCGATCCACCACTTAACTCGTCCCAACAAAATAAGGTAATTTGTAATAAGGCCCGTTACTCGTGGCTATTATTCTATGTATAAGTTTTTCGGTGCGACTGCCTTGGTGGCGCAATTGTACTAGAGTGTGATTGCAAAGCTGTGGTCTTGGGTTCGAATCCTGGGTCGGGTTTTTGTATTCATTATTTATCAGCCCGGAGTCAGGAATTTGTGCCCGATACGGCAATAGGCTCGCCCCAAATCACTACAAATACATCCAAGCCTAATGAGGATTTTCTCATAAATTCAGTAAATCAAGACCTAATGACGCTTTTATTTCCCCTTTCATACTCCGTCTCCTTCCTCTGCTATTTTTGGTAGACTGATAATGCACCTATAAAGATAATTGGCAGCTGTAGAGTTCACTATTCAGTATAGGTTATATATAAAGGAAACACAGTTTGATTTCCGACAGACACACTATTCGTACGGCGCACCAGCAGCAAGTGTCCGGTGAGTGCAGGCACTGCACTCACCGCACCCCCACCACTACCGCTCGCCCCACTAGTAGATGTGTCATCATTTACTTATATGTTACATCTACCTTTTACAAAATTTAAAAAAGTAGAATTAGTTTTTATAGTCAAATATTAAAATGTTCAACATCATTTAGATTCAGTCATTCTTTTATCTACCACCCGGTTCGGAAAGCTGTTTTCACTAGAGAAGAACGGGCAAGAAACTCTAGTGTTGCTCTTTTCACAACTCTTTTTTTTTTACAAATTAGTTTATCAAAACAATCATCGAATAATATTAAATTCAAACGCTATGTATGTTATATAATATTAAACACATCACTTATTTATTTTCGACGCTTGCTTCGTCATCGGTGGTGTCGTTATTTGAAGAATTATCATCACCATTTGTGCAGACTACTCACTTTCCTTCAACCCTCTTGGAATGTACTATATTTCTACGGAACCGTTCTTATAATATTTTATTTTATTTTATTCGGAAAACAAACAGTTATATATCTAGGTAATATACAATATTAAAATTACAATTAACAATTAACATGTTTTCACATTTTATAAAGCTTATTACTACTATATGGTCGACAACTTGTTTTTCTTCACTGTATATTAAACATATACCTTCTCTCCAATATCAATATTAGATTCCGTTGCTTGCCTCTTTCTATCTGTGTATTCTTTTCCTTGTTTTTCGTTAGAGTATCCCTGTCTCTTGCTTCTAGGTCAGTAAACTAAACATCAACAACGGAAGGCAACTTATCTCTAAACTGACGCCCGTAGTTGTTTCAATATATCACGGTTCTGCTTCTCAACTTTACCATTTTGTTGAGGCCAATAAGGAATGCTATGGTCCAACCGAATTCCAAATTCTTTGCAACAACTTCAAATTCGGTATAAACAAACTGCCAACTATTGTCAGCGGTAATACCTATGCGAGCCTAAACGAGGAAAATCTCTTTATCA
The DNA here is from genome assembly GCA_023078785.2 of Hyles euphorbiae. Classification (NCBI taxonomy): domain Eukaryota; kingdom Metazoa; phylum Arthropoda; class Insecta; order Lepidoptera; family Sphingidae; genus Hyles; species Hyles euphorbiae. The sequence continues at coordinate 522,700 of CM041049.1, forward strand.
TGAATCGATGAAGCAGAATCGAGACATACATATATAAACTCATGCCTATTTCCCACAAGGGGTAGGCAGAGGTGCCAGGACACCCACATTTCGCCTTGTATGTTCCGTCCCACAATTTGATAGGTGGCGAGCCTATCGCCATATCGGGCACAAATTCCTGACCTTGGGCTGATAATCAATAGGAAAATCCAATATCACTTTGCCCAACCCAGGATTCGAACCCGAGACCTCAGCTTTGTAACCATACCTTAGTACAACTACGCCGAGGCAGAATCGATGTTCTTAGTAATTTTGATTTCTTTATATCTACTAAGATAATCTATAATAGTAAAAGATAATGGCCGATAGGTAAAGGTACGAGATAGTCTATGGCTGTATCAACCCAGGGTTGACTGGCAGTTTTCTTCTGCGCATGAGATTAGGAGAATTTGGAGCGGAAACCAGAGTGCAACCCTTGCAAGCTCATATATAATGTTCAGCATCTCTATCAATTTTGGGCCTAGGCACTTTTAGAACGTAGTCTTATTTTCATAGCTACAATGCCTGGATGGTCTTCATGAGCAGCTGTTAGAAAGTTTGATTCAACATGATGGGATAACAATTTTATTCTCATGTAATAGTAAATTGCCTTGAGAACGAAGTTCCTGCACAAAGACCTTATAAGCGTTAGCACTCTGGTCCCAGCTGTTATATATTCCGTTTCTGACTAACTTTAGCTCTAAAGGCTCCCTCACAAACTATTCTTGACTCATGCAAGGTAACTCTGCTACAGGTCGATATTGGTCAACAACAAGTTCGAATAATTATTAACATCAAAAGCTGTGGTGACTTATCACCCACAGTCTTGACACAGTATAGACCACTTTGAAATTATTTTTATTTTATTTATTTACCCACTTTGTACAAATTAATAGTACAGGCAGACTTAATGCCTAAGGGCAATATGTAATTAATTGACTGTAAGCGCAAAACATTTTTTTGCACACGGCTTAGAGTCAGGTCCAAATATCACCTCTAATCGCTTGTGATCACTGACAAGTTCAAAACTATCTTTCCCAAATAGGTATGTATCAAAATGTTCCACCACCCAAACCAACGCAAGAGCTTTCTCAGTCTGACAATACCGGTTCTCACGGTCTGTCAGATTTTTTATTGCTGTATGCAACAATTTGAGGCCCGTTAGTGCCATTTTGGACGAGCACAGCTCTTAAACCGACTGGACTAGCATTGGCGAAGGCTTGGGTACAGTCAAGCGGATCGTAGTAGCCTAAGGTCTTAATTTGAGTCATAGCGCTTTTCGACCCCTCAAACGCCTATTTTGTTTATTGCGCCAATAAAATGATATTTACACCTTTGCTTTGTTTTAGTCTTTGAAGTTAGCGCAAAGGTTCTGTCCAAGTAGCTAAGTTAGGGATCCATTTTCCTACGTAATTACTTAGCCCTAAAAAGCTTGACACTTCTCCCGTAACTTTTGGTTCTCGAAACAATTCGATTGCCTTTACATATTTGTCTAAAAGGCTTAGGTCCCTCGAAAGATAGCTGATGACCAAGAAAATCTATTTGATTTACTCGAATGCACATTTTGTATCGTTTAACAAAACTTTGTAGTCTTGTGCAAGGCTCGGCCTCATTGCTACCATAAACGACTATATCACCAATAAAGTTGGCGACTCCTGTACAAGGCAACAGGATACTTTCTAATTTATTTATTTTTTATATTTAATATTCGAGACACACGAGTTTCACAAAATGACGCGTTTGTACCTAAACAGGCAGAGATAGTCCCCGGCTACAAGTGAATGTATTTTAGTATATTTGGTACACCAACAGCACAGTATACATAATATTCTTAAGTAAATTAACCATTGGTGTAATACACACGTACACGTGCCAATAACAGGCGAACACAACATTCGTTTAGACATTTATAAAATGTCGTGATATGTCTACTGTCCTCACTTAGCTCTAGCTGGTGGACAGTTTTTTTTTTTTTCAATTTAAGAGAAATTGATAGCATTTCTGAAATTTGGAATAAACTGTTCCATATTGTTCAAGGATAGTTCTCCATAATGATAGCTCTATTTGCTCTCCTTATGTCTACGCAGATGCGTACATCACCATCTGCTTTTAAGACCGATACTAAGGGAGAGATCCAGTCAGGCTGGCCATTAATTGGCTTTATAATATCTGACTCAATAAGTTCTTAAGTTTTCTTATTAATTTTAGACTCAAGAGGAACAGGGTCTTTACGACAAGGCTGAGCAGCTGATTTGATTGATTTATCTAAAAAGATATGAATCTGAACATCTTTAAATTTTGGAAACTAATCCAACTTTTAGAAAGCCAAAGGACGTGGCAGTATAATATGTTCCTAGCAAATTCCCATGACCATCTTTAACTACATAAAAGGTGGCTTCGGCTCGGGGGTAGTTGCTGCCAATTGTAATGATTCAAAAGATCCTAGTACAATTAAAGTATTACATGCATTAGCATGAATCTCTTGTTTGGAGATTTCACTTGATTTTCAACTAGGACCCTATTGTTCTTGAGAACTTGCCATGTAACATCATTAGTAATATTGCATTTACGACTGGAATCTCTTACCATCTCAACTTTGACACCCCCTAGCGTACATTTAATAGTGTCGTCATAACGTCCACGGGACTCGATATTTCAAGTTTTTTTTTTTTTTTTGAACCCTCCATTATGTTAACCGTTTGGTATTTACTTGATTTCGACAAACCAAAATTATTAATTTGTCGATTCACTCCTTTAGAGCGTTGGCTTCGGAAATAATTTGTCAAGAGTCACATCATCGGTAAGGGTTAGAATTGTTTCCCTTAATTTGACTGACTTACATTTCTCTGTGACTTGAACAATCACGTGTTCGTTAGGGGCAGTGAATTGACATTTAGAGCTCTGGTGTCTAACTCTATGAGAATATTGTCATTATTTTTCCTCCACTTCCTTATTTGATGAGCCTAAACAAGTGACGCTCATAAATACTACTTTTTTATTTTTTTTATTATTATTATTTATTTTTATTTTTTTGGAGGAAAAGTATTCGTTTAGCTAAACTTTAGCATGTTGACAGCGACGATAAATACATCGTTGTCATTATACTAGTATTATTATTACTAGTAGTTTCTACATATGCACCAGGAATATTATAATATATTTCTTGTAGGGTTGACCCGCCCATATGCAGGAGCAAGGCCTTTGTCCCCTTTTACACTAGTAGTGCACACTCCCATTTTTCCGGCATAGACCAATTGAAGCTGAGTCGCTGTCACAGTCAAAAGACTCCAAAGGTGGTGTTTGCGACATATTTATGGTCTACCCAGAAGGCTGGAGTAATTTCCTTTTAGGTACTGTTCCGAATAAATCGAACTACCTCTTGATCTTATTGTATTTAACTTAAGGCCATTTAGCCTGTTCTTTATACAATGCAAGATCATTTAGGTACTGTTTGCATAAGCAAACTACCTCTGACAACAATGTTAACTTTGATTATTGACAGACTAAAAAGTGTATATTTGAACATCGACATCGAGATAACTAACGAATGCTATCCAATGTTCAACATTTGCGTTTAACCAATAAAAGAAAATGTGGGTAGATAATAATTAATCATAAAAATCGAAGAATATTTCACACTGTATCAAGTCCATTACAATATCTTGATTTAAACATTCTTACAATCATAAATAACAGCTGTTTATAGTTTATTTCCAGAAAATCGTTTTATTGCTTTAAGTTTAAATATATCTTGTTGAGCAAAACCCACATTCTAATCTGTCTTTGCCAATAATCAAAGCATTTAGTCATTGATGTGCTACATATTTAGGTACCAATCAAAGTAACTAAATCAGTTCCGTTTTGCAATAACAAGTGCCTTGTTATAGATGTAATTTAACAACTTAAGTCAGTTACGACGATTCAATGCCCATAAATACTTTAAAGATGCTAATAAAACGCAGAAACAATTATGTAGGGCACGAATATTAACAAAACTGATTTGCTACCGATTTACCTCTAAGCTCACGCTTAGTTTTTAAATTGTTTGGTGCATACCTTTATAACCTTAATTTGTGGATGGCAGGGTCGCCACATGTAGAGTTCACTATTCAGTATAGGTTATATATAAAGGAAACACAGTTTGATTTCCGACAGACACACTATTCGTACGGCGCACCAGCAGCAAGTGTCCGGTGAGTGCAGGCACTGCACTCACCGCACCCCCACCACTACCGCTCGCCCCACTAGTAGATGTGTCATCATTTACTTATATGTTACAGCAGCCATATAAACTAATAACCTACTTGCAGATAAGTTATTTGCTCATTATTTGGCCCAATTTATTAAAAATAAATCCACTGAAGAATGAATCAAATAAATCATCTAATTTTATACATTTCAAAACTGAATAGACGTGTCGAATATAAAATAAACATTAAACACAAATCCCGCTACATTACAACATGATATCCTCGTATATTAATCGCTCCGACCGCATCGTATCTCGGGGTGAAAAGAGATTGCTATCACACACATAATCCCGGCCAGCCACTAACACCGCTATGCTATCCTTCAATTTAAATACGTATTTTAGTTTTATTTCATTTCGATGTCTAAGGAGATTGCATGTTTCATTCAGAATATTTTTACTTTAAAAATTTTGCATGGTTTTTGCTTCGGATTTATTTTATTCATTTGGAAAATAAAAAAATTGTACAATATACATTACACATAATATAAATAAACATAATTAAGAGTACAGGCAAAATAACTTGACAGCCTTGTGGCGCAGTAGGTTAGACAATGGTTGTGAAACGAGAGGTCCCGGGTTCGAACCCTGCACCGAAACAATGTTTGTATGAACCACAAGCATTTCTTTCTGTTTTTGGTGTTTGTGAGACCGATAAGTCTCTTGTAGTTCCTGATACCCACAACACAAGACTCGATCTTAGTGTGGGGTCATAACTATGTATGTGACTGTTATGTGTATTTATTTTAATAAATTAATACACCCTCGGTGGCGTAGTTGTACTAAGGTATGGTTACAAAGCTGAGGTCTCGGGTTCGAATCCCGGGTTGGGCAAAGTGATATTGGATTTTTCTATTCATTATCAGCCCAGAGTCAGGAATTTAGGCTCGCCACCTATCACATAGTGGGACGGAACATAAAAGGCGAAATGTGGGTGTCCTGGCACTTCTGCCTACCCCATCGAGCATATAACCTAATAGAGCGGTAATGTCATTTGTATTTTTCGACAACAAATTACGCCAAAACGCTGCGCCGGTAGCTGCGCTCTGATTGGCTGATTCAAGGTCAAATAGTATACTAGAGCTGTGCAATGAAATATTCATAATATCGATATCGGTAACAATGTTTGTTTGGTGGAATACAAATACATTTTTCACATAGGTATTATAAAGTTGGAGATATGATAATTAAAAACGTTATAAATGGAATTGTCATGCTTATAAAATTTATAGTAATAAATGAAATAAATTCGATGCGACTAGAAATGGCATGGAATCCTAAACGATAGCAACTTTGTTTATTATCGAAATAAACAAAGTTTATTGAGGCTATAAAATATCCTTACTAATATTATAAAGGTGAAAGTTTGTATGTATGTCCATACATACATGGATGTTTGTTACTCTTTCATGAAAAAATGGCTCAACAGATTTTGATGAAATTTGGTATAGTGATAGCTGACATCCTGGATTAACACATAGGCTACTTTTTATCCCGAAAAATGTAGTGTTCCCGTGGGATGAGTCAGGAAACCAAATATACATATTTTCTACTCTTTCAAATTCAAATTGTTGGCACGGGATGTCCTCTCCTACGGGAGGGAAATATAGTCGACGGCACGCGGGAAATATAGTTAGTAGACACGCGAAATAATATGTTCTTGATGTGGATTGGACTCAAAAACTATCTGCACCCGGGCGAAGCCGGGCCCGACCGCTAGTATATTATAAAGAATGAAATAAATTTTTGTATCATATGAAAATACAGAAAAACTTCGCTCAATATTTTTGTTTATTTTTTATTGGTTTTTAAAGTGAATTAATTTTGTATAAATTCTTTTAAAACTCAATTAGTCATTATTACGTTACTCATTATTGATTATAACCATTATAACTTTTAAACTTGTTGACTGAAATTTTGTATCTGCTTAAATTAATTAATTAATTAATCGAGAAAATAATTAACTACTACTCACTATATATCGACATAATTTAAACCGTCTGGAAATTTATCACACCTACTTTTTTGTTTGTTTAATACAATATTTTCCGGTAAATATCGATACTTATTTTGTTTACGACAGTGCAGCACTAGGGACGCAAGCACCGAATAAAAAGGATGGCATAAGTTACACCTAGGTTAGAGCAAGATGCATAGACAAGCGTCAATTGATTGACCAGTTTATCTTGAGCCATAGATAAATGGATGGAAATTGAAATAACTTCATAGTTTAATAGTTTATTGATATTTATTGATGAAACGTGATTCCGTCTGTTTTATAATTCGGTGTTTTGCCGTTTTTTCCACACCACCGAATAGAACAACACGACATTATGGGGTAAATTACCAAAATTTGAATAGTTTCTGGATTACCGACTGACGTACTCGTAGGTCACTTGTTGGTGCGGTACTGTTTTAGCACGAGCGTGTATTGTTATTTATTAGTGACAACTCACTGATCAGTTTCGAAATTGGAAAGCACGTATTACTACTCTATTAGGATATATGCTCGATGGCCTACCCCTTCTGGGGTATAGGCGTGAGTTTATGTATGTATGTATGTATTAATACACCCAACAGTCATATACATAGTCCTGATCCCTATTTACTTATTTATATACCTACTTTGTGAAATATCTGCATCACCCAAAAGTTGACTGGTAGAGAATGGCTTAGGCATCAATCCGCCTATATATAACATGTATAAAAAGCTTAAAATAAATAAATACAATAAAATCATTGCGTGATTTATGTAGTCTATAAAATCACGTACGGTCTGGTATTACAATTTACACTTTATGAATGCATCATAGCCTATTCACAAAATCTCCATTGTTTAGAAATTAATTTTCACTAAAACAGAACGGTCTATTGGAAAATTAAATTAATTAACAAACCTATAATTTACATTTGAATTTAATACGATTTTGTATGAGTCTGGTTATTCGTACCATTGTTACCATTAGTGGAGTCGACGAGCAGAGCAAAATGTTCTGGCAGCTTTATCTGAAACGCATCGTAGTGCAGTAACACATTCGATACGAAATTTTGTATTTTCCCAAAAGGAAAAAAATAAACTCTGCCTTTCATTTTGGTGTACGTTTTCAAAACGGTCGTATATTTACTGTATACCTTTTTTAGACTTGTATAGTGTAAATTTAAGAGAATAATATTATGGATACTCGTTTTTCTGTGAAGTATATTTGTAGCAAAAATCATAATTCTTTTGCGGATGCGTGATGATTTTTCTCCAGGTATTTATAGAATGGAGTATTTTTATCAGATTTTAGGGGCCAGCGTAGTTTATTATAGTCTGAAATTCTCCCAATGCTAATGGACTTTAATCAGCGATGTGTATTATTTTAATGGGTTAATGTATATCACGCCTTTTTCCCAGAAGGGGTAAACAACCAAGTGGGTTTGGGGTGCTACCAAGACAACCACATTTCGCCTTATATGTTCCTTCCTACGATGTAATAAGAGGCGAGTCTATCGCCATATCGGGTGCAAAATCCTGACTATTGACTGATAATGAATAGAAAGATCTAACTACACTTTTCCCGACCCTGAATTGGAACCCTAGACCTCAGCTTTGTAACCGTATCGCAGTACAACTACGGCACTGAGGAAGTCGGAAGTGAGGCATGGATTGATATTATTTAACACTAGCTTTACCCGCGACTTTGTCCGCGTGGAATTTAACAAAAAATTTATTTTTCTAAAATAAAATAATTTTTCTAAAATAAATGTAGCCTAAGTTACTCCTTATTATATCATCTACCTGACAATAAAAGTCCCGTCAAAATCGGTCCAGCCATTTTGGAGATTAGCCGGAACAAACAGACAGACAGACAAAAAAAATCTAAGGTCATTTTCGTTATAGGTATCGTGTATATAACGATGTGTAGTTGGGCATTTTTTTTAATTTTCACTTTACAAACAGACACTTCAATTTTATTTATATGTATAGATAAATGCTGCAATACCCAAAATAATATTTACAAAATCATTAAGTCTACTCAAATGAAAGTTATTAAAGCAAACCGAGGTTTATGCGCTGCGTGCAATAAATCCTTTGTTATGGACATTAAACTAATTAGCGGCTTCATTAGTGAATTTCTGTTTGGGCCGTATTAGCCCGTATTACTTCATTACCGTGCTGACATACTGACTCCAATGATTATATATCATTACGCGATATTGTTATGGGTTCTGGTTTCAAATTAAGATAAATGTTCTTACAATTAGCTTTCCGATTGCAGATGAGTGCTTGGCTTAGCAGTTAGAGTATAATTGCTCGAATTTTATGTTATTTTTTGATTCAATGAATGAAGACGAGCCTTCCGTTCGTCTGGTGGTCGATACGACGGCTCATGAACAAAAGCAAATAACAACATGAACTACAAAGCTATGCTTGAAATGCTACTGTGCTCGTCATCGTGTTAAAGTGGTTAATGACTATATAGTCAAGCTTTGCTTAAAATTAACCACTTTAAGGCCATATGGCCTAACCATTTTCAATCGTGCTCTTGATTGTAGAGGAGGCCCGTGCCTTGCGTGAACGTATATGGGTTTATAGAGGTAAGGAAAGGAGGACTATTATGAGACAAAGAGGAAAGGAAGACTATTATGAGACTATTACAAGACACCACTGAACTGTCGAAGTTATGGGAAACATCCTGAAAAAACCTATATGAGAGTTGAATGGAGATAGATGGGGAGGCTCAAGTTTAATAGTAAACTTCCCGAGACTGTAGAAAGAAAAAAACACATACATACAAAATTAATTCAATTAAATGATGTGCTAGAGTATTTGATTGTCAAGTTATGGTTTATGGGGATATTAAGTACGTTTTTAAGACGAATTATGTGGAATCGTTACTGTTTGCACGAGGACTTATTTAAAAGATATATTGACTATAGAAAATTATTTTTTAAAAATACTTTATTTGATGGCATTTTATGGTTGCTTTTTAAGTAATTTATTGCATGATATTTAATTATGTCACGTCTTTGATGTATTAATAGTATAAAGAAACTATGGATCATTAACTCCTTGGTTCCATTACCATATTGTGTTGTCTGTAATGTTGTGGTACACGAGTGAAAGGTTTGGAGAGTTTTAGTTTGAAATATTATTTTAAAGTAAGTCAGAACTCGTGTTATTATCGCCCTGGCAGTAGGTCAGCCTCCTATTACTGCTTGAGAACTGCATCCGAAAGCTTCCACAAAAAGAGCGTAACTACGTCACTCAAAGCAACTATGCTTACTCCACGGGGACACAGGCGTGAGCTTATACATTAATAAATAAATACAGCCAACATTCACATACATAGTCTTGTCAACACGAAGGTCTAGTCTTGTGTCGTGGATATCAGGAACTCCGAAAGACTTTTCAGTCTCACATACATCCAGATCAGAGACAAATACTTGTGGGCCACGCAAATTTGTCTTAGGGTGGGAATCGAACCCGCGGCCTCTCATTTCACATTCAGTGTCTAATCCACTGCACCACGGAGGCTGTGTTATGTATGTTATCTTCACAGGAACGCTGATACTGACAGGTTGATGAAATGCTATTAATCTACCGATAATTACAAATAGCTTTGACATAACACACATTTGTATTGTATCAGAAATTAGGACTGTCTCGATAGCGCAATTGTACTACAGTATTTTTCCAACACTAAGGTCTCGTGTTCGAATCCCAAATTTGGTAAAGAGTTATTGTACTTTTCTATTCATTATCAGCCTGTATATATAGATAGCTAGTTAACACTTTATTCTTCACCACATATTATATACAAGTATAATGATTATATATATATACATAAAAGTAATACTTGGAAGTATACATACAAGTATAGACATAGCGATAATCTCGCCCAATATCTCATCGAGGGACGGGACACACAAGCAAAATTTAGTGTATAGGGAGCACTTCAGCCTACCCCTCCTGTGAATAGGCGAGAGTTTATGTATGAATAAAGTAAGAAATAAGAAAGAACTGTGATCGTAAACAAACAAACAGACGTCATCTTACTATGATGTTATTTGAATTGGACAAAGATTAATAATAATGAAAACTTATACGTATTTCTGTAAAAATAAATTATACCCAAATATTAACATGGCGAGTCCTTGAAGAAAATTACCAAGAAAAGCAATCATAATATCAAATGCCCATTAACGTCTCTCCAAATTTAAAAGTTAACCGTTATCGATAACGGCTTCTCAAGCTAAAAATTGCAATTAAAAATGTTATTTGGCACAAACCAAAACTGTAATTATATCATGAAATACGCACAAATTATTTGATCTCGATATTTTAATATTTTAATTAACGGATAGCAGTGAAATATGTCGTTGTTGTAGATTAACGTGAACGCAAGCCGTTATGCCGATGAAATAACGAGTTATTGAAATTAATGACGCTGAATAAATTTTAACAAGGTGCGCGCGGAAAATGCTTTTCGGATCACGATCTCGTGTGTCTTTGTGTATAGTTTCACATAACGTTATTTAAAGGAGGAAGGGAGCTTTTTTATACATTATTGGCCTTATTAATACAGTTTTAAAACCTGTCTGTATCAGCCCATATACGTCCCACTGCAGGGCACGGGCCTCCTCTACAATCGCCAGTACGACTGAGAGTGGTTAGGCCATATAGTCCACCACGCTGGCCTAGTGCGTGTTGGCGGACTTACATACCATAGAAATTTTTATAAATCGCTATGGTATGCAGGTTTCCTCACGATGTTTTTTAAAACCTGTTAAAATAATATATTATTTTTATTTAATATATAGTTTTCTATCTGTTACAGTTGCGTAGCTGATAATTCTCACTATTGTGCGGGACACTGGAAATACATAGACTGCTGTTAGGGTGTATATTATCTATCTGGATTTATAGCCTAAAATCCTATTTAAGGATTACTGGAAATCTTTCGCGTTATGTGGTCGACTTGTGTATTAATTTCGACTAAGCCAACAAGACAAAAAATAACAATTTCTGTATAATATATTGCAGTACACTAAGCACTGAATATATAACTATTTTTCATGTCACTATAAAATATTCACCATATGCGCAAAACGCTTATCCCACCCGTATTATTAAGTGGCATTTAATAGGAAACTATTCGCACAGTAATAAGTTTTAATAACTAGCTTGAGACCAAAATCGCTTACGCTAATGTGGTAAGTTATTCCATGAGCCAGCGGGGATTTGAGCGGGCTGCGCACCTGCCCGCCGTGGACACAGCGCGAGGACAACAGAACACTCAAAAATAATACCACTGTTTTTTGTCCACAAATAAGTATGAAAACACTTGAAAATAAATTGAGTGAGCGTGAAAGATTTCACAGCCCGAAAACAACAGAACACTCAAGTATATTAAAGTGTGTTTTGAACACTAAAAACACACTACACGTACACACCTAAAAACATACACTTGAAAATATCAGCTGTGTAGGTCGATAAATCTTACATTATAACAACAATCGACAAGAAAATAAATAGCTTTAGATGCAAAATGGGTTTTTTTATTTTGCGACGTCTGTTTTTAACAAAATCTGGATTATCTCGATCTGGAGGGTAATTATTAAACATAATTTTACTTTGAAATAAAATTGTTGTTTCAATACTCGTATTGTAATAATTTACAGTATTTTTTGTGTCAGAATTTCCAAAATCACCGTTTTATAATGATCAATTGGCATATTGGTTGTAGTTTTAGAAATTACTACTAAAAATGCAATTACATTAAATGATAATTATATTTAAACTGAAGTTTACATCCCATCAGAATGCGTACTTCCATAATTTTAATTACAAAATCTCGCAAATAATTGTAATAATTAATGTCATAGTTGAAATTACACATTTATTTGCATAAAATCAAATTATACTTTACTTTGTTTGTAAATAAATATGAATTTATTGCATACATGTTACTATTACGATTATTTAAAATGCCATAATTTCACAGGCAAATACTGAATACAAAACCAATTTATAAAACACAAAAGAAATAAAATTAAAAAGGGTACCGTTTAATAAAATTTGCAGATATTCGTTCTGAGCGAACCTTCTCTCCTTATTTTGTTGGAAGACGAAGTTCCCCGCTAATTATTATAATTGAATCTTTTCTTATCCTTCTTACCTTTTACAATCTTTTCAACGGATCTCAGAAAGGTTGGATTAAATTTTTATAAGAATTTTATATTTTAATGTTATGGTTAAGAGCCTGGAGTTTGCAAGGGGCTTATTTTATAAGGGAAAGTTTCAAGCGCGTAAGATGTGCCAACAGTTTTTCATGACACAGGTAGTTGCGGAAATAGATATTTCAAAAAGTTGCCAGCTTAGTGAATTAATGTAGGAATTACGTAAAAACTCATTAACTTTTGGGACGTTCAATGAAGAAGCTAAATATCAAAGATTTCAACACTGCAACAACTGTGAATCAACACTGCGTAAATGCATTGTTGTGTTTCAGATTGAAGAACATTGTAGTCAGAGTAACTACTAGACATATTGAGACTTAACATCTTATGTCTCAGGATGGCGAGCGGAGTGGAATGTTGCTACTGTTTATGAGCGGTCGTATCGCTTACCATCAGGCGAACGACTTGCTCGTAACGCCATTCATTGCAATAAAAAAATAATAATTACAAAACAATAATGACACAGGTCAATGTTTAAGATGCATTTATACGAAATACAGTTGATTAGACGCCGGCTGTGAAACTTGAGGTCACGGCTTCGATTCCCGCATCGAAACACATGTTTGTATGATCCACAGGTATTTGCTTCGAGTCTGGGTGTTTGTGAGACCTAAATTTCTCCCTTTGCTTCTGATTTCCACGACACAAGACTTGAGCTTAGTGTGAGGTCAAGACGTACGTGACTGATGGCTGTATTTATTATTAATTAATTATTATCACTTTGCACTCTATTTCAGTTTTTAAAATCCAAACTGAAATATTAAATCCATTTTGTCCTTTTACACAATAATAATATACATAAAATAAAATAAATAAATAACACCCAACAGTCACATGCATAGTCCTGACCCCACACTAAGATCGAGTCTTGTGTCGTGGGTATCAGGGACTACGAGAGACTTTTCGGTCTCACAAACACCCAGACCCGGAAGAAATATCTGTGGGCCGCACAAACATTTCTCTCGGTGCGGGGATCGAACCCGCGGCCTCTCGTTTCACAGGCGGCGTCTAACCGACTGCGCCACGGAGGCTGTCAATACAATGTCTGTTGATACAATTTTAATTCTGACCTTCATTAACTTCCATTGACAGATTAACGAATGACATTAATTTTTATGAAGTGCAATGATTAGCTAATTTAATTTTGTCCTAACTATTGCAAATAGTGAAACTATAAGTTTTAAAGATTAGATCTAGAAATTGAAGCTTTATTTTGTAAAAATCTCTATAGTTGTTACATATTATTAAAGAAAAACATGCTTTAAATTATACTCTAGGGAGTATAATATATTTATTGTAATTGAGGGAATCCTTCAGAATTTTAAAATACATATACATTAAAACAACAAGAAATATGTTTCCTCAAAATCCTAGCCTAATTGTTGTGTACAATAGTAAATCTCACAATTGACTACAACATACAATCGTAGATTTCCCACAATCGCCTCATTATACAATACAAAAATATGTTATGAATTTCCCTACATATTCGTACGGACGGGGTATACAACAGCCATACATATTAATGCACATACAGACATGTGATGTATCATTTTTATATTAATATTCATGGGTAACGGATTGGAACTGTCCGGTCCGTTTAATGTATGGAAGCGCCGGGGAAATGTATGAAATTACATTTATTTTATTACAACATATTCTTAACGGAATTCATTGTTTTATTCCAACTGCTAGTGTATGAGTCAGTCGCTTTCTTTTATCTTTTAATTCAACTGTTTTTCTGTTATTCTTTTATAGATTTAAAAAGAAGACACTTCAAAATAAAAATCATTTTGTTTTTACTTTTAGAAGCTACAGTGGTTTTTATAATCCGATTATGCTTCGACCCGAAACATATTATATTTTTTTGGCCACTCAAATTTTCTTGGCTTTCTGTGAAATAAAAAATAAATCATGTATAATATAAAGCTTGTAAAAAACATATTGAATATACGAAATGTCACTTTTTTTCACAAGGCTATTTTGTCAGAAAATAAAGGGCAATAAACTTCTAGCGTTGCTCTTTTCAAAACAAGTTTATGATACAGTGATTACTGATTATACAAGAGTCGTAGCTGAGTAGAATTCAGAGCAGTTTATAAATGATTTTCAATAATCATTTGAATTATATTAATATTGGTAAAATCTTTTTGAAAACAAAGTTGGCTAAAACCCAGAATCGGTATATTGGTATTGTTCGGTATTGTTCCGTCAACGCAGTGAATAGCAATTAGAGTTTCAAAATATTGAAATAAAACTATTACGGATTTTGTCGTGGATTTGGTTTGATTTTTTCATTAGTTAACTCTTCGCCCCCTGACCATGAAAGCTGTGAAGTAATCGAAACATCGGGAAGTTAAAAAATGTAAACATTAAACCAAATCTGCGATAAAATTTGTAAATAATAGTTTATTTTAAATGTGAGAAACCAGTTCCAATATAATTAAAATGTATCATCATAAGCAAATAGATCAGAAGAAGCAGATCAATCAATACAAGCAGCACCTGTTCACGAGTATGACGCAAGGGTCAGCCATCGAACTCTTCTACCATGTTACAGGGATGTGACCGACCTGGCACATGACGCAAGCACACATGTTTTAGCGAGCATGACATACTCACTATTGTGAAGATGTAAGTTGTTAAGCACAAATATGTTTTTTTTATTTTTTATTAGTGAAGACGTGCAAACATAGTTCCTATGATTACTCAATCATAAGTAGAGTGAGTGAGTGAGTGAGCTTAGGCTTATAACTCTATATCATAAAAGTTGACTTAATAGAAAACTACGAGATAGTTGCCGTAGAAAGGTTATGGTTATGAGTCGTAAAACATCGTAGTATTCGGAGAAAAAATATAAAATTCGTCGGTTCTGTAAGTCTGGTGGTAGTTCTCTCATAATATGTGAGAGGCCGCCTGAGTAGGTACCAACGCAATGTCTATCTCTCCCGCCAAACAGCAGTCTAAGTACACTGCTGTATTCCGGTTGAAAGGACATGTAGCCGCAGTCATTACTGGGCATGATGAGACTTAATATTATAAGCCTCAGGATGACGAGCGAAGTAGAATGCCAAGCATTGCTTTGT
Organism: Hyles euphorbiae; assembly: GCA_023078785.2. Taxonomy (NCBI): domain Eukaryota; kingdom Metazoa; phylum Arthropoda; class Insecta; order Lepidoptera; family Sphingidae; genus Hyles; species Hyles euphorbiae. The sequence goes on from CM041049.1 coordinate 538,279, forward strand.
AATTCTTGGTATTGTTTTATTTTTCTACTACTACTATAATTATTATCTACTACTAGTATTTTGTATTAGTACGCATCTATGGCTAGACATGACTGTCACTATTTTGTTATAAACACACCTTACATACTTGTGTGTCTATAGTCATGTTCATACTACTATCACCTTTATCTATCCACCACCTTTATCTTTATCTACTGTCCATGAGTAGTCGTATCGCTTCTATCACACGAATAGTATGATCGTGTCTCTATTCATCGCATTAAAAACACATGTGATAGAAAAAGGATTTGTAGTTTGTTTTTTTTTTATGCCATTTATCTATTGAAAGATTTATTAGTTTTAAACCACCCCATACCATGCCCTCAAAGAAGCATTATGTTCAGTAGTGGTCTTCCTGGCCAGTTTTATTGAGACCAGAAATTCAAATTGCTAAAGAGACATGCGAGTCCAAGCCAGTTGCCAGTAAAATGGTAATAATTCATTATTTAAATTACAAATTAGTAAATTCTGCAAAACACTACATTCAAATTTCATATTGTTCAATCATAACTAATTGTATTTATCAAATCAGTTTATATCTAGTTCGAACCAAATTTATTTAATGGGCGGCTCAAATTCACTCCAATAAATCAAATAATATTTTCATTAAATTATTACGTAACAAATACTAACGTTATTTACGTTTCCCTGAAGTTTTGCTGTATTGGAACAATGGGTCAAAATTGTTCAATACCAGCCTACACGACCTGACGCTTGACAAAAGGTAGTTTTGTCCACTTGCGTTAATTCGCTGAGCTCTCGTGTCAAGCTTCGCATCGTTTGTGTCGTTTTGTTTGCAATCTACAGCACCAATCAACAGATTCGCTTTTATACAGAGCTTTTATACCGGCTCCATGGAAAGCTTTGAATAGTGTTGCAACCATGCTACCAAAACGATCGAGCTTTTGTCTGTTTGTATTGGGACGATTTCCGTAATATTCGTCTTTTGTTTTAAATTTTTAACTTACCAGTTGCAGCGTCTCGCTGTTGATTTTTTAAATAAGATGTTACATGTTTGGTTCACCCCGAGTGTTACTGAGTCTATGTATTCTCCTGTTATCAACTATGCCAATATAACATTATCCTTATCTTGACAGTTTCCTGAGGTTTAATTGATTAATATCCCTAATAAATTATCATAAATTAATAAATAATAATGAAATACACCCAACAGAACCGTGCATAGTCGTGACCTCACACTAAGATCGAGTCTTGTGTAATTGGTATCAGGAACGTAGAGAGACTTGGGTCTCTCGAATACAATTGCCGCTTCTACTTCTCCAGCGAGACAAATATGAATGTGACGAGACCCATAACTCTGTAGTTTGTAACACTCATGATACAAGATTTGTATTTCAAGGAACTTGGCGTGGGGACAGTAATATGTGTATCTTTTTGTGACCTACAACTGTGTGTCTCGAGTCTGGGTGGTTGTGAAACCGAAAAATCTCACGCAGTCTCTGATAACCACGAAACAAGACTAAATTGATCTTAATCTGAGATCAGAACTATGTATTTAATATTTGTATGTACTTTTATTTTTAACCGACTTCAAAAAAAGAAGGAGGTTCTCAATTCCACTGTATGTTGCTTTTTTTATGTTTGTTACCTCGTTTCTCTGTACTGTGTGAACCGATTTCGACCATTCTTTCTTTGATTGAAAGCTGGTGCTTGTCATTTGGTCCCATAAAAATATGGTGAAAATCTGATGAATATCTTCGCACCTGGAGAGGGAAACTCCTTAAAATTAAGTAGGATTGCAATGATTCTTTTTGCATTTGGTTCATTTTTAAAGTTAAGTTACAGTGAGAGAGGGAAAAAGGGGTGAGGGTGAGGGGGGGTAGGTGATAAAATTAAAATATGCGTAAATTCTAATATCTTCGGCAGCTTTTAACCGATTTTAGTGATTTATTTTTCATTGGAAAGAATGTATTGACAGGTTGATCCCAGGAACACAACATGAAGATCTGATGACCATGTTCGGACCTGGAGTGTAGAACTCTTCAAAATTTAGTAGGATTCCAATGGTTATTTTTGCATTGGGTTCAGTATAAAAGCTAAGCTACAGTGGTGGAGGGAAAAGGGGGTAGGGGCAAAGGGAGGGGGGGAGAGAAAAAATAATAAATATGTGAATACTCCAATATCTTCGGCAGCTTTTAGCCAATTTTAGCGATTTCATTATCATCGGAAAGAACATATTCCTTGTGGGGACCAAAGCTTCTTCATTTAAATTCCTATCAACACTAAAAAGATAAAAATAACTAAAATTTTTAATAAAAAAATAAAAACCGACTTCAAAACAAAAAAACTGCAAACTGCTTTGCAGTGGCACTTATTATTTTGTTACTTTTTTGGTTTTTAGTGGTTTTTTGTTTTGAAGTCGGTTTTTATTTTTTTTAACCGACTTCAAAAAAAGGAGGAGGTTCTCAATTCGACTGTATGTTGCTTTTTTTTTTATGTTTGTTACCTCGTTTCTCTGTACTGTGTGAACCGATTTTGATCATTCTTTCTTTGATTGAAAGCTGGTGCTTGTCGTTTGGTCCCATAAAAATATAGTGAAGATCTGATGAATATCTTCGGACCTGGAGAGAGGAACTCCTTAAAATTAAGGAGAATTGCAAAGGTTCTTTTTGCATTACGTTCATTAGAAAAGTTAAGATACAGTGAGAGAGGGGAAAAGGGGTGGTGGTGAGGGGGGGTGGGTGATAAAATTTAAATACACGAAAATTCTAATATCTTCGGCAGCTTTTAACCGATTTTAGTGATTTCCTTTTCATTGGAAAAAACGTATTGACAGGTTGATCCCAGGAATACGACATGAAGATATGATGATTATGTTCGGACCTGGAGAATAGAACTCTTCAAAATTTAGTAGGATTCCAATGGTTCTTTTTGCTTTAAGTTCATTATAAAAGTTAAGCTACATTGAGGGAGGGAAAAAGGGGTAGGGAGGAGGGGGAGGGGGTGATAAAATTAAAATACACGTAAATACTAATATCTTCAGTAGCTTTTAACCGATTTTAGTGATTTATTTTTCATTGGAAAGAACGTATTAACAGGTTGATCCCAGGAACACAACATTAAGATCTGATTATCATGTTCGGACCTGGAGAGTAGAACTCCTCAAAATTCAATAGGATTTCAACGGTTCTTTTTGCATTGAGATTAGTATAAAAGCTAGGCTACAGTGGTTGAGGGAAAAAGGGGTAGGCGCGAAAGGAGGGGGGGGAGAAAAAATAATAAACATGTGAATATTCCAATATCTTTGGCAGCTTTTAGCCGATTTTAGCGATTTCATTGTCATCGGAAAGAACATATTTCTTGTGGAGACCAAATCTTCTTCATTTAAATGCCTATCAACACTAAAAAGATAAAAATAACTAAAATTTTTAATAAAAAAAATAAAAACCGACTTCAAAAAAAAACCACAAAAAAACAAAAAATAATAACTACCACTCCAAAGCAAAAAAATTATATTTATTTCATGGAGCTCGTGCATGTTGATTAATTTGCTTAATGACTTGACTAGCCAACAAATTAAAATATATGCGTAACATATTGAAGGCGGGTCGCCCAGTACCAAACATATAAATATTTAAATTAATATAAGGCATAGGTCCTACATGTTTGGTACTGGGCGGCCCGCCTTCAATATGTTACGCATATATTTTGATTTGTTGGCTAGTCAAGTCATTAAGCAAATTAATCAACATGCACGAGCTCCATGAAATAAATATAATTTTTTTGCTTTGGAGTGGTAGTTATTATTTTTTGTTTTTTTGTGGTTTTTTTTTGAAGTCGGTTTTTATTTTTTTTATTATATTAATTGGTGTATTTAATCTTGTCCTTTCCTTAGTTGTCCAGCCGTCTTCCTATATCCTATTTTCATAAATATAATCGTTTTTAAATAAATTGATATTTGCTTTCCAAAACCTGCGTTTATCTCTCAGAAGCACTAGAACCCTTCCAAAACGGTTTGTAATTCATATCCAAAACATGTCGACAGTGATCCGGGGCGATATCCTTCATAACGAGTACTCGAGAACAATGTAAACCTCTCCGCTGATGACGGTGCGAGAGGCTTAGCGTCTCCAAGGGTTCGCCTATTTTGCTTAATGAATCGGTAATAAACTCCCAATGCTTAAAAGAAAAATGGGGAAATTATTTTGCGTGAAGTAGTTGAATTTAAAATATTTAGTATTTTTTTATTGTTGAGGCTTCTTTATGTCTACGGGTCATGTTATAATTTTGGAGGTAGCTGATATACTGAATAAAATTATTTGCTATTTATCTCTAAAAAATCTAATTTTCTCTTGGGATGAGCAAGGAATTCAATTATGAAAAAGATCTACTTTTTCTAATTCATAGGGATAGTGTGGGTTTGATTTGGATTGAGGAGGTACAGGATAGGATGTAACTGGACATGATGAGAAAAGCAATATAAAGGAAGGCAGTCGCGTTGAATGTAAATATAAAACAGTTAATTCATGAAATAAAATTTGTCGGCATAATAAATATATGTGTGCGTAAAATTCACATACGATTCCCCAAACCGACTAATGGTTTTACATCATTTATTGAATTATGAGAAACTAAAGGGACTTCCAGTCACGCAATACACTAAGTAGTGAATAGTGTAGAAAGATCAGCTTGTATAAACTATTAGTTGTGTTTTTGACGTGTTCGTTTCTAATAATAAGGTATTCATTTAAATGAAAAGTGTTTTAAATGAAATTTACTAAAAATAAATAAGCTGAGATCAATTTCGTAAAAAAGTAATGAACAGTTACAAATGAATTATAAGTTTTTCTGTTGTTAGAACGCGGAAGAACATTTAATGAGGTACTTTAGATTTTTATTTTGTGACTAAATTAAGATAAAACCCAAAACTTTCCTCATAAAACAATCATAAAGTATGAAAATGTAAATCATACAAGCGACCTTCCAACGTTTGATCCTTGTGATATTTTTTGATACAAGAAATAAGAATTATGAATGTTTTATTTACCTACCTATGGGTCAGATATACCCGCTATAAATTTATTTAGTACTGTAAGTTCAGCGCGAATTTCACCGATTTACTAGACAGACGATTAAACAAACAATCAGGTTTATATCTGTCTCAAATCCTCCATCTTTCTTCACCACGTATATCTCTCTGTCTGTCTTCTGTCTTCCTCCATCCTTCTCTCGGCGTACATCTGTCTCTTTTTCTTTCTCAATCATAACGTGCAGTAAACAAGTTCATTGTTCAGCTTCAGCAGTTGCGGATACTTCATCACAGCGCTCAGGCACGTGGTCATCCTTTACCCCTTTGTAAAGGGAGCACGGGCTGACCGCCTGCCAGTTGTTCCATTACGTGTAGAACCACCAGTGACTCATTAAAACTTGGCGACGCTCCAACAAAGCAGACGTTGTAAGTTAAACCGCAGCCTAAGCACAATTTCACTCATTACTTTAGTCCGAATCAATTTTCTGAATAGTTTCCACTGGATTAAGGTTGGTTAACTGCTCTGCGGGATCCGATTGGATATTATAACTCCCAAGTTCATTCAATTGATGTAATTGAAGAGTTGAATTTGTTTAATGTGAATTTGCAGGTTTAATTTAAATTGGATGGAATTGATTTTCATTTTGCCTTTTGAAAGTGGAATGTTGAAGACTTTATTTGTATCTTATGACAGAGATAATTATTAAGAATAAATCGTATCATCGTATCGTATCAGCCCATATACGTCCCACTGCAGGGCACGGGCCTACTCTACAATCGAAAGTATGATTGAGAGTGGTTAGGCCATATAGTTCACCACGCTGGCCTAGTGCGGGTTGGCGGACTTACATACCATAGAAATTCTTATGAATACCTATGGTATGCAGGTTTCCTCACGATGTTTTCCTTCACCGTTTTAGTGCGTGGTGATTGACTATCAATACACACATGACTCCGAAAAGTCAGAGGTGTGCCCTGGGATTCGAACCCGCGACCACCGTGATTAAGAATAAATAAATTGGTATAATATATTGGGTTACTTTCATTAATTTGGAGTTTAACAATCGGTTTATAATGAGTTATTGGAGATGTTTTTTCTATATAATTGATTCCACAAATTATATTATTAATCAAATTTTATGGTGATAAAAAAATACCAATGACCATAAATAGCCAGTGTATTTTGGGATTATAGGCGTCTTGCCTACACTTAAAAACGTTTTCGAAAGAAGTGGATCCTTACTAATATTATAAATGTGAATGTATGTTTGTGTGTTATTACGTTTTCACGCGAAAACTACTGAACCGATCATTATGAAAATTTCTACGCATATTTTTAGAGGTATCAGAAGTAACATATGATACATTAAATGAAAAATTACGAAAGATAAAAGAAATATTTTGCCGGAATCAAAAATTTTGGCCGCTGTATCTGCACCTGAGCCGGACCGCTGGTACTTGATAAATCTGAACCTAAATCCAAAGCGAGTAAACAAAAAGCGATCTAATTATAAAGCAATAATGGACTTCCGACACAAATTAACGTGACCCAAATAAAATCCCGACTGTGCAACATCAATTGAGGCTCCGGCGTCAGCAAACAGTCCCTGCAAACACGCCGGCAAACAAGCGAACTAAATTAACGGTGAAACGCGACTACATTTGATGCAACGTCATCGCGCGACCCCACATGCTAAAATGCATGGACTTACTGTATTTATTTAGGACAAGCGGCCCGGCCCAGCTTCGCCCGAGTACATGTACATTTTTTAGACAATATCGCTTATGTTCTTCAGGAATAATGTAGGATTCCAATGGTGAAATATTTTTTAAAATCGGTCAATTTTTAGTATAGATTTTCGTTTATATATTGTTTTTCATTATGGTGGAAATGTACTAAGGAAGTACATTTGTAGCAAAAAAATATGGTGCGGTGATATTACGGTTAGTGATCTTCGGGAAAACAAAATGAGCTTATGTTATTTATTTCGTAAAACTAAGAAGATTATTTTAATTATAGCTTTAAATCTCAAGACAATATCATGAGAACTTTCCAAATACCATTTGCAGCGGTACTTCATTTCGCCTTCAGAAAGACGTCGAGCTATTCGGAGTACTTTCGACTTAAGAGGACTTAACAACAGTACTTTCACTCAATTTAAGTTGTGCAAGCAGTTGAATTAGTTGAGGAGAATCAATTCTGTGGGTATTGAAATGCTTCTTATTTATTTATTTATTTATTTATTCTTAACTGCACATAAAGAGGACAACATTAACATATAATATAAAATAAAAAGTACAGAAGGCGGTCTTATCGCTCTAGGCGATTTCTTACAGACAACCTTTGGATGGATACGAGATAAGGAGAAGAAGAGAGGGGCAGTCTAGGAAATAAAGGAAACAAGCTCCAGTAAAATAAGAATTATAGACGAATTATTAATAATTAATATTATATATAATATATATTCATATATATATATATACACATACACACATATACACATACATACATACATACATACATACATACACATCTATAACTATGATTATGCATAAACACTTATAAATACTATAAATTGCCTGTAGGTTTATTTTCTATATGTAGAAACTATACTTCTCGGTCTGTAGATTTAGTGAGAGAGATAGTAGTCTTTCACCATTTCTTTAAACGATACCAGTGTTTGAGCCTGCCTTACTATAGTTGGTAACTCGTTCCACAGTCGTACAGCTTGGACTGCAAACGACTTATCTGTGAAAGTTGTAGTGTGCAACGGCATTCTCAGTTTCAGATTCTCCGATGACCTCAAGGACTTAGAATGAGATTTATGAAGAAATACAAAACGTTCTTTGAGATATGAAGGGGTGAGAGGATTAAATAAGATATTGTACAGAAGAGATAAAATATGAGCATTCCGACGAAGTCGTATGGGCAACCACTTGAGCTTAGCTCGAAACTCAGAAACGTGATCATATTTGCGTAGACCAAATATAAATCTAATACAGAAATTTTGAATACGCTCAAGTTTATTAAGTTGGTCCTCGGTGAGATCGAGATAGCTGACATCGGCATAATCAAGGATGGGGAGTAGGAGAGTTTGTGCAAGGGAAATCTTCGTGGTAATGGGTAGAAAATTTTGTAACCTTCGCAAGGACCCAGCGGAGGCGAAAACCTTACGGCTTAGCTCCCGAATCTGCGGACCCCAGGTGAAAGACTTGTCTATGTATAGGCCAAGGTTCTTTACGGTATCGCTATATGGGACAGTAACACCCTCACAGTAAACGGATGGAAGTTGGGTCCAATCAAGTCTCGATATCATCCTGGGGCTACCGACAACAATCGCTTGAGTTTTCGACGGATTCACCTTCAGTCCATAGGATTTACTCCAAGTACATATATGTTGGATATCATCGTTAATAGTTCGAATCGCATCGACCATCTTGTCCACCGGTGCCCGTGTATAAATTTGCAGATCGTCAGCGTAGAGGTGGTAGGAGGAGCGAAGATTATTAGTGATGGAATTAATAAAAACAGCGAAGAGTAATGGAGATAACACGCCGCCCTGAGGGACACCAGCAGTTACACAGCACCAGGAAGAAAAGCATTCCTCAAAACAGATGCGTTGCTGGCGGCCATACAGGTAACTACGAAACCAATCAATTGCCGTTGGAGATATGTTAAGAGAGCACATTACAGCAAGTAATACATCAAAGTCGACAGTGTTGAAGGCATTACTGAAGTCCAGCAATGCTAGGACGGTCAGCTTGCCCTCCTCCATACCCGACCTGATGCCATCCGTAATATGAGTCAAAGTAGTAGTCGTGCTATGCCCAGGACGAAACCCCGATTGGAGAGGATTTAGGAGATTTTGCTTGGAGAGGAAATTGTTTAACTGAGTATGGATTAGACGTTCAAGGACTTTGGAGAGGAAAGGAAGAATTGAGATAGGACGAAAGTCAGTAAAATTGGATGCATTGGATTTTTTAGGAGTAGGAATAACATGGGCTTGTTTCCAAGCAGTAGGAAAGGTGCTAGTGGAAATAGAATGGTTGAGGATATGGGAAATTATAGGAAGGATTTTGTCCAGGATAGGGAGAATCATATTACGGCTGACACAGTCACTTCCCGTCGCATTAGACGAGATGAGCATAATGGTCTTCCTAACATCACAAGCAGCAAATTGATTAATGACGAAAGCAGAGCAATCGGGAGTCTTGAGGGTCGAAAGGAACTTAATGGTGTTGTCTTTGATTGACTTGTCAAAGAAAGACGACGAGGAAAAATGACGGTTTAAGGAATTCAAATCGATGGATTTACAAAAGGACTCTCGTCGGGATTTACCCACTCCCAGTGTCTTAAGAAATTTCCAAACCTTGGTAGGGTCTTCATTTTCGACTGAATTGTGAATGTGTCGGCGTTGAGCATACCTACACACCTTACTGCAATGGTTCCGAATTTTGACGTATTTCTGCCAATTTATTTCATTGGGTCTACGGTTATATCTGGTCTTTGCCGATGCTTTTTTGGAAAGCAGCTCTTTAATATCGGGAGTAAGCCAAGGAGACGGTAGGTGCTTGAGCTTTACGGGCCGAACAGGTGCATGAAGGTCAAATAGTTCAACCATCTTATTATTGAAAATTTGAATCTTCATATCAATACAGTTCGCAATGAGAAGAGAACTCCAGTCAAGGTTGGCGGCGTCCTTACGAAGATTATCGAGATTCATACCCCGAAAATTTCTTTGCAGAAGGATTTTGGGTAGGACCTTTGGAGGACGGAGACGAAAAGAAAGGAATAGCAAATCATGGGAGGAAAAGGCGTCAGCGGAACATTGTCCGTGTTTAGCCACAAGGTTTGGGGAAGAAACAAAGATAAGGTCTAAAAGAGAAGGAGAGCAGTTAGGAGAGTGATGGGTCGCAGACAGTGGAAGAATAGTAAGGTTGCAGGATTGGATGGTATTCTGTAGGCAGGAAGAACGACGGTCGTTCTTAAGGAGACAGGTGTTGAAATCACCCATGATTATGGTTTGACTGTACATGGGAACAAGATTTTCAAGGATAATTTCTAGAGAAGAGAAGAAGTCAATATGGAGCGAGGGACAATAATAAACACCGAGTAGGACTTTTTTTAGCGAGAATTCCACCTCCAGGAAAAGATGCTCACCAGCGTCAGATGGCGGGGGTTGCGAAGATACACTAACTACAGCATATCGAAATTGGTTTCGGAGATATATAGCAACCCCGCCTCCACCACGTGACGTGCGATCATTCCTGATAAGGTGGAACCCCGGGAGGGAATAAGCGGAAGAGGAAAGACATGGTTTTAACCAAGATTCAGAAATTCTTATTTATTATATTATTTTAAATCTCATTTCAAAGATATTTTATTGGAATGTCATGGGCGAAACAATTTTGTAGCCTTGCTTGAAACGAGAAAATCAGCAAACTTATTTACCTACTATATTATACTATGAACTACCTTGAATTCATTGATAATATAATTATTTGATCCTCATAATTATTAACGTGAATCCAAATGAAGTGCCTATTCATCATAATTTTCAAAGCTTCGTAGAGCGGCACTAAGTAACATATAAAACACACTTTAATGGTCAAGAAAATTATCGAAAGAACATTTTAAAACCTTCAGACGTCAACCAAAAAGTAGTAGGACATGTGATGTTCTAAATTCTGAAGCTCTCGTAATCATATAGGGTTCAGTTAAGTTCCTTACTATTCATTGATATACTCAAGTGACTTTAATGGTGAACTGTACATCTAATCATAACGATGCTACATAATCACATGCATTCAAATATCGAATAGATTCAATCAAACCTATCAAAATGGGATCTATAACACTGGTCAACAAAATTCAAACTTTTTCGTGCCACACGGACTTTTTTGATATTTTTTACTTTAGTTGGTGATTGTAAGAAAAAATAAACAGTTAAAAAAAATTTGCTAGCCAAGGATTTTATTCTATTGAGTAATTAAAAATATTAAGAAAAAATACAGATCTCGTAAATCAAACTTTTTTTTTATATAAATTACTTAATAATTTAAGATTTTCTTGAATGTTTAGCTTCTGGTTGGTCCCTTTTAATTGTCCAGCAGTAATCCGCTAACATATTTGGGCTCCATTTTCCCTGGTACCGCTTTTCCATACTAGAAATGTCCTGGTGGAACCTCTCGCCGTGCTCGTCACTGACAGCCCCTAAATTGTCAGGAAAAAAATCCAGGTGCGAGTCTAAAAAATGGATCTTGAGTGACATGTTGCAACCCAATGCTTGATATGACAATAAGAGCTCGCTAACCAACTCTCTGTAGCTGTCACTCTTGTGGTTGCCCAAAAAATTTGCAACAACATTTTTAAATGCGTTCCATGCACATTTTTCTAAACCGCTTAATTTTTCTTCAAATGTTGAATCTTTTATTAACTCCCTGATTTGAGGGCCAACAAAAATACCCTCTTTTATTTTTGCATCACTTATTTTAGGGAATTTTTCTTTTAGGTACAAAAATCCACTCCCACTGCGATCCATTCCCTTCACAAAATTTTTTATTAATCCTAATTTGATATGCAATGGTGGTAAAAGCACATTATTTGGCTCTACAAGGGGTAAATACTTTACATTTTTTTGGCCAGGAACTAACGATGCACGCATAGGCCATGTTTTTTTTATATAGTGATTAGTTCTGTCTCGGCTATCCCATTCACATAAAAAGCAGCAAAATTTTGTATAACCCAGCTGAAGTCCAAGTAATAATGCAACAACTTTAAGATCACCGCAGATTTTGAAGGAATATGTACTGTAATTTATTTTTTCAAGTAAAACTTTCATATTTTCATAGGTTTCTTTCATATTTGAAGCATGGGCCACAGGAACAGACGGAAGCATATTTCCATTATGCAATAAAACTGCTTTTAGACTTGCCTTCGAAGAATCAATAAATAAACGCCACTGAGAGATTTCAAAATCTATGTCCAACATTTTCATGATCTCATTTATGTTATTGCAAAACACCAAATCTCCATCCTGAGAAAAATACGTTCTGAAGTGTTCATCACGGTTTCGAAAATAGCTAACTTTTGTATTATGATGTAGCAAATTCCATTCTTTTAGACGAGATCCTAATAGTTCCGACTGCTTTTTTGACAAATTTAAATCCCTAACCAAATCATTTAGGTCTCCTTGAGTTATCAAATGTGGCTCCTTTTCAATTCCTTCAAACTCAAAGTCATCATCCTCGTCAACACACCGACTTGAAGTAGACGGTTGTGAATGGTCGTTATCAACAGACGTTGTTGCAACTGGTATTAGTTCTGGCATTTTTTTACAATGAGAGACTGGTCTTATAGCAGAAGATACGTTAGGGTAGATAACTGTGTTTTTTTTCTTGTAATTTATACCTCTTAAGTCAGTGAGACAAAAATAGCAATCCGAAACGTGATCTCGCTGTTCAGTCCATATCATGGGTACAGCAAAAGGCATAGCTCGTGCACCTTTCTTCCAGTCGGTTAAATTTTTCACACACGTTATGCAACAGACATGAGGGGCCTAGAATTTGTCTTGATGGGCGACAGAAAAACCAAAACATTGGTGATAACACTCCAGCACAAGATTCGTAAAATTTCGTCGTTGTTTTTTGAATGTAAGTTCTCCGCAGATATAACAAAAAGAGTTAAGGTTATTTTTACACTTCCTCGACATGTTCACAGGATTAATAAATCACAAAAAATATTCAAATTCAACTACAAATACTTTTATGACGATTTACTTGTGAGCGTTTCTGTTAATTTACCGCCGTAGTACTAGTTATGAGTATTACCGTATCACAACAAATATGAGGCTAACAGACAAATGAAAACTGTGATTTAATGATGAGGGTAGATTGATAAAACAAAATTAGCTATCAAAGTTCGTGTGGCAAAATCAGTGTTGATCAGTGTAATTAAACACGATACACCAAAATAGGGATAATAAAACCATATTCAGAACAGAAATCGCGTACGCGGAGATTTGAAAACGCTCGCTGCACGTTCATTAAGCGATACAAGCAAGATAGCGACATGAAGCCCTCGCAATTAATTGTCGGACTCAGATGACACCCGATTGTCGGATTGTGTTTGTTAGCAAACTCGTTTTATTTCACACGTCCCGTTTTCTGTATTGGAAGCGCGGATTTTATTTCTGATTAAGATTTTTGAGCGATGTTTCAGGTGTGGACTAATTCATTCGGAAATTCAGTGTGATTTATTATACATATGTATCTAGATTTTTAAGATTACGAATTAAAAGACCATCAAAATGCACATCATTGGTAATTTTTTTATGGTGTTTGTCATTATTTACTAGTCTTTGGATTTTTAATCGACACTTATGGGTCTACTTCATAAATAATATAATTTAATAATAATCACGATCATATATTTCCATAAGATATAATAAAAATATCACCCATTTTTTTCATATTCATATTTAAATTGTGCGTGTGTACAGAAAGAGACAGAAATATGAAAAGCGAGCAAGTGAGATGAGACAGAGAAGGTACCAATTATCCAGCAGCGCACGGTGCCTGGAAAAATTGGATCATTAAATTTAATCACTCACTACATTTACTTTAGTGTTATTAAATACTGGGTTTTTTACTCATTATTTTGGAGTCTGCGAAAAGTATGTTTTTGTTGGCCGAGCTGACGAGTAAAATATTTTTGCAAGCAAAATTATATGGGAATTGGTACAAATTTTACTCAAGGAATATTAACTGCTTGGTTATTTTTTTGTATGAATGAAAAATGAGGAAATTCGTAAGAGAAGAAGTTACTGAATCAGCCCGGCATGTTGGCAGGTTAATTAGGCTTGGTATCAGAATTTGAAGATGATGATAAGATGAATATTGAAAATACAGCTTCACAATTTTATTCTTAGAGAGGGAGAAAGAGATGTTGCTAACACTAACCATGCTTTGCCGGACTATCCCAAGATGCGATTAGGAGCAGACTTACTGCCAAACAAAATGTAGTCCTAACCAATTTTATATGTTTACATTTTTAAGAGAAATAAAATACTGTATAAAAATTCAGATAAAATAAAAACGTAATGTGCATCAAACCCTAGATTTTGCAGTTCACAGGCACTACGCACAAAGTATTGACTCTCTAATATGTATTGATGACTCTGTAATTGGGACATAACATATAAAAATATTCCTTTACATTTCAATGACACTTATAACGTTCACACAATCAAATACTCCAACATTACACGGAGAAATGAGCATTCCCATCACACAATCTGACCATAATAGTAATTATCGCAAAACGATCATTACGGCAGAAAGCAGAGTAGTCTATCAAAGCGTTTCTATCGCTGGTAGAGTCCGTAGAGAGCATGGTAGAGCACCTTTGTGCGGGCGTCATCGGCTCTTTGTGCCGCGTCCCAGTTGCCAGCGGTGGGACACGACGCCTGTTTGTTCGTACTCTACCAGTGTGGGGTTGAGTTCCGCTTTGTTGCTTTGTGAAGTTAGGAATGTTTGAGTAAAAATTGTTGGTCGCTTATGGTATTTCGGTTGGATTTTTTTGTTAAGAAAATTATTTTAATGTGTCAACAACCGTAATGTTAAAAGATTGAAGAGTCCAATTTGTTTCGATAGATAACCCACTGTTGCCTAATATGTCTAGACATTGCTCTGTGATTCTTAGGTATAAAAATACTTAGGTCCCCCAGTTTAATTCAATTATAATTTACCTAGTATTATTTAAACAAGCAGGTGATGAAACTATAACAAAAAGCACAAATATTTACGTACTAGATTTCAGATACAAACACTTTTAGGGTATTCAGTAAACATTTAATATTTATGACTAATAACTTCTTAGTCTCAGGATTTATTAGAACCACTTAAAATTTCTGAAATAATTATCAATATATTTAAATTACGTACCGGAGTTAGAAGGCTTCAAATTCCCTCCCAGAGGATGGCGGTGTGAATTCGGGAGCGAATATAATCGCTCCTATGTGCAGAATGTTAATGTTAGACAGGAATCTCAAGTGCTCGGTTATGGATTTTTTATATACTGGTTTTATATGTGAGAAGCCACCTGGGTAGGTACCACCGCAATAACTATTTCTCCCTCCTAAAAGCAGTGTTAATGGACTGTCGTATTCTGGTTTGAAGGACACAATGCAATTGGTATTTTAGTGCTATTCCAAAAAAATTGTATACTAAATAACGATTTTGCTATGCTCAAAATCTAACACACAACTGAATACGTGGACTATATGATATGCACACCCTTTGTACCATTTAAATGTTTGTTATTTAATTCATATCTAACTTGATGTGTGCAATAAAGAGTATCTTTTAAATAAATAAATAGAATGAACATTAAATATGATATTCGTGACGGGTTTTTCAACACTATATGTATGTTAAATAGTTGATTGCTTACACCAGGAAATTACACCAATACTAACAACACTTGAGTTTCTTCTTACGCCTTTTAGTCTCAAGGTCCCTTCTCTTCTTACCTTCTAGCTAGGGTTGTTTGTGGGAATGCTTATCACTTTCCAACATTGGCCGTTTGCTTACTTTTACCCTGGTATTTTAATAATCCTTTATCTTTAAACGTGGGAAATGCATCATCGTTTTCCCGGGTGTTGTAAAAATTCACGACTAGCGGTGTCATTTACACCGCTCCTTGCCATTTGCCTTCTTTACCTGCTCGCCTCTGCAATGGTATAGGTACGACTTATAAGATGGGTTTTAACTAAAAATATATGTGAAGACTTCGCTTTTTGAACGGTATAAAGAGCGAAAAGCTGACTAATATTGAAAACAGCAGGTTAAATATTTTTGAGTAATTTTTTGGTTGCCTAGAATAAATTACCAAGAGTGATAAGGCCGCCTCTTCTACTATTGTTATTGTGTTATTTCTTCACTGCATTTTTATTTTTATTTTGTGCAATAATCGATTAAATAAATAATACACAGTGTTGATGGACATTTCATACTAATAAACATGAAGTTTCAATCCCAACAATTAACTACATTGAAATTGAAATTAGAATTAGATATACACTATTACTAGGTAGACTTATACCATCGACATTAAACTTAAAGGACGGTTAATTATTCACATTACGATACAAAAAAACTTATCCTGAATTCAAAATATTCTACATCGTAACAACATAAAAATATCTTTCAGAATTTACGGACGCGACGTAAACGTTACCGCTAGAGATGATTACTTTATAATGCCTTTTAAATCCTTCGCTATTCATAAAACGTGTCCGTGCACCGCCATTATACAACATCTAACTTGAAGCTTCGTGTATAATAACTTAATTACCGCTATTATGATTGAAACAGCGATGACGTCACAAATTATTACTTCTAGAAACTTCTTTTCCTACGTCTCGAATTTTCCAAGTTTAAGACCAGTTAATTATGAATTTGCTGAAAGGTTGAATCAAAGCAGTTTTAATGAGAGCGTCTAACGCTAAAGCGAGTTGGCTCGGCTGTCTGACAAAGAACGGCCGAGTACGTCTCGAACAATAGGCGTAAGCACGCTCCGCAAATCAGGTCATATCCATTCTCTTTAGCTTTGTGGAATTAGCGTGATGTGTGGCGCATTATTGTGTTAGTTTTGTATTGTACGAATATTCGTGTCGCCTTTTATATCCCTTAACTGGTATGAAGATGGATGGCAGAAGTTGGCGTGCTAGTTTGTAGTGATTACGAAAATGTGCCATTGGAATTATACGGCTGAATAGCTTTGTCGAATTATGTCCTTATTTTTATAGTTTTTTCTTATCGTTTTTAGGCTTTCTGAGCTAGTATGGTGGCGTATTGGGATGATTAATTTGGTAAAATGTGTCGGTTAGACTAACATGATATCACTATGTCACATAACATGAAGTCAAAGTTTTGCTCTTGCCATACTTTCGGTAAAACTAGCGTTGGGATATATTTTGTGTCCAACAAGACAAAGATCACTCTACACAGTTTTAGAAAATAAACTAATACTCTATGAAACTAAATATACCCTTATTTCTAACACAAAGAAATAGAAGACCTTTTAGAACAACATGTGTAAAAGTAATGTACCAAAAACATCGCAACTAAACTAAGTTCGTTACCCTCGATGTTGGACAAAATTCCCCAAACTCCTTTATCCGAAGAAAAACGTTGTTCACACATCAACAAGCCGTCATCAACAAATTAATCATCAATCAAATTGACGCGGCGCGACAAGCAACAGCGACGCGCGACGTCGTTCCGTTGTCGCCGACAAAACGGGCCGACGCCGCAACAAAACCCGTCAACAGCTCTTGTTGGAATACAATTAATAATGTCGCGACGGGCGGTCCAAACGACCCCTGTCTCTTAGGCGGATTTAACCCTTATTCTATACACTATAGAACGCACATTCCCACGTGTTGAGCTAAAGTAAAGTGTTAAGTTACTAAAGATTAATTATTATAACTCGTTGTCGTATCGACTAATTACTGTTATTTTAATAAAAAATAATTTTGTACAGCGTTTTGTGTCGCGTGCAGATTAACGAGCAACAATGAAGTTAGGAATATGAATTGTATTTAGGGAGTGTTACGTTATTATGTAATAATGGAATATGACACAAAGAGCTAACAATTTGATTTATTTCTGTGTTCATTCAATGTTCAAATAAATGATATGGTAATAGTGATTACAGTAACTCAATTTGAACAATTGAAATAAAATGTACTATTACATTTTAACTGAATTATTTATCAAAAGGGGTTGCAAAATTAAATGATTGAAAAATCCAGGTTCTGTTAGATGTTTTTCGAACAATTGTTGAAGTAGGCAGACTGGTGTTGGAAACGATAAGTTAATTAATTTTGAAAACGTTTAATAATAACACTTTGCTTTGAGCTCCTTTGTACGGATAGAAACTTCTGGACTAAGCTATCATTATTTAAAGATTTGTTGTACATCTAAGGCGTTGTTGTGAAATATGTAACGAAAGGTTAGATGGATTTGCTTTCAACAGTCTTTAGTCCTTCCAGTACATTTTAGCGTTGGTTAATTTCATTGATAGGGAGGCGGGGAGTTTGAATGTAGTCACATCGAGCACAATTTTCAGTTTTGTGTATATTGCTGTGATCTTCTTGCTACATTGCATTTACCAACTTTTTAGTTATCCTAACGAAATTTATTCGTGCATTACCGGTGTTTTTTTTTTATTATTTTTTACTAAGAATAAGGTTAACATTATTTTAACTCCACCAGTATACACATAAATTAACATACAACAATCATTTCTTCTAATTAAGACATCAACACACCAAGACAAACCATAAACAATGGAAACAGTGACAAAATATGCCATTAATGAAATTTGTATAATAAAACATCTCGAGAACAAAGTGCAGTGACAATAGTCAAAGCGTTGATAGAAGACAATGGCACAGTTCCCGACTTGCCACCTCTTGCGATTATTTTTTACTCCTATTGCAAACTTCTGCACTACAATGCCGTGTTTCGCCTTTGTATTCTATTTTTATTACTAAGAAAGGAATGTTTTAATTATGAATTTACGATTTCTTGCCGGGTGAAGATTTTGTACCTAATTAAGGCAACGGCTTGCTGTTGGTGAAAATAAGGAGTGAAGTCTGGTAAATTAAATTAAAAGTTAATATTCCTAAGTGTATCTAGTTGCTGCCGGTTTTGTAGTGAAAGTCGTCCCGCCATCTGGCCAGAGGGTGTACCGCGCTACGTTTGCGAGGACGCGGATATATAAAGCAGCAAAATGGGCTCTGTGGTGTACTTTGAGAGAAGCCTATGTCCAGCAATAGACTGCCATGGGCTGATAATGATGAAATGTAAGAAGCCGGATAGGTGCCTTTATATATTTCTGTCGTCAAGCATCAAGCAGCAATATCTAAGAACTGTTGTGTTTCGGTTTTAAAATATAGTTGTTGATAAACTTACACGGGGTCAGAATAGCATTTGAATGTCATGAAATCGTTAGTAATTAGTACCTAGTTAGTAGTTTTCCTTTATTAACGCAGACGCAATGAGGCGGGCGGGGCACCGCTCGAGCACGTTGTTTTTTTTTTAACGATAAAGGCGGTGATTGTGAGACGAGCATGCCATTTGCCTGATGGTAAGCAATATGACCGCTAATGAACAGTAGCTAAACCAAACATCACCATAAATAAAAAAGACCATTCCACTATATTCCACTGCGCTCGCCATCCTGAGACATAAGATGCTAAGTCACATTATATCCAGTAATATCCAGTTACTCTTACTCTGTTTAGTTAGTTTCTTGCCAATGACAATATAGTATAAAAATGAATGGAGTTCACACTTCGTATAATTTCAAAGTTGTATAAAGTGCTCGAATGGAGGCCACGTAGCGGAAAGCGCAGCGTGGGACGTCCACCCACAAGATGGTCCGACTACCTGGTAAAGGTCGCGGGATGTTGCTGGATGCAGGCTGCCTCCAACAGGTCTCTGTGGAAATCATTGGGGGAGGCCTATGTTCAGCAGTGGACTTCCTTTGGCTGATGGATTGATGGATGGATGTATAATTTCAAATGTTTAAAAATAATCTAGACCTAGGTGGAATATTAAACTATCTATAAAGCAAAATAATAATCCAAAATACAGAACCAATAGTTCATTAAGGTCGATAAGAAGACAAATGCTCGCGACAGACAGTCGTCTGAGATACATGATTGCCCATACAGTTTATTTATCACGAATACACGATTGAGTTCGTCGTGCGAATGAAAAATGGCGCTCATCAATTGTCTGGTACGCAGGATGAACATATTACAGAAGGGCGAAAGTGTCATTTGGTAATTTCTTAAGTCCACAAAATACAATAACTACAATTAAGTGCATTGTAAGGAAATTAGGGAGCAGAATAAATTTAATAACTACATTATGACCTAGTTATAACTAACAAATTATTATCATTTCTCTTCTTTCAACAATGATCACTATTCCATCCAACTATTAGGTGCAACGTGGTCATTATGTGGGACCAGAATAAAAAAAAACACTCTCTAATAAATCATGGAGATCATGGCCCAGTTATCTCGAAAAATTAAAAATACAAAAATATTTATCGTTAAACTTATTGTCTTACATTGCAGCTTACACAATTGTTCGATCGTACTTAAAATTTCATTACAAAACATATCCATTTTTGGTATATGGTTCACTAAACATGCTTGTTTTGTGGGTAACTCTTCCTTCTTCAAGAAGTAAAATAAAAATATCCTCAACCCACCTGTTTCGATAACAAAAATCCTTTCACGTAAAGAAAAGGCCAGCTCCTTCAATTCCCGGCCAAACAGAAGCTCGCTGTTTATTCACACAGCTGCAGCACGAACGGCCCCGCTTTACGTTAACACGATGCACCGAACCATTTTTTTCCCTTTTCACGTACGGCCGGGACAAAACTCGTAACTCGCTGCCGCCTTTACGTTTATTTCTACTTTTATTGCCGCTGTACTACCTAAATGGTTGTCCTTTCAGTTCTTGTCGATTACTGGTGCTGTCTAAATCTGCTAGTTATGGTTGTGCGTGGCATGGTCTTTAGCAAAGGGGTTTTGGTATGAATAAATCCGTCTAGACTATAAATAGGTATTTATGTGGTTTTTGACCGATTCGATGCTATATAATTTGGTCTTATTTTTTTAGAGAACTTTCGCCCTTACTGCTTGTTAGAAATACAACATAAATTTCTAAATGCTAGTATGGAGACTACGTGTTCGACTTGTTAAAAGTGTTGATGGTTTTTGGTCGAGTCTCATATGACAGTGATGAACCCATAAATCTGCGGACCATAACGATTATTATAACGCATAAAATACGGTCTTTATTTTATCTCCACTACAGAAATGCTTACGAAAAATGTTTCGATAAATTTGAATGCCATTCGGCATACAGAGTAAAGTACAAACCGACACCAATTCATCAACAGCCATGCGAAAATATATCACGCCGCGTACATTTCAACATCCATAGATTCAAATCAAAATGGAAGTGGACGTATCGCAATATCGCCGACTCGGAACTCCCAACATCATTTTGATCCGGCGAATTTGAAAAGTTAATTGTCATTCAGGCGCCAGATCGGGGCAAATGACAGGCACAATTTGGTCGCGTCAAAAACCCTGCGGTGCGCCGGTGTCGGCTCGGTGACAGCGACGGGTGCGGATGGGACGTTTCTACCCGCTGGGCTGACACCGCAGTTTTGTTTAGCGCAGGAAATATTGCTGGACGTGAGTTGAATTTATAGAATTCCAATTCTGTTGAGTTAACATTTCATTTCCGAATATACACTATTCACTGCCGTCTCTCGTGCATAACTGGTGAGACTTTGAAATGATAATGTATAGAAGTATGTTGGAGGGATGTGTTAACTTGATGCTAAATAAAAACAATAAACGTATGAAATGTAAATATTTTAAATAAAGTTTTAGCAATATAGGTTATTTGAATGGATAAGCCAAAAAAATGATAACTACTACTATTCGAACAATAATAAATACGAATACGAATAAATGCAACAATCATATAATACGATTTGCTTTTAGCTCCAAAGATGTTTCAATATTTTAAATTAGTTACGCACCGTGTTATTTCAAATGTTAATAATTTGCCAATCACGAGCGTTAATGAACTAAATATAAGTTAAGTTAGTTAATAATTCATCAAATTATCGAGCACGCCATAAAATATTCATAACAGCAACCCCGAACACAAACTAAGCAATCGAACAACACTGGAAAACTCTTACTTTGTTATATCACTTGTTTTTCCAACTTTATTACTAAGGGTAATTCTGTTTATTAATTCACAAAACGAGGATAAATTTCAATTTGACTATCTATAAAAACATTTCTTGTATTATTCATTAATTTTACGATCCAATTTCAATATAGAATCCTTGGTAAGGATTTCTCTTGTCAAACTATTTTACGTAACACCTTTTCAGCGGTGCTCTAAAAATATGAAGTGACAAGACAATTCGCGTTGTGTGACAGGGTCGCCGCGACCGAGGGGGTTCGGTGGCGGGTTGAACCGACTACGTTTGACGTAGAACATCATTTTAATGTCTACTCGTGCATCGATTCGTGTTCTAGTTTTCTGGTAGAAGAGGCAATTAGTTCACTCCGCTTTTAGTTCTTTATGGGTTGCAATTAATGTTATGTATTGGAAATTGGTGTTGAATTCAGCGATGTAACCTGAGTATGATGTTAATTAATACTGATTTTATTAATACAAAAAAGGATGATTGTTGCTGATGGTTGATTATCCCTAACAATGGATTTCGTATTTTATCTTTTATATAGTTTATTCACTTTTGGTAAATAACTATACTTAAATTGCAATTTTAACCCTAATTGTTTCGGATTTCACAATCCTTTGAAATATTAATTAAAGGGTGCAGCTTCGAGCTATTAGCCAACCTCCATGTTTCATTCTGACTAGAAACCCCTTACAATAAAATGAAAAAAAAAAAAAACTGAATATTAAAATAAATCCTACACATAAAAACTAGTATAAAAAGACCGCTACAACCTAGCATCATGAAAACAAATCACTGAAACAAATCAATGAAAATGGTCTTCCAATGCACCAGTTTACATTTTTATATAGAAAAAACACAGGTCAAGTAGTAGAAGTTGAGTCTTATCGCCGTACACCGGATATTAAACCGTATTTTCTGGCGCGCAGGATACATATAACAACGGCACTGCTGCGGCTATAACTCGTCCTATCTCCGATATTTTTATTTGGAATGGTTAGTGCTGTATGAGTGGAAATATCGACGATTTTCTGATAATTATGTTGATATGTAAGAAAATGTAGAAAAATAAAAACAGAATTTTAACTTTTTGCACAGAATGTAAAAACTGTAGCAGTCACTTTATTTACCACTCAATGATATTTATACTATGAATATTTGCCACCTAATGCACTGCAGAAAAATTACTACAAATTATATTTAATATATTTTTGAATGTTGAAGGAATTTTAGCGTTGTGGTCTTATACATCTTTGAATAATAAAACAGAAACATATGCAATAATTAATTGCATAACCACTAGCGTAATTTATACGACAAGTGGCATATAAATCTCAGTTTTTACCAACATCATGTATGTCATACAGTAATTAACCGGCCAAAATATAATACAGTCTGTTATTATCATTTTAATAATATAATTCATGACTCACCATTTCTGCTAAACTATAAATCTGTAAAAGAGCAATTCTTTATTAATAACATTTGTCACATTTTTATTTGTGATACAATTTATAAAAGTACAATTTTTATGTCAGGTATATAAGCACATTTGTATTCGCCTACGTAGTGACGATTGTACACGAAATATAAAAACTGCCCTGGGAACCTAAATATGTACATATAATACGAGGTATATCCAGACTGCAACCGAAAACGAAGTCAGGCGATAATTTATGTTTCTTCAGACGCAATGCAAATAAACATTTCAAAAAAAAAAATCATGGTTTTTTCCTAAAATAATATTGTATTTTTAAACACGCTGCGGTACGCAAGGATTTAAATTATTACTTTAGCAAAAACTATGGATTTACCACTCAAATACGATGATATAAACATTACTCTCAGTGTGGGGATCGAACCCAAGACCTCTCGTTTCACAGGCGGCGTCTAAACAACTACGCCAATGTAGCCGAGAAAAAATATTATCGTCTACTTGAGACAGCCCTGTCAAGTTTAGTGCAGTCACCTTCCTATTATTTTTATTTGTTGTTACATATTCTATGTTGAACACGATCAAATCTTAGTACACGAGTCGATATAACCCCATCTCTAGGAGTCGGCACGATCGCTTCGGAACGCTAATAATGGGTTCGGCAACCTCTTGCCAGCCAGCGCGACTTTTTGCAAAAAAACGACAAAAACCCGATGCCGTCCCGAAGGTATTTTTTGCAGAAATAGCTGAAATACGTCAATGATCTTTTAGTTTTCAATGTAAAATTGAGGAATATCGTTTCCCGACTATCGCTTTGATTAGCAATAATGGCGTTTGGCGGTGCTAAATATTCGATGGTGATTTTGGAAAATTTTCATATTATTTTATATAGGATTTGAATGTTATGATGAAAGATGAGTAGAATGGAACGCTAGACGAATGACTGATATGAAACGTGGTTTGTGTGAAAGAGATGACGAATAAAAGTACGTAAGATGGAAAGAGTCAGAGGATAGATTATTAACATGTCGAAGTACGGAAGGACGGATTAGAAGAGAACAGACTGTAGAAGACGACGTAAGACGTGAAGACGATTAAAGACGATTTTTAAGACAAAATTTAGAAGAAGATATTAAATCGAAGATAATCTGAACATTCTTTGTTTCATTTAACCAGAAACAGAACTATTCCCACATTTATGTTCTTTGCAATGGGAAATACACGCTTAAATAAAATATACCATTTTTTGGTAAACTGATCTGATAACTAGCCTATAGTAAATAGCAATATAAAAAGCTCTTAAGATAAAATCCAGTTTATCTTTGTCAATCTTGCCTCGCTTTGTATAGCTGTGCATAAAACGAGCTGTATCAGTTCGATTCTAGGCAGGAAAACAAGCAAGCATTTTTAGATTACTAATAATAAACTAAGTGCGTGGTGGCCTGTTGGTAAACGGACCAGACGCGGCTGCCAACATGTTCACGGTGGTCGCGGGTTCAAATCCCAGGGCACACCTCTGACTTTTCGGAGTCATGTGTGTATTGATAGTCAATCACCACGCACTAAAACGGTGAAGGAAAACATCGTGAGGAAACCTGCATACCATAGCGATTCATAAGAATTTATATGGTATGTAAGTCCGCCAACCCGCACTAGGCCAGCGTGGTGGACTATATGGCCTAACCACTCTCAATCGTACTCTCGATTGTAGAGTAGGCCCGTGCCCTGCAGTGGGACGTATATGGGCTGATCCAGATCCAGATCCAGAATAATAAACTAGTTTTGACAAGAGCAACACTAGGGTTTCTTGCCCGTTCTTCTCTAGTGAAAACCGCTTTCAAACCGAGTAGTAGATAAAAAATATAAAAATAATGGATTCGATAAATTAATTTCATTTTCATTTCATTTCAATAGTACTAGTCTAAATCCTACTTCGCCACAAAAGTATCCAATCCCTTACACTCAGCACTAATTCTCACCACTTTCTGATTTTCGAATATTCAAAACAAAATTCCAGCAATTACTATAAACTCGAGCACGTTCTCAAAGCCTTTGCAGTTTCTTCTCGGGATGAAGTCACTGAAAACTGTCGAATAAACCGAGAAGCTCGTTCGGAATGGTCGTGTAAACGGAACAATGCCATTGCAACTGCTATAAACATTAAGAGTTCGCATTCGTAAATGAGTGCAATGAGTTCTTCAGCTACTTTATTTGTGTAGTGGTAGTGGGTAGCTGTAAGGTCCTGGCATCGATTGTAAGAGTTTATGCCTAGGCCACTCTCAAACGTACCCTTGATTGTAGAGTACGCCTGTGCCCAGCAGTGGGTCGTATATGGGCTGATACAGATGCCTAGGATTGTCATGCGTTTCTCACTTCTTGGAATCAAAATAATATCAGGAAAATGTGGATAACACTACTACGTTTGCTACTGTTTGGAATAAACAAGAATGACTTTATTTTAGTCATATTTATTTATTTAAAGCTTTATTATATGTGTACACCTGAAACAATATGCATGGTAAAAAAACACAAAACAGAAGGTCTTATCGCACGAGGAGATCTTTTACAGACAATCCACCATAGGATGGATATATGGAGTCTTCATTGGGAAATGGAAAAAAGAATAATCTTCCTTTGAGCTCCTTGATACTTTGAATAAGTATTGATCCTTCATAAACAAGCATAACCTAGTTTTAGTGTTAAATCCAGTATTGATTAGTATGTATATATAATACTTATCTATCTTAGTTCTAATTATAAGGAAAATAAGAAAAACTGCATCGGAATTCTTTGATGGCTATTGATCCAATATAAACTTATTAAGACATTTACAATATTTGATTGGATACCACTCAAGCGAATTCTACATTGCATTATGTTGTCGAAATACAACTAAAACAGTACAGGACCATGCAAATTCTGGTGCCAACACGAAATGCATTGACTAATACGGCTTGGCTATAACTCCACGTAATCTAATACCAGCAGATACATAAAGCAGGCGTCATTGCATTCCAAGTCGTTGCCAATAGTTGCTGATTAACGAGAGCTGATGCTTAGTAAGTTGAGGGGTTTGTGTTCTAGACTGTAGATTTGAAGTCTTATTCATTATAAAATAAAATAACTCACTCAAGGTGAAATTCCTCATGTTTTTCATGCTCGTCTTCATGTGTACCCATACACATTTATCATCATCATCATTATATCAGCCACAGGAAGTCCATTGTTGAACATAGGCCTCCCCCAAGGATCGCCACAATGACCTGTTGGAAGCAGCCTGCATCCAGCAACTTGCTGCAACCTTAGTCAGGCCTTAGTTGTAGGCGGGCGTCCGACACTTCGCTTGCCTGTACGTGGCCTCCACTCGAGAACCTTTCGGCCCCAACGGCCATCGGTTCTACGAACTATGCCCGGCCCACTGCCACTTCAACTTGCCAATCCAATGGGCTATGTCGGTACACTTGGTTCTCCTACGGATCCCCTCATATATACATTTATGCTAAAGTATATCTGGTATAACCTTAAAGTATAGAATACCAAGTACCATAGTAGAAGCATACACTTTTCACTTATTTAATTGTTATTTATCTCGATATAATCGTTGTCAATATTGAGTATTCCTTATTTTATTAAGCTGTACCGTAAAAAGAAATCACTTTTATCGAAAATACACACAGATGTAAATAATATAATTTACAGAGATAGGTCAATGAATCCCAGAGATACAGTAGAAATACCCAGACTAAAAGCATTGAATACATAAAGAACATCGGAGATAAAAAATAAAAAATTGTGCCGTTCAATTTACATATGCATATTATTTTTATGTGCCTGAAAGGATTTCGCCATTACGTTAAGTAATAATGATTGTAAATGAATTATTCATAATGATCTTCATAAATAAGAAGAAAATAGTTTAACGAGTATACTTCAATTAGTTTTGAAGTATTTATGATGGAGTTTTTAATAAATCCTTAATTTAATAAAAGAAAATGCAAAGTCAATTATTAAGAGAGCACCAGGTTTTAAACTTCAAAATATAACCAAAGCTGCACAAAAATACCCAAACACATGCATCTAGCTCACATTGTTTCCGAACAACTAAGTTCCCGCAGCAACCCGTTTGTTAGATTTAGTTGGAGCTTAAGAATTTTTCTAACTAAACCGCATATCGTCCAGCTATTAAGATAAAGTCCGACTGGCTCTGGCGTGGCCCATAACGATAGCATCGGCCGACAAATGGCCGCTTGGAAGCAGTTTCGGTTGCATAATGAGCAAACAGCGCCATAACTTCACTCGGCACTTGCACCATATACATATAATGCCAATATTATTTTAGCTTAAGAGCCTGCATTAACCGACGTTGAAGTTTATTTTGTAACATGTTTAAATTATGCTATGTAAATATATTGGTAATTTATATTTACAATTTTACCTCATTTGTTATTTACAGTAATAAAATGTGGTAATTGTATTATTTACTAGCGACCCGCTCCGGCTTCGCCCGGGTTTACGTACAATTTTTTCAACTATGTTAGATATCCTCTTGATATACTTTCATCAGATATAATATAGGACAAATGGTGGACGAAAGATGAAATTACTTATTAAATCAGTCCAGTAGTTTCAGAACCTATTTAATCCAAACAATCAAAACATATTTCCTCTTTATATTAGTAAAGATTTGCAATACATTTTGATCACGTATAAATTAATTGTACAAGTTAGCTCCATCGTTCCTGTACTGAAATATCTCCTAGCACGTTCCTAGTATTTTAGAGTGGCGACCTCGCACCATGTAAAAGTCAAACATAGAGTTAGATTTTTCAGGCTTCAGTCTTTTCTTTTTTCGAATGGACCGTTTCTGTTAGCCTCTGATGGATTTTACGGCTTCGGCACACAGGGCGAGGCAATTTCGAACTCTATTCACAAAAAAATTGGGCTCAATTTTGAAGCACGGAGATTAAAGGCATCCTGGAAGTTTGGAACTCAGCTTTAGACAGCTGCTGGAATAGATGAAGTTAGGAATGACGCCTATGTACGTTAAAACTGGACTGAATTTTCTTTGGGGCCGTCTGCGCATGCGTGACTGAGGCGATACCGAGGCGATTATGTCCCTTGTGAGATCGCCTGTAGTTGTGATGTTATCAGTCCCATCTCGTCTTAAATGACTAATGTATTTGTTGAAGTTGAATATATTTTAGTTATTAAAGAACTGACAAAATTTGTCTTCGATTCATTTGACAATGGTACACTGCAGTCAATTGGTTAACACCGGCTATGAAACGATTGTATTAGAGTTCAATGCCTGTATAAAATGTGTTGTGAAATTTAAACGTAACTCGCAGCTTGTTATATCCACGAAGTAAGAATTTTATCTTAATACAGGGCCAATATTACTTATGCACATTAGTTGATCGATGACAGTACAATTATTTCACATCCATCATATAAATTCTAAAACATCTAAATAGTTCATGTCTGTTATATCAAAGGTTACTGGATAAAGAACATTATTATTTTGATTATTTTGTTTACTCCTTATTTTTTTATTTTTTAGTGCAATGGACGCGATGTGCAATTATAAAGCAATGCTTGGTATTCCACTGATAATAAGATGTTAAGTCCCAATATGTCCAAAAGTTACTCTGGCTACAATGTCCTTCAATCCGAAACACAACAGTGCATTTACACTGCTGTTTCGCTCGAGAAATAGACATTGCGGTCGTACCTACCCAGGCCGCCTCTCACATATGAGAACTGCCACCAGCAATTTCACACATTCACAATTTGAACTATTTCTGATCGCAGAATATAACTTTAGGATATCTTCTCTGAACACAATTTTATCCCGATACATAGCATGAAGTGTGGACATAATACTAGCAGCAGCGTCCGCACAACGGCTGTATAATGTGCCGCGTGCAATAACCGCGCCATTACCATACCGACTGCTTACAAGCCGACAGATATGTCTTACTACACGTGCTTAGTGACTCGCTTGTTGGTCACTTCATATGTTAGATGATAGTATTCGTAGTAAAATGAAAATGAAAATTATTTATTGATTACATTAAAATGTTCTACATTATTTAGATTCTTTTATATTTAATATGAGTAAGTCGAACAGACGAAGAATTAGCGGGGTTACTCTTTAAAAAATATACGAACTTCGAATATTCCGAACATTCGTTGTTCGACGTCCGGAGTAAGATATAAGATTTCCACTTCTAAAAATCAATACTATACTTTATTATGCTTATCACTTTCTCCGAACTTAGTCTATGGTATAGAGGAGTCCAACATTTTGTGGACTATCTAGGCACATTTGCGAAGTTTTACATACAACGTCGGAACGTTCGTATCGTTTTTACAGAGTAAACCCCCAGTATCCTCGGCTTCGCCAACGCAATGAATAATTGATATTTGATTGTATAAATGATTATTTCGATTCGTTCAGATACTAGTGTTAGGTTTCACACTGCGAGTAGGTATCTCATATGTGATAAACCACCTAGGTAGTTACCACCCCAATGTATTTTTCTTCTATCAAACACACTAAATGCATTATTTTGTTCCGGTTTGAAGAACTTAACATCTTATGTTTTAGGATAGCTCAGTAGAATACCAAGCATTGCTTCTGTCCATTCGTGGTCATATTGCTAACAATCAGGTGAATGTTATGCTCGTCTCGCCGTACATGTATAAAAAATTTTCTTAAAATGATGGTTACTATTAGAATTATTTCTTTTTAATCAATCCAGTTTAATTATTTTATGAACTAGGTTTGCTTATTTATTAGAAAACTTAACACATAAAAGTAACCCAATTGTAGAATTATTATTAGCCAAGATCACGGGCAATTTTATAAGTCCATCCACTACCTAAATAAGACTTAGGTAATTTTTAAGAAACGACTCAAACTTTAAAACTTTTATTTGTTATTATCTTGCGTTGTCTAAGACGAAATTATTTCAGCAATTCAGAATCTCAAAATGTATTTAAGAAAATGTGAAATGGCTATAACAAAACGTAGCCTTAACATTATCCACATCCATACCACTTGATGTATTTCTTGGCAGGCGTCCGGTTAAATTTCACTTTACATTTCTGGGTGGGCGATAAACGTCCGCAATATAAAGCGATCCGGGCCGGTAATGTATTCAGAACCAATTGAATATTCGATTTTAAGCAGCCCTCCAATACGGCATACAGTCGTCGTTATTGCTGGTAACTAAGGATTTGCAATTGTCGAATGTGAAGTGAGGAACTTGTGTTGCGTATTGTATCTACTCGGTTTAAAGTTTGGACTGTGTTGCAAGTGTAATGCAAAAAGTTTGACATGAATAATTGTTGTTTGGAATAGAAAATGTATGAGGGGTAGTATTCAGAGCAACAATATATTGAAAAATATGACAGTTAACTTTGTTGTTTTCTTCTTTATTTAGCTTTATGTACTGGGACGATACTACGACATGATCTAGTGTTGTCTCACTAATTGACATAATAGTGTTGGCCTGCATTAAAACATGCAGGCTCTATTTTATTTTGAATATTCCACAGTTTTATACGGATATGTGTGGATATCGCTAATATCCAGAGAAGTCAGGTCGCAGGTTCGATCACCACACCGAACAAATATTAGTGTGTTTCCTTCATATCTGGGTATTTGTAAGACCAAAAAGTCTAGTAGTTTCCGATATCCACGACACACACATCTTGGTGTGGTTCCAGGACTATCTTTATGACTGTTGGGTGTATTTATTGTTTATTTATTACAAATCCATTCAAACTTTGAAATTATTTCTAAGTGCGCACAACCCATACTAGGCCAGCAAGGTGGACTCTATGGCCTGACCTCTCAACCGTACTCTCGATTGTGGAAGAGGGTCGTGTCCTGCAGAAGGACGTATATGGGCTGATACAAAATAATATCTAGATCAAAATTGTAACGTGTACACTTCGTGTACATAATCAGTGCGTAAGCTTACGTCAGCGATGACGTCAATGGAAATCTGCCCCAACCTCCCGTTGTATGCGTAGTTATAAAAATAACAGTTTACTGCCGCAGCGGGGCGCCTGAACAACTGACACGAATCTCTACACTAGCGGAGGCCCGCAACAGGGCTCGTAGCCTCAAGCTTGCTTTATTTATTTTTTATTAACATTGCCGCATTTCTAACCTTGGTGGTAGGTCTCTCATATGTGAGTGAGTACTGTTGTGTTTCGGTTTGAAGGACATAGTATCTACTGGACGTATTGAGACTTAACATCTTATATCTCAGGATGGCGAGCGCAGTGGAATACCAAGCATTGCTTTGTAATTCGAGGTTTTGTTTGGTTTTGCTAATGTTTATGAGCGGATGTAT
Organism: Hyles euphorbiae; assembly: GCA_023078785.2. Classification (NCBI taxonomy): domain Eukaryota; kingdom Metazoa; phylum Arthropoda; class Insecta; order Lepidoptera; family Sphingidae; genus Hyles; species Hyles euphorbiae. Next base: position 569,934 of record CM041049.1, read on the forward strand.
CGCTCAACATCAAGCGAACGACAGGCTCGTCTCGCCGTTCGTTGCAATAAAAAACTATAATAAAACCTCAAAAAATACAATGACATAAAAGACGAAATTAAAAATGTTTCTAAAATGTCAAAAGTAGTTTCCACCACGAGAGTAAATCCCACGCAATTGTCTCAGGGCTTCATCCGTAGACAATTTTTAAACCTATTTAGTGTCCTTTTCGAACGAATTTTAACCACAATACATTTTAAAAATGATTATGAATAAGGGCATCAATCTATAGAAGCATATTTATATCCAAATAAGACTAAAATCTTTCAATATGTGTGAAATAGCAATAAAGTGACCAAAAATAATAATACTAGTGGACAACTGACCCTATTCTTCTCACTAGTGAAAGCCCGCGGCGCCGTCTAACATCAAGCTCGCTTTATATTTTTAGAAAGGAGACATTGCTACACGTCACCTGTTTGGCTTTGTACATTGTGTTCCGTTTTGTTTGACAAGGGTTGGGGTGGTTCTGAGTATTTAATTAGTTTACACTCCTAACATAGTAGATAATATAATTCGATAAAAAGAATTTGCATCAATTTAATCACTTGTTTACTCCTTCCTATAATCCTGAGTCATTCCACAGTAGCGTGAAGTCTGCAGTCCGGCAGGATTGCATCGAATAGCATGTGACCGCTGTCTGATGCCATTCAATGCACTATCCAGACTTACCACCAGGTGCAAGGCAGTTACTTTGCAGTGACAGAAAAAATAAAACGACTACACACTCTCAGAAACCAACTATAAAAATCCAAATTAGATTTATCATAATTTATTATGCTGTTAATAGTTTTCAATTTTGAGAGCGTCCTACTTTAATATTGAAATAAAAACAAAGTTCTGATCCAATTAAAATTCTACCTCTAGGCTGTTAGCATAATATTTATTTTAAAATAGGTTGTTTTCATAATATTTTATACTTGTTTTCAATAACAAGTCATTATAATTAAAGCAATAACATTTCAAGAAATTAAATGATCTTCATTGAGTTTTGAAGCGTGGGCGTTTTGAGGGGATATTTATTTTATTACGATGGGAAAATTGTAACTAATTTCAGTGAAACTTTGAGTGAACCGCCAACTTTACCAATTAAAGTGATTTCAATTTATTTCTGCAACCGCCTTTGAGATTATTTTCAGGTTGACGATGTAGATTGCTAAAAAGTGAAATACACATATTATGCAAGGAAAAATTTGTTTTCAAATTGGTGACATTTAAAAGGTTAGTGTTGGCTGTGAAATTTAACTTTTTTTTACATGTACGACGTAAAGAAATAAAAAATTGGTATATTAGAAATTCTAAAATATACGTTTTTATTACTTTGGGTACACACGTGGTAAAACAGTTGCTGTAACAATTATACTAAAAAACTTCCGTCAATAATTTATGCATTAATTGTTTAGCCACCTCAAAGTAAACACAAAATATCCAGTATGATAGATACTTTGTCCTGTCTAATATATATTTTGGTAAACTTGAAAAATAAGGCCAGCGTGCATAACTTAATTCTCGCAGACATTTCAAGCATCAAATAAATTCGTACCGGAACCAGTCTTGTGTCAAGAAGAGCCATAAGCCTTCATTAGTTCAAGACGACTTGAAGTTTAAAAAATCAGACAGTATGGCGGACTCTCGTCAAACTCGCCACTGAACTGGAGCCAGCGTTGGCCATGCAAGGACACTTCAACGCGACAATTGTTGGTTGCGACGTTTTTGTTGGATTTTCAGTTCGTGATTCTAGAGAATTTTCAGTGTTACAGATTAATTTTTTTGTGTTTGCGAAGGATTTGGAATGGATTCTAATTTTATTCAAGTTCAAGGTGTATAAACATAATTGGAATTAGACCTTAATGTCTTTCCTAAAAGTGTTAGGGTATTTTGAAGTGTGGGTCGAATATCACTACATAGTATAAAACAAAGTCGCTTTCTCTGTCACTATGTCCCTTTGTATGCTTAAATCTTTAAAACTACGCAACGGATTTTGATGCGGTTTTTTTAATAGATAGAGTGATTCAAGAGGAAGGTTTATGTGTATAATACGTGCATATTATTGTAGAGAAATCTATATGCACCCGAGCGAAACTGGGCCGGGCCGCTAGTATTCTATAATTCTTGATTTCATTGGTAAGTAACTATCGCTGCCTATAATATATGTACATAACACAATAATACTATGTATTGTGTCCGCCCTATTGTAAGCAAACTCACAAACTTACAAAGCGAGGTTAGTAAATTCAACACAAAATGCAATAAGAATGCGGGTTCTTGAAGCGTAATGTGACGGGGGAAATATGTCACGCAGTATTGCATGCATGTCTTGTGGAGCCGAGTAGAATATGGCGGGATAAAGCGGCTGTCGTTTAGAACTAAATTATGAATGGCGAGTCTAACGTATTGAGAATTATTTAGTATATTTTCCTTGGTTTACTTCTCAACCCATTTTTATGCACCTTCTTAATTAATCTCTGCACCGCCCTAGGGTTGGCTGCTAGAAAATGCCTTTGGCATTAAACCCCGCCTGTATACTGCTTTGTATATGAAGGATTAAATATATGAAATAAATTTAACGATAATAAATACACCACATCTTATTTTATGTTATTAAATAGTATATCAGACGATATAAGTCTATCGTTGGGCTTGGACTAAAGTATTACATGCTGGTCTATTACAAGCTAACTTCCAGTATTAGTATCAGCCGATATACGTCCCACTGCAAGCCACAGGCATCCTCTACAATCGAGAGTACGATTATGAGAGATTGGGCCGTATAGTCCACCACACTGGCTTAGTGCAGGTTGGCCGATTTTAACAAAACAACATAAATTTTTTTAATTAATTGGGTCGATATTTCCTTAACTGTAAAATTGTGTTGTTATTTACATATACACCAATGAATTCCAACGGTAAAGGTGTATACTATGAATCAAATCAGCACCTTATTAGATCGCGCCCATCATTAAGAGTAGCCTACCAAGCTTAACCCTGATAGAATAATAATTTCATCCAATTACGAATGTCTAACTAAAACCGAAATTAAATTGAATTTTTCTTTTCATTATCAGCCCGGTGTCTGGAATTTGTGCCCGATATGTCGATAGGCACGCCCCCTATGATATCTTGGGACGGAACATACAAGATAAAATGTGGGTGTATTAGCACCTCTGCCTACCCCTTCTAAGAAAAAGGCGTGAATGTATGTATACTACTAAAACTCAAAAATTACAACATAATCTTACAAAACATCTTAACCAAAAAGATCAAAGCTTATTCCAAAATTAAATCCAATCAGTAAATAAAGAGGGGCCGTCCTCGGTCCGGCTCAAGTGTTCTCCATGTGAAAAGTAACTGATATTGTTGATTAAGAAGCTAACAACGTCTCGAAAGCGGATTATGCTCTTATTTTATAAGTTTCTCTATACCCTGGCTTAAAGTGAAGATTGCATGGGTTTACTTTGCGCTGTATCTGAGTTTTATAAACATTTATATAGTTTAAGGGTCGGTACAAGTACAATGTTGTATTCTACTGGTAGGTCTCTTATATGTGAGAGGCTGCCTGGGTAGATACCACCGCAATATACATATGTCTCCCGCCAAACAGTTTAAATGCACTGTTGTTTTTTGAAGTGAAAACTTCTTTAGCGGCGTTGAGCACTTTTCTGTAATGGGTATAAAATCTTAAACTCGCGTCAGGACACGTGACCTGATCGAAAAAGCGTAGGCCGGCAATGACGTTTACTTTATAAACATCTTAGTAGGACGGATGGAGAGTAGACAGCTATCCCCTCTCTACAGCGCGGCGAAAATGTATGCCTGGGCCTACTGTTTCTTTATTTTTCAGTTTCACCCACTTTTTCCAAAATTGTCGACGACGAAAAGCGTAAGACGGATGGAGAGTAGACAGCTGTCAGTTAGCTGTCAGTTTATAAAGCTTTGATGAATTGCCAATGATTTTGAGTGGAGATTTCAACATAAACTTCGCAGACGATAAAAATCAACTATTAATTGAATTTTTAAATAATGAATTTGGTTTAACTATGTCGAATGATCGCAATCTTAGCACAACGAAATACAAAACTACTATTGATGCGGTCTTTATTAGACATTTAAATAGGTTCGAATCAAAACTGTTCGTTTCTTACTTCAGCTACCATAAACCTATCGTATCAGTTTTAGAGATTGGCGATGATAGTTCTGGTAATGATGATGGTGAAAAAGTCGTTGAAATTATGGATGAAAGTTGATTTTTCGGAGAGATAAACTTTTTAATGTAAAATAATTGTAATAGTTTTAAAGTGTTAAATTTTTAATGTAATATAAATTGTCATGTTTGTGTACGATAGCGCAATAAATGAATATTGTATTCTACCACATAAATGATAGTACTTTTATACTGATAAAGCAATTGGTGCAAAATTATTCCCTAACCATTCCAAAATATCAAACATGCTCAACGTTAATAATCAAGTTTTCACTTCTGCCGGCACTCCCGGAGTGCAACCCGTCTTTTTTTTTCTTTAGTTTTTCTAATTTTTAGTAGATGAACAGGGTTCGAATACAAAAAAATAATTAAAAAATTACGTGAGCAATGCCGTGTTTCAACTATTCCATCAACAGCGTACTTCTACCACAAATAATCTTAAAAATCAGGAGGAACATTCCAAACAGGTTACTAAAAACACACACAGCATACATAATAACAAAAATAACTTACTTCCTATGAGTTCGTTCGACAAATATAACTTTGCAATACGCTTAAGTGAGATGGTCTGAGTGGAGGAACAACCGCATTTAGTTAGAAAATACTAGTCTAAAACGTTAGCTATGGTTACATAAAGTATGAGTCGGTAGTTTGAATTGAAAATGCAATGGATGGCTCAATAATTTTGAAACCACACTGATTTTGGTCGACTTGACTAGGCTAGACTAGACGCATTGAAAACTTATAGCTTCGCAGTTTAATTTGGTCAGTGACGTTCTCAGGAACCGAAAAATACTCATTGTTACACATTTTCTGATAATTTTATTAATTCTTAGGTATTATGATATTTATACCCGCCCTAAGCATGTTTGGCATACTACATAATCGTCATAAAAGCATTTCGTAGTAGAACAATTTTCGGAAAACTATTTTACAACAATCATATAAATTAACGTCAAATATCGATTTCACGACTTCAAGCAAACCAACAGGTATTCCTCACAACTCGAAAATAAAAAAAGCAAATTTGAATACATTATAAAGAGAAAAATACAGACATGAGGCAACGCGAGGGTACAGTCGACGACACAATCCGAGCTGTATCGCGCCCCGGGGAGCTGTGCCGGCGCGTCCCAACTATCAACTTTTGTCATTACTACCCTTACGTACGGATATAGGGGTTGTACAATGTCTGTCAACTTTCAGCCACTTTACCGCTCAGTTTACTCGGCTCTGCTCTACCTAGTTTATACATCGCTTTGTGAATTCACTAACTTTTTTGGCAGTAAGTGTTATTGTAATAGCCCTGTGAAAGTGGCTCCCAATTGTAGAAAGCGAATACACGGCAGTGACTCTATTTGCCAGTCGACTCGACGTTGTTAAGGATAAAACTAATGCTCGTAAATATTACTCTACTTTTCCACTCTACATTTATTTACCTTAGATAAAAGAAGGTAAATATTACATACTATTTTTATTGACGTGACAACGTCTTAAATTAGGTTGCGGCTGGGAGTCACTTATGAAAAAGTGTAACGCCCGGTAACGTTACGATGAGTCACCGAACGAGAGAGAGGCCCGCCGAATGCCTTGCGTCTCTCTCCCACTCAACTATGATCGGTCTGCCGCGCGCGCAGCACTAGAGAATTAGGCGCATTGAATCGGCGCATGCTTGTGTCTCTGTCTTTGTCTTTCTCGAACGTTCTTGGCGTTGGAAAAACAAGAAAGCGTCACAATACAAGTTCACACGTGTGGTTAAAGTATCGTCAGCTGTGTCTGTAGTGAAAATATGGAGTGCTTAGATTCGTCATTACATGTACAATGTTTTAGTAAACAAAATATATTTCTATAGTTAAAATTTTTGCAATTCTTATTTTCATTCAATTCCTTGTTCCTATTGTGCAATTTAATTATATTCATATCAATAAATATTCTACCGAGAAAAAGACGTTGTCACGTAAAATCTTCGCCCGTAAAACCGACTTTACAGGCAACCATTTTTTTTATTATGGCTCATGCTATTTAAAGTTCGTTATTCAGTCAAAAATTATTTTATAATTGCGTCGTACTAATGTCAATGTAATCGTAAAAATAAAACAATTTTCAGAAAGTTATAGAATACAGTTTTTTAAAACTTTGAAGTAAAGGAAAGCTTTCACTACCAATGAAGTCATTTTAATATTAAACTGTTACCAATGAAGTCATTTTAATATTAATTGAATAACCAATGCTACTTTCCGAATTATGTAATGAGAACCAAATTAATTTGTATCTAATAACCTTAACTACTTGTAATATAATTAAAATTCCAACGACAAACTTTATCCACAATTCAAATACGAATATAAATAGGTTTCATTCCACAGTGGTCAATTAACGCAACAAAACATCAATCACTCATTTTCGACAAAATGTCTAGTGGTTTATGCTTCCCTTATTTTAGCCTACAAAAAGCGAGTTGATACGTAATTGAATTCCAATGAAAGAGCCTACAATGAAATATTTTGTTTCACATTTGCACACGATACCCGCGTTTTTAGGTGACGAAATGGTTTTGTTTGTGCCAAATTACTTTATTTCATAGATATGAATTTCACGTTCCCAAATTGAAGAAAATTTAATGTTCTGTTTTATAAATAAATGGCCGGGATCATATTACTTTGCAAGAGTCAAATCTTCTTAAGATATTTGATTAAATTAAGACAATCTTGACTAAAATTAATAAGATTTTTTTTGTTATAGAAATATAAAACTAGTTTAACATAAACAAGATTTATTGATTTAAATAAGTATGTCAGGTACAACATTCGTATTTTTTCTTATATTTTATTTTCTTGGCTTGGCTACCACCATTTTCCTACTTTCATTCACTCCAGTCGGTCCAAAGGTTGCATGAAAGATGTCACCGAAAGCAATAAGATCGCCACTTGCATCGTGATTTTGGATAACTCATTTGTTCTGATTTTATTTCTTGTTTGTTTGTTTATAAATAAAGTGTAAAAATAAATAAATGAATAATTAAAATATTTATATGAAGCCAAAAAATCTCATCAATTTCTGACTCAACTTTCTCGAAGGTTAGACCGCGATGAACGATAATTGAATTTCTTTTGCAATAAACTCAATGCCAAATAATCCGAAACTCCCGGAGCTGTTAAAATACTCGCTCATTTAACCATCTAGGATTTATGTTTCCGGCTCAGCTTGTTATTAAAATCCCTCTATACATTTTTTAAAATATTTTTTTATACACACACAATGCCATTTACAAAAATCTGACTCTACATTCTGCACTCTTACTGCGAAATAAAATAATACAAGCATAACAATGGCTTGTGTGAAAATATCAGTTTTGATTGTTAGTCAGACCATCAGGAAATATTCAGTTACTACCGTGAAAATTCATCGGAAAAATGTCGCCCGGCAATTTTTTCGATCTAGAGTATACACTTAATAATTATAATCTTTTAGTTTGACAATTTTTGATTGCCGCAGTTTTGTATTGAACAGCGTTGTGTACACACATAAACTGCGAGGGTATTTGTTGAATGTGTTTTTTGCGAATTCCGCATCCCACGAGTTGTATATGGTGTAATATATTTTAAAAATTTTGGCTATTTTTTTATGCATTTTGGTTTCATTTCCATTTGTCAACATAATTATACTAGCAGAGGAAAGTTCCCTCTACTCTACCATTTTAATGAAACGTATAATGTAAGTAAATTCATAACCAATGATTAATATATCAAAGAATTAAAGTTGTTTCATAAATCTATTTCTCGTGATAAAATATATGTAAGTTTCTTGTAACGTAGTACACCGCCAGAGGACGCTAATGCCGTTATTCTAACTGTTGACTCTATCTCCATTTATACAATGTACTCTGTTATAGAAACCAAGTACTGATACAATGCCTTTTACTACAAGTGATAATATAAATACGAACCCGAAAATTGCCATAAACTTGCGGGTACAGCTAGTTATCAATAAGAATAAAACTTTTACCTTTTCGTTCGAAAAGGGACTGACAGACGTCCTAACTTTGGCAGGCCAGATTGTAGCGAATTTGAATTTCAAAACAGTTTGTAGTTGTGTCGGCACTCTCAATCATAAAGGACTGTGTAACGAATTTATGCTATCCACACAAGAGGCTGTACTTTACGTCACAAATACGTGTAGGCGACCTGGTCCGTCTAGACCTTGTATAAATTACGGACTCGACATTTCTAAAATTCTTGTTCGATAAGAAACATTTTTAGCATACCATTAGGTTGTGGAGCAGTTTGCAGTTGCACTAATATATTTATTTATATAATCTTGAGTCTTATGAGCGGGGAGACTTCTCTCTCTTTCATTCAATCAACAACATAGGCTGATATATTAATTTTTAATTATTATATCAGCCTATAGGTTCGCACTAAATTAACCACTCTCACTCTTCAGGCACAGAAAAGCCACTACTGCAAATATGTATTCCCCAAGGATTAACGTAGTAACCACTAGAAACAGTAATTTTATCGAGTTATAAGACAAAGAGCATTCTTGCTAGGGGACTTGCAATTCTTCAACCTTTAGTATCAATTGCTGCAAGTTGCTCTTAATCTTAGCTTACTGGTTGTAATAGAACTCAGAGTACTCTTTCCTCTCGTATTACGCTCAAAGCCAAGTCATTTGTCCATTTTGGAGCCAGTATTAAATCTTAATGTTAACTCTAGTTTCTGTCTTAACAACTAAAGCAATGAACAACCGGGGTCGTGTAAATTAGATTTAAGGAATGGAGGGATTTCCAATTTTAGAAACTTGACCTGTTCATTTGAACCGTCTTATTCCAACTTATTCAGACCTGTAGATGCTTGTATGTTATGAATTGTTTATCAAACCGTTAAAATATTTTTTTAAGTATAGATCATGGAAATATTATCGTACCCTTTTTTACATTTTCATGTTTAAGTAAGATTCTCATGCTAAACCCAAAATTCAAATATAAACCAAAATATTGCCACCTTATTGCAACGAATACTTTGAAAACTTACATTATACAATTAGATGTTATATCAATAGATTCTCAAAAGTACCATCTTTCCTTTCCCGCTATCAAACTGACATAATGTAATGTTTAATGTTCCGTCAAGCTCTCAAAGTATTTTTATTACCCTGAAAAGTCTACAAAACCGCGCAGTTGTTTTCTGATACGATCGTAAAATAATTTTCCCATAAAACCCTGAAATTACTCCTCAAGCAAACATATTACCAATAAAAAGGGATAATCAGCCTATGAAATGCTTATCAAATAGGCCTTTTTAGCAATCGAGATGGGCCACCGACGCGATCGTGCGTCTCGCTCTAACAGTGGGTTAGAAAAGGACGGTGATATGGAAACATTTTTAAAGGGATGCTAAGAAAGGAAGAAAATTGTTCGGCCTAAAGTACGTATATTAAATAGTGTACGCACAGACACTAACACCCGCCGTGATGGAGCGGAAAATTGTTTTCAGGAGTACTCTGTATAATACGGTTATATCTTCCAAGATGGGCTTTTTTTATAATTAACTGCTCTTAAAGGATCTTTCTTTCTAAACAAATTTATTGACAGGCGATTGTGAATTTTCAGTATCTCAGAATGGTCCAAATTAAAGTTGTTTGCTAATTATATCTATCATTTATGTTGTATTATCGTGAGTTAATCAAATGGTTAAGCAATTGTATCTTATGGTAAAAATCTAATTACCGCTGCTATGTACCCATGGCACCTGAAGTATCCTAGGCTTAGAAGTATTGGTAGCTTTTAAAAATAGAAAATAAAGCGGTAAATTTTTTAAATTTACAGAAATCTATTCAATTTTACTTTTGTAATATATAAAGTTAAACTTTATCTATAACAAAATTAATACTGCTACGTCATTGGTACGATTATCGGACCATCCTACACTTCTTACTGTCAATAATAAAAGCTATTGGCATGTACTTCATTATCTTCATTCTGTATCAGCCCATTTACGTCCCACTGCAGGGCACGGGCCTACTCTACAATCGAGAATACGATTGAGAGTGGTTAGGCCATATAGTCCACCACGCTGGCCTAGTGCGGGTTGGCGGACTTACATACCATAGAAATTCTTATGAATCGCCATGGCATGCAGGTTTCCTCACGATGTTTTCCTTCACCGTTTTAGTGCATGGTGATTGACTATCAATACACACATGACTTCGAAAAGTCAGAGGTGTGCCGTGGGATTCGAACCCGCGACCACCGTGAACATGTTGGCAGTCGCGTCTAGTCAGTTTACCAACAGGCCACCAAGCACTTCATCTTCATACATATTCATTTACTACAAAACACCCACACGATTACATTCAGGAAAACAATAAAAATCCAATAAAACAATAATTCCTACTCATGACATCTTTATCCAGTCTATCCCGTATTATTCACGTATCCAGGAACAAATAGGGATAGATGAAGAATAATTGTTTGTTATGCCTGTCGCGCCGCCCTATCTATTTTTCTCTTATTATGTGACATTTTTTGTTCCTAGTATGTTACGGTTGAACTATCTTCGGAAAACAGCAAAAAGGCCACGGTAAAAGGTTTTGTTTGGACACTGTTGTTTTAGATTAATGGACTCTGTGTTGTCTCTGTAATTCTTGAGAAAATATATCAAATATAATATTCTTTATTATCATAATCAATACTCACGTTTACAATGTTATATAAGTACTAGTATATTATTTGATATGGTATAAGATAAATACTTGTAGAATAATATTCTGTAATATTTGAGGATCGTATAAATATTGCTGAACATAGGCCTCCCCCAATGATCTCCACAATGACCTGTTGGAAGCGGCCTGCATCCAGCGACTTCCTGCAACCTTAGTCAGATCGTCCGTCCACCTTGTGGGCGGGCGTCCGACACTTCGCTTGCCTGTACGTGGCCTCCACTCGAGGAGGAGGCCTATGTTCAGCAGTGGACTTCCTGTGGCTGATATGATGATGATGATGATGTATAAATATTTATTCACTTGCTGAAATTATATTCAAGCTTTATTATTTCTTAACCTTATATTTTCATCAAAACTACCAGAGGATAAAATAGGTGATATTTCTGTTCAAACAGTTTTAGAATTCAAAGTAATTATTTTTAGAATATTTATTTAGTTTTATTTTATTTATTTATTATGCTAACATTATGCTTACAATAATTACTTAAACTATTTTATACTATATACATATATTTTTTCTGGTAAACATAACAATTATAAGTGTTAACAATTTCACATATCTAAGACAATATTTTAAAAATATAGACGAAATGAAATAAAACAAGCAACGTCCAAACCAGAAAAGATAGACCTTTCATATCGTCCCACGCATTTTTTTAAAAGTCTGATTGTATTGAAGCCGTCCTTGTCTCACCGAAAATGATTATAGTAGGGTCGAATGGTGCTTTGTCCATTCATGTGTCAACTTCTGATACTATTAGATAGGTACTTTTTTCGCCTGGCCTACGTTTCGACAAGGGCCATCCATCAATTTTGTTTGTCGTTTCTTGTGTACGCCATATTTTCGAACAAAGGGTCTGCGTAGAAACCGACTTCTCTTTTCTGCATTTTTATGGAAGTTAATAACTGGTTGTGGAAGCCACTAAAGTAAATTATATGGAAATTTTAATTTATATACACATAATTTAAAAGACAGTGGTATATGGAAAAAATACAAGGTGTATGAAAGTACATGAAACTTATGAATTGACAATATGTTTATCCGAAACAAATATTTAGGTAATTCAAACATGATGACATGATTTTCTCGGCATCGTTTTTATTATTGTCGGCTTTTTACGTGTTGCTCCACAAAATAACTGGGTCGAAAATTAAGGTACTTACTGTAATATATATACGACTCCTCTAATATAGAAGTTAGTAATAAAAAAGTATATTAAAATTTTGCTCGTGTCTAGCAAATAATATAAATATAATATTCATCTAATAAAAGATTCAAAACGAATGAAATCACAAAGTACACGGTATTATACGGCCTAGAAAACGTTTAAACGTGAATACATCACGCAATGTTTGGTATATTTTATTGCAAAGATGAATTTATTTCTTCGATCTACAGATGTATACAATATGTTTTATTAATCTATTCTCAAAGAAATACTTTATAAATGACCATTCTAGGCTCATATATAAAAAAATATACAGATATAGACAAAAAAGTTAATCTAATTATTTTTTAATTACGACTGCCTCGGTGGCGTAGTTGTACTATGATACGGTTACCAAGCTGAGATCACGGATTCGAATCCCGTGACGGGCAAAGTGAAATTGGATTTTTCTATTCATTATCAGGCCCTATTCAGGAATTTGTGCCCGATATGGCGATAGGCATGCCCTCTATCACATTGTTGGACAGAAAAACAAAATCTCAATAATGGTCACCGTAAATGAAATATACAGGGTATATCAAAACTGCTACCGAAAACGAAGCTGGGTGGTAGTTTTAGTGACTTCAGACAGAATGCAACTAAAGGACCTGGACAGTTTCTGCCTAGTTACTTTTTATCATGTACAAAAACAAAGCAATAATTGAATGAATATAAAAAATCAACTATTAATTTAAGAATATGTCATATTTCTGTAGAAGTTTAGGGAGTAATATAAAGTTTAATAAGATTTTGCATTGATTGATGACCCATTTCCGCCATTGTTGGCCCTGCATAAACGTTTCGTTCGCAGTAAAGCAAGTGTAGGAAAAAAATAATAACTTTGTCTAAAATATTCCTAAAAATAATCTATAAGTAGGTAATAGGTCATAATAACTAACAATACTAAATATATATAAAGCAATGTTTGTAGTATATACTTACACATATATTCTTCCCATTTTTAAACACTTTCATTGCAACAACTAAACGCTGCAGTAAAATACTTGACACTTGACAGTTGCTTGACAGGAACCATGCTTTGTCTATTTGTTTACATTGTGACACAATTAAAATACGTCTCGGTGTATATTTTGTGTAACTTATAAAATATTAGTTCCTTTAAATTCCAAATTCGATGATAAAGCATTTATGTAAACGTATTCTTATTAGATTCAATAAACTGACGGATAACCTACAAAACCTAACCTTAAAATAAGATATGTTTTTGTAAATATCTAAAAACCCTGAACTTCATAGGCTTTGTAACTTTTATGTATTAATCTTGGAACAAACCTTACCCCAACAATGCAAAACTAATTGATGTAGACGAGATTTGAAGTACTAGGCACAGCGCCATACAAAAACTGCCATGTCCTTTTGTGCAAAAAATGGTGACTTTTTTTTTGTTATTTTTTTTTTATATCGTTGAATAAGGGTGGTATATACATAGTTTTTTTCTTTAATAATAGTGTACACCCTTTTATTTTTAAAGACACTGTGGTACACGAGGCTTTAAAACATTATTTTAGCAAAAACTAAGGATTTACCACCCAAACTCGTCGATATTAAAAAAATAATTTAAAAAAATGTCTCGTTTCTTTCTTTTGTTTCTTTGCAAAATTTTTAGTCACTTTGTGTTTGTAGTCACTAAAACCACCACCAGGCTTCGTTTTCGGTAGCAGTCTTGATATACCCGGTATAAATACACCCAACAGTCACATATATCGTCCTGACCCCACACTAATGTCGATTCTTGTTTCGTGGGTATCAGGAACGATGAGAGACTTTTCGGTCTCAGAAACAACCAGACTCTAGACAAATAATTGTGGGCCTTACTGAAATTTATTTTGGTGCGGGGATCGAACCCGCGGCCTCTGGTATCACAACCCGCATATAACTAAGTGCGCCACGGAGGCTGTCTAAATGGTCTGTATTTTTAATTATCTATAAATTTAATGAATGACTGATGATAATGTAATACGCTACTGGCGGCCAGCGTATCAACATTTAGCAATTTCCGGTAATTAATTTATATTTCAATTAATTTAACATTATCAATTAAAGTGATATATTTTTGTTGGGATAATACTTACTTCAATGAAAAATGTACTTGAAATGTTAAAGCAAATTGATGTTATTCTAAAGATAAGCAATTGTCGACTCAAAGTTCCAGTAACAGTTTGCTATATAGGTAACAGATAGCAGAAATAAATTATTTAGTAATTTATTTATTCATTCCGTCTAACTAGAAGACCTTTGGTGCTAGGTTAGATTGTAAATATCCAGACCGCGATCTTGATCTAGCTCGTTAACTAGGCAAACAGACTCCACAAACACACCTTATGCGTAATTTAGGTCCTAATTAGGAGCTGTTCTGTTTCAAACTACATTTTCATATCATTACCGGCTAATCTTTTGGGGATTTTGAGATCGTGGGGTAATATAATTACTGAAGGCTATCAAGTGGGCCATGATTTTACTAGGACTACTTGGAAATATTTATGAAGAATCACAATTATCAAGTAATATTCATTAAAGGAAAAAACCTAAGACGAAGTTAATTCAGAAACAAAAAGGGCTAGTGGTTTATGTAATGTTGACCGAATTTCAACATCAAAATACAAAACTTATCAATTATCATAATTCTTAATACATTTTATATATCTATAGATATAGATTAGTAGACAATACATGATTAATAGGAAACTAGCATTAAGAAATACTTGTGTAATTAACAAACTATCAAATTTATTAATTTATGTTACAATAATTCAAGGAAATTATAATCAATTAAGGTTACTTTTCATCCATTTTCCATTTAATCTATAGTCTTCAAGTAACTCTTATAAAAGCACGTCATTGTAAGGTAGTATCCCATTCGTGCGTAAGACCAATTAAGGTGAGCACTTATTCAAGATTTCTTGGCAGTAAAAAAATGTAGAGCAATGAACTCCCAGTACTCGTCTTTCATACCGTTGTTTATTTATTTAGCAATGCTGTTTCGCAGACTGCATAATAATTCCCTTAAGATCTCTTTCAAATAGCAGAGTGAATATAAGTTGTATAATAAATTTTATGTTGAGTTTTAGTTTTTACGTTCTGTTGCCATAAAAGGATAGCTTGTATGAATACTTTAGGAATTTTATTTTTAAATTGTGAAGGAATACGAACGTTGCGAAATTACGAAAATGCTGTGGTGCAATATTCCATGTGAACTAGTAGACGTCTATGATCCATCTATAAACCAGTTAGCCCAATTAACTCATATACACCAGTTTTATTTTCATTTAGTCTTATCATTTTTCTCATGAATTTTCTTTCCAAGTACGTTTCTGTATCAGCCCATATACGTCCCACTGTAGGGCACGGGCCTCCTCTACAATCGAGAATACGATAGAGAGTGGTTAGGCCATATAGTCCACCACGCTGGCCTAGTGCGGGTTGGCGGACTTACATACCGTAGAATTTTTTATAAATCGCTATGGTATGACTGCCTCGGTGGCGTAGTTGTACTACGATACGGCTTACAATGCTGAGGTCTCGGGTTCGAATCCCGGGTTGGGCAAAGTGATATTGGATTTTTCTATTCATTATCAGCCCAGAGTCAGGAATTTGTGCCCGATATGGCGATAGGCTCGCCACCTATCACATCGTGGGACGGAACATACAAGGCGAAATGTGGGTGCCCTGGCACCTCTGCCTAACCCTTCTGGGAAAAAGGCGTGAGTTTATGTATGTATGTATGTATGCTATGGTATGCAGGTTTCCTCACGATGTTTTCCTTCACCGTTTTAGTGCGTGGTGATTGACTATCAATACACACATGACTCCGAAAAGTCAGAGGTGTGTCCTGGGATTCGAACCTGCGACCACCATGAACATGTTAGCACTCGCGTCTAGTCCGTTTACCAACAGGCCACCGCGCACTTTTACCACTTTTACCAAGTACGTTTACCTGTCCATTATTTCGGATATTGTTTTGGCTTACGTAAATACAGTTTTCTCGTATGTATGTAACTGTCAGGTGTATTTATTTATTATACGTTTCCAACGAATCTTTTATCCTCATGACCAATATTAAATATTCAAGAAACATCGTTAAACAAAAATTGTACACAAAAATTACAAAAAAATACCACCAAATTTTTTCATCTTTAATTTCCCTTTCATAAAGTTTCAAACAAGTTCCATCCGTAAAGACACAGTATGACACAGTGCACGGAGCTGGAAAACCCACGACACAAAAAAACTCTGATGGCATAATACGAATAAAGTTTCACAGATGGTGTTCTCCTCCCCCCTTCAGACCTCCTCCCCTCCCCTGAGGAGTATATTCCCTGAGTAACGACCGTCAAATTCGGCTCTCCTATTAAAAGTTGCAAAGATTATGAGCATTAGCTCCCGGGGACGAAACCAACTTGAGTTTAATACCTTCGCCGGAATATTTTTCAACGACACAGTGCCGCTTTGGGGATCTGTATGGGCTAGTAAGTGTGAAAAACGATTGTTTTGCACGTTGAAAAATACATTAGCAAATGGAGATGTGCGTTTATATTTTTACCGTTTTGGCGCACGTAAAAGGAATTTACGTGAATTATATAAATTGTAATGCGTGGTTGTTGAAATGTGACGTGCCTTTTCTAATATTTTTCATTGTAATGGGGTTGAGTACTTTGTAAAGTGTTTTACGTTGTTGAGTTATTTTATAACAGTAATAAATATGCGAACCTGTTCATAAATATAATCATTACCAATGCATTATGGAGTTAATGGTAGTGAGATTGTAATATAGAGAAGAAAATCGGGTCTAAATCTCAATCTCCTTATATTTCTTTAGATAAGTTGTTCTCGGGATATCGCCCTTGTGGAAAATATGTAGATAATGTAAGAAAAAGAACGTAAAGCTGACAGGGGACGAGGCGGGGACAAAAATGTGCACTCGTGCAAATCTCAATAACGTTGAGGGTACTTGTACAAATTTTATTGCGGTCTTTTATTACTCGCTGAGTTGTTGAGGGAAACTCAGGTTTAAATCAAATAGTACCGTATTTTTATTATTATTCACATATGTTATATTTTTAATTATATTTGAGGAAGGAGCATAAAATCGTGAGGAATCTTGCATATCATAGCGATTTATAAGAATGTGGCCTAACCACTCTCAATCGTACTGTCGATTGTAGAGTAGGCCCGTACTCTGCAGTGGGACGTATATGGGTCGATACAGAGAAGGAGCGTTGAGTTAATGAATCTACACGTTTTTTCTATTATATGCAATTATTACAAGTATTGGTTTAGTCTCCTATTCGTTTGTTCGTTCTTATAATGTTTATTCTTTAACAGCCGCTGCCAATAAACAATCCCAATCTAAAATTTGCCGTTTGAGATTGACAGCTCAATCTTTTTTCTGATACTATATTGCCATTAATCAATCTCAGTAGTGACAAAACTATGGCAACATGGTAAATGACAAATCGAAAAGTAGAAAACAATCCAGATTGACTTCAATCTAATTTTATCGATTGATTATTGGCATCGGCCGTAAGATGACACGTTTCTACAATAAATGATCGTTTTTTTTTTTCTCTAGTGGGCCGGTACTAGATAGGAAGTTAGTTGTACCAGATGGCAAGACAAAGTCGTCTGTCACCATTAGATACTATCTAAAAAGGCGATTTATCTATTTAACTGCGTAGGCTATATGCCGTACTAATGTATAAAATAAATTCTTTGTACCAATACAAATTTTGGATCGAATCATCAATACATCCAACCTACCAATCCCCAGCAGTGTAAAATAATCCAAAGCATTAAACAAAATTCCTACAGAACCATAAGGAGTACGAACGAAGTAAACTTAACCATTATCTTTTATATCCTCCAGGGCGCCATCCGAACTGTGTTTCAGCTTTTAATATTTCAAATGAGCTATGTTTTCCTTTGAATTTGTTCAGACGGTTCAACTTCACGATATGGGTTTTCCAAAGGTTATAATGGGCTACTTTTATTTTTGCTTTTCATTTTCAACTCGGAAATGGATTGGACTTTTGTTATTGGGTTCTTGATGAGGCTTCTGAAGATCGAGCAGTGAAATAGATGGTGTATTATTGGAAGCTGACTTATACTGAGTGGTGATTTTATAGCAATGAATAGCGAGACGTAAGCGATACGATCGCTCAGGAACTGTAGCAACACCAAACAACACTGTGAGTTACAAAAACACTGCTTGGCATTCCACTTTACTATCAATCTTCATACATAATATTATGTTAGGTCTTATTATGTTCAGTAATTACTCAATTTACAATGTTCTTCAAACCCCACACACAGCAATGCATATACATTGCTGATCAGCTGGAGAAATTGAATTGCTGGCCTCTCACATATGAGAAATCTACCTGTAGATATGAGTATGATATTGTTAAAAGTAGACATCCAATATGGCGGAGTTACGATTTTATCAATTTAATCCATGCGTGGAATATTGTCTGCAAAATACAATAAATTATATTTAGCGACATAGATGCTGGATATTATTTTAAATATATCTTTATAAGCTTTTATTTCATGTATTATTTTCTCGTTTGGCTCATATAAAATTATATTCCACTTAACTTTGATTGACACGTAGCTATCGTGCGTTCTGAAGCAGAGGTATAATACATCTCATAATAAAAATTTCTACAATCCATGTCGGCAGGCCGGATTCCAGCAAACGTGGAAGAACATTTTGGTAGAAAAAAAAATCCGACGAATTAAGTATCTCCTCCTCTATGTGGAGTCGGTTAAAAATAATCGAAACGACATAAACAGATTATTTTTATCGTCGAAATATATATATCACAAATAAATTAATATGCGAAATCGGTTTCACTACTCCGAACTTGTTCCCCTTACTCGTTACTATGACAATACAGAGGTTGTCTGGAAGACGTCTCCAACAATATTACGCACTTAATATATTGCTTTAAATTTACAATACTTGTATTCTGTAGATATATAACATCGTAGTATTGTGTCCCAATAAACTCTGGGTAAAAATAACATCTAGAAAATAATTTTATTACGTAAGTGTCAAAAATATATATTTTTATTGCCATGAATGGTGAGACGAACATGGCATTCCTGATAGTAAGCGATACGACCTTTCATGAATAGTAACAGAACCAAGCAACACCATGAATTACAAAGCAATGCTTGGCATTGCAATGCGCTCGCCATCCTGTGACATACGACGATTAGCCATAATAAGTCCAGTAGCTACTCTGGTTACAATGTCTATCAAACCGAAACACAATAGTGCATTTATATTGCTGTTTGGCGGGAGAGATAGACACTGAGGTGGCTACTCACATAAATATGAGAGACCATTACCGGCAAAAATGTCTAAAATTCATAAATTTTCAGTCTATTAATTTTATATTGAAGTAACCTTTCAAACCAAGGATAAATATCAAACAGACCGGTTCGAATTTCCCCCACCCCGGATTTATTGCCAGACGAAAAAACCATTTATACGTCCTAAAACCATTAGTCTCCATTTACATCAAAAGCGTAACACGGAAAGCTTTAAGGAACTATAAAGTACAATCTCTATAAAAACTCGCCCTAACGCGAATAAATCTTGTCCGGTAAATAAAGTAGTTAACGATATATATTCCCTCCCGAAAACTCGCCAAAGGCCGTTGATGTTGGCAACACTTAAATAATTTTCCCTTAAAACGATAAAAGTGGGCGCGATACTCGAAATGATTTATTAATGGCAACTTTATCTATTTCGATTTATGCTGAGGTTTTGGGTATTGGGGAATTGAATCGGGGTTTTTGATTATAAATAATTTATCTACTGTACGAGAAATGCTGTGTTAACGCCAATAATGGTCTTAATTTACTTGTTTGTAGGTTAAAATGTGCGTGGAATTTAAAAGCATTAGATAATTATCAAGTCTCTGTGGCGATCCTTGGGGAAAACCTTTAATCAGCAGTAGACTTCCTTTGGCTGCAGAGAGACGGAGAGAGATAATTAGTTAAACTGGACCCTACCACCTTTCAAATATACGAATCTCTGGTAACGTACTAAAAAAACTACAAATATTTTGTTATATCAAAACAATATGGTTTTCTACATAAAAAGACATTTCATGTTTATATTAAATACAAATGTAAGCTTATGACAGTATTCACGTATATTTCGGCAAGTTTATATATTTATTTTAGATATTTATTGATACTATCTAATATAAATAGATTTTGGCCTGAATACCTATCAAGATTTAGCGAATATATAAAGATAGAAACAGGAGCGAAAAAAATGTTTCTAACGATAACATTTCGGATCATCCATTAAAATACCCAGAAGACAAATTACGGACACTAAATAAAAATTATCCAACCACAACAAATAGAAAGAAATCACTCACTGACAATAATTTTCAATAAATACCCCAATAAAACAGCAAACAATGAACATTTAACAACTAAAGTTTGCCGATAAGCGGGCACTGAGGGTAGGATCTCAAGTGGCCATTGTTCCCCTCCCTCCCCTTTTCCCTAGAGTTATGGGAACAAGTGGCCATTGTTCCCCCCTCCCCCAGAGTTATGGGAAGAAGGGGGCAAGTGGCCGTTGTCCTACGCGCGAGTTATGGCCACATTACCCTACGTCCTTGTAGTTTATAAGCCGTTATTTTTGTTTGTTTGAGCGGTCATTTCATTATAATATTGAGTAAGGGATTCGGTACTTTGCTTGGCAACCAATTTCAATATTTTGTTTGGGTAAAATTATAGTAAATTAGGAAAATCAGGTGGGCCTTTTGGGGAAATATCTATTGGAAAATATAAGAAGTAATTTTATATAATTTAAACTTAGGAAGAGTCAGACCCATTCTATTGTCAATCATGACTCGGCGTAAATGGCCAGGTTTGTCCGGGGTGGTATAATTATCTCACAGGAAATCGACGTGAAGCAACAGCTTTGCTGTCACGTTTAGTTCGGTGAATGACATTGCGGGATGCCCAGTGCCCCTTTGCTATTCCCATTTTTAAACGCAACGCCAAACAGCAGTTTAAAAGCACTGTTGTGTTCGGACTGAAGGACACTGTCGCCAGTAACTACTGGAAATACTGAGTCTTAGCATCTTATGTCTCAAAATGGTGATCGCAGTGGAATGCCAAGCATTGCTTTGTAATTCATACATTGGTATTTTGTACAAGGCGAAATGTGGATGCCCTGGCACCTCTGCCTACCCCGTCTGGGAAAAAGGCATGAGTTTATATATGTACGTATATATGCTTTGTAATTTAAGGTATTGTTTGGTTTTACTACTGTTCATGAGCGGCCGTATCGCTTACTGCCAGGTGAATGCCATACTGGTCTCGCCATTCAAAGCAATAAAAAATGCAACAAATCTATGATTGAAGCGATATGTATTATATGTAGTCTATAAAATATATATAAATATATTTGTCAATACCAGGCTCAAAATAAAATATATCGCAACTATGACGCAAGTATCATAAGTCTTTCGAACCATGCAAGGAAGACAAAAGAAGCCAATTCTAACAAATACAAAAGATATGTAACAAAATATTCCGAATACCAACCCACCAATATTCCTTCATGCTATTGATTACCACGAGACGGAAAAGGTCACGGGCGTATTATGAGTAAATAAATATCAACATAATATGGGCGGATGGCGATAATATCGAACGGTCACGTTATTTATGTACGGTGATACGCTTGTGTGAACTTGAGATAGAGCGGTCAGTTAGTCAGTTCATCGTGACTCATTTGGCTGTAGTAATGTATTGAAGAATAGCAAACAAATAACGTGTTAAAAATATATGTTACTTATAAATGTGTGGGAGGAATTTGTAATATATGTGCATACCCTTTGGTTCATGTAATAGTTCTTGGATTCTTTAAAAGATAGGCTGTCACTGTGTCAAAATAATTGTAAAGACGTATAATATATATTTTGTGATTTTCTGGCCTAATAATTATTTTATCACAAACGTAACAAATTTACAACAAATTATTAATGAACTGGTCTGATTTAAACTAACTTATAACTTATGTATTTATTACTATACTGAAAGCTGGTTTTGAAAAAAGCAACATTAGAAGTTCTTGCCGCACTAGGCCAGCGTGGTGGACTATATGGCCTAACGACTCTCAATCGTACTCTCGATTGTAGAGTAGGCCCGTGCCCTGCAGTGGGACGTATATGGGCTGATACAGCAGCAGCAACAGCCCGTGCTCCTATAGTAAAACGGCTTTCCGAACTGTGTGGTAGAATAAAAATGACAGAATCTCAATAATGTTGAATATTTTAATAAATTATTCTTACTTTATTTCATTACTATATGTGAAAGTAAGATGGAAATATAATAAGGTGATAATCGCTTCTTTGTTTGTTGCCATAATTCACCTGCCGTATAATGTTTCAGTTTAAAGTAAAGATTTTCATAAACCTATGGCGTAAGATGGCAACGTCTCGCGGAAAACCAAGGCGAAAAAATTGCTCTTCTGATCAGAATTGGTTTGGTTGGTCTAATTTTCAGGGAACAATAAGCCCCAATTCTTAATATATCACGTACTTACCTCATATTCTAGAAATCTCCGATTTTTCAAGTATTATGAATGTTCACATGCCATATCACAACTTTTAATAAGTGCTAGAAAAAGATTATTAAGCAGACTAGCACGATTGTGAAAGCGGCCGATACAAGCTGCTGTACTCAACATTATATTTCGTGCGTATTTACTATTAGTACTTTGACGTCATTACGTCGTGTCGGTATAAAAATAAATCATTACCCAAGAAAACATTCCAAATTCCAAGTCAGTAATAAAGCGAAATGTAAATTATAATACTTACAAATCACACACAGCTGCTTAAAACTAATTACAATCACGAACAGTTGGTAAAAACTGGATAATCATGGAACTTGAAACAAAGGGATCTTTGTTGAATGTTAAGCGAACAAAATAAATTGCCATTAATGTGAGACGTGGAGCTTTACTAAATACCTTTTTTATTTGGCCGTTTTATCTGCTAATAACTAGGTATCGACCGGGTCTTTATGAGCATTTACGGTAAACTAGTTGATAGGTTTCAATACAAATTAAGGCTGAGCAATTTGTTTGTTGGAATTACGTGTCAATAATCAAATTTCTGTTGTGACCTACATTCTGTGCGGAGATATGTCCTACCAAGTAGAAAATTTATCAATTGCGACTATAGCGAGCGAAGCGTGAGTAAAAATATATACAATAGCGCAGGCACAGACGTTTTCACATTTTTATCGTGTCGTGTTTATGTCGCATTAGTATTTTTTTCAGATATATCTAAAACAACAATATATTTTCATATTAAAGATTTTCATTCCTATGTGGAGTTTTTGCTCAATTTTCATTTCTTCTCTATTAAATACTGGTTGTAACAATATCTAATTTTTCACTTAGTTTTTTTATGTTCTAAGCGAAACAGCCGCTCACGGACATTAACACCAGGAATCACAAAGCAATGCCTGGTATTCCACAGCGCTAGCCATCCTGATACATAAGATGTTAAGTCTCAATATATCCTGCAATTACTTTGACGACATTATAATTCAAACCGGAACACAACAGTGCATTTACACTGCTGTTTGTCCATACAAAGAGATATTACGGTGGTACGCTGGCCTCTCATATATTAGAGATTACCACCAGTAGAAGTTTTAGATATTCCCAAAAGAAAACGCAAATCTACCTCACATAACGAGGCATAGTCGTATTTTTTAAGTTTACCGCCACAAAGGCTTGTAACCTTACCCTAATTACAAAGTAATCATAGCAAATTGGCTACATAAGCGCCGAGTCATTTCTTTGTTACAATACTAATTACTGAGGTATAAAGAGTTACGATGATTAATATTTTATAAGGCCCTGTTACGTGGATAACTGGGTAATACGCTTTGGGATTATTTTACTCGTGTAACATTCATTTTTGATCGCAGTCTTATTAAGATTAAAATTATTATTGTATTTCATAAGTAAGTACAAGAGTACTGAATCAGTTTGTTGCTAATGAATTTATTTCGGGCACCCTGCTACAATGCCGACGGATGACCTGGTGAAGGTTGAAGAAAGTCGCTGGATACAGGCCGCTTTCAACAGGTTAAAAATTAAAATGGGTTTTCCAGAGAGACAGAGATAGAAACACACACAGAGAGAGAGAGAGAGAGAGAGAGAGAGAAAGATTTCTAGTGGCAGGTCTCTCATGTGTGAGAGGGCGATTGGGTGAGTACCACCGCAATATCTATTTCTCCCACCAAAGAGCAGTCTGAATGGAATGTTGTGTTCCGTTGCAGTCCACTGATGGAGATATGCCCAAGGTACGCGACAGAGCCCGGTTTGCTGCTTTATGCTAAAAGTCTTTATCCAAAGTCCCTTTAATAAGCATATAATGACGTTATAACTCGACTTTTCTATACAACGAATTAGTATGCACGTTAGTAGTAATAAACACGACAATAAGGCAGATAACTCATTATCCTCACACAGGGGCTAATATCGCGCAGGAAGGGTGGGAGTTATTGCAAGTGACGCATAGATAAGGGTAGCTTAACGTGCTATTTTCATGGTTATTTAATGTATGTTTTATAAGGGTTGTTTATTTTATATGAATAGCGTGAATAGATAAGAGTAATAGATTTCATTTTGTAGCAACGGGAAAGTGTTGTGACAACTCAGCTTTGTGAGATATTGGGTTTGAATCTCCGGTAAGGCACTTCGTTTTATGTGAGCTTATTAGACAGGAAAACCTCATATGACTTTCTCGGGATTTGATGTTTTGTCTGGCATGGCTGTAAGCTTACAAATTTTTACTAATACCTTCTCTGCCTACACTTGTCGGGATACAGACGTAAATTTACGATCTTACATACATGCATCGACTGCCTCGGTGGCGTAGTTGTACTATGGTACGGTTACAAAGCTGAGGTCTCGGGTTCGAATCCCGGGTTGGGCAAAGTGATATTGGATTTTTCTATTCAGTATCAGCCCAGAGTCAGGAATTTGTGCCCGATATGGCGATAGGCTCGCCACCTATCACATTGTGGGACGGAACATACAAGGCGAAATGTGGGTGCCCTGGCACCTCTGCCTACCCCTTCTGGGAACAAGGCGTGAGTTTATGTATGTATGTATGTACATACATGTATGCATGCTATAAAGTAAAAAATA
Organism: Hyles euphorbiae; assembly: GCA_023078785.2. NCBI lineage: Eukaryota > Metazoa > Arthropoda > Insecta > Lepidoptera > Sphingidae > Hyles > Hyles euphorbiae. The sequence continues at coordinate 595,336 of CM041049.1, forward strand.
ATTACATTGACGAGTCAATACAGAATATAAATCACTTTGTCCCATTGGTTAATACAATCGCCTTCTATACAATTATTTCACAATAGCATTGTTAGATCGGAATAATAACGAGCTAATTGTAATTCCACAGATGTGTAAGCCGGGTCGGTGGTAATTTGTTTGAAATGATTGTTATCTTCGCGTCTTAGTTTTCACGTCATTACACAGAAACATGCTTAACAGGGCAGCTTTCTATCGGAATCTCCTGTTTAGTACAATTAATCCTTTGAGGCTGGGACTTTGAAATGTTCTATGTGACTACATCTAAAATTATATTTGTTAAGTATATAGTTTTTAAATGACAGTCTACGTGGTGCAGTTGGTTAGACGCCATCTGCGAAATAAGTGACCGTGAGCTGGTACCAAGTGCCAAGACTATGTTAAAAGTGTCTCAAAGTAGATTAAGCCTGGAATTGTTTCGGCACATATTGGGGAGGTGTATAAAAACATGCAATACCAACCGAAACATGCTCTATTTTCTTGTTTTTGTTTCCTTTTTAGTATTATATGAGTATAACATAATTCGCAACGACTATGAAATTTTATAAAAAAATTCATGTCAATTGTAACAAGGTAGGTCAAAACAAAAACAGTATGTTACGGAAATTTGACGCTGTAAATATTTTTTTTTTTTTTCGGGTCTCTAATATCTAGTTTATTTATAATTATTTAGATATACATTTCATGTTCAATTGATAGTCTCAAAGAAACAAAAAGTAGACAATTTTATTATTATCTCTGAAAATTGTCATAAAGTACAGTCAAATCCAAACAGTTGAAAAACTAAGTGGAACTATATATAAAACATAGTACATTATTAATTAATGTTTTTTTATACAATTGTTACACTAAACTAAGCTGCCATACTGACCTTCCCTCTAAACAACACAGCCCCCGCCGTGTGTAGCTCCGTGCGTATTCAGATGTGTCGATAAGTGCCAGCCCATTTAGCCGTAATGGCGCAGAAATTAAGTTATACTTAAAAGGAGGCTCGTAAGGGGAGTTTGTTTGGTACAGCCCGACTGAACTGACATGACGCCACTCCCGCTTTTAGTTCTAACAACTAGATTGTGTGACGTCACGGGAATTTTTTATATGATGGTTTCAATTTATAAGGGGATTGTAGGGGAGAAAGTGGAGTGACGTGGGCTTGAATTGGAGACGAGGATTTCAAGGAACAACATTTGAGTAATTTGAGTTTGTTAATATTTGAATCGGGGTGAAGAAGAATATTTGAGTACTTTTATGCTTAAGAGCGCGACTTAAAATGATGGCCCAGTTGTTAATATTTGGTTTTGACGGATTTAGAAGAACATTAAAAATCCAGTAGATTATGTATAAATTAGATTATAAATTACATTTGACTTATGCAGCTCCTAATTATTTTTATTATGCTCGAATCTAAAGAGTATTCGCACCTATTTTTTTCATACCCTAGGTATTAAACACCACACACACATTATATTTTATATCGCCTGTCTAGCAATACACGAGTCGATCCACGAAAAGTATATCTCCATTATGCGCATAAATATCTGGCGCATTAAAATAATAATACCATATATACGACGCATCTCTTAGGCTCGGCGCGCACTGAGCGCTCATATGCTGGGGGTGGCGCGTGACAAATGACGTCACACAACCCCGCAAAATTACTCGATGTGAAACTGTTTGCGATAGTGAAATTCTGAGTACGCTAGAGTGTTATAAAGATATGAGAATGTGCAGCTGGTAGCAATGAATGTTAGATATGTCTGTGATTTTGTACAATCAAATAAGTAAGTATAAATATATATATTATGGTTTTGTACTTAATTTTGCCAAACTAAAAGAAATTAGGTATTAGATTTTCTGCCATATTTATTATTTATTGTCTACTTAATCAATATATTTAAACAATCATTATTGTTATTTGTCCTTAATTATTCCTTATTTCTTAAGTACTTCAATTTTTTCTTATAATGTAGATTATTGAAACGGAACGCCTTATAATTATATAAAATTATTACACAAATAAATAAAATCTGCGCTTGAATGAAGGAAGAAATGAGTTAGGGTGTATTTTCGGTGATTTCGTGTTTATTGTCAAGAAATTAACAATTCTAATCAGTCATTCATTATGGAGAGTTGTTTATGTTTTAGTGAAAAGTATTTAAGATCCCCTCGATAAGTGTTTAATGGGCGATTAAGGACTGAATTAATGGAATGTTCTGGAAAGTTCCTTAATATATTTCTTAATAACGGCTTTGTTAGGTTAGTCTATCGTAGTTTCTTTAATAGAGATTAAACAGATAAACTTGTTTATTAATTGTTTATATTAATTTGTAGAGATTATAAAGTAACTTTGTTTTACTAACAAGAATATTGAATCTAGTCGATCGCTTGTCTGATGGGTATCGTCAAGTCTGCTATGTAATAATCAAGAGTATCTTCACTATAAACTTATTATTATTACAAACACTGTAAGATACTGTACAGTGATCGTCAGCCTGAAATATTAGGTTCTAAATATCTTAATATACTCCAGCTAAAGTCTAGCTAACATGCTCTTCAAAGGATCAGCAACGCTAACATACTGCTGTGGTACCTACCCACACTCTTCCAGGTCGTAAAACTCGATTTCAAACCCTTTTTTTATTTCATTGAATGTCAAGACGACCATGCCGTTCGCCTGATGGTAAGCGATACGATCTCTTTTAAACAGAAGCAAAACCATATAACACCTTGAATTACAAAGCAATGCTTGGGATACGCGCTTGCTATCCTGATACATAAGATGTAAAATCTCAATATTTCCAGTACAACAGTGCATTTAAACTGCTATTTGGCGCGAGAAAAAGACATTGCGGTGGTACCCAGGCGGCCTCTCACATATGAGATACCTACCACCACTGAAATATGGAGAAATAGTGGAGAAATACACGAATACTACCCAATAAACTCAGTAACACACAGGTATTCTAACTGTAAGAGCATTCAACACTGCCATAAACACGTCTGTTATCGCCCTACTCGAGAAAAGTACCGAGGATAGTGCACACAAATCATTTTTATCATAAAGCAGAGAACAAAGTTACCTTCATTAACAAGACGCATTGATTAACAGATAGTGTAATGTGAAAAGTTTTTAATTTAAGAGTTTTTCTGTCAGCGCAACTTTTTCGTTTGTTGTGCATTTTACACAATTTTTGTATACGATTGTGATATTAACGAGGTAAAGTTTTCTGATTAAAATTATATCGATTCGGCGACATTGAAATGTTGCGTCTTTTATTTGAACTTGCGTGTCTTATGGGAATGTTTTTCTAAAGTGAAGTTTGAAAAAAAGTATTTTTTTTTTTAAATAAATCTGTCTTTTAATCGTGTCTGTATCAGCCCATATACGTCCCACTGCAGGGAACGGGTCTCCTCAACTATCAAGAGTACGATTGAGAGTGGTTAGGCTATATAGTCCACCACACACTAAGCTAGCGTAGTGCGGGTTGGCGTTGCGGGTTTTAATCATATAGACAATATATTTTAGCACCTTAGGTTTATGGTAGTAGAGAGTATACATCAATCGACTTACATGTACGCTAAACTAAATATTATGCAAATATTTTTTCACACATGCTGTAACGTACTGTATCAGTCCATACACGTCCCACTGCAGGGCACAGTCCACTTCAACAATCGAAAGAAGAATCTATTGAGAGTGGCCCTATACTCCACCACGCTAACCTAGTGCGGGTTAAATAATTTTATGCTGTAGTTGCTATCCGGAAAGTTAACCGTCTCACATCTTATACGTAGATAATATATTAATATGCAAAATTCCGACCTTTAATTTGTCAGTCAAATTCACATTTTATTACGCTATCAATACATTTACTGCACCGATTCTATAAAAATGCTCGTTTCGTAATCTTGCAGCGAAATCTATACAAAGTGCTGCCATCTACCTTCCAGACACTTGTTTTTATTAGGTTTTAAAGCAAGGTACAAGCACCTGTAAGAATCACTTTTATTAAATCAAATATATCGCCTTAAAGAAAAAAATACTAGGTTTTTAATAATGTTTTCATATTTTATGTAAATTTAGTAGGCTTTTTAAGATTCTTATTTAGTTGAATATAGCACGAAACTTAATCTCCGCCTACGTATGTTATTTACAAGAAACGTGATATTTTATGGAAGAAAACATACCTATCCACCGAAAATAGACTACTTTAATCCTTGGAAGTTGAGCAACGCGACGTGATAAAAACTCAGCAAAATATTAGGTCTCTTATTTATTCATACTACATACATGAACTAGATTTTGATATTTACTTGTAATATTGTATTATTCGGTTACACTTAATTTTTTTTTTTTTAAATTCACTTACAATGTCATAATATTTGAAACATTTATAAAATAAAAAAGTATCTTGTCCCAATGCGGAGCAGAGGTCAAATTGTCTTTAATTTTACAGCCCTCTTTTTCCTTATTCGTGTCTACATGTACATTGTACATGTCTTAATTGTTCTTGTATGTCTAAACTGTACTTAATCGAGATACCAATATTATAAAGCTGAAGAGTTTTTTTGTTTGAACGCGCTAATCTCAAAAACCGCTGGTCCGATTTGAAAAGTTATTTCAGTGTTGGATAGTACATTTATCGAGGAATGCCATAGGCTCTATATCATTACGCTATGACCTATAGGAGGGAAGTAGTAGTGACATTTCTAGCAAATACGAGGTAATTGTATTGGATTTTGTGGTCCTAATTGGTCGATATTCTAAATTGATAGTCGGGATTGAAAATTTTGACCGCCATTTTGAAACGTGTATCTGCACCCGGGTGGAGCCGGGCCCGACCGCTAGTAACACATTATATATCTGCATCTCTTAAATTATTCACTTCAATCAGAGATTATTCAAATACCATTAAATAAATATACGATCACACGGGCCCTCACCCCATGTCGCGGTGTCGTCGTGAAAAATGATCGCGCTATTCGCGGTTCAGCTTCAACGCGAACCCCGTTATCGCGGTCGCGCAAACGGGAGTATTTGGCCAATGTCGAATTCCAACATTTTTCTTAGCTTAGCACCTTATATGGAAATTGAACCTAGGCGACGTTGATTGCTATTTGATTACTCGATGTGGAGTGAATCTTTACGCTGAGGATTTTGTGCGGAGGTTTCGCGAATTTCTTTTTTTTTTCGTGAAATAATTTTGTTTATTACTGCTTATGTCTCTTTAGTTTATTTTCTATTGATGAGTAAGTTTCTTCAAAGAATGACAAGGTATAATCCACAACAGTGCTGCATTGTTAGGAGTTTTTCTCTGTGGTATAAAAATTAAATTATCATAACCTATCTGTCTAATAACATGATTAGTAACTTCACAGTCACATCATATATCGAATATACATGAAGCTGTAATAGCATTAAATAACACAAGGTTGCCCGCTTATCGATTTGCTTGTATAAAATCTCAATTTTCTTTCTCGACTTTACTTACACTCACTCCTGTTGAGAATATAGGTCATGTATTAATACAGTGTTTTCATACAATCCTTATTGTACTGAAGTGAGGTGATATGTATTATGTACTATTTTTAATTCATGTGTCATCCTTATTCCATAACATATATTGAATAAATAGGCATATAACATAAATCTATCAATATTTTTTTTTCATTCATCTTATGTCTCAGGATTGCTTTGTAATTCAAGGTGTTGTTTAGTTTTGCTACTGTTCATGAGCGGTCATATCGCTTACCATCAGGCAAACGGCATGCTCGTATCGCCATTCATGGCAATAAAAAAATTCTTTACAACAAAACATAACTTGTACTCAACTCAACTCTATACGACAAGTTCCATCGGCCACAACTCAGGCTCAAAGCAGGAAGTTATTATTGTCATAACTGTGTAAACTCATGACGGCATTAAATAACATTCATGGAGGGTAATAGAATATTATACAAAATAGGCATCGTATCGAGTCTCTATCCGGCCCATCGAACGGGCCATTACCCCTGATTTATGTACTTCCGCGCATTCCCACTGACGTGTACGGAACGTTCAGTAACGCAACTGAATACGTCACGTGGAGATGATTGAGTTAGGGGTTTGTAAATGATATAAAAGGTAATTTAATAAGTAAAAAAAGATAAATAAGTGCGTGGTGGACTGTTGGTAAACGGACTAGTCGCGGCTGCCAACATGTTTACGGTGGTCGCGGGTTCGAATCCCAGGGCACACCTCTGACTTATATAGAATACTAAAAGCGAGTAATCATTCCATGGCAGATAAAGACCATAGCCACCTCTAAGAGGACAGAACGTTGCTTGTCACGCTGACCTATAGGAGGACAGCATGTTACTGGTCACGCTGATGATGCACCTCGTGATCAGCATTTGGCACAATGCGACATGTCTGTGGTGACTATTCGCTATCTATCGGTCGCCGGAACATAGTCCTTGACCAACATAGTAAACAGAAACACGCGAATGAAACTTTATAGGTTCCATGGTAAAGCTCTACCACTCGTAAATATATTTTTTTTTTTTTTTTAATTAACTGTTGGGTGTATTTATTTTATTAATTTAAGATAAGATGATAAAATAAATCATATATATTTTCGTTAATAAAAAAGCAGTGCCAAATATAAAGTATTCTACCTTGATATTCTGAAAATATTATGCAGAGTCTACACTGAATACATGAATAGAGAGTACAGATAATGACCTTATTAACTTGCCACAAGGTATGCTGTTTCGGCAACGAATCTGGAAATAAAATATTAAAATGTACAACATTATGTACGATATTAATGCGACTAAATTAGTTTATGTACTGGGCTCTTACTTTACTGGTTTCCGTTTTAAGATCAGGAATATCTTAGTGAGAATTTAGATTTGAAAAACTAATATCAAATACTTGGAATTAAAACCTGGAGGTAGTCTCGCATATCACATCTTGGTGAGAAAATAAGTTTATTTTTTGCTCATTAATTACTCGCTTTATGCAAATGACTTATCTTAAGAACCCGAATGTAATCTTTATTTATATCATTAGAACTGGCTCTTTCATATTTTAGTTTCTTTAAGCTTGGGTCCTTATCACAAAGACCCATTTTTAAACACAATTTTATTCTTTAGGATTATAATGTTGAAATACAAAAAGAAAAATGCTAGAGATAATATTCTAAATGTTCTCTACTTAATGGAATGTTTTTGGAAATGTTCACATTTTATTTTGGTTAAGTTTTATTTTACCACATTGAATAAATTATACTCGTACCTAAGCTTAGATACATAGTAAAAAAAGATTGTTATCAATAAGTGAAAAAAATACTAAAGCAAAAATAGTGATTCTCACTTTGGAATGGAGTTGTCCGAATATTGAATTATTCGCTTTTCACTTTGATAAAAAAAAAAACAAAAGCCAAATAACTGAATTTTAGATGAAATCCCTTTTTATGTAAACCATTTCCATTTCAAATTCAATTCTGTTAAAAATTTTATTGAAAGGTTTATTTTTTTTTTGTCTCCTACTGATCTTAAGCTTAAACTCGATAACCCTATCCCTAATTCTCTCAAACATTAATGCAGTAAGGTCATAAAACTCGTCATACTGCATCACTCCACACGACGCGACCAATTGTCCTCATGTCCCCGACCTCCCCTCGACCATAATGTATGTAGTAAACACGTCAAATGATGTACGCGCTGCCTCAACTGCGCTTTATGGCCTAAGAAATAGGGGGATGGAAATTACCCCTATCACGGTAATTGATGTTATTTGACAGCAGTTTGCGCAAACGTGATTAGAGTGGAGTGATTTGTGCGATCGTGTGGGTGATAAAATGCCTGTCTGGGTGGAATTGACGGGGTTGGATGTGGAGTGAACAATCGAAGACCGTGGTTGCGTTCGCGGTACCTCGGAAGGTACTGTTTTAAACTAAAAATATTGATAATAAAATTTTATTACTAGATAATATAAAACAAAGTCGCTTTCTCTCTCCCTATGTCCCTTTGTATGCTTAAATCTATAAAACTACGCAACGGTTTTTGATGCAGTTTTTTCAATAGATAGAGTGATTTAAGAGGAAGGTTTATATGTATATGATGCAATTCTGATAAATTGTATACGAATCCACAAATCAAATAAATGTGTTGCTCTGAAAACCAAAGATTTTATTTTAACATATGGTTACATAGATTATTGTATGACAAAATCTTACAAATCATATTGTTATTTCAATTATAAACTATACCTGAAAACCAAAGAAACGACATTTAAAGTAATATAATTAATTTGTCGATTCCTTTCTCTAATTATTTATTTGACATTCGTATTTGACTGCTTCTATATTTAAAATTATTTCTTAATGTTGCTAAAATTGCGATGTGACGTCCATGTACTCACATAACGCCATCTCTTTAATATTTAAAGAAATCTATTCCTGTTTTATCAGTAATAAACAAGGAATTAAAGAAATGTTATTTCTTTACATCTCCCCTACGGCGAAGAAAATTTTCCCAAAATTTTCGCCAAACAACCAGCAATATGTCGGATGTAAAATACTCTATTATAAAGATACAGGAATAAGTTTAGTAATGTGAAAGAGATTTGACTCCAGTTTTCTATGACCTGTATTAATTTTATATATTGAATTCGAAATTTTTTCTTCAATTCTATAAGGGCCAATTCTCAATTCATCCAATTTTCTTCTATTTAACTTATGTCCATTTTCTACATATACCATGTCTCCAACATTGAAATTATGATGTTTTCTATTTTTGTCAGTAAGTATTTTATTATAATTATGTGACTTTATTGAATTTTCCAATGCTGTTTTTCGGTCTTTAATCCAGTTATCTATCATTTTTTCCTGTTTTAACTCATTAGGTACCAATGAAACATCCGTGCCATTTAGCAAATATCTAGGCGCAAAACCAGTGACAGTATGATCCGTATCATTGTATTTATCTATACAGTCACGGGCAATTGTTGTCCATGCTTTTTTTCTTCCATCTTCATTTATTTTACATCTTATCTTATTTACAAGGGTTTAATTTAATCTTTCATTTAAACCATTCGAAAATGGTGAATTTACTGCTGTGAATACTAGTAGTATTGCCTTTTCATTTAGGAAAGTTTTGAATTCTTTCGAATTTATTCCAGGATACTGGTCTGTGAGTATCATACCAATTTCATTACAGTCAGTTACACTATTGATTAATTTTATGAAATCTTTAGCATTCTGTGTACTTGATGTTACTATGTATGCATATCGAGTGAAATGGTCCACAAGAAGGTGTAAATATCTTTTAGTTGACCTTGAACCTCCGAAACCACCAATTGTGTCTATAGAGACAATTTCTAAAGGTTTTGTGGCGGGACCTAAATGTGACATTAAACCATACTTGAATTGTCCTCTTGTTTTATTTTTTATACATATCTCACAGTTTCTACAAAAAATATTTATATTCCTTGTCAAATTTTTTGCTGTATATATTTTACCAATCTTTTTTTGCATTTGTTTTACACCTATATGGCACATATTCTCATGTATTTGTTTTATAAGTTTCAAACTATATTCTTCTGATAATATAATCTTTTCTTGTTTATTTAGCTTTTTATAATATACATTGTGTTTATATATTAATTTATTCTTATAATTTTGTATTTCTTCATTTTTCTCTTGATCTGTGACAATATCCTTTAATTTTATAAAATTTACTATTTTTAACTGTTCGTCAATATCTTTATTTGCTTCCAGTACTGGATTTCTGCTTAAACAATCAGCCTCCAAATTTGTTTTCCCTGGAGCATATTTAATAGTAAAATTATATTGTGATATGTAAAACATTAATTCTCCTAGTTCTTCATCTGTTCTTGATTTAATATTAATATTTTCTAATGGCTTATGATCAGAAAATACTGTAAATGTTTTGCCTATAAGCCAGTATTGCCAATATCGTATAGCCTCTTTAATAGCTAAGCATTCTAAATATATTGCTTTTTTTTTCTTTTGGTATTCATTAAGTTTTTTCGAAAAATAAGCGACTGGCTTTTCTTTTCCGTTTGGTTGTACTTGTTTCAATATTGCACCAATACCTTCTAAAGAGGCGTCGGTGTAAATATGTATAGGCAAATATTGATCGAATATTTCCAAGATAGGTTGTTTGCACAATAATTTTTTTATCTCCTCAAAAGATTTTTGACAATCTTCAGACCATACAATTTTTTTATCTTTCCGTAGTAAATTATGAAGAGGTTCTAAAATTATTGCACTTTTTGGTATATATTCGTGATAGAAATTGACTTTCCCTAAGAATTGTCTGATATTTTTTTTGATTTTTAGGCGTTGGAAAGTCTTGGATTGAAATTAAATTGTCCCTCAAAGGCCGAACTGTATTATTCTGTATAATATGTCCAAGATATTTCACCGATTCTGAAGCAAATATACATTTTGTGAATTTAAGTCTGAAACCTTCTTTCTTTATTGCTTCCAACAATCGTGTTAAATGATAAATGTGTTCGGAATAGGATTTCGAGAAAACTAAGATGTCGTCTATATAATTAACTGCAAAATCTGTTAGTTTATATTTTCTCAGAATGTTGCTTAATATTCTCTGAAATATCGCTGGAGATGTCTTCAAACCAAAAGGTAAACAGGTCCATTGAAAATGACCGCTTTGTGTTACAAAAGCAGTTTTTCTTCTATCTTCAATCCTTAATGGAATAGACCAGAAAGCAGAGTTTATGTCTAATGTAGAGAAATACTTACAGTTTCTTGTTTTAACAACCAAATCTTCAATCAATGGAAATGGTTGAGCCTGTGGTACTACTATTTTATTTAAATCTCTGAAATCAATACATAGTCTAGTTTTTTTATTGTCTTCTTTCTTAAAAGCCAAGGTTACTGGTGCTGCAAATGGGCTGTATGATTCTTCTATGAGTTTTCTTTCTAATAATTTTCCGATCTGTTCTTCTATTTCTTTTCTATCTTCTATGGAACATCTATAAGGCCTCTTACAACAATATTTGTCTATCATTAAATCTATGTGCGCTTCATACTCTTTTACCGTTCCAATATCATGTTTATCCTTCGCAAAACATGATTTATATTTGTCTATCAGATTATTTATTTCATATTTTTGTTGGTCATTTAAGTGATTCAAATTAGTTGTAAATTCGGTTTTCTTTATATTTTCATTGAAGTTTATAGAATATACCTTACTTTTATTTTCGTCCTCTCCAATACCATTTTTACTGTGCATTGTCTCTGTTATTTGAGAAATCTCCAAATTTTCATTTTGAACCAGCTTAAACTCTTTTATCATATCCAGTCCAATTAAAAAATCATATTTGAATTCCGTTGCATCCACAATATAAACATCAATTTTCCTTTCTATTTCTAAGATCTTAATTCTTAATGTAGTCAAACCTTTAGTTTTTTTAACACCATTAATTGTTATTAAATTTGCATTATTATAATATTTTTTTTCTTCCTTCCTTAATCTTAGCAAATTTGAATTGACTAGAGAAACATTAGATCCTGAGTCATATATACCAAATATCTCTAGATTTTCATTTAATGTTAGTTTGACTTTAATTAATGGCGTTATTATTCGTTTTTTGGATTGTGGTCATTTAATTCAACGTCTATAACAGTATTATTCACATTCCTACTGTGATATTTCTTGTTCTCATATTCATTAGTATACTTAAACCAGCATTTCTCCTCTGGGTGGAAGCGAACCCCTTTGTTTAATTTCTCACAAATTTTGCAAGATGTGAATTTTCCTATATTTGTTCTATTATCAGAAATGTTTCTTTCTATTTTATTATAATTCTTCTTGCTAAAACTATGCTCTTGTTTTCCAATCTCATTAAATAGGCTCGCGGTTGAAGTAACTCCTTTATCAATCTTGTCCATTGTATAGTCTGGTAAACCCATTACAATAAGGTTAATCATAGTCTGTATATCAATTTGTTTATTTATTTCTAATAACAACCTTTCCTTTTTTGTGGCATATTCTAATAACGAACCTGTTTTAAACTTAAATGTGAAGGCGTATTTTATTTGAGACCATCCTTTACTTCCATATGTCTCAGACAAACTATTTTTCCATAATGCCCATTCAGAGTCGATTGTAAATTTTATTAACATGCTAGTATACCAGTCCAAGCATTGCTTTTCAAGTAAATATTTTAAAGTCTCAATCTTTTCAGCATCCTGATGTATTTCAAATCTTTCACATTCATTTTCGAATTCTTGAATCCATTGATCCACATTTGACGTTTTGCCAGAAAATTTTTCAAGCAAGAATCTTCCAGCTGTTTTTCCTAAATTTTCATTTCCATTTTCAGAATTATTATTATTAATCAGAAATTTCGTTTCATTTTTGACTTCTTCTAGGTATTGATCATTGAATTGCACATTCTCCCCTTCATCCAAATAGATTTTTCTTAATTCATCTGTCAATGGGATCCATAATTTTCGCATTTGATGTCTTTTTTTTAACGAGTTCTTTATTTTTGTAAATATAATTAAATTTGTAATGCCTGTATGTTTATTTGCAGGCTTAAGATCGTCAGGAACATTGTAGATTTGTCCAGCGGGTGTCTCAATTGCAGTAATGCAAATTAAATTTGTCTTTTTATCACTTGTCGCTAATAATTCAAATGTGAATCTCAATTTCTCCATTTTCATAAATACTTACAGGAAATGTCGTTTTATATATAGAAGCAGTCAAATACGAGTGTCAAATAAATAATTAGAGAAAGGAATCGACAAATTAATTATATTACTTTAAATGTCGTTTCTTTGGTTTTCAGGTATAGTTTATAATTGAAATAACAATATGATTTGTAAGATTTTGTCATACAATAATCTATGTAACCATATGTTAAAATAAAATCTTTGGTTTTCAGAGCAACACATTTATTTGATTTGTGGATTCGTATACAATTTATCAGAATTGCATCAAGAAACGACATTTAAAGTAATATAATTAATTTGTCGATTCCTTTCTCTAATTATTTATTTGACATTCGTATTTGACTGCTTCTATATTTAAAATTATTTCTTAATGTTGCTAAAATTGCGATGTGACGTCCATGTACTCACATAACGCCATCTCTTTAATATTTAAAGAAATCTATTCCTGTTTTATCAGTAATAAACAAGGAATTAAAGAAATGTTATTTCTTCACATGTATAATACGTACATATTATTGTACGGAAATCTTTTTGGTTGGTGAAGCTGAGCCGGGCCGCTAGTAGTAAATATGTCTTGTTTCCATTTAGTAAATACTATTTACACTCATAAACACCTTCATATGTAGTGGATCCAATTTACGCATTTTCAAATATCTTCGTTGCAAAAAATTTTAAGCAAAGCCTTTATCACACAACATGATGAGGCTTACTCAGCAGTACTTAAGTATATTGAGTAATGTTTACTGAGTTGAAATGTTTTATTACTTTAGAGATTCGAATAAAACTTCGCTAAAGGCACGCATGTGGTAAACAATGTTCGCGTAAATCTTTAAAAATTAAATTCAGGCTCGAACGCTAGTGGCATTTCAAAGCTTTACGCCATAAACCTTAATGTTCAAAGTTGCCATAACATGCAAAGTACAAGCTATAAATAAACTGGGACACTTACCGGAAAACTCGTTGCGAGCGTAGCACAATGCTACGACGCTACGCTTCTACGTCGTAGATATGTTGCTACATAATCGGGTTATGTATAATATCTCAGTATGGGCAAAAACTTTCTCCTCATACTTATCCAATATATTATTTGCTAGCTGATTTTTGCAATTTTAAACTAAATTTAATATTACCTAGGAACTATTTTAATAAACTAAAAACAGATCAGAAGCTGCTCTTAAAATTAAATATCAATTGAATATTAAAAGATAGATTTGAGTTATATTTACCTTTTTTTTCTCTTTGAATTTATTGTGACAACTAAAAAAGTATGTCATGAGGTAATGAAAATTCGCTGAACCTCAGTAGTCGGAAGCCCTATATTTATGAAAGTTCGCTACACGTAGCCACGTTGAAGATATTAAATCTCGTCACGTTTTAGCAAGTTTACGGCCACTGATGTCATGCTGCAGTGGCCCTAGGTTCAAATTTAGACAATGGACGATTTACGAGTGTGCTACGTCGTAGCAGACGCTACGGAATTGTATGTAGCAATAACTGGCATGTGTGGAATAATAAAAGTGTTTTGCGGTATATGACTGAGTTATGTATTAGCTATGTTTATATATTAACCATGAGTTCTTAACGTATTTAATTAACAAGGAAAATTGGTTGCATAATGTTTTAGTCTATTTGCATCATTTTTCGACGACATAAAAGTGTTCAAACGATTTGAAATAGTTTTTTAGTAAAGAAGAAAATCTTTGTATTTATCTGTTACATTTTCTGTCTAAAATAGGAGCAGGAAAAAATGCATACAATCTAAAACAGTATTATAATTGTAATACTTACTAATAGCCAAGTTTATCAAGCGATTTAAGATACTAATTAGCACAAAGATCTTCTATTTATTAGAAAATTCGAAGCCACTTCACAAGCTCATTTAGCTTCAAAGAGCTTAAATTATTAGATCATAGAGTGCTTTAAGTACAAACAGCTCAAGTCTGCTTAGAGAATATTTAAACACAAAAATCTTATTTATGTATACAGACCAAAACGCTAAGTAAGTACAATCTTCCAGTATTCCAAAATAATTGAAATTGAAATAGTTAAAAAAATTTCAACCTTTTTAGGCAATGATTTTTAAAAGCTATAAAAGAAATGATTAATTGCCTCTATATCTATTATTGTCTCTATAGTACGCAAGGTTATCAAGTATAACATTAGCAAAAACTATGGACACACAAAAACGATGATATTTAAAACAGCCCAAAAAAAAAATCGCTATCTTTTTACTTGCATTGTGTTTTTAGTCATTCAAACTACCATCTGGCTTCGTTTTCGGTTGCAGTCATCCACTATGTATTGTTAGAAATTACACCTGAAAATATACTTCTGAATCTTATGGTACTGCGATAACATTTGCCTGGTAAGTATAAGCAAACCAGGTCACTCACGCAGGCAGTACAGTTACCTACGATTTAAATCTACGATACCGTATAATTTTAACAAAAACTTTGTAAGTACAGTTGGACATTTATATTAATGGTATGGTAATGAGTTCAACGGTTAAAATATAGAGTTTTCATAAAGCAATAATTTAACTAAAGTTCCATTATGTTACGCGATCAATCATCTGTAAATACCACCCGTCACAGCATTAATATTATACTTTTGTACACGCAAATTATAAGTAGTGAGTAATGGCCGAAAATTTCTATGGTATGTAAGTCCGCCAACCCGCACTAGGCCAGCGTGGTGGACTATATGGCCTAACCACTCTCAATCGTACTGTCGATTGTAGAGGAGGCCCGTGCCCTGCAGTGGGACGTATATGGGCTGATACAGAATGGCCGAACAATTTGACGGTCAAAGTTGCTTGCATGTCTCCTACATTCGGGTCGGTTTCAGAACATTTTAAGCGGTTTGTTAAATATACGCCCAAATACTGGAACGCAACTTAAATATAACTTGCGCTTAACTATGTTAATCCCGATTAAATGTACTGGCTAAGAGGGCCGTGTGCTGTTAAGAGCAACTTATTATTTGAATGGCGTTCCAGTATTCGGGCGATAGACTAATAAATTTTTTTTCTCATAAAATAGTCAGGTAAACTAGCGAAGCTTACGTCAGTTGAAAAAAAAATGTTTTAATCAGCTATCAGACATAATATAACCTTTAGACTTCGTCTACATCTTAAAGTTTTTAAAACTAAGATAAATTATTAAGTATTTTAATAGCGCAACATATTTTAAAATGCTTCGTCGAACAATACCAAAGGCATTATATATAAATCATAAAGTATTTTTTAAGAATATAATCTTTGATTTTTTGTTCCAATTTATCTATAAAATGGAACAATACAAAAAAAAATATCACAACCTAGATTTATCATCTTTAAATCTCTTGATGTGATTTTTCTTTGATGTTCAAATTAAATCTACTGCGTTGCTTCCACTTGGTTGCTCGCTGTCTGTTTATTTTCGTATACTATTTTGCAAAGCAGCCAAGCATTATATTTTAGAAATTATTTTCGTGAAAACCATTGTTATTTCCATTGTAAGAAAATCGCATTTGCGTACTAAGACATTTTTTCTTCAATTTTTCATGAATATTATTGATGTGTTAGCATTCAGATAAATAGAAATATTTTTATAAAGAAAATATATTCAAAAATTATTTTAAGGCCCGTCATTGATGTCTGGGTTGATAAATAACGCCTGGGGGTGTTGATTTTACCAATAGTACGTGTATTTCTAACACATACTGTAACAAGTGTTAAAAACACAAATAAAAGAATATTTATGAAGTAGATATGATATTTTTACTTGAAAATACATCAAAAAATGGTTACTCAAAATCGAAACCAAGTTTCTTTTGAGAAATCAACCAGTCAAAGAAAGTATTAGATTCTGTGAAAGTCGTCGCCAAGACATTCAAATGTGCTCCTCAAAGGCGACACATTCGGACCGTAAGGCAAATAAAGTTGATAACGAAATTGGCTTTTTCCTTTGCCCAGACATCACAAGCTGTGTGGCTGAATGCAATAACACTCCACTTCCAAATATATAGAAATATATGTATTGTTTGTCTTGATAGAGCCGTCAGATAGGCTTTGATGTGCCAGTAATTTATTCTCTCAAAAATACAGTGAGGCTCATACATTAGCATTTCATTTTATTTTCATGAAATTATGTAATTTTTCTTTTATATTTTTATCTAATACTTTTTTTTTAAATTTAAATCAAATAATATAATTTGTCAATTTTACTATTTTCGCAGCTATTGTATATGTAGAATATTTATTCATTTTTTAGTGGAAACTTTGCTGATATATGTTTTTCTAGAAACTTAGTCTTTAAGAACTTCAAGATTGTATGTTTCCCAAATAAACAATAAATAAAATATATTTTTTTTATTTTAATTTATCTATTCAATATTAGACCAGTAATCTTTTGGTGAATTTTAGTTCATATTATTATTTACTTTGTGGCATTAAACATTTTGAAGTGTTAGATGTATATTTGGAGCAAGACGTAACAAATGCATAATTGTATAGCTCTCTGCTCTTTATTCAACATAATATTATTTTAATGTTTTGAAATCAGTGCAAAAAAATAATACAAATAGAATATAAAATAACACTCAGCGTTTAGTTTTAAATCTCCAAAAAAAACATAACTGAAAATAAATCGAATCCTATTCGTCCCAAAAACGTTTTGTGGTAAAACCCTTGATATTACTCTCCACTTGACAATAGTTACAAATACTAAAAATTCGTATTTGAAGCAATTTAAAAGCGAAACATTCAGCACTAAGCCGCTCACAAGTTAAAGCTTAAAATAACTATTGGAATAACAGTAAAATTGCGCAAAACCTTTTATATTCGCAACTGGGTTTTTTGGGGAAAAAGTTTATTGATGTATCAACATAGAACACTTTTTGCATACGAATTTAAAAGAAAAATACGATTTGCATTTTTATATGTACATAGTTGGCAGAGGTGCAAAAATTGGACCACTGTGCTTGTATTTTCACCATATGTTATAAAAAGAGTAATCCTTCCGAATTTATACAAAAAATATCGTGGAAAATATTTTATACATATATCTATATATTAATACGTGATGCAAAAACTTTGGACCCCTTTTTACGAAAATTGCGCGGACGCAGGAGCATAAAATTTGGCACACATAATGTTTATGTGTAGGAGAAGTGCAGAACGATAATATTTTTCAATAATAATGCTTATAAAGTACATTAAATCAATAAATAAAACATTACACACACTACCATGCATTTCACACACACATACATACACAAGTATTTGTACACGCATACATACTCTGGTATCAAATTGTTTCTTTTCTTTTTCATTTTGTTCTTCTGACATAGACATATCAAAAAAAAGGTTTTATTTGCCTCATTTAATATAAAAAAGATTTTAATAATAATGCATAAAAAGTACATTAAATCAATAAATAAAACATTACACAAACCAGCATGCATTTGACACACGCATTTGTACACGTATACATATACGTATACATACTCTTTGGTCAAATTGTTTCTTTTGTTTATTAAAGACATAGTTGAATGTCAAACAGAAAAGTTTGTTTACTGTGGTTTCATTCAATGTCAAAGAGAAAAGTTTTATTTGACGAATACTACGTGAAATACTGAGCGCTTATACAAATTGTGTAGCAGTAAGATACATTGAAATGGATACGGGCTATCATTATATGCATAAAGAAAGTTCTGTAGCAGCAATCTGCAATAACAACATTCAGGTACAAAAAAAATATAATTTGCTATTGCTGGTTCAAAGCAATTATTGTAGTTTACGATTTCAGTAATTGCATATACTTCCGGATAAGTAAGTGATTTTGAGAGATACGTACATTTAAATGTGCACAAATTATCAGAATAACAACATCATTATACAGGTAAGAACTTTTTCTCTTCTTGATTTGGTCGAATTTCGACCACTAGGCGACCACTAGTATTTATAATTCTAGCACAAAATATATGCAGCGAAGAACTGAGACAATTTTATGAATGGAAAAAAGCTATTAAAGTTGGAAGTATAATCAAATGTAACTTTAGTTTTTTCGTGAACCCGCTAGCTGATCTAACAGTACAGTTGGTTCAATATTCTAAGTATTAATATTCAAAGTCCTTATCCAAACATAGCTACTGATAAGTGAGCAATAGTGCACAGGATTTTTTGCCAATCTATTTCATACCACTGCGGGGCATAGGTCTCCTCACTCCATAATTCGCGCTATAAAATGATTTGATGCTACATGGACTAGAAAGCAAAAATAAATAAGATACGAAAATCAGGTTTATTTTTGTAAGACTAAAAAGACTGTAGGTAACATTGGCAGGGGCCTCTAGAATTTATTGATGACCTTTGGTTGAATATGATCATGATGATTTAAACTATAACAGTACTATAAATTTGCCACCAAATTTTTTAAGACATCAAAATCTCTTATAACTTTTTTTAATTTCCAAAATTAATGCAATATCTATAAAACCTTATCTACCCTTAGGGAAACCTCACTCGTGTCCCGACATGGTTAATTGTAAAGAATGACTGGATGTTGTAGTCTATTACTTCCAATAAGCCTCACTATAAATACGTTTGGTTAATAAAAAAGAAGGGGACAGTTATTGCCAGGTTGTTTTATAACTTAAAGTATTTTAAAATAGAAAACGAATATATTCTAATTAAAGGGCGGATTGAGAAGAGCTATGGGTTGTTTTTAGGGGACGGACATGGGCTGTTTAGTATCTAAAACCTTCTTTGATTTTTAAGCTGAATAGGTTAGATTGATTTAGATTTGCATCATGTTTTAGTCTCAATACAAAACAGTATAGACTAGATGTTTGTTGCGAAATATAGAAGTTACGTAAAGTAAAATATACAGGGTATAATAAACTGCTCTCGAAAACCCTCCTAAAACGAAGCCAGGAGGTAGTTTTAGTGAATACAAACATAATGCAACTAAATGTTTCCCAAACAAGCGCAAATAATATTTTTATTGCATCCAGTGACTTCCTGTAATCTTAAAAAATCATAAATTATAAAAATACGATGCCCTCTTATGAAAACCCCTATCAACCACTCTCCTCAATAGCCATCGATATTGAGCAACATAATCCCTTTTAACCTAGTAACATCCCCTAATAATGGAGCAGTTTTTCTAAACATCACAAAAGCGCCACTGCCACGTTAATATTCATTGTAGTAATTACCACCGGAGCCACTTGTACCGGCCGCGCTGAAATTTCAGCCCCAGTGCTACAGTTATTATTTATGAGGAAGATAATTTTGGTTCCTATATTCAATGTTTTATCATTACTTTGGATATTTTGTCATATACTTCCAGCCTTATTAATTTCTTAATTTTATTTATTGGTCTCCCACTAAATTTAACATGGATTAAGTTAGGTTCAATATATACAATTATAAACGTTATTCATTTTAAATTGTACGAGGACATAGTTTACATATATTGTAGGAAATAGGATCGAACAAAGACAAAACATTTAAATAGAATATGGAATTGCAAACAATAGAAGAAAATTTAAACAAATGAAACTAATTTATCTCACTTACGATAAATGTAAAAAAATGTTAGGAAAACACAAAATAATGTCAAAGCGTAAAATAATACTTTACTTTACGCACGCTATTCTAGAGAGAGGGTAGGCAAAGGCGCCATTGGGATCCTGTATACCATAGAAAGTCATACATATAGACATAAGATACGATTTTGTGAAAGAGGCAGTTGCAAATAAGTTTGTTAAAGTTGATTATTTAGAAACGGCTGAAATGCCAGCAGATATTTTTCCATTTTACTTTATATACAAACACATTGCACCTAGGCGTACTTAATGCCAGAGACATTCTCAGTTCAGAATCTTTAAAGAATAAATATTTCACAAGAAAGGTTGTTATATTACATATTTCAAAGTATTTATATTTTTTTACGGAGGTGTTAAAATTGTAACAGAATATAAATGTAACTATCTGTCATACTTATAACAACTGGCATAACGTGTGTAAGACTGAAAATAAATTAGGAAGTCTGTGGAAACATTACTGCCTGTATTATTATCAGGTGACACCCACAATTTGTTTATTTTACGCCAAGAAAGGATATGCTGTCACCATGCAGGCCATAATTTGTAAGCGGTCTATTTAACAACACCACTGAGGTGTTTTAAACTACCTCATTTGTATTTCTAATCACATCATCAAACAGGTGAAGTAAAGTGCCAAGATTTGCATAAACACGTTATGTTCGCGTGAATGGAGTCGAAAACGGCCGGTTACATAGTTTTTAAACTGTCACGCCATCGCTCTGACGTGACGTTATCGCTGATAGGACATTTTAATCTCACTTGTGACTTATTTGTTTAGCTATTTTGTAATAAAGTAATAATTAATTTGACTTTATTTATTTGATTTGTTACTTAGTTTATTTTCGTGATTTGTGTAATAAATCGTTATAATGCCTATTAAAGAAAAAGCCTAATGATATTTGAAAAGGAATCATTTTCACACAAATATCCGTTTTATTTAAATTTAAAGTGAAAATATCGACTAATAATTGCATTCACTCAATCTCACTCAAGTTTTAGTGGCACTGAATTCTATTATATACATGTTCCATTTACTGTATTTTCTAACTTTTGTCAATGTTGTTTAATATACTCAGGAAGTCCGTGAAAGAAATATTGAACATTGTCCCTTAAGAGTTGCCAAACAAAACTTTTGTGTACTTTTAGAGGACGCTATACTGAACCGAATTATTGTTCGGAAAATCAACTTGGTGCCCTCTGAATATTCTTCTATCTTTGTGAGGAGTTTTAGTATAATTTCAAGGCGGTTCTAGCCTGTATTATTATTTAATACAAGTTCTTTGCTAGTATTATTCAATTTCTAAGTTCCCTTGTTCGTATCGGCTACAGAAAATTTCTAAGTAATAGAATGAATATAAATTTCCGTAATAATACAAGCTATCAATATGATTAAAAAACAAATTGCAATAATAAACACTATTAGTAGACTCCATATTAAGATACTCGCCTAATATCGTGACTCAAAAACTACAAGAGATTCTCGGTTTTTTGGTACCCAAACTCGAAATCTTGATGCTTATGTATCATAAGAACGTTTGTCTCAGTGTGAGAATATTCGTTTTGCAATAAATATTAATAAATTCTTAACCCGATTAAAAATCATGTAGCCAAAAACACACATTTAAAAAATTACTTTTTGAATTGACTGTTATCGTCACCCAAAAAGGTGAATAAAATATACTCGAATTTCTCACAAAAATCACTGAATACGAATTACTGCATTAAAAAATAACAAGAAATATCACTGCGTAGCACAAAAAATACTCTCCTTTGAAACATTATTAAATCACTTAGAAGTAACCTACAAAGTGAACAAACAATTCAATAAATTCAAAAGGCTTCCCGATATATCAGCAACCTAAAGGAAATTAAAGTCAGGTATACTCGTGTGCGGAAAAACCGCATGCACTTATTGCAATGTCTAGTCTGTACGTTCGTTTGGAGGATGTGACGTCACACCCGCCGAACCGGAAATAAGAACGAAGCCTTTGCCCGCCCTCTTATAAAGGAAACACGGGGGAGCATATAAAGTTGTGGTCGGGCCATTAAGGCGGCGTGGTCCGCTTGTGTAGCTTTTATTTTATTTTGCAGTGTAAAATGTGGAATGTTTTATGAGTGCAGGAAATTGAATTGGCAAAGTAATATTAAGTGGAAGGAAATATAACGTGATACTATGTCGCAACTTAAAATGTTATGGAATAATTTAAATATTAAACTAAGAAATACTGGTAAAATGTTAATAAAAGTCACATTGTCTAGTGCGTTTATTTACTATTATTTCTATTATTATTAGGCATAGTATGAACCAATTCAATCGGGTTTATGTTTATATATATATATATATATATATATATATATATATATATATATATATATATATAATAATAATAATAATAATAAATCTTTATTTAAATAAAACTTAATTACTTACTTAAAATCTATTACCAGGGGCTCCCAAACTAGGCACAGCCTGTGTCTTGGGATACCAACTTATAATGTAATTACACAATTATACCATACAAGTGGAAGAAAAGCAATACATAATACATATAAATCACAAAGTTAATCATGCAAATTAAAAATATTAATATATTCAAGTAA
Source organism: Hyles euphorbiae (assembly GCA_023078785.2). Classification (NCBI taxonomy): domain Eukaryota; kingdom Metazoa; phylum Arthropoda; class Insecta; order Lepidoptera; family Sphingidae; genus Hyles; species Hyles euphorbiae. The sequence goes on from CM041049.1 coordinate 618,279, forward strand.
ATATTGAAATAAAATTAGGAATTAAGACATGTTATTTTTAACGTATTCTATCCAAAAGTGCTTCAGTATCTTCGTAACTTAGACTTTGAAGCCAGTCACGAATTTTATTTTTTAATTTGATGATTGGACACTTTTTTATATCTATTACATTTGAGACCCTATTATAGATAGATAAAAAGGCGTAAAACGGAAATCTTGAGGCAAAACAAGAGTATACTCTCGGTAAATCTAAGCTATAAACTCTTCTCTTCAATAGATCATTATAAATATTAGAGTTAATTACTGTTTTGTGAGTGGAGAAACAGGCCTTTAGAATGTAAAGTTGACGTACACTTAGTACCTTAGCTTCGCTATAGAGTTGGGTCGTGGAAAATTTAAATGGTTTTAGCAGCATAACCTTAAGTACACCACGCTGAGCTCTTTCAATATTTAGCATATGTGTCTTAGCGGCATATCCCCACACTCCAATGCAATATGTGATTAATGATTGACACAGAGCGAAGTAAACAAGCTTACGAGTGTCCACACTCGCAGACCTGCGTAAGATCTTCATTATGCCAATGTTTTTGCGTACTCTGTTTGCTATAGCATTAATGTGGTTTACAAAGGTAAGTGTATCATCCAGGATGAGTCCCAAATATTTGATGGTTTTCGTTCGGTGTATTAATTTGCAATCGCAATTTTCCGGGGAGCTGTAGTCACATGTGTGAATTTTAATATCTAATAAAGATGTTGGTTGAGTTTTAGCAGTCTTGTGAAAACACATATATTTAGTTTTTTCTGTATTAAGTGTTAGTAAGTTTCTCTGCAGCCACTTAGAGACAAGACGCATTCCACTTTCTGCCGTGGCACGAGTGTCCTCCCAGTTTCGCCCATAAAATAGAACAACAGTGTCATCTGCATAGCTTACCACATCGGCAGAGGCCAAATTAATGTCATGGAGATCATTGATATAGATAAGGAAAAGAATGGGGCCGAGAATACTGCCTTGCGGAACCCCGAAAGTAACAGGAAGCGTTGAACTCCTTAAGTGCCCGACTTTTACAAGCTGCTGCCTGTGTGTTAGATAGCTGCGAAACCAGCTGAGAGCAACGCCGCGGATCCCAAATTTCTCAAGTTTCCGCAGCATAATTGGGATTGACACTGTGTCAAACGCTTTAGCGAGATCGAGAAATACAGCGTAGCAGTTACGACCGTTATCTATATTAGACGCAATGCGGTTTACTAATAGTTCCGCGGCATCTTCTGTCGACTTACCTCTTCTAAATCCGTATTGCCTTTGCGAGAGTAAATTATTATTCTCTATGAAATCAGTCAGGCGTTTATTAGTTAACTTCTCCAAGACTTTTGAAAAAACACTAAGTAATGAGATTGGCCTATAATTACTCGCATTATCTTTGGGGCCATCTTTGTGGATCGGAGTTATCGACGCGATTTTCCAAGCTCTTGGAAAGCTACCCGAAATAAAGCTGAGGTTGAGAATATGCGTTAGTGGTATAGTAATGTATTGTCTCATAGTTTTTAAGAGGATATTAGAGAAGCCGTCTAAGCCAGGAGCACTCACACTATTTAAACTGCATATCAAGTTACTAACTTCTGACGGATCCGTGGGAAAGAGGAAAAACGAATCGTTTAGGCCGTTTGCAATATTAATTTTGGAAGCTAGATTGGTTTCAGATTCATTAATTTGTACTAAAGACTTATATGCCAACTTTTGTCCAACTGAAACAAAATAACTATTACAGTCATTAAGTTTGTTTTGCGGATCTTTGGAGTTAGCTATTAAACCATTAGGTGAATTATCTTTCTGCTTTAGACGACATATTTTCCTGATGGTAGTCCAGAGGGCTTTAGTATTAGTTGCGTTTTTTTGCAGTTCTTTACTTTCGAAATCGTTTTTTACTTTTTTGAGCAGATTATTACAAAAGTTTCTGTACCTTTTGTAGGAGGTTGTAAGTATACGGTCTTTGGGGTTTTTTCTTGCTAACAAATGAAGTCGGTCTCTATGTCGTATGCAACGGAGTAGGCCTGCAGTAATCCATGGTTCGATGTTCGTTTTAGATTTGCTAAGTTTTTTTATAGTTGTGTGCTTCTCTATTATTGAGGATAGTGTATCTATGAATAGTTCTGTTGCGTCGTCTACATCTTTAATGTTCAATACTGGTGTCCAATCTACTTTCTTCAATTCCTCCGTAATCGCATCGAAATTTGTAATCACTTTTTCTCTTTGAGGCTTCTCCTTGTCGATTTTATTAGCTAGAGCTAGAATGACTATCTTGTGATCTGTCACATCAGTATCACAAACGGCAGTTAGTGCAGGAAGCTTTGATTTTAAAAACATGTGATCAAGACAAGCTTCATGTCTAGTAGGTAGGCTAATGGCAGGTAGCAGACCTTGTTCAGCGGTTCTGCATAAATACTCCGAACAGATATTGGTATGTGTAGCCACATATGTAATATATATATGTGTATATATATATATATTATTTTATATCTAATAAAATAAATGTAAATACTTTTAAAATAAAACTTTGCCGCTTACAGTACATTAACATCAACTGTAACGTAAGGAAGCTATTTTTATTCTAATATTAAATAGCACAATTTGATAGGATTATTTCTTTGTCGTGTGTCTCTTTTGCCCGCCCGCATCGCAACATCGGTACAAAATAGTGACGTCACTATTCTTGATGTACCAATCTTCTTATTTTTAAGTAATTTAATATTATTAATTAGGTAAAATATTAATTAATTTTAATTAATTCAAGGAAACAGATATTTTTAAAATACAGTTCTACATAATGGACTTTTCTTTCTTTATAATGGCCTGGCATAGTGGCGGCATTGCACCTGATGGTAAGTGCCAATGCCGCCCAGGCAGAGTATCCTGTGTACAATTATGCCGGCCTGCTAAGGTGCCTCTTCACACCACGCCGTGTCGAATTTTAAATACTTATTTAAAAAATATTATTATATAGGCCGCGTATCTCCTAGCCATACGTGATAAGTGTGCGATGCACGAAGAAAATGAGAATGACAAGCATATAGTTGTTTTGTGGTGCAAGGTTGCCAGGTCTTTTGTCTGGTGCCGCTCAGGCCCGAGACCTGAACCCACTACACATAATGTATTGTCTTCAGGCTTTTTGTATTTTTTAATTGCTATTTAGCCTTTAAGAGATGCAGGATGTTTTAGGTAAATATAAATACGGAATTAATTGCGGTGCTATGTAGTGTCAATACGTATAATGATATGTTTACTACGTTTAATATTTAACAATCCAACAATGGAAAATAATTTAGACACTAACCTACTGATGCATTATGTAACATGTCGACTATTTTCACAAATGTCTTCATTAAACTTTTCTCCATCCAGTTATTTATATACCATAGTTCGGATCGGTAAATATTTTTTGTATATCGCCGTGTCTTGTAATTTTACGGTTGCCTTCTTGAAGTCGACCTTTTACCTTCATCCTCTACCAAGTAAATCATTTTTCTAACTGCTGAACATAATATTTATTTCAATAATTGTGATGATCTATGCTTAGTTATAGGACCTATAATGCCTGATACATTAAATACAATATTCCGTCCACAACAATTTCCCCAAAACATCCACAAAGACAGCAACCCTCGCTCGCGTTCACTCAATTTTAGTAATATGCAATTGTAAGCGCTGCGCCACGGCCCGTTTCGAGAGGAAATAAAATGTTCCACAACTGTACTGGGAAAGAGTAATATGTGGGAACAGCCCCGGAATATTCTCTTATTGGAACTGTCCTTATTGTCAACGCGAGGTTTAAGTTTTCGCAGGCATTTATGTAAATGTTTTGTTGCGTTGCATTTCTTGGAATATCTTTGGTTGGGAGTAGATCTGCAAGTGTTAAAGGCTGTGTTTTAGCGTTTGGCGGTCAGTGGAATGGTACCTATGCTGTATATTTCTGAAAAAGTGGGCAGTGGTTTCGCAAGGCCCAGCCATAATTTGAAGAATTTATTTCTTTCTCATGGCTTGGTAGGAAGCGAGCCTATTGCCATTCCTGGTGCAAATTCTAATCTAGGGAAACTTTTCGATGACTATGTTACCGTCACTATTTTAAAAGTTTTTGATTGTGGTCTCTGATGTGTAAAAGGTTGTCTGGGTACCACCGTAGTGTCAATATTTCCCACTAAGCAGCAGAGTAAATGCACTGTTGTATTCCGGTTTGAAGGACGTTCATCGCAATAAAAAAAAACTTGCATTGATCTGAAAATAACGTAGAGGAAAGCGAACTAGCACTATACTGGATTTTAATTTGCAATCTGTTTATAATTGTATTAAATTATTGTTTTCTTTTGTTTCAGGTCACGGAGGTCTGCCCGGGGTAGGGTTACCGGGTGAAGGGATGCGACCGGAGCGTCCATACTTCGATGACGTGTCGCCGCGGAATGTGTCAGCGGTGGTCGGGCAGTCAGCGATACTTCGGTGCCGCGCCAAACATATAGGGAATAGGACAGTAAGTGATAAATATTATCGTGCATAGTTCTGGCCGAAAGGTTCTAGAGTGGAGGTCACGTACAGGCAAGCGAAATGTCGGACGCCCCCCTACAAGGTGGACAGACGACCTGGCTAAAGTTGCAGGAAGTTGCTGGATGCAGGCCGCTTGCAACAAATCAATGTGGGTATCCTTGGGGGAGGCCTATGTTCAACAGTGGAATTCCTGTGGCTGATATGATGATGATGATGATAGTTCTGGCATACGTGCAAAGGACTTAACGCATAGTACATTACATACCGCTACTTAGAAACGTGTACAAAGGTTGGATGGTAATTATATCGCCTCTCAAAATCGCTGAAAACAGACAAGTTTCAGGCTTGGTAAAGTAATTTTCATTCTTTTATTTAAAATACAAGCGGCTTTACGAAATATTGACATAAACTGAAATTTTAAAATATATTTTTAAAATTAAAAATGTCTAAACCAATTTAAATAATATTAACTAAAACTTTATTATTAATTAATGTGATATTAATTGAAATTTATTCATACTAAATTAGAGTCTCTAAATATATTTAATTTAAGACACAAATTGCTTCTTCAACTAATTTGACATTAACTGAAAATTCAAAGGCATTTTAATTAATAATAAAGGCAGATAATTTTCTATTTAATTTAATTGACTTTGCGTAATTCGATGCTCCTCTCCATATATCAACGATTCCAAAGCTCTTAGTATTAGGACAATCCTCTGGGATAAACTAAGGAAACATAGGTACTTAGTGACAATTTATCGAGTTAATATAGCGGAGGTATGGCTGTATCACGCGGTGTTCAATCATCGTAAGCCGCGCATAAACTATTATTATAGCTGTAATTATTGCACACAGGGCTGCGTTTGTATTGAGGCATTTGTAAATATGTGTATATTGTAGGGTATTTGGTAATTGTTGCTGAGTATTTTATTAGGTCATTTTATTGTAATATGAAGTGTTGTTAGGAGAGTTTCTTGCACCGTTTCTTCTTTACAGATTCAACACGTTCCGAAGCGGTAGTAGCACAAAATTAACGATTCAAAAGATTATAGACCATTTGAATAAAGAGTATTTTGATTTTGAATATTTGATCACATTTAGAATAATGCTGATGTATCATTGTTAAAGGTAAAATTCTGTTCCGAGTTATTAAGTATCGATTACAAAATATATTAAGTAATTGTCTATAATAATCCTGGATTCTGGAAATTCTCGGGTTACGATCATAAAACATTTCTAGAAATTAATAAGTCTTCATTTTCTAGAATAAATCGGTAAATACTACTTTACCTCGAAATCTAAATCTGTTTTAATCTGTTAAAAATGAACCTAACCTTACAACTTAAGAAGTTATAACACTTGAACTGTGTGAAAGGAAAAAAACTACCAGTCGCTTCTAAGACAGTATTAAAATGTATCATGGTATCTCAAAATACATACATAAAATCACGCCTTTTGTCCACAAAGGGTAGGCAGAGGTGCAACCAGGTTAAAAATACAATCCCAAAATACAGATCAATCAAAACAAAATATCACCGACAGCCCTATACAAGTGGCTCTATATACTCTGACCCACAACCGTTAATGCCTGGATTATTATTACGTCTGTACATTGTCGTATATTCAGATTACGTGATTTGCTTTCAGCGGCCCCGGGCGTTCGATCAAACTCATTATTATCGCCACTCTGAACAAGCTGTTCTCTATATTGTTAACTAATAACTTGGCTTCGTGTGAAATATTACTCTATGATAATTTCTGTTTTTGATCACTGGTAGTTTAGAGTAACCAACGAACGAGTATGAAGAGATTGATGACAGTTAAGGGAATCGAAACCGGCATTGAACGGCACTTGGTGCTCAATAGTCTCTGCCTATCATAATGGGACATAGGCGTGAGTTTATATATATATATGTAAATTAGAGGAAATACACACATTTTGGCAAGCTGGTATTTCACTTACAATCTTAGTGTTATAAATGTTACTGGTAATAAATCTGTAATTCAGATCTACAAGATAGATTTTAAGGAATCAAACATTGCCTCTCATTGATATTAATACTTCGGTAATCAAGACCTCATCATCATCAGCCTATTCGCGTCCACAGCTGGACATACCTGGCCTAAGTTAATTAATAAATTAATACACACCTTACAACACTCACATACATTGTCCTTGTTCCTTGTCCCAATAAGATCGACTCTTGTATCTTGTATTTTTGATCTCACAAACACCAAGACCCGAGACAAATACCTGCAGACCTCACTAAAATTTTTCTCAGTACGGGGATCAAACCCGCAGCCTTTTGGTTTACAGTCGACGTCTTACCAACTGCGCCACGGAGGCTTTCTAATGTAATATAAATCAGTGTGAATACCAGCATTGCTCTACTTATAAATTTTCAGCTTCATTGTAACGTCAAAAACAGAATCAAAACTGTACGTCCTCTCTTCCTCGATAGCTCTTTAAACGTTAATGTGTCGTCAAATTCAATCAATACTCCGTGACAAGATAAAAAATGTATCGAAAGAGGGCTTCCATTACCCACTATCATAGCATCTGAGGACGTCAATAACATTAGCTCTCAGGCCACCGCACCTGACACTCGAAGCTCAATTTTTCATTGTCGATGAGGACATCCCCCCCTTACTTCCATCCCTCCTCAGACACGGACGACTGGCCGCCATATTAATGTGGCAAGGAGAAAATAAATAGCTATTTGACAGGTGCCCCGATGCATTATAATATATTGTTAGGTGTTACGCGAGACGGTTACGTGTCAAAAACTTAAAGAGGGTTATTCGGATTATAAGGGAAAATTCTAGATGAAAATCACTTTATATGAAGTGTGGAGGTATGAAATTTTATGAAAATCATCAATGGTACAGACTACTTTGAATATTGTGAGAGGTATTTACTAGAATCAAACTCACTGGTTCAATGCAGGTTATCTATCAGTTTTTTAATGATGTTAGACTGACTAACCGATTTAACGTGCTCTAAATTTAATCATTGTATGTATGACTGTCTTGGTTTTTTTTATGTCATTGATTGGTGAGACGAGCATGCCGTTCGCCTGATGGTGAGCGATACGACCGCTCATGAACAGTAGCAAAACCAAACAACACCTTGTATTACAAAGGAATGCTTGGCATTCCACCGCGCTCGCCATCCTGATATATAAGATGTTAAGTCTCAATATGTCCAGTCGTTACTCTGGCTACTAATGCCCTTCAATCCGAAACACAACAGTGCATTTTGGTTGCGCAATATCGAATTTTTTTTGGTGATATGTCCGCTGCCTATTACATCGCAGGACGGGAAACACAAAACGAAATATGGATGTCTCGGTAACATCTGTGCTTACCCCTTCTGGAAAAAACCCGTGAGTTTATGTATGTTTATAGTAAAAAAACCCGATGTACCGTGCAATCTTCGGATTCAAAATTATACCTCAGATATGTTTCCAATAGATAATTCATCTTATACTTTAATTACTCTAGCAGATGCATAATATCGCAATGAATTATCTAAATCGTTGACTAAAATTAATTTAAAAGTATTGAAGAATATTCATCATTTTAGTATTATAAGCTATTTTTACACCTGCTGTGGTTCATTTTTTCACAACCCTAACGCAGACAGTTATATAATGCCTGAGGCTTTAATTCCGCCTGTTTATGATGTTCAAATTAATGAAGCTTTAAATAAAAAATAACTCCTTCAAAGTATTAGTTTTACAGCCACCAAATATTCTTCTCGATTTAAATACACAACTGGTAGGTATTCAGACTTACAAACTTCATGTAATTGATTAATGTTGTATCCGAACCGGTAGCTTCTGTTATTATAAGAGCGGACAGTGTCTCCTTTAATTACCAGGCCCACGCCGCGCCCACGCTCACTCTAATTACACGCAAAAACAAAACCCAGCAGACGTTGGGTGAAATTTATTTTCTAATTTCTCATTGTTTAGTGCGTCAAATTAAAAATGTAAAGCTGCGTTTATTATCCTTGTAATATTAATCACAGCTTAGGCTTAACTGTCTGTGACGAGACACTGGCGGTTTTTCTTGCTAATATTTAATAATACTGCCATAATTCCGGGTATGATCTAGATGAAGTTTTGCAAATTTAGGTTAGGGTGTTCCAGAGAGTGCCAGTTTAAAGTTAATCACGAGTAGGTTAGTATCGCTATTAAACAAGGGAATTAACGAAATGTAGCAGCTTTATTGACGTATATCTGTCTGACTGACTCTTATAAAATTTAGTATCATTTTATTTTACCCTAAATCCATTTTCAAAAGACGCTATGAAATTTGATGCCTCAAAAAAGTCGATGTTTATAATTGCATATCATTAGGTAATCTTTTGAAATTTTATGAATTCCAAAATTATAACTTAGTCAATACTTCATCATTTAGCATTAAGGAACACATAAATACGACCTAAACGCACATTTTCCAAAACTTCTCAAAACAACTAACAAGATGATTTTTCGAAAAAGCGATTTCCCATCTCGACTCTATCCCTGAAGTTGGACAAACTTCGACATGTAGTTCAACATGAAAATTCATATCTAGGAATGAGAACTTTGTGTTTTTGGCTCCCAAGAGACTTTAGTATGAAGCCACTACTTCGAGAGATAACATGTGTTTGGTCAAATGTTTGAGTAAATGTTTTATGAAAATTTGCGAAATAATTTGTGCGATAGAGACGAACCCATTTAATCCCTCTGGGTATTCTGAATTATACTAAATAATTTATATGATATATTTTTATCGATTCCTTTGTATTTTTCAAGAGAATTTTAAAGATTGCATGTAGGTTGATACGAGTACTCTACAAAAAATCTAACTAATATTTTAAAGACATTTGCTTCGTTTTCATTGAATAGTTTCTGAAAATACAGGACCAATTTGAAAATTCTTTCACTATAAAAACCTATAATATAACCCCTGATGAACATAGTCGATAGAATATTTAAAAAAGAGTATATCTACACCCGGGCGCACTCGAGGCGAGCCACTAATGTTATAATAAATAAACTCAACAATTACACACATAATCCTTACTTATATTAAAATTTAAATCTTATATCATAGATATTAGGGACTACGCCAAAATGTATCGCATACTTTACATCAAGATTTCCGACTCGAATTTTTTTTAATATACCACTGCCACTTTGTTACTCCACTTTTCCGACTACTCCAAAATTTCCGATTAATAAAATCTCATTTACCCAGGTATCATGGATGCGCAAGCGTGACCTGCACATCCTGACGTCACACATCTTCACGTACACCGGAGACGCGCGGTTCAGCGTGCTCCATCCAGAACCCTCAGACGACTGGGACCTGAAGGTGGACTACGTGCAGCCCAGAGATGCTGGCGTCTACGAGTGCCAGATCAATACGGAACCCAAAATCAACATGGCCGTCGTCTTAAATGTTGAAGGTGATATGATTGAACTATTATATAAGGGAAATAGGGTATCTTATGTTTTATTTTATGTTCTACTTTTTGTTTTAGTTGGTCTTTGCTGTAAGTTAGATAAAAGTTATAGATCATTTCAGATGATAATTGTGGTGACCTAAGTAAGGTTAATTTTTTACTATTGTTTTAATGCATTCGTTGACGATGCGCATTATAAAGAGATTAGATTAGGAACACTCTCTAGGAACCTCTAAATATAAAATCAACGTACATCAAGCATATGCAATTTAAAGTAAAATCATAACTAGAATGAATATGTATTTCAACCATACCGTAAATTCGATATTTATTTGCCCAGAAATTACCATCAACATTAGAATAGCTAACCAGGCATTTGATATTATAAATATTAAATTAATGTACCCACATTAAACGTTTGTATCAAATATTCCACAAACCATAATATTTACATGATTGATCCAGAATTGGATAACACGCGATTTAGATTAAACGATGCCACAAGCGGTCACGTGATGGAACATTTGCGATTAAACACAAAACTGATTCAAATGGCCCAATAAAATTACTAATGCGTGTTTAGCATCGAATTAGTTATTGAATTCTACTACATAGCGTATTTTGACCAACTAAATTGCTTTATGAAATGTTTGTTAAAAAAACCTTACATCTTGAAGTTTTATGTTGATGGTTATATCTTCTTTCTCTCTTTCTCTTTAGCCATAGGCAAGCCACTGCTGTACATAACGATAATTTGTGTCTACTACTTTTTAATTATCTTGTTTTTATATTGATTATCTTCAGCTGTATAAAATCTACTGCTAAACAAAGACTTCTTCTGAGAACTACCACAGCAATCTGTTAGGAGCAGCCTTTGCAGTTAATGTAGAAAGGCCTTAATCGCCCCATTAAACAATTGTTTTATCCAACTTAAATAATAAATCCAAATCAAGGTTTACCTACTACATAAATTAAGAGACGATATCTTACTCTCATTCATCCATTATTTTCCAAAACAAAGCCGCTTCAGCAAAAGTTCTGAACTCAAAAGGCTTTATCAAAAGACCTATTCGACTCAGTTATGTTAAACAAGTAATAAATCAACAAACACATACTATATAAAAATATTAAACTCGTGGACGCCGAAAAGTTTGTGTATGAAATTTTTGGTACGCCTGAAAAAGGTTCGTCTTCATTAAATATTTATGCGCCATTTGAATTCCGCATTAAAAATTCCATTTTCCATATCCCGCGTGCTTCATGACCAAGAATATTTCCCTACGTGTGTTAGTGGTTTAAGGGAAAGAAATCTGAAGATAGAGTCAGTTTCATAATTAAAATCATAAAATAAATAATATATACACACAACGGTCACATATGTACGTAGTTCTGATCCCAAAGTAAGATCGAGTGTTGTGTCGTGGGTGTCATGAACTATGAGAGACTTTTCGGTCTCACAAACACCCAGACCCGAAACAAATATCTAAAAATAATCCTTCCAATTAATATCTATTTATAAGGCATCATAAAAATACTACAAATGGAGAAATATTTATTGAAAATTTTATTTTAAGCTTTCATTTAACACCTACACTAAATCACTATTAAAACGCAAAAATTACCAAACTAGCATATAATATACTAGTTACTCAGTTATTAGATGATGATATGATACATGAAATTCTTCCACATTAGTATTCACACATCTATATGCCCACCTTACCACCCCCTGTAGGTTGGGGGGTGAAAACTGAGGCACGGTAATCTCACATTCATCTCTCGTCATATTAGGGGAGAGGCTAATGCCGAGTTACAAAGTGGAGGCATCACTCACCGAAGGCCGGGAAATACAACACATGGATAAACTTTTATTTCTAGTTTTGAGTAGGCTAATTTATCTCTCGTAGTGAAGAAAATAATATGACCATTTTGTGGCACTGAAATTAATTTAATTGTAATAGAAGCATTTCATCTGAGCACGTAGTTATTTACAATCAGGCCATGTGCCTCGAATGTATCTAGATCGTTGGGAAATTATTGTTACCAAATGGGTATATTATGGTCGACGACGCCGGGGTAGACCTAAGAATCGCTGGTGAAAAGACCTGGATACTTTCGAGCCCATATGGCCTGTAATATCTTTAGAGCACAAACTGTAGACAGACAGGGGGAAAACCGCTGCCCAACAGTGGGCATGGCAGTATTAACATAAGTTAATTAAAAATATTTAAAAAAAGGTTAGTATCTATCAGCATGACTTATAGAAATATCAGTCCTCTAAAGAAACTTTTTCACTACTGGAGGCTTTGCTGTTACAGTAAGGGATAGCACGTTTAAATATTGTCACTATTTTATACTTATTTACACTTCAATTCGCAATTTTCCATTAACACCTACCTAAAGTCTAAATGCTTTGCACACCAAATCCATATATCTTATATAAAACCATACCATATCCTAATAATTTATTTATTCATTTATATCCTTAATTGTACACTAAGTAAACTTAATAATAGAACGTTTATATTACATAGTAGTACAAAAGGTGATCCTATCGCTGGAGGCTCATCTTGGGATGGACAGCAAGAGAAAGAAAAAAGAGAGGGCATTCAATAGTATACTAACTATAATAGGTTATAGCTTGACTAAAGAAAAAAACACTTAACCAATACTCAATAATTTTCAATCAAAACACAAAACATCAAAATCTCTACGTAAACAAACTGTTAAACTCTTGCAATATTAATAGAATTCCATTACATCAAAATCAAAGAGCTGCCTCGGTAATGAACGATCAAAGAATTAGGATCGCATACATTTTCAATGATACAGTGACGGTCCAATGGCCCATCGGCTGAATAATTTAATGTAAAATCTGAAACGAGACGGGAGTGAGATCGAATATTTTAAAGTTAATTCTGTTTTGTTTACTAAGTTATAGGTAGGGGGAGCCCTGTGATACCAACGTTTCATTAAATTATTTAAATATAAAATGTGCTTTGTGGCTCAAAATAAGAAGTATATTATGATATAGGGCGTTAGAGTTTTTTTTTTTATTCTGTTTTTTAAATAACTCAGAAAAAAAAATGAGTTGTAATATTTTTAGAGGTGGTACATTTTCATTATATATGAGAACGTATGTTTAAACATAGATGGAGCGAAAATGATATCTGAGGAAGTAACTAGACAACTTATGCCTGTCATTTAAATTATGACGTTAAATATTTAAATGGTATAAATACTTCATTTCTTTCGCATTCTCGTTGCGTTTATCGTGAATAAAAAAGAAATGCCTAATATGTATCTTAATCCGAGTAGAATTATTATCATACTAGCTGTCGGGCCCGGCTTCGCCCGGGTGCAGATAGTTTTTGAGTCCAATCCACATCAAGAACATATTATTTCGCGTGTCTACTAACTATATTTCCCGCGTGCCGTCGACTATATTTCCCTTCCGTAGGAGAGGACATCCCGTGCCAACAATTTGAATTTGAAAGAGTAGAAAATATGTATATTTGGTTTCCTGACTCATCCCACGGGAACACTACATTTTTCGGGATAAAAAGTAGCCTATGTGTTAATCCAGGGTGTCAGCTATCACTATACCAAATTTCATCAAAATCTGTTGAGCCGTTTTTTCATGAAAGAGTAACAAACATCCATACATACATACAAACTTTCACCTTTATAATATTAGTAAGGATTAGCCATCTTTTCATTAGCACTGCCACTAACATAATTCAATTCAAAAGAAAATTATCTCATGAAAATAAACTTGCATTAGATTAGGGTATACTTCTTATTAAGAATTATTAACATTATTAAATAACTCCTTAAATAACCACTAATATTCGCTCTGTAACTCTCGAAATTCTAAAAACACTATTCATATATTTCCATTTAACAAATGAAGTACTTACTTCTTTATACTCTCAAAGTATTAGGTACAAGTAGTTATATATTATTTATTTATAAATGTAAGTTTTCAGACTTCCAAACTACTTGCATCCTAATAATATAATAACTAGCTTCGGACTCTTAAAACGAATTCCAGTAAATATTATGTTACTTCCCTCTTCTAAGATTCACATAATTACATCTTTTCCATGAAAAGCGTCTCTGCATGCTTCATAAACATGATTGTCAAGAAAAACACTCCCACAATCCTTTCCACATACTGTTTGCTCTTTGACTTGAACACAAATTATTCCACGCAAGTCATTCTTTGTCGCACAGACGTCGCTTCGGATCTCATTACGTAGCAGCTAATTAAATTATATAATTAGAAAGAGCTCTTGTCTTTTCAAATGAAAGAAAAAATGTTAAGCGAATGCTTTATTTCAACTGAACATTGTGTCTGAGAAAAACCTTGAAGATCTTTGTTTTGACATTTATATTTTGTTAGTGAATACAATGAAATTCTGACAGATACGAGTCGGTTGCTTTATTAAGTAACGTCTTACCGAGCTACGGTAAACTTTGCGTACAAAATAGAGCTAGAAAATTCAAGTAAAATCTAAACTGTCTGAATTATCCAAATTCTTTTAATAACCTTTGAAAAATACGCTTAAGTGTCTGTACAACAATTTCACTCCGAGCGAAAATTAAGTATTGCGTATTTTGTAAAATTTTAACTAAAAAGAGAAAAAGAAATAGTAGTACGGAACCATTTTGAGCAGAAAGCTCAGCTATTACGTACATTTACATATTCCACCGCTAAGACTCGAAGAAATATCGCCACAGAACGTTTTCTCCCCGACGCAAAATAAAATAAACATCACAGAGCATGAGTGACGCGTATCGTTAAAGGATCATTCAATCAATTTGTGCGTGAACCAAACTGATCGTCAAAGGAATCGCACTTTCAAACGGGTTCATGAATACACATTGAGGTTTTGGACTTACGCAGCTGAATGGGATTGACATGACTTCTACATTGGTGTGAGGAATATTAATGGCTATTAGTTATGTAAGGTAAGACTTTATGCCTTTACACTCATTTATCGAGGTATAAATAAGAAGTTTTTTATTTCTTTTCGTCATCAAATCGATAATGGACAGCCTTCGTGGCGCAATTGTATAATATCATGGACAAAGCGTAGAGCTGAAACCTGCATATGTTTAAACCAAATTAAATGTTTAATTATTTATCGAATCCTTTTTTGCACTGTACAGAGGAACAACAAAGAAATCACATAGTAAAAATAGTAAAATGGTGGCCTTATTCACACAGGGTAATTTCTTACAGGCAAACCTGGGATATTAAGTAGAAAAAAAAAAGTTCATATGATGCTTTACAAGATTTTGTGAGACTGAACAGCCTCTTGATTTGTAATTTTGTAAAAGTACCTATCTCAGGTCTGTTTGGATCTGATTTTTAAACCTATTTACCAATTTATTAAACTTAAACCTCAGGTGATGCATGGACAACTCCGCGCAACATGAGTTCCACAAACACAAAAAGATTTCCCAAAACTCCTCAAAAACAAACCCGTCCACCGTCTCATAAATCACGGCTGAAATCCAGAATCAATTATCCAGTAAAACTGCAATATCTTGATACTTTGTTAGCGTTATGTTGTAAACGAGCGACAATTTTTTAGCCGGCCCGCTCCGTGGCTCATTTATCAACATGAAACAGATACATCAGGCGTACCTCTCAAATTCGCCGCTGTGAGCCAATTACACAGCTTGTTATATTTGAAAAATATCCGACACTTGTTCATTGTATTTCTTAGTTTCAAGATATTTTATTACTTGTACGGTCTTGACGTTTACTTGAGAACCCTATTTGGAGATTGATGTCTATGTTTATTGAGTGGAACGTGTAGTTTCTTTTTCCTAACCTATTTTTTGAAGGCTGTAATGATACAACATTGTGATGAAAATTCCAATTTGTGATGGAATATGTAATTATAAAAATTATCAATATAAATACAATACAATACTATGTGTTGAGCTTCTCAAACCAGACTATTTTATTAAACTATAATAATTAAAAAAACGATAATCCCGGTAACGAAATGGTAAGAATAAGACACTTTATAAACTATTCTATTATTACTGGTGGTAGGTATCTCATATGTGAGAGGCTGCCTGGGTGGGTACCACCGCAAAGTTTATTTCTCCCGTCAAACAGCAGTTTAAATACACTGTAGTGTTTTGGATCGAAGGACTTTGCAGCCAGAGTAACTACAGGACATATTGAGACTAAACATCTTATGTCTCAGGATGGCGAGCGCAGTGGAATGCAAAGCATTGCTTTGTAATTCTAGGTGTTTGGTTTTGCTACTGTTCATGAGCGGTCGCATCGCTTACCAGCAGGCGAACGGCATGCTCGTCTCGCCATTCACAACAATTAAAAAGGAAAAAAAAACAAATAAGGCATTCGTTCTAAAAGAAGACTAATGATGTTAGTTTTGAAATAATATTTTAGGCTTCTATTTATCAATATTATATTGACTGTCTGATATTGCAGAGTCCAATTCCAATCCCTCTGTTCAATAACATAGCATAAATTTTCACCCAATGACGAATCAATGTGTATCTCAGTACATAATCTCCTCAAAAACAGATCTACGCACTAAAATACGAAACAACAAGTTTGTACACAAAACAACCACAAAATTCGGGTAAAAAGCAACTAACATATCAACAAGAGAAAACAAGCGAAACTGATGAACGCACGACCCGTCCCACCTCTACAAGTACTAACCAAATTAAACTCTTTCGATACATAAGGTCACTAGCTGCTTTGTATTCCTCACCCCTCCTAAGGTTTTGTCTTCTGAATTCCAGATGAGTCCCCCCCCGCGACCTCGGCCCCGCCCCGTTCCTCAGGTACCGATTTCGTCTCTCCTTACATTTATAATTATGTTTTTCATTAGTTATTTATCATTCATTTGTCGTAGCCGCTGTTTGGCATGATTTTATTTAGGTTCATTGCACGGTAGATATTGCTGGTTTGGGAGACATGCTCAGATTTACTTGGAGCAATCATGTCGATTTTGACTGACATAGAGCCAAAGCTTGTTTACAAATTGATGTGTTAGAATTTATGACAGATTATTTATCGTTGATTGTTAAAATTTATCACAGCTCTAAAAAGAGTTAATATCTCAAAACTTCGCTGAAACAGGGCAAGCTTTAGTTATCCAAGGAAATAAGTTTATTTTACTTTTAGTGAATTTATTGTATATCATGAGAAACAACTTAAATATATGAAAATCTTCAATTGAATATAATGAATGATACAATATATGCATTGTAATTTACAAGAGTCAAAACTGGCTTCGCATTATGCAACTAAATACTGGTATGCTTTCGACGTGACTTGATGAGTAAATGTTATGTATTTAATATATTGACGTTTTAATGAGGGTGCCAAAATTTGCCATAGCAGTTGTGTTAATAATATAAAAAAAGTCTGCTAGTAATTATTATTTAATAATTATGGACTTTTACTGAACTAATTTAAAAATGACAAATTTATATTTTCAGTTTATTTTAATACATTATTTTAATGTTAACTTAATTTGAGTAATTTGTAATAATTAATACAAATTATCAAAAACGTTCTTACCCAAAACTTTTAATTTTATATTTTAACGTACTTGTTCATGTTTTCTTAAGGAATGTTTGTAATCAGTAATTAACGTAGAACTTTGTTACTTTGATAAATAATTATCCACATAGAAGATAAAGTAATAAAACCAAATTCAAAAGATAGTCTTCTTATAACATAGGTACAATTCTCTGTTCTTACGTATGTTATCACGGTAAAATATATTTATATATGGATAATTTTAGAATATTGGTACAATTTTTGGTGATAAAATTCAGTACCACAGTACTGTATCAGCAAGTATACACCCCACGGCGGGGCACGGGTCTCTTCTATAATCTAGAGTTCGATTGAGAGTGGTTAGGCCACATAGTCCGCTGCTCTGGCCTAGTGCGGGTTGGTGGACTTTACACACCATGCAAACTTTACAAATCACTGGTATAAAGATGTCCTCACGTTTGCTTCACCGTCATAGTGCGTGGTGATTGACTATCAAAACATACATGACTCCATAAAGTCCCTGGTCCAAAGGTGTCCCTGGGAATTGAACCAGCGACCACCGTGAACATGCCATGCCGCGTTTAATCCATTACCGTCAGGTCATCACGCACTAAGACGATATAAACAAACAAGGTTTTTTCATCAACTTTAATCAATGGATAGAGGATAAATTTTCAACAAAACAGAATTGGACAAACAAATAAACGTCCTATTTTGACACGAATTTTACCCATCAAATCCATCTGTTCGCTCTTAAAATAGCAAAACATTTTGCGTAACAGAAAACACGTCTGAAATAAAACAAAATATAAATTGAAAAAAAAAGCAAACCGAGGAATGAAAAGCAAAAAATGCCAAAGTTTACGCACTCAAATCTTTTGTAATGTTGAAAATCTGCGCCAGACGCGCAATAAAATTTTACAATCCATATCGAATGCGCCATGATAAAAACAAACGGTCCCCTTATACAACACGGATCGAGCTACAAATCATTTGCACCTTAAAACAATATTGCCGGTGAAACATCTTTTGGATTTTATTTCGCTACTTTTGCTCGCGACTTGTCTGCTGTCAATGTAGGCTTTGTTAATAAAATCGGACAGATAGTCTAACATGTGTATTAATATAAAGACGACCAGCTAATTTGTTTTGGCTCATTTTTTATCCTTAAAATATAATTGACTCCCTCGGTGGCGTAGTTGTACTACGGTACGGTTACAAAGCTGAGGTCTCGGGTTCGAATCCCGGGTTGGGCAAAGTGATATTAGATTTTTCTATTCAGTATCAGCCCAGAGTCAGGAATTTGTGCCCGATATGGCGATAGGCTCGCCACCTATCACATTGTGGGACGGAACATACAAGGCGAAATGTGGGTGCCCTGGCACCTCTGCCTACCCCTTCTGGGAACAAGGCGTGAGTTTATGTATGTATGTATGTATGTAAAATATAATTCATCTGGACCGAACTTCAAACAACGTATTATCCTTCAAAAATGTTATACTATTTCAAGTACCAAAACATTTGCGCAACTAGCAGTTATTACAAACATATTATAATAACATATGAGTATTAATTAGATTCAGAGCAACATGTGTAAAATGTAAACTAAGTATTCAAATTTCAGTATTTACTAACTCGCTGGGATTGAGTCGTGTGCTCTCAAAATTTCATCTAAATTCACACTTGACGAGACTACGTAACGTCTTAACTTCTCTCACGATGATCATTTTAGTTTGCTACAGATATTTTCGGTTCTTATGTAATTATTAGTTTTGACAACTTAGCATCATGATTTTAACTATGTAGATCCTAACATATTTATTTGACATTACTCTCACAATGCTACACGATCCCTTAAGTCAATTAAACACAGGTTTTTTCTAAACATCTCAATTTTAGCCATATTCTACATACATATAAACTCATGCCTTTTTTCCCAGAAAGCGTCCTTTTTTTCCAGAAAGCGTAGGCAGATGTGCCAGGACACATATCTTTCTTCCTGACAATATTATTAGACAAAGAACCATTTCTATTACATTTACCAAATCCATCTACATTATACACAATTGAACACATTATTATGACCCGTTCTTCGACTCAAATCACACCCAGTTTTATATTATTATGCTATACAAGGGAATATCATAGATTAAATAGTTTGTAAAACAGATACCGTTAAATAATATTTTAATTCTTAAAATAAAAAGATTATTCGATTCCATACTCATTTAATAATGATTTCCAATGTTCGCATATTGTACCTGTAACGTGTGTTTGTCACATGCTTAATAAAAAACCTTTGCCACTCGACCGGCATGGGATTTAATGTCAATCCTCTAGTGATGTTCTGTTATTAAGACCCAGTTTCTGTTGTTGCAGCCGCCGCGGCTTCCATATGGGGTTCGCAAGACGTGTACGTGAAGAAAGGCAGCACTATATCCCTGACGTGTTCTGTCAACGTCCACTCATCGCCTCCTTCTAGCGCGTCAGTGTTATGGTAAGGAAATTCTTCTTTATCTATATTTATAGCCGGGTGAATGAATTTATTTTGATTGCAATGAATGGCGAGAGGAACTTGCCGTTCGCCTGTTGGCTATTTCTATATCTCCTGCAAAACTCAGCTATAGGAGATTCAGTATATTATGATGTCCAGTTTGAGATACATTGTCGTAAAAGAAAAAAAAATATCTCTATAGTTTTCAGTTTTAAGGCTGCTTATCGTAGGTACTTAAAATCAAAAAGGTGCCAAAAAGTTTGGTCTTGACCAATCTTTATAACCAGGTACCACGGCAACGCGGTGGTGGACTTCGACTCCCCCCGCGGCGGCATCAGCCTGGAGACGGAGAAAACGGAGGGCGGCACCACCAGCAAGCTGCTGGTCACCAAGGCCGCGCTCTCGGACTCAGGGAACTACACCTGCGTGCCCAACAACGCGCATCCGGCCTCTGTGTCAGTGCATGTTCTCAATGGTATGTATTTAGATCTATACCTAAATATATCTCACTGTATTATTATTGGATTAAAGATGCTTCATCCTACATGCTAGTTTTTTGTCTTTGCCTCGTAGGACATAAAGATATTCAGTTACGTCATAACTAATTGCTCCTTGGAGACTTTCAATTCATATCAGTCGCCCATCCCCCGATATTCTCCAGGTGTCTCGGAGTCTTTCTTTGTACTATGTGCTAACGGCAAGCATCAAAAAACGTAGTTTTAGGAACATTCACTGAGTGGATGCCTAACATCTCAATCCACCCAGTGACCAAAGCTGCAAAGTAATCGAAATATAGGGAAGTTAAAAAAATCTGAAAATATAACCAAATTCGCGATGAAATTCGTAAAAAATAACCTAATTTCGATGTCTATCTTTCGGGTAAAACTAAGAAACCATTAACAAAGCTGTTTCCACAGGGGAGCACCCGGCAGCGATGCAAACCAGCAACAGGGCTTCGTCATACATCACGTCGCAGTTGAGTTGCGCACTCGTCACATACCTCCTGTCCTCTACTGTGTGCAGATGATCGGCTTAAAGACAAACACGCGCAGGAGGGAGCGATCTGCTTACAATACTCAATTTAGGATCGGAATATTGGTTGGTTGTCTTTTGTCATTACCAAATATTATGTTTGGAGTTTTGGTTTCTTGTATTTGAGAAATAAATTGTTGGGTTTTAATGTAGTAGTAAATTGTATTTCCATGATTTTTTTTGTTCGATTTTTTTAATTTGGTAAATTTTAAATTCGATTTAAATTTAGATTTAATATGAAAGAATTTGCGACGGGTTGTGAGATGGATGATTGAAATGAGACCTTTAATTAATAGATATTTCGAAAGAATCAATTGTTGAATTTAATAAATGCATGATATTGCATTATACACCTGATTGAAGGTAATTTACAGCACAACAGCTCCCTCCGAATCTGATGTTGTAGATTTTAATATATATTTAAGTAATTAATAAATAATTTAAGGTGAAAAATTAGTGAATTGTTATAAAAAGTAAATTTTCAATTTCACGAACGAAAGATAACAATATGTACGACTTTTACTCGGTCGATATAATAATAAAAGGTTTTTATAAAAATCATAATTTTAGTTTTCATTTTTAAAATGAATATTATGTATTTCGTACAGTACATGTGATACTTTATTGAATATCTGTTGGAGTTACTGTTACATTCATTTATAAAAAGCGTTGTAAGCGACAAAAGCGGTGCAAATGACTATACTCATATTTAACGCTTACATTATTATAGATGACTATGTGATGTTCGAAAAATAATTTAATACATTCCCCATTTTTATCCACAATCATGTCGCAACATTACAGCTTGGTGTTCAATAGCTGAAATCGCTTACAGCGCTTTTGAAACTTCGCTTACAGTTAAGAACAAACCAATTGTAAATTGTCATTTTTGTAAATAAATAAATACGTAATGTAGAGTAAAGTTTATATCAGATCGCGATGTAAATATTTCTTATTGGTGTAAATAATTTGTTGTTTTACTTGATACGTAGCGTCCACCACTAGCGTGGTGAAAAACTATTCTGTTCATAGAACATTTCTATTTGCAAATTGTGGCTGTCGTCAGGAATTATACTTATTATGTGGAAACATGATATAGAACAATTCAAATTCAAAATACTTTATTGTGGTACATAGATAAAAATTACATTAAATTGTTTTGTGCAGCTATGACCCGCCATATTGGCATACAATAATTTAGGATACAAAAAATACAACTATTATTTTTTAAACAATATATCTTCGAGTAAATCAAAATACCTTAAAATGATTTCACTAGGTGTCATTTAAATATAAAAAGCATCGCTCTGAACAGCGATGTAAGAAAATATTGTATTTTAAATTTTAATACTAATTCTTTTGATATGCCAAAATGTCAAGCAAAGTTTATTTTCGTGAACTATATGCTAATTTATAGTAATATAATATAATTTACTGTTTATCTTCTAAAACACCCAAAATAATTAAAACAAAAATCAGTCTATTACATTCTAAAATACTTTACATCAGAATATTTTATAGGTTGTCAAATATAATATGTATCCATTGTGTGATTAAATTTAAACAAAATAATAGCTTGTACTTAGTAAGTCTTTTCTCCCGCTAAACAGCAGTGTTAATGCATTGTTGTGTTTTAGTTTGAAGGATATTGTTTAGTCACTACTGGACTTATTGCTACTTAATATCTTATGTGTCAGGATAGAGAGCGCAGTGGAATGCGTTGTTTTATGATACAAAGTGTTGTTTGGTTTTACTACTGTTCATGGGCAGTCGTATCGCTTACCATCAGGCGAAGGGCATGCTCGTCTCGCCATTTAGAGGAATAAATAAAAATATAAAATAAAGCAAAAAATTCAGACACAATTGCGTCAGCCTAAAAGTAATTAAAACTTTTCGAAGAATAAATTCAAAAGAATCTGGTACCTGCTAACTTTGATTATCGTCCGAAACCTAATTCGGTCCAGATGCCCACAGTTTCCAATTTATCTGGTCGGTTTTTTACTGTACTTTAATTGTTTCATAATAATATGTTCGTCATTTCGTCGTTTCGCCTCGGAAAATTACCATCAGCCAGTTTTTGAATTTGAGCGACGAGTCTTATACTTGTTTTGATTATATGAATAAAGTTTTTTCCCTACATTAAGATCCAAGTCGGGTTGGGGCTTCAAACTACTAGAGACTTTCCGGTCTCACAACCCAGATCCGAAACAAATACCCGTAGATCACGCAAACATTTTTTGTTGTGCGGGGATCGAACCCGTAGCCTTTCATTTCATAGGAGGCATCTAACATACTACAATAAATAAATAAATAAATAACACCCAACAGTCACATACATAGTCCTGACCCCACACTAAGATCGAGTCTTGTGTCGTGGGTATCAAGAAATACGAGAGACTTTTCGGTCTCACAAACACCCAGACTCGGAAGAAATATTTGTGGGCCTCACAAACATTTCTCTCGGTGCGAGGATCGAACCCGCGGCCTCTCGTTTCACAGGCGGCATCTAACCAAATGCGCCACGGAGGCTGTCGTGTTAAACAAAATAAAGTATACATATTACACTTACTTTGTATTGCTTTGACATTAAATACTCTTTGATATTCGAGATCTGAATTTGCTTTAAGTACAACGTCAGTGACATTTGGTGTCTATAATCTCGTATTGATTAATGTTTCGGAGAACGTATTAAGACTTATTTCCTGGTAATGAAGCTCGATTATAGCACCAGCTATTTAGCAGAATCGAAGTGCTTGAGTCGACAATGTTAACAGTAGATGCACTAGTTCCAATAATTAATTTATATTTAACAATTGTCGATAATTCCAAAGTCAATTACTCAGAATCACGTGAAAACTTTAGCTTGCTTGTTGTAGGTAAAGGATCACATAGGAAGTTCAGTTTGTCTCATAATACGATTATAAAGAAAACAGTTTTTTTCATCAAATCATATCAAATGGAAAATCTTTCATAGGAAACACCTGATTTTGTCAGTTTTCGGGTTCACCCTGTGTATATTCAGTTTCGATATGGATATCATAATTTTGCCGGCCGGCAATACATTACTATCTCGTACCTACCGTGAGATAATCTTTGTAGCTTGCATTACTGCTTACGTCACAATAACTTTCGCGTGACAATATAAAAAAATAATAAGAAACTATGAAGCTACTACAAATTCCAGATGAATTTAATGCAAATTCGCTGCCAGTATAATACTCACCTAATAACAATAATTTGCTAGTGCCAAGAAACGGCACCAAGAGAGCCAAAACAATAATTTTCGCAAACAAGCTTAAGTCAACTAATTTAAGCCAAACTCAAATTGTAGTAAGTTACCCTTGTGGCAAGTTTGATAATTCCTGACGATAGCCTCTGTTCACGTTAGAGGACAAATAATGTAAGAATCTATGGACTGTTCCACTATGAAGTTTAAAATTGCATTGCAAATTCTGTTGTACCAGCGCTGTGGTGAATCGATTCGAATATAGTTAAGTATTATGTTAATAAGAACAATTTTTCATGTTCATGTATTTCGAGTTTTGTACTCGTAGTTATTAAAATAAAATCACATTTTATATATATTCTGATAATAGTAAACATTCAAATTTGTATAATTTTGAATTGTAAGAGTTGTTATTTTAAATATTTCTATCAAACAAAACATTTTACTACAATTGCTTATCTTGCCAAAATATGATTATTTTATATTGGTTTTAACTAAAAAAGAAATGCCTTTTCTTCTAAGAAGGAAATTATCTTTATTAGATTGTGATCTGAACGTTACAGACATATTTATATTTTCCTTGACGTTCATCGGAATCCAATTCTCTATCAAGTGTCCTAGTCAATCAATTCGTTCATATTTTATATTCAATTTTATTTATCAATGAAAGTAATCATTGAGGAATTCTATTTTCCTTTTTTATTTTGGAATTACGTTTAGCTGTCGTCCACGTGGGAGTTGAAAAAAATCAGAGATTATTTCTAAATTTGTAACAAAAGGAAAGGACAGAAAAAATTAAAATGCCATATTCAAATATAATAAATGCTAAACGTTAAGGTGGTCCTACATTAAATGACCTAATGATATTATAATTAAATTGTCTCCTTTCTCAGTAAAGTTTGTCTCTGGAAATAAGTAAGAGCGCAGTGCAATGCCAAGCATTGCTTTGTAATTCAAGGTGTTGTCTGGTTTTGCTACTGTTAATGAGCGGTCGTATCGCTTAACATCAGGCGAGCGGCATGCTCGTCTCGCAATTGCAATTAAAAAAAAGTCACATACATACACGTACATATATAGTCCTGACCCCACATTAATATCGAATCTTGTGTCGTGGGTATCAAAAACTATAATAGAGTTTTCGGTCTCACAAACACCCAGACCCGAGACAAATATTTGTGGGCCTCACAAACATTTGTCTTGATGCGGGGATCGAATCCACGGCCCATCATTTCACAGCCGGTGTCTAACCAACTGCGCCACGGAGGTTGTCAAAATAACCCGATTTCCTTGTATAAATCCAATCGGAATCATGCGTGACGCCAGGAAATTCGCATCCGCCCAAATGGTTACAACTTATAGAAAGGGTAACATCCGTCATAGTAATTCGCAAAAATATCCAAGGTTGTAGTTTAAATCTGATTTCGACCAGGCCGATGTCAAGTGCCGGTCGCGCAGTTGCACTTCTGTATGGTTGCAAAGCTGGGTTCTCGGGTTCGAATCCCTAGTCGGGCATAGTGATATTAGATATTTATATTCATTATCAGCCCGGAGTCAAGAATTTGTGTCCGATATGGCGATAAGCTCGCCTATATCATACACACATGGCGAAACGTACCTCCTAGTAGCACCTACATATATGTATGTCAACGAGCGAATGAAAATAATATTTTACAATACATTTATTACATTATATTTTAAAGTGAACATGAAATTATATCACAATACGCATATAAACTGCCTTTCGCACGAATAATTTCATTAAATTATAGACACATTAATCAATGTAATGATAATTCGATTAAATTATATTATTTACATTTACAGTTCAGGGTTTTGTTAAAGGCACTAATGTAGAACAATTCCCTGTATTACTAATTCATAATACGACGAACATTAATTGCTGTCAATTAATCTTAGATCAAATATTTGCGGAATTCGGCATTCATTATCCAGTTAAACCTGGTCGTAATTATTACTATTTGTAAACAGCTAGAGAGTTCATCTTTGAATTGATACCAATAATCGTCCAGCTACAATTGATCAGTTGGTTAGGTTTTTCAAAGGAAGCAGATCACCCAAGAATCGATTCACCAACAGCTGTTAAAGCCTCGAAATGTTGAATTTTTCCATCTTCTTGTATACTTGTAAAGTAGTTTAATATGATATTGATAGCACGGTAGACAAAATTAAACCTAGCTATGTTCCTTAACGATAAAGTAGAAAGGTGTTACTGGATGTAATTGAATGAAATTTGTACTATCGTGTCCCGGACACGCCGACCGAATAGCCGTTCTTAACGAATGTTTGGATTTTGTATATTGTAAATATAATGTAACGAGAGAGATGGGAGTATTAATAAAGATTATTAAAAAAATGTATTTTTATTTAAAAATCCTTGTCATGCTAAATGTAACAGAAATACAAACAAAATTGATATTAATCCCAAAACAACATCATATTATATTATTGTTAATATCCCATAAAATGTTAATTAAGTAATAAAACTTTTAATGAAATTCGAGCACGGCATTTTCGACCATTACAGCAAAATAACAGAAATGAGGAAATTGATAATAATTATTTACGGCCATTGTCAAAAACAATTGCTTGGTTGAAATTATATACAATTGGAATACATTTTTACTATCTAAGATAACAGACCAATTAATTATAGTAGCTAAATTCAATGACATATTTCACTGACTACATGGACAATATGGCCTAACAACTCTCAATCGTATTCTTTATTAGTAGGGTAGGCCCGTGCCCTGTAATATGACAAATGTGTGCTGATATAAAAAAATACATAGTAACAGATGGAAATGGAAGGAAAGTACAAAGTAATATTTAAGAATCTGTATCATCGAACTTTAAAACTGAAGATAAATTTGAATTTCTATTGGGAATTTTCGAAAACCACTGACTTAGGAGGGGTCACCAACAGAATACAATGTATTAATAGATTAATAGTGTTTATTTGATGACTCAGCCATGGACACGATCGAAGAGAAGACAGATTGTTTAATAAAGAGGAAGAACGACTAAACGACCTAATCTTGTCACAAAGGTTTTTTTTTACATAGCGATAGAAAAAAGCAAACGGATTATTTCTAAGTAATAACTACTGCTCATGAACATTTGTAAAACGTTACACATAACCTGTCTTTCAAAATGGGTGAAATAAGCGTAGAAAAATGGCAGGAAGTATTGGTACAAGGAGTATTGGGCCTCGGAAAACTTTACTGACCAAATGAACAAGCCTTATGCATCACCATAAGGACAATACGACTTGGCCGGTCTAAGCAGTAAATAATTCAAGTCATTATATCCAGACTATGGCCAAAAACGAAGCCAGGTGGTAATTTTAGTGACTTCAGACACAATGCAACAAAAATTTTGCAAAAAGAAGCGGCGATTTCTTGTCCTTTCGTCTTATTTGGATGGTAAATACATAGTCTTTTATTTTACTCAATGGTTTAAAAAGGCAAAAACTATAGATTTACCACCCAAACACGATAAAAAATTTTAGTTGCATTATGTTTGTAGTCACTAAAACTACCACCGGGCTTCGTTTACGGTCGCAGTCTTGATACTGTACAAATATTACGCAATAAATTAGCCTACGAGTATAATAACTAATTACTTCCTACAGCTATTTATATACAAGGTTATTATCAGTCTGAGAAGGGATTATACGCGTGATTTCGCGACCGCACGACTGACAGCCGTCACTCATTATCCGAGATTAATGAGACGGTAATAAGCTAGATATTGATAACCAACGTGGAATTTGATACACAATGTAGATTTGATTCTATTGATCTGCTGAGATAATAACTTAGCCTTAACTAATACAGTTACTACTGCAGTGACGACTGGAAATATTGAGCCTTTATATCTTATGTCTTAGGATGACGACGCCGGTGGAATGCCAGGCATTGCTTTGTTGTTTGGTTTTGCTACTCTATATGGGTGGTCGTATCGCTTACCATCAGGCGATGGAATGCTCGTCTCGTCATTCAAGGCAATAAAAAGAAACCGTAGTTTCTCGACGTTGTCTAAACAAAGACATTACATATCGAATGCCACAGAGTTTTGTACTTCGACAACGAGTCGACAAAATCTTAGGCAAAAAAGGCGGTACCGACCCTAAAGCGCGTTACGTTTACGTAAGGTTTATAGCGGATATGCCTGCTTCGAACTTTTTAGGCTTCCAAAATGGCTTCTACATGCCGATGTAGAACTACGATTGCCGAATCGTGCAGGGACAGAAGGCCGGTGGTAGCGCTTTCCTATACTGGCGTTGAGTATAAGAGTTAAACAGTTTTGCCGTAGTGAAAAATAAAAAATATCCCTAAAATTGCCAACAAATCATCTTTGTAATACTAACCCATCTGTATCTGTATCAGCCCATATACGTCCCACTGCAGAGCACGGGCCTACTCTACAATCGAGAGTACGATTGAGAGTGGTTAGGCCATATAGTCCACCACGCTGGCCAAGTGCGGGTTGGCGGACTAACCCATAGAACACATTAATAAATA
Source organism: Hyles euphorbiae (assembly GCA_023078785.2). Classification (NCBI taxonomy): domain Eukaryota; kingdom Metazoa; phylum Arthropoda; class Insecta; order Lepidoptera; family Sphingidae; genus Hyles; species Hyles euphorbiae. The sequence goes on from CM041049.1 coordinate 647,110, forward strand.
TATACCTCTAGAGTTTGCCGCCGAATCACGCTTGACGTCATTAATGTACACATGTATTCTTACTAAATTACCACACATCTTATCTTAACACAAACATCGAACCCATCATCATACATTTAATTTCAATTTCCTCATTTCCATCGCATTCACTTAACGTAACTGTTATCTGTCAACCTATCAAAACGAAATTCATGCGGAGGTAATAAAATTTCCCACAAACGTTTATATTATTTGCTCCCCCATACTAAAATCGCATTAAAATATACGTAAAAGCGATTTAGTACGCGGAATAAGCAAAAAGGATACTCTTTGAAGGCGCACCAATCTCGGAAATTATATTTTTCCGTCATAATCCTTTAAGTACAATATTTTTCTTTCAGCGGAATAACATCTTTAAGAGTATCAAGTGCAGAATTCCCATAAGTTGAGTTAAAGGGAAGAGAAATGGGGTCGATATAACAGGGTTCTTCTATTTACTTATTTTATTTAATTGTATGTTCGATTTACTTTCGTGTTCATATATTCATGATGATGATGTTTCTAAAAAATATCCTCGACTTTTTGTGTGCTTTTGCCTACTGTACTACTGCAAACACATCAAGAAAAAGAAACCGTACTAATAATGAATATATAAATCATTATTATGTGCACCTCGTTATAAAAATATTTATAAATAAAACAATTTAATAATGCACTTAAAATACCAACAAAAACAAACCGCGAGGGTACTTTAATTTTCATAATAGTCTGAAAGTTTCCGTGTCACATTAAACACGGCGAGTCGTTGAGGACAGTAGTCTCTGAACTATTTAATGTCATAAGAAATGGAGTCGCAGCCAGCTAACTGTAAATAACTTAGTACACTTTTATAACTAACTATTTGTACTTTCGGTTGTGAATAATGCTTTAGAAAATTCACTTGAGATGGTTGGACAAAAACGTAGTTTTGCTTTTCTGCTATTCATACTTCATTCATAATTCATACATGACAGCCTCCGTGGCGCAGTTGGTTAGGTGCCGCCTGTGATACGAGAGGCCGCGGGTTCGATCCCCGCACCGAGAGAAATGTTTGTGCAGCCCACAAATATTTCTTCCGGGTCTGGGTGTTTGTGAGACCGAAAAGTCTCTCGTAGTTCCTGATACCCACGACACAAGACTCGATCTTAGTGTGGGGTCAGGACTATGTATGTGACTGTTGGGTGTTATTATTATTATTATATTATTATTATTATACTAAGAATTGAATTCATAAAATTGTTGTAGAAAATACTGGTGAATTCAAAAGTGATGGAAACATTATCAAACTAGTTGCTTTTGGTCTGAATGGAAAAAAATAGCAAGAAACTAAAGCGAGTCGAAGGAAAGAAGAGAGCTTTGAAGAGTTGCGAGTTGGTTAAAAGTGTAATAGTCACTTTTTTATGGTTAAAATGTGCAATATTTGTTAGAATACAATTATCATCATTTATCGGCTCGTTTGCTATACACAACGTCTTCACACCGTTTCCGCCATCAACATCTCTCTCCGTCCTTATTTACCCTTCGAGACGACAGACGCAAATAGTATGAATAAGTCAATACCCTAAACAAGCAACAAAAGTCTTGTAAGGGGCTTATGTCGTAAGTGGTCATCGCTACATATTTACTTCTATATTACGGTAATAATACCACAAGCCAATACAATATTTGTACAACCTACTATAGTGAGTCCAAACAATTTTTTTTTCTTTTTTTTTTTATTGCAATGAATGACGAAACGAGCAAGCCGTTAGCCTGATGGTAAGCGATACGACCGCTCATAAACAGTAGCAACATTCCACTGCGCTCGTCAGCCTGAGACACAAGATGTCAAGTCTCAATATGTCCAGTAGTTACTCTGGCTACAATGTCATTCAATCCGAAACACAACAGTGCATTTACGCAGTGTTGTTTCACGGGAGAAATAGACATTGCGGCGGTACCCACCCAGATGGCCTCTCACATATGAGAGACCTACCACCAGTGAAATTTCCACCAACCAGTTCTAATCCCTACTTTAAATTACGAAAACTACCAATTCTAATCCCTACTTTAAATTACGTAAAAAATGGACTCTATCTCAAATTCGACATATCGAGTTCTTCGTTATATAGAGGATTTGTTCAATGGCGTATTAACCCAAGTCTCGATGTGATGACACACGCGTCGCCTTTATTTAGGTCGGCCAACCACCGCGGGTGTGGATTTAAATTTTTATGCCATATTTTATTTTTTTGTTGAATATAATATTCGCGCTTCCATCAATTCCAGAGGTGTTGGTAACATAAAAATATATGAAATCCGCAGATTACTGGGACTTACTTACGGCCGTTCTCTATATTCTATCTATCTTTAACAAGGGGTTAAAATAGCTACCATGACAATGTGACTATTCACTTCAATAAACAAAAATATACATACATATTCATCTAATCTAGCTATCTATAAATATATGGGCCATATCTATATCTCTTTATCTTTGTTAACTGAAAGATAAATCGGATCGAAATGTCTAATGAAATCTCTTGTTAAAGATAGATAGATTATAGAGAACGGCTGTTAATCGCTTAGTCTTCGTGGGACGGTAGTGGGTATATACCATATTTTTGACCTGATTATTTTAAAGGTAAATCGTTACTACTGAAACATTTTCAGATAAGTTGATTTCCTTTTGGTAAGGTTATGAATAGTTAACAGAAGCCAAAAAATGGTATTGGGCTTATATCGTTAACAATTTTATTATGGAATGAGATGAAATGATGAAGAAAGTGCACTCTTCTCATACTACCTACCATCCTTATTTGTTAATCTTTGTTAACTGTTGTTGTGGTAGGTCTCTCATATGTGAGAGGCTGCCTGGGTGGGTACCACCGCAATGTATATTTCTCTCGCCAAACAGCATTTTAAATGCATTGTTGTGTTTCGGATTGAAGGACATTGTAGCCAGAGTAACTACTGGACATATTGAGACTTCACATCTTGTGTCTCAGGATGGCGAGCGCAGTGGAATGCCAAGCATTGCTTTGTAATTCAAGGTGTTGTTTGGTTTTGCTACTGTTCATGAGCGGTCGCATCGCTTACCATCAGGCGAACGGCATGTTCGTCTTGCCATTCACTGCAATTAAAAAAAAACATTCTCAATGCATTTAAAAACCGATTATAATATCATAGTGATCATAAATGTTGCATAATAACTAAACCACAATCCCCTTGCACAATGAATAGTTTTATTCAAAGAAAATAAACCGTTGCCACGGAATAAATATCATGAGCACGAAGCTGCGGTTAACAATAGCTCGTACTTAAATAAATTACAAAGAGCCCTTTATCAATAGAAATGGAAATTCTCAAGCGAGTAAACGTAGAGCTGTGTTAGTCGCTACGCTGCACAAGGCCCACAGCCGACTCTACCAACTCTACCGACTCTATCGACTCTACCAGTTGTACTGCACAAAGATTTGCACAAACGCAAGCCACACGTTTATTTGCGGGGTGTGCAGACGGAGTTCAGTGAACACTTCGTTTGTGGCTGTAATGGTGAGGTAAACGACTGGTTTACAAAAATATGTTTAAACAAGAGCGCTTAGCGCTATCAAAGAGATGGTATTGAATAAAAAATGTAGAGCGCTTGAATCTCGATACTGGGTGAGTGTCAACATTCTTTGGTTTACTGTAGTGGAATGAACATGAATCCAGTCGATAGTCACGGTCGACTAATTGAGGAAAAAAGGTGAAATATTTAAGTACTGTTATTTGTGATAAATCTTTATAATATCATTCTATTACCTCATTAAAAGTCACCATCACCACCTCATTAAAAGTGCGTACTTTTGCAGCCTATTTTAAAAAACGACTACTTGATGTTCCACAAACTCATACATATTCATAGTTATCAAATGATTTTCTTTCCACTTTTGTAACTAATTTTCTTTCCATGTGTATACTGATTGATTTCTGCTGAGATAAATTTAATTTAAAAAAACGTCTTATATCGATACATCTTATTTGATAGAAAATAGCTAAAATACAACGCACTTCACATAAATCCGAAGCCATTACTGAAATCTCATATTTATTATTATAAATAGCAGTAATTCGTGGCCAAATGTGCGCAAAAGATTTGGCCCGATGACGAAGCCGAAATGTGGTGAATAAAGTTTTGCGTTCAGCCGCCACATTCTGGTGTATGGTGAGAGCTTAACGGGGTTAGTTCTGGTGATTATTCGGGCTAGATTTGGTATTGGATAAATGCGTTAGTGGATTTGATATGATTCATAAAATATATTATGTTACATACATACATAATTTGTACATATATACATAATCTCACAACTTTATCACAGAGGGGGTAGGCAGAGGTGCCAGAACACCCACACGACTAATGACTGACTGAATGACGAACACGTTTCATCTTGTAGTCTCCGTATCACGATGAGATAGGGGTGTGATGTGCCTTTGGATGAGCCTGGCATTCAAACCCGAGGCGTTAGCGCTGTACCATAATACTACAACAACGCCAGTGAGGCAAAATTTTCTAACTCAGTGACAAATATGAATGCAATGGAGTTACGGGATGTGAGTTTATGCATAAAATATATAGTTTATTGATTGTATAGAGACATAGTAATGACGCATTGTTTCTTCATTACAAATAATCGAGAGCATATTGAACTTACCACTAGCTTAACAAGACTCTAGACATTTGTAGTAAAATTTTACAGATTCATTACTGTTATGAAAAATGAGTATTCTTTGGTTTCCTCCTTCACGCATTTAAATAATTGCAATAAAATTACTTTGTAGAAACTAACGAAAGAACAAAACGAAAATGGGATTTTTAGTTGTATAGAAAAGAAAAAGTCGTTTTGCCAGGAACCAAATCGATGTATAACATATAATTACTTATCTTAATCAATCTATCCATAAATCCTAACAAACGTGACACCAGGCAATCAGAATAACGACACACGAGATAGAGTCAACACGTTGCGAGTACTTTCCTACGAATTTTCCACTGAAAAGTTGAATAAAATAGCGCGTTATTGTCTCTACAATATTGTTCAAATATACACACGAGGTGAGTGTGTACTCGTTAGAGATTCGTATCACAATATAATTTCTATCCCGACCTAATAGCCTATTTGTGATCTAATCTCCTGCGAATGAGCCTACGAGAGACATTAAATTGCTTTTTTAAAGTACAAGCACTGTAGTAATGTACGTGTTTTGTTGTAAAACCTGAATTCAAATTGTGTGGGCTTAATAAATGAGAAATTCACTGTTTGTAAATTTGACAGATTTTGTGTCTATATTGTATGTGTATATTTAATAAATTCGGTTTTACAAAATTGTTTTTATTGTGAATACTAAATATGAATACAGCAGTAAGTGGTATATGGATCCGGGAAGAGATGTGTCCAGCAATGGTGCTGTAGTTTGATAATGATGTTGACATTTCTTTCTTTCTTCCTTTCTTTCTTACATGAGCCTCAATAGTTATCTAGGCGCTCACATGATTCAATAGCAATAAGTTTTCTGTAAAAAGAGAGTACAAAACATGTATATCTATTTTATATTAAAATAAGTTACATATGTGCAGAAAACTTCGACCGTATATATAACTAAACATGCAGTTTTTAAATATTTGGTGGATTACAAAAAATGCTTACCCAACTCAAATCTTCCTTTCGGGTAAATCTAAGACTTCCAATTAAAACGAGTCGTCAGTTTGTGCTAAATATATTTGCTAGGAGTAAACATTGGCGAGGCCTTAAAATAGCATTTCGTGTGAGTGAACGTTGCTGGAATTATTTAAAAATATATCTAACGTACCGGGAGCAAACAAAAAGAGAATTGTGACCGGATGCCGGGATCCTTTCGACATTCAGAATTTGTGTGTTAAATTGTTCGAATGCATAGCTCTGTGAGATCGGAAAAAAAATGGAGGGATGTGTACCATATAAATATGTAATGGTTTCTTTTTGCTTTTTAATGTTTTATATTGATGCCCGTATGTATATCGCGTTTGGATTGCACTTTTGTGTACCTACATATATAATGTTTCCTGAAGGGAGAGAGATCTCCTCTCAACGGAGCATAATCGTGTAGGAGAATTCTATTGCCAGTATATACAGGTTGATATTGACATATGGTATTTACCTATCTACTTCAGTTAAAAATTGTACCAATCTTAAAAAGAACTGTGTGGTAGTTTGGTCAAAAATCGTGATTTTAATTTTCGAGGCTTTTGATCAAGACGAATAGGTGTGAATCTTTTTACGGCTTTGGTAAGTTTCTGAACCGAAAGAATCACAGCTATGCGATGACTATTATATTCAAGTGAGAGTCTGGGACCTATTGTGTCAGCATACATGATTCCAGTGAGAAACATGTGGGTTAAATTTAATACCATATGTGAATACATATACATATATACAAGATACATATTTTTTAATAGTTGCGTGGGTGGGTTCTCACTGAATGGAAAGTAACGACCCATAATCCGCCCAATCCCATCACATACGTATATCCTTCAAACGTCTTCACGTCGGTTTTCTATGAGGCGTTGGTACCTGTCCGGTCAATTTAATGCATTCATAGCCAATAGCTATATCGAAATCGTATTTTTAATGCATACGCCAGGAATATGAACAAACAAAAAGCAAAGTTTTCAAACCATAGAATCTTTAACAAAGCACATATTTGTGTCATAATAACACAATTTTATAACACCTGTGTACGTAATAATTCGAGAAATATGTTGGCAATAGCTTTTATCACTAAAAGCATTATTTTTAACTACATGTAAACATAAAGGTTTTTTTAACAATATCTGTTACTGAAAACAGAAAAAGTATTCAAAAACACGCCGTAAAAGCAACGAGCAGACCGATACATTAAGATAATATGGTGTGTTTAATAGCATCATGAATTTTATTCACAAAGGATTCACGAATATTTAAACTTATCAATAACAGATAAACCCCTCCCATTATGTGAGTGGAGTCTAGGCGTTACGTGCAGGATAAAGCATACCCATTTTATCGGAGAATTTTCTAAAATTGTTTTCTAAAGAAATAAGTGTTTTACAAGCGTTTATTTTTTATTGTGGGTAATATTTATTATTTGCTACAGAAGACAAAAGTAACTTTTTTTATTTAATTTTTATTTGTCCAAACCTTAAATAGATTACAATAACAGCTTAAAACTGAGGCTGCATTTTACCATTCTACTCTACTAACAGCTGCTTAAACTACACATAAAATCAATAATAACAATAAAACAGAACATAACAAGTCCACCTAAATAAGAATTTTAACAGAGTTATAAATAATTTATGACCCTCTTTCAATGCATCTTTGCGTCACGTCACGTAAATTTTAGTTATTAGTAAAAAAAAAGCCATCACAGCAAAATCACACCGTTAATACGGTCTGTATTATTTTAAAATAAAATATCTAAATACAATGCACCATAACGTTTAACTGGCGTCTAGTATCTGGAAATTCTTTAAAAAACCTTAAAAATCTCAAGAACACAATCTAGGCTATTATAAAGCTACTAACAAACTTGTATGCATCTTGAAAAACTGTCTTGATGTAAACTGCGAGGATCTTGCTCAAACAAATAACTAAGTAAGTACGTTAAGCCGTCGGTTCCGCAGCGGTAACAGCAGTTAACTCAAGATTTAAAATGTCTGACACTAGTTCAGCCACTAATCTAACTTCGCTCAGAAATCTGCGCTCCACTAATCTTTTACTTTAATATATAACTAATCTTTTACTTTTACACTAATCTTTTATTTTATTAAGATAATTTGGATTTTTTTATTGGTTGATAGAGTTTAAATTTATGAAATACTGCAGGCAGGAATGCTGGCCGCCTGATGATATTTATTCATCGCCACTTAAGACATTCTCCAATGCCTTGTATAAACGCACACGAAATCATTACCTAATGTTTTATAACCATTTATATTACTTTTTAATTGAAATAAATGGCGAGACGTGCATACCATTCGCCTGATCGTTAGCAATAACAACACCATGAATTACAAAGCAATGCTTTGCATTCCACTGCTTTCACCATCCTAAGACATAGGATGTAAAGATTATAAAATAATAAGGCACAGACGCACTGTTGTAATTAGTAGAAATTCTTTTTGCTGTCAAAACAAAGCCTTGGTATAATACCTTTTCCAAGAATCGCCCTGAAAAACTTACAGTAATCACAATTAGATTACTTGTTCTAAAAAGAAAAGAAATTAGCCGCAATTGGTGGCGTACAACACATTGGTATAATTTGGTATCGCGCTCGCCGCCAATTTTCGTCATTAACTCAAAATAACCTTCTATTACCGAACACTTTCGCGCCGACTCAGCCGCGTAGGCAAGGAGCGGTTACTTTGGTTTTTTTTTTTCAGTTTTTAAAACTAACTTTAATTACGACTGTAATATTAATTCGTTATTCACATGACTGCTGAAGTGTTTCGCATTAGATATTTCAGTGCAAAGAGCGTGGCTTTTCAAAATATCATCATCATCATCTCAGCTACAGGAAGTGAAATGCTGAACCAAAGCCTTCCCCCAAAGATCTCATCGACCTGTTGTAAGCGGCCTGCATCCAGCGACTTCCTGGAACCTTAGCCAGATCGTCCGTCCACCTTGTAGGCGGGCGTCCGACATTTCGCTTGCTTGTTCGTGGCCTCCACTCTACAAACTTGCGGCCCCAACGGTCATCAGTTTTACGTGCTATGTGCCCGGGCTACTGCCACTTCAAAATATAGTAAAATTAATTTATTTTATAATCTTAGCACTCATTATCTTAGAAGGGACTCTGATTCAACAGAGAGACACAGGACAGTTGTAAATTGTAAGGCCTTTTTAAGCATTGCAACACTCTAAATATTTATACTAATGTAGAATATTCCTTATTAAAAATATACTTTTTTATACCACCTACCAAAAAAAAATTAAACACCCTGCATTCACACGGGCAGTCGCTCATAACCAGCTTTGTACAACGAGTGCAGATAATGCGTACGGAGAGAGGATAGCTACCTACATAGTTCCCCGACTTATTAATAATTTGCCTACCGACTTAGTTAATAGTATCACACCGTCAAATATAAAATTTAAGTTGAAAAATTTCTATTTAAGCAATCAATAATGTAACATCCCAATATTGCTGTATTATGTTAATTATAAGATCCAAAATATTAACAAGATTAATTACATACATACATACATAAACTCACGCCTTTTTCTCAGAAGGGGTAGGCAGAGGTGCCAGGACACCCACATTTCGCCTTGTATGTTCCGTCCCGCGATGTGATAGGTGTGCACAAATTCCTGACTCTGGGCTGATAATGAAGGAACCCGGGACTCGAACCCGTGACCTCAGCTTTGTAACTGTACCTTAGTACAACTACGCCACCGAGGCAAGATTAATTATTAAGTATTATTGTGCTGTTGTTAACTCGTGTCAGCTCTGGTATAAACCTTAGTGGTTTTATTGATGCTGTTCATGTTATGATTTATGTATAATTTTCTTTTGTGTACAATAAATGAAAAAAAATGAATATTTTGATATATTTTTTCTTGGAAAAGCAATACTAACAATATTTATATCAACATCGCAAATAACAGCCCAGCCTTCATCATAATCCAATAATCGAAATAAAATTAATATTGTAATTTGTACGTAAACCAGCCAGCTCCTAAACCGAGGCGTAGTCACGCGATTCAGCCATCTCGTTGTACCATTGTTCTGCGTTGTAATTATCGCAAAGGCGACCATCGTCCTGATACCCTCACAACTACCATTCACAGATTTAAGGCTGTAATTTGTAAAGAAATTAACCTTTCAGTAATTCCTGACGATTTCCTAATGTTGAATTACTATTGAAATTATTTTCGATGAAAATTGGAAGGAAATAGCTTTGAATTAAAGAAAATGTTGCGTGCTTTTACATACGTATTGCATTTGAAAATTTAAGAAGATAGTTGCACTAGTACGTCTACAATTATTACACTTCACTTTTTTAGAGAAAGACAGCATACTTTCTCTCTCTGTGTCCACCCACAGTAAGTACTATCATAACAAAATGCCTCACTAGAAGGCCTCTATTAAGTGCTGTGCAAGCTATAGGAGATAACCACTAATGAGAGATTGTGATTTTTCACTAGTCGTCACAATAATTCTGGTATACTGATTACTGAATATAATATCCAAAACGCATGAGGCTAGCGTTGTAGGATATATGGCGTAACCACTCTCAATCGTACCCTCGACTGTAGAGGAAACCCGTCCCCTGCAGTAGGACGTATATTGGCTGATTCAGTACAGTTTAACCCCAAAACACGGCACATTATCTATATGACGTGGTACAACTGTCGTGTACAGCAGTTGCTATACGAACACATATAAATATTCTACTGGTTAATGTAATGTGAAGGTATACAATAAAATCGTCGCATTAAATTAATAATGTGCTAGATCGCCCATTTAATCATATCGTCGTTTTCAATAATAAAACTGTAATCTCGTCCATTAAGGCGAAAACAAAAGACATCCCCAGATAACACAGACTACCATTTTATTACTCATAAAAATCACCATATAATTCTGTTTCAATAAAATCTACATCTCTACACCTAAAATACATTGAAAGCCATCAATGAACCATTAAAAATACATAAAAACAAATCTACAAATATAAGAGACAATGTAGAGTCATCTCTACATTGATAGAGACGCATTAGGGTAAATAAAGTTTTTATTGGCGACGTGCGTCCGAAGTTTATGGACAGTACGGATGACCAGTTTTGGGTACAAGTGCAATATTATGGGACATGGCACCCGCGAGGACCATAAATAAAGTGTATTGCAGTGAAAAAATTATGGACATGTTTGGACGTCCAAACGCGTCCTGTACGCGATTGTATACAGGGCGTTTTATCTTTAGCGGTTATGTAGAACTATATACAGGCTATTTGTTCCGTTTATTGTTCGTTTGTTCAACAGTTGAACAAAGTATTTATAATGTATTTTTTCATGCAGGCATCCAACATTGATTGTGGAAGTCCTAGGTGAAGTCCATTGTTCAGTCGATAAACTCTGGCTAAAGATAATAATGATTTATTTATTAAATTATTTGTTATCAAGTTGGAGCAAAAAAATATTTATTTTAACGAAAGATAACGTAGAATATCTCAAAATTAACACAAAGTACACAGTTGCTTATTTCTATCTAGGTAATATCGAAAAATTACATAAATAAAGATAAAAGTGAGTTGTTAACAGTTTGTCATCAAAATAAAATTTTCCAGACCAACATTTTTAAGATATAAGTGTCGATAGAGTTGCTAGCACCACAAAACCGATCATATTTCTAAAAGCAAACCTAAAATATTTTAAACAAGCCTGTCCTAGCCAGAGCTTTGTAGAGAGGATTTTTGTCCCATCCCCTGCCTTCGTGGACAATACGAAGTTATCTTTCGATTCCGCCACTCAGCGCGTTACAGGGAAGATAAACTAGTTGGACGGAGCTGAGTTTGTTCAGTTATTGCATCATTATGTGCTATGCTGCCGAATAGATTGCGCCGGGCGTCGCGCTGACTGCCACGTTTTGATGTTTTTGTGACAAATATGGCTTGGAATAGAGGCTTGGAATTAATTAATTAAAATTCTGTGGAAAAAAATATTATGTCTACTACGTCACCTCAATGATTTAGTGGTAAAGTATAGTCTGTGAACCGTGAATGTCCAATTTCCAGCTTGAAATACACTTTGTGTAAAATTTTCGGTTTATAAAACTTCATATTCCATGTCCGTATAAAACAAATTAACTATAAAAAATGCACGAATATTCATATATTTTTTCGAATTTAATTAACGCCAGTCGCGTTGTAAAATAACAAGCCGCATATTTTCTGTAAAATTTGCAATAAATCCAGATTTTACTGCCATATATTGAACAAGGGCTGGCAGAGATAAAGACAGGTGTCAATCTTTCCAAAAATAATAAGCCCTTTTAATCTTACTTTTTCAATCAAATAATTTTTATAATTGATAAATATTATAAATACGGGCTCCCTCGGTGGTGTTATTCTACTATGATATAAAGCTGAGGTGTCGGATTCCAATTTCCGGTCGGGTGAAGTGACAGTGAATTTGATTTTTTTATTCCGTATCAGCTCGGAGTTTGTGTCCGATATGGCGTTAGGCTCGCCTTTTATCAAATAACACAAAATACACAAAGCGAAATGCGGGTGTACTGGTTGCTACCAGCACCTCCGCCCACTTCTTCTGGGAAAAAAGGCGTGAGTTTATGGATGTATAAATACGTCCAAGAATAGAGTCTACTTTATCATTAAAGGTACTGACATGTACAGTATGTGTAATATTTCTTATATTGTGAAAGAAAGAAAACAAAGAAAGAAATGAATATTTATTGTATTTATTTTGTGAAGTGATAAACAAAATGCTAGGTTAGATTACCTACCCGTTTTCATCCTACCCTATAAAAATGTAGGTCAATCCAAAAACCATAAAACAACACAAAATCGAAAACAAGCAGCCCAAGTCTCACTCAAAGCTAAGCCGGAATCGAGTTATCAGAATTGGTTATATCGCAGTTAGGGATCCGCGGTGAAAGCGCACTGAAGCGGCTTTCCTTTGACGCTCTGTTAGAAGCTTTACCGCGCTTTTGCCACCGAGTGGTTAATGGACACTCCATTCTTATGATTCGTTCAGTTTTCATGATTTTCTGTTATCACCTTTTGTGGGATTTTGAATTGTAATTAGTGGGATGGCTTTGCAACTGGAGTCTTTTCTGCATGCCTTTGTGTAATGCTGAGGAACGTAACTTGATTTCTTTGATTGGAGATATTTGGCTATTTTACGATCCATCACCTACCATATTGTAGACTTCTATGGTGAGCTTAATTGTAAAATACTTGTACCACTGTCGTATATACATAAAACACCAATCTTTATTAATATATAAAGAGAAGAGTTTGTTTGTTTGTGCACGCTAATCTCAGCAATTACAAATTTGAATTGAAAAAAAAAAACTTTTTTGTTGGATAGGTAATTTATCGAGGAATGCTCTAGGCTATCATGATCATATTATCCCATTGTAACTAACAGGGGAAAACAGGAGTGAAAATTTATCAAAAACTGGGAAACGTTATTGGTTTTGCAACATGGGAAAAGTAGTATAGAGGACGTTGAGCTTAAATATAAAACAGTTAGAACGCGAAATAATATGTTTCTGATGTTAACTGGAGTCAACAAAATTATAAGCATACGGGCGGAGCCGGGTTGAGCCGCTAGTGCATAATAATAGTTAAACATTAAACTTGTCACTTACCAGGAGTATGATTCCAACTCACCCAATCGAAGACTGCACCATCTAATCTAACATTCCCTCAAATAACATCTTAGAACCACTAAACTACGGTCAATTCAAACCTGCGAACATAGCAGGGCGACTCCAATCCAAATATCAATTAGTATATTGATGGTCAGTCGTATTTGATCTAAGTACGAACTGATGTTAGCCAGACATTGGATAAATTAACTGTAGTTGGGTTTAGTCAATTGGATTGTCTTTTGTTTATGTTGAAGGATTTTTCGAAGAAAATCTATCAAGCCTTAGGGTATTTCAGTATTTGGAATGTATAAAATGAAATACAATTTCGAAATATTCATTTGTCGTAAAAGATTAAGAGAAGCCGGTTTGGCCTCTAATAAGAAAATTATGCAAATATCGAATTTCATAATTTTTAAAAATTTTGCTTAAAGTTTCCCATTTCTGGTTATATTTTATTTATGGCCACCTGCAATTTTATAACACATCTATCGGTAGGGCAGAGTAGGTTCCATTCAGCTCACCTCCAAAGATGACTCGAGTATTTGTTAAAAGAGGTTTTATGAATTCCTCTGCGGCCGTTCGCTGCTCGAAATTGATAAACAACGCAGCATGGTAATAAGACGTGGTATGGCTTTAATATAAACGAGACAGCCCGTCACGGGGAACGTCCGGGAGGGTGTGTTTTGATTAAAACTTATGAAAAAACTCTTTGCCGTGGATTGTGGGCCAAGTTTAGAACGGGGAGATTTTTGTACCTGGACATTGTTGAAATTCAGATCAAATCAAGTTAGTTAGTGACGCACACATACCGAGACACTTTGGTTACCTGTTTGGTCATATGATATATATTGTAAGGTGCTTTTGACCATAGCATGTATCGGTCGGCTAGACTGGATCAGTACCATCATTACAATGAAAGAATCTAAATCTAACTGATATGTTATGAATTATGATGTACAATTTGGCTTGTGTATTCCTATTGTTCGCCTGAAGACTCCTTTGAAGGCTTGTACAATTAAAGCGAGCAAATTAATTGAGGTACGGCCATAATGTAGACTACATGTTTCTGTTTTAAATATCCAATTAACAAATCCACAATAATAATGTAAGTCTGTTTAACAATATTGAAGAAACAACCGCAAAGTTCGTACCTTAAGTCGCGACACAACAAGAAGAGACAAGTCGAAACTTGTTAAAAATGTATCAATTTAACTTTTTCGTGATAGCATCGCCAAGTTTGCAGAGACGCCCTTTGACAAACCAGCCCCATTCTAATTTCATATTGAAAACTTCAAAGGTTAATCTTTTCTCTTCAAATAATATTTATTCATAGTTTTATTTTCAACGAAAATGAGGGCATTAAGGCATTAGGGCTTCTTTGTGATGTTCTTTTAATAGCAGCGATTCTGTTCTTGCTAATTTACATAGGATTTCATTATTTCTAATTAAGTTTTAAAGACGATTTGTTATGAAAACAAAAGAAATTACTTAAAGAAAGATATAAAGTTGGGGTAGCCGTTGAGGGCATTTATTTATTTATAAAAAATATTGTAATTAAGACTCAAGCCCGAGGTGATTAGCAGTAATCAAATACATATTGTGTTTCTACGTCTCCAAACGAGATTCTAGGAAATTCATCTCAATCTCACTATATCAAATTAATACGTCATTTGAACACATTATTAGTCCAAGGACGCGTGATTGCGTGTTCACGCGTAGCCGCGCACCGACAATACGCTTTACAGCAGACTGCTCAGTTGACTAGCTTACACTGCATCAATTACAATAAAAAACAATAATTAATTTGTACTACGGTACGCTTGCAAAGCTGGAGTTCGAATCCCAAGTCGGTCAAAGTGATATTGAATATTTTTATTCATTATCAGCCTAGTGTCAAAAATTTGTGCCCAGCATGGCGATAGGCTCGCCCCTATCACATCGTAAGATGGAACATACAATGCGAAATGTGGGTGTCCAGGCACCTCTGCCTACTCGTTCTGGGAAAAAGGCGTGAGTTTATGTACGTATGTATTAAACACAAGTGATCGGGTCGTGGGCGCTTGATGGTAAAGAACCAAATCCTAAAACACACCTCGAACATTTCGGAGTCGTTTTTTTATTGATAGTCGCCACGCACTATCACAGTGAAGGAAAACATAATGAGGAAAATTGCATACTTATAGCAACTCTGAAGGATTTTTATGGTATATAAAATTCTACTAACACGCAGTAGGCCAGCGTGGTGGACTATACGGTCAATTTTTCGCAATTGTCCTCTCGATTGTAGAGGAGGCCCGTGCTTTGCAATAGGACGTACATATGTATATGGGCTAATAGAAATACAGATTCGGTCTTCAAATATTACTGCCCTGAGTCAAGACGAAGACATGACTATGAACTAATTAGTAATTTATCTAAATATTAGATTACCACACTAAAATGCATTTATAGCAACGGAATTGCAAAACTACATATATTAGTCCAAGAACCCATGATTGAATTCACACGTAGCCGGGCACCGATAATACGCTTTCCACTAGACTGCCCGCTTGACTAGGTTATACTGCATCGATTCCAATAAACAACAATAATATGACAGACGCAATTATGTATTCAAGTATTGTCGGCTTCAGTCTATCTGAACATATGATTGTACTGCATTTTCAAGAAGTCTGCATTTTTGGTCAGAGGGTCATTCTTCTGGCAACCTGTCCGGCTGTCTTACAGAATGGCACGGGCACGCGCTCCCGGCCCCTCGAGCCACCATTGTCGCACTCCGCTTCCCAATCCGCGACTTTGGCGTCCCCGTCCCTCCCCACTACTGGTGGTAGGATCTGAATCCGAGCGGGTTGGTACCACCGTCTGGTCTATTTCTACCGCTAAGTAGAAATGCGTTCCGGTAGAAGGGCTGGATAGCCGTTCCCTCATCCATTCCTCCCTCTTCGGTAATAGGTGTTGGTTGTTGCAGGCGATGCTCGTTGATGTGGTTGGGTGTCGGGGTGGGCGCTCGGTTGGAGGTGCCGGTGTGGAGTACAGGGAGACCCAGTGGGAACGGTCACCGCCGGCCGCCTGCCGGTTAGTAGGGGACCTGAACCCGGGGATACACAACTGTCAATCTCCCTCCCCGGGAAGCTGTCCCGCCAACCGGCGAAAATCCCGTTGTGCAGTCGTCGTGCCAGAGTGGGAGACTGGAGTGGATCCCGGCGACTGCACGCGGGGGGGCATCGGGGGCCCTTCCGTGCTCCGCACTGGTTCCTTCAATGCCGTGTGTCCGCTTCGCACTATATCCTCCCATCTCGGGTATCGTTTTGGTTCAACCACGCTAATCCTTACCCTATCCCACTCTCTTTAAAAAAATGAGAAGGAAAAAGAAAAGCAGGCTCTTCACGGCGGGAAACTCATCCACATTTTCTGTGGACTTCTGTAATGTCAGGGGTCTACATAGCAATCTCGACGCCGTCCACCACCATCTTGAGACGGCGCGGCCTGCCCTGCTCTTTTTAACGGAGACGCAAATATCCGCCCCTGACGATGTATCGTACTTAAATTACCCCGGTTACGTATTGGAACATCGATTCCTACGTAAAGCTGGGGTGTGCGTCTTCGTCAGGGGTGATATTTGTTGTCACCGCCTTCGGGGCCTCGAGCGTCGGGACCTGTCCTTATTGTGGCTACGGGTAGAACACAGGGGTAGGACCCGAGTCTACGCATGCCTGTACAGGTCCCACGCTAGTGATACGGGATCTACTCAATTATTTGAGAGCGTCCAAGTGGGGACTGACCAGATTCTCGAGCAGTTCCCTTCCGCGGAGGTGGTGGTCCTCGGTGATTTCAACGCTCATCACAAAGAGTGGTTGGGATCCAGGACCACTGATCTCCCCGGTCGGGCTGTCTACGAGATGGCCTTGGCTTATGGTCTCTCGCAGCTGGTAACACAGCCCACCCGTGTTCCAGACGTTGAGAGCCATGAGCCCTCTTTGTTGGATCTTCTGCTGACGACCCACCCGGACGGATACAGGATAGTGGTTGATGCTCCTCTCGGATCTTCTGACCACTGCCTGGTTCGTTCATGGGCTCCTGGAGCGAGTTCTAGCCGCTCTTCAACGACTGGAACTCGCACAGTTTGGCGGTACATGTCAGCAGATTGGGATGGACTGCGACAATTCTTTGCGTCCTACCCTTGGGGGCGGCTTTGTTTCTCCTCCGATGATCCTGACGCCTGTGCGGACTGCGTTGCGTATACGATCAGCTTGGGTATGGAGACTTTCATACCCAGCTCAAAAATACCTGCAGGGCGTCGCAGCCGGCCTTGGTACAATCGTGCTTGTGCTGTTGCTGCGCGCCTTAAGCAGTCCGCATACGCGGCGTGGCAAGACGCAAGAAGGCGTCGGGATCCAAACTCAAAGGAGGAGAAACGGAGATTCAACGCCGCCTCTAGATCCAACAAGAGAGCCTTAGCTAAGGCCAAGGCGGAGCACATCCGCAGAATTGGCGAGCGACTCCAGAGCTATCCCTCTGGGAGTCGTGCTTTTTGGTCGCTCGCCAAGGCTGTGGAGGGTAATTTCTGCCTGTCCAGTCTCCCACCACTGCGTAAGCCCGATAACAGTTTGGCCCACAGTGCAAAGGAGAAGGCCGATCTCTTGGCCCAATTCTTTGCCTCGAACTCGACTTTGGATGACGGGGGCGCCACACCGCCGAACATCCCGCGTTGTGGGAGCCTCCTGTCTGACGTAAAAATCACCCAGCGTGCTGTCAGACGGGAGCTCAGGCTTCTAGACGTCCATAAGTCGAGTGGGCCAGATGGTATCCCCGCAGTGGTTCTTAAAACGTGCGCCCCTGAGTTGACACCCGTGCTCACGCGCCTTTACCGTCTTTCCTATAAAGCCAACCGGGTTCCAGCTTCGTGGAAGGTCGCCAATGTACACCCTGTCCCCAAAAAGGGTGACCGTTCGGACCCTTCGAGTTACAGGCCGATTGCTGTCACATCCCTACTCTCCAAGGTCTTGGAGCGAGTTATAAACACTCAGCTCCTGAGGTATCTTGAGGATCGCCAGTTAATTAGTGACCGCCAGTACGGTTTCCGTCACGGTCGCTCGGCTGGTGATCTTCTTGTGTACCTCACGCACCGTTGGGCGGAGGCTTTGGAGAGTGGGGGTGAGGCGATTGCGGTCGGCCTTGACATTGCGAAGGCGTTCGACCGAGTGTGGCATCGCGCCCTTCTGGCGAAGCTACCTGCGTATGGAATTCCCGAGGGGCTCTGCAAATGGATCGCCAGCTTTTTGGATGGTCGGAGCATAAGAGTCGTAGTGGACGGCTGTTGCTCCGAGACCAAGACCATTAATGCTGGTGTTCCACAAGGATCGGTGCTATCGCCGACACTCTTTATCCTGCATATCAATGACATGTTGTCCATTGATAGCATGCATTGTTATGCAGATGATAGTACGAGTGACGCGCGGTACATCGGCCAACGGAGCCACTCTCGGGATTCCATTATGGAAAGACGGAGTCAACTTGTGTCTGAAGTCGAGAGCTCTCTGGGGCGGGCCTCCGAATGGGGTGAATTGAACCTAGTTCAATTTAACCCTTCGAAGACACAAGTTTGCGTGTTCACTGCGAAGAAGGACCCCTTTGTCATGGCGCCGCAATTCCAAGGAGTTACTCTCCAAGGATCCGAGAGTATTGGAATCCTTGGCATCGAAATCTCAAGCAAGGTCGAGTTTAGGAGTCATTTGGAGGACAAAGCCAAACTGGCGAGCAAGAAGTTGGGAATCCTGAACAGAGCCAAGCGGTACTTTACGTCGGGTCATAGATTGACGCTTTACAAAGCGCAAATCCGGCCCCACGTGGAGTACTGCTCCCACCTCTGGGCAGGTGCCCCAAAATACCAGCTCGACCCACTTGACTCCTTGCAGCGACGAGCTTGTCGAATAGTCAATGATCCCGATCTCACGGACAAATTGGAACCGTTAGGACTGCGGAGAGACTTCGGATCTCTCTGTGTGTTCTATCGTTTGTTCCATGGGGAGTGCTCCGAGGAGTTGTTTGAGTTGGTACCACCGTCGCCTATGTACCATCGCACCACACGTTTCCGCAGTAGAGTTCATTCCCACCACCTGGAGGCGTACCGTTCCCGAACGGTACGTTTCCAGCGTTCTTTTCTACCACGTACGTGCAAGCTCTGGAATGAACTCCCTGCATCGGTGTTTCCTCAGCGCTATGACCTGTCCTTCTTCAAACGAGGTTTAAGGAGAGTACTTTCCTCGAGGTAGGCAGCGACTTTGTTGTGCTGGTCCCCTGGCACTACGGAGGTCCATGAGCAGCGGTAGCCGCTTACCATCAGGCGGGCCACTAGCTCGTCTGCCTACAAGGCAATAAAAAAAAAAAAAAAAAAAAAAAAGTGCTAATGATCAGAAAATGTGAAAGTTAAAATCGACAAAGACGTGAATGACTCTGAATTTCTTATTATTCCGGCAGTGAGGCTAATCTATATCTACTGTATGGTAATATTTTCTTATTTTGTGATATTTATTTATTGGCGAGACTGTGCGAAATATTTTCTGTCGCAATTAATCTATAACTTCAGAAACTCAGAAATCCCTATACTTTTTTTATAGACTTTTCTTTCCACCTGTTTCGGTACTACAATTCATAATACATTTATGCTAACAACATACGTTAAATAAATCAATATTATCCATCGAATCAAAAATCACTCCTCGCAGGAAGACCGAATAGTCGGACTGTAAACATTTTACGATTGATACGCTACTAAATTGTCGTACACCGAACATCCGAGCGTAATGTGCAAACCATAAAGCAGAATCAACTTTTTATTGCCACTAACTGACATATTATGCCAGTTTGTTGTGAATTATTTATCGGGGGATTTATGGGTGATGTAGCGAATGGACACGAAGGGATGATGCGAAGTTGGGCAATAACATTAGACATCTGGGCGTTAAATCTGATAGAACTAATAAATATTGCTTATACTCATAGAATAAAACTAGAGAAAAAATCCTGATCTCTGGCAATCGTTGAACGAAACCTGACAGCGAAATATTTGCTGCAAATCAATTGTCTATAAGAGAGAGATAAGTGGTAATTATCAGATAAAGATTTAATACACCCAATAGCCACATACATGTTGTGTATTGGCGAATGAAACACGCGTCTAGTAGGAAGCACCGTTTATTTCAAACTGAGCACAGGTGACGTTTATACACTACAATACATGGTTCTGATCCCACGCAAAGATCGAGTCATGTATCGTATTTGAAACTATGAAAGACTTCAGTCTCACAAAAATAAATGTGTCGGTGCGAGAATAAAACCCGCAGCCTCTCGTTTCACAGGTGGTGTTTACCCAACTACGCCACGAAGGCTCTCGGATAACAGTGGCATTTATGCAACAGCATCTCAGAGGCTTTCTGATAACTGACAATATCAAAACATATAGCATCAAAAAAGGATAGAATAAGGAATGTCTTTATAACCGCCAAACATATTGAAACGCTATTCCATTGACAGTGTTGGTAATTAGTGCATGCTGTCAGCGACACGGTGCGTTGTGTGCTCATTGAATCGATATTATTACAATAATCAAAGTGTTCCGTTATGGAGGTAGATTAAACTGTTAATTATTAACGCCCACTTCCCTCCTTACGACGCCATTAACTAGTCACCGCGAGGGTGTAAGTGGAAAGAGATTGCGGAGTAATAGTATAATAAATATTAGTAATGCAAAAATTAACCTGTCTCTTGGATCAGTTTTAGTAGTACTCGCATTATTGATATTTTTAGAATTGATATTCAGATCTGAAATAGATTCCTTGACTGTGAGCACAAATCCACAAGATTTTTTCTCCACCAGAGCAGATCCACATAATTTGTCTGCAGCTCATAAACGGTCCTAAATTTATATTAAACCATAAGGCAAACATTGTAACCACAAGGAACCCGCTAGTTACAAGGAACAGCCATTCCTTCCTTATATAATATAATCCCTAGTCCCTAGTCGTCGTAACAAGCGTTAATCTCTTACAGCCTTATTAATAAACTGTTAATAAATCATAATAAATATATATCATTATTATATTTAATTATATCATTAACATAATAAATCGCTACACCCGTTAACTTGGGCCACGAGTTTTGCAATCATCCTGTTTATGCACCCGATGTTATACGATACAGCAAATTAACATCCCCATAAAAATTATTATGCACTTAGCAGGTATAACAACTTTACGTTTACTGAATAATAGTTTACAGCCTTTACTAAGCACCTGCTGGTCTCTGAAAGATATACCAAGCTTGCTCTAAAAAGGAGAAGTAGTGTGAAGAGGTCACCTATTTATCCTATAAAGACATAAGAAAAGCCTAAAAAAACTGTTTCGGTGGCTTGTACTATGGTATAATTACAAAGTCGTTTTTTTTTTATTGCAGTGAATGGCGAGACGAGCAAGCCGTTCGCCTGATGGTAAGCGATACGACCGCTCATAAACAGTAGCAACATTCCACTGCGCTCGCCATCCTGAGACATAAGATGTTAAGTCTCAATATGTTCAGTAGTTGCTCTGGCTACAATGTCCTTCAATCCGAAATACAACAGTGCATTTAAGCAGTGTTGTTTCACGGGAGAAATAGACATTGCGGTGGTACCTACCCAGATGGCCTCTCACATATGAGAGACCTACCACCTACCTCCAGTGGGATCTCGGTTTGGGACCGTTCGGGCGACGTGATATTGGATTTTTCTATTCATTATCAGCCCGGAGTGAGGAATTTGTGCCTGGTAGGGCGATAGGCCCCCTATCACATTTTGGGAAGGAACACATAAGGCGAAATCATGGTTTCCTAGTTGCACCTCTGCCTATTCCTTTTGGATAAAAGGCATGATGTTTGAACAAAGCAAATCATAGGTTCATTCATATATACTCATATGAAAAAATACATACTTCAATCCCGAAAACTGAAGCAGATACATTTGTCCCCAGATAATCCCATTTAAACACACCTCTTTATTCAACTATCTTTCCTCCTCGACCAGCACAAGTGCTCTTTTCCTTCATTAATTTGTCGCGTCAACATTCAAACGGGGCCCTATTCTGTAGCGGAAGACGTCACTACCGGCTAAAAAGTCCCCTTCTTCCGGGGCGTGGTGTATTCTACACAATTCCTATCCAAACACTTGTCGTACAAGTTACGGGTTAAATGTATTTATAGGAAAACCTCTATTTCAGCTTACATTCACATTAAAACTATTCAGGTTAGAGGTAGTCGTTTCTCCTATCGAAGATGTGCTTGGACCGCGTTAAGGTATCAGCTGGCATCAAAGCGTACATTTTAACATTTTTAAACAGTCTAACACATAATCCTCACTCCACATTAAGATCGTGTCTTGTGTCGTGGGTATCAGGAACTACGAGAGACTTTCGATCTCACAAACACTCAGACCCGAAAATAATATCTGTGGATTTCACAAATATTTGTCAGGGTGCCCGCGGCCTCAAGATTCACAACCGGCGCCTAACCAACTGCGCAAAGGAGGCTGTCATATATTATTGCACATTTTTATGAAAAACATATCCTTCGTTTAGCTTTAGAGTAAAAGCAGCCTAACTAAGCCAACTAATTGTTGCCAATCGAAAAAAATATTTTAAATCTCGCATCACTTACCAGAATTTCATCCGTTACCAAAACTGGCGCCTTATTAATGCTCCCTTTATATTAATTCTTCTCCTGATTACTCTTATACCTCTCTTACATGATAAAAGCACGTTAATATGTTGCGAAGGATTTAATTTTATATTCGATGATGTTAAAGACTGAACGAAGAGATCAAGTTGACTTTGCTTATCATCATACGACGAATATCTCCGAAATCATTTTTTTGGGCAAGAAAATACATATTTTTCGTAACCCCATATTACCCTTGATCAAATATAATATATTATTGTAGTAACACAGATACGCAATGATGTCTCGAATGTCCAGACTGCTAAAATAATTATTGTGGCAAGTTACTCAACTATCATCCCTATACCAGGACATAGGAGATATTGCTCTAATGGACTGCGTGCTAAATAACTAGAACACAAAGGCATTTCATAATTACTGAACAATATCTATGCCGGGTACATCTAGACTGCAACCGAAAACGAAACCAGATGGTACTTCTAGTAACTGCTGTTTTCCCAAAAGGAGTAAGCAAAGGAGTTACCAGGATACTCGCGTATCGCCTTTCACGTTCCAACCCACAATATGATAGGGTGAAGCCTATAGCCATATAGGGCGCAAATTCCTCACTCCAGGCTGATAATGAAAAGAATAATCCCAGATCACACCCAGGATTCGAACCCGAGATTCAGCTTGGCAGTCACCGTGGTACAACTCTGCCACATTATACATAAATGAATACACTCAATTGTAACATACATAGTCCTGACTCCATATTAGGATTAATTGAGCCTTATTAATCGTTAGAATAAAAAAATTCAGGAGACTTTTATCTCAAAAACAATCAAGCCTGAAAGAAATAATTGTGGATCACACCTACAATGCTATTGGCGCAGGAATAAAACCCATCCGTTCGCTTACAGTCAGCGTCCCCATTTTTGCAATGAAGACTTTCAAATTAATATGATATATATATAAATTGACGTAAGCTTATCGATATTTTATTTATTTTATTTAATGCTTCATATTATACATAAACAGTATAAAGGCGGACTTAATGCCTGAAGCATTCTCTGCCAATCAACCTTTAGGTGGTGCAGAGAGAGAGCACGGTAGGCGCATAAAGTATGTAATACATAGATATATTTGAATCAATTAATAAATATAACTATATACACACACACACATTTATATACATACACATGCATAAATACATATAAATTTAATATATATATACACACATTATATATATATATTTAATGTAAATGGAAAGTGACAAAAACGCACTAAAGTGATTCTGCCAGGCGATCAAGTAAAAGTTACTTAACTGATCTTTCTCATATAGATATCTTATATAGAAAATCAAATCTAATATAGATATCCAGATATAATATAGAATTCCAATTTTCTCAATTTTATGTGGCAATTAAGTATCGGTTTCAAAGTAATGCTCTATTTCGACTGTATGTTTAGACATGCAGCTTATGTGTCTAATCGATGATGAAATTATAGCATTATTGTAATCAATTATCTAATTAGGATGTAATACGTTCTGCATTATTTACAGGATCAGAGAACTGCGTTGTTCGGATACTGTTACATAATATACACGTGTGTTGGGATATCTACATGGAATTTTCTAGAAATGTCAGTTATTAAAATGTATGTTTTGCTGTTAAAATTAATATTTGTATGTATATTGAATTTGCTTTAATTGGAATTTTTCATTTCAAACGGTGAATAAAATATAATCTAGTGACAGTTTCAGTTCTAGGTTCTGGGTTATATATGTTAAGATTCACCGAAACTTTTTTAAATATACACAGTGCATTAACTTTTCTAAAAGTATATTTTAAAATTCCTGCCATTTCAGTTTAATTGTATAAAAAACCTTTCAAAATCAACTTACCCAGAAAAAGTACCTGAAACAAAAAAAAAAAAAAAAACAAAATTACAAAAAACCTTTAACAAGTCAATAGAACGTGATTTCCTGATTCCTAACTTGAGTGGGGCAAACCGCAATAAATATCAACTCGTAAAACATTCTTGATAGAAAACACACAAAATACCAGTTTAAACAAGCACATACAAAAGGTTCTACGTACATAAATCAAAGGCGCAATACATCACCGGCATTGTGAACAACTCGCCGGTAATGGGCCAGTCGCACCGGCCAGTGGACTCGCACACACATTATACCACGTGATTTATTGCTCTATTTGTGCTCTTGATACAAAAATCTTTAAATGTTTTAGCAGAATGAAGCGGTGTTTTCCGCCTGTCGCGTCTTAGTACTGGGATTTTACTGTAATTTGGGTCAGCTTTTGTGATTTTTTTTGGTTTATTTTACAATGGCATTAACGTTCGTCCTATTATCAGTAGCCTATATAAGTAAACAGCCCACCAGTGGAGAAAAGGGTCAAGCCTTTTCTATCACTCAGAGAGGTCCTGCGTCTAACATTCTTGCCTATTACAGACTAAGTCGAGACTAGATAAGTCTACGGAGACTTAATAGTTTCTTATATTTTTATACACATATTTTATCGTTTATAGCGACAATTTTTTACAAGTCCTTGTACTAGTGTAAGGTTTTTTCATATCAAAAGAAAAACTTACCATACGAAATAAAAAAAACCTTATGAAATAAATTCAACCTGAAATCACGAGGAACGTTCACGCTATAAGACTAACAAGACTTTCTTATTAAGCCATCAAATAAAAGACTACATCAGTGAGTAATTTACCTCAATAACGATCTGGTAAAAATGTTCGGCATGTATTACCTGTTATGTGAGGCTCATAAAATTTTACTACGTGTTAATGTGCGCAAGAATATGGTGTTTTTACGATTTTATCGCTCACTTAATTTAACGCAACGTGGTAGAGGGGTTCGTGTTTAAACATGCAAAATGATTGGCTTTTAGATGCTACACAAAAGTTTAGTAAGCTGTTTAAAAATGTGACCTTCTTAAAGTCAGACAGTTTTTTATTTCATGAATGGTGAGACGAGCATACCGTTTGCCTGGTGGTAAACGATACGACCGCTTATGAACAGTGCAATATCAAACAACGCCTTGAATAACAAAGCAATGCTTGGCATTCCACTGCGCTCGCAATCTTGAGTCATATGATGTTAAGTCTCAATATGTCCAACAGTTACTCTGGCTACAATATTTACAGTTGAATATGGTTTTGAGATCATTTAAAAAAATATACATATGAGATCACTGGACCCCCAATCGCCTTTACCAAATCGCTGTAGAAATTCTTGGAGAATTCTTAGCAGTGAGAAAGGTCATAATTATTGATGTCAATGTTTTGGGTTCTATAATGCAATGAACTCGCTTCCTATCAAATCATAGGAAAGAAATACAAATACAAATGTACCTAACAGCCAAATACATAGTCCTGACCCCATACTTACATCGAGTATTGTTTCGTGGGTATAAGAAGCTACGAGAGACTTTTCGATCTCACAAACACTCAGGCTCGAAACAAAGAACTGCGTTTCATACAAATATTTCTCTTGGTGCGGGGATTGAACCCGCGACCTCTCGATTCACCGCCGGCGTCCAACCAACTGCGCTGATATTTTAAAGTGTATAACAAACTGTGGGTACTCCTCTGCTTTGTGGAGTGTATATGCGTATTTACGTATCTAAAATGTATGTCAAACAAAGCCTAAATCAGGCTAATTAAACGGTTTACAATTAGCTGACACTCGAGCTACGAACATCAACAAGCGTCAAGTTTCGCGGTCCGGGGACCGCAAAGCCAATCAACTATACTAATGATTGTGTTAGAAAATTGCACACTGTATTATAGAAACACTATATATCACATTGTATCAATTTTGCAATAAACGAAAAAAGGGCGAAGTTATGGAAAATGATCAGCATTGAATATTTTCAAATATTCTGACTATTAGAAAATACACTGAATTTATCAGATAAAGGGTGGAGAACGACTGGATAGCTCATAAAACATTGATATATTAAAATTTCTAATTCATTAACTGAATAAATTAGGTCATCAAAATTGTCTTATACAGTACACAAAAACCAGCTCTTTAAAATAACTTTTATATCAAGACAAAAAATTAAAGCATATGTTTGATCCCATCCAATAATTTCCCAGCATCTAAAGCAAGGACTTCAGTTACGTTGTACTCAATTGAATTTTGATTCAAAGTCAGAACTAAGGCCGCATCATAATGTCATAACCGCAGTTACTAACCCCCACACGACAAAGGATTGGAACAGCTCACGGCGGTAGTTAAGCCAATTCTTGACAAAACAACATTGTACGTGTTCATTGGAATCCCACCGCTGGGACGTGTGACGTGTCACAGGCCTGACTAGCCAGACATTGCTTCGACCAAAACTACACTTTATTTCTCAGAATATAAATGCGAAAATCCATTGCAACTTTTCTGAGCTAAAGTAAATATTTGTTAAAGGAAAATATGGTTTACCACTAAGTATTAAGGTGGGATTTTCAGTGAGAGATGATGCTCCCTCTGAGGACCGATTTAGGTCATGTTCAGAACTGCTTGCGGTGAAAGCTTTCTTGAAATAGTTCCGTGTTTGACGTTTTATTTTTATAATTGCGACCGGCAGAACGTGTGTCTGTAACATGAAAATATATTTCTTCAGCAGTTTCTATTACACAGGGCATATAAAAGGAGTAAATTTTAAATAAAAAGAAAGTCGAAATAAGTAGTGTTTTTTATTAAGGTTTTACATGCATGTTTTTAAATCGTAGTCTACTTGCAGCTTGTTAAAGCCAGTGTGAATGGTCATCGAAACTTGCCACTACTGCATTATATTATATGAGATTTTAGATGTAAGGTATCTGACATTAATTAATTCGTAACGTATTCAGTCCACCATAGAAAGTAATCAAATAGTCTGGGGCAGTTAGAATTTCAAAGCTATCTTTCCCACGGGATTCAAAAACCTATCGACTCGAGAAGGTATGATGACAAATTATTTAGTCTTTATGACAGTTTTTTCACTAGTTTTCGAACGACTTTTATTCAAACATAAATTCTATTGACTCAAGCTAAGTTGCATCATTTTTCAGTAACAATAATTCTGACATAAACGAAATCAAAGCCGTACAGTTTGAATTCTCAATGTTAAAATCAAAGTTATCACATAAGCAATAACCACCCGAGCCTTAATTTTTAACCTCTAAAAATACCTTTCCTATAAAATAATCAGAAACAACTCTTCATTGGCTATAAAGAATCTATCAATACATTCAATTCCGAATTAGTCCTGAACACACTGAGGATAACAATTGCCTAGTCCGGAGTCCCACTAGTGGCCATAAACTTTACTGCCGACACGGACTCCGTAACTTTTCGCCGCGTAAGCGAGTTTCAATCAAATCAAAATCATTGTAATAAAATTTGGGAATGACGAGAGTGCCTCATTATTTGGGTAAAGACTTATAAAACTGTTTGTAGTGGGGCGAATGTTGTGGGAAATTGTTGAGTCGATGTATCGATAATGGTTATTCATACAAATATATACATATGTACATAAAGTCATGCCTTTTTCTCAGATGGGGTAGACAGAAGCGCAACCAGGACAACCACATTTCGCCTAGTATGTTCCGTCCCACGATGTGATGCGATACTATTGCCATATTGGGAACAAAATTTGACTTCGGGCAGATAATGAATAAAAAAAATCTATTTCACTTTTCACGGATAGGGTTAGAAACGGAAAACCCAGCTTTATATCCATACCGATGGACAATTACGCCACCGAGGCAATCGTTATTAACTGATGTATTAAATCTTCGTAGAGACTCTTCAAATAATAATCAATGGGAGGGTCAGTGATGCTTTATGTATTTGTATGAAGGATGAATGATAATATATTTTATTGCAGATTATATGTTTGGCTGCGTTACTTTGTTATGGAAGTTTTAAGAATCTCATTACAACAATGGAGTTATGACTTGTAGCTGAGTTTATATAGTATTTACTTTAATTATGGGTAATGTCGTTGGATATGTAATTAATATTAATTTAGAATAAGTTGTTTTATTTTTATTATATACCAGTTTTTTGGCATTAATAAATAATATGACCTGTCCTGAATATATTCACAAAAGGTAAGGGCATATTTTTATCCATATTGCTTATTAATTGCCTTCCATGCATTTGGGAAAAAGCCTTCAATTAATCGCGCTGGTCTAAGCTTCCTTAACATTTATAAAAATCCTGTAGAGTATCTCATATAGCCTATAGATATTAAAAACAAACATCGATATTTAGCGTATAATTTGTTCGAACAGCACTAGCTAGTCAAGTGAGGTCGTAAAAATGTGGTGATCTTCAGACGCGACGTAGGAGGGGTTTGGTTCCGTCGCTTTGTTAAAATAACTTCGCCGATGAGAACCTGATCGCTTCATAACTTTGTTGTCAAATACAATGTATTTCATTAAATATTTTTTCAGTCATTCTTATTGGCCTGTCTTGCATTATAAAGTAATAAAAAAATGTGCAGGATTAGCTTTGCTACCACATTTTTACACCATATATGCGATAAATGATGAACGGGTTGTTTTGTGAATAATCTGATAAAAGCTACACGTCAAACAAATTAGAATCCATCCATCGATATCAATGTAATATATAGTAGTTATATATAGTATAGTAGTAATATATCTCAATGAAAATCCAACTGAGTTGAAAAGTAACGCAGTTGGTTGATGACTTTTTTTTATTTAATTATATTATATTCTATAAATTAAACATTTCTGTGGTACGTAATAGGCCAGCGTGGTGGACTATATGGCCTAACCACTCGCAATCGTACTTTTTTTTTTTTTTTATTGCAATGATTGACGAGGCGAGCTAGCCGTTCGCCTGATGGTAAGCGATACGACCGCTCATAAACAGTAGCAACATTCCACTGCGCTCGTCATCCTGAGACATAAGATGTTAAGTCTCAATATTTCCAGTAGTTACTCTGGCTACAATGTCCTTCAATCCGAAACACAACAGTGCATTTACGCAGTGTTGTTTCACGGGAGAAATAGACATTGCGGTGGTACCTACCCAGATGGCCTCTCACATATTAGAGACCTACCACCAGTGAACTACTCTACAGTGTACTGTCGATTGTAGAGGAGGCTCGTACCCTGCAGTGGGACGAATATGGGCTGATACAGAATATTTTATAAATAAATAAGCCTGACATTCATTTATAGTCCTTCCCCCTCGCTTAGATTAAGTCTTGCGTCATGAGTATCGGGTCTCACAAACACCCAGATTCGAAAAAAATGCTTGTGGTTCACTCAAACATTTGTTTCGATGCGGGGACCGAACCCGTGACCTCTCGTTCCACACCTGGTGTCTAACCAATTGCGCCACGGAGGCTGCTAGTTTGAGAATTACAAGGTGAATAATATTAATTTAATAAACTGGTCCTTATGAGTATATTGACAGCCTCCGTGGCGCAGTTGGTTAGACGCCGCCTGTAAAACGAGAGGCCGCGGGTTCGATCCCCGCACCGAGAGAAATGTTTGTGCGGCCCACAAATATTTCTACCGGGTCTGGGTGTTTGTGAGACCGAAAAGTCTCTCGTAGTTCCTGATACCCACGACACAAGACTCGATCTTAGTGTGGGGTCAGGACTATGTATGTGACTGTTGGGTGTTATTTATTTATTTATATTTACTCCTTTAAGCGGATTATCTGAGAAAGTATTTGATAGAGGTTAAACTAAAATTTTCCTCCACGTGTCTGTTTATAAAGATCTTTAAGAGAGGAGGCGGTACCTTGATGAGGATAACACGTTGGGTATACAGAACTGTGTAATACCGATAATACGATTTGAATAACAATGTAATAATATCTAATATAACGTTTATCTCACTGATCCTTTGATTTCTTCTTATTATTTTCAGATTTTAGGTATGCAGCATGCTATTTGCACATAGTATTTAATTTAAACCACTTGGTCATAATCGTCTCCAGATAAAATTGTACCTAGTTTGAAAAAAAAAATATTCTTTTGATTTACCTTTTCACAAAAGCCGGTGGAGGCAGATCATCCGCTCCAGATGCAACTCTGATGCTAACCATGATCCTCAGACATGAAGGGCCGACCAGAGAGAAAGAGATAATTCTTTAAACATACGAGTCTTTTTACGGCTCAGTTATGTTTCCGAACCGAACTGAAGTTCAGCTTAGCGGTAAAAATACTCGTATCAAATCGCAATGGTCAAATATCGTGAAATGAAAATCACATTTTTTGACAACAAACATCTTCTGTTTTTCATATTTTGTATAATGCCTCCTGGGGTGATAGAAAACATGTGGGTTGAATAAAATTTCCCTTGTCAATATCACCCCGTATATGCCCTGACGATGACCACCATACATAATGATGGAATAGCTGCCACAGTATCCCAGCAAATATCGCGTTACGGACTTAGCCTGATTTCAATCAGAATCGCATGATTGCGTGGATCGGTCAGATAATATAGTGTCATTGAGGTATTATACTAGAGCGGACATCAGGAACAAAATCCCTGCATATGGTGCGTGCACATGGGTACAAATTGAAGCGAGAGGGAAGATATGTTACTTCGTAGGCGTGACAGAGATAAAAATATAATGTGCCCTTCATTTTGTTACAAACATTTTGTTTGCAGTGTCCCCTCTAGTATATTATCTCAATGTATAGTGTATATTCCGTATGAATTGAATTATGCCTTTTTGGACAATTATTCATGTCACTGTAAAAAAACTGCTTATTAATTTATCTTTGAAATAAACAACAAAGCAAAGTTTTCAGTAAAGCGGCCTTGGAAATAAGCTGCAATTTCTCGTCCATAGGTGGATCGCCGCTAACCCGCGGTTTCATTCACAATTTTACAGCGGCTAATAAAGTTTGAGCGGTTTCCAGCGGAAATGTTATTAAATTCGGGACGTGGGACGTTGAAGGAACGCTCCTGGCTTGGTATTAGAACGACTAGTAGTCTAGGAGCTGGGTAATGTGAGGCTTTCAATAAATAGTCAGATTTAAGATGGCTAAGAGATTGTTATAAATTTCATCTAAACCGAGGAATTCTTGTTTTATTATAGTCTGTATGATATAAATAAATAAAAAAGAAATAATATTGGACATCAGACATTGGACTAATGATTTCTTAAATTTACGCAAATGTTTCAATTAAAACTATTATTTACGGATTTTACCGCGGATTTTCATGGTGTGCCTGTGACTGCGAAAGCTGCAAAGTAATCGAAACATCAGGAAGCTAAAAAGTGTAAAAATAAAACCAAATCTGCCTTAAAAACCGTAAATAATAGTTTTATTTCAAGATTGGACTAGCAAGAGTCCTAGCAACTCTGCAGATGATACATAAACGATAATCACTAATTGACGAGGTCTTTAATACATCAAATACCATCCAACATAAATAGTGAGATTTACAATAATTTACCAAGAAATCTAAAGATGCAGAAAGTTTTCAGCAACTTAGGTTGTTTAAAAAATATATATCAATAAATTCACCCCATTTGAATTGCTAGAAAATCCCTCCACACAACAATTATTTTACAAACGCATCGTCACTTTTCCTGTATAGCAGTGTAAAAAGTTTTATTCCAATTTATAGTGTCGGCGCGGGGTCGCGGGGCGTGACGGGGTCACAGCATTTTGTTCATCACGCCACTCGTTGTGTGCAGATTAATTCGTACAGGCGCTTTAGAATTTTACAGCATAAATCTGAACAACAGTACAAAACATTGTAGTTAAATTTATTTATTTATTTATTTATTTAAAAACTTTGTACACATTAATAGTACAGGCGGACTTAATGCCTAAGGGCATTTTCTACCAGCCAACCTTAAGGTAGTGCAGAGAGACGGAAGCAGGTGCATATTAATTTGTAACGAAATAAATGAGAAGAGAATATATATATATATATATATATATATATATATAAAACATAAATAATAATATTTATACAAATATATATCAATTTAATTATTAATATTTACCAATATTATTATACATATACCTACACATACATACACTAAATACTTTAAAATATATATATATATATATATATATATATATATATATATATATATACATAAACAACTAAATAAATAAATACCTACATTAGTGGTGAGAATCTGCTACATCGGCGAGGAGTAATTGCCGAACCTTCATCTTGAAAGCCTGCCGTGTTGTGCACGACCTGATTTCGAGTGGGAGTGCATTCCAGAGAAGAATGGATTGGATAGTAAAGGAAGAGTGAAGGAAGTCAGAACTATGAGGAGGACATTTTAGAAGGAGATTGCTAGACGAGCGCAGATTTCTAGAGTGAGTATCACTGAGGTAAATGAATTCGGGAGACAGGTAAGAAGGAGGGGAAGGAGACTTTAGAATAGAAAAAAGGGTAGTGAGGGCACGCAACGAACGGCGCTGGCGGATGGGAAGCCATTTTAACTGCGATCGGTAGGAAGAGATATGGTCAAACTTGCGAAGATTAAAAACAAATCGAATGCAGTTATTTAGAAGACGGTCGAGTTTGTTGAGTAAATCTGCATTCAGATCAAAATAGCACACATCACCATAGTCGATTACCGGAAGGATTAAGGTTTGCACAAGCATAGCCTTGGTTTTAAATGGTAGGAAATTCTTCAGGCGATACAGAGAACGAAGAGTACCGATGACTCTCTGACTGACGGAAGTCACCTGGGGTCGCCAGCTCAGGGTAGCGTCGATGTGTAGTCCGAGATCCTTGACACTAGGGCACCAAGGTATGACAGAGCCATCAAACATAGCCGGAGGGATGTTTAAAAAATTCAGCCTGCTAATCATTCTCGGACTGCCAATGATGATAGCCTGGCATTTCGTCGGATTAACAGATAGCCCGAAACTATGTGACCAACGTTTGATATGTTCGAGGTCTCTGTTAATCCTATCCACAGCAGTGGGTACACAGTCGACGCTAGCCTGATAGTATAACTGCAAGTCATCAGCATACAGATGATACGCACATTGAAGGTTAAGGGTTATGAGGTTTATGAAAATAGAAAATAACAACGGAGAAAGTATACCGCCTTGAGGGACACCAGACTCAATCTTGCACCATTTGGACTCTGAGTCGTTTATACGCACCGACTGCTGGCGTCCCTGAAGATAGGATGAGAACCAATCCAATTCCACTGGAGAGTTCAAAAGATGGGAAAGGATAGCTAAAAGGATGTCGTGACTGACAGTGTTAAAGGCATTAGAAAAATCCACCAAAGCCAATACGGTGACTTTGCCGGTTTCCATGCCCGCCCTTATATCGCCAGTCACTTTGAGGAGCGCGGAGACGGTGCTGTGACCTGGCCTAAAGCCAGATTGAAGTGGGCACAACAATTTATTCACGTGGACGTGCTTAAAAAGTTGCTTGTGCGCACAGGCCTCCAGCACCTTGGAAAGGAAAGGGAGAATAGAGATGGGACGGAAGTGATTGACTAGAGAAGGATTGGGGATTTTGGGGAGCGGAATAACAAAGGCGTATCTCCACTGAGATGGGAAAACGCCAGTGCTAAGGGAAAAATTGATAATGTGGGAGATTGGCGAAAGAAGATGGTCAAGGACTGCGACTATCATCCGGCGGCTAATGTTATCGTAGCCAGTTGCGTTGGATTTGATCGCAAGGATTATCTTTTTGATCTCAACAGGTGAAACTGGAGAAAACTTGAAAGGGTTAGAAGTAGGCCTCGGAAGCTCAGCTATAAAATCCAATGTACAACGCTTGGTTTGGTGACTCATTAAGGTGGAAGTGGAGAAATGTCGATTAATATCATCCAATCCGACGGTTGTACAATGAAAGTCTGTGCTAACTTTGCCTATACCCAGAGTTCTAAGGAATCTCCAGACATTAGCAGGGGAGGACATGGATATATTACTAAGAATATGTCGGCGTTTAGCATTACGCACCATCTGATTACACCGATTCCTTGCAGCCTTAAATAAGCACCAGTTATCTTCAGTGCGGTCCCTTTTAAAAACTCGAAAAGCGCGGTCTCTTCGTCTCATAGCCATCCGAACACCAGGTGTCAACCACGGCGCAGGAGGACGCCTAAGCTTAACTTTCTTAATGGGGGCGTGCTTATCAAAAAGAGATATAATCTTGGTGTTGAAGATTTCAACTTTTTCTTCGATGGAATTAGTAGATGTTAATTCATCCCAGTTAATGTTAGCGGCGTCCCCATTAAGCTTGTCCCTGTCCATCCTGCCAAAACAACGCAAGCGCAAAACCTTAGGGGAGGATTTGGGGGGTTTGAGGGCGTAACAGACGTAAATAAGGTCGTGGTGAGAGAAACCAGGGGCAGGAAATTGTCCATGAGAGGAAACAAGGGAGGGAGCAGAGGTAAGGATAATATCAAGCCACGTGTCATGAACATCAATGTTATGGTGAGTAGCTTGTAAGGGTAATAGGTGAAGGTTAACCGAATCAAGGATATCAAGGAGTTTACGTCGTCGGGAGGATTGAAGGGCCAGGAGATCGGTATTAAAATCGCCCATGATAATGTGGTGTGCGTAATTTGATCCCAAGGATTCCAGAACTGTTTCCAGACTGGAGAAGTAGTCAAGAGAAGGGGGACAATAGACAACACCGAGTAAGGATTGCACTCCCTTGACCCAAACCTCAAGAAAAATATATTCCACGGAGGCCGAACACAAACCAGAAGAAGAGGCAACAATCTGAAATTTAAAGTCGCTGCGGAGATAAATAGCGACGCCGCCTCCCCTCTTGTCGGTTCGATCGTTCCTAATTAGAACGAAGCCAGGAAGAGGGTATAATACGGAGGCGAGATGAGGTTTGAGCCAGGTCTCTGAAATCAGGACGGCATGTACGTTGGCTTTCGTGAAAGCTTCAGACAAGTCACTGTAATGACTGGGTAGGCTTTGAGCATTGATATGGCAGATATTGAAACTATCCAATGGTGATTGGTCAAAGGTATGGCGTATCAGGTCGCCCAACCCGTCAGCCGCCACAGAGTAACTGTCGTCATCGGTTGAAGCAGCATCATCACAAGCAGAGTAAAAGGAATCACTATCTGAAGACATATTAAGAATATAAATATATATAACAACAGATGTTTATGAATAAATATAAATATAAACTTACAGGTATTTTAAAAAATATCAATTAATAATAATATAAAGACAAGCGTTCCGGTGCAATCTTCAAACTAACTGCACCACCCGCCAGCCAACCAACACACTATGATAAACAAACTAATACAAATGAGAAAAAAAAAAAAAAAAGAAACAAACAAAACATTTGAACACAATGGTAAAGGTAGAATAGTTACTTATTTACATCGATCAACACAATATAGCAATAACGAAATACGGTAATATATTAAAACAAAACTATTATTTCACGAACGCGAAAGCTGTGAAGTAACGTGGAAGTAACCTAAAGGTCGCGTCGGCCGTAGGGAAGTTAAAGAATGAGAAAAAAAAAATCACAAAATTCGTGAATAAAAACTAGATAATAGTTTTGCTTTAACGTGCAACACTCAGGTAAATCAAAGAAACCGTTATACAGGATACATATTAATAGAGCACTATATAATAAAATTAAAAATAATAAAAAAAAAACCAATCAAGTGCTTAGGCAAATTACAAAACGGTCTCTACGTGAACAGATTGCAAACTACAAATAAAACATAAATAGGACAATTGTTATGTATTTACCGCTACCATGAACGCAATATTTAAATTACGTCCATGACCACAACACATAGAAGCGCCTAAAGATCATAGACAATCAGTAAAAAGTTTCCGAACGCAACACAATTAAAGTGACAGATGACTGAATGCCATTGACATATGACAGTTGAGAAAAACAAAAAAAAAACGTAAACATTTTAAGGTAGC
The DNA here is from genome assembly GCA_023078785.2 of Hyles euphorbiae. Lineage (NCBI taxonomy): Eukaryota > Metazoa > Arthropoda > Insecta > Lepidoptera > Sphingidae > Hyles > Hyles euphorbiae. The sequence continues at coordinate 684,115 of CM041049.1, forward strand.
ACAAATTAAGTATTATGTTGATAAACAAAACAAGTACTAAGCAAAGTGGAATGGCAAGATAACTTTTATAAAGTAATCAGTAATTTAAAAATGAATAGAATTAAACGAAAACTATTAACTTCGTACTAGACCTCATTTCCGGCGTGACTTGAGGTTAGAGCTCGTGGCGGCCGCCGGATCACCACCGCGTCCATCCACCGAAGAAGAGGAATCCGTCACAGGATATTTCTCGGTTAAGGAGGCGAGTTCAGCAATGGAGAAGACCTTCGTACGCGTTCCATCCGGTTTCTTCACCACCACATTGCCGTCCTGGGTCCACACTGCTCGCATTCCAAAATGCTGCCGAGCCTTCACGAAAACCTGCTGCCGGGGCTTGGTTAAGAATTCCCGGACGGAAATAGAAGACCCTTTAAGCTTCTTTTTGGCTATCCACACAGCCGAGCGATGGTCAACCGTTGAAAACCAGACTAGAATTGGCCTATGGTGATCCGGGTTGGGTGACCCAATTCTATGGCATGAAGATATGTGGCAAGCAGAAATATCTTTCAGTGCCAGAGTGTTGTTGATGACATTGAGGACTACAGATGCAGAATTTTCCTGGCTTGACTCCGCAACACCCAAAAAGATGAGCGCTTTCCGGCGGTGTCTTGTCTCAATGGCATCAATCGAGCGATTGCACTCATCAATTTGCCCTCTGAGCAGCCGCAACATCTCCAGCATCAGCTCCCTGAAAGTCCGGAACTCTTCAGCTACCCTTGCCACAGTGTCCTTGCCCGGCCCACCGGTCTGCAATTTCGCTTCGAGATCTGCCATCTTCCGGTAGAAGCCTTCCTCAAGTCTGCGTTGTGTGTGTTCTATATCAGCTAATTGTGACATAGTGAACGTTGTAAACCAAAGTGTGCAGGTGAAATGCTGGTAGGTGGTGTCAAAGGACTTAATGCATGTACAGTGATAGTCACTCCAGAGTGTAGTGAAAAAGCACTATATGGTAAGAAAATCACTTGTTGGAATGAGTAAAAACACTAGAAATGTATTTATTTTGAATTAAAATAACAGCTGATTTTTCGAATACGTCTTATCTTTTTAACACCTACCCGCGAAAAAAACCCTTTAAATGCCTTTACACCCGACCAAATTTCTGTGGTTTTTCATTACATATCTGAGTTTTAGTTTCAACATTTTCAAATATAGGTATGGTTCCCCAAACTAGGCCAGGATGCTGGAAAAAAGGGTATAACATTTCTAAATCGGAACTGCATGGAATGATAGTATACCATGAATTTGATTCGAAAAACAAGCAAGGCGCCTACAAAACAATAAAATTTGTAAACAACGAACAATTCAACGTGCTTAATTTAACATGTGTATTACCGGCCATCAACATGCTATAGGAAAAGCTGAACAAAATGAGAAGACACGTAAAACTTGCTACGCCTTTCGCAAGAAGACTAAATTAATTTCCTTCAAATGTAATATCAGATTCTCCTTCATAAACACACCTCGACAATTCCTAACCTAACTAAGGACATTTTTTCAGTACCTAAAATAATATTCATCATGCAACATTCAAGGTATCCAGGCTCTTGGATCCCCAGCGCCGGGTGCTGGCGCCCATCCAGTTCTCCAGACGTGAGATGTTAAGTTGCATTACATAGTCGTGACGGCGTCTCACCGTGTTCCTTAAATCGAAACCAATGCGTCTTTGAATACACGCTCTGATTGTATTGAAACAGATATTGTCTTTTTGTGATATTTTTATCAAGCAGATAGTGGTAGAGATTATAGGTAATTTTAGAGATATATAAAGAACGAATGGGATTCCTGCAATATCACCGAGGAAGTGAAGCTCAACAGCAAAATTGTTTAAAGTAAACATTTCAATGAGTATTTTTTTATTGCTATTAATGGCAAGACCAACATGCTCACTTTATGGTAAGCGATACGACCGCTCATAGACAGTAGCAAAACCAAACAACACCATGAATTACAAAGCAATACTTGGCGTTTTACTGCACTCGCCTTCCTGAGCATAAGATATTAACCCTCAACATGTCCAGTAGGTACTCTGGCTACAATGTCCGTCAAACCGAAACAAATATAGACATTGCGGTGGTACCTACCCAGGCTTCTCACATATGAGAGACCTACCATTAAAACTAGTAGCAAACTAAACCAACGTAAAAATCACGTCAATAGAAAAGAACAGTATGTTATTTAAAACCATTTGCGAACATCTCACCATCACCGTCAGGAAGTTCGCCTTTGAATATAGGTCTCATAATTTCCACAGCAGCCTGTTGGAAACGAGCCGTATCAAGTGACTTACTGCACTCTATAATGGGTCGTACGGCGACTTTGTAAAGGGACCTCGACGCTATACTTGCTCTTACGTCATGTCACCCACTCGAGTACCGAACTGCTTCATAGACAACAGAAACTAACATTTCAACTATTTTGGAAATGAATCTATTCATTAACACTAATACTGCTATGAGTATTCAAATGAACATACATACATTAATGCCTTTTTCACAGAAGAGGCAGGCAGAAATGCTACCAAGACACCCACATTTGGCCTTGTGTGGTCCGTACTACGATGTGATAGGGCCCTATCGCCATATCGGGCATAAAGTCCTGACTCCGGGCTGATAATTAATAGAAAAATTCAATATCACTTTGCCCGATCCGGGATTGGAACTCGAAACGTCTAGCTTTGTAATCATACCGTTGACCAACAACGCCATCGAGGCAGTCAAATGTACAACTTAAAAAGAATATTGTCATAAAAAAATATTAAGAAAGAAAGATTAAGGTAATCACAGGAACAGCAGAGCGCAATGCTTTTACATTTAAATCCAGTACAATGGTATCGGCTCATGGTATAAAGCGAACGTTGTTGTTTTGTAGCCGGCGAGGCAAGACAAATGAGTTCCAAATAAGGCTATAAATAGTTCCAGCGGAATCTAGCACGTCCGCGCTAATGCCTGGCTTGTTGCGAATACCGCGAGTTAAATGCACGCGACGCAAGACACAATACGCAGCGAGGATTTTTTACTTCGCACTTTGGGACAATTGTGGTGGTGCTTACGGGATTCTCAACTTTATTGTATGTTCCTAAAATCGCTTACTGCTAAGCACTGCTTTACAATCGAGAGGCTATATTTACCATGCTAGACTACTACGGATTCTTTCTCTCTTTGCGAAATCAAATAATGCCTTAGAAATTATTGTAAACATTATTTTAGGATTTAGGAAAATCTCTTTGATGAATCCAAGTAATTTTCTTCAAAGATAAAATGCATGGTAACTATTTTTTTTCCGCACCTTAGATAAGATGGTATGGTGGTATTATCTTTCAGGATTTTATACTTTCTGTTCGAAAATTATCGGTATTGTTCAAGTAACTGGATTGCTCCAAAACTGATCACCATTGATGAAAATTGGCGATAATTTATATGCAAAACGTTTTATACTTACAGAAATAATTCAATAATAAACATAAATTACTGAACACGAAGCTATCCCAGACACGCGCATGCAAATCCTCTCAACATAATAGCAAAACTTTTTAATAAATAAGTTAGAAAATATTGCTTAAAATTTAATTCCATGTGAAGTTCCACTGACATTGTAATATGTTATATTCATCGACGATACAAAATTTAATGCAATATACGACTTTAAATGTATGTCAGCATTAACACACTAGGCGATAAATGTTCACATATTATTATTGATACCCGATAGGATAAAATTGCATAAGATTTATCCCATATCAAAGTACTTATGTCAAAAGTATTGAAAATCTCATAAGTTTCACAATAAACTAACGTAGAAGAATAAATTGTATTAGTATTATGTGTTACATCATGTGTGTCAGTATTACCATAATAAAATCAATAACTGCTCCAAATGAATAGATATGTTGGATTAAATTCCATTGGAAGTTCGACGCATATCTACGTTTATCAAATCAATTGAACCTTCAGAATTTACCGCTATACACGGCTATCCGGACGAATGCATACATTTGGTTGAAATCGCTAAGCACTCGTAACTCACACAGCGCACTATCAGAGCGGAGATTTGCTCCGTACTTGTTTGATTTGTAAAGACTTAGCTGTGCGATTTCAGCAAATAGCATTCCAGTGTTCAACGAGTTTTGCACTCCGTAAAAACAAATAATAATGTTTCCACCCAATTTTAACGTTGTGTTTGACTTGCTTGTTACGCGCTGCGTTGGCCGTTTGTGCTTCTGTTGTTCTGACTTGTCTATTTGTAAGCCCGTATCTGAGGATATCTGGATAACTCTTAGTTCGGTATTTCTGGCTTTAACTATTTAATTGTGAAAGTTGAGTACACTTGGAATAATTAATTTGATTAACACTTTCGCGGACGGTCTCAGTTCAAGTTGTATTCTAATATGACACAATAAATTGCCATACAAATATATTTGGCGTGTAAATACGTTGTGTGAATATTGAATGTTAAAAAGACAATATGACAAAAACGTTTTATCACGTTATCGCTTGCAAACGTCGTGTCGTGTGATATGTATTATGATGGACACAACGTATAATGACGTATGGATACGTTGGACGTCATTATACGTTGTGTCGTATCAAAATCTCAAATCATGACGTACAATCACGTTCTGTCCGCGAAAGTGTTAATTTCTACACTTATCTGAATTAAGGCAACGCAGCAATGAAATAAGGAGTATATGGCATGTTTTAAAATACTGTGTATCATCAGGCGTGCAATCGGCTTGGTGTCATGTTGGTAGTTTAAAAAAAAAATGGTTGCCTGTAAAGTCGGTTTTACGGGCGAAGATTTTACGTGACAACGTCTTTTTCTCGGTAGAATATTTATTGATATGAATATAATTAAATTGCACAATAGGAACAAGGAATTGAATGAAAATAAGAATTGCACAAATTTTAACTATAGAAATATATTTTGTTTACTAAAACACTATCAACATTTATCAATAGTATGACATAACCTATAAACTCAGTTTCTCAACTTTTGTGTCAATCTAACAATTAATCAATCAATCATAGTTTACGATAATGAAATATCAGTGTACAATTATTTACCTTTATTGTTGTAGTTGTTGTAAATGATAAATGACGAATCTAAGCACTCCATATTTTCACTACAGACACAGCTGACGATACTTTAACCACACGTGTGAACTTGTATTGTGACGCTTTCTTGTTTTTCCAACGCCAAGAACGTTCGAGAAAGACAAAGACAGAGACACAAGCATGCGCCGATTCAATGCGCCTAATTCTCTAGTGCTGCGCGCGCGGCAGACCGATCATAGTTGAGTGGGAGAGAGACGCAAGGCATTCGGCGGGCCTCTCTCTCGTTCGGTGACTCATCGTAACGTTACCGGGCGTTACACTTTTTCATAAGTGACTCCCAGCCGCAACCTAATTTAAGACGTTGTCACGTCAAAAATGTGAACTCATTTGCGCAATAAATTTCAACATATTATTAGTCCCGTCTGTATAACGTAGTATTGAAACATTTTGAATAGCAGCTTATGCCAGATATCTGTATCTGAATGTAATACGGATGAAATTAATTCAAATAAGCATCAAACACTACCGAACAACACTGACACAGATGTAGGGGCTTTACTCGTCATAAAGGAATGCCAGATCCTTTTCCTGGAATCTTCTACGTGTTAGTGGTAATACACAAGGCCGTAGACACCGGATATACTACCTCAAGTCTATCTCTAAATATTGTGCATATCTATACTATGAATAAGCCAACTGTTACTGTAAAGGAAAACTTCAAAAAATGCCGGATGGTAGTTTTAGTGACTTCATATACAATGCAAATAGAATTTTTACAAAAAAAAATGCGACGATTTTTTTATATTTTATTTCTATCGTTGTAATTTGGTAGTAAATACATTTTTTCTAAAATAATATTGTTCACTCTTTAAATTTAAAGACGCTATGGCACGCATGGGTTTAAATTATGTTTTTGGCAAAAACTATGGATTAACCATCCAAACAATTGATGTTCAAAAATGACAAAAAAAATGTGTCGTTTCTTTGTAAATTTTTATTGCATTGTGTTTCTAGTCACCAAAACTACCAGCCAACTTCGTTTCCGAAAGCAGTCTTTATATACCTTATAGAAAATTTACAAGAATTTTCATGGTCCGCCAACCCACACTAGGCCAGCGTGGTTTTCTATGACCTAATCATGCTCAATCAAATTCTCATTTATAGACGAGTATCGTGCTTAATAGTGGGAAATTACAGCCAAATACCGCATAAGATACATACATAAATAGGTGTTCTGTTTTGTAGATACTTAATGATGTTTATTTAAAAAACACATCAATAAAACTCAGTTCCACCGCTTGACACACGGAACCTCAACAAAAACTTAATGTCGAAAAGCCAGCATAAATAATGTAAAATTGAACGCGGAGCTGTATAAAGTATTTTCTGAGAAAACTAGATTCAGTATAAATTAACTTGTATTTGAATAAATTGAAATGCAGGACGCTTTTATTTTCTGCTGCACTACCTGAACATTTCAAAGTGAAATGCCATTAATGTGTGATTAAATGTGATTATTATGATAAACTTTATTTTAGTTTCTTGACAATCGGTAATCAAAAATATTGGCACCACACACCACCCGTTAGAATATAATTTAGACCACCTTCAAAATTAATTCAAATCCGAATATCAAACAATAAGTATTTATATATGTATAACATACATATAGTATGTATATGTTATATTCATTGTTCTTACGGGAAATAAATTATGCACACAATAAATCATGCATGCAATTATGGTATATATTTCTTAACCTGAAAGCCGCGTCCTACCACGTGTCTTTCTGAACCCGCTGGGGTTCTTCGGTATCTTCTTCATTCTTCGTTCTTCGTGTTCTTCGTTCTTCGTTCTTCGCGTTCTTCGTGTTTTTCGTTCTTCGTGTTCTTCGTTCTTCGCGTTCTTCGTGTTCTTCGTGTTCTTCGTGTTCTTCGTGTTCTTCGTGTTCTTCGTGTTCTTCGTGTTCTTCGTGTTCTTCGTGTTCTTCGTGTTCTTCGCTCTTCGTGTTCTTCGTTCTTCGTTTCCTTCGCCTTTACCCGCACGGCACGGAGTGCTGACTCCGTGCGCTTGCTTGCAACCCGCTTCTGCTCCACACCGCTTCCTGCCCGGGCTGTATCCGAGCCTGCGCCGCGCCGCTGACCTGCGCACCGTGTCCGGCCACGTGGCAGCAAACTTCGCCGGCGAGCTGTCGCCGGGTTCCGCCACGTGCCGAAGACCCGGATCAGTGTCCAACGAAGACCAGTGACTCCTGTTGCATACCACCAGCAACAGTGCCGGGTGTAAACAGTGATGCGAAATTATTAAAGCCCGAACCACGTAATTACCCTGAGTATTTATTTACCTACCTACCCCTATCTGCGGGCGGCCTAACCCGCCGCAGAGAAATATATTATAGGTATATTCAATTATAGACTTTTACTCATAAGTGAGAGGCCATTTGGTTAGGTACCACCGCGGTGTCTATTTCTTCCGCCGCACAGCAGTGTTAATGCACTGTTGTATTCCGGTTTGAATGATATTGTAGCCAGAGTAACTCCTGGACATAATAAGACTTAACTTGTTATGTCTCAGAATGACGAGCGCAGCGGAACGTCAAGCATTGCTTTGTAATAAATAATTAAATAAATAAATAAATAAATAAAATAACACCCAACAGTCACATACATAGTCCTGACCCCACACTAAGATCGAGTCTTGTGTCGTGGGTATCAGGAACTACGAGAGACTTTTCGGTCTCACAAACACCCAGACCCGAAAGAAATATTTGTGGGCCACACAAACATTTCTCTCGGTGCGGGGATCGAACCCGCGGCCTCTCGTTTCACAGGCGGTGTCAAACCGTCAGCGCCACGGAGGCTGTCATTATTCATGGTGTTGTTTGGTTTTGCTACTGTCTATGCGGTCGTGCCGCTCACCATCAGGCGAACGGCATACTCGTCTCATTCTTCACATTCTCTATACAACAATATATATATATATGTACCTATATGGAATAATCATTGCACGTGTTAATCATTACTAATGATTTTATTATTAATACCTTTTTCCCAGAAGCCATTACCATATCAATTCATACAAATTCGCTATAGTATGTATGTAAGTTTCCTGACGATGTTTCCGTTTACCATTAGTGCGTGTTTGAATATCCAATCCACAGGTAACTCCTAAGTGACTAATAACTGTTAACAGTTTAATATAAATGTGATATAAACTGTTCAATTAAAACTCCACCACATTTAAAAGTACATGCATCTGTCCATAAGGTCAGAGCGTTGAATTTCGCGGGCGTCCGCTTCACGTCCCCGCTCTCGCCGCTTCCGAGCTGAAACTTTGTTTGGTTTCGCGAAATTCGTTTTGCAAAATATTCATTTTTTACTCTACCCTGTGTACACCACTTCTCATTGTTTTTTGGGGCGGATGTCCTGTTTACTTTTTTTGGGGTTACGGTCGCGGCTTTTATGGGCCGTGTTTATTATGAACCTTTATTTAGACCGCGGAGAGATTTATTAATGGTATTTATCGGTTATGTGAACGTTTTTTATATGGAAAATGTGTGATATTTTTCATAGGAATAGAATAGGCGACGCTTTGTTTGCTGTTGATATTGGTGTGGGATCGAAAGTTATTTATTTACAGCGGCATATATATTTTACACGCCGCATTAATTATTTCATTAATATCGTACAGCAATTCTCTACAAGACTAAAAAGTGTCTAGTTACAAAGTGCTTAGATCTAAGTACATCCTCAGTTTTGTTTTTCATACTGAGGCAAATAATTTGTGAAAATACTTATAATTATGGCCCACGATGATCAGTGATCATACAATAGTAGAGAATGAATGCAAAACAATTTGTGCCCGATATGGCGATAGGCTCGCCACCTATCACATTATGGGACGGAACATACAAGGCGAAATGTGGGTGCCCTGGCACCTCTGCCTACCCCTTCTGGGAAAAAGGCGTGAGTTTATGTATGTATGTATGTATGAATGCAAAACAATGACTGGATGCATTATGCAGCAGACCGGGCTCTGTAGCGTACCTTGGGAAAGGTCCAGCAAGTATTGCAATGAGCTGATAATGAATGAAAAAGTTACAATACATGTGGAAATAACAAATATTACATATAAATAGCAAGTGAAGTTGATAATAACATTTCACAGTTTACACAAATAAGCTAAATTTTGCGATTGTGATTCACAATGCCGATCGGCTAATAATATGTTTATATGCTCTCGTGTAAGTTCTGAAAGAAAGAGATTAAAAAACCCCTTTTAAAGGCTAAACTGTAAAGCTTATGTTAAATATGTAATTTATGTGAAAAATGGTTATAATATATGGTCAGACGAGACGTGGCCGAGACGTGGCCTCTCACTATGGGCCTTATTAGGAAGCTCAAAGTCACTCAACGAGCTATGGAGAGGGCTATGCTCGGGGTTTCCCTACGAGATCGAATCAGAAATGAGGAGATCCGTAGGAGAACTAAAATAACCGACATAGCCCACCGGATTAGCAAGTTGAAGTGGCAATGGGCCGGGCACATAGCGCGGAGATCTGATGACCGATGGGGTCGGAAAGTACTCGAATGAAGGCCGCGTACCGGAAAGCGCAGCGTAGGACGTCCACCAACAAGATGGTCCGACGACCTGGTAAAGGTCGCGGGACGTCGCTGGACACAGGCTGCCTCCAACAGGTCTCTGTGGAAATCATTGGGGGAGGCCTATGTTCAGCAGTGGACTTCCTTTGGCTGATGGATGGATGGATGGATATGGTCAGATTAATAAAGCAGAAATATAAAGCATGCTAAGGCTTTAAAAATAACAAGGTAGTGGTGTTAATTTGAAATAGCAATAATTCCCATTGTTAATAAGTAAACTTTCTAACCTCAAACGCATTTCCCATTTCCCACATTTCCATTTCCTACATTTCCCATCAAGCGGGTATTGAACCAAGATGACCCTCATTTCTAAAACAATTTACAGCCGCGTTGCATCAGTTTTTAATAACTTGTCATCTAGTCGGAAGGAAGGCATTATTGTTGGTGAAAATCTAGACTAATCTGCGTTTTGCTAACGATGAGTTTGTAAACGCTATCGTGGTTCTGCCAGTTGCTCGTTTGCATCCAGTTTCATTAACCGACTTCTTAAACTAAAAGATAGTTCGTTTAAAAGCATTAGATATACTGTTGGTGTATAATTATTTTAATATAAGTAGGTATAATTAAATATTATTTATCAGATTGAAAGTACAGACTTCACACCTTCACTTATCAACTGGTCAACCAATTATAATTACATGATTTAAAAAAATATAACAACTGGAAATAAATTTAAAACTTACAAAGATTATTTATTTTCCGCATAGATTAAGATCTACTATAAGTAGTTCGGATTTTTATTAAGTTGAATAGCAAGACAGGCATGACATTGGCCTGTTGGTAAGCGACACTACCGCTCATGGGCAATAGTAAAACGAAACAACACAATGAATATCAAAGATTGGCATTCCACCGCGCTCGCTATACACATAAGATGTTAAGTCTCAATATGTCCAGTAGTTATTCTGGTTAAAATGTCCTTCAAAACGGAATGCAACATTGTATTTACACTGCTGTTTTGTGGGAGAAACAGACCACACGGCAGAATTTATCTTCAAAAAAATACAGAATAAAATATTATAATATTTGTTAAATATATAATGATTGAGTACCCGAATCAGAACAAATGCCTAAGCTAGATTCTTTCAATTTCACATTTTATTTGAATTGCAACAATTGTGTCTATATAGAAATCCTTTTTAAGCCTACAACTAATCTTTCGTAACAGAAATAAAAGGCGCAAAGGGAGCGTGCGAAAGGGATTCAAATCACGCGCCAACCGCCGAATAATGTGCTCTATGGAGAATTTTTATCACTCGTAATATGAATTGAGAGCCTTTTTGTGTATGAATATTATTTACTCTTGAATTTCAAAGCTTTGTACTTCATAGGTAATATCAGTTTTATTCTGAATTTGAATGACTTGGGGTTGTGTTTGGGTCTTGGATTAAATAATAAATGTTACGGTATAAGCAGTTGATCTTTTAACATTAAATGTTTGTATATTGAAGATTCTGTCAGGTCATTTGTCAAGGTAGGATAACCGTATACGCCAGGACAAAGATAATTGAAATTATTATGAAAAAAACTGTCGCGGCATCATAGAATTTAAAAGTACTTATTTCCATCTTTCTTATATGTCTATCTTTTTTCCAGTATACAAATACCAAAATTATATCTTATACAACCGGTCATCAGTGCCCCAAGCAGGAACATTTGACTCTATAATATAGTAATCGTAATAGTAAAATTTTGTATGGGAATTTGAACAGCGCCATTGTGAGCGTATTTGGAACTAAATTATGGCAGCGGGAAACGTTTACGACACTATAGTATGGTAATCGTATAGTCTAGCGATAGTTGAATGTATGAAAAGTGGTAGCAGGAATAATTTTTGACGTATAGTATCGCCGATTTACTATCGAGAAATACGATTGTTTTGACACCGTAATTTTTACCGTGAGAACATTATCGGGAGTATATTTTTGCATTTCTACACATCGAATTAAGGAAAAATGTGTTAATTACGGTCATGCTTAGTGTCTCCCGATGCCGTAGTGTTATTGTGTGTAATTATCTACTCCGTATTTCGCTAATAATATGAAATTCAATGCTGCGATATGAAGTTACAATTATTGTGATACCTAACTCAAATATGAAGATTATTTCTTAGACTGTGGACTGTTTGGAATCGGAGAAACGAACTTGGGAATCTTGTGAACAAGTATGAGGATATAAAAAGTCTGGAATTTATTGTAGTTAAAAACATACCTAACCTAAAACTGTAAAAAACTTATAAATAAAATATTTACATGGAACTTTGATTTTAGTTTTGCGTACCTACTTAATCATTTTATGTCATAAGCTTATTTCAATGTATAGTCGAGCAAGCTCTTAGGCCAGAGAAGTGTGAGCATTTAATATGTGAAAATAGTTGCCGAAGAACTTAACGAGCAAAAATATAGAGAATACTTTCATGAAGCTCTCCTCCTTAAAAATGTAGAGGGATTTTATAAAACATATATACGTATCTTTATCTACAACCTATATAATATGAGAGTTATTAATTTGCATTAAATTAAAAGTGAAAACCGCTAATGTGTGACAACTAACCAAAAAAAATTGCTACGTTCGGAAATCTAAATGCAAAATTAATTGGAGTCATTTTTGTATATTGCGGAATAAAAGCAATAAATATGTATTTGCTTAATAATTTATTTCCATAACCTTTCTACGCGACATTAATGCATGTTTTATATTTTTTTGTTATTCTATAATAATAATTAATTAATTTACCCACGTAGTGAATGACAATTCCGCACGAATCATTCAATAATATTCGTTCATTACCTTAGGTTATCTGTCACTATCGTAACGTAATAGTATCGAGTTCACGAGAGTATGGTTAAACGATTCATGGTACCGATATGGAGTAGTAATAGTATAGTAATCGTTGTCACGATGCTATTACTATACGATACTTCAAAATATTCCTGCTTGGGGTACAGTACTCTAGGATACAAATGCATTTTTAACGAATAAACGACCACATATTTTCAAAACCCAATATTTTTCCACTTAAAATAATTCCATGAATTTTAAAACCTGCTCATGAATAACAAATATCAAATAGAAATATCCAGAACATTCTCACTCCTTCAATCTTCGGCACACATAATTTCCAAGCTTAACGTTACGACTTGCCGACTCGAAATGAACTTGCACTCTGAAACGAAATACGAAGATCCCGGCCACTTTCCAATATTCAATTTATTTTCTAACTACTATATCAGACGCCCTTCCATCCCTGACTGAGGTGCCACAGTCTACAAACTCTCGTACAGAAATGACCTTACATCAGCAGTGTCTAAAATAAATGTAGAGTGAATTTGCAAGCTGTGTATGCATGGGTCGGTTGTTTGCCAATGTGAAAAGGAATTCTCAAAGGAGGTCCAATGATTGAAATAGAAAACACTTTGCCGCTGTCCGATTGATTCTTTGTGACCCCGCGCTGTGTGTCTTGTCTTGTGGAACGGGGTTGTTGTTTTTTAGAATTTTATGGTGGCTCTGGCTGTACGTAGGATGAAATCTTGTTACGACTCCTTCTATATTATGTTTCACTTGATAATATAATATGGCCTTGTTCCAACTTTTCCATCCTTTTTTATAATCGTTAAATGAGCGACAAAATTACGGCTATATTTATTCCGATCCTAATTAACCAACAAGGAAAATCGTTAATCAAAGAGACGTAAGGAATAATCACAACACAACACAACAACAAAATCAGGGCTAATTAACCAGTATTACTTTATGAACACAAAGAATTTCGTGACATAATATCACAAGCTAACAAATAAGTCACTAACAATTTATGCACGAATAAAAGCAAAAATCGTCAGCAAATAAACATTTCGATCAAATAATTGTCATTTATCCAAAATTAGATCGTTCATTGGACGATATAGTTGGGGATCGAGTTTCCTGTGACTTGATTTCATTAGGTTTCATTTAAACGACGCTCAAGACGCCGATTCGCTATCTAAAGACGGATTTTATCGTAGAAATCGAGGTTACATAGACTGAATCAGAAGAGATTGGAAACGAATGGTAGGTGTTAAATATAAATACTGAGATTGAGTTTTATAAAACGGTATTTTATGTTCGTGATTATTTGATTTAACTGGACTCAATTCTACAAACAATATATTCAAAAAGACCGCACTTAGCAGTTAATTATGACGAATGTTAAATTATACAATGGTTTTTTGTTGGTAGCATGTTTATTTCTCAACGCAACGTAGGACGCTAATTTACATAAACAGATTAAAAAATATAAAGTTCTAGACGTGTCTAAAATTACGCCGGTTTTCACAAGGTTTTTGGTGTGATTAAGTATGATGGTATGTGAAGATTATAGACTATGATAAACGAAATAAAACTTTCGAAATAACGTGTCTTACAAATGTTTATAATACAAATGTACGGTGCTACCACCCTACATGGCACTGCTGTGTCAGCGCTTTACGCCACACGTTTTAAATGTAATAATTTTACTAATCAGTTCTCGTTGAACCAACTCACAACATTTAGTTAGGCTAATTCAGTTAAAAAACAACATGTTCTATCAAAAATATTTTCTTTACATTTTCAAACCATACGTAAATAAAATCCAGTACAAATAAATTTTACGTAAAGACTTAGGATACTAAAAATTAGATACATAAAACCGAATCAAATTACGAAAAAGCAAATATAATCGGTTTAACCACAGACTTGCTCGGCTAATCTCAGCTTGTATCGCTGAGATCTAAGTCCCTGATTCTAAAGATAACAGTTTAGAACACTCAGTCTTTATAATACCTAAACACGGTTTTGAACAAATTCTAAGCTTCAGTATTAAAGGATTGTCCCGGGTTGATCGTCTATATAGAAAAGCGAAAAGGTTTTCTCAAAAATGCTGTCGATAGTGTATGTAAATCGTAGTATGTGAGAGTTGAATGCAAAATTTAAAAAAGTTGTTTCTGCCATTTTCAACTTGATCGTAACCGAACAAAGTGCGATCGTGATGGTTATATGCGGTTTCGTTCACAAAACTGTTCATTGAATGCTTTTAAAATAAAACTGGGGTTCATACGCTTTGTGTATAGCTGTTCAGTATTGGTAATGCCTTTTTCAAATCTAAATAGGATTGTAGTGGACGAAGATTGTAGGAGAAATGAATAGTACTTTGAAATCGGTGCCTACAATTTGAATATTTCTTCAAATAAAAATATCCTTATTTTCGTTTTAACACATAGCCGCGAGAAACTCACAATTTCTTAAGTTATTAAAAAAACAACTAAACTAAAACTAAAGAAACATCCATTAATGCTTCCGTCTTCTATTTTTTTTTATATCCCTCATGTAAAAAAAAATCCCTTGTTCAACATCTCAAATGAGTTATCACTTAAGAAAAGTGTGAGGATCTCAAGACCCTAATAGTCTGTAATAGGCTCATATACACAGATCACAACATTCACATATACCAGCGTTATTTTTAGACAATTTATACAAAATCTCCAGCTAAATCACTGCCCATCTAAATGAGAATAGATTACGATACGACGCATCAAACCTTACATAAACATTTGAAGTTGCGAAAACGTCGCCACTAACGCAGGGCGCGTCGCAATGAAGACAAATAGTCGTGCAGTCAAGAGATGCGGCTGGTTCGACCTCGATTGTCCACGTGGGGACACTAAACTTGATGTGGGGAAGCGAGAGTAGATTGGATAACCTTTGGTGTTGTGTGTTTGTTTGGTCTTGCTACTGTCCAAAAGCGGTCGTATAGCTTAGCATAAACCCTGCCGCACACGCTCACACTCGCATTGGCCTGCGTCCTGCGTCCTGCGTCGACACATGAGAGCAAATGCGGAGTTTGGTACTGCGCTATAGGTTTTAAATACTGCCACTCGCACGCGGCTCGTGACGGCCAATGCGAGTGTGAGCATGTGCGGCAGGGTTAATGCGAATGGCACGCGCGTCTCCCCATTCCTTGCAATAAAACACTATGTAAATGAAGAACCTATTTGTGTAAAGAGGCATGTACGTCATACCAGGCTTGTTTTAGAATTTTCATTGCTGCGAAACTAATTTTGTAAATTCAGCTATTGTCTAATGAAAAAGGCTTATCTATGATTAGGACAGGCTTAAATTAAATAAAATCTCATTCCAAGCCTACAGGGAGATTTATTCTATAGCCGATCCTGACTTGATTGAAGGTATGGCAGCACATAACTTCACGCTCGCACCATAACAGATCTGATTTAGCAAAATATTAATGTGAAATGATTTAGACAGTATCACTTACGCATGTATAACCTTAATAGATAAGCATCGTTTGTACAATCAAATAAACAGTCTCATACAGGGTCATAGTGAGACTCACTACATCTTGTGTTTCCATTTTCCACCCTGGCCTAACCACTTGCAAAAAGGTAAATACGCTGGCGCAAATCCCAGGACTCACCTCGAACTTTTCGGAGCTATGTGTTTTGATAGATATTTACAGCTCAATGAAGCGTTGAAAGAAAACCTGGCCATTGTGGTGGAATAAGCTCCCTTAATAAAATTCTTAAATTTAGTCCTATGCTAAACAGTGAAACATAATGGAATATTTGAATATTTAAGAAACTAAAGCCTGAGGAAATTGTGGGCTAAGAAAATGTACAGCACCGTACACGCAATAAACAAATGCGAATTATATTTGCCACCGCTCGTTCCATAGCCCCACGCAAAAGGGAAGCGACGAGGGCATGTTTTTTCCCTCCAACGTGACCCAAATAGTGATGACGCCTCGCGCTCAGACGAATGAAAACATATTGAAATTAAATTCCATTGGAAAAACCTCGGCGGTGAATAAAAACCTTTATGAATATGTCTTTAAAGCTTTTATAATAGTCATGAATTCTAAAGATTTTTCATTATTCTCATTATTTTGATATTGACGACAATGGAATGTAGGAATACATTATGACCTACTTGTGATTTTTGCTTTGAAATAAATGCTATTTGTTTAAAGGTAAAGAGCAAAAGAACCAGCAACTGAATTTGAGATGGTATATTATAACCTATACTTACAAATACTTATCTAGAAAGCGGGATGAAATGGAGATATGTATGAGGGTATAATTCTTCTGGTAATCGACTGACTAGCGACGACATGTAACAGCAAAACTTTCACAAGAGAGCGCTCACTGGTCTCATAAATATTCGACCGCCCACAAATGGTAGTTCAGCGCGTTGCACCAAAGGCCAATTTATGCAGAAAAATGTCGATTACCTTCATAGGGGGATGAATCGAGGCTAATGTAGGTAAATAGATAAATAATATAAAATATTTTCCATTCGAAAAAGAAAAATGTCAAAAAAATTACAAGGCAGCGAACGTAACAATAACTCGCAAAC
This sequence comes from Hyles euphorbiae, assembly GCA_023078785.2. Taxonomy (NCBI): domain Eukaryota; kingdom Metazoa; phylum Arthropoda; class Insecta; order Lepidoptera; family Sphingidae; genus Hyles; species Hyles euphorbiae. The sequence continues at coordinate 701,255 of CM041049.1, forward strand.
TATAAATATGTTAATGCTAACAAAAAAGGTCAAACGTCCAAACATATTTATCCAACGTAAAACAGAAACTTGTTCGCAACAAACAAAATCCAGCCTCTTAGGTATCCAGACTAAAATAAAATAAACCCGGAGAGAGAATGATAAATATAAAAAAAAAGAAAACTGTAAACATTTGATCGAAACACATAAAGCGGGTCGCATCAAAATTCACTTTGTTCGCAGGACAGAGGCAATAAAACTGGATGGAAGAAACACTCGACTCACATACATTGGTCTTTACCCTCAAATATATATGTTTATTCGACGTGCATAATGTAAGGAGATAGACAAGATTCCAATTGAAAATTAAAACAACCTGATTGGGTTGTTAAGTGCGTGGTGGACTGCCGACATGTTCACGGTGCTCGCGGGTCCAAATTCCAATGCACACCTCTGACATATGTATATTGATAGTCGAGTGCCACGCAATATAACGGCAAAGGAAAACACCACAAGGAAATCTGCATACCATAGCGATTTGTGACAATTTCTATTGTTTCTAAAGTCTGCCAACCCCCACTAGGCCCACTCAATCGAACTTTCGATTTTATAGGCTCGTGCATTGCGGGGGGATGTACACATATATGGCTGAAGCAATAAAATATCGTTTGAGAATTGAGAGATGCCGATGTTCGTACATAATATTCCTTAGGATGTTTTCCTTCATCGTATAATCTATAGACGATATAAAATATTTGGTTTAAAACCTACAACCACCAATTTAAGATCCCAATTTCCTGTCAACAGGGCTATTACTCGCTGACACGTTATTTGTTACATTGAAATTTCGCCAGGAAAGTTTCTTCACCACTTCACCATTTGTAATAAAGTTGGTGCGATTTGTCCAGTTTTGAGATGCACTTTATTAGTGGTTGGAGTTGGGAGTGCCCTCAAGTGCCAAGTGTAATATTTTATTAGCCAGTAAAAGTATATGGGACGATATTTTCTGAGTTTTTGGTTCATTGAACCTTATTATCCTTGGTGTATTAAAATAGCTCGCCGATGATAGTGTTATTATGTTAGAAATTTTCCTATAGGTACAATATTTCATGAGGTATCTTGTCTGATTATATACTGGAGTTTGTAAGAAACCATGTCATTTCTAAATTGCTCTTATCCGTAGGTAGAACTGCGTCTGTGCCGCAGTTACTAACGACACTGGCTCTGAAACGCGAGCTTTGGTTTCGATGTCCCTACTAAACCTCTAGTGTGTTGCTCAAGTGTTTGTTTTTTAATCTGGATTTTGTAAGACCTAAAAGTCTCGCATATTATCTGATACCTACGAAGCAAGATTTGTATCTTGGTATGGAGTCAGTAGAATGTGTGTATGTTTGGGCGTATTTGTCTATAATTTCTTTACTAAGGAAACAAATCCGAAATTTTTGTTCCGTAGATTATTTTCTGAAGTAAATTTGAGGCCGAATTACAAAAAAAAAAAAACTAATATTTTTATTTTTTTTAAATCCTTATGTCATTTTAATACCAGTGTATAATGAAATCAATTAATTAATAACGCTATTTGTAATTTGTACATGACGTGTATAAAAAAATATTATCTATATTTGATTCTTTTAATTATCGACGATGTGTACAAAAGCAAATATTTAATTAAACACTAAATAAAATATTGGAACAAAAAATGTCGAAATATTTGCTCGTTCTTTTATTAAGCGAAAACATATTTCATTTGACATAGTTCACTCAGCTATTTCATATCAACAAAATATATTAACATCGTTTTCAACGGCCTCTAGAATTGCTCTATAACATAAGGTCATTGACAATTAATGTCATTAGTTACTAATAATATTGGACCTATTAATATTATGTAATTATATTTCATTCACTGAGACGTCTCATTGCCTCCGAATATAGATTGTGCACCCAATTCCACTTTTTGTTCATGACATGATCCTGGTCATCTTGTATCTGGTCAATATCTCGCAAGGGAAATACATCTGACGATTTGTGCTTAGCGCTAGTGGCAGTTTTACTTACCTCTTTGAATATAAAAACGAGTAAAGACGAGTACAAGAGTAAGAATTAAAAAAAAATATTTCATATTGTTCGAAAATGTTTCCACTTTCATAAGCCGTTATTTTTTATTTATTTAAATGAATTGTGAGACTAGCTTGCCTTTCGCCTGATGATAACCGCTCCGACCGCCCATGACCAGTAGTAAAACCAGACAACACCTTAAAAAGAAAATTCTTGACATTCCACTGCGCTCGCCAACCTGAGACATAAGATGTAAAGTCTCAATATATCCAGTAGTTACTCTGGCTATAATGTCCTTTAAATCAAAACACAACATTGCATTTACACTCCTGTTCGGCTGGTGAAATAACCCTTGCGGTGGTTCATACCCAGGCGGCCATCAGACGAACGACATGCTCGTCTCGCCACTGAAGGCAAAAAAAGGTTAATAATCTATGAATACGGCAGTCATTAATCCAACCCTAAAAAGCAAAGGCCAAATAATTAGCCAAATCGTGTCTCAATTGTATAAAAAAACAAACAAGTATTTGTGTGAGCTAACCAGGCTTGGACTGGCGCGGCGCTCCGCGGTCGCCGTCGGTATTCCAATATGGATAGTTTAACGAGAAATTCCCACGTTTCCACGAAGATCGAATTTCGACCTCGACTTTTTATTTCCAAACGTTATTTAGCGCCTAGGTATTCGATTTAAAAAAATTGTTAGGGAAAAAAAATTGGTTTAGGTATATGACTATATCTTACTTCCTACTAATTTTATAAATGCGAGAGTTTGTGTGTTTGTAACCTCGTCATACTCAAACAGCTGGACCAATTTTGATGAAATTTGGTATGGAGGTAGCCGACACATTGGATTAACAAAGGCTCCTTTTTATCCCGACAAAATGCAATGTTCTCGTGGGATGTTAGATTTACAAGGAAATTTATTCGATACTCTTTGAAAATCAAAGGTATGGAATGGGAAGTGTAAAGTATTAAAGATGAGGTTTAAATACTTGAATTAATTATCACGCTAAATAGTTCCTATGTATCTAAAGTGGACTTAAAATTATCTGCACCTCCGAGCGAATCCGGGCCGGACCACTAGTAAGTATATATTTTTGAAACTATGAGACTTAAAACGGTCTTAAGCAGTTACAGTATCTTGTGATTTAGTGTTAAATACTTAAAGCGGCCTACACCATGTAGTTTCTTGGCTTTGTCAAATCATCAGTGTATCAAAATAACACAAAATGAATTTATCGGTGCCACAATATCAAAACTGGACTCAATATTGTGTGTGTGGATAACACAAATATTTGTTTTAGTGTAAACATTAGAGACTTGTCGTGTGGTAGTCGGCTTCTCGCAAACTACATCACGAATGCTGTCGATCCATCCATCAACGTCACTAATGAGCCAGTTAAATGGATTTTTGCTCAAAAGTTTCGCTAAATAGTTAGAGGATTTGTTTAACTAATCGGAGCGTGGTTTGGGCAAGAAAATTAAAGACGCTTTTGTAGTTTTTTTACGTATATAGACGTTTGTAAAAAATACAATACATTTCTTGGTGCTTGTAGTGTGATTCAGAGTAAATGAGAAACTTTTTCGAATTAATCATAACAACCCGCTCGTAAGCGACTATTTAGTGGCTAAGACTATTTTTTAGGCTTCATTTGAAAATATATTGTTTTCTTCTTTAATGGACCCTACCTAAGGAAACCACTTTACAGAGACATTATATTAACTTACCTAATAGTTTACCATGTAATTGAATCACAATATATTTCCTCTACCAACCATACTACATACCTACTCAACAAACCCAAAGAACGTTATTTCAAAAATGATAAAAGAAATTTCGTTTCAAGTCGCTCAGAAATTTAAGCTCATATTATTATTTTCGCGAACGCGCTGTCGAGTGGGATGCCTAAAATTAACCTGCAAGAGCGAACCTCCATCCATTAAATTATTTAGACGCCCTTCAGCGAATGAAGGAATCTTCCCAGTTTTTATGTGAAAAATTAAATTTCTTCAACATCCCCCGTCACTTATTCAATACGTTTCGACAATGAATTGTGTTCAATTGGCTTTATATTATTTCCTTTGCTTCTCAATTTTGTTTTTCGATCAAATTATGTCAATTACTGTTGTTTCGGCTGGTTGAAACTTCGGGAGTTTCAAGTGTAGGTGCTACTTAAAGATGTCTGATTGATGCCTCAATTGGGTATACAAGGTATATCAAGTGCTACCGAAAACGAAGCTGAATGGTATTGCTAGTGACTACAAACACAAGGCAATAAAAAAATTCGCAGATTATCGTATTTGGGTGGTAAATACATAGTTTTAGCAAAATTATTATAACAGCTAACGTCTTTAAAAATAAAATGGTGTACGTATTATATTAGAAAAATCGATTTATTTATTACCCAAATACTAATAGGTATAGGAAAAAAATCATCATCGCTCCTTTTTGCAAAATTTTAATACCTTGTATAAGCCTTAAATGTAATAACGTCACTGAAAAATTATCCCTGTCTTGGGACACAAAGTTTTTGGAAATTAAGCAAATGAATTGTGAAATGTTCGAAATTCGGTCTCGTTCGCGACGTTCCCTGAATACCAATAACCACTGATTAATTTATAACAATTCATAACGAGTAATGAATTCTTAACGATTGACGATCTATACAGAATACTCTTTAGAAAATTCCACACAATTTAAGTTAATCATTTGGGAGAGAAAATAACGTAATATATAATATGTGAGAAAACTTTAAACACTTCTGTTATAAGTAAAATATGATATTCTAATGTTTACCAAACCGAAAAGGCTACAAATAGATGTGGTAAATTTTAACCCCTTTTTTAGCACTTCTTGTACACGTAAAACCCATGTAAGCACATTAGTATCTTACTCAAAATTCAAAGTCATTAAAATACAGTTCCACCACCCCCAAAAAATCCCACAACTCTACAACGAAACGTACTCGCAAAAATTCCCTCGGTACCACGACAAAAAATGTTTATTTAATGCCAATTAATTACCACCGCGCTGGCGAGTTTATTCCGCATTCATGGCACTCAACAACTCAGCTGATTCCAACTGAAAGTGCTTGTACACGCGAATGAGGTGTTCGTTATGACAACCAGCCTCTGGTGATAAATAATCATAGCAAATTAGATGGATAATCCAACTAATATGATGAATGTGAAGGTTCGTTAGGATGTAACTCGTTTACACAAAACTACTGAACGGATTTGGATGAAACTCGACGGTATTATAGAATGTATATTTTAATAAAAATTTAGGTATTTAAGAGATTTTTTATGGTGTGGAATGGGTCTAATCGGACTGCGTCGGTGGCTCAGTTGTACTACGGTATGTTTCAAAGCTGTGATCTCGGGATCGTGTCTCCGATTTTGCGATAGCTATCACATCGAGGGACGGGATATACATGGTGAAACGTGGGTGTCCTGGTTGCACCTCTGCCAGCACCTTCTGGGAAAAATGCTTGACTTTATATAATATGTAAGAAATTGGTCTGGTTGCAACAGGTGCAGCTTGCAGCCTGGTGACCTGGGGCCTCTTAATTAAACACTCGTTGCTGAAATAATTCAGTACCCAATAGTTTCTGAACCAAAATGAATATATTTTCTTAATTTTAAACCAATACAGAAATAAAAGAGACAGTGAAAGATAATCCCGGCACGAAGGCAGCGCAACGCTCATTCGCATAAAAGGGCGGATGAAGGTAAAACAAACTATTCCTCGCTGCAACACACACCGCTCTCACAGTTTTTGTTTCCATACTACAAAGCTTTGTTATAGCGCTCCAATGCTTAATTTCCGAATTCGTCGTGTACTTGTTACCGGAGACAAGGCCGTGAATGCAGATTTGGCAGTTTCTAGAATTGCAATTGTGCCGGCATCGGCGGCAATCAGACAGCACTTCTGAATCCGTAATTTTATGGTTTTGCCGAAGGTAAAAGTGTACTTACGAGTTCTGTTTCCCTTTGTGCGGTTTTATTTTGGAGTTAAGAGACTTCTTAGCGTTTTACTGCTTGCGTTTTACTTTTTCACATGCAACCAGTCAATTGATTGTCATGATACACTTTAAAACAGTTTAAACCTAGTCTTGACATACAGATTTTTGTATCATAATTTATAACCAAGTTCAGAGAAGGGAAAGTTTTTACATTCCAAGCATACCTTTTCGTTATTGTGGGCACTATTTCGCTTGGATCTTAATTAAAACGACACATGTATAGAGTATTAATACTGCTACTGAAAACGAAGTCGGGTGGTAGATTTACCCTATATATTTGGAATCTATAGGAAAACTCGCCGCAAATTTCAGAGAACACGCAATACAAACAATTCGTAGAACCCAGCACAAAGATTCCAACTAGATTTGGTTCTTGTAATCTCCAAACTTACATTTAAAAGGCATAAATATAATAAAATAAGTGGCAACATAGGATTGTGTATTTGTAGCGGGCGGTGGAAAGGTACGCACAAACTGGCAATATGATTGAACGACAAAAGGTAAGCCAAGGGTCGCTGGTTGATGCTAATCAGAAACTTGGTGGACGGCGCAAGATACACGCTTTGGAGACAAGTGATAACGAATTTTGTTTCTTTATTATCTAATAACGTTTTTTGTACTTTAAAAAATAAAAACGCAGAAATAACTAAAAAACTACAATTAGCGATCTTATCACTTTGAGCATTTTACAGACATGGAGATGGAATAAAGATAACTAGAAATTAAAGTAACAAGAAAACACATTTAAACATAATACACGTCTTATGTTTAAAATATTTCAGTAAAAATAATTGTTCATTTTGGTGTACATATCTAATTTCAAAATTATTTTAACAACGATGTGGGTGTTAAATGATTTTAAAAAAGAGTGTTCCAAATTCCCTAATTACCAAACAAAAAAAAACGAAAATGATTGATGGAATGTATTAAGTTCGATATATGAATGATACAAATAATTAATAATATATCAGCAGAATAGACAAAATGAAAGAAGTGCGCAAAAACAAAAAAAAACATCGAGAGGATTACAAAAAATAGCAACCTTATCAACAGGTGCATCAGCATTTTCTGTCCTCAAAATTATTTCAGGTGTTTTATCTTCATATGTTTATCTTCATATTCTTATGTTTTATTTTCTCGGGTTCGAATCCCGGATTGGGCAAAGTGATATTGGATTTTTCTATTCATTATCAGCCCAGAGTCAGGAATTTGTGCCCGATATGGCGATAGGCTCGCCACCTATCACATTGTGGGACGGAACATACAAGGCGAAATGTGGGTGTCCTGGCACCTCTGCCTACCCCTTCTGGGAAAAAGGCGTGAGTTTATGTATGTATGTTTTATCTTCAAACAACTAGGCTAGACCGTTATGTTCATTAAATTGCGGTTTACTAGGAGGGTTCATACGCAGGCACTTTTTACCCACTTGTTACGTCCAAAAAGGGATATTTCTTTAACAGCCACCTCCTATGCGTCAGACCACAACCGTCATAGATTGAAGGTCCCGCGGTCAGTCCGGGATAACATCATAGGATGTTCGCTGCCCGCTCCCGGGGGCCTTATTGTCGGACCAAATTTAATGGAAGGTGTGCGCAATTTTACCTCGTGGACCTTCCTGATTTGTTCAGCTTGTCACGCGCATCGAGTTGTTCCTGTCACGGTGAATTTATTTTAAGGACTGTCTGGCTTTAGGAATTTCAGAATTTACTGCAATCAGGAATTTTGAAAAAAGTGAATGGTGATATCTTAGAGATTAGGTAATGTTAAGTTAGGATTTCTCAAAGATATTCTTGTAGTCATTGATTTTGTTTACAATAGTCTTTAGCATACCACAATCTACTGCAAATCTTAAATTGATTCAATTGTAAATCACTGAAAAAAGCGACCCTTGTTTATCTACTGCCGATAGAAATATATTCCTTAAAAATCCATTAATCTTTAATTATTTTACATGAGTAAATGTTGTAATAATCGAAATTTCGTAATCTGAAATTAAGTAAATATATCCTGCGTCTGACGAAGGTACGTGAATAACATTAGAATTAGAAATTACCCACTAAAATTTTAGAATTCTGTAGACTACACATCTGTTGCCAAATGTTGAAAATATTTGAAGCCAATTCATCGAACTCTGATTTGTCCATCCAAATTGACAGACGAGATTACAGTTTGAGTGTAAGTTGAATTATAAGAAAAATAAAATAAAATATGTAAGTAATTTTTGACAACTCGTATGAATCTTAAAGTCACAAATATTATAAGAACCGCTTATACATCGATTATATTAGTATACTAAACATTTTTGAGTGTCATGCATAGCCTACAATCGTCAGCTCTATGTTTAAATTGAAATCTATCACAGTACAATTCACAACCTATCGGTAAAACCTACCTATATTAAACCTAATTCAAACACTGTTACTAAAATCCCCAACAATAGCCGGTACATTTAAATTCTAAAACCCCACCTGTAAATTCTCATACGTGAAAAACAAAAATTAAAAGCCGGCTGGTGTCGCCTCGTGCATTATTCATGGCACGCAGGCCCGCCCATGAATCGAAGGCTTTTATATGGCCAATGTAAATATGATCTTGAGCCTCTATCTGCTACGGGTGGTTGCCTTCACCTTTACAAACACTATCATTTGGAGTTTTACTTCGGTAAACTGTTAGGAATTTTAAATTTTTTTGATTATTGGTAGGTCCATAATGGATTTTGATGTGATGGCACTTATTTTTCATAAGATACATATGTAGACTAGTAAACAGTTTAATTTATTAGTATATTCTAGGTGTAACTTGAGTTTAATTTTCACAATAATATACATTACAAGCTTAATACAAAATTAATCAATGAATTATGAAGTGGCGTACGCACGACCCTTATCAGAAGGCCTTTATATGGCAAATGTAAATATGATCTCGAGCCTCCATCTGCTACGGGTGGCTGCCTTCACCTTTACAAACACTATCATTGGGAGTTTTGGTTTTGATAAACTGTTGAAAATTTCTAAAAATGATTTTTGGATTCTTGAAATGTTATAAGAATTGCTGATGGGTTGACAATAATGACAGCATTACATGTTCATCAGCAAAGTTTTGACGACAGCCTTGATTTAGAACTTTAGAAAACGGATTTGATGTTATAGTTTTGCTGTTACGTTTCGTGAAAAAAGAGATTTGAAAACGATTACTTGTGAGTTATCATAATACACTCTAAAGCTTGCTACCTCGTATGTGAAATAATCCACACATTCAAACTAATAGTCTTAATAAAAATCTCATTCCAACGAACAATTGTACATGTAAGAAAATTAATATGCTACGTGGTGTTAAAAAATTAAATTAAATAGCTCATTTATGTTGTTCATCAAGTTAAAAACTCTAGTCGCGCCGGATCGAGGCCGAAATATTAACGTGTGTTGCAAGTGATAAGCGATTTGCTCCTTATTTATATTGCAATACAGGCTATTTTTGAATCACGCGAATATGGCCCGGTTTGGGGGTCAATTCATGTAGGTGTCGTTAATTATCCTGATGAGTATTAATATTAAAATAAATTGCATTGGCTTCTGGCCAGGTTTTCAATCACATGATATATCGATATACACAAGAGATTTTGCAGAGTTTACATCTTTAGGTGACATTAAAATAATATATTATTGATGAATATATGGGCCGTGAACACAATTTGATAAACATTAAATGTACAAGTACCTACTTAGTATAAAATACGACATAAGAATTGCGGCATAACAAGTTTATTTAAAGGAAATATCTATGATAGGAAAATGTGTGCATTAATTGTTATTACATTTATTTATTTATTTATACTCTTTATTGTACATCTTAAGTTACATAATAATTAAATAAATATATCAAGCAAAAATTCAATAGTACAATGGGTGACCATATCGCATTGAGCGATTTCTTCCTGGCAACCTTTGGATGAACAGGAATTGTTGGAGTAATAAATAGGGCTTTTGACGTGACAACGTCTTAAATTAGGTTGCGGCTGGGAGTCACTTATGAAAAAGTGTAACGCCCGGTAACGTTACGATGAGTCACCGAACGAGAGAGAGGCCCGCCGAATGCCTTGCGTCTCTCTCCCACTCAACTATGATCGGTCTGCCGCGCGCGCAGCACTAGAGAATTAGGCGCATTGAATCGGCGCATGCTTGTGTCTCTGTCTTTGTCTTTCTCGAACGTTCTTGGCGTTGGAAAAACAAGAAAGCGTCACAATACAAGTTCACACGTGTGGTTAAAGTATCGTCAGCTGTGTCTGTAGTGAAAATATGGAGTGCTTAGATTCGTCATTTATCATTTACAACAACTACAACAATAAAGGTAAATAATTGTACACTGATATTTCATTATCGTAAACTATGATTGATTGATTAATTGTTAGATTGACACAAAAGTTGAGAAACTGAGTTTATAGGTTATGTCATACTATTGATAAATGTTGATAGTGTTTTAGTAAACAAAATATATTTCTATAGTTAAAATTTGTGCAATTCTTATTTTCATTCAATTCCTTGTTCCTATTGTGCAATTTAATTATATTCATATCAATAAATATTCTACCGAGAAAAAGACGTTGTCACGTAAAATCTTCGCCCGTAAAACCGACTTTACAGGCAACCATTTTTTTTTATATTTCTTTTTATTATTTACAGTGTTATTTTAAATTAATTTAAAATATTATGATTGAAAATGTCGACCAAGCGAATTCGAAAATAATGCAAACCCTGCACTAATTGAGATGGCTACAGAAAAAATCAAAGGAACATGAATTTTGCGATCAATTGACATGACTAAATCATCTTTCTCTTAACAAGCTTGTCCAGCATTTCTAATTCAACACCATTGTACATCAGTCTCTAGCAAAACAGTCACTTAACCGCGTCGCTCCAAAAAACATTTTTATTTCTCATGCATCACGCCACGCTCCATCTCGGGACGAAACTCCAGCCTTTGACTTCGAAACAAATAGTTAATTACCCAGAGAGCTCGTTAGGCATGATTGTAGCGAACTTGGACGGTTTCTGACTTTTTTGCACCAACTTCAACCGGCCCGGCTTTTGAACCTTCCAAGAAAACGCTACTTATTCTGTTTCCCCCCTTCATTCCGTTGTTCTAATAAATGTTAATGACGTGAAAACAAGTTTCATTTTACCTTTTAAGTTAATATTCCGCAAACAGATTATAGAAATGTTACGCTATTATAAAACTATCGAATGGAAAGGAGTAATTGACAGGAAATTTGATAATTTACATGCATAATAGTGTTTTTAATTAAAACTATTATTATTTGAGTAGAAAAAGGATTCTACGAATGCAAATTACACAATAGAAAAAATGCATAACAATGATATACGATAAATTTAGAATTCAGGACCATTTTGTTTAATGTAAAGTAGAATATATTTTCCGTTAAATTAACTTACAATATTAGTTACGCAAAACCTTACAAAATATAAGTAAAATAATAAAAACGTATAACGATTTTCATAAACTTAAAAATATTTCTACACACCAAAAATCCGCACCAGGCTTCAGCGAATTTTCTAAGAAACATCTTTTATTTTAATGTTGCCGGTGTTTGCTTTCTGTTTTCTGTATTTTAAATCGTATTACTGCAAACAAAGGAGGCACGGCCCTGTTTTATAGCACCGCAAGTGCTCCGAATGTGTTTCATATTGGCATATTTATTCTTAACTCCGCAAATGTCGTGTTTCCCCCCCTTATTGCTGATGTTGCTGTATTTTACCCTTACTTAGCATGGAGAGTGAAAGATTATTTCATTTTGATAGATTGCATCATTCTACGCTTGTGTTTGGTGACTATGCGCTCTGATTTTAGAGAACTACGCTTAGCAATCAGATAAATATGGGATGGCTGTTTATTTTATATTATACTAACTCCATCACTTAGTGCTCTAGACCACTTGTAAGAATATTTATACAAGACGGATAACCAAATCATTTTTAAGTTGAAAACGACTCCAACTCCGTAATATCAGGCAGAAATGCAGAGTTATCACGGAAAAGCTGCGTCTATATGTAATAAAGGTACACCAAAGGCCGTTACTCGTAACGTAAATTATATTTTGTTATTGAATTATTAAACAAGTTATACAATAACATTGGAATTTACACATAAAAGTCTTAAACGATATAAAAATATTGTAATTCACGCATTAAATCAGCATCTTACGTAAGTAATACTGTCAGATAAATCCAATAAACACAGCATGAAAGACGCTTCACGATACACGGCAGCCATAAACACATTTTTGAAGTGCCAATAAAATGAAAATCGTCGCGAGTTATTCAAATAGCTCAGAGTTTTCCTGTACTATGAATAATATGAGGAGTTTATGTGTTGTGGAGTCTGGCGTAGTTGAAGCGTGGGGCTCGAAGGACCAAAAATATTTATCATGCGTGAAATGTGTTATGATATACATAGTGTTAAAGCAGTCCAGTGAAGCAAGTTGAAGTGGTAGTAAACAAGATATGTGGCGGAAGACCGATGCACGAAAGAACCAAAAAAATATCAAAGGAAAACATGAGCTTACAAGCGTACCGATTGCAGATACATGGCCGCATATGTAACTGTTGCGTCAGAAAGTTGCTGGATGAACGCAATGGAATGGAATGGAATTTGAGCAGTGTTCAGGTAGAGTGCTGGTTAACTAATCATAAAGATCTTTTTAACGTACTATTCTGACTACGACACAAATAATCCTGCCTTAACTGAAGTAATACATGTACGTCTAAATTCCAAAACATTTTTTACGCGTTGTTTGCCCTCACGTAATATCTCGCAATGTGAATATTACATTGAGATATAATAGTTAGTGGCAAATAAATGTTGGCAGGACAATGAGAAGATCCCGTAATACCGAGGATGAGCAGAAATAAATTCATGGTCATTTTTACCGAACGAGCTCTGACTTCATAATTTCCGCCGCGTTTCGGATTCAAAGGACATCGCGAACTTCTTACTGGTTTAAAAATTATTGTATGCATTGAACATAAAAAATTGCGTAATAATTTTATCTGTGAAAAGAAGATTTCATGAGAAAATAACAGTACTGCTATGTAAATTTTCAATATTAGAAATTGCTTTCTAAGTGAACCACAATAGGCAACACGTATTATTTTAGATTTACAGTCGATAAAAGCTGCTACTAAGTTTAGTTTAGGCAAGTTTTTAGGTTTGAGGAATAAAATACATATGGAATGGAAACATATTAGCAAATTTTGTATGTAACTAGTATTTTACTACAAAGTACTTTTCACTGTTAACATTACCAGTAAATTAATTTGAAGTTAATAACATTCCACTCCATTAGTCTACTCATAAACAAATTCAAACTTCTCAGTTCTATCTTGAACTTCTTTGTCTAGTGAAATAAACAGTCCATCCAGCGTCAAAGGCTCTACAGTGGAAGGAACCAGTTCTAAATTGCCGCGACTGCCCTCCTGAGGACACAATAAAAGTTAAATAAAAGCGGAACACTCCGTCCGTCGGAAATCCATGGAGCCAGGCCTGCAGGCTCTAATTTCCGGCGCGGCGCGTCTCGCATGAAAAGCGAGTTTTCTTCACCCCACGTGTTGCGATTAGTGAGATTTACGTTTATTGAATTTATTTTTTGAATAAATCTGTTTTTTGTTTAATAATTGTGTGTAGCTTATTTAGATTTTAATTTTACACGTAGTGTTGGATTGTGTGGAGTTAGAAAATTATTGACACGAAATTTTATTTTATTTATATTAATATTGAACGTACAAGATATAATTTTAAAGTATAAAGTACAATAATATATAAAAATAAAATAATAATACTGAATTGAAAAAATCCACTATCGGTGTGAACTACAGCCCAATACGTGATGAGAGGACAGGGGGAGCCTAGCACTGCACCAAAAACAAAATCCAGCTATATGCCTTTAATATGAAACATTTCCAGTAAAGAAACTTACTTAAAAATATGTACTTTCTTATCTTGGAAACCCAACCTAGGCTTTATCATTTACAGCTCATTATTATAGCTAGACCGCTGCGAATAAATTAACTTCACAAAAATAAACTGGATGTAATATACTGTGTACTATATGCTATGTATACCAATATGTTAGCAGGCATCGGATTTTATAGGATACCTTTTGAACAACAAAACATAAAAAATATGATTTTTCTTATAACATTTTGTCACGCATTTTCTCTCGCAGCAATCGCTCACCCAAAGTGCTTTTTATCTTATCAACAGAGTATAAAAAAATCTAACAAAGTAACAAAAAGGCTCCAGTGGGCTTTTCGTGAACCGGAAATTAGTATCTCCAGGCCTTTCACATGAAAAGCTTCGGGCCTTGGACCGGAAGTGACGAATTTCCCGCGGCCAAAGTGCCTATTGGCTTTACACACTTTTTAAATTAGATGGTGCTTAATGCATTATCGCATTTTATGGGATGATTGACGAAATATTAGAGATGTACATTTGAACTTCGAGTATTAACTATACAGAAGGAGCGTCGTTATATATATTATTTTCTTGATCGTAAGGTAGGTAGCGCTCCTATATTAGTGAAAATTGAACTAATTAATTAATAATTAATTAACATCAAAGTGACATCAATTCCTTTGTTAACCGAAAGTAAATTTACCTGTTACCTTTTTTAAAAGAGTTTGATTGGAATCAAATAGCCCTACTATATTTAATTTTATTTTCCAAATAGTACGTGCATGTTGGACAATCTGACAAATATCAGCCAATAGGAGGGCTGAAGAAGGTCGTCCGATACACCACATTTTGTCTACGTTTTTTAAGTATCAGCGCTCTATATTATTAATACTCTAAGCATTTGAAATAGGTTAAGTAAATATTGTATACCAAAATCTAAAAATGAAATTGCCTTTCCATCAGCATAGAGTTTATTTTAAAATTTACTATATCAAAATTCTCTCGTAGCTAATATAATTTGTGAAAATCTGACTTTATAGCAAAATTCAATTGGTATATAAGTTATTTAAAATTAGGTTTACTTTAAAATCCTGTCGGTAGAGAACTCATTAAATTCCACTTTATATCGAAATTCCTTCGGTGAAGAATTTATTAAAATTTGACTTTATGTCAGAGTTCCAACGAGCATGAATTTATATTTTTAGCGGTAATATCAAATTACCATTGGCAAAATATCATACAAAATCATATTAAACATGATTTATAAGTTCCGTCATTGAAGAATTTATTTATTTTAATAGAACTGCTCTGAATTCAACTAAGCTACGACTCCTGTGTATTGTAAACTTGTTTTTTGACCAACGCTAAACCTTTTTGTCCGTTCTTCTCTGGCGAAAACAGCCTTGTGAACCGTGTGTTAGTAAAAAATGACTGAATCTCAATAATATATGACATTTTATGGGGTAAATGAATAATTTCATTTTTCATTTAATAAAATTCGATTTTATTTCGCCACAATTCAATGTATGCAATTTATTAAACAATCAATAATAGTTTAAAAACCAAAAAGCACGCTTTAGTAGAAGTCTTAATAAAAAATATTAAGATATGAATATGAAGAAAACAACATTCATTCTATTGTTAAAAAGCGTGAGGTGCCTACAACAATTAATATCGTGAATTAAAAAAATGTTTGGTGGCCTGGTAACGGACAATACGCGGCTGCCAACATGTTCATGGTGGTCCAGGATTCAAATCCTATCTAGGCTCACTTTTCGGAGTCACGTGTATGTTGATATTCAATCATCAGGCACTATAACAGTGAAGGAAAACATTGTGAGGAAACCTGCGTACCGTGGCGATGTGTAAAAAATATATATGGTCCGCTAACTAGCAGTAGGCCAGCGTGGTGGAATATAGGGGCATAACCCCTTTCAAAATACTTTGATTGTAGAGGAGGTCTGGGCCCTTCAGTGGGACGTACATATATGGGTACATACAGAAAAACAAGCCATATGTCAATATTCCATCGATTGAGAATTAATTTAGATAATTCAGACAGCGTTACGGAAGCCTTACATCATAACTTCATAATATATATGTTTATTCAAAAACACATTAAGAAATTAGTTATTGTAATAAAATTGCAACGCATGAAATCTATTACTTGAACTTATAAACTACAATATTTATTGCATTCTTTCTACCTCGCCGATTTTTATTATCCTACTCATAGTATGAATAAATTACTTACGGACAAGAAACTCGCAATGTTACAGAATTCCACTTGCAAATAACAACACTTTATAACATAGAACCACTCACGAACCGGCAATCGAACTCCAAACACGACTAATGATAATTTAAAGGGACAGGACGAAAACTGTGTTTGCACTAAACACGTAGGTGTGGGTAATTTAATCTTGTTTTCTACGTACCCTCCAAAGATTCAATTTTTTTTTCCTATCATAATAGCAAAGGACAAAGTCATACAGCCTAATGAAGTGTTAAAAAATTGCATTATTATGTTGTAATGTGCAAGAATAATTAATAAGAGGCACACAATATTTTGCAGACCCTATTGAAAACTTAGATAATATAAATATTTACGACATTTTTAATGGCTAAGATATAGGAAATAAAGCTTTTCAGCATGAGATTTATTTTCACTTTTGTTAAACGGTGAAATATAAAAATTACTTAACATTTTCAGAGGATTTAACTATTATACAGCTACATAAAAATTGAAACATCTTAATAATGCAGTTTGAATATAAAACCAGTAACAGTTAAGAGTTGGCAGGACGTTGCGTTTCCTTTGCCAGTGGTGATTATTTATAAAAACCAGTCTGTTTTTTTTAATCTGCCGCCTGCATCTAACATTTTATTTATGGCTTTGTAGTTTGGAGGGTTTAACTTTCTACTGAAACTATTTTTTTATTCGACGCAGTTTCTGCCGCTGAGGCGATTGAATTTTTGAAATATTGTTTTGTCATGAATAAATTATAATATTATTGTTTGTTCTTCTTCACGTAGGCTTTAAATGTTACGTGTAAAACATGATTTTTATGTATGAAGGTATACGTTGTACGGTTGCTTATAGAGAAAACTATAACGCACTGCGAGGTGTTTTGAAATTCGATGCCCTCTTTAACTTCCCAAATTAGTTGTACTCACACCAAGGATTGGCAATAATTTACCAGACATACGCCAGGGTATACGTATATATATGTACGGGTATAGGGAGCTTAATCTCAATAACACCCATTGGTGAAGCATTTACCACAAACACAAAATAATGCAAGCTTACTTGACATACGATTAATAAATTCTTAGCTCGGAGCGCAATACGTGATTCATAATTATTCAGTATGCAACTGCTGCACTGTTAACGTTAGTATAGAATTTTTCGGTATATACCACCACAAAATCACAAATTACAACGTCATTAAAAATAAGTTGTTTTCTAGTAATTAAACATCCACCGAATTTAACAAATAATATATAAATGTAATATTATAAATCATTGTTTCTTTAAAATAAGTTCGCTAATTTTAATAATTATTCTATAATTTTAACTGAATAAACATTTGAATATTTTTTGTTATACAAATTTTAGAATTACAATACATAAAATGTATTAAGATTTTATTACATTCTCAACGTCTATTACTTAGAATGTATGTATTTGTATGTGTACCTACTGTGAATATGCATTAACTTTAAATAAATAATCCATCAAAGCAGCGTAATAATGCAATGCATTTGAACAATTAATTGGAAAGTAGTAAATTATTCCGTCGGAGGGTCCTTACGGAATTAACTAAAGAGCGTTGTACACTAAACGGTTCCCGTACATGAACGATCAATCTTCGCGCTACAATGGATGTGATATTAAGCGGTCCAATGGATTAATATTTCTGTCAAATGAAGTGGTTAGATCGCTGGAGAAACCAATGGACTTTGAAACCAAATCTGTATGTGGGAATTCCAGGTATACGCTAAATGATGTGATGAATTTATGAAGGATCGTATTTGGATGAGTTAGCCTGAAGATTGAGGCAACTGGCTGTATATTAGAAAAAAATGTATAGGTTTCATTGCCTGTATGTTGACTAACTAAGGCTAGAAATTTCTGCAATTAAACGAAACTTGTTTATTCTAATTAAAAAAAACGCACATTAAAGTTATAATAATTACTTTGAAGATGTAAATCCTACCAAAAAAATAAACATAATAATTTAATATTTAAATAAATGTGTGCGAACCAAAGGATTCTTTTAGAAGCATAACAAATCGGTAATTAGAAACGACAAACAGTTAAGTGCCAAACAAATTCAAAGAAACCTTAACTTTATTTCCAATAGCTGGCGCACTATCGGATTTTGCAAATGGTGCATTTAAACAGTGAACAGTGTGACATAACAGCGGTGATTGTCAAGATACACACTGTAGTCAGCTTTGCATTGTGCTTACAGCGGGCTCAATGGCATCACTTTGTCGGCTCGATTTAAAACAATAAGCTGGCTTTGCACGTATTTGGAATTCCATCCATTATCCTTTGTGAATTTTACGTTTTTCGATATGAAAAATATATCTGGCTTATTGTCATTTTTTGTCATAGGCTAGTAACCCAATTTACAAACTACTATTATGATTGAGTACGTGATATACATAGTATGGTCTTTTTATATGAAGGTTTATATGAGGAATTTTATATGTAAGGAAAAGAGAAACGTGACAATTAAAGTGTTTCACTACTAATGCTTAGTACACATATAACTTTTATTGACCGAACAAAATTTTAGTAAAAAAATATGACAAGCGGTAGAGTATCGATTATTTATATTCTGCAATCCTCTAGTTTCTCAGGGTGGCGACCGCAGTGGAATACCAAGCATTGCTTTGTAATTCAAGTTATTTTTTAGTTTTGCTACTGGCCACGAGTGGTCGTATCGCTTACCATCACACGAATGGCATGCTTGTCTCGCCATTCATAGCAATAAAATACCTTAGAAATTCTTCTACATATACGGGTACGCACGTTTTCCTACGATGTTTCTGTCACCTCTACAAATAAGTACTTTCAAGCCAGGACTATTGTCTCAATATAATTGCCACATCGAAATATTCCGAGCTCAGTGTAGCTGTAAAGCAATTACCGCTGCATGAATTGTTCAGTAAGTAGCGACCCAGCACAATGACTGAGTGACTGGGTAATGTTGCAATACTTTTATGCACTCCGTCGGCTGATTGGCATATTGACCTGCCGTTCGTGGAAATTCAACGCTCATTCCAACGAGTTTCTAACTAGAGTATTGAAAGGTATTGCAACTGGTCTGATAGGTGCACTTGATATTTTGCTTTATGATAAGTTTTATATAGTTCGGCATTAAGTTTAACAACATCATTAAGCCTTTTCTTTTTCTTTCTGCAAGTTACGCATGACTGTTTCTTTGTTTACTTGATATTGAAGTTATTTTAATTGGTGTCGATTACTTTTCTGCAACTGACTACAAGAATAACTATTCATAATAATGATTTATACTTGTAGTTTCGACTCAAGAAGTTTAAGAATGAACTAACAATCAAAATTTCCATTACTTGAGAAGAAAATAATATTCTCGTCTCTCATTAAACATTTATTGTAGAACTCACGATCATAAATAGATAAGAAAAGAAGTTAAAAAGTCTTTGTCACAATACAAAAATTATATCGAATTGGTCAATGTGACTCGCGTAGTAGTCCATGGTGATATTATATAGCAAGAAGACACCATCGGTTGGCTCACATCCAAAGACGTTCGTATCTCCATTTTATTTAGCTGGTCTTAATAGAAGAATCAATGAAAACGTCCTGAAGTCTCCATTGAAATATTCAAGCCGTGAAATACGACGATCGCCGTATTTCTACAGACAAACATTAAAGTCACGGACAGTTGTCATTAGAGAGACGCGCCGGTCGAGCTATTGAGAAAATTGTGCCAAAACGCACTGGTTCTGTAGGTAATGCAAAAATAACTAGGGCTTGATTAACTATTGACATCCTTACTCTACGGTATGGAGATTATGATTTTTAATGACAAAGTGACATCGATCGACATCGATTTCAAAATAACTCGAGTATTAAAATACTGACCGATCACATAACATTAAGCTATAATTGTAATGGATATATTCTTTGAAAAAAATACAATGGAAGACGAAACACAGTCATTAAGGGCAGTGTAAACGGAACAAAACTCTTGGTAAACGGACCAGACGGGGTTGGTAACAATTTAACGGTGGTCGTGGGTTCGAGTACCAGGACACATTGAGACTTAAACTCTTATGGGTGGCGAGGCGAGCGCAGTGGAATGCCAAACATTGCCTTGTAATTCAAGGTATTATTTATTTGCTTTTGCCACTTCATGAGCGATCATACCGCTTACTATCAAGCGCACGGCAAGTTTGCCTCCCCATGCATGTCAATAAAAAAATAGTAAATAAGGTCATATAGTTAAATCTAAATATATTTGACTTACAGGACTGACTAAATGACTGACATAGTGATCTATCAACGCACAGCCCAAACCACTGAACGGATCAGGCTGAAATTTGGCATGCAGGTAGATGTTATGACGTAGGTATCCTCTAAGAAAGGATTTTGATAAATTCCACCCCTAAGGGGATAAAATAGGGGATGAAAGTTTGTATAAATGTTCTTAGATTTTTGACTGGTAAAACTGAAATTAAAGATTGGAGCTACTATGACGAACGTTCGCCTAAATAGGATTTTGATAAATAAATACAGTTAACAACGCAGACGAAGTTGCGAGCAAAAGCTAGTAACGGATAATTTTCCTCTTTGCTCTGCAATTACGCATAAGCTTGCATTCGATAGAAAAAAACGTTATTTATTATGATGAATAACGGGAAATAGGACAGAAGCGCGTTATCCTCAATCCTCTTTTACAAATGTTTCATTAGTAGTATTCTGGACTCACGTCACAATAATTGTCACGACAGGGAATAATTCCACGAGCTATCGTTCCGGCGATTATTGCCCAATGCGACACAAAGACAATAGATTGAATATTTCTACAGGTTTCATGAAATTAATATCACAAGCCCCCTGTGCAAGAGACTTTACTACTCACTGCAGTTTTAACTATACCATAATATACTCTTTCTCTCTCTGTTCGGCCACAGTAACATAGGCCGCCCCCAAAAGATCTCCCCATCGACTTTTTGGGAGCGGCCTGCATCCAGCGACTCCCTGCAACCTTAACCAAGTCGTCCGTCCACCTTGTAGGTGGGTATCCGACACTGCGCTTGCCTGTACGTTAAATTGTAAAGTTGATGTCAAAGTGGCATTGGGCCGGGCACATAGCCTGAAGAACCGACGGTCGTTGGGGCCGAAAAGTTTATAATATACTATGAAAAACACACTCATGATAATTCAATCATGATAAAAAGTACAATGCGGAAAATAAGACTGCTTAAAGAGAACCGATGGCCAACAGAACGTAAGAGTTTTCGAATAGAGATTCCGTTAGATGTAGCAATCTACTATAAAGATTTTAACAAGTCACTGGATGCTAACACTTTCAACGAGTCACGATGTAAGAAATAAATAATACACTTGAATTTAAAAATCTGGCGTACACAAGTGATTTTAAAACGAAGTTGTGTCTGGTAAGAAAATAATATTTTGTTTTAAAAATGTATGTTACAATAAATTTGGCTCACAAGTAGAATGCATAAGTAAGTCACCACCCACCATTTTCCTTGAAGCAAAATATGAGTTATATTTGATGTAGAAAATCGTGTACATTTATAATGTTGAAAACATAATGGATTATTTAAACTATAATATGAAATCATGTTCTTATTATCATAAAATTTAAATTTTAACTTTGGTTGTATAATATTAGTATATTAAGTAATGGATAAGATACATAGGGGTATTAGTTAGGTTTTATTTTTTAATTTTTTTTATTGCAATGAATGACGAGACGAGCAAGCCGTTCGCCTGGTGGTAAGCGATACGACCGCTCATAAACAGTAGCAACATTCCACTGCGCTCGTCATCCTGAGAAATAATATGTGAAGTCTCAACATGTCCAGTAGTTACTCTGGCTACAATGTCCTTCAATCCGAAACACAACAGTGCATTTACGCAGTGTTGTTTCACGGGAGAAATAGACATTGCGGTAGTACCTACCCAGATGGCCTCTCACATATGAGAGACCTACCACCAATCTTTTGTAAAAATCTATCAACAAACTTTTCGAATACAAAACCTAATAACCATATCCTAGGTTACTAATTCTTAAAGTGACATTAATTTAATATTGTGTCTGTCCTTAAAAAGTCTTACAAATTAGAAATAATTTTGTACTAAACTGTATACGTAATATAATAAGTATCCTTGTTATTATATTCTGACACTGAATTTTATATTTGTTAATTCCATTGCAATTGAAAAGTGTAAACAGAGACTGAAAGCTATAGAAAAAATCAGTATGGCTTTTTATTTCTATTCACATTTAGCATATTAAACATGATATAATTAGCAAATAATCTAATATTGTCATTGGGTAACAAAACTACATTCTAAATATACTTAAAAAGCAATCTTGTATTGCTTTCCGTTGACGTCCCGTTTTACGCAGAATACTTGCGGAATGCCAAATCACAATCGCGAACGCCGAGCGCCCATTGTCGCATTTTTATTTATTTCCAATTGCAATGTAATCTCGCGATCTGCAGCTGCGCAGAATAAAAACAAGAAGTAAAATGACGCCATCTTTATGTTGGACCAGACGCTGAATGCGACGCGAAGCGGATGAGAGGAGACTTACGAAAATTAAAAGTCTACTGATTGTTACTTTAAATTCGTACTATCAATATTGTTAGGACAACGAGATTTTATTTTTAATTTATTTTAAAATAGATAGAGCTTTAATTGTAGTATTTTGTTTAAAGTATTTCAATATGCAACTTTCTGCTGGAACTTGATCACCGTTCATCATTAATTCATGAGCACCTACAACCTATAAGAAAATTAGGACAATTTAATAGATGGAATTGACGAAAATGCAGACGACAATTTTATGCATTTTATTAATTGTACTGAAAGAAACCTTACAGCCAAGTTGCTTAACGGCAGTTTTTTGAGAAAATGAGAACCTAAGACAACACCGTAAATAATTAATAAAACGTAATTTGCACCCAACCCATGCACCTCACTCAACTCTATCACCCATTTAATCAAGCTAATAAACAAAGGAATCATTGGCCACGGGAATTTCATTACCTAATCGTATGAAAATGTATTCAGTGTCGCCCCAAGTCGCTGGCAAGGGGCAACAGTCGTGCAAGTTTGTTGGCATCAAGTTGATTAAAGGCTCGACCCTTTGTGAGCCAAGCAAATATTACCGTAAACTTTATACTGGGCCGATATGGGCAAATTAATAAACACCTTTGGATTGTTGATGGCATTGGGCT
Source organism: Hyles euphorbiae (assembly GCA_023078785.2). Lineage (NCBI taxonomy): Eukaryota > Metazoa > Arthropoda > Insecta > Lepidoptera > Sphingidae > Hyles > Hyles euphorbiae. The sequence goes on from CM041049.1 coordinate 724,777, forward strand.
AATCATTGCAACCTAGGTGTTAATTTTACAAGTTAGTTGTTACAAATGGTATTTAGTAAGCTCGTAAAATTATAAATTATACTTTTTAATGAAAATAAATAATTCATAATGATATATCTACTATTATTTTTCCAATTAAAATAGGATTCAATAAAAAAACATTATGTGGACACAAAAAGATAAATAAATTTCATGTATGTATTTATTACATTGTATTTTGCGAGTGATTAATGTAAAACAGAGGAGCCTAAAAATGCTAGTAATTGTATTATACATCCAATTATTCTCATACATACATTTACATACAATTACTCGTATTTTTGGGTTTCTGTTATAGCTATTTTATCGAAGCGAAGGTTTTTATCCAAGCTTTTTATTTGACTCGTCACTTGCACTAAACATCTGAAGTACAAAATCTTACGGAAACGCTTAGACAAAAACCTTTAATCCAACACTGATATTTTGCTCAAAGAATATAATAGGAAACTAAGCAATAGTGTCTCCTGTAACACTTACACTCGAGCTCTTTACGATGCCCGCTTCAGATATAAGAATAATTTCCACCGCAAAAATACTCCTTACATTTTGCCAAAGCGAAACGCGTCCCATATTCTATTGTAATAAAAATATACATGTGCGCTGCCGGCGATGTTCGGAATTGGTTGAAGGCGACAACGTCTGCTTTCATATTCTTCTGGAGAATATAAAACTATTAAACCATACATTTGATAATGATCTTTATGATAGCAATAGTTGCAAAATTGTTTTGGTTTGTTTAATTCAATAATGTTGATTTCAATTGATATGAAATACTAGCGTTTTACTTGCAGCTCCTTACTAGTTGTTGAAGGTTGACAGTCATCTCAGAATACTTCATCTCTTAAAGGACTAATATTTGAATGCTTGCAATTCCTGTTCATCCTCGAACAATCGTTACTTTTTCCTTCAACCATCTACTGGTTGGTGTTTACTTGGAGAGGCCTACATCCAGCCATGGAGTAGACCAAGAACCCGTGCCCACCAGACTTTCGTAATTTTATAAAAGCTGAAAGTTTGTCTGCGCATGCCTCTAACGAGATCAGCTATTAAGAAGTTCCGACCGTGGTTGCTTTGGAAATTGTCACATTCAATATGTCTCGCAAGATGAAGGAACCATCAAAGTTGTCTGAATACTACAGAAATATTTTTAATAGTTGCTTTAAAAACATATATAACCTTCAGCTTGGATACTATAATGCTGGCAAAAATACATTTTGTTAAAGTTTGAAGACATCGCAATATTTAATAACACGTGACGTTTACTGGTGGTAGGTCTCTCATATGTGAGAGGCTGCCTGAGTGGGTACCACCGCAATGTCTATTTCTCCCGTCAAACAGCAGTTTAAATGCACTGTTGTGTTTCGGATTGAAGGACATTATAGCCAGAGTAACTACTGGACATATTGAGACTAAATATCTATATGTCTCAGGATGGCGAGCGCAGTGGAATGCCCAAGCATTGCTTTGTAATTCAAGGTGTTGTTTGGTTTTGTTACTGTTCATGAGCGGTCGCATCGCTTACCATCAGGCGAACGGCATGCTCGTCTCGTCATTCACAGCAATAAAAAAAAACGTGATTGTGCCAGCGTTATAGTATAAAAGATGAATTTTATTATTAATTCTAATTAATATTCATTCTATCACGTATAACTTACGAGTTATACTCGCAGTACCCTGCGACGCTTTATCTAGTTTTGAATATGACATGTATGAGCCGGGTGGATCTAGTCAATACCACCGCTGAGAAATCTGACAAATCATTTTAGCTTTGCTATCACGTTCCGTTCCATTGTTAGGTTTCCCAGATATCTGATAATAAACACAGCAACGTATGTGGTTATCGATTTCGTCGTGAGAAATAAGGTTGGCATTTAACACTTTCAATGTTCGATCAAATATAAATGTACCTATATATTACCTATATTTACTAGATACAGGGTTCGGAACAAAATCACACACCAAAAGCGGCCGAGGTTGCTTATAATTATACATATGAATTTCGAACTAGCAAAAATCTTAAATTATAATCAAGTTCAGATAATAATAAACCTTATTTATTCAAATTAAGATTTACTGTTTTTTGACAATACTAAAATCAAATAAGATCCAATGCTTATTTGAGCTCTTATTTCTGTTGCCGTTTTTTTTACCATTACTTATAATACTTTTACTTATACTTTTATTTATACTTTTACTTATAATATAATTTACTTATAACTTTTACTTATAATTTAATTTACTTATAATTGATCGAAGCCTTCAATCGAGTAAATTATTTATATAATGCTTACTACATCTAATAAATCATTAACAAAATTATTATTTAATAAGGCTGATTACTGAGTCTAACTTTCCTTATGTTTAATCATTAACAAGAATAGAAAAACTATTAAAACCAGAAGCAGTTTCCAAAACCTCACAAAAGGGAACCTAAATAAAGAAAAAATGTTATAAGAATTGAATTTCGTCCAAGGCGTACATTGACGGCGGCATATATAAAACATAACCGGGGAAGGTCTCGGAGATATCTGATTATAGGATTGGATCCCCATCACATTATGATAATGGACACTTTGGAGACGCCTCGATATATAAATAGATTGATTTCCAATTTTTCCCCGCGGCCGCTGGCTCTGAAGCGGCGAGGGCTGATTGATTTTAGGTTATTGCTTCAGATATTACTATTGCCTTACGATAATTATGAGATAATGTTTCGGAACGTTTTGTTTCTACCGTGCGGTGTAGTGGAATTTAGTTGTTATTCGGTCTATGAGTTTTTGATTGGAAGTTTGAAATATGTTATCGATATAAATATCGATGTATACAGTGTTAGCATTGGTTTTAAATACATTGCGATACCTTTGGATTAATGGTTGGTAATACGAGGTATTTAGATATTTGGTAATTGATTTAAAATAATGAAACATTTTACTTGTAACTTTCAAGTCATCGGTAATTTTTCTGTACTCTCGTAAATAATTTAATAACACCCAACAGTCACATATACAGTCCTGACTTCGATCGACTCTCGTATCGTGGGTATCGGGAATTACGAGAGACTTTTCGGTCTCATAAACACCCAGACCCGAAAGAAATATTTGGGGGCCGCACACAACATTTCTCTCGGTACGGGGATGGAACCTGCGGCCTCTCGTTTCACAGGTGGAGTCTAACCGCCTGGCCCACGGAGGCTGTCAAATGTATCAAAGCTTTTAATTATATATTTTTATCAATCCAAATCCCACTGCTGGGCATTAACCTCCTTTTGAATCTGATCTTGTCTTATTTGTTTAACCTTAATTTATCTAGTTAACGTGCAACATCCTGTATCTCATTTTAGTAGTAATTCTTCAACCAACCAACAAGATTTGAAGATAATCCCAAAGCAGCCTCCCGGTTATGCGTCTAAGTCAGGCTGCGTGGATCGCCCTTCGACAATTAGGCAGGGATGGTCGGCCATCCGTTCGTAATTTTCCACACCACTTGCGTTAATTAGGTCAAACGCGCGTCCCTCGGGATCTCGGACTCTGGCTGTAAGACGTTACCTTGGAGATTCGGGAGTTGCTCCATGCGAATATTTGCTGAGGATTTATCGATGCATAATTATGATGAATCTATTTTGAATCGAGGAATGTGGTAAGTAGTTATAGCGTTAAGGTTTTGCGTGTTAATGCAAATGAAGCCATTATTTCACCTAAATTATGGGAGTAATCTTTAGGCTATTTTTACAATTCTTTCCGTGAAACTAGACGCCTCCACAGCTTTGTTTTCAATTCTGAGATAAATTCTTATGAGGTCCACGAATAATATGTTACTACGATATTAGGACTATGTACGATTCTTCTGTATGTATATATGTATGATCCATTTCATATTATTTGTATATTATGTATAATTATTTGTCCAAGTTGTACTTGGTTTTATTGTTTAAAACACATGTAGAGAGTATAAAATAATTTTTGTTGTATTAATTTGCTGTAATCGATACTTGTTTTACTTATTTGCATGCCATGTCAGGATTGAATGCAGAAAAACTTTGTACATACGGAGCATTTTTTTTTATTGCTGTGAATGACGAGACGGCCATGCCGTTCGCCTGATGGTAAGCGATGCAACCGCTCATGAACAGTAGCGAAACCAAACAACACCTTGAATCACAAAGCAATGCTTGGCATTCCACTGCGCTCGCCATCCTGAGACATAAGATAGACATAAGTCTCAATATGTCCAGCAGTTACTCTGGCTACAATGTCCTTCAATCCGAAACACAACAGTGCATTTAAACTGCTGTTTGATGGGAAAATATACATTGCGGTGGTACCCACCCAGGCAGCTTCTCACAAAATATGAGAGACCTACCACCAGTAAATATAATAACATCTTAACAACGTGACCTGTAAAAAATGTACTCCGCAAATAAAGTTTGATTTTGATTTTTTTCTTTAGCTGAACACTAAACGTCTGTAGTTTTATAGACCATACTAAACACGCTGTTATTACAGGACTACTTCAATATTTTGGTAACATTTGTAATTTATCAACAACAACTCACAAATTAAGTCAAACCACGCATAGTACCTCCAGAAGGATCCATATTATAGATGCTGATCATAAAACTCCTTACAGTTTGTCTGTTCAAATTGAACGTTCTTATTAAATGTTTCTTTGTGTACGTAAATTAATTTGCCTTTATAAGTGGATTTCGGTCGAAGTTAAATGATTTGTAAATGGTTTTTGATGAATAGCCTCGTTTTATTGTAGCCATTTGTATGTTAAAGATTTTAATTACTTACTTTGAGTGGTTGCTTCCTGGTGATATATATACAAAAGTTTAATGTAGTTAAAAATATTTTTATAGACATGTTTTTATTGTTTCATTTTTAAAAACTGCGATAAGAAGAAGCAAGCAAACAAGCAAGTCTTTGTAATTTGTTTAGTATAAATAAACTGGTATAAATCTTTCAAATATCAAGATATCACTTTAGTTAGAAGTGACTTCTGATACAAACAACAGATTTATATCACGTGTCACCCCTACGTGACAAAAATAGGAATCTTCAAAATACAAGAGCACAAAATTAAAAATAATTCTGTCAATTTACATTTTACAAAACATTTCTCCCAAATCGAAAAAATTTCGCAAGCTCCAGTTTAAATACTAGTTTTCCAATCAGACTCCAGTGAATATTTAAAAGTTCACAAAACCCCTTTAAAACTCGTCGGAATAGCGGATCAACACCTTAGTTGCAATTCGAACAACAAGAAAGTTCGCTACTGGCCAAACTAATGCTTCACGTAAGTCCACGTCGCAGTGCCGCAGACTGAGCTTGCTAATTCCACGGATTAACTGGAGAAATACTTTTACTAACTAATTGTAAAGGTAAGGTGAAAGGTAATTCTTTCCACCTGTCGCTATGTCAGTGTGCCATAATAGGTTTTAACATTCTAGGGTGCTCTATCGAACCTTTGTATTATAGAAGCTGAATTGTTACAGCTTTTAAGATGCAATTTAATGAACGTTTTATCTACCCTTAACATAATTTATTGTAGTTTTTTTATATATTTAAGAATGATTAATAGATAAGTGGCATTCAATATAAGGCCTTGAATAATGTATAACTTATTATGATTAATTATGTTAAATATACAATGTAATATAATGGTTTTTAAACTTTTCAAATCAACCGTCACAATGTAATAGTTTTCTCTTTGAATATAAATAAACAAATAACACAAAACCTCACATGAATCCTAGCGTGTTTCTTCACGCTGTCACGTCGTATGGACAGACCATCTTATCTTCCATACTTCTCCGCTTCGCTTAACATTGATTTTTGGGATATAGCCGGGGTCTTCGGTTTATAGAATTAGGGACGATAATAATTATTTTCTTGATAAACCTTATTGGGTGTTGATCGCTTTTTAACCCTCAGCTGATGGCGGTGGCCGATTGGACTCTGCTAATGATGTTTTCTTGATCACTTTTGAATGATAGATAAATCTCTGCCGAATTAGAATCTACAACTAAAACTTTATCTAGTTTGAGTGAGAGAGAGAGATGTGGGCGTTTAAACTAATTTTCTGTCCTCCTGTAAATATCGTTGTCAGTTCATAGAAGTGATAATTTTGTGCAGTCTATATAGCTAGCCAAAAATAACTATCGTTTGAAACTAAACACCTAGGTAAGCGCGCTAACATTAATAATAATACTCGGTATTTCAGTAAAACAAGCAATCAACTTAAATAACCGCTCACGCTTGCCTTTTGAAAATAACACTGTAAAATTAACAAGGCTAGCAAATCATAAACACCATCATAAAATCCGCGGCACAACACTCCGACAATTACCGAACAAAACGCTTCCTCCGAACGGCAAACAATGCTCCACCCATAATTCGTGTTATGCAAATACAGCCCCGGCGGTGGCACTCGCACTTGCCCGGCTACTTGCCCCACTACTTGCGCCAGTACTTGCGCCACTAGTTAACATCGAGCCTCCTAATTCACGCGATAAATAACACATTTCATTCGTATTTGCATTCGTCGCTAAAACGGAAATTGCTTGCAAAATCTCAACCTTCATTTATAACTGGTTAGGTGATGATATTTTTGTTTGGATATGGTATCTATATTTTATACTACTATTGAATTTTAGGGTATAAGATAGTTTTGCTCTTTTCCAATCTAATACATTATATTGATGTAAATATGAGAGTAAATATATCAAAGGCGAAACGTGGGTCATAGCACTGCATCTGCCTACCCCTTCTAGGAAAAATGCATGAGTTTATGTATATAATTAGAGAAATTCAAGCCTATACTTAATATAAAAAAATATATTAAGTCCCATTAGGAACTAAAGAATTTGAATTAATTTAAATGTTTTATCCTAATTAGTTTTAGAAGAAAAACTTAATGAATAAAGTAACACAAAAAACATCAATTGATAAAAAGATACCCTAGTGCAATCAACTTGGAAGTGATAAAATGTGAATTACGGTAAATAATCCACTACGATGAAGCCAGATCAATCCGCTTATCTCACAAAAGATCACAGACAGCATACCACATCAACTCCAAATTACAGCGGCCTACTCCGCTGTATCCAGCGGCTGCATTCCAAATGAGATGCAAATGCTGCGAACGGCTGCGGCCGAGTACCCGCTGCCGTGGAAATTTGCGAAGCGCTGTTTGCTTGAAATTTCTAGCCCAGGCCGCTCGCAGGTACCCACTTTGTTGCTAAATTGATAGCGCCAAACAAAACAACGTTTCTATTACAGCTTGCTTTTGGTATTGGTGGGTTCAAGTTGGTCAGCTGCAGGGATTAAGTCGAGGTGCTAGTTGGAAAGGAAATGTAGGCAATGTTTACTTGTGTAATTATACTCTTGTGAAAGTTATATATTATGTTCTTGGAGTTGATAAGGCTTTGTGGCGTAGCTGATTAAGAAGCAGGTCTGAAACAACTAAGGATCCTACAGTAACCTATCCCTACATGCTACAAATAGACCAATGATGCGTCAATTCAAAAATTTATGAGATAGTGTTAAAGTGAATGGAAATATATCACAACAAAATTCCACTAGAAAAAGCCATTCATTTTTATACGGCTGCCAGTCACCATTATACCACTAGCATCACGTTACACCAAAAACTGTGCCCAAAATCCCCGTCCGACACAAAAACAATTAGGAAAAATTCACGAACGCATTCGATTAACGTAATGTCCGTCATAAAAGTACGCTTAGGACGTGAACGATAATCGTCCAAATTCTTCGGATGAGATTATTTCGAAGTCATTTATTTAAGTTTTAGACTGTTACGTCGAAACGCAGCCATCACAAAGCCCGCGAGGATTTTGCTCGGGCAATTACTGAGCCCTACTAATTGCTAACCATCTCAGAATTGCGTTCCATGGAGAAATTGTTTTTAATGAAAAATTTGGGTTCGCCGAGTTTTTTCGCGCAAACTTCTCCCGGTGCTTTTTTTGTTTAGTCTCGTTAATATAATGGTTATTTTTAATTTGATGGATTAGAATGGCTGTATTATTTCTGCGCTATTAACCTTTTTATTTAGAGGGCTTGAACGGTTGCTTACACGCCTCGCGGAATTCTTAAAGTTTTAGGACCAAGTCTTTTTAAGCTTGATAAAGACATTTTTGTACCTGTCATTAACCTCAAAAAAATATAATTCGACTGCTGTCCGTTTATTTTTACGGATCCAGTTCAAAATGCTATAATATTAAACGATTATGAGTTTAAATATTTGTGTATGCTATTAAAGTGTACAACAAGATTATTTAAGGCATAGGTCCGGTAAACGAGCAAACAGATCTTGGTCATGAATGGAAATGATCACTGCCGCCCATGAATGTCCACAACGCTTGGATGCTGATTGTGAAACGGCTTTATAAATCGGGAGGCGGGAAAAGGTTGGGATTAGGAAAGCCATTTTTTTTTTATTGCAATGAGTGGCGAGAACTGCATGCCTTTCACCTGATGGTAAGTACGACCGCTTATGAACAGTGGCAAAACCAAAGAACATCTTGCATTACAAAGCAATGCTTGGCATTCCACTGCGCTCGCCATAATGGGACATAAGATTTTAAGTCTTAATTTGTGCAGTTGCATACTTACTTCGGCTACAATGTATTTCACACCGAAAGACAACAGTGCATTTACACTGCTATTTGGCGGAAGAAATAGACATTGCAGTGGTGGTATTAGGCAATATCACTTACCGAACGAATCGCGACAGAAAAGCTGTCGCTTCACGCCAATTTCCTTTTGGCCAATGGTACAACCCCGGAAATAGTTTAGAATATATGAAGACAGCGTATCTCTATAGAATCCCCGAAATCCGTTATTGAATTTGACATCAAATCATCGCAACCACCTTACCTTCAAGACAACTTAACTCAACGAAATCTCCCGGCCAGACTACTTAACTCAGCAGATACCCGCGCATAACTCAGCAGATTCCAGCGAACTAATTCGAGGGTAATTAGCAATCCAGCGTTAAGAAGTTAACACATTGGCGGTACAATAAATGTAATTGCCAGTTTTACACATAGCTGTATTAAAACGGTTCTCAAATGAATTGATGCGACCCCTGGCGCGATTGCGATCACCCGGATTGTTATTGTACCGGTTTCATTTTATTACGTCTTCAACGTTCAGATTACTTGGATTAAATTTCCACGATGCTGTTATTATCTTTGTATTTTTTTTTCTTGGAGGGTTTGGGATGTATTTTCAATTTGCGAGTATAGGGAGGTTAAGTGTTTAGACGAGGATGTAAAGGGCATTTGCTTGTACTTTATAAGATATTTTTAAATGTGCTGTCAGTGCAAGGTGACTATATCGATCTTCATTATGCCGAGCTTTAAATATAAAGACATTAGCTATAAGATACAAATATTAAAAAAATATTAGATCGTAGGTTTTTTATTTTATTAGGGGCAAACGAGAATGCAATTCTTCTCGTGGTAAGTGATTCCCCCGCCCATGAACATCTGCAACACCTTTGGGAATGGAGATGCTTTGCCGACCTTTAAGGTGTGAATATACTCGTTTCTTGAAGTTCGTTAGGTCGTAATTTCACTGAAATGCTGCCGCTGGCAACTTATTCCACAGATTTGCAGTGCGTGGGAGAAAGTGTAAGAAAAAACGTATTGTGGTGGATTTCCGACCTCCAAGGTAATGTGGGTGGGTATTTGGAGGTTTGCGGTGTTGTACGGAGGCGGAGCTCAGCATCGGGGAGAAGGTACCGTATTGACTGACAAAAAATAAACAAGGAATAAAATTAATTAAGAATTTAAGAGGCCTTGTTTTGGTATAAAGACCTTGAACTAAAACCTAGTTCCGATGATATAAAACCAATGTAAGCGAAAATTAGCTCAAAATTGACATAATAACAGGAAATTTGGACGGAGTAATCATTGGAAATAATTTACTCGGCACGTGTAAGCATTTGGTTGTATTATACGACATATTACGAAATAGGATTCACGTGGACTAGTACCGGCCTTATTTCGATGATGTGTGAAATCATACCAATTGTTTTTCTGACTATACATTCACAGCATTTGTATTCTGGATATTTGTTTTGATAGCATCTTAGTAAAATAGGTATAGTGTGATGTAAAAAACCAAAGTTCTAATCTTTTGAACTTTCCCTTCATCCTTCGAAATTAAAGTCAGCGCTCATTCAAATTTCCTGGATGTTAAAGTATGATTTGAACGTCAACTGCTGACATTAAAATTTTAACTTAAATTACTTTTTTCGTGTTAATTTTATAAACACACCGATTACGTATAATTTCCTGAAGTTATTTTTTTTATTCCAATGACAAATTTTATATGACAGAAAAATATCCTCTGAAACGAATAGTCCTAAAAATAAATTCAAGTTAAATTAATTTAACCAAAACAATCTACTTCCTCAATATGTGAAGGAGTCAGTTCATCTGTTTGACGAAGACAATGCGGCTTACCGGCGGACGTCACGCGTCAATCGAACCGCTGTATTGTGCGGCTTTCACTCGTCCACTTGCCCTGATTACTGACGTGATACGCCTTGTCAGGCTGACGAGAAGTCATGTGTATTGTTTATGCATCAACATATTAGGAACCACCGATGTCGAACGCGATAATGCAAAAATTGTTATGAGCCATACTAATATTTCAGGTTTTGCCTCATGTCTAGTTTTGAGAAGGCCAGCATAAGTGAGAAAATTGGATAGTCTGATTGGATTAAACAGAACTTTAGTTATTATACTTACCATAATTATAGTATTGCATTGTAATCTCATACCCCTTTCTACTTCCCATCCTTTTTCCTTTCCTGTCCCGGCTTGATAGGCCAGCAACATGTGTATAATCCAAATGTTTTGGATGTTCATGGGCGGCAGTGATCATTTACCAGTACATTAACTGTTTGCTCGTTTGCCGGACTTACTGTATAAACAATATTGTTAAAACCGGGTTAAAATATGGAAATTGGAAAGACACTCAGTGACGTTTGTTTCAATTTTTACAGGTCATTCATTTATCAAACAAAATATATTCAACTAATTTTCATTTTTCAATCTTAATATCCTATTCAACCAACGTAAACTTTCACAGCTGTACATTTATGAATCGGAAACTATATTTTAAAGCAATAATAAACATATCTGCTTCCACAGTTCAAAACTTTACGTAGCAACTTTAATCAAATTGTTGTAACATAAGCCACTGCCATAGGGAATGTCTCACTACATATTCTCCGTACGAGAACCAAGTATACATCGGCCCGACAATATAATCACAAGCAATCAGTGCAGACTTATCAGGAAGCCCCCGTGTTCCTGGATTTGCGATGCTAATGCACGGCCACCCGGCACGCGTGACTCACACGGTGCATCCTCCTCTTGTTAAGGGCGTTATTATGCCGAGTGTTTATGAGAGAGAAAAGTCTCTCGTAGTTCCTTATACCCACGACAGATCACACAACACAAATCTTAGTGTGGGGTCAAGACTATATATGTGACTGTTGTGTGTATTTGTAGTTTATTATTTTATTTTACTTATTTTTATTGCATTGAATGGCGAGACGAGCATGTCGTTCGCCTGATGGTACGCGATACGATCGCTCATGGACAGTAGCAAAACCAAACAATACCACGAATTACAGAGCAATGCAAAATTTGAACTTGTATTCATTTAAAAAAATACACGGAATAACTTATTTCAATTGGAAAGGCCCGCTTTGATCCCTTATTAATTTACGAATCATACAAATTGGAGATTCGATACAGCGCAATTAAGGGATTTTTTTTTGGATCTGTAAAGATACACAACGAATGTAAGAGATGGTTTCTGTCACCATATTTTGTATAGCTAGGTAGATAGTCTATTTCGATTACAATTACCATCTGCATTGCAATAACTTTGTCGTGTACGTACAAAAACGAATCCGAATACGAGTCCAAAAGGTATCCATTAAAACATAAGCAAACAAACTTAAAGTTCCACAAACATACAAACGAAGCACTTAAACTTAAGAGTTTATCATGAAAAGATCTTAACTGAAAACTGGAAACGTTTCGAGCGCTAACCACATCTTAACAAAAACATTTAACAGATCGAAAACCACAAGAATGGCCAATCTTTAGCAACTTTTTGAAACTCCAAACCCCTTTGATACACTCCAGTGGAGTTCATTACAGCAGCTTGCTAGGAAATAGCTCGCCGGAGGTATGTGGACTGTAGACATTTTAAAAACGCTGAAAGGCTCGTCGTCGAGTCGTAATGCCATTTTCCGGACTGTTTTCTGGATACATTTCCTGGAATGCATTCGGAGGAATCTCGTTACAAGCGAAATTATTTTTGGCATTTCTCGGATGTGGAGCGGCTATTTTGTCATTTTTCGTCGGGCAAAGTGCAACTGTGTCGAATTCTGCATTTTATTTTTGATAATCTAGTTTTTGTAAAGTAACCTTAGTTTTAAATGGATTTTCCCTCTTGGTTTTGCGAAAAAAAAAAACAAATTGCAAATGCAATATCATTTGGATACGATATTCCCATGTAACAGAATCTCACCGCAATTTTTTTATTGTGTTGATTCACCAAAAGTGTATCTGTACCTGCCCATATATGTGTACCACTGAAGGACATGGGCACTCTCTACAATCAAGTGTATGATGATATTAGCCCATATAGTCCACCACACTGACCTAGTGCTGGTTGGCGTACTTTACACAGCTCAGAAAACCTTATGGATCGATACGGTATGCAGGTTTCATAGCAATATTTTCTTCACCGTTATAGTGCGTGGTGATTGACTATGAAAACACACATGACTAATAAAAGTCAGAGATGTGCCTTGGAATTTGAACCCATGACCACTGTGAACATGTTAGCAGCCCTGTCTAGTCCGTTACTTATAGCCCAATACGCACTTCATTTAATTAAAAATGCGTATGAGACGACTGCTAGGAATGAAACAGTTCTTCCAGAACCCGACATATTTGCTTGTCAGTATGGCCCATTATAACGAGTACTGAACCTTATACAGTGGTTGCTATTCATACAATATAAAATATGTTTACATTAAAAACTAATGTAAAATCTGTCAATAAATAAAAAATCCCAAAATTCAAGCTATTTACTGTCAGGAACTGATATTTACTCGATTATAAGAAAACTTCAAAACCAATCAACGAGATTGATCGTTAGAAGATATTTTACTAGCATTTATTTAATTATATGCATAGACAAATTCCTCAACCACACTGCCAAGACCAATTTATAGACAACGAGTTGTCTGCAAACAAGATATATCTCCACAAGATAACCTAACCAGAAACTAGTAAATCTGAACCCATATATTCCTATCTGGAAACTCATTCTTTGCTAAACATAGTGAGCGTGGCGATACATCACGCGTTGCGAGGGCGGACGGTTTATAAAAATTCCTCACTAGAAGTTATTTTGCGAGAGCCCTCGGGGAGTTTCGTATCAGAATCTAGCATAAAACGCCCGACGCTCGCGAGAACGTGTTGAGATTCGGTGCAAGTTGGGAGCGGTGGCGATTGTCTATTTGAGTTGAGTGAAAGAGATGCGGATAAATAAAATATTGCTGTCGGTGGTATAAAGGTAGGTATAAAGGATTATATTAAAGTAATTGGGGTGTTGGTTTGTCAATGGTCGTTGAATCATTTAAAATTTCTGTAGATATTCTTCCATTATATTCAGTGATTCCATTAGTTCTTGTGTTTGTTTATTTTTCTGTGAACGAGCTTGTGACTGGCGCATATTTCGGACTTAAATATTGATACTGTAACTTTGATCAGGATTATTTATAGGATATTGTGAAAAATTGGATTTGCGATTGAGTAATCACTGTTTGCCAGTGATCTCTTAAGCTTGTAATTTAAAGAGTACTTTATCTAGGTTAATCAATCAGTCATCACTCACCTCCCCAATGAAATATTTTATTTTTAATTACATAAATAATTAAAAACACATTTCTTTGTTACACGTACTTTACACCTGTTGCCATTTCATTTTTACTTATCTCAGTTTAGTTAGAAATTTTCTTCAATATTCAATAAAATTTTAAACATCATTTAATTTACAAAAACCTTTAAATAAACTCTATTTAAAAAAGTTACAAAAACTCCCATTAAAACTTCCAAAAAGGTTGTACGTCAAGCCCAAATAACAAGAGCGATAAATTAAATTATTTGTAGGGCGAAAATAAATCCGGCGACTAATCTTCACTAAGTGAATGGTTCCTATGGGAGGGCGGCGCGCGCATTATCACCATGGGACATGTAATTAATGCTCCACCATTATTTAGTGCGCCGCTTAGTGCTAAACCTACATACAGATTACAACGAGGAAATAATGAAGATACACTTCAGTTTACAAGAGTTTGAGTGTAAGGGGTTTATTTGGTGTGAATTTTGGTGTTAGTTAAAATTAAGCTGCGCGCTTAATAGTTTATTTTGCGTTACACAATAACAAAGTACTTTTTCAGTTTTTATCTCCACTAGTTTTGAAGTTGGTAACAATAATTGTAGCTTACACATGTGTAAAGTATAATTAGATCCTTTATTAATATTCATAATTGGTAATAACGTCTTCTGTAAGTTGCTTCACTTACTCCACCGTCTAACTAAACGCACATTCCAACTATTGTCTACTTTAAATTAGAGAAATAATTTTGCATAACCTAATTTCATAAAATTAATTATTTTAAATCACACCTATGGCGATAGGCTCGCCTCCTATCACATCGTTGGACGAAACACACAAGGCGAAACGTGGGTGTACTGGTTGTGCTACGAGGAGAACTTCTGCCTACGTCTTCTGGGAAAAAGGCGTGAATTTACGTATATAAATTACATCTTAACCTTTTTTTATTTTAAAATCCATTAACCTACAACAACCAAAAAAAAACAAAACATAAAATACTTCTCCTGAAAGTCCCAAAAACAAAATCGCCCTCACCAACGCTCTCGCTTCCTCCTGTGTTTCAAGCCAAGCCGTTGAGCCGGAATCCCTCTATGAAATACCACCGCTCCTTCCTAGGTGAGAATATGTTGTAGTGTAAAATTTCCCTGGGTGACAAGCGTTAGGGGCATTTTTCGGCGTTACTATGTCGGCGCCTGTAATAAGGCGTCGGGGAGTCGTTTTAAATTGCACATGTGAAAACTTTTTCGGTCATTGTTAACTTTTGATTTCGGTTTCAGAGTTGAAGGGAAGTGTTTTATGGGCGCATCTTTGGGGAATAGCGAATGTATGGGAATATACGGGGTTTTGGTGGTGATTCAAAGTTTATTTAGCGAGTGTGTTATTGATAAAATTTAAATGTTAAGCTGATTTGGGTATTGATAATTTTGATTCAGCCATTAATTTTGACTATAAGCCTTTATTGGTAGGTAGTTAGTGGCTTAATTTGCGGTCAACTAAATAAAGCATTATATGCGTTAACATAAATTGCAAGTAAATTGGAAAAGGGTATCTAGAAGAAAGGATTTGTATTATGAGTAATCAAACTAATTCAGGGAAAAACAAATATAAATGAAATGAATCAAAGAAATGTCCTTGTTAAATGTTGTCAAAACAATTAAAACTAGCAGAACTTACGAGTGAAATTAAACTGGAAATCCGATAATATATCACTGGTAACATCGAGTGGGTCGCCAGAAGTGTAGCGGCCCAAATAAGCACGTCTCATGTGCCTGCAATCCTTTTAGTATGGGAACGCAGCCAGCCTGTGATTGCGTTGGCAACCGCCCCCGCTTTGTTATTATATTTATGTCCGGATTTATATGGGAGCGAAAATAATTGTGGCTTAATTTTTATTTGTTGTGGTCAGTTGGTTTTGTGGTGTTTTGGTAATATCTGGTCATTTAATTTGATAGATTCCGTAGTGTAGTGGACTTGCACACTAGTTACTACGAGATTTTAAAATTTTGTTGGTATATCGTTTGGTGTATTTGAACATTATACGTTTTTAAAAACCGTAGCGCAAGGTACATATGTATAATATGTGTTTAGCTCTGTCTTTGCTGTAGAAATTTACTGAATTACTTGATGCAACATTAAACTACATTAACTAATGTTTAGGTTTTATATGTTTTTGAGTAATATAAGAAACTTCTAGATCTAGTTAAACTCGAGCAAGGTATTTTACCATCCTACAAATGGCTTTAAAATACTCCAACACAACAATTAACATGAATTCTTTAAGTCCTGTCAATAACTGCCGTTTCGCAGCCAACTGCACCAGTATACGAAATTTCGCACTCAATTTTGTTATCGATTACAACAGTGGGTGTTGGAAAGTAAATAAATGCGGATGGGTACAGGCGGGTGCCAACGTAATCATGTTTTGGCGAGGCGCCCGCTACGCTGATGCCCTGCGATTGTATCGCAGCATCACTTGCACACGTCAATTGAATGCTTAGCTAAATTAATCGTTTGAACGGTTTTTTTGTATGAAGTTTTAAAGTGATTACAAATAGTTTATTTTGAGAGTAAAAAATATATTTCAAACTTAATGAAGAGTAAAAAGTCAAACTTAGTCGTTGTTCATAGTTTATATTTGCTCTTATTTCGTGAATAGACTATCGGTATACACACAACCTGTGGAGCGAATTAAGTAAAAATCAAATTGATTGTTTTTTATTCAATACCATTAATAAATCAACGAAAATTGTGTTACGTTTTGGAAGCACAGAAAACAATATCCTAATTATACCCTAAATCAACAATTCTGATTTATAATCAGTTTTAAATTCAGTTTTCTAGTATGCATTACTTACTAGTGGTCTCTCATAATTATGTGAGAGGACGCCTAAGTAGGGGCCACCGATATGTATATTTCTCCCGCCGAATAGCAGTGTAAATGCACTGTTGTGTTTCGGTTTAAACGACATTGTAGCCAGAATAGGTGTTAGATAAATTGAGACTTAACATCTTGTGTCTCAGGATGGCGAGAGCAGTGGAATGCCACGCATTGCTTTGTAATTCAAGGTGCTGTTTGGTTTTGCTACTTTTCATGAGCAGTCGTAACTTCAAATGGCATACTCGTCTCACCATTTATAGCAATAAATAACAAAAAACCACATTTCTTTTTTTGTGTATAGGTACTATTTTTATTGAATACTCGCTTGTACCTAAAAGCACGGCTAAAAATTAACTTTTAGTTTATATTCCGCGGAGAACAGGTTTTGCGTTTATAATTTTAATGTTAAAATATTTATACACAGTGTACAACTGTTTGTTTTTCTCAGTAAAATAAAATAAATGGAATAAAAATACAAATAAAAGAAGACTTAATTAATGTTAAATTAATAAAGCTATATTTTCCTAAAATTCGACCAAATATATTCAAGTCACATTCAAACAAACATTTTGCCGACCAATGAATATTAGTTAGTAGTAGTAGTATAGTTTTAAACAAAATAATTTACAAACTAAATTGCCAAAGCATTTCAATAAACCGCAACGTGGAGTATAAAATAAAAATCGATTGTAGAGCGGGAACTCCCAAAAGCTGTATTTGGTAGAAACAGTGGCTATGGATCGCAATTTAGCTACTATTTGCATATCAATCGCGTGTGATTGCGTGTAGTCGCGTTCGCGCCGCGGTCAGCGCTGCATTTCAGCTTAATTTTTAAACTGAGTTAGGTGGTTGTCATTGCTGATTTTTTGCATTGTCGCATAATAAACGGGTTGGCCTTTGGCTTTTTCATCAAATAAATTGCATGTGCGTTCAGACTGCACATCCAGTTAAACATAGTTCTGAAACTGCGCTTGAACATAACTAATGTACCTTGGATGTCAGAAACTCAACTCATAAAATCTTGGTCCATAGAAAATCTATTGCTGAAGTTAACCCCACGGAAGCACCAAATACCTACCCTTATATATGATCTTAGACAACCCACATCACTCCGCTTCTTGCCACTATTTTAAATTTATCGATCCTTCTTGAACCAGAGCATGCTAAACTATGTCTGCTTAAAGTGGGCCTCTACTCTAAAAAGTGTTATCTCTGTCTATACAGCTCCAGAAGGTCCCCTGCTGAACATAGGCCTCCCATAGGGATCTCCACATCGAATTGTCGGAAGCTGCTGCATCCAGTGAATTCCTGTAAACTAGACGAGGTCTTCCTTCTACCTAGTCGACTTGTCTGTTCATTAATTTAGTTATCAGTGAGACTATACCTTTCCAATTCAAATTGGCCTCGACATAGCCTGGCTCTACCACATGCAATCTTTAAACTACATTATTAATAATCCTATACTTCCTACCTGGGCGGAAACGAATACCCAACTACCAACTTTAATACCAAAATACATTTGTAGAGGTAAAACCCAGGCAAGAACAAAGAGAAGCGCCAAATCGTCACCTCGGTTAGCCAAAGTTAAACGCAAGTTTGTCGCCAACTTAACGACGGGTTATCTCGGCTTTCACGAATAATTTAATAATGAAATAAACTCTGCTAAATTTTGTTTGACTTTTCATTTTGTCTTTCGCTTCGCTTTGAAAGGTATCCTTTTGGTTTATTCAGTTTGCTTCGTCTGTGACTTCACTCAAACAAATGCGTGTTGAATGTTTTTTAACTCATTAATTGTTGTTTTAATTGTGTGTATTTGTTGAGTTGTTGTTAGATATTTGGGTATTGGGTTGGGGTTTGTTTCGGGTACACATTAGGTACGTCGGCTACGATAAGAAGTGTAATATTTAAGAATCTTAATCAAAATCAAAAATTCAATAATCGCATATTGAACAAATTATAAATATATTATAGAAAGAATTATTCTTCTGGAGGTTCCGACTTGACCGTAATCTGTAAATGTAAGTCGTTTTTAAAACCTAAAAGTTTATTGTGTATAAATATCCCTAATAAAAAATACCTTCAATTTCCTTACATTTTAATTCCAAATAGGCTATCCGGAATTAAGTCAAAAAGGCCGATTCCAATCCCGAGTCATGCCAGGGATCCCTGAAGACAAAAACAGAACTATTTAAGTGGCAGAGGGTAGTTCGTGATAAGCATACATTTCGTCGCGGTCCTTCGACGCAATTTATGACGCAGTTTGCCGTATTGGCCGCCGTCCGGACCATCGCACATTGGTAATGGTGTCGGGGAAAAAATCACGATCGAATTTTGTTGATCGTAGAGAGTCGGTTACTCCTTTATGGGTATTCTATCTGGTATTACTTTGGGCAGTCTATATATTTTGGTTTTTACGTAATTTAACGACGGCATATGTTCTTTATGAATACCAATAAGTCATCGATAGTCCTGATACCAATATAGAAAATAGAATATCACTGACGCGTTTCAGTCATCGTTTTCAAGATTACAACCAGCAAAGTTTTTTTGTTTGTACATTTTATACAACTCGAATTAATAAATCGTAACAACCTAAATAATGCTTGTGTTACTTTCATGTCTAGAAAGCATTGAATACCATAATATGTTATACAGTCATCATCGTCATCATTATCTCAGCCACGGGAAGTTCACTGCTGGACATAGGCCTCCCCCAAAGATCTCTACATCGACCTGTTGGGACTTCCTGCAATTTTAGCCTGGTCGACCACCCTGTCCACCTTGTGGGAGGGCGTCCGACATTTCGCTTGCCTGTGCTTGGTCTCCACTCTAGAACCTTTCGGCCCCAACGACCATCGGTTCTACGCGCCACGTGCCCGGCTCACTTCAACTTTCTAATCCTATGGGCTAAGTAAGTTACCTGTGTTCTCCTACGGATCTTCTCATTTCTGATTAGATCTCGTAGGAAAATACCGAGCATAGCCCGCCTTATAGCGTGTTGAATGACGTTGAGCCCTCTCATCAGGTCCATAATGAGAGGCCACATCCGGTATACAGTACTAAGATATACAGTATTTTCCCTATTTCAGTAGGGGACATACAAGATGCTTGTATGTACATATATTCCCTAATACATCCTCAATTGTGAGTGACTGTTGAGTGTTATATATTTATTTAATTATAATATTAAAAAAACACATAATTACAATACGAGCAAACCAAATCTGACATGCCAACTAAAAATAACAAATTTTCCAATCAAACGCATCCCAATGTGCGCTCACTAAGATTCAGATAGGGCCATCCCGCGGGACTCTGTCCTCCTTTATGGCGTCCCCTTTAAAATAACCCGATACCTTCGGGACGAGGCCCATTGCCGCCGCGCTTGTAGGCTCCGATTGTTTACTACGCGCACATGTGGAACTGAAGGGAAATCTTGCATGGCTTTGTCGGTTCGTGTTCAAAGAAGTTACTTCATGCAGCTGTTGAGATGTGTTTTATATTTAAGATCTCTTTCAATCATATCGAATAGAAGTGTATGCTGGCTTCATTTTATCACACCGATTTCCCCTACAATTTTTTTTACATGATCTTTAATTAAAACTCATCTTTCTATTGTAATAAATCATCTCCCCTTTCTGTAACGAAATATTCGTAAGACAATAGCAGAATTCATTGGATTAAAAGAATTACGACCAACGCGTCAATTTTTGCTTTATACCAGGCACTATCTCTGCCAGTAATAAGAATGGCATTCATCGTCAGTTAGCTATATTTCCTTAATAATCAACATGGCCTCAACCGTTTCAACATTAATAAACTACTAACAAAACAAAATCTATGGAGATAACAATTACCGTCAATCCAACTACTTTAAAATTACCCAATTCTGAAAACATATTTTTTTTGCTTTTTATCCATGCTTACCTGTCTGATTCATATAAATGATAAGAATAACGCCCAACAGTCATATACATAGTCCTGACCCCACACTAAAATCGAGTTTTGTTTCGTGGGTATAAATATCTACAAGAGATTTTCGGTCTCACAAACACCAAGACCTGAAAGAAATATGTATTTGTGGGCCGCACAAACATTTGTCTCGGTTTGAGGATCGAACCCGCACAAACATTTGTCTCGGACGCCCTCTAATTTCACAGGCGACGGTTAATCTTCTGCGCCACGGAGGCTGTCTATATGCATTATATATATGTCAAATCTACGTGTGATAGGTATTGTCTTTAATCAATCTAATTTTTTACCTACTTAAAAGCAAGTCGCCTCTATTACTGTGAACGTATTCCGCCGATATAGTCTCTTATAATAAGAAATCTCATCAAAACTTTCCCACAGTGCAATATTCTCATTGCGTTTTTTGCTCGTCTTGAATTCCAAATGCCATAATATTGAAGATACTTGCGCACAAAAGTCACCGACAATTCAGTATTAAAATTATGTCGGCTATATTTGAAAAGAATTTTCCCGACGTTTTCGAACAAAAACTTGGCGAGATAAAACTTATGCGGCTGCATAAAGCATATCGGATTGTGTATAAGAATATTTTATTTCAGATATCTTGTTGGGGATTTTGAGTAAAGTTTAAGTGGAATGTCCGTTTCGAGATCGGGCGCTGATGTGTGGGTCGGAGCAACTTTAAATTGCTGAACGAGATGTGCGTCTCCGTCGACATTTTGTTAAGACTATATTTTAACTGGATGTCCTAGTTTTATATGTATTTTTTTATTCTAATGAATGGCGAGACGAACATGTCGTTCGCCTTATAGGTAGTAAAATATACGACTGTTCCTGAACAGTAGCAAAAGCAAACAACACCTTGGATGCAATGCTTGGCATTCCAATACGCTCGCGTATCCTGAGACATAAGATGCTAAGTCTCAGTATGCCCAGTAGTTACTCTGGCTACAATGTCCTACAATCCAAAACACAACAAGCGCAGTTATACTGGTGTTTGTCGGGAAAAATATACATTGCATACTCTCACATATGAGACCTACTGTCATCAGTAAATGATTAGGCTTTTTACAATTTTTTTTAATTAAAACTTTGTTTTCACATTAAGGTACTATATAACCTAACCCTTCTGCTACAAAGACTACATAAATAATGTCAATTAGTCACGGCAATTGAATTAGTCCATATTAACCATTTCAAATGAAAGCCCCGCGTCATGTAATAGTACGGACAAACGTAAACACGTATATTGTCAATGCGTACTCAACACGCAGCCATTAAATTTTATTGGTTTTGCCAATCGTAAAAAATCGACAATGTACACGCGTGTCGCTGGAATATGCAATACCGGGAATTTTGGGATTTGTGCGGTTGTACTGTTATTTCAGGTTGGCGTTTCTATTAAATTTTATAACAGGGATTAACAGACCGTGCTGTATGTTGCTAATTCATAATGACTCACTGGAATTCCAATGTTCAATAATACCTACGTTATGTTTTTAACAAATTGCGTAATAATTCAAGTATTATACACACAGTCTGTCATAAGATTTTTATATCGTAACTGAAAAACCTATGAACTTTGACATACTTTTTGTATAGCTACAGTATTTTTTTTTTTAATCTTTATGTTTATAATTTAGATGTAAGTCGAATGTTTTGTTTTATGTTTTCATTATTTTTAATATTGAATATTTTTAATTGGTATCAACCGTCTAATTTAATAAGTAAATAATAATAAAAAGATCTGGTATGAAATCAAATATAAAAGAAAAACTAAACAGCTTTCTGGCTATTCAAGCCAGTCCTTCAAGAGATTTTAAAATGTAACTACATACATCAACACAGTTATTGAAAACTGGCAAAAGTTAAAGTTCACGTCAAATGTAGTTTTGTACGCTACTGTCAAATTTAATGATTTTCACGCTACGTGACTCACATAGTATTTTTAGAGAAATTAGGGACAAACCTACATATCATACTGATTGTTTAAAAAAATATTTTTTAAACAAAAAATTAAACAAAAAACAAAAAATCATGTCTATAGCCGGTCAACCCGCACTAGACCATCGCAACGGGCCATGGCCTGACCCCTTTTAATCGAACTTTAAGTAAAGTATAACGGTACAAGTGTCTACAGATATTTCTTGTTCCTATCACTACACTAACAAAAATATGCGACAGTCATTGAGGTATTATACTAGAGCGGACATCGGGAACAAAATCTCTGCGTATGGTGCGTGCACAAGGGTACACATTGAAGCGAGAGGGAAGATATGTTACTTCGTAGGCGTGATAGACACAGAAATAGAATGTACCCTTCATTTTGTGACAAACATTTTGTTTGCAGTGTCCCCTCTAGTATATTATCTCAATGGCGACAGTAAACAAAAACTTAGAACCTATGCATGCAGCCATTATCCACTTTAAATAATTTAGTACACACCAGCAACATTACCCAAGGAAGTGAACGAAATTCTATTTTACGACCTCACCTATATAAATCTGATTTTCAATGTACATATATAAACATACAAGTAATGTGGTGTTAATTGAGACTAGAAAAAGTTATATACATATTAGTGAGTCCTGGAGATGAAAAAATTAAGTAAAACCTAAAGTGCATTATTTTTCATCTAACCATTAGTTTTAATACACGCAGAAACGAACTGACGAGACTCGACGATTTTTTTTAAATAATATTTATAATATATATTTGGCTAAACTATTTCCTTCTAGGACTTTACAAATACTTATAGAATGCCCTATAATATTTCCAGACAGTAACTGACTTAAGCAAACGGTCAATTTCATGATAATTCCCTTGCCATTACCTTTCCAAAGGTCAAATCTTCAGATAAACAGATATTTTGCTGTTAAGGGGCAGGAAATGAGCGTTCTCGTCTCCCGATAAATACTTTCCATTTGAACCCAAACGATTTTTTAACGTATGCCTTGTACAAAGCAAATCAATATAGAATAGTCATTAATTTCGCCGAGAAGAAATTAAAATCCGATACGGCACAAATTTTCCTCTTTACTTTGTGACTTTTGAATCCAAAGTAAATTTTCATTCGCCATTTAACTTTAAAGCTTATTGCTATTGCCATAAAGTATATTTTGGTTTGTATTACGATTGACTTAAGTCAACATTATAATAGAACAAAGGAGTTTCCAATTTAATTTGCCCGTACATTTCTTATCGTTTTTTACGTATTTATCTCCGTTTGATTACATTAAAGTGGGAATGTTTTATCTTATTTCACCGGTGCACGTGCTCGCGATAGAGATGCTGCTCTTTAATGAACATAACTCTCCCAGTTAGGAAATTGATACGTCTGTATTGGTGCTCAATATTTGATGTTGTTTATTCATTCATTGTATTCTTTTTGTGGACCAAATAAATATTTAACATAAAAGTACAAATGGCGGTCATATCGCGCGAGGCAGTATCTTAACGATTACCATAAGAGAAGGAGAATAGAGGTTGGGCAGTTTAAAGTGTACTTTTAGGATAAATCTTAAATGATACAAATAGGCAATAATGAAAATATTTAGCTTGATAGATAAAATTAATACAAATATATTAAACAATAAACATAGATTTAATTGTAAATAAACATACACACATAGATACTACAGATAGATAAAAATACCTATTTTTTGTTTATTTATGGACCAAAAATATCAATCTATTACCGGTCAATAATCACTTTCGTCCATTAAAGCTAATAGCGTCAATAAAATTAGCAAAATAGAACAGAAGAGTAGTCTTATTATATAAGAAACATCTCTCGCCGCCGCTAGCCGCTTGTTTAATTTCGTGTGCAACAGAAATGCTTCACGTCCAAATTAACACACAATTTTCAAAACTGGTTACAGGTGATTCTATAAAATTTCATAAAAATGGTCGTGAAAAACATCCGACTGTTACGAAATCTTAACTATCCTACAATTCTACTCCTATAATCCCTATTCCAACTACAATCATAAGGAAGTATATATTATATGTTATGGGCCAAGTGATTAATGCAGGCAGTATTCATAATGCCCGGGCAGTATGAATATTGCCGAGCCATATCGGGCCAAGTGATTAATTACAATTTAAACTCACCTATTTATCACATTGCCCGGGCATTATGAATATGGCTACATGATGATCGGGCAATGTGATTCAAGTCAAGTGCAAGTCTCTATATTTTCAGTAGTTACTCTGGCTACAATTTCCTTCAAAACGAAACACAACAGTAAACGAACACTACTGTTACTAATACTAATATACCTAAGAGTGAAGTCGCGCTGCTAGATGAGCTGGCAAAGAAAACAACATGCAGCGTGTAATTCTAGCTAGGTGGTGCCTCGTCGAGTGCGCCTCAAATCCATTTCCGGTGTATAATCGAAGCGCTGCCTTCCCAGCTGACCGGCGATGGACGATTAATCAAACTTTAACGACGCCATGTCCGGTCCTCGTCAGCGCGCAGCGAATCAAATATGGACATTACGTTCCAAATGATTTTTTAACAGAATTTACCGTGTAAGCATGGGTTTGAGGGTTTTCGGTGTCTGGTGTGATGTAACAGGAATTTGTGTGGTTATTTCTTGATATTGTGAGAGTACAATGGCAGGTTGCTTCAAGTTTAAGAGCCACAAAACGAAGGTTGCTTGTTTGGTGACAAATATACTTATCATACATTCTTCTATTTATATTTAGATAAGAGGAAGTAATGATTTACCAACAACATACCTATTTATCACTTCGTGAGAGCAAGCATTTTCTACAAATGCAAAGTTATTAAATCTACTATGCAAGGCTATTGCTTGCACATGCTTTCAAGTATCTTGTTAAACTTTCAATAAAGCAAGTATGATTTTTATAAGCAGTTATTGAGTGTAACATAATATTAATCTTGTACCTTCAGTTTTTCTAGAGCCAAAAGGAGCTCGTATCGAATCAAAACTCTTACAACGACCATGTTTGATTCAAACAGATGCCTCTATATTAAAAGAACTACATAGGTACCTAGCATAAGTAAGGCGTGAGCGTAAACCAACGCACTGTGTGCAGAATTATTTATCCTCTAGTGTTTAAGTGGGCAATGTATACCATATATTATATCAATATGGAGAAGTCAATGCCTATTATTGCTAACTTAAAAACCTCAAACTCAATTTTAATCCGTAACAAACTGCTTTTTAGTCTTGATGTGATAGTTTTAAGTAAATATAATTTACACTATAAATAAGATTTAGACTAATTACAAAATATATTGTATACTCTCCTTTACGTGGGTCAATAATAAATTTATTTTATTTCTTTCTTGTGTTCAACAGTTTGCATACCACGTATTTTTCAGTAAAACCCTAAATACTTGATCAAACAGTTTTAAAAATAACTCGAAGAATGTAAGAAACAATTCTTTTACTGAAACCATTGAGATAATATACTAGAGGGGACACTGCAAACAAAATTTTTGTAACAAAATGAACGGTACATTCTATTTCTGTCTCTGTCACGCCTACGAAGTAACATATCTTCCCTCTCGCTTCAATGTATACCCGTGTGCACGCACCATACGCAGATATTTTGTTCCCGATGTCCGCTCTAGTTTAATACCTCAATGACTGAAACATTATATCTAGCATAAGACCCAGTTTATTTTTCAAATGAACGTAAACTCGAAACACGCGCTCATATAACTTTCACATTTCTTACAACATTTAAAACTTCACAAAACAGTACATGTATTGCTGCGAGTACACAAGCACGTCTCAACCATCCAAATAGCATTTCCACATGGCAATTTGTTTAAAAGAAAATGTAGGAAATCATACTTCCCAACTTCAAGACAATGGCAAGTGATATACAACTTTAAGACATTAAACATAGAGTTGGAAATTGCTGTGAGAGTTGCCAAATGTATCTTGAAGTGGTATTTCATGTACACACACTGTGTCATGTGGATCCTTAAGGAGAAGTTGGGAGTAAGATTTAATACTGCATACTATTAAGGCAGACGGGTTGTTAGGAAAGTAAATCCTATTGTATTCTATCAGGGAGCCACATTTGTGCATGTGTTTAGTGCTTTACTTAGATTTATTTCGTATACTAGGTTTTAGTGATTTCAACCGAATAAAAGCTGCGGAGAGTTGTGATGTTATTCAATAAGATAAATACTATATGCCCATCTTGTTATAAACTTATGCTATTAAACATACTTTTGAAATATTCGTCAACTTTTTTATTTTCATCTTTATAATGTACTTCAGAATATAATATTCTAATAAATGTAACTTATTGCCTGCAAATAATATACAAATTCTTACAAAACCATTAGGATAATAGACGCTTCGTTTTCTAAGAAATTTTAGTCTAAAATACAAGTGATGCCGCAAAACTGTCAATAATTCCCCGAACTAGTACTTTGGAAAGGGCTAACTATTTACATTAAATGGTTGAATTGTTCTTGTAAATGTTCAATAAAATTATTTAATCGTGTCTTTTGTTTCCTGATGAAAGACATAACCAAAGTAAAGAAATAACCTGTAAACAGTGGGGAATTTGGTGCGGTGGGTGTGACGGTGACAATAGATTTCTGATTCAATGATCAATCGAGACGATTTTTTTGTGAGAGCAATAAAATTGTTTCATTACTTTGTTTTGTATTTCTTGTTGGTAATAGCACAAAGGTAAGGATCTTTTTTTTTAATTTAGCTTCTATTTCCTACACATTTAACTTAACCATATATATTTTAGCTTATTTTGCTTTTTTCTGCTGTGTGGTACCTTTTTAGGTAAAGTCTCCTCCATCTTCTTCTATTTGTCCTTGTTGGTAGCCATAGCCAACCATTTTTTTTCTGCCACGTCTATGATATCGTCCACCCATCTCTTCTTTTGTCTCCCCACGAGACTTTAGCCTGTTGGGTCTGTCCACTTTGCCACTAAGTAGGTCCACCTATTGTCTTGTTATTTTGCTATATGCCCTGCCCATCTCCATTTCAAGATCTTTCAAATATGCAATTAGGGTTTCATTTCTCAATATTTTGAAACATAGTTCTTACAAACTTCGTATTAACTGTCCAACTCTTAACTGAAATACGGCAGCAAATGTGACGTATCGCACCCTTAATATTTTCCAAATAGAGTTCGTCTTTCAAAAGGCATCTTTGTGTGATTTAAAACTGTCTGGAGAAACAATTCCGTGCATGTGCCAGTGTTCGACGCGCCCTTCTCGCAGAACGACTGCTGTTTGAAGGCACTTAGTCAAGAAATCGTTAAGATTTTACTATTGATATGTTTTACATCAGTAGCTTTCTTAGTTTTACGGTATCATCATCAATAAAATTTACCTCGTAAATATTTATTCCTATCAGTAACTGAACATAGATTGATTTGTACGGCCATACTCTAATATCGACTCAGATTATGTTAGGTCTAGAAACAAACGAAAATATAATTACCGTATATTCGACAACTATTCTACTATCTTACGAGCTCTTTCCTCTTTTTTAGACTCCCATCGAACCCACAATATTTCAGTCATGGTTATTCATTCACAGCAGTTGTCAATGCAAGTTTCATTCAACACACAAAAAGCACGTGTATTCGGACGCCGGTTTCCCTGCATATGTATAAAAATGATATTTGCGAAATACGGAGCCAACAGGCCAAGAGCCAAATGCAAATATGGTACGGATGCGGTTACAATGTTTTTTTACGTGCACTGTTTAAATATTCTTAAATAAATAATAAAGACAATGTTCCCCAATCGGATGGGCAAAATATTGCTTTTTGAATTGGATATCGGCGCGCGCGGCCCGTTTGTTTTCGATGAATTTTTTGCACTTTTTGGTGGCGCTAGTTGTGTGTTTTAATGGTTTACTGGATACACGGGATTCGAATATTTTGTACATTTGTACAGTTGAACTTTTGTGTTCGGGTTTGGTTTAAAGTTACATTAGGTATACGTCTTCCATTCGTTTATTTTATTTTTGACACATCGAGTACTGAATCAAATAGTGATGGCCTGATGCGTTATCGAATCAATTTTTTATAACAAACGATTTTATTTTTGAACAAGTTTTAATCGATTTAATACATATTTTATTTTTTGCTCCATGCATTGTTTTATAAAACTTCAGGGATATTTAAGTTACTTGATTTAATAATTATATTAAAATAAACCATTTACTCATGTTAAGTTAATATTCTTATCACTTCCGTCGGCAATAGTAATGTTGTTAAAAACAAATTGTGAAACGGCAACACTGGGCAGACAGGTGACGCGCGCCGCCATTTTGTGGTCACTCACAACGAGACGCCCGCGCCCGTGCTAGTGTTTTCCGTTCGCTGAATTTTAATTCACATTTTTCATACGTCGAGTTGAGTATTTATATTCCTCCGTATTGTTTTACCCGTGAATTCCTACATTTGGTTGAATTGAGAACATCGTACCTGCCTTCATCACTTTCAAAATGCCTAAAGGAAAGGTGCTTAAAGGACAAACAAGGGAGTTTGTGTTGCGACTTCATGAGTACTTTGAAAGGGAAAGCCGTAATGGTGGACCTCTTATACCAGTGACTCAAATCAGAGACCGTGTTTCAGCAGCATTAGGTATTACTGCTCCAACAGTTTCAAAAATAATTAAAGAAGGCTACGGCAGTAGTGGCATGGAACAAAACAAGCCATCTACACCTAAGAAAAAACGTCAGCCCTTTAAAGTGACAGCAATTGACAGTTTTGATGGTGATGCTATTCGTCGTCATATATACGATTATTACCAAAGAAAAGAGATTCCTACTTTACATAACCTAGTACAATCTCTGAAAGCTAGTGGCTTGTTCCGTGGTCAAAAGTCTTCTTTGGCGAAGGTATTGAATAGGATTGGATTCCAATACAAAAAATGTGACAAAAGAAAAATATTGATGGAACGCAATGATGTTGCTTTGTATCGATGCGAATTTTTAAGACAAGCTAAAAAAATAGAAGACTGGTCGAATGTTGTTTTCACCGATGAAACTTGGCTCAATGCGAATCACACGGTATCAAAAACTTGGACTGACAACACTGCTAGCTCCTCGACCGCAGTGCCAATGGGAAAAGGTGAAAGAATTATAATTTGTCATGCAGGAACCGCAAAAGGATTTGTGCAAGATGCTATGTTAGCTTTTAAATCAAAGAAAACAGGGGATTACCACGAAGAAATGAATTCCGAAGTATATGAAAAATGGTTTCGGGAAATGTTATTGTCACTCGAACAGCCATCAACAATATTTATAGATAATGCGTCCTATCACTCTCGGCAAATTAACAAAATGCCAACGCAAGCCAGTAAAAAAAATTAAATAATAAACTGGCTCCGTAACAATGGCGAGGAGGTGGACGAGTCCCTATTAAAAGTAGAGTTACTTAAAATATTAAAAATGAGGAAGCAGCCTAAACGATACGTTATAGATGAAATGGCTGCAGAACATGGGCACACCGTCCTTAGAATTCCTCCATATCATTGCCAGTATAATGCCATAGAGCTAAAATGGGCGCAAGTGAAAGGATATGCTGCGAGAATAAATACAACTCCTCCTTTCACCGCAAACAAAATGCTGGAGTTGCTTAAAAATGCGTGTGAAAATGTGACGCCTCATAACTGGGCGAGTGTCGTAGATAAGACGAAGAAAGAAATAATGTCTGATTGGGATCGCGATGTCGCATTTGACAACTTACCCATGCACTCATTAATAATTAGTGTTACTGGGGATACGAGTGACGACGACGCCGATTCCGACGAAACAGACGATTGTTTATAAATAAAAATATTAACAAATTACCTTTTAGTTGTTTTAATTATTTAATCCTTAAAGTACTATGAATTCCAACATGGTTTAACTGTTTATTACAAGTAGGTACTAAACATTTATTTTCGTTGTAATCATTGTAATTATTTTAAATTAAACTCTTATTAAAAGTCACTTCAATACGTATACCTTTATTCATATTAATTAATTTGCAGCAAATACATTCGATCCTAATATTGGGTACTATATTACGTTTAACTGTTTTCATTAGCATTTTAATGTAATTTTATTTCAAATGATTCCGATTGATTGATTCTATTCAAAATCGTTTTTGTTATCTGTGGTCATTCGTTACGAATGGCACAACTCTAAGTGGGCGTTACCCGTCAAGAAAGTATCTACTTTTATTTCAAAATATTGTTCTACTGTAATGTCGTACTTTATAGGCGTGAACTGTCAAAAATAAAATAAACGAATGGAAGACGTATAGTGAGCCTTTGAACTCATAATATCATATTCATTATTACTTGCCAAATAGTTGACAAGCGAATCTGATAGTTAACTATGAAAGGTCATGTAAGAGTCTAAATTCTATATTCATTACTAATGTCTTGGTAGAAATAACTTTAAATTACCATTAAATTACAATATATTTTTTAAATAGTTAATCTACATTTGGTTAAGAAGGCTGTGATATATGAGGTCACGGGGACAAACCCTATATTGACTGAGAAATATTTGCTTCTAGATTGGGTGTTGTAAAACCAAAAACTTACAGTATCTGATACACATAACACAAGACACTACACTTAATATATTACCATGGACTCAAAACTACTAGATGTATTTTATATTACCTATCGATCTTCGCAAAAAACTACATAATGTACAAAGGAAAGTAATTCAAAAACACAAGCACTTTAAAAATTGCATAAAAAGCCACCCAATTTCCGTAAAATGCCGCCGACGTGAGTGAGTTTTTTACACGGAGGCTTTAACAAAGCCCGACTATTAACAAAGTGCATCGGGCCATACTTAGTAAATTAAAATTATTTTTTCACGGGGAAGATGGTCAGTGCAGAGCTGGCCCAATGGTGGGTTCGTATGGATGATAATTATAATTATGTGTTGTGTCTCTTTATTGACTGCCTCGGTGGGGCAGTTCTACAATTGCAACACTGAGGTCTTGGATTGGACAAAATAATATTGGATTTTTCTATTAATTATGAGGCCGGAGTCAGGAATTTGTTTCCGATATGGCGATAGGCTTGATCACATCGTGGGATGGAACACTGAAGGCGAAACGAAAATTTTCTGGCAAAAAGGCGTGCGTTTATGTATGCTTATTGCACACAAAGATTCATATTTCGATATAAAGTGAAATTCATATTGCAGTTTAAATGAGATCGTATAGATTTATGTTTCCACAGATTTTAGGTT
The DNA here is from genome assembly GCA_023078785.2 of Hyles euphorbiae. NCBI lineage: Eukaryota > Metazoa > Arthropoda > Insecta > Lepidoptera > Sphingidae > Hyles > Hyles euphorbiae. The sequence goes on from CM041049.1 coordinate 756,856, forward strand.
TAAAAATTATGATGGAAATAATTAATGATGTTTAATATATTTTATATCAAAAACTTTTTAATCGAAAGACAGATGGCATTGAAAATCAAACTAAACTTTATACTATCACTAAATATCCAACAGTTTAAGTAATTCTAGCAGATTTACGAGAAAACTAGATTCAAATTTGCACAAAGATTTGTTATAAGTAGGTGTAGACCACAATCGATCGGACACGCGTAAGGATTCCGTGTCGACATGAGCCATTGCACGAGATCCTACGTACGGTATGTGACGTCCAGCTATCCGTGAACTAACTGGAGCATCTATTTGCTCTAAATGTTGTCATAAATTGTTTTGGTGTTGTTTTATATAAATTGTTGTTCCATATGGACTTTGACTTTTCGGAGTCATGTGTGTTTTGATAGTCAATCAGCGAGCACTAAAATGATGAATGAAAACATCTTGAGGAAACCTGCAATACCTTGGTGATTTGTATGAATAACTATGGTATGAAAATTCTGTCAATCCGCCCTAGTCCAGCGTGGTGGGCTATATGTAATATGGCCTAAGCACTCTCAACCATATTATATGGGCTTATATAGGCTCATATAATTATATGTACTTATATTGGTAGGGTTATTAACATGTGAATTTTGCGTTCCGATTGGATGGGCAGGGTATACCAAACAACCTTTAAATATTATTCATAAGACATTTTAAACTGTCATTTATAAAAACAACCTTTTAACTTCTCAGTCCTTCCCCGATTAGAAGGGGCAGCAACACATTTATGAACGAACGTTATGAATGTCCATGGGCGGCAGTGATCACTTTCCATATTTAGGTAACTTGTTTTCTCGTTTGTCAGATATACTGTATAAAAAAAAATAGCTTAAAATGTAAAGTGCTGGGCTTTTGTTGATGATTCACTTTTTCACATTTTCACGAAAAGCAGTTAAAAATAATTATCACTCTGAGTAACATGCCACATTCTTCATTGAAAATTTGCCTTATTAAATTTAAATAACATTCTATTCCCAGCCAGCTTTACTCTAGTTCCTAGTAATAAGATGAAGTAGACAAAGTAGTCTTTCCACAAACCACCTCCAAAGAGCCACCCTCATAATATAAGTAAAATGAGATAAAACATCGTACCGTACTTTACAAAATGTTAACACAGTTGAGCTTCAGTTAATTTCCGCTTTTAAAAGTAATATCTCTCGGGAGTACGTACCGAGTTTCCTCGTACGATGTAATTAAAAATTCGTTGTAATGCCATAGGTAGAGGAGAAAAAACGTCGCTCAAAATATGTACACTGCTGCTTGTATTAAGAAAAGTTCTCAATACCGTTATTGAGGCAATTAAATACATATAATCAATTTTTAAATCAACAAAATATCGAACTTTAATACAACCTTCATAAATACCTTAAATAAACATGCATGTTCTAAATTAAAACATAATTATTATTCACACAAACGATACTCGATGTAAATAAGTGTTGACGGAGTCATAAATATAGCATAATAAATCTATACTAATATTATAAAGCTGAAGAGTTTGTTTGTTTGTTTGTTTGAACGCGCTAATCTCAGGAACCGCTGGTTCGATTTGAAAAATTATTTCAGTGTTGGATAGTACATTTATCGAGGAATGCTATAGGCTATATATCATCACGCTATGACCTATAGGAGGAAAGCAGTAGTGACATTTCTAGCAAATGCGAGGAAATTATATTCGTGGTCCGATTTTTTTTTTATTCCACTGAATGGCGAGACGATCATGCCGTTCGCCTGATGGTAAGCGATGCGACCGCTCATGAACAGTAGCATAACCAAACAACACTTTGAATTACAAAGCAATGCTTGGCATTCCACTGCGCCAATCCTGAGACACAAGACGTTAAGTCTCAATATGTCCAGTAGTTACTCTGGCTACAATGTCCTTCAATCCGAAACACAACAGTGCATTTAAACTGCTGTTTAACGGGAGAAATAGACATTGCGGTGGTACCCAACCAGTCAGCCTCTCACATATGAGAGACCTACCACCAGTAAATTTGCTCTTGATTGCTCGATATTCTATATTGATAGTCGGAATAGAACATTTTGACCGCCATTTTGAAACGTGTATCTGCACCCGGGCGGAGCCGGGCCCGACCGCTCGTATAGCATAACTAACATACGCCGCAGGCCGGTATTAGACTGATTGGGATTACTCATTTTCCTCAGTCTTTACTGAAAATAATAGAAGTAGGAGAAAAATATATGCTGAGTGGTCACCTAAGTGTCACAGTGATGAGACACGCAAACTCCTTGTTTTCATTTTTATTTTATTTTTTTCTTGTCAAAGTATGTAGTGTGAGTGTGTGTGTTGTATTGTGGTGGCTAATAAATCTGTTTTCGTATGTGTTATATATTAAAAAGATTTTAAGTTCCATTGTGCAACACCCTGCCGAGTGCCGCCTGTAAGTGCCGCGGCTGCTTTGCTGAATACCACAGGTTACACATGCCACTCCGTTCCGTTTGAAATTCATTTTATAGATATACTCATAATCCAAGGTAAACAAAAAGTAAGGTAAATACGGCCAACTGCATACATTCGGAATAACAATTCAACAACATAATACATGAAGAAGCAGTCATGTGGGTCACAATAGTTGTAGGTAAGTAGATAACTGTTGCCAATTGATACGGTTTTTGGACAGCACAGCCCTCGCATCGAACCACAGATACAATGAAAATAAATGGAATGTAACACATACGTTACTGGTGGTAAGTCTCTCATATTATGCGAGAGGCCGCCTGGGTAGGTACCACTGAAATGTCTATTTCTCCCGCCCCACCAGCAGTATAAATGCACTTTTGTGTTTCGGATTGAAGGACATTGTAGCCAGAGTAACTACAAGATATATTGAGACTTAACATATTATATCTCAGGATGGCGATCGCAGTGGAATGCCAAGCATTGCTTCGTAGTTCAAGGCCTTGTTTGGTTTTGCTACTGTTTATGAGCGGTCGTATCGCTTACCATCAGGTGAACGGAAAGCTCGTCTCGCCATTCAGTGCAATAAAAAATACATTCAACAAACATGTTCCAAAAGCGTGCAACGCATTTAACAGGGCACATAGCACGATACTTCTCCATGAATTTTATCGACTTTTGATTATTCGCGCCCTTCCCGCCCTGATGGGGTGCTTAGACGTCCATAATGAGATCCGGAATGCTCGCTCGAATAATTGATTGTTTGAATGGCTCGCGCCCATTGAGAAAATGTGAAAAGCTTTTGGATGGAACGAATGTTTTTCGTTGATGTTTCAGCGTTTATTGTTTTCGAATGACATTGAATAAACAGGAATTTTGAATGGATCTTTTGATGGGATTGCTGATGTAATCTATAGCTATGAAACTCTTATAAACAGGTGTTTATTAAATTTGTTGAAGGACAATGGAGGGTGATCTAAAAGTATGTTTGCATTGCGTTATGTTTTAAAAGATTTTGACATATCCCGTACTGCTTTTCTACCTACGTCGGGTCTAAGTTTAAATCAACCTGTTATGACGTCATCCGTAAATGCTTAGTGAATTGTTAAGACTCTATACTATCCACATAAAATCAGCTGGCGGTGTACCATGGAAACGAGAGATGACAGCGCCGTAAGTGCAATTCGTGTAGACTCGAGTAACTTTGTTTGCCTGTTTTGACACTCATGAGGATGGCCCTCCAGTTAGATTAATGACCACATAATAAAGTCAAAAATATCGAGATAAGACTATTGTTTACGGATTTTATTGAGGATTTGGTTTAATTTTTACATTTTATAACTTCCCGACGTTTCAATTGCTTTACCTTTAGTGGTGATGGGCCGAACCATATAAATAATAGTTTCATAAATAAATCTAAGAAACCGTTAGTCAGGAAATATTTCAATATTTAACTATTCAATGATCACATGATCTAACATAGGTCTGTAAGATTAATATACACTAACAAAATATGGATAAATGTATCCGAATTAAATTAATTATTATTAATAAAAATGATTATTAGAAATCAAAATACTCATGTAGTCTACTATTCCTGCATGTTCCAATATTGTTACATACAACAACAACCATCATTATAATATTTAAATCCAAAAACGACTTCACCATCATATCCAAGAAATTTGATTATCATTATAGATGGCAACAAAACCCGACAATATACCGAAACCTACAAAAAACGTGAAAATCCTCTTCAGTCTCGAAACATGTCCAATAAAATACGATATTAACCCTTGCGTTACGTTTACACGGTCATAAGTTTCGGATTAAAAAAGGGCAGCGGGGGTGAGGCGCAATGAATGGGAAGAAATCGCCTTCGGATGAGTTGGGTACCTTTTGTTGGAGCCCGCATATAACCCTGTGTGTACACAGTAAGGGTTTCGGGGTACATTTGACCATTAATTTTCCCCGGGAGACTTAGGTGTTGGAAGATGATCGTAATTATTATGTGTATGTCTTTTTTACCTGCTCTAATTTTAAATTTACATGGGGTCGGGGAAACGTAACTTTTCAGTCTTGTTAAAGGAAAATTTGGTTTATAATTTTACGGTAAGCTGCCTGACAACAATCTTGTTAGAAATCCAAATGAATAAAAGTACCTGTATTAAAGACGTGACTTGGTGACGGAAAAGACCTTGAAGAAACTGATATCGCATAGAGATTTATACAATGTCTATGTTATCTGATATTCGTCGGTCTAATTAGCCCAATCTTTGCTCATGTGAAAGCAACAATTATTTATTATACGCTGTTTTATCCGATTAGAAATGATACATACACCGAATCATTACACAACAAGAACATATCTTCTGGTCTAATGAAATAATACTTGTACCTACTAAGAACTACAAGTCGTCTTATTAAGAACAATATAACAAATAATAGATAAATTTGTCACGAGACATTTTAATCCCTAACACAATATACTTATTATATTTCTAAATACACTATCATTTTAAAAACATTCAACCAAACATTTTCGTATAATTTACTGACGAATAAAATCTACTTTCTTAAACTAGGTCAGTTTATAATTCGAAATTGTCCCAAAATATTTTGGTGCTACGACGTAGGTAACCTTACATTACTGACATACCTTTATCGATATTTCTCTTTGATTACCTTTTTTTTAATACATTATAAGCCTTATATCTAAATTCCACCTATAAATCCAATCATATTCGTGAAAACATCGCACATCCGTCACCGCAGTCCGTACGAGCACTAGGCAATAATAATTTGACCCATGTTTGGTTGTCACATGTCAGCTGATGTAATATCAGAGGCCACACGGACGGTCTCCATTCACCGCACACTTGAACATATCACATTTATACAGCATGTCACGCTTGGAGTATTATTCAACAATTCTGTTATTTTAGAACATTGGTGTTGAGATTTTAGGGAGTACAATAGCATGTGGTTGCTAAATTCAGTATTAATATGAGTTAATACACTCAAGTGTCTTTGTCATATGGTAAGATACTCAGGCATGCGTTGTTAATAACAGAAACTAAGGTAGAACAGGGTCCATCTCACCCACAAAGCTGGGAAAAGCACTGCAATTCCCCAGACATTATGATGAGCTTCGATTTAGTGCTCTTTTTTACACAAACATGTAATATCATAATCAAACCTTTACACTAGAAGAAATAGACAGACGTGCCGCTATCGCCACATAAAATTCTCCAAAGTTAGTTCCATTCCTAAAAAGGGTAAGGTGACTAGCAAACCAAAGGCAAACACATAACCTAGACAGAAGATATGAATTAAAAAAAATTCAAACTATCATAAGTGCGTGGTGGCCTGTTGGTAAACGGACTAGACGCGGCTGCCAACATGTTCACGGTGGTCGCGGGTTCGAATCCCAGGGCACACCTCTGACTTTTCGGAGTCATGTGTGTATTGATAGTCAATCACCACGCACTAAAACGGTGAAGGAAAACATCGTGAGGAAACCTGCATGCCATAGGGATTCATAAGAATTTCTATGGTATGTAAGTCCGCCAACCCGCACTAGGCCAGCGTGGTGGACTATATGGCCTAACCACTCTCAATCGTATTCTCGATTGTAGAGTAGGCCCGTGCCCTGCAGTGGGACGTATATGGGCTGATACAGATACAAACTATCATGATACGAAAATTCCGACGTTTCAAAACCTGGCTCACACAGTACCTCGCAAACTTTTAACTGCTAAAACGCGTAGTGAAAATATTTAAAACAAAAGACATCAAAGAACAGTTAACGCAGCTGAATCAGATATCAGAGTACTTAATTATAATTATAAATTACACCCAACAGTCACATACACAGTCCTGACCCCACACTAAGATCGGGTCTTATGCCATGGGTATCAAGAACTACGAGGGACCTTTTGGTCACGAACACCCAGACCTGAAAGAAATATTTGTGGGCCGCACGAACATTTCTCTCGGTGCGGGGATCGAACCCGTTCACATTTCACAGACGGCGTCTAACCAACTGCGTCAGGGAGGCTGTCGCAAAAATATTCATCACGCAGGCATTTGTCAGCTGGTTGCTACTAATGACGTCACTAATTGGTATGGAGTACGCACTCGGCGTAAGAAAATGACTTTACGTGAGTGCCTCTTGAATATTCATTGGTGTAGCTAAATGTGCGGCGAAGGCGACACGGCAAGGTGTTTGCGTTTTTAAATGGATTTACTTACTGCGCAGATGACGCTGTTGAATATGGTAAACTTGGATCTAATAATTTCACTGTTTGGGACCTGAAATCTTGGAATTATAGGTGTCTTCATTGTGGTTTATATAAGATCGTAATGTTAGCTATAATTCTTCTGTTTGAGACCTGAAATATAGGCATGCTGGGTGTCTATTTATTTTCGTACAGAAATTAATTTAATGATATTACAATTAACTGAATTAAAATTGGCACTGTACGTTTTTTTTATTATTTTTTTTTGAAAACCCATAATTGTTCATATGGTATACCTTTATAAAATGCTGACAAGATCTCTGCATTAATGAAAGGAACTCCGATATCCCTAATGCGCGACATACAAATGATTCAACCGAAGGTATTATCCGCAGCTTCCACCAAATATGACTGCAGAGCAATTAATATCGTAGATATAACATTCTTGGAAGCTATGCAGCATACACCTAAATTCGCCTGAGCATCGTATAATAGCACTACATTGGCTCAGAGACCAACAAACATACACAAATTGTGAGTAATCTGTTTGCAGCTAAGGAATACCATACGTCGGCATTCACCTCGCAGATTACGTTGTAAGTTATACTAAAATCAGTTGCACTAACAGATCTCGCTCTAAAACGATTTGTTTGTGAATTTAAGGCAGAAACATCTTAGATCAATGTTACAGCTTCAATGCGAAGCTTTTTATTAATAATAATATGCATAACTTATTATTCTTGCATACCTTAGTGTACCTACATACGCAGAAATATATTTTTTTATTTGGCAAAATTATATATTTCGTAAAATACCTAAATATTATGTTCATTTAACAATTGCAATGTTACAGTGTGAATTCATTGCCTAATTATTAAATAAATACACCCAAAAGTCACATACATAATCCTGACCCCACACTAAAATCGAGTCTTGTGTCGTGGGTATCAAGAACTACGAGAGACTTTTCGATCTCACAAACACCTAGACCCGAAACAAATACCCGTGTTTCACACAAATATTACGTTATTTTAATATTAAATATTATATTATTTTAATTAAAGTAATATTCAGGAAGAAAAATGTTTCTAGACGCCTGGCTAGCAATAGTGTGCCGCGACCAATAAAGCTCCATTTATTAATAAAATTAGTTCGATTGACTCTTTCAAATGGTCGGTCGCAAATTAAAAAAAATCACCCTTACTACACTTGTCGCTTTGTCACGCCAATAAACTTTAACGCAAAACCTTACAAGCTCTGCCAGGCTTGCGGTTAAAAGCGTGATGAAGACAAACATGGCGGTAAAAGTAGGAGAGATCCGGCGGCGCAGGCAAACACACCGACTGAGTCCGATCAAACCGTTGCATCTGTAACATGCTTTGTTGATCTAAACGGACAGTCCTAGCTGGAGCTATGAATATGTGGAGCAATTAAACTTCAGTAATTTATCATGGATGAACCATAGTATAATTTAAAAGTCATTCTACCTCCAGCACAATTACACAAAGGTTTAGCTGTCCAAATATAATATGAAATGAAATGTATTAATTGGTTTTGTAGGCAATTAAAGATATATTAGAGGCACTTAATCTCTATACCGGGTATCTCAAGACTGCTACCGAAAACGAAGCTGGGTGATAGTTTTAGTGACTATAAACACAATGCAACCAAAAATTTCGAAAAGAAACGCGACAATTATTTTTTATGATTTTTTAAATGTCGTCTTTTTTGGGTGGTAAATCCATTGTTTTTAAAATAATAATGTAAACACTTTTATACCTTAGATTATTTATAAATAAAAGGGTATACACTTTTATTTTAGGAAAAAATGTATTTACCACCCGGATATGGTCATAGGAAAAAAATAACAAAAAAAAAAATGTCGCTTTTTTTGCAACTTTTTCTGTTGCATTGTGTCTGAAGTCGCTTAAACTACCACCCGGCTTCGTTTTCGGTAGCAGTCTTGATATACTCTATATAACAAAATATTTTCTATACTAGTGTTATTTATATTATTTTTGATTTAATTTATTTATTTATTTAATTTCTTATTAGTATTTAAAGTATAAGTCACTACTTTATGATGATGGCTGGTAGAGTAACATAATAGTAAGATATAATATTGTGTCAATGTCCAAAAGGCAAGATAAAGATACGAGTATAAGTATAATAAGCTTTAGTGCAATTCAAGTATAATAATATGTAGCAGAATATTTGAGATGATTACAATCATACCTACAAGATATGTAAACGTTGAATCTGAAGCACGATGGAAGTATGTTCTAACCAAAATATTATCTACAAAAAGTCCTTAGCATTCGTAACTAACATTTATTATCACAGAATCATTGATACAGCAAGCATTAATAAAAACAAAATTATTTATCACAAAAAATTAATTATCACATCCTGAAGACTAATTTGTTGCCTCTTTAGTATAATGGGAGCGTAGGTAAGTTTTTATTCCCAGAATTTGATCAAATTAGCTTTTAATTAATAAATTTACCTTAACGTTTAAAATAAGATTCCCAGAAAGATACCAACCTTTCTCTCTCCCTTCTTGATTTTGCTCGTGGTCTAATAATAGACTGCCTGAGTGGCGTAGGTGTAAAATGGTACGGTTTCAAAGCTGATCGAATTCCGAATCTCAGGGTCGAATTCCGGTTCGGGCAAAATTTTATTAGATTTTTTTATTCGTTATCGTCCTTTCGAACGACATTTAGTCTATATGTAATTGATTAACATAATATTAAAAAAAAAACTATAAATATACCAATTGCACTTAAAATAAAACAAATCCGTTCATCAGTAAGTCCATAAACACTCATAAAACTTCGGGAACCTTACTTGTCAACAACAGTTTTGTCATGCACATTTCCAATCGCATCAGATCTCCTATAGGCATCACTGCGACAGGTCCACTAACCATGCTTTGTAAATATGTTAGGTCGGAATGTATTCGCAACATCTCACAGCAAATACCCGCGATTTGTTTTATTCAACCATAGGAAACGTTACATTTGTTAAACGATCAATTTTTAAATTGAATCTCACTGACATTTGCAGTGCTCTCTAGCGGGTTGATCGACCAGACGGACTGATAGGAAAGTGCAACTTAAAAAAGGATTTGTTCAATAAGGGCTAGTCTTTATAGTTTCTCCAGAATGTCTAGATAAGCTGCCAATTAATCAAGGAGATACTTGATAAGAAGAAAAGTTTTAGAACTGGATGGATTAATTCTTGACGAAGGTACATATTTAACTTGACAGTACAAGATATTGGAAAAAATATTATATGGGAATTATAAAGGAAAGAAAACATCGTAAGGAAATCTGCATGCCTTAGGGATTTGTAACAATTTTTATAACATGTAAAATCTGCCAACCTGTACTAGGCCAGCGTGGTGGTCTATATTATGGCCTAACCCTTCTGAATGGTATTTTCGATCGTAGAAGACGCCCGTGTCCTGCAATGGGACGTATATACGCTTGTACTGATGCATATAGGAACTGTGTTCCTGATATTTATTTGAAACCTGGTAATGAGTAAGAATCGTGCAATAATTACAACCAGGTAAAGTCGGATTGAACAGCAAGTCTACACTAACAAAGAAACCTAGGTGACCTCAGATTTCTACGCTAGATTATAACAAATGCGTATAATTATATAACATTAATCACAAAATGCCTTATAATTAACTGGTAATGAAATTGCGTTCTGTAAATTCGTTTTAAAGCTCCAAATAATTTCACGTATAGAAATAAAAAGAAATTAAATAGTAATTTGGCCGCGTTCGTTATAGTGTTTTAGAATAATAGGTCGAGATTTTTGGCGATAGTAAATTTTCCTTTGCGTGCACAAGAAATCGTGTTAATTTACAGTTAATATAAATTTGTACGTACACACGGTACATTTATTTTGTTTTAATTATCTACCACTAGTATTACCTACTCCTCCCACCTCCTGTCCTCTTCTACTCCTACCACGTGATGGACTAAACTAACACAATTTCACAGACAAAAAAACAGACTAGGACTACACGTCTGTTTAACTTACAAGCGTTAATCCTTTCGGAAATCGAACCCACGACCTGTGGGGCTAACAACTTACTTCTACGCCGCTCTGGACCCATCAATTATTTAACATACATACATACATAAACTCACGCCTTGTTCCCAGAAGGGGTAGGCAGAGGTGCCAGGGCACCCACATTTCGCCTTGTATGTTCCGTCCCACAATGTGATAAGTGGCGAGCCTATCGCCATATCGGGCACAAATTCCGGACTCTGGGCTGATACTGAATAGAAAAATCCAATATCACTTTTGCCCAACCCGGGATTCGAACCCGAGACCTCAGCTTTGTAACCCTACCGTAGTACAACTACGCCACCAAGGCAGTCAATTATTTCCATCCATCCATCCATCAGCCAAAGGAAGTCCACTGCTGAACATAGGCCTCCCCCAATGATTTCCACAGAGACCTGTTGGAGGCAGCCTGCATCCAGCGACGTCCCGCGACCTTTACCAGGTCGTCGGACCATCTTGTGGGTGGACGTCCTACGCTGCGCTTTCCGCTACGTGGCCTCCATTCGAGCACTTTCCGTCAGTCAATTATTTAATTCAACAAAAATCGCAGGTGCAAAACAATTTTGCATTTAATATACGTAAAAATTCCTTACGGAAGTCCCCAAAAACATAACAATACATACGTTCAACCGATCAAAAATGATAAGCAATAAATCAAAGACATACAACAGCACAAAACGTCCAGACTTCCAACCGCTATTAAACGAAGAATGGAAAATCCATTTTGAAAGACAAAAAGAATGAATCTCGCCTTCGGAACAATAACGGAGCATGTTCGACGGGATTTGTAAATATCGAGGCACCGCGGGTAATGCGAGACCGGCCGGGCATCGAACCGAAACTATACGTCGAAAAGCAATCACTGAACTAAAGCGGAATCATTCGGCGGCGCCCTGAGCCGGAACAAAAGCGAATCGCTTTGATCCGAGCGCTCGGTGACTATGAAATATCATGTAACTCGGAATTTTCATACTTTTTATTGCTAAGTATCCTTACTTAGCAACTTCTACTATCGATTTCACTCCTGAAATAGTAATAATTCAGATCTGTTTGGTTTGGACATATTTAAAGAGCCAGGACATCTTAGAATTAATTTATATATGAAATAATTTAGACTGTTTTCAGTTGTTAAAAAATGGTCTATGCCTTCTTTATTTACTATGCTACACTACTGCATTAGGGTATCCTGTAAAAGTAGATGTAAGTTTGGAAATAAATAAAAAAAATTAAAGCACTGCTTGAGAAAAAAAAAAAAAAAAAATTATTTCTTCGGCCTTTTTTCTTTCCATCCCTTCTGATTGGCTTGCAACACACATACACACTAAGCGTTATCGATATAAATAAAACTACAGTAGCCATTTATTATTATGTAAATGGTTAACTCTTTTCCTGTAGCCATTCACTAAGAAATGTTAACGGAATTACAAACTGTACCAATTTATCTGAACACAAAAGTTTATTTAATTAATCTACATTACGTCACTTGAGTAATCGCTCATTGAGTGACTTGTAGTCCAACAATGTAGTGCGCCAAACGTGCCACTCAGCGATTTGGCGCTGCGCCTAATGCGCCGCTAAATACCCACATTAAAACTTTCATTACTTACGTTATATTAAACAAGCGTATACACATCGGCCATTACAACGCGTGTTAGAGTGGAAACGATTTAATAATTCTCATGGATTTATGATGAACTCTCAACATGAATATTCGCTGGGATACAGCATTGATACTGAAAAAACAGATCTATTATTCCTGTAATTGTAAAATCCAGTGATGTTTGTTTTCAATAGAAATACCACTTTAATGCAACAGTTAATATTTTTATACCCATAATTTAATTAAATTAACATTTTTGTTGCAAGTTTCGAGAATTATGTTTACTTTTTTTCGTGCTGGTATAAAAATGAGAATAACTATTTGATTTGATTTTTGCCTGCTTTGTAGCAGGCTAACTAGGGAGAAATAGGTAGCAATCTAACGTCAGCCCCATTTACAATCCTAAGATATTTCTACATCCTGCGATAGATTTCTTTCGGGTTTGGGTGTTTATGACGCCGAAAAGTCTCTCGTAGTACCTGATAACCTACCACAAGACTCGATCTTAGTGTGGGGTCAAGACTATTTATGTGACTGATGGGTATTACTTATTATTTATTTATTATTTCTTATAAAATGTCCGTCCTTAACCCTTATGAATGGTGGCAGTAGTGTCGATGGAACATAGAGGCGCTGCAGATAGCTTCAAACAATGAAATGAAAGCCGCGCGATATTTCCATGCAGGCGCCGCCGGATTCATTCTATGCCTCGGATGATTGACACCGCGGAATTCACTTGTCAACTCTGTGGCCGCTTCTATAATAGCTTTGGATACTTTTTTGTATCGTTTGGGCCGATTTAATAGGTCAGGTGGTGATAAATAAGAAGTTTGCCTGAGTTGAACTTATAATTGCACGCTATCGAAATCTATCCTATTTCTTTAAGATACCTCTCTATACAAATAATATAATTTGGTGCCATACAAGGAAACGAAATTAATGTAATATGTAATTTCAAGTCCTTTGCGGGTAAAGTGTAAAGTAGGTTAAGATTGTACATTTAACCTTTGAACTTCCAAACAATTTCCTTAACATAATCATATTTTATCAACAATTACTGCTGACAGACTACTACAGACCTCTCCGTGTGTCAACTGCAAAAATACATAAAAATATCTCAAATTTTAGTTTCAACATACACTTTAGACGCAGGCCTCATGTGAAATCATAAACACAAAACACGAAAAGAACTTAACCAGTGATAAACCGATTGCTGCGATCAAGCGCGTCACATAAAGGCGCAACTTAGCGACACCGCCCACTTGGGTTTACTTAGCAGACTTAGAAGCAACTTGGTCGCCAACTATTCACTCAGCGGCCGATGAAGTAACTTGGCCGACTTAGCGCTGGCCCGCGAAACTTGTGGATGTGGCAAATCGGGCTCTATTGATGTGTGGTCGACGAAGGACCTTGGTTACCCTTCATGTGCCATTGAATTGGATGTCAATTTCTATTCAAAGGTTTAATATCGAACACTAGGTTAATTCTTCTAGATGTGTGTGTATGTATATCAGCTTATGAGGTGACCAACAGTTTATAATTGATAATCAATGAAAATAGTTGATTTTATAATGTATAAACTGAGCTTTCTAATGGACATTAGAATTCCTAAATCTCCCGCCAAACATCAACGTAAATGCACTGTTATGTTCCGGTTTAAAGGACATTGTAGCCAGAGTATCTTATGTCTCAGGATGGCGAGCGCAGTGGAATGCCAAGCATTTCTATCTAATTCATCAATCGGTGTTGTTTGGTTACCACCAGTTTTGGCGCCACGAGGATGTGTGTGTGTGTGCTACACAAAATATTCTACCTATCTATATATATAGCGAGCCTATCAATATGCTGGGTGCTTATTACCGGGCAACTCATCACAATTAACTTGCCGGATTTTTTAAGCTGAAAGTAATTTTATATAGCTTTGAATAACGAGACGAGTATGAAATTCGCCTGATGGTAAGCTATAATACCGCTCATGGACAGTAGCAAAACTAAACAAAGTCGATTACAAAGCAATGATTAGCATTCCACTGCGCTCGCCATCCTGAGACATAAGATGTTATGTCTCAATATATCCAGTAGTTACGCAAGCTAAAATATCCTTAAACCAGGAACTCAACAGTGCATTTACACTGCCGTTTGGCAGGAGAAATAGATATTGCGATGGTACCTACCCAGGCAGTCTCTCACATACTTATGAAACCAACACCAGTAAAAATTGTATAAAATAGACCATCTAAGTCCTCACGATTAACATCTTGTATCAATCAGTAATATGTCGAAGTAAAGTACAAGGCGACTCATCCTTCTCCAATAAGAAGCAAGTCTCAGTAAAACAGAGAAACTAGTGATTTAATTACCGCATCTACGCCATTCCTAGTTTAAAACTGGACAAGTAAGCGAACTGCGCTTTACTGTCTTTCAATGAAGCCTTGATGCGGTGACGTCCGCTTACAACTGCTTACTAGCAAGATTAAGTCATTTTCATGCATCGCCCATACAGTACCATTTCGCTTGGCTTAGCTTAAACGTTAGGATATTCAAAGAACTTTTAGTTTCTACAGATTCATGTGGTTGCAAGTTGCAAAAATTAAAGGTCGATACTCAAGATATACCCGTCGTAATGTGACAAAATTTTATATTTTAATTTTTATGGTGGTAGGTCTCTCATATTTGAGAGGCCACCTCGGTGAGTGCCACAGCAAAGTCTATTCCTCCCGCCAAACAGCAGTTTAAATTAACTGTTGTGTTTCGGATTAAAGGACATTGTAGCCAGAGTAACTACTGGACATAATGAGACTTTACATCTCACGTTTCAGGACGGCGAGCCCCAGGGAATGAAATCGTTGTTTGGTTTTGCTACTGTTCATGAGCGGTCGTATAGCGTACCATCAGGTGAAGGGCGAGCTCGTCTCGTTCATTCATTACAATAAAAAAAAACTGACAAAATGATCCACATGTATGTATCTGGTGCAGGTCAGGTATAGCTACCTGATTTCGTGCAGGCCGAGATGATTATGTTTGCAAGTGATAGATTAATGTACCAAACTGATATTTTACTTTCATAACAATATAATTATGAAGCGCAATGTAACCATTTACATACATACATAAATTTACGCCTTTCTCCTAGAAGGGGTAGGCAGAGGTGCAACCAGAACAGTCACATTTCACTACGTGTGTTCCATTCCATGATCAATGTAACCATTTTGTCGTCCTAAAGCAATTTAACTATGAAGAATATATCAACATCTTTGTTATCATCAAAGAATAACTATCTAAAGCTGAACATTCTAACATCTCTAGGCCAACATATTTAATGCTATTTAATACTTCTTAAATAATTAGTATTAAAAATAATAAAACAACAAGATAAAAGCAAAAGACTTTGATTTGACTACCCCCTATTATATTCAAAGTGATTTAATAGTCAATTACTTAGCTACATTAGAACCAACGACTTGAAAAATTACGCGAGGCTATTAAATCCAAAATTAAATTGAGCTTTTAAAATATGTTTACTAAACAAAGAGGATTAGTATCTTCATAATAATCCTTTCATAGAATTCTAATATTATTATAGATTTAACAAACCAATTAGTTACAGAAGTAGCAATGTTTTTTAAATTTATTTTAAAACTAAATAATTATCTATACCTATAAACCATTTATTTTGCTCCCACGTCCTGCGTCTTGCGTCGACACGTGAGAGCAAATATGGAGTTTGGTACTGCGCCATAGGTTTAAATACTGCCACTCGCACGCGGCGCGTGACGGCCAATGCGAGTGTGAGCATGTGCGGCGGGGTTCATAAATTTTTAACCGAGTGATGCCTGTAAATGTAATAAATGAGAAAAACTAACAAGGTGGGATTATATTAACGTAATAGAACCTAAAACAATGTTTTTATAAATTTTGGCTGTTTTTATATGCGGTTGTGCGCGATGAATTCAAAAACGGCTTAACGGTTTTCGAAGAAATTTGGTGTGGAGCTGTGTGAGTGAGTTAGCTCTTAGGCTACTTTTTATCCCGAAACATGTAATTTTCCCGTGGGATGTTTCAACCATTTCGAGAATATACGCGTCGGCTTATACAAATATACGAATATGAAAACACTCATGTTTCCATTCAGTCACAGTGCGACAGTTCAAATTCGCGTGTTTGTAGTAGAGTTTTGCTACACACTTGCGACTGCAAACTCATTGCATCAAAATGAAAGTTTTTTTTTTTTGAAGTGAAAACTTCTTTAGCGGCGTTGAGCACTTTTCTGTAATGGGTATAAAATCTTAAACTCGCGTCAGGACACGTGACCTGATCGAAAAAGCGTAGGACGGCAATGACGTCATCTTAGTAGGACGGATGGAGAGTAGACAGGTATCCCCTCTCTACAGCGCGGCGAAAATGTATGCCTGGGCCTACTGTTTCGTTTTTTTTTTCAGTTTCACCCACTTTTTCCAAAATTGTCCCATAGCCCCCCCCCCTGCCTTCCCCCACCCTTATTACGAAATAGTGCCTATTAGCCTCCCCACGAAACCTACCCCCCCCCCTCCCCTACCCCCACCCCGAAAATTTACCTCACCCCCCCCAATCCTATCTCAGCCAACATAGGTCGTAGACCCACCGAGTTTGGTATCCTCGGAACCGTCTTGGTGAGGGCTACAAATTGACCCCGCCAGAAATCCCAAATTACGCAAAAAATTACCCCCCCAAAAAAAAATATTTTACCTCCAAAAAATTAATTTAAGTTAGCCTCCCCACGAAACCTTCCTCCCCCCCCCTCCCTTACCCCCACCCCGAAAATTTACGTCACCCCCCCAATCCTATCTCGGCCAATATAGATCGTAGACCCACCGAGTTTGGTATCCTCGGAACCGTCTTGGTGAGGGCTACAAATTGACCCCGCCAGAAATCCCAAATTACGCAAAAAATTACCCCCCCCAAAAAAAATATTTTACCTCCAAAAAATTAATTTAAGTTAGCCTCCCCACGAAACCTTCCTCCCCCCCTCCCTTACCCCACCCCGAAAATTTACCTCACCCCCCCCCCAATCCTATCTCGGCCAATATAGATCGTAGACACACCGAGTTTGGTATCGTTGGAACCGGCTCGGTGAGCTCTACAGATTGGCCCCAACCAAATCCCCAAATTCCTCCCTCTCTCCCCTAAAATATTTGTCCAGGCATAACTCCGTCATTTCTTAAAGTAAACCCCCCGTGTTTGGAGTCAGAGGAATCGTCTTGACGAGCTCGATAATCGAGAGCAGGCAAAATACGATTTTTCTTATTTTTACTATGGGATCAGGCTGGGGCAGCAGTCTAAAATTATATGTAATTTGCAATCTGTACCCACGGTCTTCCCCCGGTATTTTTGAAGTGAAAACTTCTTTAGCGGCGTTGAGCACTTTTTCTGTAATGGGTATAAAATCTTAAACTCGCGTCAGGACACGTGACCTGATCGTAAGACGAAAAGCGTAAGACGGATGGAGAGTAGACAGCTGTCAGTTAGCTGTCAGTTTATAAAGCTTTGATGAATTGCCAATGATTTTGAGTGGAGATTTCAACATAAACTTCGCAGACGATAAAAATCAACTATTAATTGAATTTTTAAATAATGAATTTGGTTTAACTATGTCGAATGATCGCAATCTTAGCACAACGAAATACAAAACTACTATTGATGCGGTCTTTATTAGACATTTAAATAGGTTCGAATCAAAACTGTTCGTTTCTTACTTCAGCTACCATAAACCTATCGTATCAGTTTTAGAGATTGGCGATGATAGTTCTGGTAATGATGATGGTGAAAAAGTCGTTGAAATTATGGATCAAAGTTGATTTTTCGGAGAGATAAACTTTTTAATGTAAAATAATTGTAATAGTTTTAAAGTGTTAAATTTTTAATGTAATATAAATTGTCATGTTTGTGTACGATAGCGCAATAAATGAATATTGTATTCTACCACATAAATGATAGTACTTTTATACTGATAAAGCAATTGGTGCAAAATTATTCCCTAACCCAGTGATTCTCAACCTTTTTTTTGTTGCGGCACATATTTAACGATTTCAAAATTTGGCGGCACACACAGAAAAAGATGAATATTATTTACTTACTACAACACTGCATAAATAGTTTATGACAAACATTTTAAATATACGAAATAAACTAATATATACTACAATAATAACTAAACGTTAATTAGGGGATTAATTACAGAAATGGATTACGAACCCAATCAAATTTCTTAATATCTAATTTTGGGAAATAATGAATAATTCTCTCCTCTTATGTTGTCAAATGATCAACAACAATTATTAATTTAATAGTTTTATAACTGTCTTTAGGGACTGACTCAAACTTTTCTAAATTGCCTTCCTGAGCTTTATTTTTCCACAAAGTTATTTGTTTTTTGAATCCCACCAGCATATCGGTTGAGTTTAAGATATTTTTATTAGGCCCTTGCATACTTGAATTGATGTTGTTAAAAATAACAAAAATAGCTGGCTTACTTATCAATCAGTACATGTAAATAAATTAATATTAAACCGAATCACATACATTTGCCAATTTTAACGAAAGAAAAGGTGCAGTAACTACTATGCAACACCTTGTGAATCCCTATGTTCCTATAACTAAAACAACACGTTTTGTACGCAGAATTGGCAAGTGTGCGCCGACTTGAGACATATTCCTATTGCTATGCACGCCGCTTCATCATAATTTGGCACTAAGAAAAAACGCGTTGCAAAGCAAATAATAAAATATATTTTTTTTTTTGTGGATTTAAATACATATTCATGTTAAAAATATTTTTCTTTTTAAATGATATAATTTAATAATATTAACATTATTATATACTTGCAAAATTTAGCGGCACACTTTTGAAATTTGGCGGCACACAAAAGTGCCGCGGCACAGTGGTTGAGAATCACTGCCCTAACCATTCCAAAATATCAAACATGCTCAACGTTAATAATCAAGTTTTCACTTCTGCCGGCACTCCCGGAGTGCAACCCGTCTTTTTTTTTTTTTCAATTTTCTCGCTTGTATTCGAAACTATTTCTGTCGAATTCTGTATTTTTCTAGACACCCAATCAAAGAGTTTGTACGGAAAACATCAAATATACCAAAAACCCAACAATCCGACGGCTGACAACAGGCAACACAACAAAAGCAACTCTGTTACTGACAGACACAAGTTTCCTTTCAATTTGTAGACAATCCAAACGCACGACCAAAATCTAACTGCGAAATTAGGCCAATTGTGAACGAGCGGTCCACGTGCGAAACAATAGGAGGCTGGTAGTTCGTTTGCGCGTTATTTAACCCGTATAGTGTACGACAGGCCTAATTTGCGATACTCCACACATGCCCGTGGTTTGTCAATCACGATTCATGTGGAAGAAAGCACACGGTAATGGGCCAGGTTTGATTTTACTTAAAGGAAAGATTATAGTTAATGATTGAGGTTTGATTTTGACAGAATATTCTTCGATAGCGACTACTGTACACTGTGAAAGTACTCTACTCTACCGATGGTAGTTTTTTTTTTTTTAAATTGCAGTCAATAGCAAGATTGGCATGCCGTTCGCCTGATGGTAAGCGATACGGCCCCTTATGAACCGTAGCAAAACCAAACAGCACGTTGAATTACAAAGCATTGCTTGGCATGCCACTGCGCTCAGTATCCTGAGACATAAATCCGACCACGAGGCATAACTATATTTCGTCAACAGAAACTCTTAATGAATTACATGGTGCTTATCATGTTATAGGTCTCTCCGGCAAGGAATGAAACTCCGGTCACTCGCATACTGGCGGGGATATTTACCATTATACCACCGAGGACTTTTAAGTAGAGCCATTTTGTAGTATAACGTAAAAAAAACAATTACTTTTAGCTTGAAATAACAATTTAATCGAAGACTTTATATTACCAGAAATATCAATGTATACTACTTGGAACAGATCTAGTTTATTTGATTGAAAGCTTGTTGAAATCGATCCAAATTCTCCCTCCCACCTTTCGTCTAACTCGTCTCTCCATTTTATATGATTTAGGGAGTATATACAGAAACATATATCAGATTTAAAGTAGCAAACGTTCCTGGAAAATTTCATTAACATCCACATCAAACGCAGTCGAAGTTCATAACCTTTATTGTTTAGAATTCACACAAATCTCTGTAAATTGAGATGTTATAATATTTCTAAAAACCAGTGTAGAGAATGTGACTAAATTGGAGTGTAATATTAGACCGAACTTGCTTTTTATTACAAGTACTTGTACCAATACAATACTTTAAACAATTATGTCTTTATTTATCACTACATAGTATAAAACAAAGTCACTTTCTCTGTCCCTATGTCCCTTTGTATGCTTATATCTTTAAAACTACGCAACGGATTTTGATGCAGTTTTTTTAATAGATAGAGTGATTCAAGAGGAAGGTTTATGTGTATAATACGTGCATATTATTGTAGAGAAATCTATATGCACCCGGGCGAAGCTGGGCCGGGCCGCTAGTAGATATTATAAATATTTTAGTTATTTTATTTATTTTTATTTTATTTATTTATTAGGTCCTTAGTTATAGGATGTTTTGTCCCTTTTAAACGACTTTTAAATTCAGTTTGAACGAAGAAAACAAACATTCGATTACTAAAATTAAATTTCATGAATAAAGCCGTTAGTCATTGGTCAACTAACATTACAATGATTCGTAAATCTGTCCTGCATTGTTTACACTTACCTACTTCTCTTCTTCTCTGGCAAATCAATGCACCATTTTTTCCTCCTCAAACAATATCCACAATTTGAATGACCTGCACGAGGTAAGGACAATATCATCCAAACAGACTTATAAGTAATTCCCTATTTGTGTACTGCCACATAATCTAGCATCATTTCTCAATTCTCTACAACTCAGTACAGTCTAAAGCCCCTAAAACTATGAAGGAACTCCGGGCGTGGCATTAGCTTGTTTGCGTTGCGTCCACGTGTGCACCTGTTTCGTACTGATTAGAGGCCGCTGGACGACAGACAATACCACTCGCTGATACAGGCACACCACTGTTTTGTGAATGGAATTTGGAGTTCATAATATGCTAAGAGAGTTTGTCTTACACTAGATAAAGAACTACCATAAGGAATAATGTATTCA
Source organism: Hyles euphorbiae (assembly GCA_023078785.2). NCBI lineage: Eukaryota > Metazoa > Arthropoda > Insecta > Lepidoptera > Sphingidae > Hyles > Hyles euphorbiae. The sequence goes on from CM041049.1 coordinate 778,414, forward strand.
CTAGCCATTATCTAAATAAATGCTGAAATTAAACATAAAATCCGCAAAAGGGCAAATGGGTGATTTAATAATATAAACAGAAGTGTTATCAATTGTCCGTTAAATAAAAAAATACCTAAGATTTTTTGAGCATAAGTAATCTTAGAAAATTTTGAATTTAAGGATGTATTTTTAAGCCTAAAACCAAAAAGCCTTAGCAGTCTGAATAATAAAACATAATGCAACCAATTTTACTTATTAATGTACTACATACTTCAAACATGCGATGAACTTTTTATCAATAAAATGATGAAGTCAAGTAACTCACCGTGGAGTACTCATTTCAAAGCGCTATCGTATGGAATCAGTTCAAGAGTCTAATAGATCAAAGGGGTTCACACAAGATTGAATGTGACGTCATTGAATACGGGCAAAGGTTGCAGCAGAGATTTCGTGTCTTGCTGCAAAATTTCTGTGTAACCTGTGTTGCAGCTTCACTTTTCGGGGTAAAACCTTTATGTCTTTTGAGTCAAAAAGCACCAAATGTAAAAAGTATGAGATCAGTCATGAAGTCAAATGGAATAAGATTTTCGTATACGTTTTAGGAGCCCGAAATCCCGAAATCCCGAAATTCCAGTTACTTTCAAGGAGAAAGGATTGAGAAAAAAGATTTTTAAATTGTACAGTCAGCAACATAAGTCGCTACACATTCACGAGAATTGGAATTGCCTTATCATCCAAAATAATAATTATTTTCAATATTGTATGGCACTTCTCGGCATAGCTGACTTTACTTGGTTATATTTTACGACTACAGAGTAGTACGTACAAATTTTAATTCATAAAATGGTTATCAAAAAATGTGAAGTATTCAACGACTTATGTTGCTGACTGTACTTGAATTTAAATTCTACAATAAATGTGTTCATTCCCGCGATTTATTGTGAGACAACGAAGTATCATTGTTCCATGGGTCTTACACCTAGGATTAATTTACTTATAACAAAAATTAACCTAATTGGAATCCTCGGCCAAAGATATTGACCCAATTGGAGTTTAAGAGATATTTGGAGGACAAATCCAAACTGGCGAGCAAGTTGGGAATCCTGAACAGAGCCAAGCGGTATTTTGCGTCGGGTCATATATTAACGTTTTACAAAGCGCAAATCCGAACCCTCGTGCAGTATAACTTTCACCTCTGGACAGATGCCCCAAAACACCTGCTCGTCTCACTTGACTCCTTGCAGCGACGAGCTTGTCGAATAAGCGATGATCTCAATCTCACCGACAAATTGGAACCGTTATGGCTGCAGAGGCAATTCCGATCTCACTGAGTGTTTTATCGTCTGTTCCATGGGGAGTGCTCTGAGGAGTTGTTTAAAATGTTACCACCGTCGCCCTTTTACCATCGCACCAAACATCACCGCAGTAGAATTCATTCACACCACCTACGGCACATTTCCACCGTTCTTTCCTACCACGCACGTGCTAGCTCTAGAATTAACTCCCTGCATCGGTGTTTCATCAGCGCTATGACCTGTCCTTCAAACGAGGCTTAAAGATATTATTCTCCTGAAGGTATGCTGCGACTTTGTTATGCTAGTCCCCTGGCACTGCAGAGGTCCATGAGCAGCGGTAGCCGCTTACCATCAGGCGGGCCGTTAGGTCGTCTGCCTACAAAGGTAATAAATAAAAAAGTTTATCTGAATCATTTGTGTTGTAGGCTATGATACTAACAGTATAGCCTAAGCCTATGACCTAGCCTAAGTATTATGACGGTTCAGTTTCAATGATTTCCAAATTTCAAAATGTTGAGCAATATATTTCAAAAAATAAAGATTAATGCATCCAACTGAATACCATCTCAAATAAAAATAAATTTTTCTCTAATAGTTTTTATTAAAAGCTTAAGTGACATAATGCAATAAAGTTGTACTCCGTGATTGAAGGCAAAATATGAAAAGTCAAGTCTAGGCTTATTGCTTTCAAAGAGAAATATAAAGGTTTTCGACGGTCACGCTGACTCCACGAACCGTTAATACTCAAGCTCTTTTACGATGAACATTTTTATATTATTTTTCAGACACGCAAGTGTATTCAATAGAATTTTTTGAAGTACCTTCACAATTTCAGTGAGAGTTGCCAAAAATAGACAGATTGTTCAAGACAAGTGTACGAAGTGTACTTAAATGCGAAGCAATACCTTTATTCCACGTTCGCCTAGAGCAGGTTAATGTACTTTATTTGTTAAATTATTGTTGAAATATTTCAGGTTAATAAATGTATTTACAATATTTCCACAGTATACGTAAGCGATAATTTAAAATGCTTTCATGTACACAAAGTATTATTTTGAAATATCATATTTTAACAAAGTAAATTAAAGGTAATAATTGTATAAATATAAACCGAATAAAAATACCATATAAGCTGAGGGCCAGCTGAACCAACATAATTAAAGTACAACGCAAACTACAAACACACGCTGACACACACACACTCTCACAAACAAACACACGCACTCATAAGAATTTTTGCTTTATAATATATGCTTGTTTGTTAAAACTTATAAAGCGTAGACTGTTTGATACCAACCCGCATTAGGCCAGCGTGGTGGAAAATATGACCTAACCACTCTCAATCGTACTCTCGATTGTAGAATAGGCCCGTGCCCTGCAGTGGGACGTATATGGGCTGATACAGTACAGTACAGTACAGATTGATGATTGATTGATTGATTGATTGATTGAATAAAGAAGGGCTGGGTTTTCTGGCACAAGTATCTTGATACTTGATAGAATGCTCCAACCTCTATCATATCAATAATGTTTCTTAAGTATCCTCATCCTAGATAAAAATAAAAATATTAGCAATCTTTAATTTAATCCATATTACCCAAAAGAACTAATTACTCGTCACCATCATAAATATTAATATCATCAGCCACTACAAAACCCAGACCATCTTCAATCCATCCATGCAATTACTCACCATATTTCAGCCAACATAACAAACTTTCGCTCCAAAAAGCCTATCTCAGCGCCTGACCTGGTACATAAATCGTGCCAGAAGACCTCACAAGGCAGCCAGTAGAATTATAGCGTCCATAAAGTCACCTGATGGCTGGATAAGTAGACTAGATGTAAATAGAGGCACGGCACGGTGGCAATAACGGTGCTTTTCACACCGTACCACTGCCAGCATCTTAATTTGAATAACAAAGGCTCTTGCATGTGGTTGAATAATTAACTGTGCTACGTAATATGTCGCTAGATTGTACATTTGGGAGTTTGGCACCTGGTTGCTTTGTTTACGTTGTTTTTTTATGGGTCTCTTGATGGGTTTTGGTGGCGAGGTGTTAATGCAATTTTCTCGAGGTTGTTAAGGTTAGAGGGTTGGTGTAATTTTGAATACTGTGCATAGAGACTAACTTAGTCTAGTACGTGACACTATTTTAGAGAAGGTTACTATGAACGAAAAGTGAGATTTGCTTTACGAATACGTTATTATAAATGATTTCGAAAAGTGGTTCTAGTTTAGTCTTAAATAAAGCCTTTGTACGTTTAATAACATTGTCGTTGTGTTTTATTTTATAAATGAGGTAGTCAACGGCTCGACTAGTACCGAACGATCTATCTATGACATTTCTGAGAATAGTTACGAATATATTTGACATGTACTACAAAAAAGGAGTAAATAATAATACAAAGAACATTTCAAAACAGTATTACAGTGTAAAACATTCAAGCCTTAACTCGGCATTATTCAGAGCTTCAGAAACAGAGCGTAGTAATCCTGAGAATGCGGTTGACGAAACACTGTCAATACGTACGAATAACATACATGTACACACAAATGTATTCCCAAAAGTAGGAGAATGATCGGATAGTGCAGCATGATATTGTCACTGCGAGCGAAAATCCAATACCTGACAAATATTTCCTGGAATTAATCACAAAGTAGATTGGCAGACTTGTAATTCAAACAATACGAAGCCTATATTCGCTGTCAATAAACAGATGCAGTTATATTAGATCCAATGACACGTGCTGTTACAATGGCTATTTCTGTAGAGAGGAAATAATATAGTGAAACATGCGGAAGTTTAAACATGTTCTAAATGCAACCGAAATCAACTGCAGAACAAAATAAATGGCAAATATCACTTGGATCATTAGCATTCGTTTCAGAATCTCGTATTGAGATATAAATCATCCTTCATAGTTACAAGACACATATAATACGCAGTAGCAGAGCAAATTCACTTAATAACCCCGCGAAACATTACAAAATTCAATACATACCCGTATATGATTTTATCAGCGCGCTCCAGCAGTTGTTCCGAGACCCACATCACGTATTATAAAATTAAGTTGCCGTATGGCCCCGAGACGTCCAAACAACGCGGAACTTTCGACCGCTACTTTTATTTTGTATTATGTCATATTCCCCTCAGTTCACTCTTTTAAAATTAATAGACAATATTTGTTTTCAACTTTCAGCGCTGCAGTTTATTGGATGTTGTTTGCAAGTCTTATAGTTTTATAGTGCGCTACTGACCGACACTTTGTTTAAGTCTTGCTCGGAAATGCGATGGTGTGTCTTAAAATATAATTCATAATATTTTTTATCTAATATGTACTAATAAAGCTTAAAGTTACTGGTTAATGGAGCATATTTATGTATAGTTTAGGTGAGAACTGTTGACACAAAGCTCTTGATATGAGCCTGAAACAGGATTTTGAAGACGAGAAGAGAAGTCTAGTCTTGAACAATATTTAAAAGCTCACTTAATTTATTATATTGGTTTGATAAATATATGTAGCCCATGATATTGTTACCAGCAGGTTATAAACTAGTCTATACCTGAGAGAATGTCAGAATCTCACCAGGAATACAAATATACACAAAAGCGATAAAAAAAAGCGTGAACCCGGAACAAAAACCAACGCCCTTAAAAAAGGCACTAAAAATTACTTACAAGAATCTTCGTGTATAGTTTCCACCAATAAATCATTGTGCAAATACAATGTTGAATAAACGCTTGGTAAAGAGATCGTTCAATTACTGTCACATTAATATTCTATTAGAATGATCTGCAATGCAGGATCCATTCATCAATTTCTTACTTAGCAAAGTCGATAAGTTAACGGTTTTCATTTTGTAAATTTAATTTCAGCTGTGTGACACTTTACCGGCGCGTAGAGATTGGCTTGAGTCGATAAATTTTGTTTTATTGCTTTTATTTTGTGGTGCTCTGTAAGTCATTTTTACTCACACGAAGTGAATACAATACATAATGGTAAGTAGCAAGTAGAGTGTATGTCCAATGTCGCTGAATGCAGGCCGTTTTCAACATGTTAGGTTGATGATTTGGAGATCAATGGGGTAGGCGTATGTTTAGCAGTAGAATTCTTGTGGCTGAAGCGAGAGGAAGAAGTAAAGTGTAATATAAATAGAGAATTAAATGCAGAAAGATGATTACCACAGCTCCAGACGGTAAGTGCAATAGAATTACAGCATCTATTGGAGAATGAAAGATGGCTAACACCTTCCGATACCACAATGCTATTTGGGTCCATTTGGAACGGCCATTTGAATTTACAAAAGTCATTGTTCATGGTTTGTTACGGCAAAAACTAGATTTGAAGTTTAGAACATAAGAGAATCAAATACATACAATACTGTATTTGGGTAAAAGAGTTGTTAACTGAATAACTATCAATAAATAAATTTCAATGTTTACAACTTACAAATAAATTAATTAATAAGGTCGTAATTAAAAATATTGTTTCTAGACCACCACTAACATAACAAAAACTTTCTACAAACATAACCTCACATCCATAATACCCTATTTATACCCCTCTGCATTGTATCTTGTACATTATCGACAAGAGTATTGAGGCGACGTCCCTAGCCGGCGGCAATGCGGCATCGTTAATCAGAGTCACCAGTGTTAATATCACAAATATTTATCAGTGGCCAACAGAGCAAATGAAAATATTCATTTGCCGGCCGGGTCGACAGAGATATTAATTATTCTTATAGATAAAAGCAAACGCACCGATATTGTCATTAAAGTTTCACATGTGGGTAATGCACATGGTAAAGTACATCCCATCAAAAACATCCTGTAAAAAAATTCCAAGTCTCGCAGCTCAGGTTTTCTACCGCAAAAAGTTGTCAGATGCATGTAATACCAAGTCGATTAATTTATTTAGTCCTTAAGGGACCTTCTATATAAAGTTATTACGTTAGTTATTACCATATCAATCTTAAAAATTCTTTACGATTTAAATAAATGGATCGACTTGGCCATCGCATGATAACATAATGTATCGTACAATTTATACATAATGCTGCTGGCCAAGTCGATCTATTTATTTAAATCGTAAAGAATTTTTAAGATTGATATGGTAATAACTAACGTAATAACTTTATATAGAAGGTCCCTTAAGGACTAAATAAATTAATCGACTTGGTATTACATGCATCTGACAACTTTTTGCGGTAGAAAACCTGAGCTGCGAGACTTGGAATTTTTTTACAGGATGTTTTTGATGGGATCTCACGTCTTTTTGTAGAGTCCTACTTTTTTCCTTTTCGGTACTTCTTACTTCTAGAATATCACTAACGATTTTTCTTAAAGCCTCTGTCTTATGGATTTTTCTTATTTTTGTAGGCATCAATTTATTACAAATATAGCGGATTTGATTATTAATGTTCTTTCTTTCATTGTAATTGATATTTTCGAGCTATTTAGTCTATTTATTTGCAAGGGCATGTGACATGCTGAATACACCATTTCCTTCTCTATATCCCCTCCTGTTATGCCTCATATATATAGATATCTATCTACAACTATTATTCCATTATATACGGGTACAATGATTCATTAACTGCAAATGTAACTTTGTAATCCTATACATTTATATGGGATTACAAAGTTATCTGCACCGCCGCTCATGCCCGTCAAGGTTAAAATAGTAATACAAATTGCCCTTAGTGCGACCGAAATGGCCATATTTAACGGATTTCTAATGCATCCAAACGCGCCACGTCATGTCAACTACTAGTTGACAGTTGGTCTATCTAGAAAACTAGACACAAATTATGAAATGTTTGAATTTTCCCTTACTGTAGACACTAAACACTAATTATATTCTAAATTTGAAGGTTCTATGTCTGCTAGAAGTGCCTTAGACTTTTGATGATCGGTCAGTCAGTCAGTGAGTGACAAAATTAAGAAAGTTTGACTAGTTACAATTCTTAAACTACTGGTTCAAATTGAATGAAATTTTAAATATACCGTGTTTACACAATGCCTGCTTAGTAACTGAAAATTCAGGCTTCATGCTTTAGCCACAACGAAGTTATAGGGGGTTGAAAATGGTCTGAATTGCTTCGAGAAAAAGGATGTTACGGCCTATAGCTCGACTTGGACGGGGGCTCGGCCGCGCCCCCAGATTATGTTAATCGCGATTGTAATGAAATGATTTGTTTGAATTGTTCATGGCAGTGATAATTTCCAGGTGAAGTGGGAGAAACATTCATCTCCAAAAACAATAGAAATATTGATGATAAAAGTGAGAAATTGATACTCTAGCTTGCTTACATACTAAGCCCGTGGTTGCAGTTACTATTGAAAAATCAACTCATGTAAATACGCTACAACATGTTTTACACATTGAAGGAGAATCGGTGTTTGGTAATAAAATCTATAACTACTACCATTGCCCAGTCTTAGAAATGGGATATTATAATTAGGAAACATTCCGCAATGTATATATTTTATTACAATAACATGTTGAGCATTACTTCAAAAGTATGGCCCATGAATGCAGCAAATGTAGGATTACACAACATTGGAGCTGAAAACAGTTTTTTACTATTAAAAAACAAAGTAAAACGATCATGATTAATTATATTTCTCTAGACAGAAATAAATTCTTACGTGAACAAAGGTATCTCTACAATATGCAAAATGCAGTTAATCACATTCCAGCAACAAGCTTGGATTTAAAACGAGAAAAAAATTCACAGACAAGTTTTCCCAATAAATAATTCAAACTGTTATAATTTCGGGAAAATCTGATTACATAAAGGTATGAATTGAAAGAAAAGTCCGCTCGAGTCACAGATTAAGGAATTAAGTCGCGGATATCACTCGCCAAATCTTTTCCTTGTTTATATAATGCTAGGTTAATGGCGCCGTTTATTATTTATATTGCAAAGCGCAGTTAAATTAAAAAAGAGTCTTTTTCTTAATTCTTATGTTACAAGACAATTATTAGGTTTATCATGTTGTTACAAGCCAGTGTCAGAAGTAAGGCCTACTGGGTATTATTTTTTTACCCCATTATGTTGTCAATATCTTCCAACCCGACGAATGGCCTTAGAATTGGAAAATAATTAATAATAAGCTTGCTTAACTATTGAATTCATCGTAATCTTCAATATTTTAAATTATAACCCACAAACAGCTTCTCGGAAATAAAGCTCTCAGAAACTATTAATGTACAGGCAACTATTGAAGCGCATTCTCTAGTAGATTCCATCTATTCTTTGATAAAACTCCGAATGAAATTTGCAAATGGATCCAAAGTTAAAGGTGGAATTGTGAAAGAAATTGATTAATTCCTCGCAGCCGGACATAAAAACTGTAACGGGATTATCTGGTGAATATAATTCTTGATGTTTTTCAACGTAAAAACTTAGCTAATTTAAATATTGAATTCATATTTTTTTGTACAGTCTCGGCCTAAAATCTATGTCATACAACGTGCCTTGACATTTAGATGGACTATCGACTAAAAAGAAGTGAACTTCTATTAAAGATTCATTGAAATTAGTTTTTGTCCAGATACTTATTTTAAAGTCCTTTAATGTAATTTCATCGTAATAGTATTTTTTACGTTACATTTTATAAATAAAATTCAAAAACTTTCAATACACTAGCTTATCCGAAAAACCCTGATCTAAACAAAATAAATGTATACATGTAAAACTTGAGGTGACGAACGCAATTGACGGCATAAATCTTCATTTGGCAGACAAAGGGCGACTTTGATGAACAAAGGTGCGAGTTGACCTCCCCTGTCGCCCTCTCCCCCTTCCCCACCTCTCACCCCCGCCGTCGCCCATAAAGATAAGCTGAACAAATAACAACGATCACGTAAATGGCCGGGTACCGCACCTAAACGTCGCGTTTACGCATGGATCTATAACACTGACTTAAGGAAACCAATGGCGGAATCAAAAGATATACGAGTATTTATTTAGGGTTTGATAGGGGATTTAATACCGAAGGTAGCTTTGAAAGTATGGAAACTATAAGTTTCAATTTTATAGGTAGGTCTCTTATGTGTGGGCCGCCTGGGTAGATACCGATTTGATAGACATTGTAGCCAGAGTAACTACTGGAGATATTGAAACTTAACATGCTATGTCTCATGATGGCGAGCGCAGTGGAATGTCAAGCATTGCTTTGTAATTCAAGGTGTTATTTGGTTTTGGACTGTTCATGAGCGGTCGTATTGGTTACCATCCAACGTACGGCATTCTCACTACGCCATTTATTGGAATAAAAAACTATTGGCGATATGCAATACAGACTTGCTGAAGTAATCATTTGAAAACGTATGTAAAATTTATGTTTTTTTTTTTATTACCGCTATAGGCAGGCGAGCTAGCGGTCCGCTTTATAGTACGTTGCTACCGCTATAGACCTTTCTACATCAAAGATCCAGCACAAAATAGTCGCTGCCTACCTGTCTGGGTCCATGAATATATACAGGGTCAACACAGAATGTGAAAATTTGCGTAATTTAATAAGCACGTTCCTAAGATGGTCAGTAACTGGCTGGAAACAAATATACGTTGTTATAAGTTAAGCCACCTAGAGGTACAATACTCCTCCAGCATTTACTCTCATTTCATTCCGTTTATTATCAGTACATATTGATTCATTAAAATATACCTCAAATATCAATACAAATGGAGGTTTGTTACAAAATCCTCGAGAAGGCAACATTGCTGATCAAAGGAGAATCGCGGCGTATTCATCGAGCTCAAACGGAACACGTAAAAATGTAAACACCGTGTTTTGTACAACAAATTAAATTAGGGGAGGATGGAGATGTTTCACGATGTTAGGCTGGCTTTACGTAGAATTGTATTATTTTATGATATTTACAAAAGGCTCTAGGTAAATCGACTTCTAAACGTTTTGTCGTGATACAACTTTAGATTTTAAGTTAGACCTACAGACATTACAATTTTACTACAGTTACCATAGAGTATTGTATATGAATAAGCAGGTTTGAAAATGTCTGGCAGGATAGTAAATTTTTTTACAATAATTCAAGTTAATACGTTCTACTGCTGGTAAGTCTCTCATATGTGCTGTTCATAAATTATTGAATTTCCAGGAATATTGGCGATAATTGGCAATAATAATTTGCTAACGGTGGCCTGTATTCCTGGAATCGATATTTCTATGATCGGAAGACAGAAGCGGTATTGGCCTTCGGCAATTTCCTTTACGGTAGAAAACAAGACCACACATTTATCATTTCACGTCGGTTTTCTGAGAAACGGTAGTACCAGCCCATTAGAGCCACCTTATTCCTGATGTAGTTCAAGGTAATTAAATGACCCTACATGTATTTTGATTTAAACTTTTCTTGATTGTAATGAGTCCCGTAGCCTAGCGTACGCGCTTACCTTGAATGCATTACAATAAACTATCTCATACATAATACAACATAGATAAGATACATCAATATTGTAATAAGGAACGATAAAATCACCTCGTAAAACCAACTGAGTATCCAGCCTAAATCCAGATGAAAAATCGACAAAGAACGTGACTACATTACCAAGGTACATCTTAATTTTTAACATTTTCCACGAATTTCTGTTTATAAAGCGTTTGTCTCGTTTATCATTCAAATTGTGTATCGAAAGCATTCGCCGAACGATTTTCAATTCTGCTTATTTTATCAATTATCGTTTTCGTTCCACGTTTCAGACGAAGCCTACTCGACAGTTTGGTATCTCCACGGAATTGGTTTTTGCCCAATAAAAATATATTAGCAGAGGTGTAAAGTTACATTGATTTGTGACTTTCAGTATTACTTTTTATATTCAGAGAATATTTAAAAGCAATATGAGCAATACTGACAGAATTAAGCTATTTGACAATATCATAATTCATTTAAATAACACCCAACCTTCACATACATAATCCTGACCCCACACTTAAATCAAATCTTGTATCGTGGGTATCGGAAACTGCGAGAGACTTTTTTGTGCCACAAACACCCAGAACCGACTGAAATATTTTATGGGCGGCACAAACATTTCTCGAACCCGCAGCCTCTTGTAAGATGGCGTCTAACCGACTGCGCCACGGAGGCTGTCATCAGAATACATGGGACACATACGGCTAGATAAATAGTGTGTGTGCAATTCACACACGTCCGAAGTTAAATTTCAGAAAGTAGCCTACGAGTAAATAAAACAAATTAAGACTATAAGAGGTATTATATTTACAGTTCATATATTAGAATAACTGTTAACTTGAATTCTATTTCATTTACCGCTGACAGACACGCATGGCAGGCATTTATTTTTGAATAAGTTTGGCTTTTTTGTGTGTCGCTTTTTCATTACATAGAATTTTCAAATCACAGAGATGATGAGAAATTTAATTTCAGGTATGCAACGAAAAATAATTTATTTCCAGAAATATAAATGCACAATATCGTATCCCATTGAGCGGATTCCAACTTTTAGCTATAATTACAGAATTAATCCTTAATAAGCCAGGATATTTGCGAGAGATAATCATCTACGGCAATATTCTGTATAAAATGGCACATCATTAACGCATTTCAACGTTACTCACAAAGCTTTATATAAACTACAAATTAAAACTATTTATTTAATCCATTGACTGCTTCACATTATGTATATATATTAAGTAAATATTTTGTCACTACCACTATCCTCAGAAAGCAGTTTCTACATAAGTAAAACGTGCTAAAAATTCAAGTATCGATTTCAGTGCGCAATAAATTGATAATGAAAACTGCTGGGCTTTATTCAGAATTCATTCAAGCTGTAATTTACTAAAAATCTCCTACAATCGTTTCCAAGGCAACAATCCGAAACTCTTGAACCGTTAGTTTTACGCACAAATCTTGTACAAACGGCATTTACCGTGAGCAGGCTTAAGGCAAGTTTCAGGTGGGCACAAGGGCCTTCCCAGACAACCAAAGGGCCCTCTTAAGAGCTCATTCCGAGAAATTAAGCAAGGGAGTGCGTCTAAGTCGCACGGTTTTAGTTTTGATGCGTAGGTTAAGAGGGCATGGAGCGAGTTATGAAATGTTTCTACAAAAATATTATTTTTAGATACAAATATGAACTATAATTAAATCTGTTTAAGTAGTAATTCAGTATGCTCATCACTCAAAAAATTAGAAGTTAGTTATCTTAATTTCGTTCTCTATAATCTATCTGTCATTAACAAGAGGTTAAAATAGATACCATTACTATGTCGGTACAATTCTACACTTCAATAAATAAAGATGACATATATGTTTATCTTACCTACCTATCTATAAACATATGCACCATATCTATATAACTTTGTCTTTTTTGATTGAAACATAAAATGCATTGAAATATTTAATGAAATATCTAGTTGAAGATAAATAGATTATAGAGAACGGGTGTTAATGTCCCGTAATCAATCACCTACCACTATTTCCGATTAACAATACTACCACCAAACACGACTTACCTTTCTGCTCAATACTGTAATTTGCTGTGGAATAAAGAATTATTGTATTGTACATATTTATGTGACTTTCAGGTGTATTTATTTATTTATCACTCCTACTCTCCGCTATTCACTCCTGCCTTGGAGCGCCCAGCCCGCTGGGGCAGAGCCCTAAATCGCGTTAGTGTCGACCGTCGTGTTTATAATGCGGCCCTGTGCCCTCTCACGACCTCGGCGCGGTTATTACCGGAATAATCACGAATAATCGACATTGAACCGGATTTGGCCGGATTAATTTGTTTGTTATGCATTACGTCATACGTTGTTACGTTTATTCCAACTGGGTTATGAGTGTCGGATACTGGATTAGTATGGACTCAATTGAAGTATTCATGATGTTTAGTGCTCTAGTATCGGAGTTAGAATTTTGCTTGTAATCAGACTATATTATGATCTCAGCATTTTACCCGCATTTCAAATAGGTCAGTTTGTATGTTGGTTTATTTTTACAGAGTGCATCTTTTTAGATTATTCAAAGTGTTCAACATATTTACTATTTATGGAATGTATCACTTGCATTTTGTATGATACTGAGTACTGACAATACTAAGAACTTAGACCTGCTATAGTTGCTTAGTAACATTGTATTTCCATAACATTGTATTATACAATAATCCATCGTGTACGCTACGGTAAATTTTGAACATGATTGTTCAGTCTTATCCTATACGTCATCGATTGATAGCAGTCAATCGTCAGTTAGTGCTCCATCCAACAGCAATGCATATACAATAAGGCTCTCCCTAGCCATGTTTCTAGGTCAATATAAACTTACGTCGTTTTATTATTACTCGATAAAGCAGATCCAAAAAAATATAAAATCTTTTCGCATTGCTAGCGCCAAAATAAACTCCCAAAACAGTAACCCAAAAAGGCGCGGAAATCCAACCGTCAACTACTTCATAAAACTCCATTCAGAGCCGGACTAGAGCAATTAAAATAACCCTCAAAACTGGCCCCAAAAGCCAACATCAAAATAAATCACCAACTTGACCCGTTGATGTATAAATAATTATTTAAAATGGTCCCGATGCTAAAGTCCGGTATTAAATAAATAACGCCGCCGGCGACTATATTGACATGTGGTGCTGGGACCGCGGCTGCTGCGGTTTTCGCCCTAATTAAATCGCGTAACTCACTTATTTGTATACGTTTTTAGTGTTAAATCGACTGTTAATCGGAGCGTGATGTTTATAAATCATCCTGACATTTTGAAGGCTGATGGGATGAGGCTGGATGGGGTTGGATTGTGCGTAGAGCTGGCCTTTAGTTTTGCGTATGGTATATAAACGACCGCGGTGATGTTATTTTATCATGAAATACTGAGTGAAAATTTCCATCGTATTTTGATTGTATATATCAAATTTGCCGGAGATATTAGGAATAAGATAAACAGTTGAGACTTCGTTTCCCAGTCCATTGCTTTCTTTATTTCAACGTCGAAGACAGACTAAGCACGTGTAACTCGACAATGAAAAAAACATTCATACAGTGTATACTACTGCATTTACCTATATATTTTTTATGTATATTTGATAATCATGTGATTATGATTTTGATCATGAAAATCTCCAGCAAAACCCAACGCTTACAACAAAACTATGACAAACTTTACAATTGTTTCCTGTGCTCTGAACATTAATTTGTACACAGCATTGTATCTTGAGTTGTTAAAATGGACCCGCCGCGGGCCATGCCAAAATTTCCAGTATATTTTTAGACTAGTGTTCCGAAACTTGTTCCAAAGTTTCAGTTCAGTGGTTTACTTGTTACAGGAATTAAGGCTACTAAATTTAAGTGAGAACAACGATTCCTCCTTAACGCTTTGTTAAGGTGTAACAAACAGATTTTATGTAATTCTTACATTGTCATCGCTCAAGATAATAGGAATCCTATTGTAGTGGGTATTGCCGCCGGTGAAACGAGAGGCCGCGGGCTCGATCTCCGCATCGATTGAAATGTTTGTGCGGCCCACAAATATTTTTTTCGGGTCTGGGTGTTTGTAATACTGAGAAGTCTCTCGTAGTTCCTGATACCCACGACACAAGACTCGACCTTAGTGTGAGGACATATCGAGTATCAGGAACTACGAGAGACTTCTCGGTCTTACAAAGCGAAATGAAATGAAATGTATTTGAAATGAAATGAAATGAAATGTATTTATTGGTCACGTAGGCAATCCAAAAGCTCTTATGACAAGTCAATACACATAGAACTTAATCTCTATAAACAATATATTTCCTATACTTAGTATTACTTATTTTAATTTCTTGGTTTAATTAATTTATTTATGTAATTTATTTATTTTAAATTAATTTTATTTTTATTTAGAATTAGTTTTATTTATTTGTTTACTTTTTATTCTTATTTTATTTAAAGTATTAGTTATGACTTTATGGTAATTTATTTTTCAAAGCAATACAATATGTATGTTAGTCAAATTAAATTAATTAGTGGACCATGAATATTATTACAACGGTGCGTAGCGGTTTATTGTTACCACCGGATCCTAGTCGTGACATTATATCATCCTGAATCTATTTATGTCACCACTTTACCCAAACAATATATTATACATTACCTATATATTGGTATAAGAAATCGGAGCAAGCCTATGATAAGGTGGACTGATGACCTGCATGGAACTGGATGAGGACTGCTCTGAAAAGGCACTCAGTATTGGGTGAGCTAAGCTGAAGAAGAGAAGAACCTACCAGTACTATAAAAATCATTAAACAACTCAATTAGTTGACAATGAAAACTCGAACAGGCCTGCACTAGAACCGAACGAAACCGCCCCGGGAATGTGTCGCGGGAAAAAAAGTTAAATTAATCCGCCGCGCCCGCATTTTAAAACCAAGTTTTAATCTCAATTGGGTTTTGTTCTACAACATTGTTTTAGATCGATAGCGGTTTTTTAGGAAGTTCAAAAAAAACATTCAGTACAGACAGATTTATAGCGATTTCAAATTGGTACAGACTTTTTGTCTGTTAAGATTGATTAATATTGAATTATCACTAAAAGTTTTGAAATTTAAACAATTTGAACACCACTCTTATTCCTTTCTTTTTTACATACATACATACATACATAAACTCACGCTTTGTTCCCAGAAGGGGTAGGCAGAGGTGCCAGGGCACCCACATTTCGCCTTGCATGTTCCGTCCCACAATGTGATAGGTGGCGAGCCTATCGCCATATCGGGCACAAATTCCTGACTCTGGGCTGATACTGAATAGAAAAATCCAATATCACTTTGCCCAACCCGGGATTCGAACCCGAGACCTCAGCTTTGTAACCGTACCGTAGTACAACTACGCCACCGGGGCAGTCTTCTTTTTTACAGTCCTGTCTTAAATAGGGTATGAAGAAAGCAATTAAACAAGCGATCAAAATAATATTTTCAATTGCTCCTGAAGTCTTGTCTGAAGGACGGTTTTCTTCTCATCAGTTATAGTGCTCTCCTTACCAAGCCTGTATAAAGAAATGAAAACAAAGCACTAGCTTCTCGATTCGAACCATCAAAGTCAAAACAGATCAAGCGCAAAATCCTTTACGCATCACCGAACACTATAAAACAGAAACAATAAAATACAAGTTGAAATTTAAATGCAGACAGCCCTTTAAATAACAAAACTCGGCGACAACTCCACGGGAACGTAAAACACAGGCACCTCGGAAGCTGTCACTAGTTCAAAGGAAACACGAGTATAGCAAACGTGACAGCAATACAATGGAGTTATTTCACCCGTGAACTCCCGCTGTTGTGCGGCTGTTGTGCCGCAGTCGGCCCGCAGTTGGCCCGCAGTCGCGCCGCTGTCGGGACGCAGCCGTGTATCGTTAAAAGGTAATTAGCAATGCTAATGCTATTCATATGTGAAACTGAACAATGGCAAGGAATGTGAGGAGAAACGGTAGGTTAGGTTTTCGTGGGCATTTGGATGTCTTCCAACACCTTTGTAGTATTCGATAAAACATTACAAAAATGAAAAATTTGGTCTCTGATTAAGAATTTTCCGATAATTAATTTATTGCTTTATTGTGTTTGGATGCCCTTTTTATGTCGCTGTTGCATATCACTGTTTCCGACTAGTCAACCCCTGCGTTTGACTTTTTAATTACCTAGTTTAAAAGAAAAGAGTTTCTCAATCCATTTTTATGTTTGTTACCACATAATTCCATCGTTTAAACTCAATTTCGAATATTATTTTTTCGTCTCGTTTAGTTTACAATTACTTCTATATTTTAAATTGTACATGTTTTATGTCTTTAAATTGTCAGCAGAAATACCCTTCTTTCTTATCAATCAAATAGATCACTACGTTTTGCTACATTACAATACTGCCTATCCCATACCGGTGTCGCTAAGCACGGAGTGTTGAACCAAGCGCGCCGGGCTCAAACACGGTGCTCCGTGCATTTACTGCCATATATTCTATTACGTGGTGGTAGCTGATACATCCGATACCAACACGCCCTGTAATGAGACACGACGATTACTATTGAGTCTTGAGATGGAGATTATTAGAGATGAAACGGATATCCGGTAACTATCCGGTATCCGGCCGGATACCGGATAGTAGCGCACTATCCGGCCGGATACCGGATAGTAGCGCATTATCCGACCGAATACTGAATAATAAAATAAATAAATATGAATATAATATATCACTAGATGTTGGATTCTTTACGTTCTAAACTCGTCTATATCGCGATTTTCCCTAGGAATACAAATTTTTCTTTATGCCTATATCCTTTCTCGTTGTCTAATCTATCTCTATCAAATTTCATCAAAATCGGTTCAGTAGTTTAGGCGTGAAAGCGTAGCAGACTGACAGACAGGCAGAGTTACTTTCGAATTTATAATATTAGTAATGGATTATTTTACACAAAGCAAAAATGAAAAACAAAAAACAAACAACATACAACAATAGGTTATGGACGGACATCGTTTATTAAATTAAAATAATGACAGATTGTTTGTTAAAAAGTTAATTAATGAAAATTAACTTAGTGTTAGTACTTAGTACTCAAAATTAACTAGCGGCACTGAATCAAATTGTAACGCTATAAGCGGCCGGATATCCGGTAGCCGGATATCCGGCGCTCCGGCCTCGTAGCTAGCCGAATATCCGGTATCCGGTATCCGGCCAAATCACTATCCGTTTCATCCCTAGAGATTATACATCATCTTTTATACATTTTTTCTCCTAGGATTAGAAAGTAAAATCACATCACGACTAATACTTAGTCTTGTGGCATCTATCAGATTCGGTCTATAAATTATATTTCCTGATATTTTTTATCATTGCTAATTCTACAGATAGTAGTTAGCGGGAGTTAGTAAATTAAAACAAGATATTACAGCTTGTATTGTACTGTATTGTTCGTGGAAGTTTTTAGACAAAGGATTCAGCTAAAGATTAAGCAGGTAGACAAACGACATCTTTATAAAAACAACCAACGCCATCTAAGATTGTTGAAAACTGCAGTAACACAACAATGGAGAAATACCTAAATATTTATATTACAACTACAACTTAGAAGACGAAAGATCTCAAAACAAAGGGGGAACCATGACATACTTACTCATATAACATTAGTTGTAACTTGTAACAATATCAAACCTCAGGCCGCATATTGGAAACATGGAGATGTGCGAATCGATACAAAAGCGGCGCTCCCGATAGCGCAGCTTATTTTAAACTTTAACAAATTGAAAATCATCAAGAATTTGTGAAGTTTCCGTAAAGCGTAGTTTATTATTTTATATCCGCTGGCATTCAGCCGCTCTAGCTTCCGACAACGCCAACTCTTGTTGAATTATAAAATGTGTTATGAATGATAAAATATTGAAGTTTCATTACGAGTTCGTTTCTTAGTTTTATGTTGGACTAAATTCATCCACTCTACCAAGAACGCACTTCTCTTTTAGCAGAAACAACTTTGATATTGCTTTTCATATTAGTCAATTAATAGTGATTTCTATATTATGTCCTGAAAGTCTATTATTGCTGTTTTAAGGTAAGTCCTTGCTGCAATTAAGAGTTTAAACATTAACTTACTACTGAATAAACTGAGTACACATTATTAAACATTCCTTTTCGAAAACTCTCGGATATTCATTTGCAGCATACTTTAATCGAATATACATTTACATAATATGTATAAATCGATTCAAACTCAAGACCTTTTTCTGCTATTCCGTTCCAGATCCAACCACATTACTGCGTACGTCTTGTGTTTACCTCATCCAACAATTATTTAATTACAATGGGTGCCGTCAAATCTCAGGTCAAGTTACATGCGGTCGATACAAGACGCCTACCCGACGAGACAATAGTCGACGCCAGCTGACATCCTACACAATAATTGCAGCTTAAGAACCGCCTAATACGTCACAATGTTTAGTACCATGTATAGGTAGTATATGACGATGGAACTTTGGAACTATTACTGAATCAGCCTATACACCTCTCACTACAGGGTACGGGCCTCTACCAGCGAGAGTACGATTGAGAACGGTTAGGCCATATGGTCCACCACGCTCGCCTAATGTGGGCTGGTGGACTTTACATGCCATGGAAATTGTTCCAATTCGTTGGAACTATTGACTAGAACACTATTCATTATTTGTTAAAATGAATCGACAAAACACAGCCTTCAGAACTTCCACTGATTTGTCAACTAATAAAAACGACAAAATAATAATAATTTCGTAATGTTTGTATCGGCTATTAGACAAGATTTTCGTATGTCCATATTGTAAATACAATGATAATTACTGTATTAGCTTATATACGACAAACTGCAGGGCACAGGCTTCATGTTATATCGAGAGAACAATTAAACAAACAAGGCCATAGCCTATCACTCTGGCATCGTCGTTGATTGGCGGACTTTTCCTACCACAGAAATTATTACTAATCGCTATAGTATCCACTATAAAGGTATTTTTTTTATCATTGTAATGCATGATGATAGACTATTAATACTAATCACTCCGAATAGGCAGAGGTGTGCCCTGAGTTTTGAACCTGGGACCATCCTCAACGTGTGGGAAGCTGCGTTCCGGTCCATTACCAATAGGCCACCACTTTCTAATAGGCGACCATGCTCGTCACTAAGATATAACTATGGATGGAAATTAACTTATATGTAGTACTTTTGAATTTTATGAAACGGCTTTGGGATGTTACATTTTTTCATTAACACGTTGTATATGTATAAAAAACGGGTGCCTGTATGAGACCAGTTGACCGAACACTGAAACCGTTTGACCGGTCAACTTGAAAATGTGCACATGTAAATGTTTTTCCATGGAGGTTTTTATATTGTTGTAGTAACACACAATTAAATGGCCCTGCCATGTATCTACTTGTATATCGTTTGGATTTATATTTTTATCTGTAAATCAGAAAGAAAAAAACATATGTATGAGAAGCATGGATGACAAGACTTAATTTCAACTGACAGGCTAGTTCTAGTTCCACTGACTTCAGCCTCAAAGGCACAGTTGGCTCGTTAACACGAGAGCCGTGGGTTCGATCCTCGCACCGAAACGAATGTTTGTGTACCGCAAGTATTTGTTTCCGGTCTGAGTATTTATGAGACCGAAAAGTCTCTCGTAGTTCCAGTTCCATAACACAATACTCGACCTTAGTGTGGGGCCACACTATGAGTGTGACTAATGGGTGTATATATTTATTTACTACTAGATTGCAGTTAAATACATAGCTTCGCACTGTAATTTATATTTTTCTATGGTTATTTAATTTATGTGTTTACTTCGATAACCTTGCACAACACGACGGTTAACTGCGAGAAAATGCCTCAGACATTATGTCCGCCGTTTAACTTTGTACAACAATAAATAAAGAAATTAAAATGCTATATTTAAACAGCACTGTACTTACTGGAATCAAAGTTCAGTCACATCAGTATAAAAACTACTAACAGCACTTCAATAAACCAATCCCATTTAGATACGCGCTCTCAAACAAAAACCATTCAAACATCCATTACTCTCCCAAACGTGAAATTCAGTATAAATTCCAGTAAACACCTCACACTAATGCTACATGTCGTAAATATAACGTAGCACAACAATTGAACTGGAACCCCTTCGACACTACATTTTAATAAACCGAAGCCCGAGTCAACACAGAATCCATTCCACAACTCACGAAACTCCCTTAAAATGTTTCCCTCTAGTGAGTTTGATAGGAATAAAAAGGATAACGACGCGTCTTGTTGGGAAAACATTTCATATAGTTCGATCGATGATCGATTCGAACTAATAATTGGTCCTTCGAGCCGGATCAAAATCTTTCAGCGTTAGTAAATGACGACGGATTGAATATTACTGGTTGAGCATTGAAATAGAACTATTATTTACGGATTTATCGCAGATTTGGTAGAATTTTTACATGATGCTGTTAAATAAAAATGTAAAAATTAAACCAAATTCCTGATAAAATCTTTAAATAATAGTTTGACGGCGCTACGTACTTCTCCGAAATGTTTTTCTATAAAACTGAGCAATTATTTATCTATTTATATCGGGCTCGAAGAACCAATTATCAAACCGCCTCTTATTAATTTCAATGAATGCTAAATTTTAATATAACATTTATGAAATAATGTATATTTTGTAAAATGTATTTAAATAATGATTATCGGTTGAAACCACCGATCAATCGCTTCACGGAAACCACTGACAGCCCTAGTAGTTCTGAAACGCTTGTTACTATGTAAATATTTACTGTTCCGTACACACGATGGATTTAACGGTTTTACGACGCCGCCCGGCACAGATTTGTAGCAACCCTTTTTTTTGTTTAATAATAATAAATTTATTTACACACAACCCTTGGATAATGCTGTATTGAGAATACATTCTTGTTATGCTGGATAATGTACTTGGGAGATAGTTGTGGAAACGACAGGTCTGAGTAGGTTGTCAGAATGTTTGATCCTGTGGAATGAATAGCCTTTAATACATGAAGTCAATGATAAAATTATTGGTTATCATTACTGAAACATTTAAATCTCTTACGGACTTATCCATAGCTAGTTTTAAAACTTATTTTAGTTATTTTTTGTCTTCTTCGCTCAAATTGAATTCAAAGTCATTCGAAAAGGACTAAACATTCGATGATTGAAATAAGTTTTAACTGTCTTTGATAAGGCTGTAAGTGTGTACACCGATAGTAGGGTTGCTAAATAGCACTATTCTTTTGCTAAATACATCATTGGGCAACATACATCAACAGCGGGACTAAAAAGTTTTTGAATAGAAGCCAATGTATCACAAAGAGCAATGTTGAAGTCTACTGTTGTACAACTAGATGGATAAACAGAAAGCTGTAGAGTCTTTATGGAAAATGCATGCCCTACAGTATACTTCTTGTAGCTGATGATGTATCACATCTTATGACGTAACTAAATTTTATTCTTCTTTTTCAAAAGATAAATGGCTCCCCCGTAGAATCGGCGATTTTAACAATCTTAAGGTTGTCGATATTTTTTAATTGTGATCAGTATTTTAATTAGAGGCAAAGAGGTTCAACTCCTCAATTATATTACATCAGCTGCGAAATCAAAAATTGATTTGACAGCCTCCGTGGTGCAGTTGGTTAGACGCCGCCTGTGAAACGAGAGGCCGCGGGTTCGATCCCCGCATCGAGAGAAATGTTTGTGCGACCCACAAATATTTCTTCCGGGTCTGGGTGTTTGTGAGACCGAAAAGTCTCTCGTAGTTCCTGATACCCGCGACACAAGACTCGATCTTAATGTGGGGTCAGAACTATGTATGCGACTGTTGGGTGTTATTTATTTATTTATTTATTTGATTAATAGGGAAAGCTAAATTCTACTTACCCCCACAGAAGTGATGTTGTGATCCTACGTTTATCAAATTTTGGCAACATAAAATTGTATTTATTAACGAGTAGATAGAAAGAAATATATACATAGTTCGAGCGAGTCAAAATAATTTCATTTCTCCGCAAATTTTCAGTAAGTAATAAGAAAATTTCGTTACGTTCTATTTGAATAATTGTATTGTGCTATTAGCTCGCACTCAAATTGTTCTAGTAGAGTTAAAGTTTGTCCTCGCCTTATTAGTATTGCGAGAACGTATACGGTTTGAGATCCAGTATAACTAATTTTATAAGTAATACAGCTACACCCAGTTTTAACTGTGATATGAATGGCTTACTTCATACATACATACATAAAGTCACGCCTTTTTACAGATAAGGTAAGGCACAAATTTCTGATTCTGGGCTGATAATCAAATGAAAAATCCAATATCACTGCCCGACCCGGGATTCGAAACTGAGACCTCCGCTTTATAACCATACCGTAGTACAACTACACCAACGAGACAGTCAAAGCCTGTTTTTTTTTTCCCGGCCTCACACCCTTGAAACTTCTCGACACTACATCATCTACTCCATACCCCAGTAAGGCGCCTTGGTATCAAACTGCCTTCTGCCTAACTGGTGGTAGGTTATTTATACTCGCTCGTCCAGTCCATCATAGTAATTAACTGGAGTATCGCACTTGAGGCTTAGTTTATGACTTGT
Source organism: Hyles euphorbiae (assembly GCA_023078785.2). Taxonomy (NCBI): domain Eukaryota; kingdom Metazoa; phylum Arthropoda; class Insecta; order Lepidoptera; family Sphingidae; genus Hyles; species Hyles euphorbiae. The sequence continues at coordinate 801,836 of CM041049.1, forward strand.
GCAGATCTAATTTCGAGTAGGCTGTCGATACTAGGCACGAATCTTTAAAATTATGAAGAGTTTTATAATCAATTCTTTGTGACTTACTATTTTAATAAATTGAAAGGCATGAGATATACTGTTTGATGTCTTCTGCTATTAACTTGTTATAAATCGAAGTTCAACCCTCCCAAAACTACTCACAAGCGCATAACCAAAACACGTATGATAGGGAAGGGTCGGAATGTAATTACGCTGGCATATTGCGCCGGCCGGCAGTTTTCATTTAGCGCCGACCTCTGTGTCACGGATTAGGTATCGGCGAAATATTGTCTGATGCCAGTTCCAATGTTTTGTAACTGATGTTTCTTTTTTTAGTACGGAGAAGTTATTACGCTGCATCCGAAGGGAAATGTAGCGTCTAAATAGACTAATGATTAATGGTTGCATCTTTACATTGAACATTTTGGGAATAATTGATGACTTTATTAACTCTAAGGCTTTACTTCGCGGTAGATATAAGAAACCCTTTGCCAAGTGAGAGTGGACCGAATTATTACTAGAAAAGTTATTAGCTGTCAAACCAGCAAAATAACTTCAATCTTCGCTATTCAAGAATAAATGTTTTTGTGATTTACAAATATTTCGCGTCCTTTTAGGTTTCAGTTTCGGTTCTAAAACTGTTATCATCAATTTTATTTTTGTGATCTAAAGTACTAGCTTATTCATTGCGTATTTTAATTAATTTATTTCTAAAATCGCTTAAATACTCATCTCACACAACAACAATACAAATAAGTAAATACAGACATAATTTTACGGTTACAAAGCCACAAGTAACCAAACTCACCTCTTGGCGAACCCGCGTCACTGCATGAAAAGGCTGAAGGCTGCTTCATAAGAAGATAAACAATAAAAGACAAACAGGGCGTCCCAAGGTGGGTTGTGATTTATGTGGCCTGATACAGCGCACATGTGTCTCGCGATACGATTACGCGTGTGTAGGGAGAGTAATGGGACTCATATTTCATTAATATTTGGGACAAGTTTTACGGTAATTTTACCTCATTATCACTGTCGTTTCACTCTCAATCAAACACTCGGTTATAGAGGAGTGCTCTAATATGTATGTAAGTGATTACAGGCTCATGCGGTAAAGTATAAAGTATCTTGGGTCACGGAAAGTATTCTCATGTTACTCGTGGTAGGCCTCTGATATTAGTGGCCGCCTGGATAGGTACCATCGCAAAATCTATTTCTCGAGCCAAACAGCAGTGTAAATGCACTGTTGTGGTCCGGTCTGAAGGGCATTATAGCTAGGTTAACATCTTTTTGAGTATAAAAATGTACTACATCAGAATTCCTTCCTCACCCCACGAGAACACTATATTTTTTACGAAAAATAGTACCCTGAATGTTCATTCAGGGTGTCTGTCACCTACCTCTATAACAAATTTCATCTAAATCCGTTAACCCGTTTCTGAGTTCATTGCGCACAACCGCACAGACAAACAGACACAAATTCTAAAAATCTTTGTTTTATGTTCTATTACAGTCTCCCATATTAGTTTTTCGCATTTATCTTCCATGTACAGACATCGATCGGTTACAAACATATTATACGTATATCACAAAATTGTGTTATTACTGTTTATGTACAGTCGCTACACATTCACGAGATTTGGAAGTGTGTTATCATCCAAAATCATAGTTATTTTCAATATCGTATGGCACTTCTCAGCATAGATGACTTAACTTGGTTATATTTTACGACTACAGAGTAGTACGTACAAATTTTAATTCATAAAAAGGTTATCAAAAAATCTGAAGTGTTCAGCGACTTATGTTGCTGACTGTACACATACATTATACATATGGTTTTTTTAATGCAATGAATAGCGAGCATGCCGTTCGCCTGATGGTAAGCGATATGACCGCTCATGAACTACTATTCATGCCAAACTAAGCACCACCTTGAATTACAAAGCAATGCTGGACATTCTGCACTCGCCATACTGAGACATAAGATATAGTCCACTATGTGATATGTCCAGTAGTTACTCTCGCTACAATGTCCTTCAAACTGTATAATTACACTGCTGTTTAAGAGGCGGGAGAAGAGCATTTCGGTGGTACCCAGGCAGCCTCTCACATATTAGACCAGTGAATACATAGTAATGACTTTTTGTGTTGAATAAATAAATAAATAATGAATGGATATAAAACTGTTAATTTATTATATTAAAAAAATAAGTTAAACATTTTGGGCGAGTATTTCAGCAAGGTAGTAAATCATGGACACCACTCCGCCCGTGGCGGAAACGGTACAAGGCAAGGTGACACAAATTACCTTGTCTATTTAATAATTTAACGTGCCCACGGCGCTTTGTTAACAATTTGGATTACTTACGTTTTATAACAATGTACTTTACTCTAAATTACATTATTATATTTGTGACAACAATGTTTAAGAGAAGAATATCTGGCCATCATTTATCTGGTACTTTGCATCTAGCAATATTAAAGAAAATCTATTAAAGCAAAGCTATTAATTTAACGCGGTGTTATGAGACAGTTTTAGTACTATCCTGGTAAAACGGGCCTATTCCTAGAAATAAAATAAAGAAGGATTAAACAATATTTATTTCTAACACTTGGATATCGGTTATAATTAGGCAGGCCGAGATTATGAATTTTTAATATGCCCGATCCTGACATATCTCTTTCACTTTTTCTATCCTCACCTTCATACATTCCCCTCGCGATGTTGTTAATATTATTTTGATCTGAATTAAAAATTACATGGTACAACACAGTTGCAACAGCCAAAACTGCAGTTCACCATAGTATTACATGAAATCAGAATTAATCCAGCCTTCACTGCGCAGTAGGTACTCTCAGAGCACGCGCTATCTTCCTCTGCATTATATCATACTTGTTACTGTATATATCTTATGTAATTGTACCTTCATTTACATCAGATTTAGATAATGATATAGTAAAGAATGCCAAGGCACAAATTGGACAAAGGCTTCTCTTGGCTTCTTCCATCCCTCTCTATCTAATTACCCCTACCCAAGACTGTCTTTTGTCAATTCAATCAATAACAACCTGCGTGGTTTTTAGGGCTTAGCATATCAGTGCAGTCACTTCACGTAGTAAGAATTTAAAATATCGATTAAATTTCCCACATGCCTTACAATTTAGAAATCACAGCACAAGCCGAATCTCGAGGCACGTGGTATCGCACATCGGTGGAGGAACGTGGCTTTTAGCTCCACTTTACGGCGCGGCGCCGCGTCTGGGACAGCGGCTTAGTTGGCTCGTGCGCGGCTTGTATCTGGCTTGTATCAGGCTTTAACCCCCAGGCGTCATTGAAATGTATCACAAATTGTACTGCTATTCCGATATTTTCTATTACATGTATTTATAGAACTGGGAATTGGGAGGGTGACGGTAGTGAGTGAGATATGGTGCAGAATTGGTGCCCAATGAGGCTGAAAAATTCTCAAGTAGCACATAATGGCATGTACAGTATTATACCTCCAACTATAACATAGAGAAACGATCTGATGGAAGCCTCAGAAAGCCATTGGAAACCATTTTCGATACAATATGTATGTCGTTAAGAATATCTTTGTTAATACACACAATTAGCAGTGGACTTGTTATAATTAAAGGTGCCTATAAAATTGACACAATTGAGGGAACTATTTGCTAACATCAGTGATTCATCGCTGAAAAAAAATATTGACCTTTACTACGCAATATAATTATATTATCTACCGAAGATATACATCTAATCAAGCAGGTAATATAAATAGAATCTTATTCCACGAAACATCGCAACGTCGCTTGACAACATGCTCGCCCAGCAACATGAAATCAATTAATTCTACACATTTAAGCCCTCATTACAACGCAGTCGATCGAATACAATACAGCCTCCTGTAATACCGTTCTCTCCTAATTAGTCTAACACGAGCTTATATGTTAGCTTCAGTATCACTCATTCCACGTTTGAAGTTAGGGAATAGATCGCCACAATATTGTAGCTAATCACATTTTTACTCGGCTGGTACGAAGCGAAAGGTAGACAAATACGTAATTTTAATACTTAGATAGGATATGTACATCTCATAATTATGGTAATTTGAAATGAGTTATAATTACATCGTCTTTATTGTTCACCAGGCAATGTTATTAAATTGAACGTGGCGCCACCTAGTGGAACAAAAATAATGTATTGTAAAATCTAAACGTATACATGATGTAAGTCTTGTTTTGGTGGAATACCAAGCATTGCTTTATTGCATGGTATTGTTTGGTTGCGGTTGTATCGCTTACCATAAAGCGAATGGCATGGTCTCGCTTTACATTTTAAGAGTCTTGTGTCGTGGGTATGAGAAACTACGAGGGACTTTTCGGTTTCTCAAACCAGACCCGAAAAAAATACCTACAGATCGCATAAATATTCGATATTCGATAGATCAAACCCGCAGCTTCACGGTTCACAGGCGGCGTCTAAACGACTGCGCCACGGAGGCTTTCAAACATATGTAAATGATAATAATCATTTCTCATCAAACTACTTGAAGTGCAATACATTTACGTAACGACGTTTCATTAACAAAAATACATTTACAAGCTGCACGCATGGCGGTACCAACGTTCTGCGGTGTACAACGCACAAGCAAATAACTCACGTAATACATTATTTAATCGCTCAAAGCGCTTATGCACAATAAGCGTTGATTGAATGATGCCGCTACAAACGCTCGATTACCAATCAAGCGATCCACAATGCACAATCATCGCTTCTTTATGGCGTCGCTGCGAGCAAAAGCGACAATGCCGCTAATGAACACAATGGTTTGTGGTATTCATGATTTTGTTCGTTTTAATTGTAACGTGAAATTGAGCGATAGGCCGCTTGGGGCATGTGTGGGTTCGGTAGATTTCACGCACACTAATTACTCCTCAATTTATTATGAATAGTTCCTGCAGTAACTTTAAAAATGTAAGCAGTTTTTTCTTTAAGAGCCTTCTGTTTGCTTTTTGGCTTAAAAACAGTGCTTTTCGAATCAATTTTTATCCACCAATACAGTAGGTATAGAGAAAAAAAATATTAGTACTAATTTTAAAAAAAATTGTTATCTAGAGATTTAGGTAGAGAACATTTTAGATTTATAGATAATTTGTGAATACTGTAAGGATTCTGAACAGAGGTTTCTTTATTTAGGCTTCGAATGGCAATTTAGAAGCTCTAAATATCTGAAATAATTAAATATAAGACGAAAATAAAAATGTCACCTGACTAAAAAGACCCTTTCGGAAAGATTTTGTTGAGAAAATAATATTTTTTGTGTTTCGTTCTCGAGAAATAAAGTTTCAAATAATGCGTAATTATTCGGAAACTTTCGTTAAGAACATTTTTTTTTTACCAACTTATCCTACATCACTTAATATAGTAATGGCTTAGTATAATAGAAGAACAGCTTATTAATAAATTACAATTGTTATTTTTCAACAAAATTTGCTTTATAGAAACCATCTATAAATATTTTAAAACTATATCAATAAACACATGACTGAAAATTCAGAGGACCTGGGATTTGAACCCGCGACTACCGTGAACATGTTACAGCCACGTCTGGACCGTTTACCAACACGTAACACTTACCTACATGTCACCACATGGTAAATGTAATTCACATCAAACTATAATATTGAGTCTACTCAGCTATTTGAGTATTAAACCAAACACAGCTATTTGTATTGAAAGTCACGATTCAATAATATATATTTTAGTTGTAATAAGTTTATTATTTATTATATCAATAATATGCCCAAGTTTCAGCTATCAATCAAATTGTTTCAAATTACAACTTTTTTGCATTAACTCCTGACTCGGCTGTCCGGATCATAAATCATATCACTGTGCATTACATCAGCGTCGTACTTATTAAATTGGATTTAGCCGACAAAATGAGCTACATTGTTAAATCTTCCATTTTTAACCTTACTTTATAAATTTAATTTGACGTTGTTAGGATAAATTGAAAAAGAACAAACTTTGGATTTGTAGCTAATATTTAAATAATATAGAACTGGTTTATGATCTAAAATTGAATTAAAATAAATATATTTATAAAAACACTGCGGCATCCTGTCCAGTACATATTTATCCGGGATCAATACTGAATCGAAAACATTTGGTTTATGAATTTCAACTGACATTCGAAACATCAATTTCCGGTGAATTATGCACTCGTATATAAAATTATATTTACTTCAGAATATTAAAATTCCATTCCGAGAATCGAAGCCATAACATGAATGTTTGTTTATTTATACCTTTTTATTTATTGGGTAGTTCTCTTGGATCTTTCCGCCTGATAAATATTGCTTGCCGTAAGTGGAGTCGAGTGGGCTGGATTTTTAAAGGGAAAGCTCCATGTTTGAAACCCATCCAACACACCAAATTTCCTAGTGCTTTGCCAAATCAATATCAAGACGCGGCCATTGCGTTCTTGCCTAAAGATCTGTGGCGATCCTCCACATTACACGCATACACCAACACATTTATATATTGGCTAAATAACGGCACACCAGCTGGCCGCCGGCGCTCAGGTAGCTGTGACGTCACCGGACCCGCGCCGGCGCAGCCATTTGCCGCATCGCAGCTCCAGTCGGCTTTTGCTCGATGCGCGCTTCACACGGTCCTTATCGCTTTTGCTTCCGCCTTGCGTACTGTGCGCCTTTGCATATTTCCTTTATTATTTGCTGTTAATAGACTGTCGCTTTCCTCTCCTTCTTAGTTTTTAGTGGACTGTATTAGTGTGTAGTGTTAAGACTTCTTTTAGTATTAGTGTAGTGTGTAAGACTCTAAGATAGTGACTTTGTAATTTTCATTTCGTGTGACTTTGTGTACCGCATTAAATCTTGTGTACGCATTGTGTGGGACGTTTTATTTCGCCGCGTTCCTGCATAGGCTCTGCCTACCACACACACGCCAGCATCGACACGTAGTGGTGTCGATTACACACTACCCGCGTATTCAACCTCATCAAGATACGCTCACCTACACCGCATCTACATCTCCCACATACATGACCCACATTGGTGACCCCTGGAGAACACCATAATGAGCGACAGCAGCAGCGATTCTACACAATCCGCCGAGTCATGTAATGGTGACACTCGCACCAGCATGACACGGCGAATTCGAAGATTTCGGGTGTGCTCGGAACAACCGACGATGACGTCAGAGGTACAACGGCCGCATTTAAAGGTACCGGCTTTTTCATCCGATGAACCGGAACTATGGTTTGCCCTGCTAGAAAGCCAATTTATACTGTACGGCATTACTGACGATCGGATTAAATATTCTACCGTCCTCACAAACTTGAGCATAGCGAATGCTAAAATCATTAGGGACGTCATCATTTCGCCCCCGACCATGTACAAATATGACAGAATTAAAAGCGAACTCATCAGGCGACTTACTGCTTCGAACGAAAAGAAGCTACGGCAGCTCCTTTCCCAGGAACAGCTTGGGAACAGAAAGCCGTCTCAATTTCTCCGCCACCTCAAGGACCTAGCTGGAACCAGCGTTCCAGAGAACTTTCTGCGCACTATCTGGAGTAACCAACTGCCACGTAACATGCAGACTTTGTTGGCCTCACAACCAACCCACTCACTGGATCAACTGGCAGATCTCGCCGACCGCGTGCAAGAAATAGCAGCACCTGCTCACGTCGCGGCCGCTACAACTACCCACGCGTGTTCCTGCGGCAACTCTTCGGATGACATCACTACGCTCCGAAAAATGGTGCAGCGTCTCCAAGACAAGATCGTTGAGCAAGCACGCGTGGCCAGGCGTCATCCTACGACGGATCATCCCAGACCACAGTGCCGGCGATCATCGTCACCCTCTTCGTTCCGGATTAGGACACGGTCTCAATCTAGTTACCGTCGATACCCTACATGCTGGTATCATACTAAATTCGGAGCTAACACCCGCAGATGCCACAAGCCCTGCGATTTTAAACCAGAGGCAAAACTCTGCGGGCAATCACCAGTGAGGATGGACGATTGCCTTTCCGCAGCAGGCCTCTTCGTTCCTCACCACAGCAAGAAGACGCAACATACTTTGAACAACCAGGCGCGACCAATAAAAAGGGTAAAACCACTAAGGCCAGGAGAAACTCAAGGAACGGAACGAATGGCGGCTCACCATGAAAAAAGGGATCAAAATTTCAAATTAAAGCCAACTCCGTTCCGAACCGAGTATGCCATCCAGCAAGCGTCTAGATATCCGCAGTCGAACACCGACATTATTTTAAGGCCTATCCTGAAATCAGGGCAAGACGAGACGATTGGTTCCGTCATACAAACTGACGCCAAACCAAAGACGGTTAAGTTCTGTGCTTTCGCCACTGTCCAAATGATTTAATTTTTTTTTGTGTATGTTTACTATAACTATTTTTTTTTATATCTGAATGTATGCTGTCTGATGTATTCAATTTACTCCCACCAGAAGTGTTTTTAGTTTTTTTTATCACCCTTGACGGTCTCTGGGGGGGAGTGATGTGGCGATCCTCCACATTACACGCATACACCAACACATTTATATATTGGCTAAATAACGGCACACCAGCTGACCGCCGGCGCTCAGGTAGCTGTGACGTCACCGGACCCGCGCCGGCGCAGCCATTTGCCGCATCGCAGCTCCAGTCGGCTTTTGCTCGATGCGCGCTTCACACGGTCCTTATCGCTTTTGCTTCCGCCTTGCGTACTGTGCGCCTTTGCATATTTCCTTTATTATTTGCTGTTAATAGACTGTCGCTTTCCTCTCCTTCTTAGTTTTTAGTGGACTGTATTAGTGTGTAGTGTTAAGACTTCTTTTAGTATTAGTGTAGTGTGTAAGACTCTAAGATAGTGACTTTGTACTTTTCATTTCGTGTGACTTTGTGTACCGCATTAAATCTTGTGTACGCATTGTGTGGGACGTTTTATTTCGCCGCGTTCCTGCATAGGCTCTGCCTACCACACACACGCCAGCATCGACACGTAGTGGTGTCGATTACACACTACCCGCGTATTCAACCTCATCAAGATACGCTCACCTACACCGCATCTACATCTCCCACATTGGTGACCCACAGATCCTATCGAGATTTTTTTTATGAATTCCTTGATGCATTTGTCTTCAAATGGGATCAGCTAACGAATTCTTAAATAAATACCTATTTAAATAGTTAACAAATCCATGCAAACACAGAATAACTAAACACCTAAACACAATATCCAAACACTGCACAATGCAGCTTTCCAAACGTGTGACGTAAACTAATAAGGGAGGAACAATATGCGGTGACGTCAGCGACGAAATAGCTGAGATTCTCGACTCGTGCATCGCACTCAAACATCCGTATTATCTCTTATCAGATCCACGGGCATCACGGTGAGCTATTCGCCCCCGGCGCGGTGCACTATGCATTTATTAAACCTGTAATATCTATGCTAAAATAGAGTAGCTAGGACACAGTTGAGTGTAAACAGTAGAGCAAACTTAGGATTTGTGTTTATGAAGTGATTATTGCGAAAATAATTCTACTCTGGATAAAAGAAATTGTAAAGATGTTAAGTTGTATTTTAAACTGTTAATTTGAGGCCCGATGGCAAATGCACTGTCACTGTCTTTTAACTGTTGACATTTTGTAGATTTGCTTAATTCATTTTCATTATTACATTTTAAAATAAGGCAATTTTTGTAATGTCTTGAATTTATTTGTGTGGTTATAAGGGTTATTGCTTGCTCATCTGCATTGCATTTGAGTTAATGAGGGCGTAGGTTACAGACACAGCAGCGAATGTACCAAGAATAGCATAAGCATTTGTCTCATCGTCTATTTTCTGCTGTGTAGAGCTTCCCTACAGTATGGTAAAGCATCTGTGTGTAGTGGCGTGGCGTGGTGTGTCGTGTGCAATGACAGGCAACATACACGGGCCGCGCACTATCACACCCTGCCTATTTGCTCGCTTCCATCAGATTTCGCACGTTTGTACGTTCCCCAGTTACCGCCTAAATTAACGTGTTGTGCTGTTGTTTTATGAATCTTGACTGTATTATATTCGCCTGATATTCCTTGCTAGTGGTTGTAAGCTTCGTGGAACTGCCCTACTGCATCATAAAGCAACTGTGCGTGCAAGTGGCGCGGCGTGGTGTGTCGTGTTGCAATGAGTGGCAACATGCACGGGCCGCGCAATATCTCACTCCGCCTATTTGCTCGCCTACATCGGAATTCGCACGTCTGTGCATTCACCACTTACCACCTAAATTAACGTGTTGTGTTGTTGTTTTATCTCGCACATATGTTAGGGTGTATTCATCGCTGAGATTGTGGCGTCTTGATAGTGGAGGCTACTTAAACTTGACGTATTTATCGCAAAGCCTAGTACTTAGTACTCGTAGTAAGGAATATGGAAATTAGTAACAATTCATGAGTTGTTACTTTTTGTAGATGAATTATATGAATGTTTGATGCTAATACGCCTACTGACTTACCTAAATTAAAGTATATTTAATTTATCTGCTTTTCTTATTTATATATGTGTTTTTCCTAAAACGGAGCTCTTCTACAAATATAGTAAATAATTCCATATAGGTTTAAAATAATGAATACATTTAGTTATAGCTTTTTTAGCCGCTGCGATCTTTGTGTCTTCAAACACAATAACATGCCTTAGATTTAATCATAACAAAATTATTTTACTGCGTTCCCATCCCGGGCGATCCAGGGGGGGGGCATAACCGAGTTATCTCGCCAATCCTCCGGGATATTGTTTATTCATTGGCACCAGAAGGACCCCTGCTAAACATAATCATAACTGTATTATAAAAATAGACATTATGTTGCCGAAATTTAATAAAAGTTGGACCAGTTATGGGGGTATTTTTAGAAGGTCCGTAGATACTGTTCCTTGGGGACCCGGCCCTCGTATAATCCCTCCTGTGCCCCATAACTCAACACAGTATATGTTTAAACATAGTTTTATGGGTATATTTTATACAGGGTTGTCAAAGTGAATAGGACTCATCTAAGTAAGTGCATAACAGTTCTAACAGAGTTAGTGTTGCCCAAATGCAAGAACAAGACGAGACTTAGCCAGTCTTGGTCTTGGTCTTGCGCCAATACACCTGATCTTGGTCTTGGTCTTGGTCTTGCGCTCCCAGTCTTGGTCTTGGTCTTGGTCTTGCAGCAAGAGTCTTGCAAGTCTTGCAATTACCTATTAGTCTATTACTATTTATTAAAGTTTACTTTAAATCTTAGAAAAACGTATTAGAATTGGAACATTGTGAGCTTGAATTAACATAGCCATAGTAAAGATCAAGCAGATTAATAAAATAAATTAAATTATTTTGCATGAGTATACCTACGCCCTATGGCGGCAATCAAATTACAAATAGTGTCAAATGTTATGATTTCGGCGTGGCGACAACGATTGTTTTAGATTTCAAAAGAAGCCGCCGGCGCGTGTATCATAACCATGTACTTCCGAAAAGCGGCAAATTTCTTTGAGAAGTACAAAACCTTTGATGCCGCATTATCAAAGTGCCGATGGTTAAAACATAACTATGCATGCACTCAGTTTGATTTTAATATATATTTTTTTATTCGCTATGTTTATGGTATTAGTCGTAATGCGCATAGGTCCAGCTTTTCATATTCTTTGATACAGTTTTCTGCGTCTCATAGAATTCCTAAGCGTACCTACCTATACACCGAACTGTTACACCTAACTACTCAGTGAAATAGCGCTAAGTCCTAGCTGCAAGACGCAAGAGTCTTGCAGGCTATGTCTTGTTCTTGCTCAAGTCTTGCACGGTCAGTCTTGGTCTTGGTCTTGCTAAAAATACGCGGTCTTGTTCTTGGTCTTGGTCTTGCAAAAACGCAAGAACAAGACCAAGACTGCAAGACCAAGACTGAATTTGGGCAACACTAAACAGAGTACCTATCAAACAATAATTCCTGTGTAGTACAAACCGTCTGTATATTTAGGCAGAATGCGAAACGCGACTATTGAAGGTTTTCAACATCACGGATGTGTATTTGGTTTTTAAAAGTAATATTTTATTCATTTCCGAACAGACTCTAATCGAAAAATCTTTCATATTTTTTAAGACACAAGACAAATCTCTTTTTATAATTTAGGGTATGTTTTATTTAATACATACTTACATATATGTACTTATATACACAATGTATCCAAAACTCAAATTCCTCCTCTAAATATTACCTAATGATCCTTACGAAATTCAATAAAAACAGTCGCCATTCCGACCTGCGGGAATTAAGTATCTGACGGTAACAAAATAATTAATGAACACTTAAAGCTTTCCTGACGAGCTGCGTCACAAATAAAAAAGTAATAAAAAATAACAGGTAACACGGGTGGATTTACAAACGTGCAAAAATGGAAGAGAATTACCGTCCCACCTGTTGTATGGAATCATTAATCATAGCCAGCAATAGCTCACCAAATTTATCTTTATTAAGAGGACTGACGCTGGGAGGAATGCGCTCCGCCTTGGAGCTCTTCGTATAGTTTGCTATTTATTTCCTTGACTGTAAGATGCTTAATCAGAAGCGAATGGAAGGCCTGGATGGCAGAAAATAAAATTGGCGAACCGAATTACTGGTGGTAGGGCTCTCATATGTGAGAGGCCGCCTTGGTAGGTACCACCGCAATGTCTATTTCTCCCGCCAAACAGCAATGTAATTGTGAACAACAACATACAAAATTTCAGACTGAAGGACATAACCAAAATAACTACTGGACATACTGAGACTTAACATCTTATGTCTCGGGATGGCGTGCGCAGTGGAATGCCAAGCATTTCATTGTTATCCTCTGTGTGGTTTGGTTTTGCTACCGTTCATTAGCGGTCGAATCGCTTACCATCAGGCGAACGGCATGCTTGTCCCTTCGTTGTCTCTCGTCAATTCATTGAAAAAAGAAACTTGCGTAGTAATGAGGAAAAAAGCAACTCAATTTTTAAGCTTATCTGAGTATATGAAACCATGGCCTGAAATTCTGTGTACCTGAAATTTATTCAATATAATTCTGTCAGTCTGCAGGCAAAAGAGACGTGTGTTGGGCTAAAAAGAACAGTTCGGTAAAACGGTTCAAGTCAGTTGGCGGTCGTAGTCAAATTAAAGGCTAAAAAATTCTGCAACATCAATAAATAATAATAAATAATAATAATAAATAACACCCAACAGTCACATACATAGTCCTGACCCCACACTAAGATCGAGTCTTGTGTCGTGGGTATCAGGAACTACGAGAGACTTTTCGGTCTCACAAACACCCAGACCCGGAAGAAATATTTGTGGGCCGCACAAACATTTCTCTCGGTGCGGGGATCGAACCCGCGGCCTTTCGTTTCACAGGCGGCGTCTAACCAACTGCACCACGGAGGCTGTCAAATATATATAATCATATTGCGCCAACCTACCGTACCGTGTAAAAATATAATCACGTATTTAATATGAAACTATAACGAACTTTTCCCCGAAATATTTTATTAATATATTTTTATTTTATCCAATCAGTACCAACCGAATCAAAAATGTATATTTCCATAAAACTCGCAGCTAATTAAATTCCATTGAAAGTTTGTAGCAATCGCCCGTTCGAAATCCATAGCACTGTTTTTTTTCCAAAAAATCCCCAGTCCGGCTCGGGAAATTCGCAAAGCACTCGTAAACATAATAACATAAACGAGTTATGCAATAAAATAAACAGGCAAACTGAAAAGGATTTTTAAATAAATTTTCGTCCCCGTCTTAGATGGAAACTCTGTAGCTTTGTTGATTAATTTCATTGTTTCGAGACATCCCTTTGTAAGAGACGTTTGTGTATTAATTCTATCTTGCTTTGTTCTAGTTGGTACCGGGATCCAAATTTCTATATAGTTACCGCTTCACCTGATATTGAGCGTCCTCAGTAGTACCATTGTGTCTCATATCTACGTTGACGACATCAAGTCAAACATTGCCTGGAACACCTCGAGGCATTATATTGGATTCTCCGCGCTGTATTAACGTCATTTCAAATGCCATAAATGTCATTATTTTCTTATTTTGTTCATTTTTTTATTAAACTTTAACCTCCCCAAAAAATTTCATTACAAAATTAATAAAAATAGTGAGAATATTGGATTTGTTTATTCGTATATGAGTAAAACTTTTAATTAATTTGATGATTTTTTGACGAAACAAAATGTTATCCAAACAGAGTTAATATATTTTATTAAATATATTTTATATTTTACTTTGAAATAACAGTAATTTAGCCAGACTACATTTTTACGTCAAATAATACTTCAATTGAATATTATGTTGTTTTGGGGCAGATTCTTTATAATTATTGCAATACCAAACTGTTTTTCTTTAATGCCAGTTGTCACCATATCATACACTTTTTAGTCAAGTTAAACTCGTAGTAATGATTAGGCTGTCTTTTGAATTATCACACTTCGTATACAAAAATATAAAAAATACCTGATTAAATAAGACATTATAAGCAAAGAAAAATAAAAACAAAAACAACAAATCAAATAAAGAATGAAACATGCAATATTTCCAGTACCAAACCCAATTTATATCACGCTAACAGACCAAGAACACATAATTTGTGTCTCATACATACGCAGGCAATAAACTTTACTAATATTGACAAAATGTTAACCGAACGTCCGTCGCTACAATACAATGGCGCGTTTTAAAAATGACATTTAATTTACATAAATGCACTCCCGCAAGATAAAGATTGTCGGAAAAATAGGTTATGTAGATTCAAAATGTTCAAGTCTTGGCGATGCATGTGCCACCAGGTTGGCGGGGGACATACGAGTAAATATCCTGTTTTATGACGCTGCGATTTAGACATTTTGTGTGTGAATTTTGGTGTATCATCTATAATTGTATACTATTTTTTTTTTTTATATCACAAGTCTACGTAACACAATCCCGGTTTCGGCCGTATGGTACCGTTTAACTTACATAAGCCGTAAACGTATGCCTATTATGGCGACCAAAGACTACTTTACGTCCTGTCTTTGTAAGCCACTTGCTTTCATACCGCATCACATTCTACACCTCGCTGCATTTTGTCATTGCGTGCGAAAGCACACCCGCCTGATGTTAAACGTCTTTCGAAACTTATCGTTTCAGTTACAACCAATGGCGCTGTCACGCCGCTACATGGCGCTGTCACGCCGCTACCCTTAGACTACTCCCTCTTTCTTCAGCCACAGGATGTACACTGAAGAACAAAATATATCTTCCCGAAGTATTTTCATAACGTTCGTTTGAAAAATGCCTACATCGATCGATTTCCTGCCAATAATTACATCAATACTATTGTTAGAGCGTGAACGCCCACAATGCACTTCCATGTATCCCAAACGTTTCCACAAAGCACTCATGTCTCAGTTTGTTGGCAAGGCACGGCTATAGTTCTTTTGAAATTGTGATTTATTTGCGACAAATGTCAAAATAAAGCCCCAATGCTCCGTCGCCATCGGAGTTCCGAGTTGCGATTCTCATCACGAATGTGGTACCGTGGCAGTGTTTACCTGCAGGGGAAAAGTCTAGGACCTTGACTCGTTCAAATGCAAATACGATTGTTTGCCGTTAGACAACAGCGGGATGGGAAATAAAATGCAACGTACCAATATTTGTGATGTGATATTGGAAACAAAATGTTTTTGGCTGTTACGGAGTGTTTTGTATCGTTTCATGTTGCATTTATTTTTATCATGTGTTTGCTTAGTATTTCATCAAGCACAATTTGACGCACAAGATATCTTCATCTGCGCAAAGATATCAGGTTTTGGACTTAGGCTGACTGAAGCTTAGACAACCTACGTATGGAGGGATAGGCCTGACAGATATCCCGTAGTTAAATAAGATGCTGATAACGAGCACAAGTCTTATCTACCAGTCTGCTAAGCTTGGCGAATATTGGTTGGTCCTCTTTTCCTTTCATCACGTTTTTAAATCCTTGAGGGAGGCAATAAATTATCCATAGCCACAGTTGATTATTCAATCTATGAGAAAGTTCAATCCAAAAGTAAAATAAATAAATATTAACGTCTACCTTAAGGGTAACTCGAATAAAATAACCATGTAATACACTGTTGGTTCAGTTAAAACCTCCGAGGGAGCAGTTCAGCCAAACCACTACATAACCGGCCAATTATGGGGCCTAAATCACACTCATATATATTTCAGTATTTACCCGCGGCTAAACAAAGCGGATTCCCCTCGAATAAACCTAATAACGCCCAAGTATCTTGATCGGGTGCGAGCGATGAGCGGTGGGCGGATTAAAGATTAATTATGTAAGTATCACTCAACTAAATTCTTGCTACGTCGACTTACCGTCTACATTGATTTATGTTAATACCGATTAATTAATTAATCTAACTCCTCTTATACGTTTTTCTTTCTGATTATTTTCAATGCAGGATAAAAACAAGCTAGGGTCTCCGGAGCTCGTTGCCAATTCTTTGTGTGCCACTGTTAGTCATAGTTGACAGGAGTCGCAGGGGTGGCTGTGAGGGCGGGAAAGTCTAAGAATTAGTTACAGCATCACGGAGGTATGTAAAGTTCATGAGCTGGATTTGGACGTAACTTCTCTAAAAAAATACTTGTAGCTAACGATGAAATTGTACGATAAAAACACATATTCAAGTGGTAGAGCCTTAATGTCTTCATGTAGGTCGTTAACATAACAAAAAGGGACTTAACCAACCGGGAACACATTATTTTTTGATAAGAAAGATAATGTGAAGTAACAGCTTTGCTGCTGCGTTAAGAATGAAAGATATTCGGAGTACTTTGCAGCGAGAAACATAATTTATAATTTATTTGTACTTCCATCATCAAAAGCACGGCCTCGGTGGCGCAGTAATTATACAACGGAGTGCTTGCAAAACGCAGATATCTAGTTCGAAACCCGGATCGGGCAAAATATTATTGGATTTTCTATTCATTGTCAGCCTGAAGTCAGAAATTTGTACCCAATATAACGATAGACTCGCTTGCTATCGCATCGTCGGATGAATAATACAAAAATATATTAGACGAAACGTGGGTGTCCTAGTTGCACCTCTGCCTATCCTTCTGGCAAAAAAGGCGTGAATTTATGTAAGTACCGAATTTATCGCGCCTATATAAAAAACATCATTACATTGCCCACATACTAATGACAATATACGATTTCAGAAATTACTCAAGTTTATTTGTATCTGTATCAAGTATTAGACAAAATCGCTCCCGCAACAGTACCCGCTTTCGCCCGAGATTCGAACCCTGTAGCCCGGTAGTCAATACTGACACAGCCGCGGGGCAGGCTCCGTTGTTAACTATTGCAAACACAATTACACAATACACACAATTCGGTACAAACATAGCACACCACAGGCCTTATCCTATCACATTTTTTGGATTCGTGATTTTTTTAGTGAAGTTACTGGTTTTTTATTGGGGTGTATAGGAGAATTTATTATATCTGCCATACTGGTGTCGTGATAGTGTCCATGGGTTTTGAATCCTGAAGTCCTGGGTTCGAATATCATATCACGCAAGTTTGTATGACTTTTTTTATCTAAAAATCTCGTATGCTCGCGATTGGAATTGGTCATCGATATGATTTGGTACGGGACATAATTATTTTCAGTGAACTATGGGTGATACTACTACAGTCACCTCGACATTTTCGTAGATAAAGGCGTAATCTTATAAATAAATACATCCAATAGTTACATACACAGTCCAAATCCCACAATCAGATTGAGTCTTGTGTCGTGGGTATCAGGAACTACGAGAGAATTTTCGGTCTCACAAACACCCAGACCTGAAATAAATACCTGTCTTTCACAAAAGTAATTGTTTCGGTGCGGAGCTCGAACTCGCGGCCTCTCGTTTCACAGCCGGCGTCTTACCAACTGCGCCACGGAGGCTGTCCGCTTATTCATAAATTATAGAATAGTTTTTGCTAAATATATTCACTACGAAACGTCATAAGGTTTTAAACAACTGCCAATAACTCAGCGTCCACTGCGTCAAACGTAGCCGAGACATTATCATGACGGATGGCGAGCTCGGCCACTAACTAACAAAAGCGTGGGAAACAAATGGCGGTAGTTGGGCGAATGTATCGTAATCCCGGTTATATGTTTATGCGGAGTATCCGGTGCGACGCATCTGTATGCCGGCTGGACGCGGCCAATCCGTCACTGGAACCCCGTCCGTGACCTGAATTCGACACCAAGCAACAAACTATTGAAGAGACATCCATATCATTTTTACTTGTGGTAGGTCTTTCATATGTCAGAGGGCGCATGGATAGATACCAATGCAATGTCACTTGCTCCCGTTTTACTAGTGGTGCTCGTAGGTCTCTAATATGTAAGAGGTCAATTGGGTGGGTACCACCGCAATGGCTATTTCACCCACCAAACAGCAGTGTAAATGCGCTATTATGTGTCAGTTTGGAGGGAAATTTATTGAAGAGGCATATAAATATCCTTTTAACTGGTGGTAGGTCTCTCATATGTGAGGCCGCCTGGGTAGGTACCACCGCAATGTTTATTTCTCCCGTCAAACAGCAGTGTAAATGCATTGGTGTGTTTCGGTTTGGAGGGCAATTTATTAAAGAGACATATAAATATCCTTTTAACTGGTCGGAGGTCTGGATAGGTCTCTCATATGCGAGAGGATACGGATATTATAGCCTGAGTAACTACTGCATATACTGAGACTTAACATCTTATGTCTCAGGACGGCGAGTGCAGTAGAATGCCAAGAATTGTTTAGTAATTCAAGGTGGTGTTTGGTTTTGCTACTGTTCATGAGCAGTCGTATCGCTTACTATCAGGCTAATGACATGCTCGTCTCGAAATCCATACCAAAGATAGATTGAAATGAGTCTTAGGATAACACCAGAGAAAACAAACGAAGCAAAAAAATGTGCGATAAGAGAAAAAAATACGAAGTTTTAGGAACAAAATCAAACAATATATTTTTGCTACAATATCCCAGCCACATCCAGGCGCTTGTCTTACCCGAGTTCCATTATGACGGCAATCGTTATAATGTGAGCTATTGACTAACATTCAATGACGTCATCGAGCCGCCCGCCCCGGATGCCCAGCCACGACTAACCGAATACTGTGGCCGGATATATGCATTTGCTCATTCCTGGAATGATCTCGATACTGCATATTTGAAGGAACGAAAATGAGTGACAAAATATTTTTACAGACATTAATGACATTAAGTGCGTAGTGGCCTGTTGCTAAATGGACCATACGCGACTGTATTCACGATGGTCGTAGGTTCGAAACCCAGAGCACACCTCTGTCTTTTCGGAGTCATGTGTGTATTGATATTCAATCACCACGGTAACAGCGAAGAAAAACATCGTGGGAAGAACTGCATACCATAGCGATTTCTAAACATTTATATGGTATGTAAAGTCCACCAACTCGCACTAGACCTGGGTGGTGGAATTTATAGCCTTACAACTCTCAATCGTACTCTTGGTGGTAGAGGAGGCCCGTACCCTATAATGGGACGTTTATAGACTGATACATACAGTTATGATGTATCACTTTATTTATCTTTCTTTGCAAGCAATTGCAAGGCAAACGTATACTCGTAAGCTTTTATGACTATATGAGTGACGTAGATAAATGATAACCTTAGCACATTTTCTAACATCACAGGATCACTTTTTGCGAGAGTAATACAAAAAATTAAATGACAAAAATAAATTAAACAAAGGCGTATTTAAATACAAAAGTGCGTGGTGGCCTGTTGGTAAACGGACTAGACGCGGCTGGTTCACGGTGGTCGCGGATTCGAATCCCAGGGCACACCTCTGACTTTTCGGAGTCATGTGTGTATTGATAATAATCAATCACCACGCACTAAAACGGTGAAGGAAAACATCGCGAGGAAACCTGCATACCATAGCGATTTATAAGAATTTCTATGGTATGTAAGTCCGCCAACCCGCACTAGGCCAGCGTGGTGGACTATACGGCCTAACCACTCTCAATCGTATTCTCGATTGTAGAGTAGGCCCGTGCCCTGCAGTGGGACGTATATGGGCTGATACAGATACAATATTTAAATAATCCTAAGATAGTTGAAGTCAAAACGAAATCCAGCCAATGAAGTTTTAAGCCGCAAAAAATATTTCACCTCGGAGTAACTGTTTGTTTCGGTAAAGTAATTTGTTTGGTGTTCTACTAGTTTTGGGTAATGGTTTATGTTTAAATATTTCGTATACCGTTATTTTCTCAGTAACAAACAATTTATGAACAACCACTGTGTTTGATACTGAATTAAAGTTCTTTTTTAAATTCATGTGATAATGATAATACTGAAAAATGTATAGTTATGTTTTATCGTCGCGAAATTAGATAGCGTGTGTAGATTGTTAATAAATAAATAAAATAAATAACACCCAACAGTCACATACATAGTCCTGACCCCACACTAAGATCGAGTCTTGTGTCGTGGGTATCAGGAACTACTAGAGACTTCTCGGTCTCACAAACACCCAGACCCGAAAGAAATATTTGTGGGCCACACAACCATTTCTCTCGGTGCGGGGATCGAACCCGCGGCCTCTCGTTTCACAGGCGGCGTCTAACCAACTGCGCCACGGAGGCTGTCACCATATATACCAATATCACATATACCAATAACACCGAAAATACATTCCCTAATATTGATAGAGTCACATTAAGACTACCTTGGACTACTGTAGGAATGTGCTGGCTCCGGGCTCGAACAGGATGGCACGTCGGTCTCACATAAAAATGACGGCTTTGCTATCCTTGTCATTCGAATATTGAGATGCCCTATGTCAGTATCTCTCTTTATTGACAAGCCGACGACGCAACTAAGGTATCAGATTTATATATTTTCCATAATATTTACCAAAAAAAAAACTCATACAAAAATTTCAATCAAAATCGACCTTAATTTAACATTCATACCCAATGAAATAGTTCAACCATAGCCTCAGGATATACACTAAATTGAAGTTTCATATTTATAAAAAAAAAGCACTAACAAGGTACAATTTTGTAAAAATTATATAAAAATATGAAACGGTCTGAGCATCTGGCTTCAATACCTCAGACGATGGTAACCAGCGCACAATACTCGCCGTTTTTCCGACGCGGGCGCTCGCAACTCCTGTATTTATTATTATTTGTTTTCAATTGCAAAGTAATCTACGGGCTCGCAGCTGCCGGGGAAGATGAGGCTCTTGCGATATAAGGGCTGGGTCACGAGTGATAGCGGTTTGATAATAGTTTTTTGACTGTGAGATTGTCATAGAGTTAAAACTCATTGATATCATCAGTAATGTCTATTAATAAGAAATATTTACCGACCATTCGGAGTACAATGTCTTAATGCATAATACATTACAGATTACAGATACAGATTGCAATATAGGCATTGTTCTTAAGAATATTTACATCTGATATTGACACAAATAAGCTCCTGTGTACCCATATCTAATATTCCGAATAATTTAAACCTTAAAAGTCAACTCACTCAGTCAAGTCACTCAGTTTTTATCCAGATTCTGCCAGTTTTGCATCACACGGTAAACGGTAGTAGGTTAAAAATACTCGATTTGAATACATTGCCCATGCATCACAATACAGTTTCTTTAAAAAAAACTGTCTCTTTTTACCCAGTACTCATTATAGAAATAAAAGTCAAGTCGCTCCTCTCCTCACTATATCGCGCCCTATACACGCCAGTGTCTCTGGAATACGCCAAAATTGAGACGTCAATACAGAACCCCGGGAGATGATTAAAACCGTACACTCAGGTGTTTTTCTGTGCCCGGGTTAAACGATCGCACCTTTGTCTGCGGACAGACCGTGGTATTAGGAGTTTATTATATTTCACTTGCACTCTCGTTTCACGTTGTTACGAATTCTTCGCTTTGTGATGTCGCGCTTTTTGTTTTTGGAGTTTTTCGTTTAAGAGCAAAGCACTTTTGTAATATTGTATGCAGGTTTTGAATGTCTTAATCGACTCATGGCTTTTTACGTATCGTTTACTAAAATTCTTAACACAAATAGTGATTTTAGACACGTAAAAAGTAAGGACGAGGTCATGAAGGTTTTCTAGAGTTATACAGAGGCAATAACTATTGACAAATAGATATGCTCTTACGCGTTGACGATTCGGTTTGCATTCTTATTCAAACTCAAATCATACATGGCAACTAACTTCGTTCTACTTTGAACGTTTATCAATATCTATGCATCAACCGATATAACAGCATACCCACTGCTGGAAGACAAACGCTTGGTAACATTGAAAAGGTTTAAATATGAGTGTACTATACTGGTCTTATGCGGTTCGATCACAAGACTCACGGGAATCGGTCTGTCTCCTTAGTTTTTGATTTTAACCATCGTCGCTATCTAGACAAATAGAAATGTTCTACCACCAACAAACTTCATATATTTTACATATTTGTGGAAATAGTATTTAAGCTTTACGAAATCAAGATAAACAAAAGTTTTCTTTAAACGTATATAAAGAGGTTTCCAATGGATCGGTATAAACTAGGATTTATGAGGCATCGTAAAAACACGAAGCAATGAAACACAGGCGTAGGCAGAGATCGATCGCGTGCCCGTACAGAAACATTTGATACAATGTCGGCTGTGAACAGGAAGCGGCAAGCTACACGCTGATTTTTAGACTTATGGATTTCTAAATATAATTAAATTATTGAGTACTTTGAAGAATCTTTAAACCTTTACAAATCCGTCTATAGTCCCTAAGCGTGGTTATTGTTTGCGTTGATCATTCGTCATCAAACTCCATGCGAGAGTCGTAAGATATAAGTACTAATCAAGATAATTAGGATATTTTGGTAGGATATGAAAACCACGTACTAAAAATCATACTGACTAACATTGTGATGTACGGTATCTAGTGTGTCGGCAAATCAGTGTCGCGAAAGTTATGTATCTCTCATCTCTCACATTTGTATCGAAATAAACTTTAAGTGAATAATACTCACTGCCCTGACAACATAACCGTGGAGACATACAAGACGAAATGTGGGTATGTGGCATCTCTGTCTATCCCTTCTGGAAAAAAGGCATGAGTTTATGTATGTACCTATCTATGTACAAAATCAATCACAACTTCCACGCAATACATTCCAGCAATTATAAACAGTATCATAATGGAATCCAGTAAAAATGCTGGCGTGTAATTAAAAGCAACTATTCCAATTGTGCGCCCTCATAACTGTACAAAATTTTCCAACAGAAATTTTCAGTACGGGCGTCGGTTTGTTTGTATACAAGTTAAGCCAGGGACATACGACGGAAAATATTCGTCGCATGTCCTTCTTAAATTAGATTTTCTAGGAAATTGAAATTGGATTTTAGAGATATAAAAATGTGTTGCTTACACATAGGCATATTTTATAATTTCGCAGTATCTGTGTTGTCTATTTTAGTTATGTAGACAAATTAAAACTTTCACATTTTTAATTTCTTTATACATAAATATATCAAATAATATAAAAATTGGCACGCCTTGCCGAAGAGGTGGGCAAGGATTCTACCGTACACTTTTACATTTGGCCGTATAACTGCCAAGATTTAATAGGTAAATGGAAATACTTATTTGAAAATAATTATTTGCATAAGAAGAAAATTATCAAATTTAGCGTTACCTATGGTGTTCAGAAACCACTGAAATATAATTATTAAAATATTTGTGTGTGCCTATTGTTAGAAATACAAAATAAATATTTGAAATCATTGGACAAATTTTAGAGTTTTATATAGAGAAATATAAAATGCGAAGAGGAAGTAGGAAATAAAATTGAAAAGGAAGGAAACAATATGTTCTTTTTTATTTGACTCCAAAGATAGCACTAAGTATTGGTTAATTTTATTCATATAGTTAATTTAGTGTAATAAGCATTTTAAAAATGTGTAATGATTTATTTGGTGATTATTTTTATAAACAGTAAATGTATTGATTTTATATGGAATGAAAGGAGGGGCACCTTCATTAATTGCTATAAAAACTGAGTGTTGGGTGCATCTCCTCTGATTCCGATTTCAACAGTGTTAATGGTAACAAAAATAAATATTATACAAGTACGAGTATTTGGTTATTTTGCAACGGAACTCTCCTAGATTGGAAAGTGATAACATAATTCGAATACTATCGCTATTCAGGGCGTGAATTCCATTTTAATTCTAGTAAAAAAGTACTAACTTACTAAAAACTGGATTTACTTGGGAAGCTTGTCCGATCTATTGACAGCCTCTGTGAAGCAGTTAGTTATACGCCGGCTGTGAAACGTGAGTCCGCAGGTTCAATCCCCGCACCAAAACAAATATTTGTATGAACTACAGGTATTTGTTTTGGGTCAGAATGTTTGTAAGACCGAAGTCTCTTGTAGATCCTGATACCCACGTCATAAGATTTGTAAGTGTGGCGTCAGGAGTATGTATGTATGTGACTGTTAGGTGTATTTGTTATTTAAAAAAATCTACATACAATTACAAATAAATTTGATTCCAAATTTTAGTTTTATTTTGTAGTAATTAGGTATAGTGTTGATTTGTTAAATTTTATGAATGTTGTGTACGTCTTTAATTGGCATTCATATTAGTGATTTAATTTGCTTTGCCTTATATATCTGTGCTATTGATGTGTTTGCTGTTGATGTACCTATTTTAAATAAATAAATCAATTACACCTATCTACTACACCCCAAGTCAGATCCATATCTAATGCACGTAATGAAGGTGCCCCCACGTTATAGTCGACGGTAGGTAGAGACACAGGCAGCTCGGCCGAACAATTTCCCAGCACCCACCTGCTGTACCTGCCCAAATCAATTTTCTGCTATACGAGCACAAAACATATATACGCTGCCGTAAAATTGAAAACATCGGCGTTTTCAATAACGTCTCAACACTATTTTTCTTACATGGCTGCCTGGTTCGAATAATGGTAAGTTTGACATTTATTGATATGAACAAGACAACTGTTAACTCAGCCAATGTTGTGTAGAGTTGTTTTATAGCTATGATGGGAGCCGTGTATACCGACCTATGTCTGCCAAGCTATGTGTTAAAAATAAATATAGTGCAATGTAATAAGAGTAGGATAGATAGTGTCTTGTTGTTTTTCTCTCTCTCCTTTTATGTGAGTGTAATGGCGGATTTTTCTTGTAACTGAATGACTGTGTGCTTATAAATAAAAAACTTATTGTATTAAATTAAGCCTATATTTCATTTATATTTCATCTGGTTATGGGCCCAGGTCACTAACTAGCATGAATTAATAAATGTAGGCTTAATGACTGCAAATACTGTAGTGAAAATTAATAGTCAAAAATACCGGCGGCGTGAGTTGACGCCATTTTGAGGTTAAGTAATACCGGGAAGGAAAATTACTTGTCCTACTATCGTTGGGCAAGGCAGGAGAGCTACAGGAAGGTTTTGAAATGGATTCGACACAGGGAAGTGGAAACGTCATGAAGCTGGAGGGTTCCAGGAATTGGAATATTTGGAAGTTCCAAACATCCGTGTTGCTGCGAGGTCAAGGACTTTACAAAATCGTGGACGGGACAACTGTAAAACCTGAAGATGAGACTCAGCGTAATACTTGGGAAACCCAGGATGCGCGAGCTCAAACGCTGATAGTTACGAGGATGTCGGAAGAAGTCATGTTGCATATCATCTCGTGCGATACCGCGGCGGCTATGTGGAGAAAATTGTTAAGCGTGTATGAACAAAAATCTGAAACTAGCATTCACATTGTGCAACAACGATTTTTTCAATTCAAGTTTGAAGAAGGAACAGAGATGTCTGTGTTTTTATCAAAAGTAAATGAGATGCAGACTCAGTTAAAACAGCTGGGAGAAAATATATCTGATAAATTTGTTATCACCAAGGTTCTTATGTCCTTGCCAGAAGATTACAAGCATTTCATCTCGGCATGGGAGTCTGCCCCTGATGACAAGCAGACCTATGATAACCTGGTAGCCAGATTATTGATAGAGGAAGAAAGAATTAAAGAAAAAGGCGGGCCATCGTCGTCTACGGCGTTTGTGGCAAAGAAAGTAAATAAGAAAAGTGTAAAGTGTTATAAGTGTCACCGACTTGGACATTATCAAAGCGAGTGCCGATATAGTAATAATTATGTGAACAATAATTTTCGTAACTTTAAAGACAGTCGTCCAGATCTCAAGTGTTATTTTTGTAATAAACCGGGACATTTAAAGAGCCAGTGCCGTTTTAAAAGGGACAAAGAAAAAGAAAGTAACGCTTTTATAGTCAACAGTGTTTTAGATGAACAGTTACAAAAATCTCAGTGGTTGGTCGATTCAGGTGCAAGCGAGCATATGTGTTGTGATTACGAACTATTCAATTCATATTCGACCGTAAAAGATAAATCGGTAATAGTAGGGAACGGAACGAAAATTAATATCAAGGGTTGCGGTCAGGTGGCGCTGCAAGTTTGGAATGGGAGTGAATGGATAGACACTACCATAGGCAATGTACTTCATGTTCCTGAGTTGAAAACAAATTTGTTCTCTGTCAATTGTGCGACAAGAAGAGGTTATGTTATCGTTACGGAAGAAAATAAATGCAAGTTTTATAAACAAAACAAGGTGATGGCTATTGCTGAGCGACGCGGAAGCATGTATTATTTGGATTTTCGCTATTTTAATGCATGTACAGCGAACCTTGCTAACGTGTGTTGTGATCTGCATGAGTGGCATGAAAAGATGGCACACCAAAACATGGCTTATGTGAAAGATGTACTGAAGAAAAATAATATTAACATTAAAAATGCCAATATTCAAACATGCGAAAGTTGTCTAAAAGGGAAAATTCACCGCTTGCCATATCCTGTAAGTAACAATGCGACGTCGAGAGTATGCGAAATTATTCACGCCGATACCTGTGGTCCTATGGAAAAGCCATCGATTGGAGGCTCCAGATATTTTGTGGTATTTAAAAATGAATACTCAAAGTACAGGCGAGTGTTCTTTGTGAAAACCAAAGACGAAATTAAATCGTGTATAAAGAACTTCATATCGCAGGCTGAAAATGAAACAGGAAATAAAATAAAGATATTTCGAAGTGACAATGGAACCGAATTTATAAACAAAGAGGTCAAAGAAATGTTTCAGAACAAAGGGATTATACATCAAACATCTGTGACTTTTACTCCTGAACAAAATGGAGTAGCTGAGCGGGAAAATAGGATTCTAGTGGAAGCGGCTAGAACAATGTTATATGCTAAAGACTTACCTATCAGTTTGTGAGCTGAAAGCGTTAATACAGCTGCCTATGTGATTAATAGAACTGGTAAAAGCTCAGTAGAAGGGAAATCTCCATATGAATTGTGGTCAAACAAAAGTTATGACATAAATAACCTCAAAATATTTGGTACTGCTGTTTATGTCCACATACCCAAAGAAAAAAGACATAAGTGGGATGCCAAAGGTGAAAAGGGCATTATGGTTGGGTATGGAGAAACAACAAAAGGCTATAGAGTATATTTTCCACAGAAAAATGAAGTTGAGACCAAGCGAGACATTGTTTTTGTGAACAACAGTCCAGTGAAGCCAATACAACAATGTGAGACAACCAATTATATCGAGGATAGTGTTGAGGTTCCAGCTACAGTTGAGGTGGGTGCTCAAGTAGAAGATACCAGTGCTGCAGGTGAGCCCAGTCCCCAATTACAGACCATGAATAGTGATGACTCTCAGTGCACCATGCAGAGTGATTCTGAGGGTAGCCTATATGAACCCAGTGATAGTGATGAGTGTGGTGAGGCTGTGAGACGCGATGTGGATCCAAGAAACAAACATATTAGGAAGCAGACTGTTTTCTATAACTGTAATAATGTAATGTTAGATAACTGTGAGCCAAAAACCTATTGTGAAGCTATGAATAGTCCGGATGCATGTAAATGGCAGGAAGCTATTCAAAGGGAGCTAAAAACCCTCAAAGATAATAACACTTGGAGTATTTGTGACATACCAGATAATAAAAAGGTTATAAGTAGTAAATGGGTATTTAAAATTAAACAAAACAATAATAATATTCAATACAAGGCACGTTTGGTGGCCAGAGGGTTTGAGCAAAATGATATATTAAATCTAAATGACGTATATGCACCTGTTGCAAAGTTAAGTACATTCAGACTATTTTTGGCTATAGCAACTAAATTAAAATTATCTATATACCAAATGGATGTAACGGGAGCTTTTTTGTATGGGGAGGTTGAAGAAAATGTATACATAAGTTTGCCAGATGGTGCTTATGACAATGATAAAAATATTGTAAAGCTAAACAAATCATTGTATGGGCTAAAGAAGTCTCCAAAATATTGGAATGAAAAGTTTAACTCTGTTATGATCAGGGAAGGTTTTAAACGATCTAAATGTGACTCATGTCTGTACTCTAAATGTAACAATTCAGAAGAAATATATCTTCTCTTATATGTTGACGACATGTTGATGTTTGGTAGTAATGAAGAACATATATCTAATTTAAAATCAATGCTAAACAAAGAATTTGAAATGAAAGATTTAGGTCTAATTTCAGATTTTTTGGGAATAAATGTAAAGCAGAATCTAAAAACAAATGTTACAGAATTATGTCAAAAGACTTATCTAGAAAATGTGTTAAAAAGATTCCATATGTATGATTGTAAACCTATTTCCACACCCATGGATCAGAATTTTAATTGTAAAGAGCTTGAAAATGATAAATGTAAAGGTAATGTTGAGAATATCTGTAGACAGATCATTGGATGTTTAATGTATGCAGCTTCAGGAACAAGACCTGATATTTGTGTTGCTATATCAATATTAAGTAGATATCAAGATTGCGCTAGTAACATGTTATTGGCTAACTTAAAAAGAATTTTGCGATACATTAAACACAGATTGAATTATAAATTAATTTATAAATGTGATGATAGTAAGTTGGTTGGATTTTGTGATGCTGACTGGGGAGGGGACCTTCGAGACAGGAAGTCCACTACTGGTTACTGCTTTCTGTATTCAAATTGCCTAATATCTTGGTGCTCTAAGAAGCAGAGTACTGTTAGTCTATCATCAGCAGAATCCGAATATGTGGCAATGAGCATGGCTGGAAGTGAGGCATGCTGGCTTATTAATATGTTATGTGATCTCAATGTGAGTAATGTATGTCCTGCTATCATGCATTGTGATAATCAAGCTGCCATAAGGATTGCAAACACAACTAGTGTGAAACGACTAAAGCACATTGATATCAAATATCATTATATAAGGGAACTGATTGAAAATAAAAAGATATGTATACAATATGTGACAACAAAAGATCAAATTGCTGATATGTTAACAAAGTCCCTCAATGGTAATACACTTTTGAAGTTTGTGAAGCTATGTGGTATGAATATGTAATTTAGTCTTGGTTCAATGGCTATCTTATTTTATTTTTTTGATAAATGAAAAAGGGATAATTAAAAATGTCACATAATTTGTTAATTAATGTTATTACATTGACGGGGGGTGTTAAAAATAAATATAGTGCAATGTAATAAGAGTAGGATAGATAGTGTCTTGTTGTTTTTCTCTCTCTCCTTTTATGTGAGTGTAATGGCGGATTTTTCTTGTAACTGAATGACTGTGTGCTTATAAATAAAAAACTTATTGTATTAAATTAAGCCTATATTTCATTTATATTTCATCTCTATGTCTAGTGAGTTGGTTCACCAGCTAACACCCGAACCGTGTCCTCTGAATTGTGTCTCCCAAGTTGTGTCTCGCGATTTGTCTCATTAATTTATTTAATTAGTTCATATTTTTGGTTAGGGATCTTGATGTAAGAGCGTAAAGTTGCTCGGTGCTCGTAAATTTTAGTATATTGCTCAAGCCGGATCCAAACCCATTGTTCTATGAATCAACATACCTGAGTGCACTATCGAATAACAGAAAGGGGAATAAAAAATCCTACTTAAATATACCAATTCTACAGTCAGGCATTTTTACCAAATGACTGATCGAGTGCTCGCACCGCAGCGTATACATAACATTGGTAAATTTTCCGGACGCGTTGTGGCTTGTCGAACGAAAAAAATAAATCTACACGCACAAATGCCTGTGATGTGTCCATTGTTATTTTATACGGAAATAATGTACGTTTATTGGACGGTAAAATTTGCTTCAATATCATACATATTGAAAAATTTATAGTTTAGTAGACAATGAATAGCACAATAGACAGCAAGTCGTAGGTTGGTAATTATATTTAATTATTTTACTCTAGTACTGACCATGTTCCCACAGAATTTGAGGATACAATAATTTCTACTACTACCATAACTGAAGCCCAAGTTTTGAAAGAACTAAAAAGACTTGTGATTCATCAAAGTGCTGGACCTGATGACATCCCCCCTATTTTTCTAGTAAAGTGCGCTCCTTCTTTATGTAAACCATTGGCTATAATTTTTAATAGCTCTCTGGACACAGGAATATTCCCAGATAGCTGGAAAAAAGCTAGAATTGTACCAATATTTAAAAATGGTAACAAAGATCAGGTCGTCAACTATCGCCCAATTTCCATTCTGTGCACTATGTCGAAGGTCTTCGAAAAGTTAGTTTACCCCACTATATATGAAAACGTAAAATTTCTTCTATCTCCATATCAACACGGGTTTTTGAAAAACAAATCTACGACGACAAATCTAATGAATTACATCTCTGATGTGACGGTTTCAGTGGTCAATAATGTGCAGGTAGATGCTATTTATACAGATTTTTCGAAGGCCTTTGACAAAGTTAACCATCAGGTTTTAATGAAAAAACTGAATTGCCTGGGCGTTGGTGGAGCTCTCTTAAGGTGGTGTCACTCGTATCTCACAAACCGTATTTCAACAGCTACCATAAATGATTGTCAATCTGATCCTTTTGTCTCTACTTCTGGTGTACCTCAAGGTTCGAACCTGGGACCTTTATTCTTAAACATATTTGTCAATGACCTGCCTGATATATTCCTGGATTCCAAAGTATATATGTTCGCAGACGACTTAAAAATAATAAAGGAAATACGAAGCACTGCAGACGTCTTGCTGTTACAGGAAGACCTAAATAGACTAGTTGCATGGTGCAATGCCAATCGTATGCTCCTTAATCCGGCAAAGTGTCTCCATATTAAGTTTACCAGGAAACGAAATATCATAATTAGTTCCTACTCCATTTCTAATGTTATACTAAAAGAGGTTTCAACGATACAAGATCTTGGGATATCTATTGATACCAAGCTCCAATTTAGCACACATATTACCAATATTGTAAATTCTGCCTTCCGTGCTCTTGGTTTTGTCCTTAGACAAAGTAGAGATTTTCACAAAATATCAACTGTAATAACACTCTATAACGTCTATGTAAGAAGCAAATTGGAATACTGCTGTCAAGTTTGGGCTCCTTACTACCAAGTTCATGAGAATCACATAGAAATAATTCAAAAGCGATTACTTAGACACTTAGCTTACAGATACAGAATACCCAAAACAATTGCATCCTATCGAAAACAGCTAGACTATTTTAAAATTAAACCATTACATATCAGGAGAATAATACTAGACCTTAAATTTCTTCATAAATTGTTCCACAATAAAATTGATTGTCCAGATGTATTGTTTCGATTTAATATTAACGTCCATCGTAGACCACCACGGAAACCTTCTCCATTTTTCAGCATTCCTAAGTTCAAAACGAATCTTGGGAAGAACACTCCCATCGCGCGAATATCTCGACAATATAATGTATATGCAAACAAGCTTAAGGAACTCGACCTTATAACTAATAGCTCTCACACATTTAATAATATTTTAAAAGAATTGGTATAATATTTTAAGTTCCTATATTGTTACGTGGTTGCTATTTATATTTATTCATTTTTTTTTTACATTTTTTTATTGTCTTTTTTGTGTTGTCTCGATGGCATGGTATAATGTTACTGTACTCTTAAAATATTAATATTAATTTAAATGATAAATTTTATGTTTCTTCTTTTTGTTTTGTTTTATTCAAGTTTTATTAAAAGGTCATTTAATTTCTATAGCTAATTTAATTTAATTCTGTTGTGATTTTGTTGATTTTATGTTGCTGTGTTACTGTATTACTATCTATTACTTTGATTTTTTGTAGTTAGTTAAGTTTTAGCACTTAGTGGACTTATGTTGTTTTAGAAGTATGTCATTTTGTTATATTTATATTCATATTATGTTTAGTATGATTGTCATTCTCAGAGTTTTTACGTTTCTGTTTTTTATTGTGTTCTAAATAGCCTTGTTAATTTCACCTTAATTTTAATGGTAAGTCTGTCTAATACTCCTAAATTATATTATGCATGTTGTGACACCTGTAGGCAATGCTTTAAGCATGATACCAAATCAATTATGTATTAGATTTAAAAAACATTGTAATTGCCGTTGGATGTCCTAGAATAAATAAAATAAAAATAAAAT
This sequence comes from Hyles euphorbiae, assembly GCA_023078785.2. Lineage (NCBI taxonomy): Eukaryota > Metazoa > Arthropoda > Insecta > Lepidoptera > Sphingidae > Hyles > Hyles euphorbiae. The sequence goes on from CM041049.1 coordinate 834,466, forward strand.
AAAATATATTTAGTTATTATATATTTGAACAACAAATGGACTACCGTTCCAGTAGTAAAATCTAAATATGGTGACAAATAAGTAATCTCTCGCGTTTTTCCCTATATAATTATATTGGGCTTCTAATAAAACTCTTTATACACAGTGGAAGGCTGAGGAATTCCATTAGACATTTTAAACTTGCGGCACCGACAAACTTAGAATTTAAATATTGTACAATCCTATCAGCCAGCTCCATCATCTACCACCTTTTTCATATTGTGTTTGACTCCAAATGTACAAAATTAATCAGTTTTTATTTGCCCAACTTAGATTTGAAAACGCTCACAAAAACCCGAGCCCATTTCCACTCGAGTACAAATCGGCACAAACAACATTTTAAAGAGTGCAATGTTATGGTAGTTCGTTCGCGTTTGCCAGAAGCGCTGAGCGAGACTGTTAACTGTACGGCACTGTACGGCTAGTCCCGGATAAATCAGCGGAGTTGGACCCCGGCCGAATCGCTAATTACCTTGTACAATAAAACACGAGTACTGCCCCGGGCGAGTGCGCAACTTCGGACGCGCCACTTGCGGAACTCGAGGGCCTGTAGTGCGCAGTTTTAGGACTCCTCAATCTTTTTTATTACGCTGTCAAGAGTGTTTTTAATTGTTAGATTAAAAAAACTATCGAATTAATTACAACTTGAGTGTATATAAAAGTGACACCGATGGTGAATTCTATTTATAATTGTTAATTTTATTTTATTCATAAATTTTATCTTGCTAATATTTTTAACTGATGATTGAAAAGTCTGCTTTTGAAATCTAAGACTTTCATATTGACTGAAGTATGAATGGCATCAGCCCGTCAGAATGGTGAACCCGAGACTCTCCTAAGATTGAGCGCTTTAATGAAACCACCCTGGCCTAATGCAATTCTGAGACTTCGAAATTCTTCTGGAAAAATATACATGAGTGAGGATAAGAACTCAGTATTGTGGCCTTCCTATATTGACCTAACTGTACTAGTATCACCGCTCACACAAATAATATAGCATCGTAATCACATTTTGTTTAATAAATGAAATGAAAATGAAAATAAAATATTGAATCCATTAAAATGTTCTACATCATTAAATAGATTCAGTCATTTTTTATAGGTTCAGAAAGCGGTTTTGACTAGAGAAAACGGGCAAAAAACTCTAGTGTGGCTTTTTTCAAAACAAGTTCACAATTTAATTATTATTACAAAAGTTTCAAGTGGTTTAAATGAGAGCAGTTCATCAATATTTTGTTAAAACATTTTAAACACGAATATACGAACTAATACAAAAACAACTGAACTTACAATTATTCCCAAATTCATAACTCAAACACAATCAAAACGTGGTGCTCGCGGGATCCATTAGCGAAGGGTTGGCAGTTAGCACACAGACAAACATCGATCCGCGGCTGTTATGGGCTAAGTAGGGAACTCTGATCCAGCCTCCACGGCGCAGTATTAGGCGCTCACCAGACCGGCTTGAATCCACTAATTTATTGCCTTCGTATGGAATTCTACTCTCCAAGTTTATGTACGGAGAACAGTATGGCGATGTTGCGTTTATTTTTGTGTTATTGTATTATATATGGAACTTATGATGAACATAGCCACTTTTAAAAGTTTCAACTGTTGAGTTTTGCCATCATACTTCGATGGCACTCGAACATAGGTCGCTGCAATCCCAGTTGGCTTAGGACTACCATCACAAAATCCACGGTCAATCCTAAAACTGGTTTCGTGGGAAATAAGCATACATTTGTTATTATAATTTTTGAGTGGATTAATTCATACATACATCAGTCTGCGCTGTCGCACTTCATGACAAAGGCCTCTCTTCCCTCCTTCCATTCGTCTCGGTTCAGGGCTCGTTTCTGCAAGCCTCTGTCCTACCTATCCAACTCGTCTCGCCATTTTAGAACTGCCGCGATGTTTCATTAATTGTAATAATTAATAAATAAATATAAAATAATATTTTATGTTCTTTTTATTTAATTTTATTTTCATACAATTTTACTACACCACGCAGTAAAACTCAAGGGCCTGGGAATTTCCAAATTAAATTTAAACCACACCGATAGAATACAAAAAATACTCAACTGTAAAAACTTAGCGCACTGTTTTCTCTATCTGATGCACAGCATTTAACTGTTGACTTGTCTCCGGTTGCGACGGCGAGATGAATGTAGCACTTTAATCAACTTCTTTAACTTATATTTTTTTAGTGGCTTGATACCGGAGCACTAAGTATCTGTGATTAATGGCAGGACCGTTCGGAAATAAAATAAATCGTGAAATGGTGACGTAACACTGTTTAAGTCTTTATTAATACACGGCTTTTAGCTCGAATTGATGCTTGCGTCGCATATTACAGCGATCTTTGGGGATTAAAAAGGATTTTGCGTGTCCTATATGTACGGATGTGTGATAATATTGACGTGGCTTTGTAAATAAGACGTTTGCTTTTCTTTAGGAATGATTTAATACTTATTATATAACACACCTAAGAATTTGGTAATTTGCAACTGTGTGAGTTTTACTGATGGGAGGTTTGAGTAACATTATTTTATTAAAATTAGTGTTAGTGTTTACCTGGTCTGGGAATTGAACCCTGCACCTGAAGGCTCACGGACTTAACATTGAATTTGTTTAATTATTTCTTATAATAATATGTTTACTATAAATTGTATACTGCCCTATATTATAATATTATCCTTTACTTATATTAATCCAAAGGTTGTCTGTAAGAAATCGCCAATGGCGATAAGACCGCTAACTGTACTCCTTAATTATATTTTATTTTATTTTATTATCGTATGCTTTTTTGTTCTTTTTTGTGTGTAGTACAGAATAAAAATAAAAATAGTTTAAATGTGAATTATATGTATAATTTGATATGAGAAATATGTATATAGGTATATAAATCCCGTGTTGTCTATTGTTTTAATGTTGTAATACATGATACGTAATGGAATATAAAAGATTAGCCAATATTTTCTATCAAAAGCTCTTTTAGTTCATGTCTCCTACACTGTATTTTAAAAATTGAAACCTTTTAAACACGGCCGAGCTCTCAAAAGTGAAACCCTCTAAAAATCTGTGAACTTTAATCCGTGTAATCGGAGTAAGCAAGTTACTTCGAAACATTCCAATGAAATTAAGCCCAATTTATTTTCAAAGTCATAAATAAATTCCAAACGATAATTCGTTCATATTTACCAGGTCCATAATGCGAAAATATCATCTCGGATTTCTAACAAATGCCTCCATCGCTGGGGTTTCGCGGACGCCCCTAATTCTGTTATAACGACGGAAGTTTTTCCATTTCTTTTGAAAAAAAAAACTTTACCAGCGAACCACTTTTGTGAATTCCACGAAAATTCCACTTCCGCGTTTCCACACGACTAATTGACTGTCTGTGAATTTGTGTTTTGTCGTTAGCGCAATATAATTTTGGATCCACCATGGAAAATACATTAGGCGTTCGAATGGCCAACGAGCTTTTTTAAAAAACAAAAGACTGTAGAAATTCGTCACCGTTAGAAAATTCAATTTTAAAAGGAGACACGTTTGGTATATGGGTGAATATACAAAAATTGGGTAACTCGCTGTCATCAGCCAATATATACAAAGTCTTATTATATTTTATTGAAATAACAACTTATTTTAAAACAATGAAAAGTCCTTTATATGGTCACCCAATTTCACTTATTCATTTCAAATACAAGTTAATAAAAAAACTAAATTAATACTTAAAATGTCAGTCCTTTGGCATGTCACAATCCCGAAAACCAACAATCAAGTGACTATCTATTAAACATTATCATTGATTTAAGAAAACTTACTAATTCACTACAATTTGTGATGAACATAGTATTATATACTACAACTTTCATAATGCAATGTTCTCCAATTTATTTAAAAAAAAATAAGAAACTTTGTGTTTGTTTTCATCCGTCAGTCCGTTGTGTGTTCTTTAAATTTGAAATTCTCGCCATATATCACCGAGTCAAGGTCAAATCCCTGTTTATGTATTAATGTTGGTAATGAAGTTAGTTGCGGACAGCTCAATTTGACGGCCGCCATAACTGTACGAGTTCTTGGGTTGTGTTTGTCTTCTATACACATGCAAAGCCAGTCAAAATTTCAGTCCCGTGGTGGGTCGTTATTTTCTTGTTAATCTGAGGTTTATTATCATTTATACATAATTAACTATGATTTGTTAAAATGTAGTTTGTTGATATTCGAAATTATCAAAAAAAACATTAGTTCTGATTATAACCTCAAATTATGTCTTTTTCGTCAATCCGCTGGCGTCAGTCCTTTGTCAGGTATCGCGCCAGATGATTTAATTGTCTCCATAATACTGCTTTTTGTTGTTGTTTTAGAGCACTTTTATCTTAATTGCTACCGTGTATAAGCATTTCTATTTTATATTTCAGTTTAGAATATCATACGGCACCCTAAAAGCAATTTGACTAGGGAAGAAGATTAGAAAAAAAAGAGAAGCCGAAAAGGCTCGCTTGGCCAGAATTAAAAGTGCCCCATTAAATTAGCGGAATACAAAGAAAAACAAAAACTTCAGTACTTAAGGAAATAACTAAAATTTTTAATAAAAACCTACTTCAAAACAAAAAACCACTAAAAACCAAAAAATAATAAAATATTAAGTTACGCATATATTTTGATTTGTTGGCTACTCAAGTCATTAAGCAAATTAATCAACATGCACAAGTACAATGAAATAAATATTATTTTTTGCTTTGCAGTGGTACTTATTATTTGAATATTTTTTGTGGTTTTTGTTTTGAAGTCGGTTTTTATTTTTTTTATAAAATATTTTAGTTATTTGTATATTTTTAGTGTTGATAGGCATTTCAATGAAGAAGAGTTGGTCCCACAAGGAATATGTTCTTTCCGATGACAATGAAATCGCTAAAATCAGTTAAAGCTGCCGAAGATATTGGTATTTACGTTTATTTTAATTTTATAATTATTTTTAATTGTTACTAAGTGATTTGAATACTTAAAAGACATGTGCCATTATTAAAACTAAGAGATTTGTACTAATTCTTATTACATTTCATTATAATTCTTAGAAAATTGTGTACTTTATCAGTACTATGTTAGCCTCGTCAGTCCCCTGGTAGTCAAATTCAGAAAATTTTAAATATCTCATAATTTACTTAAAAAAGTGACTGGCCCGATTTGGAACAATATAATCATTAGATTTGTCATCATATGCACCCGAATTTGTTATAATTTGATTTAATTATTATAGTAAACAAAATATCCTCAAAAGTTACCCAACTTTTGTATAATCACCCATATAGCATTAAATCAAACGTTTTGGATACACACTTCCATACTTAGGTAGGTACTACTGATTCCTATTCGTGTGTAGGTGTCAAATCATTGTGGAACATAGAATTTTAAGATTAATGTCAAACTATAAAACATACTGCAGATCATGATAGACAGCAGAAATTTCATAGCGCCGAAATTACCTAGAAATAAATGTTTATGTAACTCAGTAGTCAAGTCAGTATAACTGAATCTATAAAAACTTATGAAAGCTACAAGAATGATAAATTTTAATTTCACCATAATTACAAAATAAACAAACAATAAATATAACATTAATTGTACTAGTAAATGTTTAAAATATAATCGGTGTTGCTAGGCGGGCGTGTTTGTCGTGCGGAATGTGTAACTCTAACTACCTCCTAGTCTCAATTAAGACGTTCTGTAACTAACGACAAAAACAACACCCGCGCTACTAACAAAGCGACACATTACGTCACACCACCACACAATAAACAACAGTATGGCAAGTAGTTGTAGATTTTTCTTACCTAACATTATAAAGAGTAAAGATCTGATCAATGCAAACACCTTGAAAACGTCTGTAACTACTCGAACGATTTGAAAAAATATTTCACCATTAAACTTACCTATTGAACGTAGGTGATAGAATATTTTTTTAAAAAAAGTTCATCTGCACCCGAACGGATCCGGGCCGGGCCGCTAGTGTATAATATGTTGGGCAATACTAATACTATAGAACTTACTGCTAATACCATAATACGAAATGCATTTCTGTAGAAATCAATATATTGCGGACAGTACTCGTACAGTTACAAATAGAAAGTAACAATTCTACATTCAATGCAACAAAGCACAAACGTGTTATGGACGTACCTGACAAAAAGTAGTTTTTGTACAAATCACTTTAGAATATCACCAGCCGGTGACGAAACAGTCTAATGGGCAATCAATCATCCGTATAAATTACATATTATCTGGTCTGGGTGTTGTCTGGGTGTTTATGAGACCGAAAAGTCTCGCGTAGTTTCTGATATTCATGACTCGATCTCAGTGCGGGGTCAGAACTAACTATGTGACTTTTGGGTGTATTCATTTATTTTTATTTATATACTAATAGAAGCTGATTAAGGCAAATCATCGCAACTGTAAAAATAGCTTAGTGTGACTACCGCTCAAAATAAAATCATGCTCGATTTTGTAATATACTGCATTTATACACTCATGGGATTTACACCTTCATTAAACTTTTTAGATTTGTGGTCCTTTTTACACGCTTTATATTAGCTTCACTTGTATGTTTGTATGTTTGAATGTTTGTATGTTTGTATGTTTGTATGTTTGTATGTTTGTATGTTTGTATGTTTGTATGTTTGTATGTTTGTATGTTTGTATGTTTGTATGTTTGTATGTTTGTATGTTTGTATGTTTGTATATTTGTATGTTTGTTTGTAACCGACTTCTTTGGGCGCGATTTTAACCCACTTTAAACGGCCAGATTTCGTTCAAATTTTGCACACCTGTCAAAGACCGATGACAATACAATAATTCGATTAAAATATATAATTATCCTGATTAGATTCGCCAGGATTAATTATTCTTATAATTGATGACCATTGCTACATTCATCGCTAGATGGCGTTAACATTGTATTCTTCAAGTGCCAATGTTACTACTGACCAACAGATGGCGTTATTGATTGGAAATACAGCCGTAGATGGATGTTTTTAGTCAAAACAATTATATAATAGTTAAAAAAAACTAAAATACACGCTTTAATAAGATATACAACTAAAAAAGTAAAAATAATTGATACTGAATTTAAGATAAGAAAATGGAGTAAAATACATATATTTTATTGTTACAAAGCGTGGGGTGCAGGAGGATAAGTAATTGTTGTAAACACCCCACGCTTTGTAACAATAAAATATATGTATTTTACTCCATTTTCTTATCTTAAATTCAGTATCAATTATTTTTACTTTTTTAGTTGTATATCTTATTAAAGCGTGTATTTTAGTTTTTTTTAACTATTATATTTAATTTCGGACAATACTTTAATCCTTGAGTAAAGGACACAGTAATCAACTATTTAATGTACATCCTAAATTTCACACGAAGACACTGAGCACATCAAACAAATGCTTACAAACTTAGCGTACCCGGGCAGATTTAAACAGAGGTTTAATTTCCTGCTCACAAACGAGACTTAATTATATCTTTTACACGGGTCGGGCCACAAATTCAAGTAACACATGTATCAGGGTGGACAGTGGACGCTCGTTACGACGTCTGGGACGTCGGGTGCGACCGTAATTGTGACACTCCGTGCGGAAAAGGGATCGAGAGGTGCCTTACTGTTTGTCTCATACTGGCGTGTGTTTCGATTTAGTGACAAAGGAGTGGAATTCATTATACAAATATTTCTTTTAGCTGTTTCTAGTTATTATTTTGTGAGTCTGTATATCTATGATATTAAGTGATTGGTATAAAAAGTATAGGATCAACTCATCTATTTTAAAGTCGGATAAATAGGTATTTAATGATAAATTAACATGTTTGGCTGGCTTAATCCCAGTTTAAAACATAATTAAATTTGTAATATACACACCTACTTTCAAAATTGTATCTGTATGATGATATAATATCATGTATATAAAATATGCTACCAGGCCTTATTCTAATGCTTTCAACACGTAAATAACATATATACATACATACATAAATGCTAGGATACCCACATTTCGCCTTGTATGTTCCGTTCCACCATGTGATGGGCGAGCTTATAGCCATATCGGGCATAAATTCCTGACTCCGGGCTTATAATGAATAGAAGAATCCAACATAACTTTACGCGATCCGGGATTCCAACCCGAGACCTCAGCTTTATAACCGTATCGTAGTACAACTACGCCACCGAGGCAGTCGGTGGTAAAACATCTATAATGTTCCAAAATAGAGGTTTAGTATCATTTTGCTTGCAAAAACAATATTAATATTCGTGAATATTTAAATCGAGATCAGGTAGTAGTGGATTTTAAAACTATCGCGTTTAAGGGTGTAACGCGCCCGGGTAGATGGAGCCGTCAGCCCTTTAACGTTTTACCAATTAATTTGGGCGGAAATATTCAGGTCACTCATGGATATTTATAGACTAGATATACAAGCTGATATATAATTAAGAGAATATAGCAGTGCAAATTACAATACTTATTTATAATACGATAATTCGAATATTTATTGTATTTCTAGTTAATGTAAATATGTGTGAATTAGAATATAAGTAAGAATTAGAATATTGATTGTATTTTTACTTAATGTGATCGGGTGAGGATTAGACCATCAAACCGAAGGTCAAGACTTGAAACCCAGAGTACACACCAGTAGCGTTTCACTGAGTTCTATCGAGAGGTCAAACAGTTGATCAAGTTTAACAAAAGTATAAGGTCAATGTGGTCCACAAGTGCAAAAGAGAGATTCTGGGGCCACCAGAATAGGTAAAAATCAGAAAAATTACAAATATTTTAACTCTTATTGTGACATAGAAGAAATGCCATGTAATTGTAAAAAACTTGGTAAAACAAGAAAGAGTATATACAACGGATCACAAGGTCCCAGTTCTTGCTACTTAGTTTTTTTTTTTTTCTCTTTTTTTGTTACAAGTTTTTAATTTCCAATTTGAGTGAAATTTTCGGTTTGAATATTATTTAAGAGGTGTACAGCCACCAGTCATGACTCAGCATTAATAGGCAGACTCATCCGGCATCATTGTCTCACTAGAAATCGACGTGAATGTGTGTTATTTCAATTTGACCAAAACTGGATACCGATATTCATGAAAATATTTAGGAAAATATTACCAACGTCCTCTGCAGTGCTCAGGCTTACTGACATTGTTTATGAATTTTAGACGAATCCTAAACAAAGCACTCCTTTGCTTAGTAGTAGTAGTAGTAGTTAGTAAACGTGATGAGTGACAGCACGTGGAGCAAAACAAACCATTATTTGCTACAAAAACCTTAATTGAAGCTCGCCATTTAATTAAACGAAAGCAGAACGTAGGGGCGCACCGTATAAAAACAAATTTCTATGGAAACAAACAAGATTTAATGGATTCTGATCAATAAGGTAAAAAAAATTGTGCGCTTTTAATTATTTAGCGTTTGTGTTGCTCTAGAAGTGAAGTTTGGAGCAAATTGAAAATGTCCGTGATCGACACGCGGATTTGAAGTTTGCGCTGGAGAAAAAGTACTAATTCTCTACAAATTGCTTGGGGTAAAGAGCGTTTGTATAACAAAGCTAAGGCAACAATAAATTACTTGACTTACGTGACTTACTATTTTTATCTATAGTGATGAGAGTTTAAATATATATTTTTGTGTTGGTGCGAGAAATGAGCAAACAGATTACCAATTATGACAATGAATGATTACGTCGTTTGAATCTTAGGTACGTTGCCGGACTGCCAGAACAGGCAGGGCAAAGGAATTTAAATAAATAAATCATCAATCGATCATAACACGACAGCAAAGCCGTCGCTTCGAGTCTACTTTCTGACGGCCTAATTCATAGAGTTTTAAAACCTATCTTAGTGCTCCAAAATTTGTCCCTTATTTTATATAGTGAAGCGAAGATAGGAGATGTTCCGAGAGAATTCTATATCATAAACAAGTTTGCCAAATTATGCTAATCAAATATTATTAGTTCACTAATAATTAATAATCAATCATTATTATTATCGAGTATTAACTTCCCTTAATTATAATAGTTAAATGGATTTCAGACTGTTATAATTAGTCTCTCAAATAATACAATTGTTTCAACTCTCTAAACTTACCGCTAGTAATTGGCCTTTTCGAAATCATACAATCAACTTCATTGAAATCCCAAGAGCACGTACTATATTCAAATATTACTGTAAACTCAATGAAATAAAGTTATTATCAATAGCCATATTCACTAGAACCTCAAAACTAACTTTCACATATAACAGTTTATTTCTTAAAACAGTGAAGCAAATTTGAACCTCAATGGTGCAAGCAGGCGGCCTAATTTTCTAACCTCGAAACTGGCGTCCTTAAGAAAATTAAAATCGAAAAACTTATAACAGTCGAGATTACAAAGTCGGATACATTTCGTGGCACAGATAGCGATGTCTCGACAGAGAACTCTTATTTTTTTGTATAAACTTGCTCTTCTTGCCCTGCTTGGCTGAATTTGGAAATTAACACGTGTCTCATTTTCTACAAAAGTGGCTTTTATGTTGCTGCTGACCTTGGTTGATGTGTTATTGTACTGACAATTATCCTGTTGACACATAATAGAAATACAGCGGCTGATGAAAATAAGTTATTTTAAGGGCCAAAGAAGACGGCAAAAGCCGATAGAAACTCCAAAACATGTTCAGTTGCAGTATCAAGTATATTTGTTTGACCTTAACTGTTTTATATTAACTCCTCTGTAATTTATTGTACCAGTAATAAATATTCCTTTCTTTCTTTCTTTATCATAATTAGATAAGACAACATTATAAGTTCACTTTTTAAATTAACAAAATGTTGAATTTTGACTTATACTTGGGAGTGTCAAGTCCCAAATAAATTAGCCGAGTACATCCGGTATCTTCCGCTTTTGTGGAGTAACGTCACGGGTAGATAATGAGCGCTGGGAACTTAATTAAAATTGTCCAGCACGAACTGTCCTTTTTAGTTCGTTCTCAGTATGAAAATTTATTTTTTAAAATAATTTAAATATATATTTGAGGAATGTAATTAAGTTTTCGTTCCACTTTGTACAGAAATCATACTAATCCCTGAGAGCAATATTTTGGTAATGAGGCGAATTACAATAGCACAACTTTGTCTGTATGGTGAACTGTCCTTTAAAATATGTTTTATATATTTAAAATTCGATAGATACTGAACCTTACTTCACTCCATTTGTTTCCTCAAAAGGGGCAAAACCTAAAACTGAGATTATTTATTTTTGATTATGCCGTTAGCCAAATTGTATGACATTTTACATATTTTATCAACAACAATTCCTCGCATGAAACATAAAAATCCAAAACACTTATAATTCGACTCGAATACGTACATCAACGTATGACGTAATGAAACTATGCGTGCCGTCCTCTATTCTTCGTCTCCCGACCCGTTTAGTTACATCCCATAATGTCGCACTTTGTACTGTCAAATTACTCGAGACATGCATATACTAATTTATTCACTGGTGTTATTTGGTTTCGATAAATTGGCATCTCCTCGATTAACCCAAGAAATAGGGATATACCTAGTAGTCAGAACAAAAAGAAAATTGTTTTATTGAAGGCAAAATACATAGCACCTATTTCAGTAAACTGTCAAAATTCATAAATCCATTGAAGCCACAAACAGCGTCTAAAAACAGAAAATTCATTTTTTCAGCGGTAAATATAACCTCTCTAGGATTTTGTCTAGACACGTCAGGTCACAACTGACATTCCAGGCCGTAGTTTTAGGCTTCAAAGGCGATTAAAAGCCCAAAGTTTTCTGTGAATGTGCCGATCGGCGGGCGGGGAATACTCGAAGAAAAATATCGTACAGGTTATATTTCTTTGTGGAAAAAATGTAATCTTTAGACAGAAATATCTAAAAAGTGTTAAACTTTACAGAAGAGTAAAGACCAGACAAATTAAATGATACAACTGCCACTCGGACTGTTCATAACCTTCAGAAGTGGTAAATACATGATCTTTGAAGGGTTTTTGATCTATCTGAAATACTAAATCACTGATTGATATTGGTATCGAGGGGTATATGTCCCGAAGACTAATATTCTAACAATTACTATACGTTGTACTCAAACGCTGTTGTTATATAATATCTCTACAATCACTATTATAATTTTAAATCTACAAGACAAAAGAGTCAACTCTATCACCGAGCAAATAATAGAAAATTTCCCTTGAGAACTAATAAAAATGCAAAAAATCATACAAATCCAGCATAATTCCCAACAGCGATGTTTGAGAACAAAGCAAAGTGTAGTGGCGACTGAGAAACTTAATAATGTAGCCCAACTATTCATCACCGGTGCAGTTGCTGATGCGTTCCACTCAGACGGATGCGGCGAATGCATTTATTATGTATATTTCTTATTAAAGTTTTTACTTGAATTTATAGCTTCGGCTGCGAGTTGGAATACACCGCGCCGAGTTTTTGGGTACTACGAGTATACCGCATTTGAAATTCATTCTCACATACAAACAAAACTTTACCGGCGATGGCAGTAAAATGACATTAGTAATGTTATTGTACTATAATCACTGGTGGTAGGTCCCTTATATGAGAGGCCGTCTGGATAGGTACCAACGCAATGTTTATTTCTCACCAAACAGTTGTGTAAATGCATTGTTGTGTTTTGGTTTGAAGGTAATTGTAGCTTAAGTAACAACCGGATATGTTGAGACTTAACACCTTATGTCTTAGGATGGCGAGCGTAATGGAATGCCAAGCATTACTTTGTAATTCAAAGTGTTATTTGATTTTGCTACTGATCTTGAGCAGTCATATCGCTTATTATTGAGCGAACAGCATGCTCGTTTCGCCATTCATTACAATACATTTTTATTTCTCAGTAAAGAAGCGTTTGGCAGTAAAGATATAATTTATTTTAGATTATTCTAAGCAATTGTCATTCGTTTGCAAGAGGCCGTCTGAGTAGGAACTACTGCTTCCTCTATTTCTGTTACCTAACAACCGTGTATAAAGAAGGTTGTATTCTGCTTTGAAGGACATGGGAGCCAGTCATTACGTCTTCTTGTAGGGATAAGGCCGGTATTGATTCTTCAAATCTGTAATTGTATTTTTAGTTTTGTTTTTTATTTCGTGACATTTGGAGTTTTTAATAAGTAGTTATATTTTGGATACTGGACAACTAATGTCTTGAAATGGTGAGCGCTAGATAATGCCATGTTGAGCCCACTAAGTAATTCCTGAGTAGTATTGTTCTTACATAAGTTTCACACTTGAAAATGGCATTAAAATCTACACTTTTCGTCATTCCCGGAGATATAAAAATAAAATTTAAATAAGTATAAAATCTCTTTGACTTTTCCTTCATAGAACGATATAGAAACAACAATAACAATATAGAAATTTCCCGATAAATGCCAAGTTTCCGTCTTAAACTTGGGAAAATCTCATCCATTCAAGCACTTAGTGTACCGACAAGAATAATCAATCTATATAAACAAACTGATAGCGAGCTACAAACGGCGTGTGCACGCAATAACTAAATGTATTTCAAGTGGTTTTATTTTATTTTTTCTCTTGGGGATAAGTCCTTATTAAATTCCGATTTCAATGGAGAGTATTTCTCGCGGCGAGAATCGTATGCTTTTATCGTATGACATAACCTCCATAGATTATCGTGTTCTGACCATGTTCTAACAAACGTATACACGATGCAACTTTTTTATATCCTTAGGATAGTCGTATCTTCGATGCGAGGAGCTCTCTCCGAGATAATTGAGCTTCATAAAACTACCATGACTTATAGTCCAATAAGTATTGGCTTTTGTCAATGGACATGGGCGATCAGTCGCATTACTGTAATGATGCTAAGTAACTATGTAGTCCTGGCTTCGATTCTCGGGTCAGAAAATCCACTTTGAGATCGAAGAATCAAAAGCAAGAATTAACTTTAACGCATTTCGTATCCCGTATGTCAATGAAACCGTCCATTATTATAATACGTTGGTACAGTAATAAGCTGTGACTGTGACTGTAGTTTCTGATAGCTCTTCTTAACCTCGCGGAGATACAGGCGTGATCTAATGTGTTGTAATGTGCCTAAAATTGTCCGAATTATCAAAGATCTTAATTCATTTTTTACTTTTTCCAAAGTATTACATACATACATAAACTCACGCCTTTTTCCCAGAAGGGGCCGGCAGAAGTGCCAGGACACCCACATTTCGCCTTGTATGTTCCGTCCCACGATGTGATAGGTGGCGAGCCTATCGCCATATCGGGCACAAATTCCTGACTCTGGGCTGATAATAAATAGAAAAATCCAATATCACTATGCCCAACCCGGGATTCGAACCCGAGACCTCAGCTTTGTGATACCGTAGTACAACTACGCCACCGAGGCAGTTCCAAAGTATTAATTAACTCTAAATATCAAATGCGTATCATATTTTTTTTTTATTTATTTATATTTAAACTATATCATTCAACGTAGATACTACTAATGAACTGGTTTCTTTACTGGTTGAACCTATAAACGGTGCAATGTCTCAGCTTCCGTATTTTGGTCGGCCGCGCAGTCAAGACGTCTAGACGGCGAGGAAGGCTATATCTCGGCCGACCGCAGGAACCCTAGATTAAGTCCCACGGCAGGTACTGGACCTGCTGGATTCAATCTCCACGACGACCTCACTTACACCCAAGCTTATAATAACTTTATATTAAAAGGTAGAAAATTATGGAAATTTTATATTAGCATGTCACAAAAATTCTGGTATGTTAGGCACTCTTAAAGACACATGTCACTGGTTGATGCAGGATTTTTATGCGGCATTAAAGTATACTATCAAATGTAGATAATATTAGGATAAGCGGTCGACAGCACAATCGATAGTAAGTGTCTGCCTGATGGTAAGCGATACGACACATGGACAGTAGCAAAACCAAACAACACCATGAATTACATAGCAATGCTTGGCATTCTGAGACATAAAATGTAAAGTATCAATATTTAAAGTTATTACTCTAACTACAATGTCCTTCAAACCGGAACATAACAATGCATGATCTACATTACTGTTAGGCGGGAGAAATAGACTTTGCTGTGGTAATTGGATCTCATTTCTACATGGGGTTCCAGGAATATGGTTGAGTTCAATGCCAGGAAAACCCAGGTGTGTGCGTTCACGTGCAAAAAAATCCCGTTCTCTCCCCTCCCCATTCTTCAGGGTGCTCCCCTCTCAATGCGGAATGACCTAAGTATCCTTGGTATGGATATCCGCTGTGATCCCAATCCAAGGAATCACATCGAGGGCGTAATAACTGCCACATCACGCAGGGTTGGAGTCCTGAACAGGGCCGGTTTTTCACGCCCGGTCAGCTTTGTCGCTTATATAAAGCGCAGGTCCGGCCGTGTATGGAGTACTGCTCGCACCTCTGGGATGGATCCGCCTAGTACCTGCTCGATGCCTTGGATGGATTGCAGCGGCGGGCCATCCGCATTGTGAATTATGCAGACATTACGAGCAACTTAGAGTAGCCACAACTCCGGAGAGATGTCGCCTCTCTAAGCGTGTTCTACCGCCTGTATCACCGTGAGTGCTCTGAAGAATTGTTCAACTTGATCCCCTCCTCTCCATCCCTGATCAGAACCACGCGTGCTGGCTTGCGAAGCCATAGCTTGACGGTCCACACCATCCCGGCGCGAACCAAACGGTTCTCAAATTCTTTTTTTTTGCCGCACCGTCAGGCTTTGGAATTGTTTGCCGTCTCACGTGTTCCCTCCTTCCTATAATCCTGGGTCCTTCCGCCGTAGTGTGAAGGAGCACCTTAGCAGGCCGGCGTAATTGTGTCTATTGATATGGGACTGCCGTCCGATGCCAGTGGACACTCTGCCTGGGCGGCATTTGCGCTCACCATCAGGCGGAAATATTAATCTGGTATACGTGTTTCCCTGCTGATGTTTTCCTTTCTGCTGATGACTTCCTCAGGAGTCTTTACCAACAGCCATAAGAGAAAAATATGTGAAGGGTTGATGTTTTTTTTTATTGCCATGAATGGCAAGACGAGCATGCCTTTCGCCTGATGGTAAGCGATACGGCCACTCATGAACAGTAGCAAAACCAAAAAACACCTTTTATAACAAAGCATTGCTTGGCATGCCACTGCGTTCGCCATCCTGAGACATAAGATGTTAAGTCTCAATATGTCCAGTAGTTACTCTGGCTACAATGCCCGTCAATCCGAAACACAACAGTGCATTTACACTGCTGTTTCAACGGAGAAATAAACATTGCGGTGGTACCTACCCAGATGGCCTCTCACATATGAGAGACCTACCACCAATGAAACAGTAACAGACCTAACACCAGTGTTCCTACAAACAGCCATAAGAAAAAACATTTGTGAAAGGTTAATATTTTAAATATCCAGTTGTAATGCTCTCTAAATTACGGTGTAATCGCAGCCTGAGTCCTGGGCATCTCGAGACAAGGCCGGGTCATTCCTCCGCGTCACTCGAGATGTAATCAAGCCGCTGCGAGCCGCTGCCCGCGCTTTGTTTAATCTTCACTCACGTTTATTTGTTACCCGCCCTCATTGATTCTGAGACACTCCACACGTTAGGAGAGTTTAAACAAAACTAGTGGTTTGAAAGGGTTAAGTGTAATTTTCTTTGCTTTACTTTAAAAGAAGAAAATAATAAAAGGCAATTGGATGTTTCTTGTCCCTTTCTTGATCTGTGTAACATGTTTTGATAGCAATTAGAGATACTGAGTCTCCGGTAAAAGTTTACTTATGAAAATACAGTTTTTCTCTAAATATTAAACTTTGATGCATCATCATTCTTCACAATAAAGTTCACATGTCTAAAATACGTAATCTTAATAATATTCAAAAATATTTCGCATAACTTTATTGACCTAAATAATAACAACAAAATGTAAGTAACATGGATTCGACCCATATATTTTCCCCTTGCAAGATCAATTTGTAAAAAAACTCGGCCGATTTGAACTGGTTTTATGCCTTTGTTTGTTCACGAGACCAGTAACAGTAAGCACAAGTAATTTGACACAGAGGAAGTAAAAACGTTATTCGACGCGCCGCTGAAAAATACTATTTCACTTGAGCTTGTATATAGACTGATATTGTTCTAACCTATATTTTATACTGCCATATAGTATCAATTGAGGTATATCGACACAATTTTGCAGGACTGCTTTAAGCCATATTTACACATAACTCCAAATTAACACATTAAATGTGGTTGCTATTTGAATACATGCGAATACCATATCATTTTAAATTCATAGAATGTATATGTGAAATATAATTAAATTATAATTTGTTTAATAGGGTGTATACTTAGGTTCTACCAAATTAATGATATATAATTCACTCAATACTTTTCTTTCCAAACTTCGACTTCGACTATAACTTTGCATACTATGCTATACTAAGCGTATAGCGGTATATCTTGTCACCAAGTATCAACGCAGCAAGAATCGTCACAAAAAGCAATCAGAGTAATCTTCCACTTAGAGGCGTTATTTCGCAATGGACGCTGCATTTCAGTTTCAAATTTCCCCTACTTCAGTTTAAAAGCATCCCCTTACAAAACTGGACAGAATTCAAAATCTTTCACCGCAAAATCCTCTTACTTGGTCGAACAAGACACAACATCTTAAAACCATTTACTTTCACCACGAATAAACACAATTTAACTTGGCTCCGTTCGCTTTTCGACGCAATAACTAAACTTCTTTGTCTACAGCGGTCTCCCGTCTCGCTTCTTCTCCTCTCATTAGAAAGGAACGTGCGATAAAGAGCATTTATCGTCGGGGAAGAAATTAAAGTCGCGCCGAATCGAAAGGTTTTATCTATGTGTCGATAGCGGACACAAATTATGTGCTTCCTTGAGTTAAGGTTGAGTTCCACTGAAGCAATTTGCTGGATCAGTGGAACATTTTGTGATAAGCCAATATCAACTATTGCAACTATATATTGTCACGATTATTGCTAGCCGGTCGCAACCGCTTCAATATATTACTAGCCTTATATGTGTAAAACTTAAACATTTATCACTAGACTTGCCATTACACCAATGCATTTTATAAATTAATTAAGAGCTTTCGTGCTCAATCTAATTATTTTAAAGCATTAATTATATGCTAAGAAGCACTTCAAACATTAAATTACTCTTAATAATTGGCTTTCAAGTAATTTAATTTCACTTTGAAGAAGATGCTTTTACCCTAACTATTCAACCGTAATCCAATATTACAATAAATTATATAATAAAATATATAAAGAAAAGGATTGAGTCACTAGAGCATAAGCGAAACATCAAACATCTGGCTTTACCGTGTAGGTCAGCACTTATCAAAATGTAGTCAAACTTTAAAAAGTATTATGCAGAAAATAACACTTTTTAAAAATGTTACTACATTTCGAAATTTTGTCCGTTTGCATAACCTACATTTACCGTGGGTTAGTACAATGTTATGTCGTGCATGCAATTGCTTTGTGAGATGATATATAATAGGAATTCTGTTAAAAATATTTAACCAGCGATTAAAATGTAAAGTTGTATCCAACATTAAAAGGAAATACTACTATTCAAATAGATCTATAGTAATTACGCTTAAGTCTTCTGAGAACTTTTTTTTTTTAATCTTATTAAAAGCAGCAGCTCGATTAAGAATGTTCTAGTTGTAACAAATATGGACATTGCTTTACTTGTTCGCTTTGTTAAGTTTCTTCGTTCCTATGACAAATACTGTAACAAGTATTGCCAGTTGATGTTTTATGTTTATACACTTTTCTATTGACATACTGACTGCCTCAGTGGCGCAGTTGTACTACTTTATGATTGCAAAGCTGTGGTCTCGGGTTAAAACCCGGCAAAATGATATTGGATTTTTCTATTCATTTTTAGCCCGGTGTCAGGAATCTGTGCCCGATATGGCGATAGGCTCGCCCCTTATCACATCATGGGGCGGAAAGTATATGGCGAAACGAAGATGTCCTAGTTGCACCTTTACCTACCCCTTCTGGAAAAAAGTCGTGTTTATGTTACTTTTATTGACATAATATTATTTTCTAGACAAATATCTAGTAAATTATATGCGTATTATCTTAATTTAAAAATATGCTACAATAAAGTTTGGTCGCGGTCTACTGATGGGTTTGTAGAATTAAGAAACATTTAAGTTACTGATGACGCCCAAGTTTCCAGATATGCATATTGTATGGATGACGCTTTATTACAGTCGACAACCATACTTTAATGTAAACTCATCTTAATTACCAAGCCACAGTGGAATTATCATCGCTCTAAGTACTCTAATTCCTACTCCATGTTAGCCAAGCCGCAGTCTCCACATTTTTATCCATACACAAATCTGACCGTAACTAAACCGCCTTAGCCTTATATATGAAACAAGGTTTATAATAAGCGGTTTGGTTATTTACATCATGCGTCAATAAGGCTTAGTATTAAATCAATTCCAATCAATTATTCATCACTGAATCCGCCGCCGCAGACGCGACATCGGAACCGCGGCTTAACCATGCTCATATGTAAAACTGTCGAGGGAGTTTGAACTTTGAAGCACTCAGTTTAGGATCAAAATTTGTTTACATAGGAATTTTAACTCGAGGTTTCCGTTGAGATAAATGAATTCTTACTCATTGACGATCAATCGGGCCTGTGTTATCTGTGTTTCGGGCCTTATCTCGCTCGTAATGCCGCCTATGCGGGATTTATAGGAGCGGATGTAGGTGATAGGTCTGCAACGTATCTCGGGACCTCTGATGTAATAAATTCCGGATTTTGAGTATACGTTATGATTGCCAACGCTCTGTGTGGAATACATCCCGTACTAAACACCTGTTATATGGTGTTTAATATGTTATCCATCAAATAATTATATCTGTAGAGATTCTGAATGTTGATAAAGTTTTAACACAGGTTTATTTAATTTTTCTCCATCTAATAAATACAATACGTAAAGTAATACATAAAAATCAAAAACAATTATCAAGTAAGAATTCAAATTAAATAGTTGCATCGCAACGAATCACAGATTTTGTTAGCTTTTGATTTTTTTATTAATGGAATATTTTTAACAACAAAACCAATGGTTAACATAAGAATAGTATACAGAGGGATGAGATTACCGTTTTATCTATTCTTTTTGTATAAAAAATATATAGACAACCATAAAGAATTTCAATCACCGTATTTTACATAATTGTACGAAAGTTCAATCTGATTAAAATAAAATCTTAACCATCTTCTACAACAAAATCAATTCACAACATCGCAAACAATCTCAAAGGATAGCTTACGAACTAATAAGTGAACAGGGGCGGAAAATTAATAAAGCAAAACAAAAGAAGGCTGCAAAAGTGCAACGAACAATTTAGAGAACAGAACTGCTGGATGCGGCGCTTAATTAAACGGCAATCGAAGCCTTATAATCAGATTGTGATGCTGCATGCTTTAATTAATTTCTGCGAACAATTCGTGAAAGAATAGATACTCCATGTTCTGGCGGTATTTTGAGAACAATTCTGTGTAAGCCGCAGCGAACCGGGATTGGAGCTGCGTTCTCCAACATCGATTTTGCTTTTGCGTTTTGTGTGATGAAGTTCTGTGACCTTTGTTATTATAGAGCTAACTAGTTTTATTACTGTCTTATTATTTATTGGCCAGATATATTGGATGGCTCGTTGCCTTTAGATTGACCTCAATATTTGTGTTCTATTTTTGTAAATACTATCCTCTTATCTTTTCCGAGATAACTTCGGAGATTTTGTAATACGATGGTTTATTGAAAATCCACTCTACCCTAAAGTTTAGGTAGACAACTTTTATTTTGAAAAGATCCTGCCTCCTTATTTTTACTTGATTCCTAGACATTATGAGCTAAGTTCCGAGCGAATTCAGAATATTTGTCTGATATAATGATGGATCCAGCCACTAACACAATCTGGGATGGTACTTCAACGAAGTTCGTTTGGCTACGTCTCCAGAGAGGTAAGGTAGCATAATATTCATAAATTCAATATGATTTATTATCTAAAGAGTTTATTTATATGATTATTTAAAAACAATAGTTAATTTACCATATGAATGTAAGAATTACTTGATTCGAAAGAATTTCATAAAAATAATAATTTCAAATTCCAAATATTTTTCATAGTGAATAATATTATCATAATCTATTACATTAAAATCTGGTATTACTAAAGTAAATGTATCTATTATCCACATGTTATTAATTTGAATTTAATGTTATCGCTTTACATCAGAATATATTAATGTAATGCGATGTAACGGCACGGTGAATAAACTTCAAATCGAGCAGATCCATTTGGTAAAAGCTTTTCGATCTATTAAAGGAAATTATTTGGGCGGAATTTACTTTGTCCTCGATTGGGATACGCTCGATACACTGGCGGTGGAATATTCGAACTCGTCCGGATTGTGGCTACCCTACACTAGGTGTGAAATCCGTACTCTATGGCCAAATATTCGAATATTTGACGTGTATCCGGGCTCGAGGGCTACAAGATCCGAACGTATGGCGTATGTATAAGTTCTCAATAAAGATAGTTTATGCTTGCATCTGACTTAAGACAAAGTGTCTGAACGTATAAGCTTCTTGGTCTGAACACATACATTCATAAACTCACGCCTTTTTCCCAGAAGGGGTAGGAGGAGTTGCTAACAGAACACCCACATTTGGCCTCATATCTGAACACATACACGATGAAATAATCAGTACGAAGTGATTTCGTCTGATTCTTTACTTTCTTACTTTCTAGCTTCATCACTTCGCTCGCAAGTCGTCCACTGCCTACAACTGACCAATAAGCACAAATAATAACCTCCACAACGATATTTTGGAAGCGAAAGCTTTCTTTTGTTCACCTTTTGGCACGATCAACGCTTTAAGCCAGCTTACTTACGTTACGTGCGTGCGTTTAAGTGCGTGGTGGCCATTTGGTAAACGGACTAGACGCGACTGCCAACATGTTCACGGTGGTCGCGGGTTCGAATCCCAGGGCACACCTCTGACTTTTCGGAGTCATGTGTGTATTGATAATCAATCACTAAAACGGTGAAGGAAAACATCGTGAGGAAACCTGCATACCATAGTGATTTATAAGAATTCCTATGGTATGTAAGTTCGCCAACCAGCACTAGGCCAGCGTGGTGGACTATATGGCCTAACCACTCTCAATCGTACTGTCGATTGTAGAGGAGGCCCGTGCCCTGCAGTGGGACGTATATGGGCTGATACAGAACTTACGTTACATTGACAGCCTCTGTGACGCTGTTAGCTAGTCACCGGCTGTGAAATGTGAGTGCGCGAGCTCGGTCCCTGCATGAGACAAATATGTGTGTCATCCACACATATTTGTTTCGGGTCTGATTGTTTGAGAAACCGAAAATTCTTTCATACTTACGACTCAAGACTCGATATTATTGTGGGGACAGGTCAATGTATTTGGCTGTTTGGTATATGATTACTTATTTAATAATAACATATTTGCAAGAGATTCTGTTGTAAAATAAATCTGCACAACGATATCAAAAAATATATTTTTCTTCACGCCCGGCGCATGAATAAACGTTAACTTTATGTTTGAAATATTAACGAGCTCGATTACAAATTTAAAAAATAAACAATCATATTATGTTGGGAACAAACAACTATAAAACTGTTTACATTTGATCATTCATTTGCTTTTTATGTTAACAAATGTACTGCGTTATTCAAATATGTATATAAAATCGTGGTTGCTTTGTTTATCGTGAGCAATGTAATATTTGCGGTTGCCTTTAATTGTTTGAGTACATCGCACATTTGCGTCGATAGTTTTTAATTTAATTGTATCACTAATTGGCGTCACAATAAATAAATCAACATCAAAAGAGATGTGGTGACAAAAGCGGCTTCAACATTCAATTTATTTATAACGTTATAAAATTAATACAATTTTGTAATTTTATAAGCATTTTCTACACGTATATATTAAAACGTATATTTTCAACTAGTTGGCATTGTTATATCGTGCTGAAGACTGGTTTCGTAAGTATAGTTATTGCCTAAGCAATGCCGAAAGGTACTTAAGTATCACTCTCAATATAGCAGTTTAGATACTAACTGCTTAAAAAATTAAAAACGGCTTAAAGTGAAAATTGAAGAACAAGAATGCCAAAACAACAGCAGCAGTTTTCCATTTTCGTTCCAATAACATTGCCCTTAATGATTACAGGGTATTAAGATGTTCATAGGTCGATGTGGAGATCCTTGGGGGAGGTCTATGTTTAGCAGTGGACTTCCTGTGGCTGGGATGATGATAATGATGAAGAATCTTAACACAAATTGACTCTCGCAATGACGTCCACGGTAACCATCAGACGAGTGAACGGCTCATATTGTCTTTGTCACTAGCAAAAAAATACTAATAGTAATAACATCAATGAAATGTTAATATTGGGTAAGAGCAGGCGCGTGTAACTTCAAGTTTTGTAATAACAACGTAATTTAGTTGAAAAACTGTTGAAAATTTGATTGGTATCAAACAAGGCGCAAGTTTGGTCGTTCGTTAACATTTTGCAGGGGCGCAAACTTTTTGAATTATTCCCTTTCATTTGTATGATTTGAATTTTTGATTTGTGAAAAGTTTCATTGTGTTATTTCTAATGAATAGAATTTGATCTAAGCAAATCGTTTGGTCGTTTTGTGGAATTCCCAGCTACAATATTGTTACTAAACTTTTGATATCTGAGTCAAAATATCCAGTATTATGTAATATTTATAAAATATTTGAAATTGGCGTGGAGAAAATATCTAACAATCGTTGAATATTTAATGAAACAATTTAAATCAGAGTCATACAAAGCAACAAATCTTCAATATACAGGTAGTTAGAAATCGTATTTATTTATTCGCTGATATATAACATCATGTACGACATAACCTTACTAAAGAGGCCTATATGGCCTAACCATTCTCAGTCGTTCTCTCGATTGTAGAGTAGGCCCGTGCCATGCAGTGGAACGTACATGGGTTGATATAATAAATAAATAACACCCAACAACAAAAAATATCAGGAACAACGAGAGACTTTTCGGTCTCACAAACACCCAGACCCTACCTCCCCTACCCCCAGATACAGAATCCTAGGTGAAAGTCTTATCGATAGCGGACTTACTGTGGATGGTGGTGAAGATGATAGCAACAATAAAATTGTCTGTCTCGACAAAAAGTTCCATAAAGTTAAACGCGATACGTAACACGAGCGACATCGCGTCTTACAATTAGTTCCAAATCGAAGGAGAACAGTTAATTTTTAATAAAATTATCAATCGACTCCAACTTTGTTCGCGAAAACTTCCTGATTTTCGCTGAAAGTTTAAAACTGATCGTCACAAAATGTATTACCGACGTAATGCTGGCTTCAGATTTTATACGCTTTAATTCAAATGTGTCATTTGTGAAAAAGAAGAAAATGTCATGATCGGTCATGATCAAATGGTCGCTCGGGGAAGGTTCCAGATCAGCGTACATCGGACAAATGGTTAAATACGTGTGGAAATACTTCATCAGAAACAAATCAGTAATTGATATTGTTCTTAAGAAAATAGAGATAAAAAATAAAAATACAGAATTCCAGAAAGCTACATTAAACCATCATAGAGATCAACAGTAAATACTAATTACATTACAAATAGCAAAAAAATATCAGCATATGTTGCTTGTAGCCGTATTTTTTCTGGCGATTTTCCTATCCCTTTAGCCAGAAAAAAAACAAAACAAATCTGTAATCCTCAGCTTTATAAGAGTACAATTATTCCGCCATCAATCAATGGCTATTATTTAATTTGGAAACATTCAGCAATAATTACGTTCAGGCTCGCGGTGATGGATGGGCCAGCACCCCCCTTCCCGGCCGTCCTCCCGCCGCCCCGCGACTCTTGTGATGTAAATATGATGAGATGGATTTTGTACATTTTCTTCAACAAAAATTTTATCGTCTTTTTTATAGGTTTAAAAGGTCCTTATATAAAACGATGTTTGACTTAAAGCTTGTAATATGGTGGTGGCAGTTGTTAGCATATACTGCTTGTTCAGGCTTTCACAAGAAGCAGAGGATACTGATTCTTCGTTTGTTCTGAATCTAAATGATGTAGAACATCTTCATTATTGGATTCAATAAATTATTTTCATTTATTTATGTTACTAGTTTATCAGCGAGTAAAGTACAATATTGGTAAAACAATGCATTACAAAGGTGATGAAAACATTGCATCACAAACAGACAACTAGACAGTTTTCTACTAGAATTTCTAAGCTATGTAAAGTCCAGCAAATCACACTACACTAGTACCTTATTTATACATTATTTTCCGGAATCTACATTCTATATAAGTGGATATTCGATATAATCTTTGAATCTCCCCTTTTTACTATGATATACATACTTTTGATTTCCCTCAGTTCTGAGTTTCTAAGACTTTATCGTCACTTTCTGTCAGGTGAGATTATGGTCAAAAGCCTAACCTACTAACGCTCATGAACAGTATCAAAACCAAACAACACTTTGAAGTACAAAGCAATGCTAGGCATTCCACTGCGCTCCTCATTCTGAGACCTAAGATGGTAAATCGCAATTTGTCCAGTAGTTACTCTGGCTAAAATGACCTTTAAACCGAAACACAACAGTGCATTTACACTGCTGTATGACGGGAGAAATAGACATTGCGGTGGTACCTACCCAGACGGCCTCTCACATATGAGAGACCTACGACCAGTAAATTTTCCTATCTTCGAAAGTAGTGTTAACAGCAAACATCGCAAACTCCAATAAACAGTTGCTGATGGAAAGTAACGAGTTTCCTGAGGCATGGCGTCTCAAGACCTCATAGAATAATTGCGAGTGAATCCAGTTCGCAGATAGTTGGTGTGGCGCGGCTCGTGCCCGGTAAGCTATCGGAACGCCCGACCTTACCAATCAGTTAAAAGCATACAAACTCGGCGAACGCTTAAGGCTGCCTGTACACCGTCAGTATTATTGGCAATGTTGACAGACTGAATGACAACTTTTGGTGTAGTTGATATTTTTATTAAACATTTTAAAATATGTTTTACAAGTTGTGAAAAAGTCAGAATATGAAATTCATGATTTTATAATGTTTATTAACGCGTTCCATTCATCAACTCTATTGTAAAACCTAACCATTGGCTATTTTTAAATACCTAAATTTTAATATCATAGAGAAAATCGACGTACATATTTTAACGCTCTATCCTCAAAACGACCGTCATATATCTTTGACTTTCATATTTATCTTTAATTATCAGATATCATATGACAAGTCACTATAGATGCCCTTTACCCGTACCAGAAGACAAAGGACCAGAATGATATATGATGATCTGAAGCGGTAACAATAGTTCAGCAATAGACATTTGCCACAGCATGATGATTTAAATATTCAGTAAATATATTTCAGTTTGAAGGCATGACTGCCTGTTGATATAGCGCAAGCCTAACTGAAATTACACATTAAAGACCGCTTAAAGGGTCCAGTATGAAGTGCATTTGAACAGATTGCAAGGTACGCGCACTTCCGACCCGCGGCTGAAAGGAAATTAAAACTTTCAAAACCCACTCCGCGGAATAAGAACTGAATGCGCGAACTAAGAGGGGGAGTATTATTAAATCCTTCCACTACGATTTCTTGTATTTTATTGAATTTGTTTTATATGGAATTAGTTTGCCTATAATTAAGTTTGTTTCTGGAACTAACTAATCGACAATACTCCCGGTTATTTCTTCACTGAAATGTCCTATACTTGAGATGAAGTCGGCAAGGCGTGTCTTTATTTCTCCATTTTTCAGAATATTTTGAATTCATTATCACCAATTGATATCGTCGAATCTTCAAAATCCCACGTACAGACCAAATCGATAGCGCAATAAATCTGTGTGGATCACGTAGGTCCTATCTACAATTGTGCAGACTGATCGAAGACCGCGGACCCAAAAAATACCCTACATTAATTAGAAAAAAACACATAATTGTCACATTGCAGTCACTTTGCTGGCCGCAGAAGTGACCCAGTTGGCTGAGATAAACCCACTTGGTACAACAATATAATCAAACGTTTTGGTGCGAATCAATAGGTCAGCCGAGACGAGGGGCGAATATAACGGACCCTTGTCATGCCGCCCCTATTACGTATGATATTGCTGCTGCCAACACATAGTTAGTGTACAGTAAGGCAATATCAACTTGTATTAGTGATATACACATTACTCAAAACTCTGTTTTACAACTAATAAAGTCATTAGACCCCACGAAAGGAGCGGGACCCGACGACTTTACGCCTAACTTTATTCTCAAATGTGCAGACTCATTGGTTGAGCCTCTTACCATCCTGTTCAAACGATCCATTCACGAAGGAACTGTACCTAGTACTTGGAAATCGGCATTTATCACCCCTATATATAAAACCGGTTGTAGGGACGACATAGGAAATTATCGCCCGATATCCAAATTATGTATATTTGCTAAATTGTTCGAAAGAATCATATATACACAAGTTTATGAAAAACTATCATGCAATTTCATTCCTCAGCAACATGGTTTTATAAGTAAGCGTTCTACCACATCCAACTTATTATCCTTCACAGATTTTTTGACAATCAATATGGATGGTGGTGGTCAAGTAGATGCCGTCTTTACAGATTTTACCAAGGCATTCGATCGGATCGATCATCAGATTCTCTTGCAAAAGCTGTTCTTTGCTGGTATTCATGGAAACCTTCTAAGATGGTTCACATCGTATATAGAAAACAGGTCCCAGGCTGTAGCTATAGGTGGTTTCTCTTCTGGCTGGAATATTATCCCTTCTGGTGTACCACAGGGCTCTCTACTCGGTCCCTTGCTTTTTAATATTTTTATTAATGATGTTAGCTCCTGTTTCAAACACTCTGAATTCCTTCTTTATGCCGATGACATGAAAATATACAAAACAGTGAAGAATATTAATGATTGTCGTTTGTTGCAGTCAGACTTGGATTCATTCGAGAATTATTGTTTGGCCAATAAATTAGATCTTAATGTCACTAAATGCTACTCTATGTCATTCACCCGTAAATTAAGTTCATTTAATAACGTATATACCTTAAAAGGAGAACCTCTTAAGCATGTGGAATCCATCAGAGATCTTGGTTTGACGCACGATTCCAAGTTAACCTACGACATCCACATTGATCACATCGTTAAACAAGCTAACAAAGCACTTGGTTTTGTGATTAGATTATCGTCACAATTCACCAATATTAAAGTGGTAAAAATTTTGTATTGTTCATTGGTACGCAGTATCCTGGAGTATTGTGCACAAGCCTGGAACCCACAGTATTATTGCTACATTGATAGAATTGAATCAATTCAACGCCGATTTTTAAAATTCCTTCAATTTAAATGTCATTGTTATGACGCAGACTATGAAGCAAGGTGCCGCAGATACCATTTTCTCCCGCTATACGAAAGAAGAAAAGTTGCAGATATTGTATTACTTGCAAAAATTGCACAAAATCTATTGGATTCCCCGCATTTACTGTCGAAAATAAATATAAGAGTTCCCTATAAGAATGTCAGACGACCCGTGTGCCTATGTACTCCACAAAGTACAACTAATTATAGACAGAATGCATTCTTCATCAGAGCAACAAAATATGTTAACGCTGCAATAGATCTCTTAGACCTTGATTTATTTTACACAAAACCGCATATTTTTAAAAATATATTAGCGAATCATTGGTTCTCTGATTGTTATAGCCGCGAGCCGTATTGCGTAAACGTACATAGATCCTGATTGGTTATTTTTATATTTAGTATTTTAATTCGTGCTTTAGACTTAATTGGTTTTATTAAGTGTTTGATAGGTAATTTTAAGTGTTTTAATTGTAATCTCGATTTTCTTTTTTTTCTTTGTGATGTTTTTTTTCCAATTTTCTTTATAATTAATGTACATACCTATGTAAATTACCGTGTAATTTTGGAACTAGGGCATTTTCTGTATATATTTTATATGTATATTTAACTGTGGAATCATATAATTGGTGCTTTGTTTTTGTTTTGGAGTATATTTCTTAACACTGTTTGTTCCCAAATAAAATAAAATAAAATAAATAAAATATATTAATAGGTCACCCGTGTGTTCTACGGACTTAATGTGAAATGAA
This sequence comes from Hyles euphorbiae, assembly GCA_023078785.2. Classification (NCBI taxonomy): domain Eukaryota; kingdom Metazoa; phylum Arthropoda; class Insecta; order Lepidoptera; family Sphingidae; genus Hyles; species Hyles euphorbiae. The sequence goes on from CM041049.1 coordinate 863,823, forward strand.
AAATGGAAAATCTTATACCAAATAGTGATTTTTCATTGGACTGGTATTTTTTAAATGTAATATTATGGATTAAAAAAATAACACAAGCGTGCTGTCATAAGTATTAGAAATGCATATAAACCAAACTAAATGGAATAACCGGTTCACCCTAGCACCGTTATCTCACAGTAAATCGACGTACAGCATCAGTTTCGGTGTTAAGTTTCGCTTGGTGAGAGGAATCCTAAAAGCCCAACTATTATCATATCATCCATTTTCAACGCAATGAAGTTACAACTATCAAATACTGTGAATATGAATAGAAAATTATCACTTACCAATAGTTTTCTCGCGTGTTGCCAGGATCTGTGACAAAAATATTAATATGGTGAATCAAATAATTTACTTAATCATACTGATTGGAATATTGTGTCTCAAAATATACATAATATTGAATATTGAACATAATTTACACAAGAATATGAATATAACCCCTTTAAATTTATACTTCATAGTTTAAATAAATAAAATAATTTGGGTGTAAAACATGCCATACTGAAATTCCGTACACGGGTGATAGGGCAAGTTTGAGCCGATATTTTATTTGGTATAGCACCTTACGTGGTTTCCCCGAGGGCTGTAAAGGGTTTAATGTCCGGCCAGAAGTGCGTACGCACTCGACAAAAATGCGCCACCAATATCTATATTTTAACATGTTTAGTGCCTCGAGAAATGTACTCAAGTAATACCGCGCTTAGAAATGTCTGAAAGATTGGTTGTGTAATATAAGATATTACTTTATTCTATTATATTATGTACATAAATGACACTGTTTTAAATTAGCGCCACCCCGCAACGCACACTTCTTTTTTCCAGAAAGTAAAAGACACAAACAATGTTATTAGTGCTGCCGAAATCGAAAACACTCATTTTTTCGAGATTTTCATGAAGAATTCAATCGTAATTTAATTATTTTTACCACCTTGATACATAAAGATCTAATGCTCATGTACAATTAGTGTTGCTTTAAAATCTATAACTATATTAGAAAGTGAATCGACTGGAATGCATATTGTATCTGCGCCTGCATTTCCATCTGAACGATAAACAATACTCGCTGAAGAAATTAGTAACACACTATTTCAATCCTTTGACAGGCGCTCGAGCGAACAATTCTCTCATTGTTTTCTTGCATTCACCATCTGAGTGACTGAACCGACGCGACGGTCCCATTCACCGCCTCTCCAAAGACAACTCCATTGTCGCTAGCTATGAAAAAATGCCGATTGAAAATGTCGTTCGATGAGTCCGTGTAAAATGGCGTTTAGGATCCTTTTATTTTTTATAGAAATCTCGCAGAAGCAAGACAAAAGATTGCAGAAAAGTTTCAGCTTAATGCGGATGGATAAACTTTTAAATGGATTAATGTCGGAGAATAGTTGTGCAAGTTCTCGTAGTTCGATTGATAGATCGCATTTTCAAGATACTATGCAGTTTAAATGACATGGATTCAAATCCCAGACGAAGAGTTTCTGTTAGAATATCTGAAACTAAATCCATCCTCGACTATCATCGATTTTATTGTAAGTAAGTAACGATTCCTGGATTTGAATTTATATTACTCCAAATCAGCGACATGCGGCAAAAGCAAACAGCCAACTAGCCTACCCCTCGTAACTCCCCTACAGAATTCCCCATTTTATCTTGTAGTGGGTTGTAAAACGTTTGGCAAAAATGCGTGAGTGCGGGACTGCGTCGCAGACCTCCGAGCCTCCGACTTTATAGCTGCAGGATGAAGCGAGCCGGATCGAAACACTCGCCGCGGGAAATTCACTTGCGACTATGAAAATAGCGTTTCTTAGCGCTCATAGCGATAATACGGCCAATTGAACACTTATTTTTAAGATTTCTATGTTTTATTTTCCCTGTAATTTGTGGTGTTGAATAAAGTATTGTGTATACTGTATATTAGCTTCCCACAACAGACTGTGATAGGTCTAAATGCATGGAGCCGCTGTGTTAAAAATTGTAAAAACGGTTCTGGTTTAAAAAACATACATACATACATACACTCACGCCTTTATCCCAGAAGGGGTAGGCAGAGGTGCCAGGGCACCCACATTTCGCCTTGTATGTTCCGTCCCACGATGTGATTGGTGGCGAGCCTATCGCCATATCGGATACAAATTCCTGACTCTGGGCTAATAATGAATAGAAAAATCCAATATCACTTTGCCCAGCCCGGGATTCGAACCCGAGACCTCAGCTTCGTAACCGTACCGAAGTACAACTACGCCACCGAGGCAGTCTAAAAAACATGGCATGAAAAAAAACATCTATTTTTCAAATAGGTAGTTTTCAGGTAGGGTATGCATAAATTGTTTAGGCACTAAAATCTTTTTATGTTCATAATAACAATAATAAACTTTATTTCTCTTCACAAAAATCATAGTAACATAAGTTGCCCTAAAACTATTTTTACCTAATGTATTATATCTTATGTTTTATGGCGTTACGTACTACCGTCACATTCAAACTATCCATTTTATATTCGATCTTAACAATCAGAAATTTTCTTTATTTATACCTTTATCACTACACGTATCAAACGAATACAGTAACATAATACTACAACAATAAACAACATAGACCAAAACTGCATATTATATATACGTACCGGAGTACGGCGACCGAAGCAGATTGGTCGGCGCGCGGCTGGCGCCGGAAAGTCTATCCACTATACACCACGATTCGTGACCCACGAACATCACAAACCTCTCACTACTTACACCACACTTTATTTGCACTTACTACCACTTTTTCTACCAATCACTTGTCGAACATTGAGATATTATAAACATATTAGAAGATCGCGAACAAAATTGCGCACGCCTAACAAATACGCGGGAAAAAATGGATATCACTGGGAACGGTACTGCTCTTTTGGGTTACAAGAATTTTGTTAGCAGTGTCCCCTCTGGTATAATATTTGAATGACTACATATCACTTATACTACTTACACTACTTGCACCATATTAGCGAAGATGCAAGAGATATTACGCGAATAACCAGCGCGGCGCGGCGGCGCAGCGCGACAGCACCGACCACGCAACCGGAAGCGTACGCGACACTCACTATAAACTGATCTATAAGAATACAAGATGAAAAACAATGGCAATACTACCGTAAATTTAATTATAAAAATATATACGACTTTTCGTAGTTTGTACCCTACAAATGTTTTTATTTTGAACAATGTAAATGTCAGCGCCCTCTAATAGCAATAAGTGAAATTAAAAGTGAAATATAATATTGTTTTATGGAAATTAAAGTATAATTTATTAAAATAGATGCCATAAATCACATTATATTTATTGTCGATTTATCAGAATGTTTCTTTAACTATTACCTGACTAAATAGCTGATTGTTTTAGTTATTTTTAACTTCCGGAACATATTGAGTATTAGCCATCGATATCAATGTTACACTGGATAAGACGTTCTTTGTAATAGTGCTGAGTAGGACATGACTTGAAAAAGAGTTTGTAAGAGTAGCCTCATTTTTGTACTGAGCCAGTACAATGTCACACTTCAATTGAAGTGAGGCGTACTGATGCTTATTTGTGTGTCATAACATTGCCTCACGGCTCACGCCAATGAAATGACATTACAGACCAAGTAGTAAACTAAATATGAAGTAGTACACGTTAAAAAGTTGAGCCGCTCTTACATTTTGACGTCACGTACGAGACAAATGTACTGCCTCTTGTATGTCCTACTCCTACTACCATAATGGTATTAACAATTATTATTTAGACAGTGACAATTAGTTTTTCAAAACACATGATAAATTTCATATTTAGTCCAATAGTGGTGAAATACGTATTATTTGATTTTATTTTTACGATTAAGACCAACAACCACCCAACAACATTTTCACTACACCGCGACTGCCTATTCTACTTATTTTTGTATTGTTCTAAACCAAATATAATTAGCTACTTAACGAGAATTGTTTATATATTAATATTGTTTCATTACGATTAATTACATAAAGTAAATAATATAAGGTAATGTAGCCTTATTTTAATCGTTTCGTATTCATTTGAGTAATACGACCTGTGAATACGACACATTGTCTCTGCCGGGCGAATAGAGCGATGTGTAATTTTCAGGAAAATATCGAAAGTCGTAGTCGTTATTGGATTTTATTTCGCTACTTTTGCTCGCGACTTGTCTGCTGTCAATGTAGGCTTTGTTAATAAAATCGGACAGATAGTCTAACATGTGTATTAATATAAAGACGACCAGCTAATTTGTTTTGGCTCATTTTTTATCCTTAAAATATAATTGACTGCCTCGGTGGCGTAGTTGTACTACGGTACGGTTACAAAGCTGAGGTTTGGGTTGCGAATTCCGGGTTGGGCAAAGTGATATTGGATTTTTCTATTCATTATCAGCCCAGAGTCAGAAATTTGTGCCCGATATAACGATAGGCTCGCCACCTATCACATTGTGGGACGGAACATACAGGGCGAGATATGGGTGTCCTGGTACCTGTACCTACGCCTTCTGGGGTATAGGCGTGAGTTTATGTATGTATGTATGTAAATTTATGATTCCCCGAGGATTATGAGTATCTAGTGTGTCGGCGATCATGATCAGGTTATATATGTTATTAAAAACGGAGCATGTATATGTTACTCCTATAATACGAAACGTACAGTCGGAGGAATTCGCTACTTTAGCAGCCGCAAGGGTATTACTCTGAACAAAGCTACTCAAGAATTTGATTGACATGAAAAACTGTAGCTGAGATGTAGATGATCGCGTTTCTCTTCTCTTTCCATTTACATCAACTCCTTTGAGAAGAAATTTAAATCTTGATAATTTCAAAAGTTAATTATTAAGTAGTTGTGAATAAAGAATTGTACAGTAACTTAAGAAGTTGTTTCTTACTTTGTGCAGTCAAGTTTCTGTTTATTGTGTAGTGAAATTTTAAAAATAGGATTTGCTTTATAACTTTATTATCAAAATATAAGTGTTAATTTGAATGCATAATACTTTAAATTAGAATTTGGAGCTCTGATTTTTGTTAGGATGGCGAGCACAGTGGAATGCCAAGCATTGCTTTGTAATTCTGTCCATAAGCGGTTGTATCGCTTACCATGAGACGAATGGTACGCTCATCTCGCCACTCATTGCAAAATAAAAAATAAATGTCAACTGGCAACATTGTAATTCCTGACTCAACACCCAGATGACACCCATTTGAATTTTCAAACGTTTGTTTGGAACATAAGTCAAGTACCATGCATATTGATATTGAAGGAATACTTCGTGAATAAACCTGCATCACATACTCATAATAATAAGAATTTCTATGGTCTGTGAAGTCTTCTAACAAGCAATAAGCGAGTGTGGTAGATTATTAACTAATCCATCTCAATCTCAATCATAATATAAGAACCGACTTTATTTATATTTTTATCATAAGATGATTGTCATGATGTAAGATGAATGTACGATAGCAACATATTACCTTGTCTTAACTTTGGATTCTCGCCACAGTGTGTTTATGAGCAACACGTGTGCATTGAATACTTTTTTCCTTATCTTAATTGATAATTATTTTTTTTATTTTCTAATCGGATACGACTTTGAATTGATTTTAGATATTTGTGTTGTTTTATATATTATTCTTTACGGTATTTATAAATAACTTTTGTGTTTGTTGTTATTTTAGTGTTTATTGTAACTAATTTTCAACAAGTTGGTAAGTTCATTATGAATCATGATCGGAATAAACCTCCTGACCCTCCCGACATTACTATGCCGCTATCCCCAACCTCATCAATCCCTTCTTCTTATCCCAATAATTTGAGCCCGCTTTCGCAAATTGCGGAAGTTGCGACTAGCATGTTAGAAAGTGAAAACTCTGTTTCTCATGCAAACAAACGACCGGCTAATGATGACAGACCGACAGACATCCGCCCTTCGAAGCAGTCTAAAAGCAATATCGGACGAACCAAGTACAATGCTGAGGATAGAGCTCCTTACCTAGTACATGTGTCCCGTATCGAATCCCAACCCAATTCTGGCACGTTTCTTCATCCAGTAACTTTTGGACTTTTTCTTTATAACCAGAATATACACAATATTGTCAGAGATGGCGTAAAAAGAATAGGAAGAAATCGTGTTTCTGTTGAGTTTACTTCTCCTCAAGATGCGAACTCATTCCTGACAAATTCAATTTTAACCAAACATAAATTTAACGCCTCTATACCGACTTTTAATGTGACTAGAATGGGTGTTGTTTCTGGAGTACCGATTGATATGGATGAGGAAACAGCAAAGAAATATATAACTGTCCCACCTGGATGCGGTCATATCCTCAAAATTAGACGTATCAGTAGGAAAGTTACCAGAGACGGGGTTTCAGAGTGGAAACACACTGAGACCTGCGTTCTTACTTTTGATGGGCAAGTGCTTCCTAAAAGAGTTTACTGCTGTTATACGTCCCTCCCAGTTGAACGATACATATACCCCACAATCCAATGTAGGAAATGCTGCAGATATGGCCATGTGGAAGATATGTGCAGGTCCAGGCCTCGCTGCATTAAATGTGGGCAAGACCATCCCGGAAGTGGTTGCGATATATTGCAGAGAGATGCTTTTTGTGTGCTGTGCTCCGGTGAGCACTTTGCAAATAGCAAAGTGTGCCCGGAATGCGCCAGACAGAGAGCCATTAAAATTACCATGGCGGAGAAGAGCATATCTTATGCTGAAGCCAGCAAAATGACCCCAACGACATCGCCTTCACGTACCTACGCAGATACTGTAAAATCTACTCAAGTCCAAGCTCCCCTCTCCCACCGCAAAACAGTTTTCCGTCAACCCAAAACCCATATACCCTTATCCCCTTCCTATGATAAAGTCGCCCATCGTACCATTGTTAATCCTCCTAGATCTTCACAGCATAATGGCTGTGCTCTCAATCCATCCTTGGACCCTTCCACTATAGATATAATTACCCAAATACTGACCCTACTCCTTTCTACAAATTCCCCTCAACACCATAATACCTCACCATCTAAACAACCGTCCAACATTGCCCAAGAACTATTATCAACTTTAATCAACTATAAAAATGGCTTCCCCACTAATATTTCTCCAGTGGAATGTGAGGAGCGTGCTACATAAGAAGCACGACCTCATTTTCCTTCTTAACAAATTCAAGCCATTGGCTTGTGCTATGGCTGAGACTTGGTTGCTTCCAAGCCTTAGCTTCCGTGTACCACAATACAATTGTTTCAGATGCGACAGATCTGATGGCTATGGAGGTTCCGCCCTTTTAGTTAATAACCGAATCCCTTTTTTAACGTCTCCTATTGCACCCTTACCAGGTGGTATAAATATGGTAACAGGCAAAGTAGACGGCATTAACGTTGTCTCAATTTATATCGCTCACCCCGACCGAAACTTTTTGCCCATAATTAAAACCACCTTCGAAAATTTAAGTAGACCTCTATTGATTATGGGTGATTTTAACTGCCACCATTATAGATGGGGTTCCGAGCACTGTGACTCTTTCGGTACAGGTTTGGTTGAAATTTTAGATGACCTTAATCTTTGTATCCTTAACAACGGCTGTTCGACTCGCCGAATCTTACCCGGCCAACGAAAAAGTTGCGTCGACCTCTCCATTTGTTCCCCGGATATTGCTGCATCTGCCTGTTGGCAATGCACAGACCTGACACATGGTAGTGATCATTACCCCATAGTCATCTCTTTTGCTCATCGAACTTACTTAGAAAATACATGCCCTCCGTTATTAAAATATAATCTATCTAATCCAGACTGGTCCAAATTTACATCACTTTTAGAGGATAAAATCACTGCATTGCCTAAAATAAATGACTCAAATTTTGGTAACATTAATAACTCTCACGTGAATAATTGTTGTGAGCAATTCATACAAGCCCTACATTCCTGCGCGGACTCTTGTTTCCCAACTAAAAATACTGGCAGATTCAAAATCCCATCCCCACCCTGGTGGGATCAGGAATGCACTGCAGTTATCAAAGAACGCAACAATGCAGAGAGGAAATACAACTGTGTTATGAGCACCCAAAATTTGTTGCACTATAAGCAGGTATATGCAAAATCTAAAAGACTTTTACGGAGAAAGAAACGCACTGGTTGGGCGAATTTCTGCAACACTTTGTCACCCTCAACACCTCATACTGTAGTTTGGAAAAGAATAAATAGATTCCGATCTGGATGTTCTCCTTCACTTTCCTCTACTATTTCCCGGGAGATTGCCAATCTGTTTTTTGATAAAATAGCTCCCCCTTATGTACCTACGTTACAAGAAGCCAAAATTCCCCCAGTTTTTACATCCGAAGACCCATATGATAATCCATTTACAATGGCAGAACTTGATCTGGTCCTCGGTAGTGTTCGGGACTCTGCTCCCGGTGCTGATGGAATACCTTACTCTTTTTTAGTTCATTCTGGTATACAAGCAAAAACATATTTTTTGAAATTATTAAATTTTTCTTATTATAATGGTCTAATACCAAAGCATTGGAAGCTACAAATTATTATTCCCATCTTAAAACAAGGCAAGCACCCGGATGATCCCAGCAGCTTCAGACCAATCGCTTTGTCATCGGTCCTGGGGAAAATTATGGAGCACCTAATCAAAAACAGGTTAGAGTGGATTGTGGAGTCGAGAGACTTGCTTCCAAACTCTCAATTTGGATTCAGAAAGGGACTCGGCACCATGGATAGCGTCGGAGTGTTAGTTACAGATATTCGACTCGCCCTTTCCAGAAATGACTCAGTAGTTGCTTCCTTTTTAGACGTATCTTCTGCATATGACAACGTCCTCCTTCCCACTCTCAGGCAGAAAATGCTTCAGCTGAGATTCCCGGCAAGGATGGTTCAGTGTATATGCCTTATGCTTACGTCAAGGTCACTGACCCTAAGAGTTCCTGGTGAGCAATTCGATCAAAGATTAACTTGGAAAGGTCTACCTCAGGGGTCCGTGCTGAGCCCAATGCTGTATAACCTTTATACGGCGGATATTGGGACATGCCTTAATTACAATTGCAACATCCTCCAATATGCCGATGATCTGGCTTTGTACGTAACTAACAATTCAATCCATGATGCAGCGTCATCCCTTTGCCTCTCTCTTCAATCCCTGAATCGTTGGCTTCTGAGACATGGCCTGAGTCTTTCAGCCCAAAAAAGTTCTGTAGTCATATTCTCCCGGAAAAGGCTACTCCCGTCGATACAAATAGAATTAGACGGACATGCTGTACCAATTGTCTCTAAGGCCAAATTTTTGGGAGTATATCTGGACTCCAAACTAACTGGCGTAAGCCACATCAACCATTTAGTTAGAAAATGTGAACGGGTAATTCCTATGCTGAAGGTACTGGCTGGTGTTTGGTGGGGTGCACACCCCTTCACAATGAAACTGGTTTATAATGCACTAGTACGTAGCATCATGGATTATGGTACGTTCCTCATAATTCCATGCAACAAGGGAGCGCTATCTAGCCTGGATCAGCTGCAAGCTAAATGCCTCCGAATTATATCTGGCTGCATGAAGTCCTCTCCAATCAATGCATTACAAGTTGAATGTTCAGAGCCGCCGTTATCCTTGAGAAGACAATGTCTTGCCACCCGCTTTTGGAGTAGAATTTGTGGCAATGTTTCCCATCCCCTGTATGAAAAAATCACAAAATTAGATCGAGTTTGCAATGAAACTACTTTTTGGATCCGTAAAGTAATTCCACTTTACCTTCAATCTTATCGCTCCTTTAAAAATTTAGAGGGCTCAATAATACAGCTACATAAACTCCCACTATTTAACTACGAATTTGAAATTCTCCATTTTAGACCTGAAATCTTCCTAGATATTGGCTTTTCTAAAAATATGGTGTCAGCGGATAGGATCTTCAATGCATTGGTTGGAGAACGCTGGCATGATTTTCAAAGATTCTTTACCGATGCATCCAAGTTTACATATGATGATTATACAGGTGCTGCCGTATACTATCAAAACTCAAAAATTATTATGCAATTTAAATGCCCTAAAGAGTCCTCAGTTTATACAGGAGAATGCATTGCTCTCCTAGAAGCATGTAGCTTTATAGAATCCCATAACATCAATAAGGGTGTCATATTCACCGACTCGTTGAGTTGCCTTAAAGCACTTTGTCAAAACCCTTATAAGGATAAACTTTATAGTTCACTGATACTTCAAATTAAAAAATGTCTATACTCTTGTTCAAGGAAGGGCTACACGGTGCATTTGACTTGGATTCCGAGCCACTCAGGTATAGAGGGTAATGAGTGTGTAGACAGGCTGGCCAAGAATGCAATTTCTTCAGCATCATCTGATCTGAAGCATTTTGTCCATCATAACTACGATTTATTAAGCCTTCCTCAAAGGACATTGTTGTCTTTATGGCAGGACCATTGGAACAATTCTGCAAAGCAAAAGGGCAGATATTACTATGCCATACAACCAACCATACCATCTAAACCTTGGTTTTTTAAATTTAAAAAAGTGTCTAAACCTGTCATATCTACAATTTCCCGAATTCGTATAGGCCATTGCTCGTCCCCTGTATTCCTGAACAAAATTCGGGTTCGGGATTCTTCCTTATGCGAATGTGGGCTGGACGATGGTAGTCTGGAGCATATTTTCTTTAATTGTCCTAGAAATACCTCCCCATTTGATCTATACGGTCATTTAACATCATTGAACATTCCCGTCCCTATTAACCTTCCTTGCCTTTTAACCTACTCTTCCCCTCGACTCTTCGAAGCTATGATTACCTTCATAAGTCGTAACGCCATCAGACTGTGATACTGAAATCCGGTCTGTGTTGTATTGTGGTATACCCAAGTTACTCAATGTTTTATCAACTATTTATATGTCAATGTTTTATTTTAATATATATACATTACGTGTGATTGTGTTTGTTTCAGTATACTAACCACGACGCCACAATTTTATACGTAAAGTTCACTGTCGAATCGATGTTCATGTTGTAGTGGGTAGTTTGCAACAAATAGTGATAGCACACACGTATTCTCATCGCACATCTGACACTGGCAGAATTGTCGACATCGGCATATATTGCCATAAAGGAAAAAAAAAAAAAAAAAAAAAAAAAACATATTACCTTGGAAAAAAAAAATAAAACCGTTTGGTTATGCCTACGTGTTTTTCTTCACCATTCGCTTCAAACACGGCAATACTTACATTTGCCGCAGACTCGTACATAAATCCCAGGGCATAGATAAGGAATTGAATAGCGATAAGAATCTCCAAGTAACATCGCATAAAAGCGACCCGATCTTGAATTCCGAGGGTATTTAATTCCATAGCACGGTACAGCCGCCCAGTAACTTCCCGCCGGTGTCTTAGAAAATTCCATCTCAAATAAAGTCATTACCCACGCCCGAAATCCTTGGGAAAACTGTGAATAATGACCGAGAATTATGCTGTGTTTTATGCTGTTACCAGGGACACAACGTTATTTACACTAGAGAAATCTCACTCTGTATTTACTTTTGTTAAATAACACGAGTTTTTCTGTATTACCATCCTATTTACCTTCGATTGCTGGGAACCAACCTCCTTACAATTGAGACGTATATATTGGAAAAAATATTGTAGCCTCTAAAAAATTATATATGCTTCGATTTATTGGGAATAAATATCGAAATGGCCTTTAATGCCTGCCATTTTTTATTTTGCAGAATCTACCGATGATATTACCGTCGCATTTCAATATTTTGCTAGTAATTTAAAGCAATCATCGCCATGCATTCATCCCATACCTACTTTCATGGCCTATGCACAGAGTGAATTATTATCAGACTTTTTATAATTGCTTGAAAACAAGTTTATAGTGTAACTTCTGTGTATAAGTTTATTTGTGACGAAGTAAAGCAAGGCGCGGCGGCGGGCAGGGTAAATTTTAACGAATTACTGAAAAGATTGGAGCCTTTAGCGGAAAGAATCGGTGTGTGAAATTAGATTGTTTTTTTCCGGGCTTCGTTTCTTATCACTTTATTATAACAAAGGTATTACACCAATGGAAATTAATGTTTTGTAATCTTCTGCCTTGGTAAATAGACGGTAAATGTAAAGCTTTCCGAACAGATTTGTTTCCGATTCAATATTTAGATTTTGGTTTACAATTTACTTCGGTAAGAGTCGTCTCAATTCCACACGGACCACATTATCTATTATTTTAAATACACCACAATATGCATTTTCCACTCGCGATATTTTCATTCAGAACCTTCAACCCTGAAATTAAGAACAAAAATGCTACGCTAATAAGGCCACTTCCACTTATTACTATAAATTACAGCACTTATTATAGGTAGTACACAAGGTAGTACATTACGTCTATGGTCTAGGAGTTTCGCAACTTATCCATGGAGCAATCTCAATAAACTAAAAGCCGACGCAGACTCAAAGCGTTGGATGTAATTAACAAATGAGATTTTTATCAAGCAGCCCCTTTAACCTTAATATTTCATTTACTAATATTTCTTTGATGTTGAATATGAATCTGTTACTAGTGACGTGAAATTCTCGGGAAATTACTCGATTATGGCAGCTAATTACTCTATTAGACTATATTTAGACATATTATTTTCCAATGTGAGTAGCGGTCAAAGGTTGAATTAAATTAATTCAGTAAAATTTATTGAATATGGAAATGATTACTAAAATGTTGATTTGAATGCACTAAAATATTACGAGTTCATTTACATGGAAATAAAAATTATAGAATCTAAAGACAAGACAGACAAAATAATCGTGACAATGAAACTCCCTCAACAACACCAAATGATATTGTAACGAATCAATACTATTCGAATCGTAGCTATAAGCTGAGATTATCAATGCATGTTTACACAAAGAGGAAAAATCCGTGCCAGATAACAAAGGCGCGATGCCAGATGAATGTGACATCGGCGTTGCGAACAAGCGGCGGGAAGCGGTGCGGTCTCCGTGCGAGTAGCGCGGACATTTACCTCACCTCGTGTTGGTGAAACGGGTCACAATGGAAACTTATCCCGAGCTAGTCAACCCAACTTGCTGTCTCCAGATATACAACTTCTGGTACAGATGTGTCTGCAACTTTTGTGGTTTGATTACTAACATCGATGTTAAGAATATTCGGTGTAATTAAGTGCTTTGAACTCTTTATATAGCTTATATCTAGGTAAAAAAAATGTTTTTTGATACCACCTTTGTCCTACATTTAAATCACTCAAATATGCTGGATAATAATATTATTCTTCTCTTCAGCCAGGGTTTACAGTAATGGATGTAGGCCTACCTTAAGGATTTCTACAGTGACCTAATGGAACATTTAGTCATTACAACAGATCTTAGAACCTACAGGTTTTTTACCCAACAGGTGATTTTACAGGTATTGCTCTGGATAAAAAAGTACAATACTCGTACAGCGATTTCTGGCCCAAGTTACTATGACTTCTGACAATGAGCGTTAATAAATTATTACATTTGGAAATAATAATTCACTGTACAAAGACATTTCTAGGGAGATGTAAGCGAATGGCAAAGAGTTTACAAACTCGCTACTGTCTACCAGTCTTAATTCAGTTCTGGTGTATCTGCCGACCGCAGAGGCGTCGCGGCGATTTCCCGCCGATAAACTAGCGTTAAACTGTTCCACCACCTACCGACAGGGGGACGGGGAGCGGGAAGCGTCGTTTAAAATGCGAACTTTTTCAATTATCCGCCCTGTTTTAGTTTATTGAATTTGAATCGTTGAGCGCGCTATTTGATTCCCAAGTTGTCCGGAATGCACGGCCGAAGTTCGCCGACAAGTTACGGCAGTGATTGTGGACACTTCTGCGAATGTTCAGAAGGACAACTCTATTTTGTTTACTCGTTCGCCATATTGGAACGAGAAAGTTGTAGAGGAACAAGTGGGCCACGTTGATATACCTGTATCATTTACTTATGCTATTGGTTTTGTATTTCACGATGGGAAATATGGACTTACATCTGATTCAGATGTTGTTGAATTTGAAGTTAAAGAAATACGTCAGAGAACATAACGCTGATGACACTGTGTGATCATTACTTACTTTAACGAATTCATATACTTCATTGTTAATAGAAATAGGTGCGTACAATCTCCACAGTGTTAAATCAAGTCAGATATCAATTTTTATAGCTGAAATAGTGTTTGAGCGTCGCATGCTAGTGTCAAAACATCGCCGAATCTCATCTCTAACCCACTTAAAGAGCAGTGAATCATGCACACAAAACTGGAAACTAACTTTGCAAAGGTGAAACAGCCGAAGTAAAATGTCAATTTTCTTAACTTCGCCAACATTTCTTTCGCTTTCTCCTGAACCATTAAAGATTCCCACATCGACGCCAATTCCACTGATGTGCCTTTAGATACAAAATTACAACTTAATATCAGAAGCGACTGTATCCAGAACGGAGCCGCAGTAAAAATTCGATTTGATAACTTTTGCGAAACGCGCCCAACTTCGACGAAGTTGCTAACTCGTTGAGTGTCGTGGTTGGAATACATTTAACTGATTCTCCATACACAATATCAAACGTATTCACTTGTGTTACAGTTGATTTTAGATCGTCACTTGTGTTTTAAGTTACAGATTTATTAGAAACCATGTTATGAACATCTGTGTAAATATTTAGTCGAAGATTTCGAGCGTTTAAATTGGCGTGGCTTTGGAATTATGTATCCTACATATGCATTAGCGATTTTACATCTAACGCTTCGATATTGAGGATTGAATTGATTTGTTTGTTTTGGAAGGTATAGCTGAAATATATGGGCGAAATGTTTAAATTAAATAAAGGATAATTACAATTTCTTAAATTTTCAAAAATTGTCTATTCTCTTTTCAACGTGCTAAATGTATGGACTGGAATTATATAAAGTAGATACTTATGGATCGAGCTACCAAAGCAACAACGTTCAAAACAATACAAATATATTATTCTTCATTATCAGTCTAGGTTCCTCCATCTCCGCACAGATAAGCATAATTATCGCCACTGTTCATACCATATTATATTAACCATCTTGCCGTACCCATCTTAAAATAATATTCTGTATCTGTATCAGCCCATATACGTCCCACTGCAGGGCACGGGCCTACTCTACAATCGAGAATACGATTGAGAGTGGAGTGAAAATAATATTCATTTCTGATTAATTTTTAATATAGTTTTAAAATGTTGAAGAATTCAAACAATTTACAGCAGCTTTACAAAAAAATCAGAGGCATATGAAGATAAAATCCACACGTATATTCCAATTCCGAGCTCCATACGGGGAATCGTAAAGCAAATAGGGTGGCGCGTGAACAGCGGCCAGCGGGTAGCGGATAGCTGTAAGATTATGTTAAACGGCCGGCGCGGTGATCCACTCACTTATAAAATGATTCCAAGCGACCGGACCAAGTGACCTTTGTACGGTGACCAGGCTTGATGTTATTGTATATTTCATAAATGTAGTCTACATCTCAGTATTTTGTAATTAAATAGAGTTAACCGATTCGTATAGGTGTTTGGAAATAAATTATATTTGTAATGAAATGAAATGAAATGAAATGAAAATATTTATAGAATCCATAAAATGTCATACATTGTTTAGATTGTCACTTTTTTTTCACTACCACCCTGTTCACAAGGCTGTTTTCGCCAGAGAAGAACGGGCAAGAAACTCTAGTAGACTTCTTTAATTGTAATAAATTAATATATACATATTATAATTAAAGAAGTCTATTAATCTTAGATGCATTAGAACCTGAATCCTAGAAATACGGTTAATATAAATAGATTAAAACAGTTTCTTCCATTCACTATCCAATCAAGCCGGACGCAGATGGATGTGCTGAAAATATTGCAGAATCGATGGCTATTTGTACTGCAGTCTGATATTTTAATGTCCAGTGAGCGTCTTGTATGGAACTGAAGCTTGGTGGTCGGACTGCGCGGTCGGGGCGCGGCTGGATCGGTCCGCATCCGTGGAGTGGCGCACGATGTTCCAATAAATCCCCATATTATTGTTATTGCCGTCGCCCGTGGCTCTCTATATACGAGCAGGCGCGACATTAAGCCCTCTTAAATTTCTTGTAGCTTACCTAAATTCTACAATATAGGTATTCCTCTTAACCTATTTATTACGATAACCATTCCGTATTACCGACTTCACTTGGTAAGTTTATAATGTTTTCCTAATGTGACCCAGCCATTGTATCCGTCTACGAAACAATATGATATGACGTATGTATCTACGATCGCAATAAAAATATTCACATTATGTTATACGCGTATAAAAATATATTTAGTTACTAGAGTTATTCACGATTCCATGAAAAGCAACGGTGTTTAAAAATAGAATAAATCAAAGGTAGATTTAATAAGAATACTTGATAATTCAAAACAAACAATAATGCTTACAAAATGGAACCACAGAAGACAAGGCGTGTCCGCTATTTTTTGGCGGCAAGTTTCTTTCTAAGCGACTCCGGCATGGGGGCGGGCGGCGGGCGAGGCATTCCCGTGTATACCTTGAACGCGTCGTACACAAACCACTGCAGGCCCGTCAGCGTGCCGATCATCACGATACGCGCCACCAGCCCGCGCCAGATACCCACGGGACCCACCTCCGACAGGATGCCGCCGATGGACGCGCTCGGGTCCTTGTTCAGCTTCGACACGATCGTGTCGGACGGATGCGACACTATCGCGCACAGCACGCCCGCGATGTACCCCGCCGTGAACGTCACGACCAACTGCTCCATCTTCGAACACTCTGCCTGAGGCTTCGGCACCACATTCGCGTACAAGTACTCGAGCGTCTTCTCGAATGACGAGAATTTCATCATCGTGTAGGGCACTTGCCGCCCCCACAGCGGCGCCAGCCCTCTGAAGAACACTCCGAACCCTTCCGTGGCGAGCATGTGCGGCATCGCCGCCATCATCGACGACGTGTAGCCCGGCGTCGTTTGCATCCTCACTTTGGTCGCTTCGAACGGCGACAAAAAACAGTCGGCTATGAACTCGGCCGACGCCGACGCAGCCAAATACAAATACGTTCTATACAAATAGGCAGTTTCTTCATCACACATTGAGGAGAATTTGTATTTAAAGTACTCGTAGCCGGCAAACTTGGCGCCGCCCTGCATCGAGTAGCCGATGAGCGTCGGGGCCCAGCCCTTGACGAGATTCTTGATACCGCCCTCCGCAAAAGAGATGCCGAAGCCTTTGACGATGGACTTGTACTTGCCGGGGTCGACCTGCAGGCGGCACTTGACTAGGTCGAGCGGCGTGACGAAGGTGTGCGTGAGGCCGCACGCGCACGCGCCGCCCGCCGCGCAAAGCCTGAAGAACTTGTTACTGTACATCTCGCACGAGATCTCATCTTTACCTTTTTTTGACATTTTGTTGATATTAATCAAGTCTCGCTTGTAATTATGCGATCGTATCACTAACACCGGCACCGCTCTTGCAGATTTAACGGCTATATTAGATAATTTTAGAAAAATCTAACGTTGCGATCACTGTTTCTTTTGCGTGACATTTTGACGTGACGGAGGATTTATTTTTCTCGCGACAGCCACACTGTAAGAAGTTCCCGTAACTTGTTCCATTTAGAGTGCTTCCGAAAGAATTTATGCTGAAAGTCACACGCCCTGAATCGCAGGATTATCGAGAATCAATATTTACAACTCAAAAAACTGTTTTTGCTAAATTGGAACACTCTAAGTATTGTCGAATCATTATCCATCAGCCAAAGAAAGTCCACTGCTGAACACAGGCCTCTCGCAATGATTTCTACAGTGCCTGTTGGAGGCAACCTGCATCCAGAGATGACCTTTAGCAGGTCCTCTGACCACCTTGTGGGTAGCGCTACGCTTTCCGCTAAGTGGTCTCCATTGGAGAACTTGTTAGCCCCATCGGCCATCAATTCTCCGAGCTATGTGCCCGCCCATTTTCATTTCAACTTACTAATCTGCTCGGCTATATCAGCTACTTTAGTTCTCCTACCGATCTTCTCATTCTTGATTCGATATCGTAAGGAAACCCCGAGCATAGTGCTCTCCATAGCTCGTTGAGTGACTATATGCCTCCTAATGAAGCCTATAGTGAGAGACCACATCTCGGTGCCATATGTCATCACTGGCAACGAACTATCGAAGGCTTTGGATTTAAGGCACTGAGGTATTTTGGACGAGAAGAAGTCACGTAGTTTCCGAACACTGCCCAACCGAGTTGGATTCGACGATTGACCTCTTTCTTGAAATTGGACCCGCCTTACCGGACCACTTGTCCTAAATAAACATATTCGTCTACAGCTTCGAGAGTCGAGCCCCTTACTCCGATGGGGGTGGGCTCAAAATGGCAATATTGTATAATCCAAGTCGAACTAAAAAGCGGCACAGTCGTACCATCCTTTTCTCGAAGCAATTCAGACCATTTTCAACCCCCCATAACTTCGTTGTGGTTATAGCAAGAAACCTGAATTTTCAGTTACTAAGTAGGCATTGTGTAAACACGGTATGTTTAAAATTTTATTCAATTTGAACCAGTAGTTTAAGAATTATAACTTGTCAAACTTTCGTAATTTTGTCACTCACTGACTGACTGACCGATCATCAAACACTAGAAGAACGCGTGATTTCGCCAAAAAAAGATGGCTTATTACAGTTATTGCTATGCGAAAAAGAGACGGCTGATTCTCCATCCGAACTCGACTGTTTGACATTGATACGTTAACCAGTATAAATTGAGCTCGCTTGGGACCAAATTAATTTAAAGAATATTAGTTATCGATGAAAACTTATTGCGTTTTTTTAGATACTTTATTTTTTTGAGTTTTTTGCACACCATTTTATTGAACAAATCATTTTTAACTGTAATATTATGTTCACAAAATGTAATTTTCGCTAACGTGCGACGACATGTGCGGGTCCACTACTTGGACGATACTGATGACGCGACATTTGGCATCGGTTTATGTCTATCTGATAGCTTATATGTGTTGGGCGCAACCGCTGCCTTGTATTAGGTATCTATTGGGAGTGATCTGTGGTTCAATCATAGAAATGATTAAATCAGTGATTCTCAACCTTTTTTTTGTTGCGGCACATATTTAACGATTTCAAAATATGGCGGCACACATTTAACGATTTCAAAATTTGGCGGCACACAAAGAAAAAGATAAAAGTTATTTACTTACTACAACACACTGCATAAATAGTTTATGCCAAAATATTTAAATATACGAAATAAACTAATATATACTACAATAATAACTAAACGTTTATTAAGGGATTAATTACAAGCTAATAATAAAAATATTTTTAATGCAAAATTTGAGCTTGATTTTTTTGGTAATTTGATTTATATTTGGTCGTAAAAATGACAATGCTACTCTCATATCGTAAAGAAAAGGTGCAGTAACTACTATGCAACACTTTGTGAATCCCAACTATCACTAAAACAACACGTTTTGTACGCAGACGGCAGAAGTGGCAAGTGTGCGCCGACTTGAGACATAATATTCCTATTGCTATGCACGCCGCTTCATCATAATTTGGCACTAAGAAAAAACGCGTTGCAAAGCAAATAATAAAATAATTACCTTTTATGTGGACTTAAATAAATATTCATGTTAAAAATATTTTTCTTTTTAAATGATATAATTTAATAATATTAACATTATTATATATTTGCAAAATTTGGCGGCACACTTTTGAAATTTGGCGGCACACAAAAGTGCCGCGGCACAGTGGTTGAGAATCACTGGATTAAATTATTATTTTCAAAGATAAATATCAGGGTTTACTATGGTTTGTTAACGAGTGGCGTTTTATCTATGGTCTGTCATTAAGTATAACTAAAGGAGCATGGAAATAACAAAACGAATAATATTAAACATTTATTATTTTCCCTCGTCATCGCTTACATCTAATGTTAAAATATTGTACCGACTAACAATACAACTAACGTAATAAATTTCATGTATACACATATTTACAAAAACTTTATTGCATTATTTCTTGTACTAGAAAATTAAAAAAGAAACGTAAGGTCGGCTGTATACACTCGATCAGGCGCCGTAGGCGTCACAATCAGGACTACCAACTGTACACACTTTTGGGCGTGTTTAAAAGATAGTAGAGTTCAAAGCATTACGTATATTATGGTTATTATTTTAAAGTATCTTTAGAGATACTGTAAATAAAGAGAAAAATATTTTATAAGACCATAGCATTAATTTACAAAGTTACCAAAGTCGACTTCAAAGTCGAATAGTGAAGAAAATATAATGACACATTTACTTAGACCGTCCATCGGTGCCTGAACGATTGTGCACAGCTTATGTTATCAAAAACGTACATGTGTAAGTAGTCTTAAACTTAGTTGAAGATAAAAATAAATAAATCGATAATATCTATTCACTGGCCCTTAGTTTGGTAAAAAAGTGATGTACCGTTAGTGTTACAGTAGTTATCGACGATTTACACGTATCGATTAAGAACTGATTTTGGCCTTATTCGTTCATCGTACTCTCACATATTTAATACTGCCGACGAATCCACTTCAGCGTCAACTCTATTTAAGTGCGGCAAATATTTTGTGGCGACGGCCAATCGTATTGTAGATATTGGTCATCTTGATGATAACTCTGACTCAACCTTTGCGAGCAAAGGATAATAATAAATTGTACATATTACTTATCAATAATGATTCGTATAAAATAAGTCCTAATTTTGTATTTGTAATTGCCTAAATGCATCAAGTCTCGTTAAAAGTCAAAACATCAATGTAAATAAAATATATTGCTCGTGGTAAAAGTTTCGATGTATGTTTCATTCGTCTAATCGTTTACACTAAATTGGCACAAAATATTTGGCACAATTCGTAAATATTCAACTACATTGTATACAAAAAGTATTCTCGTCGACACACAATATTTTCTCACACAAAACAGAACCAGTCTATACTTCGATGTTTTATCGTTAAGTAGTGAGACTATCGATAATTCCGAATCACGTCTCTAGTCAATTTCATTTTTTAAGAACTATATAAGACTTATATAATCAAAAAAGGGTAAAAATGTTTGCATCTAGTCCCACTTCATTACAATCGAATCAAAATAACAAAGTACTAGAAATGGCAGTGCAACATAATGTACGGTTGTTTAGTGGCAGTGATCTCCGAATTTAAATATTTTACGCGTCACCAATTACTCTAGTAAAGATAGAAAAATATATGGTAACTTTTTTTAGTACAAAAATAGTATAGTTAAAAGTCGATAATTTGACAGGAACTATTTTTTGTGCCGTTGTGTAAAATAGAGAATAATTGAAAAATAAAATGTGATTCTGTACATATGAAAGTGATCGATTACTAGAATAATTGGCGATATAATACCGATATGTACAAGTGTGAGTGTTGGTGGCGCGGTCAGCGCTTGTTGGGCGCCACGTCGACGGACACGTAGAGGCGCAGCGGCGCGGGCACGTCGGCGGCCGCGGAGCGTCGGCGCCGCCCCCGCCCCGGCGTCGGCGCCGCCACGAACCGCGCCTCGATCTCCAGCTGCTTCGATAACGTCGCGTCGGGCTTCAAGTGCTTGCGCAGTCGCAGCGCCCACGCGCCGTCTCGCTTCGACAGCGCGAACAGCTTTTCGTCGTCTCCGTACGAGATGCGATAGTGCGCCCGAGCGCCGCCTTCCGCTGGGATCAGGCGCAGTAGAGGCGCGCGACCCCATGTTTGACGAGCGTTTGCTTTCACTATTATCAATTCCACTTCTGGTTCAAGCAGTGAACGGCGACCTGGTAGAAAAAAAATCAAATATTAATCAAAATCAATGCAACAAATAAATGTAATAAAAACCAACTTAAGGTAAACGAAAAACATAATAAAACTATTACAATCGTGAACAGAAAATTACTTACGTCGACTACGCCTCTTTCGTTTTCTCATGACAGTAGTTCCGTTCGCGTATATGATGGCTTCATCTGGTGCTCTGCGTCGGCGACCGTTCATCTAAAACAAAACAGGTTATTTATAAACTTGCCAACTTATTTTTTAGTATATTCTTGTACAAGGCAGCAAACATCACAAAATATAATACCTTGCAAGAGAAGCAGCCCTCAGTGGAGATGAGTTCGTTGTCTCCGCCGATCTTGTACTGGTCTCGCAGCGGGAAGACGGGCGCGTCGCCGATGTCGTCGGGCGCGAGCGCGGCGTCGAGCGCGGTGAGGCAGTGTCCCGCCACGGCGCGGTACCCGGCCGGGCAGCCGCACTGGAACGACGCGCCCAGCGCCGTGCAGCCGTACAGGCAGCTCGCCGTCGCGCACCCGCCCGCCAACTGCACGCACAAGCACACAAAGTTTAATACTACTGTTCCGTTAATCACTACATAGCCCAGACAATTATTCTAAAGATATCAGCAATAATAAGGAATAAGAATAAAGAGTTTTTGGGTGAGACCACTATCAATCGAATTTTCGTTTGTAAAGGAGGCCTGTGCCCTGCAGCAGGACGTATATGGGCTGATACAAAACAGAAAAGATTTCGGCCAATTTATCAGACGAGCTAAATATTTTTTTCTTACCTACTTATTTATGTTAGTAACAAAAAGATTAAATGAGTTTTTATGTGTGTATGAAACTGTATTCGGCTCGAAGGACCATATTAATTCCAGTAAAATTAAGTTTCGTTATTCGAATTAGATAATCAAGTACTATTTATTTTGTAGAGTATAAAACTAATAAGTGATAATATGTGACCTGTAGACAGACGGCATGCGCGGCGTCCCAGCCGTAGCCGGCGGGGCAGCCGCAGCGGTAGTTGTCTGCGACGGCGAAGCACGGCGCGCCGCCGCACGGGCTCGCCGCGCACGGGTCCTGCGGCACGCACGCGCCGCTCGCGCCGCGGATGGAACCTGAAATCAGAACATAAAGTATATATTGGTACACGTCTTAATGCTGGCTATAACCTTTGTTCTAAAACAAGCGAGTGGAAAAACATTACCGACGTGACGACGTATTTTATTAGACCGACGATTCATATATTTTACCCAAATTAAAAACTGACTTTCAAAGTCCAAAAAATAAACTTTAATGCATATAATTGAATTCAATATTAACAATCATTCTGTAGAGTTTAAAATAATTATTAAAAATTGAGTTAAATCTCTAAATAAATGTTGTATATCCGAAGCCACATGGTGTATTCTGACCTGCTGGGCAGTCGCAGCGGTACCCGCCGGCGTAGTTCCTGCAGGGCGACTGGCAGCGGCCGTCGGCGCACTCGTCGCGGTCCAGGCAGCGCGCGCCCTCCAGGTCCAGGCGGAACCCGCGCGGACACACGCAGCGGAACGAGCCCAGCAGGTTCACGCACTTGCCGGGCGCCGGGCACACGCCCTCCTCGTGGCACTCGTTGATGTCTGCGCACATACACAACATGCTACAGTTTCATTTCGTTTTATGATACTTATGGATTGTAAAATATAGCTTGATAATTTTGACAGATCGCAGTAGGGATGAGGGTAGTGTATAAACGTTAATGACTCTATTCGATTATTATTTTTCTATCTTGTTATCAATAATTGCGTGATTAATGTATGGATTTTATAAAACAGTTTTTTTTATTTATTATTATTATTACTTTAAAAATAAGTTATTACTAATACTACAATAACAGCCGTCCCAGAGTGGCGATTTCGGCTCGTGCCTACTTTCATTCGGTGAAACGGCCATATGAACGTAAGAAATACGGCCCTTAGTGTAAAATCAAACAAGAAATTTTAAATTATGTATTTCAATGTAATGGTGTACAACCTAAATCGTGTTCATTATTATCAACATAATTATCATCATCATCACTAGTTTCACTAGAACTATCCCCTACGTTAATAATAAATTCTTGATCACAAACGCTGTCGAAGTGGACATCTCGCTCCCAGTCTTCTATAATTATTTTTTTTGTGTGTTCAACAACCTTTTTCCAATCATCTGCGGTAACTTGGTGACAGGCATTATGCAATAATGTTAGCATTTTGTTAGCCGTAAATGGTGGTGTCGTGTTGTGTTTCACTGCATGACCTAAGAAAATAAAAATGCAAATTATGAAGTTGTTTATGTAATAAACGTAGGTACATAGTATAATAAACTTATTGATAAAAAAACAAACCTTTGATATAAGCCCAAATCCGTTCGATAGCATTGTAATGGCAATGGTATGGTGGCAATCTAAGGACCGTATGGCCATGTTCTTCTGCGATTTCGTCCAAAATGTAAGTTGGCTTTCTGGGCTTGTTATCTTTTACTAGACGTACCAATTCGGTTTTTAGCATATTCTCATTAGCTTCAATGCCTTTGCCCTGTAGCCATGATATAAGCTCGAGTTTTTTGCAGCTGGCTGTAGGAGCTTTATTCTTCTGTAAGGAGTGGTACGGTGCGTTATCCATTATTATTATATGTGGTTCATGGAGATTTTGCATTAAAGTTAAAAACCACTCTTTGAATTTTTCAAAATTCATTTCCTCATGATATTCCGTAGTTTTCATAGATTTGAAAGCCAACAAACAATTGGGTACGAAACCATTTGCCGACCCTGCGTGCGTAATTATGAGACGTTGTCCTTTTCCTTCGGGCACTTTGGTAACAGATTGTGCGGTATTATCCGTCCACGCCTTTGGTACAGTGTGGTTAGCATTAAGCCACGTTTCGTCCAGAAACACGACTTTATCCCAATTCACAATATCTTTGGCTTTCCTCAAAAAATCTATCCGTGCCAAGGCAATATCGGTACGCTCCATTATTATTTTTCTTTTATCGCTTTTCTTATAAGCGAAGCCAATTTTATGTAATATAGTGGCCAATGAGGGCAAGCTACCTTTAAATAAATCGGAGTCTTTCAGGGACACACTTAACTTTCTCAATGTTGGAAATTCACCACGTCTATAGTACGCGTATACATGGTTACGTATCGCAGCGGTGTCAAAGTCGTCAATGTCGGTTACGCTTGAAACTCTCCTTCTTTTCTTATTGGGTGTAGACAATTTTTTTTCCGACTTTTCGTCTGTACCTTGCGTTGATGATGGCTCGCCATACTTTTCCTGCATTATTCGAGACACAGTCGCTCGGCCAATACCAAGTGCGTCCGCAACTCTGTTACCAACTTGGGTTAAAGGTAACAATGGTCCGCCATTTTGACACTCACGTTCAAAATATTCTTGCAAGCGAACCACAAACTCGCGACATTCGCTATTCAATACAGTCTTTTTCGTTCTTTTAGGCATTTTTTTTTCCAAAAAATATCCAACAAAACAGTAGACAACTGTTGTGGATTATTGTTTCACTATTTTACTGGACACAATACTTTGCACTTTATCCTGACTGAACTGTTTCGCTGATAAACCAATCTGAACTACAATCATAACTTAGAATCTACGATCTTATCAAGTAAAATACAGCTCACAGCATATAGCGGGTGGACCATACAATTATCCATGTACTGCGCTGTGATTGGCCGCGTCAATTTCTGGATACTGCCTTCTGGTTGCCGTGCGCCGCTCGCCCTCGATGACTCACACGTCGACACCTTACCATTTCACAACAACCATCCGGTGCCGGACGGACTGGACGGGAAATATTTTTGTTACAATCGTGCAGTCATTAGATACTATTTTTTATTTCCATTCTTTAGAATAACATCTGAAAATATACTAACTATATTATCGGTAACTTTTATTCAATGCACATTTTTTTAATGTAATCGGTAATTGGAACATATTTCGCCAATTAAGAAACAAGTTACTTTTATATTTACATTTTTGTTATGTATTGTTTTCATTTAAAATCCGATTATTGATAGTCTGTGGTTAATCGTTATGCGTGGCACATCTCTAAGGGGGCGGTACCTGTCCATGAAGTACAGTTTTTATTTGTATGACATTTTAACAAAAAAAATATGTAACTTTATAGGCGTGAGCTGTCATAATTATCAAGCTATATTTTACAATCCATAGTCATAGTATTGTCACATTCAAAATCAAATGACAACTTGTATATCTTGTAAATTTTAACGTGATAAATATCAACAAACACTATATAATTCTAGTTTTGGGTCTTTTTTATCTTTTCTACACTAATATTATAAAGAGGAAAACTTTGTTTGTTTAATTGTAATGAATAGGCTCAAAAACTACTGGACCGATTTTAAAAATTCTTTCACCATTCGAAAGCTACATTATCCACGAGTAACATAGACTATATTTTATTTTGGAACAAAATAGGGTTCCGTAAGATATTTGGATTTTTCGGACACATACTGAAAAAAATCAACCAAAGAAGTTACTTATTTTGCGTACGCTGCCTAAACTACAAAAGATAGAACCATAAAATGTTATAATTAATTGTAGATCTTATAAATATCTACAAAAAAGTCCGCGACACACTATACCTATCTATGTCGAGTGAGGCACAACAACCACATTTTTATTTAAAAATCTTGAATTTTTTTTTGGACTACATTTAAACGCGTTTATTTTACTCATGCTATTAATCCTTATCAAAATAAATTATTTCATCAATAAGTACAGTTTATGTTGATAATATTTGGTCTTTGAATGATTAAAATTGGACGTTTGGTTTTGAAGTTGTGGTGAAATTAAAATATTACGATTTCTGCTGCACAAAAATTTCATAAGGCAATCTTTATATGTACATGTATATGGAGAGACGGGATATAATAGAGTGGAAGGTACGGGAGAAGGCTGGGATAGCTGACAGATTTGATAAGACGAAATATAAATGCACGTTATAAGACGGGATGGATAATAAAGAGAAAGGACGGGATAGATTGGGAAGAGACTGAACAGACGGATGAGACGGGATTGCGCCGGACAGTAGGACAGCTACGTCAAGTTTAGGTATACAAGAGTTTATACGAAAAATAACATGTATTTGGTGTGGAGTGGAATCAAAAAATATATGCACCCAGACGAAGCTGGGCCGGGCCGCTAGTATTTTATAAAGTTATAAACTAAATCTATTTCATAGCATCAGGTTGCATTAACACTTGATAGGTTCAAATAATTCCGTTCATTATGAAAAATAGTTTTTTTTTTCTAAGTAAATAGAGTACAAGAATACTAACCAACGCAAGCATCTCCCCGCTTCTCGTATCCCTCATGGCAGGAGCACTCGAAGGACCCGTCGGTGTTGGTGCATGTCTGCTGGCAGGTGTGCGTGGCGCGCGCGCACTCGTCCACGTCGCGGCAGTTGGCGCCGTCCTCGTCGAGCTCGTAGCCGGCGCGGCAGAGGCACTCGTACGAGCCGTCCGTGTTGCGACACAGCTGCTCGCACGGCGGCGGCCGCACGCTGCACTCGTCCACGTCCGCGCACACCTCGCCCGCCGCCTTGTACCCGCGACCGCACACGCAACGGAAACTAAACAACACACCGTTCTTACATCAAATCTCCATCATTGCAACGTGTTTTATATAAGTGCAATTAAAATTTTTCACATCTTCTAATTTGCCATTTTAGATCATTAACGATCCATTCAACATTTTATTAATTGTTTATACCATAATAAATAGCGTAGTAGTGGCAAGTTTCCCTTTTACAGTAGGTCAACAACATTAAGATTAAATCTTAGATTTAAAAATAAAGAAACAAGATTTTAGACGGGCATATTCTATAGATAGTAACATATCAGTCTTAATACTTTATTCAAAATTGTACGATGCCTATTATATCAGTAATTGAGTTGATATCATCCGTACCTGCCGATAGTGTTCACGCATCGTCCGGGTGCGCAGAGCGTGGGCATGGCGGCGCACTCGTCCACGTCTCCATATATATCGAGGCCGCCTGCGCCGCCGCCTGTGCCGCCGCCGTGCATGCTGCCCGCGGTGACGTCGCTGCACAGCACGCGCCGCTCCGCGCTGCCCGCCGCCGGGCACGCCTCGCACTCCGGACCCCACGCCGCGCCCAGCGTGCAGCAGCACTGCGCTCTGTACACAAACACAACACACCTGACCATCACCAGAATCAACATTCCATCCATCCGTCCATCAGTCAAAGGAAATCCACGGCTGAACATAGGCCTCCCCCAATGATTTACACAGTGACCTGTTAGAGGCAGCCTGCATTTAGCGACGTCCCGCGACCGACACCAGGTCGTCTGACCACCTTGTAGGTGGACGTCCTACGCTGCGCTTTACGCTACATGGCCTCCATTCGAGGACTTTCCGACCCCATCAGCCATCAGTTCTCCGCGCTATGTGCCCAACATCACTCGTAACATATTAGTACTCGACATTACAATGTATAATTTAGACTCACATTTAGGCCATAAATGACAAACATATAGAATAATGGAATATATATTTTTTAAATATAATACTAACTTTACTTAATCGACATATATTTTGTAAGTTGCATGCCCTGTCAGGGTGAAATACAGTGAAACTTTTTACCCACAAAATATCTGTACCAATTTATGTAACCTATATTTTGCAAATGAATAAATTTGAATTTGAATTACA
The DNA here is from genome assembly GCA_023078785.2 of Hyles euphorbiae. Classification (NCBI taxonomy): domain Eukaryota; kingdom Metazoa; phylum Arthropoda; class Insecta; order Lepidoptera; family Sphingidae; genus Hyles; species Hyles euphorbiae. The sequence goes on from CM041049.1 coordinate 892,446, forward strand.
TGAAAATACGCTCGTAATCATAATCCAAATGAGCTAATCGAATTATTTAAATAAATTTTAATGTCACCGATCTAAGCATACCGTGTTATTATATTCCTCATCAAACTACAACTAATAAATGTTGTCTCACTTGGTGACGTGTGCAGGTGGTACTGGAGTGGAAGCGATGGCTCGCGGCCAAGGTTCAGGCATACAACGTCCCGCCACTAGTGATCTGTGGCACATTCCCGTGCGTCGGTCTGTCGATAACAGAAAGTTCTCATTAGTGAATAAGTAATTACAACGTTTTATTATGAATCATACTAACTGAGATTCTGCTGATATTTTTAAAATTCCCTACGGCATCTCCCCCCATTATCGAAGGCAACCAAAAGAAGCTGAGCAAACTGAATTATATACCAGCATAGATTCTTGATGTTTGGAGGTACTCTTTGTTGGCCTCTTCTGAGGTACCGCGGAAAGGAAACCTTATATCTCTTTAACAAAGACACTCGGGGTGACTGAGACCTACATGGGTGATAGGCCCCAATCCGAGTTAGTAAATGAGTAGTTAGTTACCGAGGCACTGCATGCCGTCGGCGCTGGGTTCGTATCCCGCGTCGCAGTCGCAGCCGAAGCCGCCGTCGGTGTTGATGCAGACGCCGGGCGCGCAGCGGTCGGGCCGCTCGGCGCACTCGTCGATGTCCTCGCACGCGTTCGCAGCGTCGTGCGCCGCGCTCGTGCGACGGTAACCTGACATGCACCGAGTATTTTTACTCACAAATCCTTTTACAACTTTCATGTGTTTATAACTAACAAACTGTGTCACACAAAAAATCACAACAGAGGCAAAAAATTGTACTTTCAACACACATTTTTTGCAGTTCATAATAATGTGAATTCTTCTTAGTTTCTGATACTATCGTTATGTTACTGTCGGAACTCAGTAACATAACGATAGTAAGTAGATGTTGATAATTGTCAGCTAGTTTTAAGCTTTTGCTGTGTCTGAATTATACTTGTTCCTTGAAATTTTCTCCTGTCATCTTTTGACTGCTTTTGCTATATATAAAATGACGTATAGAAAACACAATAACCGTTGACACTGACCTTCAGGACACTTGCAAATATAAGATCCGACAACATTCTCGCAGGCATGTGGGCAGGGTTTGTTCTCGGCGGCGCACTCGTCGATGTCCTTGCAGTGGATGCCGTCGGCCGCCACGGCGTACCCGTACGGACACGTGCAGCGGAACGAGCCCGCCGTGTTGTGGCAACGGAACGTGCACATCGCACGACCTTCTGCACACTCGTCCACGTCTATACACGTCTGGAAATATTTATTGTAGGTATTATTACATTATTTGCAGATTAATTAAGTTTTGCAACTCATAATATTATCTTATCTAAAACATTTTATGTCTCATTCTGGGGCTATTGTATTTTCAAATCAATAAATGGGAATCTTTTGGGAGCCTCGGAAAAGACTAACGTCCAGTAGTGGACTACAACGATTATGATGATGATGATGATGATGATTTTGCCAGTAGTTAGGCCAGGGTGGAAAATGGAAACATTTCTGTTAACGTGCGTGCGTGAAGTTATATACTGTCACAAAGATGAATGAGAGCCAGTGTTGCGCGAGTACCTGGTCGGGTCCTTGCGTGAATCCGTAGTTGCATCGGCACTCGTACCCGCCGGGCGTGTTGGTGCAGGTGCCGTTGCCGCACACGCGCGGGTCGGCGGCGCACTCGTCCGCGTCCACGCACGCCAGCCGCGCCGCGTCCAGCACGTACCCGGCCGGACACTCGCAGCGGAACGAGCCGTCCGTGTTCACGCACCGGCCGCCCGTGCACACGTCCGGACGCACCACGCACTCGTTCACGTCCTAGACAACGCAACCAACATTATTATTACTTCATCACTAGTGCCTTCGTGCACGCGAAATATTACTTATTTATTTATTTAATAATTCATATACAAAGTAGTGTGCAGGAGGGGCTTAATGCCAAAGACATTTCCTAACGGCCAACCTTAGGGTGGTGCAAAGATAAATTTAAAAAGTACATATAAATGGATTGAGAAGTAAACTAAGGAAAATATACTAAATACATATACTATCATACATTATCATTACATTATCTTAATATTATATTACCTGAGTCGAGTTAAGTCTTCCCATTTCAAGACAAATCCGTAAGAACTCTTGTGAATCCGGTGAAGGGCAACGTTCACAGTATCTTCCCCATGCAGCACCTGTGCATACCCAATGATATGGAATAAATACATGGATACTTGTATCGTCCATCATTATCTCACAAAACGATATTAAATAACCATTTTGGTGAGTGAAACTGCATAGATATCGACATAATAATATGTACTGTTTGTTTATGGGCGGCAAGACAATTTGCCGATAATTGATTCATTTGTTAAATACATTTCAACATATCTCCAAACACCATCGATATGAAAGTACATCATATTTTTATCGAAACTTGCAAATGTGGTGATGGTGAAGAATACTTTAGAGTGTGAAAATATGTATTCTAATTAAGCCATTGATTGGAACGGAGTAGAAGTAGCGTACCTTCTGAGCAGCAGCACTCCGGTCTGCTGAGCAGCAGCTGCCTGGCCTGGTGGCAGCGGCCCGCGTCCCACTCCTGGTAGCACAACTCTTTGCGCTCGTCCACGCAGATCGCAGCCTCCTTGTCGAACCGCCAGCCCGACGGACAGTCGCACATGTACCTGCACGACGGTCAATTTACTTCCTGCTACTGTTTTTTTATACAATTCAATACGATCATTTTTGAAGCAGCGTCTTCAGTATATTTTGCTTTGATCTTCGATAAACAGCTTGCATATTTGTAAATACTTATAGCATGTTATGCACAGATATAATATTTAATATTTTAACGTTATTAAGTGTTTGATGAGTATGCCCTTGATACGTTATTAATTTTAAACACCTGTCCTTAAATTATCTTTCGTTTCTTATATTAGTTTAGTGGACCAATACAAAAAAGCCTATTTATTAAGAATATATTTGTTGTTTCGGTTAAAATATAGATAGAATAATGAAACAAAGAGTATCACGCACCCTCCGTTGAAGTTGCGGCACTCTCCGCCGGCGCACACGTAGGGCAGCTCCTTGCACTCGTCGCGGTCCACGCAGCGCCGCCCCGCCAGCCGCCAGCCCGGCCCGCACGAACACTCGTATCTGCACATACACACACCACATCATTCATCAACTCACTTGTTGGATAATTAATTTACAATTTTGTATAATAAATTTAAGTATACTTCACAGTTATATGATAGAAAATAAAGCTTCATTTCATTCACTTTGCTTATGTATTAAATCACGGGAATGCTTTATTGAAAATACTTAATTTGGAATCCAGCATACAATATTATATAGTAAGATGCCACGAAAAAAATTTAGCAACTATAGTGAGAAATTCAGTATAAATGATGATCGGCAAAATAAATGATTTGAAGTAAGGTGGACTAATAGAGTGGACGGAATCGGTGATAGCGAGTAGGTGTAGTGTGTAGTATGGCGGTACGTACCCGCCGTTGGTGTTGGTGCAGGCGGGGTCTCCGTCGCGTCCGCACGGCAGCGGCTGCTCGGTGCACTCGTCCACGTCGCGGCAGTGGCGCGCGTCCGCCGTGAGCGTGTAGCCGGCCGCGCACTCGCAGCGGAATGAGCCCGCCGTGTTGCGGCACCGGCCGTTGCGGCACACCATGCCGCCCTCGCGACACTCGTTTATGTCTGCCGACATACCATACCATACAATACATACTTATCCCATAGGGGTAGGCAGACACTTTGCTCGATCCTGACATATTAGTTTCACTTTCCAAATTCATCAACCTTTTCATGCATTCTCGTTGGATAAGGGTACTTACAATACAATATAACTAAATTAATACACATTACTAATTATTACGTTATTTAGGATAACTAATTTATAAGTATGACGTTGTATGAAACAGTTAATAACATTTTCTATACTAAATTAGAAAGTCTATTATTGTTGTGTTTCGATTTGAAAGACATGGTAGCCAGAATAACTACTGGAAATATTGCGACTTAAGATCTTATGTCTTAGAATGGCAAGCACTGCTTTGTAATTCAAGGTGTTGATTGGTTCATTCATTGCAAAAAAAAGAGCTATATCCTTTACACATCATGTCACAGTCCATTCGAACCTATTTCACTACCTATAAGTCTATTTATCGATATCTGTTATGATGATAAAAATAATGATAATATAGAAAGCATGTTCCGTACCGACGCAGTCGTTGTTGGGTCCGAGCTTGAATCCGTCGTCGCAGTGGCAGGTGTAGGAGCCGGGCAGGTTCTCGCAGGTTCCGTTGCGGCACATGGGTCGCGGACGCGCGCACTCGTCCACGTCGCGACACACATTGTCGCGCAGCGTGTAGCCCGGCGCGCACTCGCATCTGCACGCACGACAATACGTCTCTAGCACACGCACACTTCTACTAACACCACTCCTTCATTCTTATAAAAAAACTATAATTAGTCTACTATTTTTCAATGACGGCAGTCATTAAGCATATAAGTGCTATAACAATTCTAACATAAGAGTCGTCTTTTAGAAATATTATCACTTTCTATCAGCTTGCAATGACAGAAAACATTAGGTACCAAGCTTTTATAAATAACGCAATAGATAGTTGTGTCCAGCAATAGAATGGCTATATATTTAAGGGACGAATGAACTACAGGCGATGCATTTTGTGTGTGTCGATAGAACGACTATGTATCCAATGGACAAATGATCTACAGGTGATATGAAATTTTGTGGGTGTCGATATCGGTAAGAGGCAGTGTCGGGTACCTGTATGATCCGACGGTGTTGCGGCAGTCTCCGTGGTCGCAGAGGCGACTCTCGGCGCACTCGTCCACGTCCTCGCAGGAGTCGAGCGAGGGCGCCAGCGCGTAGCCGGCGGGGCAGCGGCACTCGTACGCGCCCGGCAGGTTCACGCACTGCGCCAGCCCGCGGCACACGCCGCCCTCCAGGCACTCGTCGATGTCGCGGCACAGGTGTGATGTGTTGTCGTGCTCATAACTGTACATACATATATACATTCATGTCTATTTTGCTTTTAGGTGAATTCGAAAATATACACTCGTAGTCGATTTTGTGTCAATAATACCTTGCTGGCTGTTCCTATCGCTAGTCGCTCCTATAAACCCGTGACGATATACCCATATGCACATAGTTTTCCTACACCCAACGGTAAGATGTGTAAAAAGAACTGACCCGTAATCACATCCGCACTGGAAGCCGGTGGAGGTGTCGTGGCAGGTGCCGGGCTTGCAGAGCTGCGGCATGATCTCGCACTCGTTGATGGGCTTGGTCTCGTTGGTGATGGGGTTGACGTATGTGCTGGGCTCGGAGCCGCACAGCGCCACGTGCTCGCGCGACTCCTTGGCGGGGCACGGCTCGCACGGCGCGCCCCACGCGCGGCCCACCGAGCAGCAGCACAGGTACTTCAGCTGCGGCACGCCCACCGCCTTCGTGCAGCGACCTGACTCCGCCTCGTACTCCATGTAGCACTGCCGCTGACGCACGTCCACGCACTCCTCTGTATGAAGATACGTTGATAAATCAATAAAGTAGTCTTTAAACAAAGATTTCTCAGTTAGGTTAAATTATTAGCTTTTAGTCGAGGTTACAATCTAAGCGCGCAGTGGCTTTATGAAAGTCTCGTTTAAATCGGTTGGTATTTTTACCGATAAACTGGTTGCAAGAAATATTGAGATAAATTGGTGAGGATATTCGATTTGGTATTAATAAATATGCGTGTCACTAACTGCCGCTGGGCATGGCGACGTATCCCTCCGGGCACAAACACACGTAGGAGCCGGGCAGGTTGCGGCACAGGCCGGGCCCGCAGGCGCCGGGCCGCGCGCACTCGTCGATGTCGACGCAGCGGCGCTCGTCGTCGGACAGGCGCCAGCCGTCGCCGCACGTGCACACGAACGAGCCGAACGTGTTCGTGCACGTGCCGTGCGCGCACAGCGCCGGGTGCTGCGCGCACTCGTCGATGTCCGCCAGCGTCACCACGTATGACGGCTGCGAACGAATTACGCATTTATTAAACTCCATTATAGCTTACAATACCTACGCAACCAAGTACGCAACGGTAGAATAAGACTCTACTCATTCATATTTACAATTCAAAAAGACGATGTGAAAATCTTTACTGAAATCAATTCTTGTGACTGATGATTATGTTAATACCGATTCAACAAGTGAGTGATCAAAACCAAGTACCAACGTAACTTTTTATAAAAATCTCAAACTAATAATTTATTGTACATGAATATTAATAATAGTATGAACATATATTTATTTCAGCCAAATAATAAAAAAAGAAGTTTATACTCACGGGTTCAAGTACAGGTTGGTATCCGTTTCCTCCGGGACATAATTGTTTGTAAGCTTCAGAACCTGGCTCTGGGCATAGATCGCAGTAATTACCCCAAGCGGCACCTGTAGTAACATACATTCAAATTAAGAATACGAACGTATAAAAACCAAACTAATGGCAACAGACTTAATAGAGCTCCGATTATAAATCGAAATAATTATCGATTATCGATATTTAACTAAATTATTTCCATGCTGATATTTCATGAATCTTTCACAGAGTAATGAATGAAATCCATTGGACTAACACTGCAGTACTAACCCACAGAACAGCAGCAAGCGGCCATGGTGCCGTCCTCAGAAAGTTCGTCACTGTCCTGGCAGGTTTCCGTGCCAGAACGTAGGTCTACCTTGCCATAACACCTCGCTTTCCTTGGATCTAAAATTAAGAAACAATATATTATGAGAAAATATACTTTTAGTGAGAATTTTTCCACCGACAATAAAAATGCTGCATCGTTTTATAAACATTTTTTGTTACGTCTACATAATTAATCGATTTTCAATAATTGGAAACTTGTATTGAGCCAAATTCAATATTTTATATAATAAGTAATATAATATACACTTTTATCAAGGATTTTATCTGATTTAAACTTGGTTTGATAGTTGGAACAATATACTCTATCGCTAATCTCGTGAACGGCTGGACTGATTTTGACAACTTAGGATAATTTTGAAAACCAAATTAGGGGTCGGCACAATAAAAAAGCTACTATCTATCTAATTATAAAAGTTCCATTTGACATATCTCAAAATTGTGAAAAAGGGATGATGTCAAATAAATCGGTTAGTACAATATCCGATTATTAACGAGATATCGATACCATTTGTTTGTATTTCTTAATCGATTACACTTTATATTTAACATTATTTCGTTTTTTATGTACATCTTTAACCTAATGAGACATCCACAATTGCATAAGTCACTTTAGTATTAAGGAACAAAAGCAATGATTTCTTTATTACTAGCGACCCGGCCCACTGAGTCGAAATGGCAATTTTTGTGATACGATTTTTTTTCGAAATTTCCAATTTATTTTGATGCCAACGGTTCGATATTATCAATCCTTACAATATTCATTCTTTGTACATTTTTGTTTAACCTTATAATTTTGGCTAAAAAAATATTTTAGGTTTTTGATGTATGGAACGCACTATAACACCCTAAATTTCTACGAAATCCTGCTAGATGCTGCATATTTTTCTGAATCAAAATATCCATAGCATAGTAGAACAGATTCTACTATGCTATGGATATTCGAACGTCTGTATCGACCTGCAATTTTTTCAGTTATGCAGTTCGAAAGAAAAGATAAAAATAAAAATTTCCTAAAACTCTTTTTACGATTATCTTCAGTAAGTTTGACACAAATAAAATAAATTAATCCAATAAATTAACAAATACCAAGTAAAACTTGTATATGTACCGTCCCAGATTTATAATACGAAGGATACAATTGAAAGCCTTTTTCACTTGCTCATTCTCTTAGGTTTATATATTGTAACTTCAACAAATTTAGGGAAACAAGTAGCGCCAGCGCTTTATCAGCAGTGTATGGAACGACGCTGGCCTAGTGCGGGTTGGCGGACTTACATACCATAGAAATTCTTTTAAATCGCTATGGTATGCAGGTTTCCTCACGATGTTTTCCTTCACCGTTTTAGTGCGTGGTGATTGATTATTAATACACACATGACTCCGAAAAGACAGAGGTCTGCCCTGGGATTCGAACCCGCGACCACCGTGAACATGTGGGCAGCCGCGTCTCAGCAGTCCGTTTACCAACAGGCCACCACATACACAAAATTATTGTTAAATTATTAAATTGTTAAATTATTGCCTTTTATTAAAATTATTATTACATTATTTACTGATGGTTGTTCGGTGATAGTATGCTTGTTATTAGCTGATAATTCAGTACTTTTTAAAATTAGAAAACAACTGGATTAAAATTGCTCGATTATTTCTATATTTTTACCGATTATGCGTATACAAATCCGTTTGCATAGTCTCAACTCTACACATGGAAGACCTAACGACGTGACTTTGTAATGACGTCTAGTAAAAAAGTATGTTGTTTAAAATGGTTGTTTTGCTTTATTTAAAGGATTTATATTTAAATTTAGTTATTATGGATTGTAAATCCTGTAATAAAATAAGAATAGCTTCATAATTCTATGGTTTTACGGAAAGTTTTATTGAAATTGTGTGAGTTACGTCTTCACAAAGTTATTTATGATAAAAGTATGAAATGTCAAATGAGATTTTTTGAATTAGAAATGGTATAGTGATGAATATAAGAATGATACTTACCGAAGCAAGCGGTTCCATCGGAGACGAGCTCGTAGTGCGGCGGGCAACGGCAGATGTATGAGCCCTGCGTGTTGATGCATTCGCCGTACTGGCACGACTGCGGAGACTTGCACTCGTCCACGTCCGTGCAGTTGAACCCGGGCATCACTGACACACACAAGGCGGTTATTAAAGTATATGAACATAGCATTGTCTAGTTTTAATAATTACGATGTGTAAATTTCAACCAGTCCTCATCCTTGAATATTTTACACCAAGCATTTATTTCATAACTATACATAGAAGGAAGATGTCGTCCACTATGTGACACAGTTTTTAATAGGTGTATTATCAGGTTTAAATCGACAAATATTGTAAAGAATTGTGTACTACAAAATCCTTTACATTGTGAGGCTCTAACGGCCATAATCTTAGCCGGGTCTACGGGGTCTTACTGTAGAAAATTTTAAGTTTATCGATTTATTACACAACGTTATACTCACGATCATCGACGCTGTCGGACTGGTATCCCTTGTCACAGATGCACTTGAACATGCCGTATGTGTTCACGCACCGACCGAACACGCACACGTTGTCGAACGTCGCGCACTCATCCATGTCTGCAACCACATAATCAATGTATGAGAAATTAGAATGTAAAGAGGACAATGGTTTGATAGTATAAATGATAACTGTACTGTATGGCTGATACAGTATGATACATATACGTCCAACAGAAGGGGACGGGCCTCCTCTACAATCGAAAGTACGACTGAGAGTGGCATTGCCATATAGTCTACCAAGCTGGCCTGGTGCAGGTTGGCGGACCTTACGTACAATAGAAATTTTTTCAAATTGCTTTGTATTTAGGTTTCCTTACGATGTTTTCCTTCGTCGTTAAAGTGAATGGTTGATTGACTATCAATAAATGACAAAAGTTTAGGTTAAATGACTGACCGAGACAAGATTTTCCGTCGGGTGACTTAGTAAAGCCGACGTCACAGTCGCACTCGTACCCGCCGGGCGTGTTGGTGCAGTGTCCGTTCTCGCACAGCGTCTGGTCGTTGGCGCACTCGTCGATATCAACGCAAGAGTACCTGCGGATGAGCAAGGATATACTTAAATATGTTTTCGGGACTTAATGCGAATGCATTCACTTATGATTATTTATATTATGTATCAAAGCTGATGAACACGTAAACATAATTTTATCGACTAGGAGAAGATGATTATCGACAATCGATACTATGGTTGAGCTGAACTAGATTTATAGATGCAGCGTTTACGTAGCTATCATAAGATGGCACCCCTGACACCGCAAACATTAACATAATTTGCTTGGGGCTCTACCGATTTCTAGTGGTTCTGGTTGGTACAATATCAGCGCACACAGATTTTGTTTGCAATGTCAGATCTAGTATAATATCTTAGTGAGTAAGCTTATATAAATGTATAGTGTGTAGGTCAGAGATGGAGAATCAATGGCTTGCGTGCACGCAGCATAATATTTTGGGCACATCGCCGATCACAAATGCACTAAGACAAAACCCCTCTATTATGATTTTTCTCTCAAAATTAGAAGACATATTCCGCACTCGGTTATTATTTTTGCATACGTAATTTTTCCCCAACGATAATTAAATCAAAATGATTTGACGGCACGTCTTTGACCTTATTAAATATTCCTATAAAAAAATTGCCCGTTGATAGCCACAGGTTGGGCACACTGGTGTAGGTAATAGAGTTGTGATATGTACCCGTCTCCCTTGTATCCAGTGTCGCAGAGGCAGTGGAAGGATCCGTCGGTGTTGCGGCAGGTGGCGCGCGGGTGGCAGCCGCCGTTGTTGGTGACGCACTCGTCCACGTCCTCGCACTCCGTGCCAGAGCCGCGCCAGCCGTCGCGGCAGCGGCACTGGAACGAACCCTGAAACAACATAACACCATGAGAGTATGATACAGACGTTTGCCATATTTTATGACTTCCAAGAATATGACCCTTAGTAGCATTACCAAATCAATGGTGTAATATGGTGTACATGTACTATACATACATATATATATACTGTACATATTATGTACTGCATGTGTTTTTCTTTTTACAAACCTTAAATTCGATTTCTCGATAGGAGTATTGATTTATCCAAAGCTACAAGAATTTTTAACCAACTATAAAGAATCGACCCGTATGTAATATATATTTGTATGTCCTTAGTTTATTGAGATGACTTATAAAGTTTACTTCTTTTTTTTTCTCTTGGTATGAAAATAAATAAAGTATGAATGACAGTTACTGGTAGGTTGATGCAGTCGGCGGCGGGATGGCAGTCGCAGGTGCCGAGCTCGCACTCGTCGTCGTCGGTGCAGGCGGGGCCCTGCTCGGGCTTCACGCTGTACCCGTCGGGGCAGCGGCACACGAAGCTGCCGATCGTGTTGCGGCACTCACCCGCGCCGCACAGATCCGGCACCTGCACGGAATACCACTCTACTTAACAATTACTTACATTAAAATTTCAATAGATTTGACTGTGTGAATGGCGTACTAAAATATATAAATAAACACATCCAATAGTCATATACATATTTCTTATCTCACAATAAGATCAACTAAGTCTTGTGTTGTGGGTATCAGAAACTGTAAGAGACTTTTAGGTCTCACAAACACTCTGATTCGAGAAAAATATTTGTGGGCTTCATAAATATTTGTCTTTGTGCGGGGATCGAACCTGTAATAAGTGATACCTAGTATTCAAGAGATTAATGTTACCAAAGAACCATACAAGATAAAAAAAAATTGAATCTAATGAATGCAGTATGATTTCATATGACTTTAAATATTTTTTAAATAAGCAGTGGCTTTTATTTCATGCCTTATGTTGTTTTTAATTAATTTTAACAGCACTTAAATTTCATTTTTGCAAAATTTAATAGTATTTTAAACCACTGTTGTGGAGTCGATAAGCTAGTAAATTCATTGAAATCAAATAACATTAAGTAATGACACAAATGAGTAATGTTAGATGATAATATTATGTAAGTGTAATGCGTGCTCACATCGGCGCACTCGTCGATGTCGTTGCAGGTGGGCTTGGCGCCGTCGGGAGCGGGCAGCAGGCCGTCGGCGCACGTGCAGCGGTACGAGCCGGGCGTGTTGCGACACGTGCCGCCGCCGCACGGCCGCGCGCCGCCCGCGCACTCGTCCACGTCGCGGCACGAGCGCCCGTCCGCGCGCAGGTGCCAACCCTCCCTGCAACACATACCGGTGTCAGTACATCCTAACCTTACCAAACTTATTGTCTGTCTAGATACTGTAGTGCTAAAAAAGAATAATAATCTTCTAGGGTATTGTTCAGTCTAAATACAATTTAATTCTACGTACTTCCATAAAGCCGAAATCACTTTACGAAACTTATAGTACTAAATAATACGCATTATAATATATATAACTTTATAAGAAAATATATAGTAATACGTGAATTTAAACCATTAATCACAGTGTACTAACACATTTAAATATATTTTGGAATGATTAAATTCAAAATTCCCATTTACATCCTACTGCAGGACACAAATCTCTTCTACAATCGTAATTACGATTGAGATTAATTAGGACTTAGGCCACATAAAACACCACACATACCATAGACGTTATTTGTAAATCGCAAGGTAAGTAGATTTCCTCACGATGTTTCAATACACACATAAGTCTAAAAAGTGGTGTGCCTTGGAATTCGAACCCACGACCACCGTGAGCATGTTGGCAATCGCGTCTGGTCTGTTTTCCAACTTTTTTCTGCATACTAAATTTCTCCACACAATACTTAAACAATTTTATCTACGATTCACTAGTATCTCAACACGACTTCATATGATATTATCTATAGTATAAATAGTACTGACTTGCAAGTACAGTGATAGGAGCCGGGTGTGTTCACGCAGTCGTGTTGGCATCGCGTCGGATCCTCGGCGCACTCGTCGATGTCGTCGCAGTGAGACTTGACTGAAGTCTGCGCGTATCCTTCATCGCACACGCACTGGTATGTGCCCATCAAGTTCTCGCACGCACCGTTACTGCATATACCTGCAAATTATTCGTTTTAATTAGGATATTTATTTGGAATTGCCGCACTACATATAATGTGACATAAGTGTTTCATTTAAAATAGTCGATAAAAATAATCGCCTACCATTTAAATATTATCGAATACCAATATCGATAAAATTAAGAACAACTCATTATTGACTGCCGTTTTTATCAACTTCCTTTATAAAAATATTCTAACACTTATAGTTTCATTGTGGCAAAATATATTATTGAGAATCTATTTATAGAGAATCGATCACCAGCAATGGGTATTTAATTTTGCCGATGTACAAAAAGGGTTTAAAGATATCATGTGAGAGTAATGTGGTGCTGACCGGAGGTGATGGAGCACTCGTCGACGTCCTTGCAGGAGAGTCTGTCGGGCGCGAGCTCCATGCCGGCGCCGCACTCGCAGCGGAACGAGCCCGGCGTGTTCACGCAGCGCCCGCCGCGGCACAGCGACGACTCCTCCGCGCACTCGTCGATGTCTGTACACACATTACACATTTATATGCAGCTGATATACATATTATGTCATCCTTAGCCATGACAAGACCACGCACAACTTTAGAGTTCTGATGTCAATCCATCAGTCAAAGAAGTACACTGCTGAACATAGGCCTCTCCCAATGATTTCCACAGTGTCCAGTTGCCTGCCTGGATACGGGGACGTTCCACGATCTTTACCACGTCGTCTAAACACTTTGTGGGTGGATGTCCATTCGAGAACTTTTTGGCCCCATCGGCCATCCGTTCTACGCGCTTATGTGCCGCGCCCATTGCCCCTTCAACTTACTAATCCGCTGGACTGTGTCGGTTAATTAACTGATGTCAAACTCCCAGCAAAAAACAAATATCAAACACATATTTCATACACATCTCTATTAAATACCTAATAAAACAGAAAAAAAATGGTATCAAGCAATAGTCGATATTTTTCTTTTAAGTAGGCACATAATTTACACATCGTACGTTTCTACTAAAAATAGATATTATGAATTCTATTTGTAATCGCTGATAGCTTTTTAAGGCAAGTACATCCAGGGTGCGGGCTACTAACCAACGCAAACTTTGGAGAGGTCGTCGGCCTTGAAGCCGGCGTGGCAGTGGCACGTGAAGCTGCCCTCGGTGTTGCGGCACTCGCCGTCGCCGCACACGCCATCCACTATCTCGCACTCGTTCACGTCCACGCACGTGTGGTTCTTTGAATCCTGCACGAAAATTATTAACATACTGTTCAATAACACCACTACAATACGTGGAAAAAATCATAGTACTTCGTGCATCGTTGATGAGTAAACGACCCAGTACTTAATAGTACTATGAAAATTCTCTTTCACAGAAAATTAAATAATATAGATAAAGCATCGTGTACTCTAGCTTCTGTCTGTATCAGCCCATATACGTCCCACTGCAGGGCACGGGCCTCCTCTACAATCGAGAGTACGATTGAGAGTGGTTAGGCCATATAGTCCACCACGCTGGCCTAGTGCGGGTTGGCGGACTTACATACCATAGAATTTTTTTATAAATCGCTATGGTATGCAGGTTTCCTCACGATGTTTTCCTTCACCGTTTTTAGTGCGTGGTGATTGACTATCAATACACACATGACTCCGAAAAGTCAGAGGTGTGCCCTGGGATTCGAACCCGCGACCACCGTGAACATGTTGGCAGTCGCGTCTAGTCCGTTTACCAACAGGCCACCACGCACGTACTCTAGCTTAGTTCTTAGTTTTGTGCACGAAACCTCAATCACATTACCTTGGAAACGTTTGCGCACGTATAGATAACTGTATCGACAGCCGAAAAATAGAGAGACTTTTGAACTTTCAGACATCTCCCATATTCTGATACGAGAGAGGTCTTTAGAGACTTTTCGGTCACACAAACACCTAGACCCATTTAACATGTGAATGTTGATATTCTCACGTACCTTCTCGTACCCCGGGAAGCAGTCACACGTGAACCCTCCGATGATGTCCCGGCAGCGACCGTGTCCACACAGGCCGGGGAAGGCAGCGCACTCGTTCACTTCCACCGCCTGGTCCATCACGCCCGTGTGGTTGCCCACTAGTGGCCGGTCGCGGATCGTGGGAGGCATCAGTGACACGTCTGAGATGCACAGGCTGCGGTATGCGTCCGTTCCTACACATATCAATTTTCTTTAGTACAAGCTGAGTAGCATAGCTACGAGCGTAAACTGTTTAATTGAAGAAATTCACAGTTATGTGACCATTTTTACCAGAGATTGCAGCACTTGACATTCTAAGTACTAATATATTTGATATTTATACACCTTGTTTAAACTAAAATGACTAAAAAGAGTTTTTAATATTTTAGACATCCTAGATGAAAATGAAAAAGAAAATAAATTATTGGATCCATTAAAATTTTCCACATTATTGAGATTCAGTAATTTTTTAATCTGCCAACTGGTTCGGAAAGCTCTTTTCACTTGAGAAGAACGGGCAAAAAACTATCTAGTCAATCCTTTAAATAAGGGACATTATATTCCAAAATCCAATATAAATTATAATATAATATAATATATTTTAAAAGTATTATACTTATCGATGATTTCAAGTGACTCAAGTACCGTTATTGTTTACCTTTCTTGGGGCATGGTTCGCAGCGCGAGTCCCCCCAGGCCTTGCCGACGGCGGAGCAGCAGCACACGGCGCGGTGCACCTCCACCGACATGGGACTCAGGCAGCGCCCGCCCATGTACTCCGTGTAGCAGTACTCGCGACGCGTGTCCACGCAGCGGTTGCCTGCAACACACCTCACAATTCAGAATTATTCGGGATAACACTTTATGGATAGTACTAATGGGATTGTATTTAGTGGTGAATGTTTCGCCTATGGATATAGTTATACCAGTTTGGTATATACCGCATGTATATGCTGACTAACGAGCGCTGCATATTTCCACGTGTTGTTATGGTGGATGAATCGTATGAGAGTGTATTAAAGTTCTCACAAAAAAAGTAACATTGTATCATTTAGTGATTAAAGTGGTTAAACATTTTATCGACATTACTCAGCTATTGTATACACATATCTGAAATCGATAATTGAACAAATATAAGTGAATATAAAAGCCTACTTATAAAATATTGTTTTAATTATTACACCCTTCTTTAATATGGATTGTAGCCCAAGAATAAGAGATTAGCATAAAATACATACCAGTAGAATCAAGCGTGAGTCCAGGCGGGCAGTCGCATCGATAGGATCCGTCGGTGTTGACGCAGACACCGCCAACGCACAGGTCGGGGTCGAGCGCGCACTCGTCGACGTCGCGGCATACGGCGCCGTCTAGTCTCGCGAAGCCCTTGTCGCAGGGACAGTGGTCGGGCTCGCAGGGCGCGCACGGCGAGCCCCACGCCAGCCCCACGCTGCAGCAGCACTCCTGGCGCAGCAGCGGCCGCGGCGCCGCGCCCTCGCACTGCCCGTCCACCACGCGCCGCCAGCACGAGCCGCGACGGTTGTCTGCAACACACAACAAACATCGATATTATACAATGCCCGTATTTATACATAGTTTGTAGATATAAATCTCCTAAAGGTTGACTAGAAAATGCCGACGGCATTAGACACATATTGCATAGTTTAATTACATTAATAAATTACATCCTCAATTATTCGTTAATCCAAATAATTATTACGCACTTACCGACACAATGCTGCGCAGTGGCGTCCAATACAAATCCATGTTCACACTCACACTCGTAGCTGCCGCGCGTGTTTATACACCTGCCGTTGTCACACGGGTTCGCTTGCTCTGCAATATTCGACATGCAACTTTAAGACATAAGCAAGAAATATACACAACACATTTCAAATACATCGATTCGATATCGATAACATACATGCAATTAATTAAATAAATATTACTTTCAATTATTCTATCCGATTTAAGACAAAAAGTAAAAGGGGTAATCATAATTCTCATTTTAAATATATTAATTAGTCTACCACCAGCAAAATTTATGCATAATACTCAAAATACATTTAACAAAATTTAACAGTATCTTTAAATATCTTGTTTTATTGCAAAGTACATGCTCCCTTCACATCAGGCATTTTCTATTTTCTAAGTTTAAAGTACACAAGTATCACTGGGTGTTAAAAATAATTATAACTTATTTATTAACTTTATCATGATTAAATGGCATGTATAATGCTCTGAACACCAAATGTTTCTCGACTCAAATGATTGTTACCTTATAATATGGCTCGTCACGATGCATTTTAACACTTGGGGTAGATCTCGCAGTAAATGTCACTGTCTTTATACTAGTAGCTTTGAAATATTTTCAATAAACCATTTTTTGTTTTTTTTTTTAATTTAACTTAGCAGTATCGGTAATTGTATGCGATTAATTTTGTTCACTATAAAAATAACCTGCGAAATCCACCTACCCCTCAAACATTACCATTAAACATTGTTAACCATTTGTATAAGCGGTGCGATGGTATCGTCTGCGTGTATTACATGAACCAGTCTGTCGACAAACGTCCAATAGAATGCTGGCCTATGAATGCGGTTCCAATGTCGATGACTCGTGCGGCATGATATAATCAGTGCGTTGGTTGAAAGTGTGTAACCTGTAGTGGTCTGGAACATTGGCGGAATGTCGCCTCGGTCATAGTCGGAGATGTAAAGGACCTCACCCGCGCACTCGTCAATGTCGCGGCAGATCTGCGCGTCGGGCTCGTAGCGCGTGCCGCCCGGGCACACGCACGTGAAGCTGCCCAGCGTGTTGCGGCACGTGCCGCCCGTGCAGTACTGCAACGCACGCGCACGCATCAACAACGCACTTATACATACATTATTTTTTCATAAATCACATAATCAATCATTGAGCTTCCTTACATAAAAAGGTAATGCAATGAAGAATACGACGGTCCCTGCGTTACCTATCGAAAATTAGAAAAATGTAATTTTAGATTTATTGTACTAATTGCAATTAGAGATCAAAGATTTATAATTCTTCATAATTATTTCCTAATTTTACAAATTTAATTGGTTTTCAATGAAATATAATTGAATATGACATAATGAAATATCCAATTTGCTAGTTTCAATGTTATTGGAGTAAAGTAACGGATTTGCAGTTTCGATAGCTTACTCAGGACTGTATTTGATGAATAAAAATCAACTTTAAACTGCATTGGATTTGTTAAAAATTCACAATATAAATCCGATCACTCACAGACTCATTCATGATACATTCGTCGATGTCGTGACACGCGCCATCTTCGTCCGGGCGGTAGCCAGGGTCGCAGATACACTTGTATCCAGGTTCGAGATTTTCGCAACTACCATGGGCGCAAATGCCCGGTACTGAGGTGCACTCGTTGATGTCGTCGCCTTCGTTGTCCTTGCCAGAGCCTTCGAGACACAGCACCGAGTACTCCTCGCTGCCTGGTTCCGGACACGCTTTGCAGCTCACACCCCAGCCGTGTTTGCCTGAACATGAGTGTATGACGTTTATAACTACGCACATCTATGAAGATACGTTGGGCGATATAAATAATAATAATAAATTTATATAATATAATGAGGAAAGGAAAGCGTCGTGTACCTTTACTGGCGCTACAGCAGCACTGCGACCTGGTGACCGGGCTTTGTCCGGGGCCGGTGCAGTGTCCCTCCTCGAACTTCTCGTAGCAGAGGTCCTTGACGTCGTCGAGGCAGGCGCGGCCGTCGCTGGCGAGCGTGAAGCCGGGCAGGCAGTCGCAGCGGAAGGAGCCGGGCGTGTTGTGGCAGCGGCCGTTGCGGCACACGCGCTGCTCGGCGCACTCGTCCACGTCGAGGCAGGCCGTGCGCGCGGGCGAGGGCCGGTAGCCCGCGTCGCACACGCACTGGAACGAGCCCTCGCCGTTGACGCAGCGGCCGCCCGCGCACGCGCCGCGCTCGCCGCACTCGTCCACGTCGGCGCAGAACCCGCCCGCGCCCAGCGCGAACCCGCGCTCGCACTCGCACTCGTACCCGCCCGCCGTGTTGCGGCAGCGCCCGCGCCGGCACACGCGCGGGTTGTCGCGGCACTCGTCCACGTCGCGGCACGCGTGCCCCGTCTCCGTCGACTCGTAGCCCACGTTGCACTCGCACTCGTATCTGATCTCATCACACACGCATTTTACCAATTGAACTTCCATACAATTAAACACTAAAGATTTAAAAAAAACTAAATGCCATACCACATGGTTATAGCTTTTATTATTGCTATCATGATAAAGTTACATTCCAATGTAAACTCACCCTTGTGGACCAAGCTTGCAAACTCCGTTGGCACACATGCCACCGTTCGTCATCTCACATTCGTTCTTGTCGCTACAACGCAATCCGTTTTCCACTGGATCGAAGCCGGGCGGACATCTGCAACGACACAACAAATTTAAATGGTTTAAGACAATCACTCTTCTCCCACAATAGCCTGTTCAGGGACCTTAACTTATCCACAATATTATCGACAAACACGCTTTGAAAAACCGAATAGTCAAACGCTTATTACTCAAAGAGTATATCTTGCAAAGACATCACGTTCTCTATATTTAAGTTATCGGTGAAAATGACAAATAATTCACATATATATTTAAAATCCTCAGAAGTAGAAGGGTGAGTGTTTACCTGCAGTCGAATCCACCGGGCCTGTTGGTGCAGGTGCCGCCCTTGCAGTACTGCAGCGCGCACTCGTCGATGTCGATGCAGGTGGGGTTGCCGTCCACCTCCGCCTCCTCCGCGCCCTCGTCGCACTCGCACGCGTAACTACAACCATACATTCATTAAGTACTCTAACGTCCCGACCTCTTTAGAGAATAGTCAATGTAATGTCGACTTAATGTCAGTTTTAATAAGGTACATTTTACCTGTCAAAAAATACATTTGCAGCCAGTCGGTTGGTGGACGTTAAAGTATTTAAACACACATCAAATACAATATCGACAATTTACGAATAAGAAAATATCAGCCAAAATTCTTATATTGATAAAGGAATCAAAAGAAAACTGGAGAAACAATGGTTAAAAGTTAAAAGTATAATCCGGCTCGAAGGACTATAAACTAACATTCTTAATATATGATCGGTAATTTTACAATAATCCTACCCTATTTTTGAGGGTTCTCTTTTCCTCTCCTCCTCTTTATTCTTAGTCCAAGGCCCATTAAAATATGCAAAGTTTATAACATAAAGTACTTTACCCGACATCCTTATCGACACAGCGTCCAAGTCCACAGATGCCACTTCGCAGCATACACTCGTTGATCTTGGCGATCTGTCGCGGCGGGATGTCTCCGCCATCACCGTCGCCTCCCTCACCGCCGCCGCCGCTGCCGCCGCCGCCGTCCTTGCGGGACCACGACGGAGGCACCGACCCGCTCACACATAAGTGAGACCATTCCGCTGCACGCAATACACTTTATTTCTACTTTGCTCAAAATGAATATATCGGTCCATACACGTCTTATGATAGTGCATTGGTCCACTGTAGGATAGCTCTCTATCATAGGACCTAATCATAGTCCATTACCACATTTATTTATTGCAGATTGATTGACTTTAGGTACCACAGAAATATTTAAAAGATTTATAGTATGCATCAAATACAGTTTAACAAAAGTTTTAGTTCACAATGAATGTCGTGCCACATAACACTTTACTGCATTTTACTGTTTACTGGTGATAGGTCTCTCATATGTGAGAGGCCGTTTGTTACCACCGTAATATCTATTTCTCCCATCAAACAACAATTTAAATACACTATTGTGTTTTGAGTTGAAGGATATTGTAGCCAGAATAAATAATGGAAATATTGAAACTTAACATCTTATGTTTCAGGATAGCGAGCGCAATGGAATGCCAAGCATTGTTTTGTAATTCAAGGTGCTGCTTGATTTTGCTACTGTTCCTGAGCGGTCGTATTGCTTAAAATCAGGTGAACGGCATGTTCGTCTCGCCATTCAACGCAATAAAAATAAAACTTATATGAAAGACATAAATATGAATGTTGATATGTATGTAGTATAGGCATAGTATGTGCGTGTACTGACTGGATCCCCTGGGCGGGCAGGGCGCGCACAGGTCCCCCCAGGCGCGGCCCATGTTGCGTCCGCAGCAGCAGTCGCGGTTGGACAGCGGCATCGGCAGCCGCTCGCCGCACTCCTCGCCCGTCTCGCTCAGGTACGCGTAGCAGCTGCCCACGCGCCCGTCTGCGACACAAAACACATACTTATCGTTCACATTCATATCACATCGAGAAGTGACAAGAACCTCTACAGGACGGCGAACATAACTGTACGAATACGATTAAATACGATACAAAATGTTCGAATCCTGTAACGTACATCATAATCTTAAACTGAGTTCTAAGTGAATGATAAGTTTCATTAAAAATAGTATTGATTTTTATAAGTGGAAATCTTTTATCTCCTAGTTTGACATTCATCGTCCGAACATTCGAATTTTGTGTTGGTGTATAGAGTAACCCATCAGTGTCGGTCAGTAAATACAATAACACGACGTGCGTGAACATTAGCTCGCTGGCGCAACGCACGTGTGCGCGAATGCACCCGCGAACGAAAAGGATTAGTACGTGCGAGAACGCCGCTTGTACAGGTTCTTTAAGTTTTATTACAAAAGGATAAGATACTAATTGTCTTATAAAGATGTTGCTGAAATATACGAAAAATAAAAATAGCATATAATCAGAATTAATAATTTAGATGAGTCATAGATTTTCTTTGTAATGTTATAATATACGTACCCATACAGAACTTCTTATCGGGTGTAGGGATGAAGTGAGGGTTGCACAGACAATAATAATCGCCTTCCGTGTTCACACATTTGCCGTTCTAAAAATAAGAATAACATTTATAAAACAACTACTCAAAACACAGACGGACAAAATATAGACTCACGTTGTCATCATAAATAGAGATTGAAATAACTTTGCTGTTATACAACAGCAATATATAAGACAAATGCAACAAGTAAAGAAACTAAAAGACGTCCATTCAAATATCATCCATCCATTCAAATATTCAAAGAGGTAATATTAAATCTCTTGTTATGGAGACTGTTCTGCCCTCACATCTGCCACTGCAAATCCTATAAGGCAGGATCAACAATGGCAAGCATTTTAGTGACACCGAGTATTGCAGTTCGGCAGCAAGTCTCCGGGGATGTCTAACTTGTCTTTAATCCGCAATTTAATTAATCATTAAGTAAATACAAGCGGAATTGGCAATATGTTTGCCCAGTTCCCTCCGTAGCAATCCTAGGTGTTACATATGCAAGTAGTAAGTGCGTAGTATCGTACCGGGCAGATGTCGGGGTCCTCGCACTCGTCGACGTCCTCGCAGTTGTTGGTGGTGCGGTGGCGGCGCTGTCCGGGCGGACACTCGCACGAGAACGAGCCCACCGAGTTCACGCAGCGCCCGCCCGCGCACAGCCCCGGCACCGCCGCGCACTCGTCGATGTCCTGGCACATAGCCATTAATGTATTCAACTCTAGTAAATTACCTTTTACCGTACAGAAAGACAGACGGCCAGATAACAGTACATAAAACAAAGTCACTTCTATCAAGTAATTTTTTTAAGCAGTCGATTTTTGTGAATAGGAAAAATATAGAAGGTCATTATTTGTTTCTTGAAACCTAATTGATTGTGTGTCACAAAAATTCAAGTTACTAGGTTAGTTTGTTGTAAATTCTTATATTTTATTAGACAAACCACAGAAGTTTACTGGTTTTCAACATTTGTAATTTTATCCTGATGTAACCTTAAATTGTTAACAAATTACATTTTCATCGTTGAGTTACAGTAAAGGTATAATTATAGTAAAATAGTTATAATAAAGGTAAGTATCGAAATGATTTCGATGAAAATTTTTTCATCAAAAAGTCTGGTCGAGTTTTTTTTTAACTCTGATCTGTCATACTGACAATACTGGGCCTCATGGTCAGCGCAAATGCCGTCCCGTCCAGACAGAGTATCGAATGGCATCAGACGGCAGTCCCAAACCATTCTATACAATTATGCCGGCTTGCTATGATACCTCTCACCTGTGAGTATTTGAAGTGGTGTATACCTGGCACTCCTTGGTGGCGAGGTTGCGCAGGTGTCCGGTGGGGCAGTCCAGGTCGCCGCAGTGCTCGCACGGGTGTCCCCACGCCACGCCCACGGTGGCGCAGCACAGCTGCTTGGTGCACACCACGCCCTCCAGCGCGCTCGTGCACAGCGCGCCGCGCACGTCCGTGTAGCACGGACCTGGGTACGAGTACACCACCACTTATACCACGGGCCACATTACACTGGCACCCTCCTCTACAACCGACAGTACGATTGAGAGTGGCAATGCCATATAATCCCTTTTATTTATAAGGACTCTAAGGTATAAAAGAGTTTAAATTATTATTTTAGCAAAAACTATGGGTTTACCACCCAAAAATTACGATAAGTAAAAAATCATAAAAAAAAATCGTCGCGTTTTTATACGAAAATAGTTGCATTGTATTTGCACTCTACCTAAACTACCACCCGGCTTCGTTTTCGATAGCAGTCTTGATATACCCAGTATAATCTACCACGCCGGCCTAATGCGGGTTGGCGGAATTTACATTCTATAGAAATTCTTATAAATCGCTATAGTATACAGGTTTCCTCGCATTTTCCTTCATAATTTTAGTGTGTGGCGATTGTTTGTCAAACACACATGACTCATGACACATGTGCCCTGGGAAATATTTAAATTAATTAAATAATGCGGAGATACAACGTGAATGCAGCACTACCGTTGCATTGAAAATAAATATAAATAATGGTTCGCGACTACAGCTTGGATGAAATGTAGGTGTAGTGTTACAGTCACGTGTTTTTTGTTCGCTACCTCCTCGCAACATATGGCATTATGATAGCATTTGTATGAAGATCTTTGCAAAACTTTGAATATACATCTTACATTGGAGTAAATTCTGATTGGTTTCGGTTAGTTTAGAAAGACTGAGGAAACTCAATATCTGCCTTACCTGTCCTTCTGTCGATTTCACATCTCGTTCCTGATAGGCCGTGGAAACAAACGCATCTGTCCGGAGCTATACATCTTCCGCCGTGTAAGCATGGCTCTCGGCAAATTGCTGAAAACCAATACATGTCATTTACACCTCAGTTTTTTTTGGCACTATACTATCTTCCACTAGCTCCCATCTACGAAAGTGTCCTCCAGATAAACTATCTAGTGGTCAATACTATTATTGATTTCTCGCATTTCGATACAATTAATTCGGGTTGTTCATTTACCACGACCCCGAGTTACAAAAAGAGAGCCGGCAATTTGTTCTACAACTGATTATTTTTCGGAATATTTTAGGCATTGTATGTATATTTTGACTGCCTCGGTGGCTTAGTTGTACTCCGAAACGGTTACAAAGCTGAGGTCTCGGGTTCGAATCCCGGGTTGCGCAAAATGATATTGGATTTTTCTATTCATTATCAGCCCAGAGTCAAGAATTTGTACCCGATATGGCGATAGGCTCGCCACCTATCACATCATGGGACGGAACATATAAGGCGAAATGTGGGTGTCCTGGCACCTCTGCCTACCCCTTCTGGGATATAGGCGTGAGTTTATGTATGTATGTATATTTGGGCATACTCACGTTCTGTACAAAACTCCCCGCTCCATCCTGGTGCGCAGGCGCAGGTGCCGTTTGTGCACGTGCCGCCGTTCATACAGATCCGTCTGCAACCGCCCGGCGGCGTGCGCGCTGTTCACAAACCACTATTATACATATTGTTCACATACCACTAACAAAAACATGTATCATATCAAACCAATAGTAACTAACAGAACATGCATTAAGTAAAGCCTTATATACGTAAGTATAAAACAAGCTAGCATTTCCGAAGGAGTAAGGTCGCCCAAAGCCCGTCCTAAGTTCGCCGAGCTAATAATTAGCTCGGCGATAATTATTATCAAG
The DNA here is from genome assembly GCA_023078785.2 of Hyles euphorbiae. NCBI lineage: Eukaryota > Metazoa > Arthropoda > Insecta > Lepidoptera > Sphingidae > Hyles > Hyles euphorbiae. The sequence goes on from CM041049.1 coordinate 917,255, forward strand.
ATGGTTTAGACTAATGAGGGTTTTATTAGGAATTTGAAAATAACAAGGTTTTATGATGATGCCAGTCCCAATAAAAATCAAATCAAGGATCAATCTGTTTATGGCCGGAGTTGACACTTAACCAATATTTCAGTTCTTCATAAAATCAAAAACAGTATAAGACAATGAAATATTAAAAAGAAGAAGCAATGTAACAGAACATACCAGCGTAAGGATAGAGTCCTCCCGCCCCACAGGAGGGCGCCTCCACGCCGCTGGCGCAGCGACACATGTTGGGCGCTATGCACGCGCCCGGCGAGCCGCAGTCCGGACGACATATTGCTAGCAAACAACACGATTACTTACAACCGTTCTCTATAATCTATCTATCTTTAATAAGAGATTTCAATAGTTATTTTGAGGCATTTTATGATTCAGTTAACAAAGGTATAAATATGATGCATATATTTATAGATATCTAGGCAAGATAAATGTATATGTCTATCTTTGTTTATTGAAGTATAGAATTATATCGACATAGTAATGGTAGCTATTCTAACCTCTTGTTAAAGATAGATAGGATTGGATAGGATACAGAGACCGGCCGTTAGTCTAACAAGGTTTCGACATAAATATACCAATAGATAGCTCCTTCATACAAAGAGGATTGTCTGAAAGTTATAAATGCTTTGCCTAATCCTGCCGCTAAGTAGCAGTTTATAAGCACTTTTGTGTTTCAGTTTGAAGGACATCATATCCAAAGATTAGTGACTACTAAGACGTCCTAATAATAAACAGCCTGCTCGAATCGTCATTATCTAATTATGGACACGAAAAAAATACTTACGGACTATACATAATAAAGAGTTTGGCCTGGAGGTCCAGCCTGGACAGCAATGCGTACTGTTACGGCTCCGGCACACGTGGGGGCTGCAACAACAATAAAAAAATGGTAATTTTAAGCACATTAGTCCTATATGCCCATAGTATTTCCAAGGCACTACAGAATATTAATTGAACAATTAACTGATACTTTTATTTATTCACATGTATAATGATAATATACGAGTATAAACATACATTCAATGCTGCGGGCGTTGGAGCGACAATATAAGTATTTAAAGAATGTAGAGAACAGGAATAAAGCTAATGGAGCAAAAAAAATTACCCACTTAAAATCTCTGAAAAATCTCCGAAGTTATTTTAGCAGTTATAAAGTGCTTAAAAGATTCTAATAATAACACCAAACATCAAATCATCTATTGAATTTACACAAATTACAAGTGTGAAGTCAAACATCGCAGATAGTGAAAGATAAACAATTTAAGTGCTTCAATTGTTGAACTATTGACAAATGTAAATGATAACTGCAAGATGATATCATTAAAATAATCATTTGGTATAAGAAATCTAACAGGTTAACTAAAAGACACCCTAATATATACTTCTGCTTCACACGAACATTTGTGTTGGTGTGGGGATCAAACCCGCGACGTCTCGTTTCATAGACGGCTTCTTACCGACTGCGCCACGGATACAGTCAATATTCACGTTATATGCCTCAAAATGTTTAAGTATGGTTCATTAGGAACACCTTTCTGGAAGTACAATAAAAGGCATGTTGAATGACATCAATAGTAGATCCTTATCTACGTCTATTTCTTCACACCCCCATGCATCCATGAAGGGGTAAACTAATATGCCACTAGCGCAACCTAAAATTCACGAATTTCAAATCAAATGTACGGGCGAGATCACGGATATGCCAAACCTAAATTACAATTCCAAATAACTCGAAACATTATAATCTATAAGATTTTTTAGTCGGAAAACTCACAGCACGTGGATACACCAGCCAGGATTCAAACACAGGACCTCACTGGCTACAGGCCATATGAGCTGCCATTACAACAAAAAAGCCGAGCAACTCTCCACCACTTAACTTATTTTACTAACATTAAAAGAAATACGAAAAAAATATTAGTATTAACACATCGACCATAGAGCCTGATGACGTTCTAACAGAAAAATGACTCCACATTATCCTCAAGGTGACTCGGGAATTAATCAGCAATATATGTGGTAGCAGTGAAATAAATCATCGATGCACAAAACTAGACCAACGGCGGGTCAGAGAGTATCTGGCGCGTCCTCACGCTGTATCTGAAACCTTGGACCAAAATGAATATCGCCGCTCGTATCTAGGAGATTTTCGATATATTGTGCATATTGTTTACGCAGGCCGACTGGTCAATACCATATGTTAATTCTGTTGTTACAAAGTTATTATAAGCCGACATTCAAGTTGTAAGTTTTATTCGTACAATGGCTAGGAAAGATAACGAAGATTGTTTATAATATTTTTTCATTATTTCAATTGAGTTGTAAATATATGAACAGCCACAAGACCTGCTGAAGAGAGAGTCGTTTGAATTTAAATATAACTTGCTCAAGATACATAAGATAAACTAAAGATTCGATATCCTCTTTCAAAATCTATTCTATCAACACATCCATACATAGTGTACCGGAAAACAGGAGATCTTCTTTGAAAACTGTAACCAGCTTTACCTTTTATAAACAAGGGCACATTTTCCCAAGAAAAAACTTCAAGTCATCTAGAAAAAAGACATAAACATTGAGGCTCATATAACGATCCAAGAAACCCAGCAGGAAGGAGACAATAACGTCAAGTAACCACGTGTACGTACACGTGATAACATTTTCAACAAAAATGCCGGCCAGTAGGTCACGTTGGCGAAGACACGTAACATTGACAAAAGTCATGAATTGCATAATGGACATTTCATTTTAATATAATACACGCGATAAGCTATCGTTATTGACAATAATGACCTTTTGCTGAAAACTGTAAGATAAAGTTACAAATCACAACTGTCTTTCTGTATTGTGATGATTTAATTGGCTATTTTTAAATTAATTAGGTCATCTGTTACGATGAAATTATAAATATCCTGTAAACAAGTGCTAATATGGATACCGATTTTCAAGCGAAAACTCCTGACAATACACGAATTTCTCGATAAAAGGAAATTCGGTAGCTTGCTTACATCTAACTTGGTTTAATCAAATAAGTTGAAGCTTGCAGTGTTATGTAAAATGTTGGTATAATGCAACGTAGTATCAACATTATAAACCCATGGGAGTAAAGACTTGTGGCAGAAAATAAGCATATCTTAATAGCTTAACTAAGAATAAATAAGTGAATCACAAAAGCGAATTTCTCCAGCCAGGAATGGCAACCGAGATATTTAAATTCACTGGATTTGCAGTGGTCTGTACCAACCAATAATTGCCCACTGTTGAACAGGATACTACAATCGGGAGTTCGATAGATAGAGCTTTACTTAAATAAACTTGATAATATTAAAAAAAATCATCGCATTTTAGTGAAGAAGATACACATCACTCATGTGTTATTAAAACCAAATTACGATTTACCAACCTAAGGGCCCTGAGCAAGTCTACCCGCAACTATTTCTTCACAATAAGTTCCTGCGGAAGGTTGTCGAATTTAGTACAGACATCATATTAAAACAATGATTAATACTAGCCATGTACTATAGACACAAAGCATAATACACATTGCACACCATCCGGTGGGTGGTGACTTGACTATGACACAAATACCGTGTGAACATCAATTTGCCGATTGGCTACACTCAATAACACCTTCCTAGCAGGCTGACGCACCGACCTTGCAGTCGTGCAGCATCACCGCCTGTCCCACTGAACCCGGGACGGCTCCCGCGGCCTACGAGCGTGACATTCGGCAACGCGGAACCACCCACACAATATTGTGTTACGTTATGGGCTGATTGTTGTGGAAAATTAAAAAGGATCCTTTGTTAATTTGGGTGGAGTACCTATGGTTCCTGTTTCATAGAATGATGTGTTGTGTATCATATGGGAGCTTATGAATAGAATCACACTTTTCAAGGACATTTTACACATTTTGCCAAGTATATCTATTAGATATAGTGATTATAATTCGCGGAAACTTGAAACTTTATATCCCTTAGCAATTAAATATATTCTAATACTTTGTACTTGAGACCACATTGAAATAACTGAAACGTGACAATTCATGTTCAGTGTCTAGCTTGTGTACTTTCAGCTTTAAAACCAAATGGCATTAATCGAGAAGGACCTGTGCATTCTTTGTTGCTTTTGGTTAGTTAAGGAGCTGCTTTCCAACAAGTGCATAGAAATAGTGGTAGTATGCAGTAATATCCAGTCAATCTATTGTATATTTACTTTAAAGTGAACATTTGTGATGAACTACCCATGTAAGTTCAATATTAGCTCCTAGCAGCAACAAGGCAACTAGAAACAAATAAAAATAATGTAAAAGCTATCGTTATGACAAATGATGTTGAGACATGTAAATGAGGCGGTGGACTCGCGCCGAGATCCCTGGAAGCCGACGCGTCTAGAATACGTAGATTAGTATCTGTCAAGCGGCGGCGCGGCGCTGAGCTAACACGCCGGTTTTTATGCTAATCCAGGGTATAAGTAAAAGCTCCGGTGTGGCGGACTTTCCTTGTGAGCTAAATAGACAATAAAATTTACCCGCTACTTGAAAATAAGATACAGTTTCTTTATTTCCTGGAAATTAATGTGTAATTTGCAAGACCGTGGTTAGAACCAGCCATAGAACTGAAAAAATAGCAATTATAATATCTGTGACCAATAATGGCATGTAACTATTCTTGTAGAGAATCAAAAGTTGTTTTAATACGCAAAAATATACGTAAGGGGTACCCATTACATAATCACTATTTAGAATTAATATAAGAGAATTGAATTTCGCTTGCCATTGCCGCGAAATTAATAACAACGAATTGAAAAAATAAAAGGCGTATCTAAGCCTAATCATTGGCAATATATTATACATTTCTTGTAAGACGCAGAATGAAGCTCAATGAAACTTACGGTGATTATCCACTCGGCAACACTTAGTGGCGCGCTTAATTGTTAACAACAAGTCTACGAGGTGCAGCTGGTGCTTGTCTACACAATATAGACTTTAAATGGCCACATTACGGTGATTACGTTATTAAGAGCTTTGATGATGATCATGGCGGACCAGCTATCCCGACTGCGACCCCTGTCCCTTCCGATTTCGTTTAGGCTCTTAATACCTATCATTTTTTAATGAGTATCTAAAATACTTGCTGTGGTAAATACTTAACATCAAGTGGTCTGCTTGATCTTTCGTCGGCCCTATTTTATTGTTAATTTTGGAATATATTTGTAGTGTAGTAGTATTCCCAAACTATTTTTTATCGCTTCGCTACCTGCGGCTACATATGCCGAACTTTCCTTAAGCGTCACTGCTACGATGGAAATATACAAATATAAGGCCTGAATCCTTGAAAATCTGAAAAATGACAACTAATGTAAGCTAAATTCCCAACCACACGATCTGCAGCTAAAGAGTTTCAGTTATTTTCAGCTTAATGGACTGCTCTTAATACAGGCTGCCGTTCCACCATTAACGGGATGTAAGTACATAATGATGTATGGGAATAAAGTCTCACCCGACAAACTGGTTGTTGGATCGGTCGTCAAGCGTGCGCGGCCCCCTGGGCCAGTGTCGCGGGCGCAGCGTGCTCTGCGGGTAGCGCGGGTCCGCGCCGGCCGCCGCCAGCAGCGCCAGCGCCGCACACACGCGCCACGCTAGCATCTTGGCACCATCACTCTGACAACAACAATATTACATAAACATACTATACATACCAACATAATCTCACCGTTATACCGGGTATATCAAGAGTGCTACCGAAAACGAAGCCGAGTGGTAGTTTAAGTAGCTACAAACACAATGTAACTAAAAATTTCGCAAAGAAACGCGACAATTTTTTTTTTATTATAATATTTTTTAAATATCTTCGTGTTTGGGTAGTAAATCCATAGTTTTAGGTAAAATAATGAAAAAAAAACTATGTATTTACCACCCAATACGACGACAGAACAAATAACAAAAAAAATTGTCGCAATGTTTTGCACAAAATTTAGATGCGTTGTGTCTGAAGTCACTAAAACTACCAACCGGCTTCGTTTTCGGTAGCAGTGTTGATATACCCTGTATCTATGAAAAATAGAGACTCTCCGCTCTCATCCACATTGAAGTTTGGCCAGTCTCTGGGAATGATTAACCTATCCTTAACCCTTGAAAGAGTATACAAAGATGATACTAGTCCCGAACACTGTTAGTCCGGCTAATTTCCACCCTATAGTAGGACGACAATTTACAGAACTTACACTACGCTTTACAAAGCCATGTCTCGTATGCAATCTCTCCTTAAAAAATGTCACATTTAATAAATTCCAAAAAAAAACCACATTTAACAAATTATACAGTCGTAAAAAAATCTTCTCAACCATTTCCAGATATCCTATACTTATGACCTACAAATCTACTGTAGCTTCCGCCGCAAATCAAAGATAATGGAGTGCTCATTCAAAAATAAACGAAATAAAAATATGTTATAATAATGCATCGATAGTGTAATCAGCGAGAACCTTGAAGTAATGCAGAGCATTATATACAAATACATTTTGGCACAAATCACTTGGTGTTTTTATATAATACTCGTATAACTGGTGCATCGTCGATAACATTTGACTTTCTGATTACAATTTATTTATTTTCATATTTATATTGATTTCAACTGAATAAGTTTCATTGAATAGAGGCACTCTAAACATGTTTATTCATACTTCTCACGACCGTCTAGAACCTCAGTAAAGGACATCAGTTGTTTTTATCACCCAAACACGCTGTTCTAACGCGCTTTATTATGTAAATCTCTCAGACATGTTTGTTTCATCACAAGGCGTTTAAAGAAAGGCGTGTGCATTGCTTTAAAAAATAGTAATGATCGCTCCCCTGATGGAAGATTTCTTTTGGTTTGCGGAAAAAATGGGACATTAAACTATTCGAAAGTAATTCGTTTAGCAGTAATTAGAGGCAGGATGAGGCCTAGTAGCATATAAAAGTTACTACAATAAATATAATTTCATTTTTATAATGGATCCAATTGATCCCGTTGATTCCATCCAGGAAAAATCCAGAACGATAAAAGAATGTACTCAAACTTTTACACTAGGAAATCGTATTTTTCCTGCATTATTTCTAAGCCAAGAGCGTGATATTAAAAAGCAGTTAGCGTGGCTAGGATGTGGCAAGGCGAAATTGTGAACAACTTACTATTTCTCATAAATTACTGTTATTGTGTACTGATGGACTGAGAGTTGAGGCATGTCACCTTTTTTATAGCTTTTTTGTGTCATTACCTGGACACTGTGCACTAAACATTGAATACTCCTACCTAGTTTTATCTATTAACTAAACACTACGAACACCCACTATCTTAACCACCTGTACTATATAGACTATTTAAGACCACATAACCTTATCACCACCCATATTTTTGGTGTAAAAAATGTTTCAGCTTCTTTACCATAATTGGTGGTTGTAAACTGAAATCCAGAACGTGCCATCACTGCACCGATACAATTATTTGCGCCATATACAAATATTCGTTCCTGGTTTAGTATCCTGCCACCAAAAAGTTCATCACAGTTTCTGATTATCACGTAACAAAACGTTAACTCTCTTGACTTTCAAGCGTATGTACAATATCAATGCTCTAATTAGATTCTTAGCTGATTCAATATCCAAAAATCATCATTTTTATCAAAATAAAACAAATTGAATGAAGAAAGTCGTGTTCAATGATCAGTTATTGAGATATTTAATAGTAGTCGGAGATAGCGCAGCGGGAGAAGGGCGAGAGCCGATCGCGGGGGATGCCGGGGATGCGGGCCGGGGGCGGGGGTCAAGGAATCTGTGCCGAAATGATAACGAGGGCCGTCGACCCGCACCGTTGCACTATATCGACATACTAATAGTGGCTATATTTAGTGAGCGCGGCTTGTTAGAAATGTCGTCAATATTGATACGAGCATATCCGAACAAGATTTAAACCCAGCGCACATCAAACAGATGCGACTTGAAATAATGAGCACCGAAAGTTGCATAATATACAAGGGATAGCTTAGTTGGAGACGGAAGAGATTGTCGAGTCGAAGGTATCGGATTCGAATCTAGTGTATCTGGATCAGCCCATATACGTCCCACTGCAGGGCACGGGCCTACTCTACAATCGAGAGTACGATTGAGAGTGGTTAGGCCATATAGTCCACCACGCTGGCCTAGTGCGGGTTGGCGGACTTACATACCATATAAATTCTTATGAATCGCTATGGTATGCAGGTTTCCTCACGATGTTTTCCTTCACCGTTTTAGTGCGTGGTGATTGACTATCAATACACACATGACTCCGAAAAGTCAGAGGTGTGCCCTGGGATTTGAACCCGCGACCACCGTGAACATGTTGGCAGCCGCGTCTGGTCCGTTTACCAACAGGCCACCACGCACTTATCAATACAATCTAGTGTATGCCTCTTACTTTTCACAGTTTCTGATGTGTGCATTTATGGATAGTTTAAAACAGGCTATTGCATAACCTTGGGTCTAAGATAAACATGAAACCCCTTATCCCATTAAGCGCAAACTTTTTGCTACAACTTCATTATAACACGTAAATTGAGGAAAATTCCTGAAGTAACCTTTTTTTATTCACATGAATAACGAGACGAGCAAGCCGCGTGCCTGTTGACAAGAAGAATGCCAGATTATTATCTAAGCACTGCTTGCACGTCACTTATTAACCCGAGAAACTAGAAGGCATCTTAAAGCGCCTTAAATCAATTCGTCACATCAAATCTTAGGACGGAAAATACTAGGTTAAATGTGGATGACTTGGTCGCAACCCTGCCTGCCCCTTCTGAGAAAAAGGCGTGAGATTATGTATTATGTAATTTCATTGCTACCGATGTCGTTTGAATCGAAACTGAACAAGGATACGCACTGCTACCTGGCGGCAGAAAAAGTCATAGGAGATACAAGAGACTCTCTAATCCTACACTAAAGTCGACGGCGCGTATGAACATCTACTGAAGATTTGCTGTATCGTTCTGTGTGGTGGGCAATATCTTACAAACACATAAAATTATGGTATTAAGCAATGTAGTGTTCATACTCTAAAGACATTAATATAAGCATATTAGATAGACGGTAATCCCATATTTTAATGCGTTGTTTAAACACTTCTGCTGTTCTATTTATTTCTCCGACATGTTTCCGCATTGCATTAATTATCTCGTCACAACGGAGAACGCCTAACATTGATTGAAAGCAAGTGATTCGCACGTCGCTAATAATGTGCATATCATATTTCTGTTTCAGTCGACATTTATATGTCTTTAAAAAGTCATAAAAAACATCCACGCTGTATTCAGATCTTAATACCAAACTATAATAAGGTCATAGTTTAATTTTGAATGTTACATGGAATTGGTAACAAAGAATCATTATCTCCTAACAATTGAAAGAGGAAGTAGAGCACGTGCTGTGGAGATTACAGTAGTAATATAGCAGAGCCGCGAGCCACGAGCCGCGTCTTACGTATTATTATATGAATGTAATAGCCGACATGGGTGTCGCACAGGATCCATCCATTGGAGCGCGGCGTGAGTCAGCGCGGCCGAATGTGCCGCCCACGGGCGCGTCTTCCTCGCTCAACCACACCGCGACTAATATACCAATCGATCTGCTTTATACTGCACTTGGACTACTGGCACATGTACATCACGATCTTATTTGAAGACTGTATCAGGTAGTTTTAAAAAAACGTTACCATAAAACCACAGAAAGGTGATGAGACTATCAAGTTAAATGCAATTACCCCTCGCGTACTTAGGAAATAATTTACGTGCTCAAGAAAACTGATGAGTAATAAGTTACATAGCCTGCAGACCAATTTCTAAGCAGGCCAAGGACATCAGAGCTTCACATGACGGCAAGGAATATAATATTATGCAACAGTATTTAATTTATTCATAAGGGTCCGACTGACTATATAGGCTATCATAAGGTAACACATACCCTTACTGAATAACGGAACTGGGCGACGCAAGACCCAAGTGCAATGGGAGTTACAACTATAGCTAGATGGTGAAATTATTAATTCGACATTACTGAGACAACGCCATTCATGAAACAAATCTAAATATCTCTACCTAAAACTTTTGAATGACGAATTAATTAAATATAACTTATTCTTACATCAATTTACTAACAAGAATATAAAAATAACAATATTTCACTTAGCGTGTAGCCGTCACGATGTATCCTACGGGAATATCATAAAAATATTGAATATACCATCATCATTCACTAGGCGGGGTACCGTCCGGGCTCCGGCACGTCAAGTGCTTTTGAATCCTTAGAACCTTAAGTAAACACACCCGTTCAATAGTAGCTGATGAACTTCACTCAAAGATAACGAATATCCCAGCTGACTTTATGAAAATAGGCATCGAATTGAGTTAACTTTTCATTTTGTATTCAAGTACGTTAAATACATAAATAAATGATGAACTGTTACTTAAGAAAGGTAACAGTAATTACTCAAGATGGACTATTCAGTTGATCCTGCAAAAACTATCTACTTAAGTAATGATTCTATCTAAGAAGATTCATTAAGGATTTGCAACGTTCATTAGTGCATTCGCGATAATATGGTTACAAAAGAATTAACGACTAGCCGGCAAGCGCCGAAACAGTCTGGCGTTTCACCAGAGATTCTAAATTCAAACTCATACTATAATTTGGTCGTGTATGATTATATATTTTTTCAAGCAGGATGGATCTAAAATAACCTAAATACGGTACACTATAATTCACTTTGCAAAATAAAGGGCTCAGTGAAGTACAAGGAAGCGTGGCTGGTGTGAGTGAGCGTGTTTGAGTGTCGGCCGGCGTCAGTGGAAGTGATGAGCGGGATCAATGATGTATGCCGACCAGCCCGGAGGAAGCGGCGGCACGCGATTTAATCAATATAGCAAATGTACACGACATGAACGCGGTGCAAGAGCGAGCGGAACCAACATTTACAGAAAAAAACATAAGTTAACGTAGGAAATTCTAAAGAACTACGGTATCACTTCAGTATCCTTTGGTATATGTTTTTTGGCATCATACATTGGCAGATGAGACAGCGTACTCGAAGCATTATTTGGAAATACTGGAGCCACAGTTGAGTCCTTACATATACTAATCGAAACCTCTGAAGCTTTAAAAAAATATTTACTAGCTGGCATCAAAAATAAGGGGTCGGCTCATTTTATTTATAAACTTCGAACAGTTTAATCCTACAAGAATCCACGCAAATAAATTATAATCAACAAGTGAGTGTGGGAGTGTGTAAGATGTTGGCTCAGCAGTAAATCTTACCCTCGTTTTAATTCAATCATGTCAACAATGCCATGCAAGGTCAGCGCACAGGTGGGCGTCCCACTCACACCTTTTGTGAACGCCTTTACGTGTAAGGCGCCAAATTGATTGACAATACTTTAAAATAAATAAAAAATATTATCCTTCGGAACCAATATTCGCGGGACTAGAACAAATATTTTACCAAGAAATAAGGTATTCTAGAATCTAACTAAACTATGCACTTGAAAATTTTTGTAACTTCAAAATCTTCGCCACTTATCACTATATTTCCATCAAATTCAACTTAATTAAATCCTATACATTCCAATTAAAATACTTCCCCACCATACAACGTTGACTATAATGGTGAGTCCAGCTATCCAAAGAGAAAACACCATAGAAAGAGGGCAAGTGCACGGTAGATATTGGTGCGGCGATGGCGGAGCCGGTGCGTGCAAACTGCTAATGATGTTGATGAGCCGCGGCGGTCAACAAACGCTATGATCGATGATACGTCAGCGCTCCCCCGCAGCCCGCAGTACGCACCAAGCATCATGTACCACGCACTCGTATCAATACGGCGAATGACCAGCGCGCTACGTGGTGTTCGAGCGAGCGATCAACTCTCATATTTTATGATCTATTATTTTGTCACGTTTTTATTATATCAAATAAATAAATATACAAATAAATACACCCAACATTCAAATCCATAGTTCTGACCCCTCATTAAGATAAATTAAATCTTGTGTCGTGAGTATCAGAAACTACGAGTTTCGGTCTCACAAACACCCTGACCCGAAACAAATACTCTAGTTGCACAGCCTTCGTCTAAACAACTACGCCAAGAAAGGAAAACTTACTAACCATAAAACACGGAATTGTAAACTTGAGAAAAAATAATAAACACGAGCTGATAACCTTGGCGCAATGAAATAACCGTAGAACCGAAACGTTGTCAACTCGAAGATATTTCCAATGAAAACAGTATTTTTCTTCTTAAATATATTTTGTTGTGTGAATCGGCAACGCATCATGACATACAAACAAAATCTGTGATTAATCATCTATGATTGAAATCAAATCGCCGTCACGTATCACTATGCGCGGGTCGCGCGATCGGTCGAGTGCCCCCAATTGAGCGATTATTAACGCACGCCGAAGCGCCCGCGCCGCTAACTTCTTAAGATCCACCGCTGTATGCACTATACACACACACACATGCACAACGCATCTCCAATCAATAAGCCTTTACATAAATCCCTCCTCTATACAATACAATGTTTCTTAAACTAAGCTACGGTAAACAAGCAACCGGCTTACCGGAAGATACCTGATCTATGATACTTTACGATTGAGACATAAGTGATAAGGCCATACTTTACAACGTCACATGAATCTGTATAGAGAACTCTCAAAATATTTTTGTAACTTAGGCAAAGGATACAAACAGGAAGAATAATTGACTTTTAGTTACTCTACAAATTAGATGTTTGCCGTACTCTACCAATTCACATCTTTGCGATATTTACGTGAGGAACTAAAGAATGCAAGTTTCTTCGTGGCTAATTCCTATATTATGGAAATGAGCAATAACTTATGAATTTACAGGAACAGCTAAGGGAGACTCTGGTTGCAGGCGCCTAAAAAATGTTGTGGAAATCTTTGAATAACGCCTGTGGCTAGAGATAATTTTGATGGTTAGATGCTTTCTTTCATTTCTATCGAAGCCATTCCCGACCTCACTACCACAATTACTTAAAGCTTTGACAGTCGACACATTTCTTTCTTCCTAACATTATACCATACGGTACCACGATGCATTTTTCTTATCAACTTTCATCTTTTCACCTGTTTTTAGCAATCTCTCTATGACACCATAATACTCTATTGTTAAATAATCCTATAATATTAGTATTAATTTAATACCAGCTAGCAATCAAGGTGGTCCCAATTATGAATAATTTATACAAAATGAAAGCATCACGCGCGCCGGGAGGAGGCCCAATTAATTACACCACGGGCTTGATTAAGGGTTTTTAATTATTGTCTAACGTGTGGGCGGGACCGATAAATAACTTTAGATGGTAATGTCATTTTTTTTTCGAATAGACCATTTTTGTGTCCATGATAACTCGAATATCTTAAGGGGCGATTTAAATAAGAAGATATGGAACTAGTCTTCCTGGTATACAGATAGAAATAATTTGCAAAATACGCTTACCATCAGGTGTAGTGTGGTCACTATGCCGGGCCAGTATTAAAAAAAAGCAAATAAAAATTCAGCAGCCTACATTTATCCAGCACGCGTGGTGAGAAACGCCTAGGCTTTGTCAATTTCAAAGGTATTTCGAGCCCTCAAGTGGGACCATTCACGATCCATCCAGGATCCACGAAAATATGTACTTCTATATCCTATTTACGTATGATGTTGATTAACGTATTTAATTAAAATAATATTTATATCATAATATTATTGTTTCTCGCCGAGTTTCAACCATTTATCATTCACATAAATCCTTTATATTTACCACAACTACGTACATATGTTTAATGTTTATACACATAATATTTCTCCACCGAGAGGCACATCCGAATACCACGCGCATGCGCTATCACAGCGTCTATAAACTTTAATATTTATGATTACATTATGTTTAGTACTAGGATTTGGGACAAAAACTAAACATTAAATTTTATACGCGTCATAAACTATATTACGTTTTTATGTACGGAGAAAATAATGCGAACAAAGAGTGTATCGAAGCAAATGAGGTCTATGTCCAATATTTTCATACATGCACATTGACTACCACAATATGGTTAACGGTAACTGCGAGGAATAATTAACTTATAACTTTAATTTACAGCTAAGCATGCGGCGTTATTAAAGTAAAAATAAGACCGTATTTAAAAACAGACAAGCTATGCAATTGGTTTTGCTATATTATTTGTATTTTTTTACTGTCTCTTCAATATACTATACAAAGTTTTTCATCATTGGTAGATATCTAATATCAACTTAATGAAACGTAACTTTAACTTCTACGATTATGTGGTTTATTCGTAAACATTCAACCTCAATAAAAATATATAAAAATTTGGAAAATGCTTTATAACCAACACGCACTGACGTGAATACATGAATGCTAGTTAATGGGTAAACACGAGATCTTTAGCACTGAGCCATAATTCTTCCAAACCATAACATTAACATGTAATAAACTTAATATTCACAAGCTATGTACAGCCACAGAATGTGAGGTTGGTTAAACAGAACACTGCTAGATATTAGATCCGATCACCATGGTGTAAGGTTGTAAGGTTGTATGTAAGGTGCGGTGTCGACGAACCGCGCACAGACAGCGAGGCGCCAGCTCGCCATGATTGATGGCGAATTCATACCAGAGATGTGCCAGTCACTATTCTATATAACTCACTTGATTTCATCTCGGAATTAAACTTTGAAAAGTTTATTTTTGTACTTATAACAACACTGCTGCACTTAATGGAAGAAAGATATAGTAAATTAGCGAATTATAAAGGTCTGCTTGACGATTTCTTTGATTATCTGTTTTTTTTAATTATTTTTTGTATTATAAAACATCAATCATCTTAGACCACTTGTAACTTGTCTATTGTATTGTCTAGTGTCTAGTGTACTTTATTATAAAATGTCAGAACTCAGGATATTACTATTTTCAAAGGACAATATCTCTGAATTTACTTCCCTATATGATTTGCTGTCCACAGAAAATCTTTAAACAATACTATTCCAAACAACACCCAAAATTCATATAAAAATTCACCAAGCACTCTTACAGCCAACCAAACTCACCCGGACAAGAAACACAATACAGAACATGAAATACATCCGTCGCATGCCAATAACACAGACACCACAGTAAAAAATAAATAAAATGATAACGGCCCAATTACATAAGACTATTTCTTACTTTTCTTAGCATTTAGAGTGAAAACCTCACGGAGGTGCGTGAGGTTTGCCGCGCGACGCGAGTGACTACCACTAGGAGGCCGCTGAGACGCCACACCGCTAGTAATTAGTTTAAGGTAAAGTGTAAGCTTCGGCTCAGCTGACAACTCACACTTATTTCCAAGGCTCAACACCAGTTGAGATTATGCGATTGTTTTGAGTGCATTGCTTCTGCGACCTTTCTTTAATACAATTTAGTTATTTATTCTAATGGAATATACAGTAAAATCAATTAATATTTCATTATAAATGGCAGGTGGTAAGTCTCATAGAGACTTTTTTTCCCGTCCTCACACCCGCCACTGCAACTCCTGTCAGCCAGGATCAACAGTGGCACACAAAGATTTGACACCGAGCTCCGGAGTTCGGCGAGTCTCTCAGGGACACTAGCTTGTCTTTAACCCGCATCGAAATTAATCAGAAAGAAAAACAAAAGGAGCAGTTGGAAACAAATAGTTGTCCACTTCCCTCCGCAGCAAAGCGGGTGACAAAAAATATTGAGTCGAGAGGTATGTATCCTGGTAAGTTTCATATATAAGAGGACACCGCAATGTCTATTTCTCGCGCCAAGCAGCAATATAAATGCACTGTTCTGTCCCGGTTTGTAGGACATTGTAGCCAGAGTAACTACTGGACATATTGAGGCTGAGCGCTGTGGAATGCCAAGCATTGCTTTTTAATTCAAGGTGTTGTTTAGTTTTGCTCTTGTCCAAGAACGGTCGTATCGTTTACTATCAGACGAATGGCATAGTCGTCTCGCCATTTATTGTAATTTATAAAAAAATATAAAAGATGAATTAATCTACAAATTTGTTTTTAACTAATAAAACTTTGTAATAAAATATGTTAAAAATACAAACGGTTTTCTAATTAATTAAATGTAAGATCATTCATAATTATGTTTGAAGATAACATGAGCGAAATATACTAAGTATACCTACCATATAATCAGAGTAAATTGTTTTTTTTTTAACAAAATACGAATCCACTGAGGCCGCGGTTGTGTTAAACTAGATAAACGCGGACGCATTATCACCCAACATAATATACTTTATATGTGGATATGACGAAATCGACAGTTTCCTAATCAAGCACATTATATTGGGTCAAGGCCATTCAGCTATAATTACAATAGATCTTAGAAAGAAATTATTTTATAAAATCCATCAAAATTATTTTACAAAATCACGAAGGAAAAATGAACAAAGCATAGAACATACGAATCAATTTGGAGCAACTGCGGCGTGAGAAGACAGACTTAATGATGATGATGATGCTGTCGTACACATGATTCTACGCTTCCTGCACATTCATCAGCCTCGTCTTGTATTTCCATGCCAACACCCAATATTTCAAACATACTGCATTCCATATTTTCAACCACTAAATGTTGCGGGTATAAGAAATAGCAAGGTATTTTTCCATACTACCAAATTCAAAACCCAAACAAATAATAAGAATTCCAGAAATATAAATTTAGTAATGTTCTCGCTGACTAAACGAATCCTAAAAAAAATCATAATAAATAATAAAGAGGTTTTCGTTAAAGCAATACTACCGTCCCAGGTTACTCATAATACTGCAGTCTTATGTATTTACAGCAAGGCTCCAAAGTTTCAAGAAATCTATTCAGGTATTTACAAGCACACTTGGTGGTATCGACTTACAGAATATGCCTACATTTATGTGCCAATGAAGTAACGGTGCTATAGTTAAATAGGTTACACAAAATGCGAAGAAATCCCAAAAATACACAATGATTAATATCTGTTTGGGTAATCCAATTCCGGGGGCTAAAGGTTGCCGCTGCACGAGCGACTAGCCGCTGACAAAGATTAGTCAGTCAGTCAGTCGGTCAGTCGGCGACCGGCGCGGATTGATTCAATATGAGGCTTAATTTGTAAGGATTCACTATGAATTCTTACTTCACCTATTGATTACAGAAATGGAAATGAGCACACGTGGACTTATATCTCACCTCCTTTTCTTGGGGTCATCGTAACAACTGGTCAGCCAGACAGCCATAGACCAGAATTTACAATGAATTTGTACATGCAACTAGGATGAGGACTTATATTTGACAAAGAAAACTAAAAATCTTAATTTTATTCAGGTTTATCATAATAAAATATAACTATCGTCCAAGAAGCTTTGAATCAGAACCGGTGGTTAATTCATACCAAACTTCCCAAACCATGTGTGGGCCCAACAATGCTACTGACTCCATCCCAGTCTGTACTTCTGATATCATAGCCTTCAACCACGCTTTATTGACACGACCAATTTAACTGTACCGATCCTACAATATTTCCACTTCATCATGGCAAGAAGCAAAAATGTGTTATTCATGTATTGCACCTTTTCATTATTAATTCGTATCTACAAGTCTTAATAGCATCATGAGAGCATGCAACGTGGAAATGTAACACCATATCGTCTATTAAGATACAAAGGGTTGTATTGAGGCAGTAGGAAGCGGGTGGTCGGTGTGTGTTACTAGCGGATGAAAGGGCCACTTAGAGCTGCGCACTCGACGCGATAGCTTAATGTACCGCCGACCTGGTAAACGCATGGCCTACCCGCCAAGCACTGCTAAATCTACACACTTGCACTCACTCGATTGTAATGCACACATTTGCTTACACGCTCAGTGGTACAGAAGTGTTTGTGGTATGTTAATATGAGTTAATTTAAATATTTCTTATAATTCAGCACCAACCTAAGGGTAACTACTGTAAGTCTGTCAACAACTCTACTTGTAATAATCCTTTATCAGGTGCTCAGTCCACCTTCTACGTTGACAACTAGTGCACTACATACCGAAGCCACCGACCCGCCGGCACATGTCGACAACATCATGTTGGCGAGCTAGTCCGCGGCTTCATTAGAAGTGTCATGTCGACGGCTTGACAAGTCATTAACATTTTTATGACGATGTTGCAACAACTAAGCAACTAAGCAGAACACATGCCACCAATATGTCGGCGGGCAACATGTGAGTACGCTTGTCGCCGACATGATTATTTCTTATCGGCGGGTCGTGTCTTTGTGTTTTGGGTTTGTTGTGTAGTGCATTTAATGCTACGGTAATGCGTAGCATTCACCCAGGTCTATTCTACATAATCGGTCGTAAGTTCTACAAAGTATCAACTTTAAGTATCACAATACGATGGACTTCAGTCCCCATTTATTAAATTTTATGTAATCAATCTTAACCAATTGACTTATTTTAGACAAAATTACCCCACTAACGAATGCACTGAATACTGGATTGAATTTAATAAAAATATTCGTAGTTATTGACGTTAGAAATTGATATCAACCTGATATTTTCAAACAAAACTATTTTCACCATTCACAAACAACCTAAATCAAAACAAAGAGAACAGTTGATATATGAAATATATCCCAACATTTAGAGCAATTAAGTTTATTTGTGCAATAAATGGGCGATCTACTTCTCAATAATAGTTTACTTTACCACAATTCACGCATTATTTGGCTAAGTGGAAATAATAATTCATTCAAAATTAGATCATAATAATATGTACAATCTGATTCTGAACCAACCAGGCTAAAGACGAAAATATCAAGTTTTAAAAGGGCATCAAGATCGTATTGATGTACTGAAATGTCCCTAATTGATAACGGCTTCTAAGAATTATGACAATCAATAAAATGCACCACTTTGTTACGAGTATATATTAAAAATGTGATCATTTTTACGAAAGCTCCAAACATTAAGAAGCTTAATTTGAAAAAGCAGAACATTATCTGTTGTACCTAGTATTTAACTGACTGACTAACTAGACCATTACTTAATAGAATTGTTTCTCATCGTCCCTTATTTCATACATAGCCTGTTTAATATTTTTTTTCATATGAATTCATTCTCCATCCTAGGTACACCCGACCAAACGGCCAAAACAAAAACACGCCATTACAATGACGCCAATACACCCAGAAAACAAAACAAACCACCAAAATATACAAAAACAAATCATTGCGCACGGGAACGCAATAAATTGTCTAAACAAGTCGACGCTTTGCAAATCAGCACACGAGTGTAAATCACGAGATCCACAAGCGGCTGATTGAAAACGGATTATTATAAATGCAAAATGTGGGCATGACGCGTGCCTAGTGCCTACAAACCTAGATTAGGAGCTAACTCCTCAAACACTGGCTAAGAGCTGCTCCACTTCCTTGGCTTCCTTTTATACTATGAATAAACATCTATGATTATGTTTGCTTGTATACATATATGTTAATCACAATCGTCAGATGCGATGCTTTTTTATTTGGCAAAAGTAGTAAGAAATACATATTTGTCTCGGGCAACCATTTATCATGCGAAATTTTCCCGACCTATAAGCAAATATTATCGCAGTGATCATAAACTAATTCTCCCGGTATTCATTTTTATCAGACTATAAAATATATTTTATAGTCTGATAAAAATGATTTTGAATGATTTTGAAGTGCGTGGTGGCCTGTTGGTAAACGGACTAGACGCGGCTGCCAACATGTTCACGGTGGTCGCGGGTTCGAATCCCAGGGCACACCTCTGACTTTTCGGAGTCATGTGTGTATTGATAGTCAATCACCACGCACTAAAACGGTGAAGGAAAACATCGTGAGGAAACCTGCATACCATAGCGATTCATAAGAATTTCTATGGTATGTAAGTCTGCCAACCCGCACTAGGCCAGCGTGGTGGACTATATGGCCTAACCACTCTCAATCGTATTCTCGATTGTAGAGTAGGCCTGTGCCCTGCAATGGGACGTATATGGGCTGATACAGAATACAGAATACAGAAAATATATTTAAATCTATTGATTTTCCAATTATGATTTATGAACATAAATTGGTTTTATTATGTACCATCAAAAGTAACGCCACCAAGTACTGCATGCGCACTATGCAACGGTTCGCTGGGACTTCAGCATCTAACCTCAAATTCTGAAAGACATTGCACCAACAATCAATGAAGTTTTAGAAAACAATCCTTTCCCCACTATAAATGCTGTAAGCTTTATTTACGTATGCTTCTATTATATTT
Organism: Hyles euphorbiae; assembly: GCA_023078785.2. NCBI lineage: Eukaryota > Metazoa > Arthropoda > Insecta > Lepidoptera > Sphingidae > Hyles > Hyles euphorbiae. The sequence continues at coordinate 937,664 of CM041049.1, forward strand.
TTTCCTAATCATGACCAGCGTTACATTTTGAAAAGATAATGTATTCAAATGCACTGATCTATGTAAACAAATGATGTATTTTATGTGTTTACTCCCACCCACACGGAACCAAAAGAATGTACGCCAATGGCGAATAAATAAATTGTGTAATCCGTCGTTGCTCCAAACATTATGTGATCAATTACTGTATTTTGTACACAGGAGTTCGGCTACAATATTGGCTTCAAAAAATATTACCTATCAATCTATTGAGCTTGAAAATGTATCATAAAAATCGATAATTAATTCATCAGACAGTTTATTTTAAAAAAAACGAGAGAACCTAATGATCCAAATGAGAATCATGTAACCGAAAACACAAATCCTAAGAAGAAAATTGCGTGCTATTCAAAAACAAGCAAGTATTCCTACGCAAATACTATAAGAAAACAACAAATCATCGTTCCAAAATAACTGCCCGTATTTCCTCTTAAATAACTAAATCATTAATTAAATCGCAGCAGCCGAACATTAAATTAATAGTCCGACAATCAAAATACAATAACAAACGGTACGATTTTAAGAGTCCCATTAAAACTACTGAAACATCCGGACGAGAACAAAATGTTCCGTGGCCTACAAGCGAAAAACCGATATGTGCAAAGTGTGTCAACGGGACACACACACATACAAGGACACACGGACATTGCAGAATGCAGCTGTGCTCACACAGTTTACGTAGGCTGGGCATTTCGGAGTGCTACCAATTTATTTGGTAACTACGTACACAACAAAGATGAACCGATAGATCCCAATGAGATTATATTTGATTGTTCAGTGTTAACCATGTGCTTCACTTCCCAAAATTGCATTCCTAGCGTCCTCGATAACGATAATAAATATTAGATCCAGCGTATTTTTTATAAACTTTACAAATGTTTTACAAGGAGTTTCTTACCGCCTTTAAAACCAGTTAAACTTTACCCGTAAACTGATATACTACAAGTAACTGAAATATAATAAGAAGGCCATACTATTGCTTTCTTTCCTCTACCAATCGATCCCGCATAAGTTGACGATGTTCATGAGCAGCAGCGGTTGCTTTCCCTATATATTAACAGCTTCGTAGCATAAGATTTCCACACTTATGCTATTAAAAACGAGCTACAGTCAACCTCGTCCTTCTAAACCTACAACTCCCACCTGACAACGCGAAATAAATTTAAAGTGACAATACAAGAAATATCGGCACTAAAGAGTAACGACTGTCCATAAACTGGCAAACAATGGAGGAGGACAGGGCACGCGCTTGCGACCAATGCCGCCCGCCACATTACTCTTGCCCTGCACAAAGATCTTAATGTTTATGATGATGTCGTTGCAATGTTGCATAGCTAATAGATAAGGGGTTGCTTCCACTATAGATCACTGGGTAAGTAGTGGGTTACCAGGCACCTAACGTTGTTGAAATATAAACATTACTTGACTAGTAAAGCAAATTTAAAACTTACTATAGTCAAATCACGCACTAAAACGGTGAAGGAAAACACCGTGAGGAAACCTGCATACCATAGCGATTTATAAGAATTTCTATGGTATGTAAGTCCGCCAACCCGCACTAGGCCAGCGTGGTGGACTATATGGCCTAACCACTCTCAATCGTACTCTCGATTGTAGAGTAGGCCCGTGCCCTGCAGTGGGACGTATATGGGCTGATACAGACAGAACAGAATAGTCAAATTCATTATAATAAGTATGGATGGTATATTGATCTATTTAACTCTAACACTACTTTTCCGTCTTCTGTCTCGCAGCCATTTCAAAATCCTCGGAAATAATCAGAACTGTTCAATAGAGTTGTAAGTTATAAGATTTCAAAAACATTTCTAAGCTGACAACCAGTCGGATAAGCTGTAGGCTGGTTATGTGTTATTTGCATCTGCTATCATTTGCTCAAGATAGAACCAACAATTTGTACAACTTAAAACTGTGGTAGAGTCTCATGATAGAGTAATGATATGATTACGTTGAGAAGCAATAAGTATGAACCCTAGAGGTATTAGGCAAATATAAGTATTACTTGTTTGGTATAGATCAGACACATAAGAAAATACCTGTACTGAGCTAATTTCTCCAACTAAGTTGATAATGAAATTTAAGACAAAATTTTCTACTCCTACATCAAAACTAAATCCACTTGATGACGACTCATCGGATAGCAAGTGGTCACCGTTACCGATACCATGTTACATATTTTAATATTAAGGGTGCAGTGCCTGTCCCTGTCTACAAATATAGTAAAATATTATGCTAATGACGGTAAATATTAACGCTTCTTCTGATGAGCAAAGCAACAGAAAGTAAATAACAGCAGTTAGTTTAACAAGACACCGGTTGTACAAATGTTTGTGCTACCTAAAAATTTGCTTCGAATCTAGAGATAAGAGAGACTAAAAAGTTCTTATAGATTCTGAAAACAACGACACAAGACATTTGCTTTAGTTAGGGGATAGAATTGATTGTGTAACAGTGGGTTGAAATTGAAATAAAACTATTATTTACGGATTTTATCGCGGATTTGGTTTAATTTTACATTTTTTGAGTTCCTGACGTTTCGATTACTTTACAGCTTTCGTGGTCATGGGGCGGACTGAGGTTTTGAGGTATTATTTAGAGATTTAGTAGGTTGAAACTTTTGAAAAATAAACATTATCACATGAATCATATAACACACGGACCTTAAAGGAATTCAGTATGTTGATAAAATGAAGAAGGAACGGATAAAATTAATCGTATTCCTACTGAAACTTAAAACAACTAATACTATAATGAAATTGATAATGACATCAACCCAACAACAGTACATTCCGTCATTATACGTAAAATGAATCTAAATAAGTCCAAATTATAGTCTTGAAATATTGAAACATAACAACTTTAAAATTCTTATACAAATTCCATAAGAGTTAAGTTAGACTTTAGCTCTTACAAAATACCCCTTATTACTGACATATATTCGACACTGCAATGCTTACAAGAAAAGCCGAAAGATTCTAAGAATTATTTTCTTATTTAGAAGACCTCGTGTTTAGCTTTTGACAGCCTCCGTGGCGCAGTTGGTTAGACGACGCCGTGACGCCGCTGTGAAACGCGAGGCCGCGGGTTCGATCCCCGCACCGAGAGAAATGTTTGTGCGGCCCACAAATATTTCTTCCGGGTCTGGGTGTTTGTGAGACCGAAAAGTCTCTCGTAGTTCCTGATACCTACGACACAAGACTCGATCTTAGTGTGGGGTCAGGACTATGTATGTGACTGTTGGGTGTTATTTATTATTTTATTATTTATAATAGACACAAAAGTGACTAAACATATGACAAACATTCCCGATGTGGGAGTAAGGTCTGTGTCGTGTGGCGCGCCGGTAGTCGCTACAAATCACATATCACAATTAAAGCTACAATCAGAAGTTTCCCACACATATGAATTTAGCGACGGACGTGATACCAACGCCGATTGCGCAAATCGGATAGCCTTCGGACGGTTCCTACTACGATAAGGGACACAGCAGCAGCGCTAACCCTGGCCCTATTTACTCAGGATGCGACACTCGTATGCACAACACCATTACTCATGCAGCAGAAAAGAAGAATATCAAAATACACGCACTGCGTCCAACGCACGAGTCAATACATTATTACTCGATAGTCAATAGAACATAGTAGAGCAATATGTTAAATGTGAATTAATTAAACGAACTCAGTTACAATTTGATAAGGATAGTACAAAAGTCGAAGGGGTGGTAAATTTACCAATTGTTTTAGTATACATTGCGTAATACGATACCGAGATACGAGACATGGCGTGTCCAGCGTGAGTCCTGGAATGAGAGTTCACTATTTACCATGGCACAGCTCGTACGCGGGAATCCGGGGACCGTGCCGTGGGCGAGTGCTCGTACGCGACCGGATGAGGATATTCGCGCTCGGAGCGCTACGGGGCGGTGGCGAGCGCTCGGCTTGGCGGCTCGCTCCCGACTGACAAAATCGCGAGCTTTATCGCAGCGCGGGCGCGGGCGCCGGGCGGCACGCACGAGCTGCTCGACGCCGCTTCCGCCCGCCGCCGCACGCGTCTGCTTTTGTTTGTTTCTAGCCTTACTATGCAAACATGCTGTTTTCCATTATGTTTCCTATCATTTTCCTTACCTTTTTCGATATTGTTGTACACCATAATACTTCTTCGTTCATCATAATATGTAATGATTTGAGTTATAAAAAAATGCAAAGAGTGTTTGCGCTAATAATATTTTCCAGAATTTAATACAGGTTTTGGTTTATTGACAAGTGCAAATATCTTGTGGTGATACTGATGATTAAATCCGCATCTTGAACTCTACCAAAATTGAGCATTACATAATTATTGTTTTAAAGTTGAATGTTCTAATTTATACCATCTCTCCGAAAAACAAAAAAAAACTACAACTAGAGCTATAACGTAAACATTAAAGATCCTTTAAAAACACATTCCACAAATTAGAAACGAGAAGAAAACTAACAGAATCCATTACGTATGTAAATAAATTTTTTCGGCGGTAGGCGTAAAAAAAGTTAGACGTTGTTACTATATCGTATTTTAATTAAAATTGAAATACATTGCTTTTTTGGTGTACATTGCGCTAAAACAGCGTAATATTCAATCAAATCGCTACACAAACGTTATTAGCACTGTACATGTGAAAATATAGTTGCAACAGCGCCACCTGCTAGCCTTGCACCTACTTACAATATTTCGGACCAATAGTTGCAAATAAGCCAAACGCAGAATGTCACAACTGGCAGAAATCCAGGACACGCAATCGAAGTTGGAGGAAAGCTTTTCCAGACGGATGGCTGAATTGGAGGCAAAGCTGCAGTCCGGTGGACAGTCGAAGGACACAGTTGCCAGAGTTGCCGAGGAGTTTCGCACTTTCCGGGAACTGATGTTTGAGATGCTTCGGTTGCTGAGGAAGCAAATAGCCGAATGCACTCGGATGATCGACACCATCGAGACTCGACATCGGCGGAAAGCGCTCCTCTTCTTGGGTGTTGCAGAAAAAGCCAATGAGAGCTGCAGTGATGTTGTCCTCAACGCCATCAACAATACGTTGGCTCTGAAAAGCATTTCTGCTGCCAACATAACAGCATGCCATAGAATCGGGAGTCATAGTAAAGATCAGAACCGGCCTATCCTCGTGTGGTTCTCCGGAGCTGTGCATCGAACTTCAGTTTGGAGGGCGAAAGCGAAGCTGAAGGGCACCCCTATTATCATGAAGGAGTTCCTGACCAGATCCCGCCAGCAAGTATTCTCCAAAGCCCGACAGCATTTTGGCGTGAGAGCATGTTGGACCCAAGATGGCACGATTATCCTCAAGGACCCAGACGGTAACCGCACTAAGGTCACAACCCTGGAGGAGCTCAACCCTTTGATGGCGAAGTATCCGCGGGCGTTGGAGACTTCTTCGGTTGTTAGAAGTGGAAAAGCGGCAGCGTCGACATCAACATCACGTTAACACCTTATCGCGGTATTTTGAAACGATAACTTCTTGTTATTGTCTTGTTTTGTTTTAGACTCACTATTCTAGTTTATTTGTTTTTCACTTTCACTTTTGTTTAACTCAGTGTTTTGTTTTGTCCGTGTTATCGTACCCGCACGTGTTGTTTATTATGTGACTTCATATAAATGTCAATCAGACGTCTGCGCAGTGACACAACACGTTCGTTCGAAAACCGTTTGCTTATGTAATACGTTATTATTTATTATTTTTTTTGTTTTGTTTCCTTCTTTATTTTCTTGAATTTTTATTTTTGTTTACATATTGTCCCCTTTTTTTGTTTTCATTTTTTTTTTTTTTTTTAATTGAAATTTACTATTGGACTGATATAGTGTGTATATGGGCTGGCGGGTGGTGCAGAGATGAAATTGTCGTACCATCCTTGTATTTATTTAAAATTTATTAATTTATTTGTTTTGTTGTTATACTATTATATTTAGTATTCTTATATCTATATTTATTATATATATTTTATAATTATTAGCACAATGTCTTCTGATAATGATTCTTTTCATTCTGCCATAGAAACTTCTTCCTTTTCAAGTGACGACAGCTTTAACTCCATACATGATGGGCTGTCCGACTTGGTGCGGCAAACCTTTGACCGTTGTTCTGACACATTTAATGTGTGTCATATTAACGCACAAAGTGTACCAAGTCACTACAGTGACCTGTTGGCAACCTTCACGGATGCTAACGTTCACTGCGTCCTGGTTTCTGAGAGTTGGCTCAAACCTCAACTACTTTCTACTGTTTACCCTCTTCCTGGGTTTATACTCATAAGAAATGATCGCGTCAATATGAGAGGTGGAGGCGTTGCCATTTATCTTCGCAGCAATTTTCGATACCAAGTTGTAGCGACCTCACCCTCTCATAACCCCGTTTCGGCAGAGTTTCTCTTCCTTGAGGTTTGGGTCAGGGGAGTGAAAACCTTAATTGGTGTCATTTATTGCCCTCCTTCTACTGATTACTTCTCCAGTCTGGAATCAGTTCTGGAATCTTTAGGGTCTGAATATGAACACCAAATCATCATGGGAGATTTTAACACTGATCTCCTTGCCCAACACTCCTCACGTTCCCGTAAACTCCTCGATATCCTTCAGTCCGTCAACCTGGTAGTCTTGCCTCTGCAAGCCACTCACCACAACATCGTGGGGGATGACACCTGGCTTGACCTTATCCTCACCTCCGATCCGTCCCTTGTGTCCTGTCATGGCCAATATCCGGCTCCTGGATTTTCTCGCCATGACCTCCTCTTCCTATCCTACGCCCTCAAACCAATCCGACCTCCCACCAAGGTTTTGCGCAGGCGTTGTTTTGGTCGTCTGGATTTGGGCAAGTTACGCAAGGATGCTGAGAATTTGAGCTGGGACAGTCTGACCTCCGCGTCTACAGTGGACGAAAAAGTCCACATTTTTACCAACACTATTCTTGCACTGTATGATACTCACGCGCCCGTCAGGCTGATCAGGCTCAAACGTCCCCCAGCCCCTTGGATGAATGAAGGGGTTCGGATGGCGATGAGGCGTAGGGATCGCGCCTTTCGGAAGTTTAAGAGGGAGCGCACGGAAATTAACTGGAGTTCATTTAAGTCTGCAAGAAATCGGTGTAACCAGATGATTCGTAATGCTAAACGCCGACATATTCTTGATAATATTTCCTCGTCTACCCCTGCCAATATCTGGAAGTTTCTAGGAACTGTAGGTATTGGCAAGGGGAAAAATGCTGAGTTTCCTAGTACGATTGGTTTGGACGACATTAATCATTACTTTTGTAAAGTCACTTCTCTCGATCGTCAAACCAAGCGTCGTACAATGGATTTCCTTGATAGTCTTCCCCGTCATAATATAGATCCTTTTTACTTTTCTCCAGTAGCTCAGGACGAGATCAAAAAGATTATCCTTTCCTTAAAATCAAACGCCGTTGGCTGTGACAATCTCAGCCGTCGCATGATTATCCCAATACTCGACCTGCTTCTCCCAATTATTTCCCACATTGTTAATGTTTCTCTCGACACTCGCATATTTCCGTCTTTATGGCGGAAAGCTTATGTTATTCCCCTTCCTAAAATTCCTAATCCAACCATTGTAAACCATTTCCGTCCCATCTCTATCCTTCCCTTCCTATCCAAGGTGCTTGAAGCTTGTGCTCACAAGCAACTGTCCAGGTTTGTACTCGGTAATAACCTTTTAAATCCTCTACAGTCTGGATTCAGACCTGGACACAGCACTATTTCCGCGCTCCTTAAAGTGACTGGCGATGTTAGGGCTGGTATGGAGAACTCCAAGGTTACAGTGCTGGCTTTGGTGGACTTCTCAAATGCCTTCAACACCGTCAGTCACGACATCCTTCTATCCATCCTTTCCCACTTTATGATCTCGCCTGAGGCGATGGAATGGTTCTCTTCCTATCTTCAAGGGCGTCAGCAGTCGGTCCGCCTTAATGACTTATCGTCTAATTGGTGTGGCCTTGATTCTGGCGTTCCTCAAGGCGGTATACTTTCTCCTTTGTTGTTTTCTATCTTTATTAATCTAATAACCCAAGATCTTCAATGTGCGTATCATCTGTATGCCGATGACTTGCAGATATACTCTCAGGCGGGTGTTGACGGTGTGACTACAGCAATTGACCAAGTGAACAGGGACTTGGCTCACATCAAGCACTGGTCAGATTGTTTTGGTCTAACCGTAAATCCAACAAAATGTCAGGCCATTCTTGTTGGGAGTCCAAGGATGATCTCCAGATTAGACACTGCACATATTCCGCCAGTTATTTACGATGGGACAGTCATCGCTTGGTGCCCTGTAGTCAAGGATCTAGGCTTATATATTGACTCCTCTTTGAACTGGCGAGCTCAGGTTGCTTCAGTTTGCCAAAAGGTGACAGGTACCCTACGTGCACTCTATCGTCTAAAGAATTTCCTCCCTATTAAAACCAAGACAATGCTTGTGCAAGCCTTAATATTCCCTTTAATCGACTATGGTGATGTGTGCTATTTTGACCTGAATGCAGAACACCTCAACAAACTCGACCGGCTTCTCAATAACTGCATTCGATTCATTTTTCATCTTCGTAAATACGATCATGTTTCTTCTTTCCGCTCCCAACTAAAATGGTTACCCATACGTCAGCGCCGTTCCCTGCATGCACTTACCACACTTTTCGCAATTCTTACATCTCCTACTTCACCTTCTTACTTAACTTCTCAATTTCAATACCTATGCAGTAACCATAACAGGAATCTACGCTCTAGCAACAATCTTCTTCTTCATTGTCCTACCCATAGATCTGACTTTACTCATTCTTCCTTCTCTATCCAATCTATACTCCTCTGGAATGCACTCCCCCTGGAAATCAGGTCGTCTGGTACACGATTGGCATTTAAGGTGAAGGTTCGCCAACACTTTCTCAAGAAACTGGCAGAGCCACTTTAATTTATATCTTTACGTGCTATATATATATATATATATATATATTATATGTATATATATATATTTATTATACATATATTTATAATATAAATTTATTATATATACTTTCTCGTGTAAGTGTATTTATGTTTATTATTTTTCGTATATTTAATTATAAACATCACTTAATTTATCATATTCAAATTTGTTAATTTATGCGCCTACTTTGTTTTCTCTCTGCACCATCCAAAGGTAGACTGGCAGAGAATGCCTCAGGCATTAAGTCCGCCTTTATACATTTTGTATATAAAGCATAAATAAATAAAATAAAATAAATTAGGTCGTTACATTAAGTTATGGGGACGAGTTGTAGTCGAACCCGGGACCGCGCGGGCGCAGACACGACGCGGCGCGCCCCGTCAATAACATCATTTACATAAACTACATAGATGAATTAATCAACATGGTGGACGCACTCAGCTCCTTTCATTATCTACTAGTTTGACTAGAAACCCACCGTGACTGCGCTCCTTTGCTTGCCTACAGGAATGCGCTCTTATTATGCTTATATCTCCAGCGGAATCATAAGGTAGATAAATAGTCGGCAGGCATATGAAGAGATGTTCGTTAAAGAAATTATATATATCCAACATATCAAATCAAATCAATCAATCAACCATAATAATATGCGTGTTATTAAAATATAACAACTTTTTTTTTATTGCATTGGATTTTTTTATTGGCAAACGAGCACATAGGTATCCTGAGAGTAAGTGATCACTCCCGCCCATGAATATCCACAACGCTTACATCATGGTTCATCATCATCATGCATCATGGAGTGATGCCGAGTCATGACAACATCGTGGCTCTATTACTTTTATATAAATAAACCAGCATACATGGATGTGTCGCCGGCCATTCAAATTGGGAGGAGAGCGAGAACGAAAAAGGATGGGAAGAGGAAAGGTAGGTATCTCTTGTCACTTTACGTCTATTTGCTTTGAGACAGTGATACCGACCCGGACGAGCCTGCCCATTCATGGCTGACAACAACAGTGACTCTACCACTCTCTCAAATAATTATTAATCCAGTTAGCAATAATTTGCAAAATAAAAAATATGACAGTCTCTGTGCAGTTGTTTAGAAGCCGGATATGAAACGAGTGGCTGAGGATTCGATCTCTACATTGAAACAAATGTTTATATTCACAAGTATTTGTCTCGGGTCTTTGTTTGTGAGACTGATAAGTTTATTTTAGTATCTGGTACCCACGACACAAGACTTAATTAATCTTAAAAGGGGGATCAGGACGATGAATGAGTACATCGCCGTTTTTATATACCTACAAATTGCTTTCAACCCGCACTAGGCCGACGCGGTGGACTACATTATGGTTTTACTCCTTTTCAATAACACTTTCTACTGAGACGAGGCCCGTGCCCGGCAATTGGACCTTTATAAACTTATACAAACTCAATCAAATCTCTGCACAAACAAAAAATTTGATGAAAATGAAAAGATACTCAAAAATAATTTTACCTTATAACAATGCTGATCCAGTAAAGTCCTATAATGAGGGTATTACATGCCCATTGTTAATTTATATAATAATAGCAGTAAGATCGGTGTAACTGTACTAAATGAAGCGAGACGGTACCAGGAAGGCGACTTCGTGCCGCATCTCGCACGACTTTCCGTAGAGCTTCATCCATCCCCTTCAAAACTGTATCTGCTTCATGAATCAAAGGTAATCAGGCTGAACGTCGCGTGGGTGTCGAACCCCGGTTTATTGCTTAGGCTATCATGTTATTAGACTGATTACAACTTATCGGGCTTCTGTTAAATTAGCTCATGTAAATTGGTACATAGATACTAGATCTATGCTATGGAGTCATAAATGTAAAGTTTATATGTGGTGGGGAGCGGCACTTCGCTCTGGGCTATTCTTCGACTCGATCGATTGATAATGGATAAAAGCTCGGGAAGGATTGAGACGTTCAACCACACAGAATTTAAGGTATAGTCGAAAGTAGATTATCTTTACCAGAATTTCCCAAAGTGGCCGATATCGACCGTTTGTGCCGAATTTGGTGCCCAGGGGTCAACATAAACTGAATTGATTTAGGGGACCAACGAGGTCTTAAATTCGACCCCTATAAAATAACACAAGTTCTCAATTGAAAATTTGAATTTATAAGTATTTAATAACAATGGAAAAGAAGTACAGATATAACTTGTAATTTGTCTATGCGGAAATGTAACAGTTCATCATTTTCATTTGAAAAATGCCTCTCTTGTCCAAAAGAGTTTGGGAATTTCTGGTCTGTGCACATATTTCTCAAAAAAAAAAAACAATTTGTTTACTAGCACCCCTTAAATGTATCAACGCAGCAAAATTCATGTTGTCACCGAAATAGCTGAAGGTTTTATAAATAAAATAATTAGCCAACCTCTTCTCTCCTCTTCTTTTCGTTACATTTTATGGGTATTCATGAGAAGCGGTTATCTCTTTTATGTCAATTTTCTATGAGGCATCAGTTTTCACGCTATACAACCTACATAATTCATAATATAGTTTAAACTAAAATATGTGCCATTAGGTTTCCAATCAAACGCAATATTTTTGTGGTTTAAATACCTACCATGGAAACAAGAAACTATGTCAAAGCTCTACCACTTTTAAAACCTGAACTATTGTAGATTACAAGAATTGACAGCCTCCGAGGCGCAGGCGGTTAGACGCCGCCTGTGAAAACGAGACGCCGCGTGTTCGATCACCGCACCGAGAAAAATGAGAAAAATGTATGTGCGGCCCACAAATATTTATTCCGGGTCTGGGTGTTTGTGAGACTGAAAAGTCTCTCGGAGTTCCTGATACCCACGACTGACGACACTAGACTCGATCTTAGTGTGGGGTCAGGACTATGTATGGGACTGTTGGGTGTTATTATATTTATTTAAATTACAATCAAAATATCTTATATCATTTCATACCATAAGTAACACAAGTATTCTAATGCTCAGTAACAATTGATAGGATATATTAAGATTTTATTATTATACAAGTAATAATTCAGTTCGCTTTCTGTATGTGTATTTACGAGACCTGTTATATAAATAGCCTAATACAAATACATAAATATGTATCCTCCACCTTCGATAACACCTCGTACTTATATACTTGTATTATGTATATGAAAAAAACCATATACAGGGTATATCAAGACTGCTACCGAAAACGAAGCCGGGTGGTAGTTTAAGCGACTTCAGACACAATGCAACAGAAAAAGTTGCAAAAAAAGCGACAATTTTTTTTTTTGTTATTTTTTTCCTTTGACCATTTTTGGGTGGTAAATACATTTTTTCCTAAAATAATAGTGTATACCCTTTTATTTATAAATAATCTAAGGTATAAAAGAGTTTAAACTATTATTTTAGCAAAAACTATGGATTTACCACCCAAAAATGGCGATATTTAAAAAATCATAAAAAATAATTGTCGCGTAAAATAAAAAATAATTGACAGCCTCCGTGGCGCAGTTGGTTAGACGCCGCCTGTGAAACGAGAGGCCGCGGGTTCGATCCCCGCACCGAGAGAAATGTTTGTGCGGCCCACAAATATTTCTTCCGGGTCTGGGTGTTTGTGAGACCGAAAAGTCTCTCGTAGTTCCTGATACCCACGACACAAGACTCGATCTTAGTGTGGGGTCAGGACTATGTATGTGACTGTTGGGTGTTATCTTATCTATTTAAATAATTGTCGCGTTTCTTTGCGAAATTTTTAGTTGCATTGTGTTTGTAGGCACTAAAACCACCACCCGGCTTCGTTTTCGGTAGCAGTCTTGAGATACCCAGTATATATATATATAATTAAAACAGATTACTTTATTCACGACCAATTGTTTTTATTAGTACTTGGACCAGGCTCGTTACTTATTTTATTAAACTACCGTATACGAATACTATAGAAAAACCTCAACAAGGGTCGGGTCAAAAGTACCCTGAACCAACGAGAATGCATGAAGAGGTTGATATAAGTGGATAAAGTGAAAGTAATGTCAGGATCGAGCAAAGTGGTGGTCTATAGTCTCTGCCTACCCCTATGGGATACAGGCGTTACGATTATTTATGCAAAAAGTTTTCAAATAAAAAACAAACTTCGAGTACTTGACCTAGGATTCGCAACTAGGACTTCATGGTTGGCACTCGGCAGACTGTGTGACGCAACTAGACTATCAAAGCGACTTTAAAATTCCGAAATGAAATGAAATGAAATGAAATGAAATGAAATGAAATGAAATGAAATGAAATGAAAATATTTATTGAATCCATAAAATGTCATACACTATTTAGATTCAGTCATTTTTTTTTTTTTCCACTACCACCCAGTTCACAAGGCTGTTTTCGCCAGAGAAGAACGGGCAAGAAACTCTAGCGTTGCTCTTTTCAAAATAAGTTTACAATACAGTGATCATACAGGAGTTGAAATTCAGAGCAGTTCATAAATTATTCATGATTATATTGTACGGCTGAGTTAAGTGTGGTCGCCCTGACCACGGAACTGGTATACACTGTTCAGCAAAAGCAATGAAAGGCAATAAAAAATTAAACAAAAATGAAAAAAAAAAAAAACAAAGTAATTAATATTATCATTATAAGCAAATTGAGCAGACCAGTCTACACAAGCAGCACCCGTTCACGAGTATGACCCATGTGCCAGCCATCGGTCTCCTCAACCGTGTTATAGGGAAGTGACCGACCCGGCACACGACGCCGCCGCAAGCACAGACCTTTAAGCGAGCATGACGTACTCAAATTGCCTACAACTATGGTGACACAAGTGGGATAAATATTTTAATTATATTTAACAGAGTACACACACCTCCGGTTCTGGGACTTATATTATGTTTTATTCCCACGCCTTACTATCTTCTAAGTATTCCGAAATTTTATAATATGCTTTATTACACAACTGTCGTTTAATATTAGATTTAAATTTATTTATAGATAAGGCTTTTATGTGAGTGGGAACTTTATTATAGAAATGTATACAGTAACCCTTAAAAGATTTGCTAATTTTCTGGAGCCTGGTCTTATGACTGACTAGATTATTTCTATTTCTAGTATTTCTGTCATGAATATCGCTAACCTTTTGAAATTGTTCTATATTCTTATGGACATACATTAAATTAGCGAATATAAATTCTGATGCTACTGTCATTATATTTATTTCTTTAAATTTTTCTCTCAGAGATTGTCTGGAGCCTAACGAATAAATAGATCTTATGGCTCGTTTTTGAAGAAGAAAGATGGTATTAATGTCAGCAGCACCACCCCACAACAAAATTCCATAACTCATTATGCTATGAAAGTAAGCAAAATAGACCAATCGAGCTGTATCAATGTCAGTCAATTGGCGAATCTTGCCCACTGCAAAAACTGCAGCACTCAGCTTTTTAGCTAACGCTGTTATGTGGGGACCCCATTGAAGTTTAGGATCCAATGTGATTCCCAAAAACTTAGTAGTCTCCACAAGGCTCAACACATCCCCGTTCATAAAAATGTTGGCATTCACTTTTTTTACGTTAGGCGTTATAAACCGAATACATTTAGTTTTTTGGCTGTTTAACAGTAAATTGTTAACGCCAAACCAATGAACTATTCTTGAGAGAGTGTGGTTTACTTCGTCAAAAATTGATTGATGTCGTTTAATTTTAAATATCAGTGAAGTATCATCAGCAAACAACACTACCTCATATTTACCGAAGACTAACAACTAGTCCCTAGAAATGAACGTACGTGGTACGCATTATAAAGGCTGCACAGAATCACGTAACATATCTGTTATCTTCGCATAAACAAATCTTTCTATTTATACAACTTTACGGCACAATAAAATGCGTGTGTACATGTTGCACGTGTTTTGATACGTGCGTGTCACACCAACAAACTGACAATAGATTTTTTTGTAATTGGTAAGAGATTTTTTGGGATGTCATTTAATTAATTACACCCAACAACTAGATACATACGTAGTCCTGATAACATACTAAAATTAAAGCCTTGAGATATGGGTATCAAACAGCCGGGTCCCATACTGAAGCCCCGGCTTTTCATTTTACAGGTGACACGTAACCAACTGCCTGAAGAGAGGTGTCAGAAAATCGTGAAGCATTTAATAATTTTACTGTCGCGTCTTATTCGGTGATTAAGATTTCCGGGGGCCCAAGATCCAACGCCTTACAAAGCTTATTTTTACGTCCTAAAACGCCAACTGAATCTTGTCCTCGGATATCAAAGTTGTTGTTGACTGAGCAGACACAGCCTAGTTAATTCTCAAATGTAGTTCATTTTATCACAACACAAATTGATGGACAATGTAGAAGTGTTACGAACACAATTTGCATTTATTTGTTCCTAGATGCACGTGAGGAGGTCGTAAATTAATTGTATGCCGCCGATGCGCCTCATTCTGTGTTGTCAGTTCTATTATAGGTGACCGCACACAACGCAACAACCTTGCAAGTTGGAACACTCCATGCGATCATACAAAATAAAACAAATCTATTTTTTGCACTGAGAAAATCTTATAAGAAAATTGTAGAACAATAAAAACCATTTCTTAAAATCTGGATACAGGTCATGAAATAACCTATACCTACTGAAGAATTATCATCAACAGTTTTGAAAGAGTATAAAGTCAACCACTCCACATTGAGACAGTGCAGCGTGGAGAAAATTAACATCCTTTATTGAAACAGTTGTTTTCAGGCAAACGGTCGGTTATGAAAAAAAAATTTGCAACAACAAAATGGAAATATGGCATAATAGCGTCCATTGAAATTAGTAGAAAATCATAAAAGGAACCACGCAATATAACGGTGAAGGAACCCATCGTGAGGAAACCTGCATATATAGAGAAGACCCGTGCACAGCAGTGGGACGTGCCCCATACAGTACAATACAGTACAATCAGATGAAATAGCGCTTGTCAATGCAGCCTTTTCCTTATGACAGACTGTATAATAACGTTAGGTGCTAAGTTTAAAGCATGACTCAATCATTGGCCTTGTCGGAAAACACAAAACAAGAAAAATAAGATGAATATATAATTTGATGCTATGTAACTGTGTCACTAACATAACTTCATAGAGTAATTTACTGATAAGTTAATCAGTCTCGAAACTTAAAAACATAAAAAAATATATAATACATATTTATCAAAGTAAAAGTAGGTCCAACCATCATTCTGGATCCGTCAACTGTCGGATAAAGAGCTTTAAATGATTCCTCCCAAAAACTTCAAACATTTAATACAAAAACTATACAAACAATGAATTTTAAATTAGATTATATTATAATACAATTTTGGCCACAATTCGAATTAGTTACCTCGATCACAATAGTGACATTGTCTCTCAGCGCACTTAAGTGATGTAAGTAAAAAGAATATTGAAATAAAATCGTGTATTTGAGTATGGGCAGCTTAGAATTCAACCAAATCCGCAATAAAAATTTAAATCCTTCAAAAATAGTTTTATTGTAATGTGCGTCATTCACGAAAACCATTAAGTAAAAAAACGTTACAGGTCTTAGAAGTTCCAGTACTTTCAACGCTCCCCGTTGAAAGTACTACGTTACCCTATGTTACTAATAAATCCCTCTCTACAACGTCTGGTAAAAACAACATGCCTACACCAATTAATCTAGATCAACAATTACCAAATCTAAAAAAAAACAGATGATCATTAATTTAAACAAACAATGAAACACAAATCCTGTGGCACTCTGTAAAACATTCGACAAAAACGGCCATCAAAATGCTCTCAGACAGCGTGTCATCAGGAGCTTCGGTATACATGTGCTTGCGCGAATTACATCATGTTTCTATAGTTTCGGACGTTTCGCATGTTTACGACCTCTGTTCACCACTATTATTAGTTTGACATCAGATTTATCGCTGTTATGGAGATGCGTGAGCGTGGAAAAATATTTACAGTCATTTTTTTAAAGTAGCCAGCTTTGACAGAATAAGTACCGTAAGAATACAAATCTTAGTAATAACATATCCCTTTATCAACAACAACAATAGCAATGACTTCACAAGCCCTCAAGACTACGATATTCTTTATGACCTATTGACTCTCATCAAATATTGCATCCATAATACAAACATTTTGAATTTCCTACAGAATTCCTGTTAAGTTTACATGTACACACTTCACCATATTTTAATAGATGTCCAGTGTAGTTCCATTTAACGGCTAGCTTTATAAGTTGGGCGTGGGAGTCTTTGCTTCTTGTGTAATGGACCATAGCCAAATTAAGCTGCGATTACTTACATAATCGTTTAGGAGGCGACTTGCTAACATGTTTATCCTTACCAACAATATGTTCTAGATAAATCATTTCATCTACTTTGTTATAATTAGAATTTTATTTTTTTATCTTACGGTTAAGATTCAATTCAACACGCATAAATATAAAACGGAGTCTTGGTCCTAAAATAATTACTACCAATGATTTTTTTCATTTATCATGCTTAAGAATCTACAAATTTCTAAAAACTTTTCTGAAAGCCTCTATAAACAAGAGTTACAAGATAAACCTATAAAGATCTCTGGCGTGCGTTGTCGAATCATAACTGCTATTTGTGCAAAAGACACAAAAATGATAAACAAATATATTTTATGTAATAAAGGGCAAATGACAACTAGTCTAGAAACATCTGTCCGCAATACAAAACATTTACACTAGGCTAAATCTATTAGTGTAACGATGCCAATCTGATTGTTTGCCACTATTAAACCAATCACAGGAATGAGCACAAGACATATCACAGTGACAGCCTCAATCGACCTTCAAATCACTGTACCATATGTGGCCAGTGCGTCATCGGGTTACCAGACCATTGAAGTACCAAAAATAGAAATAACATGCAGGTAAAATATAGAGATAACAATTTGATGCTTCTAGAGAGGCCACGGTTAAACATATAAAAATAGTTGACGGAGTAAATTAAACTCATCAGCGTGACCGATGAAGTGATATTTTGGAAATTCCAAGAGTGAAAATCAAAAGCTTCATATAAACGTAAGGAACGTAGGAGTAAGTCGCTGAATGCACTTCACTTACAACAGGTCGCCCGTCGCTGTGGAAATGTTATTAAGTGATCGCCCTTTAGAAATAGACCATATTCTGGCTGAAAATTTTGATGATGATTATTATTATAAATCCCGGTGGAAAAAGTATTAATATTGTCTATGATTACTAATACAAAAGTGAAAACATAGAACGAATAGACAAATGAAGTTGAAAATGCTGGTGAAACAATAGTAGAGATTGAACGTATTATACATTCATTAAAATATTTATTTATTTAAAATTTCAAATTATTAATGAACTGCGCTGATTTAAACCAACTTTAACTTTAAACCAATTTTGTAATAATCACTACATTGTAAACTGGTTTTGAAAAGAACAACACTAGAGTTTCTTGCCCGTTCTTCTCTAGTGAAAACCGTTTTCCGAACCGGGTAGTAGATCAAAAAATGACTGAATCTAAATGATGTTGAACATTTTAATGGATTCAATAAATTATTTCCATTTTAATTTTCATTCATAAACATTTTCTTTTTCCCACGCTTTTGTCCCATAAGGATAAGGTGCAAACGGGACACCCATTTTCGCCTAATGTGTTTCGTCCGACGCGACGATGTGATAGGGGGCCAACCTATAACCATATCGGGCACAAAAGACCTAATTTAGGGCTGCTAATTATTAGAAAAAACCAATATCAATTTGCCCGGTATTTGAACCGGAGACCTCAGCGTTGTTATCGTACCGTAGTACAACTACGCCACACCGAGGTAGAAGAGATTAAAGCTCGAGAAAAAGGAAAGGAAAGGGAAGGAAAGGGAGCAATATACTTGCATCCAAGATTTCCGCATCCTATATCATCATGCAAGAAAGAAACTTAAGAAATGTTGATAATTTGAATTCATAAACAAGTATTCGTAAACAATGAGCTATAATAAAATACATTAAAAGATAATGAACATGGCGTCCTGTTTGAAAATATAAACAAGTTTAAAGATTCAGTGGGAACAACTCTTGCAGACAGTGATTCACGAAGCGACTCAAAATGGAACACGTGGGGCGGATTGTTTGTTGTTACAACCGCCGAGTGGTTTGGCGAGCTGAAACGAGCGACGTGGCTGTATTCACGTACTGGGCAGATTCACTTTCAGACTCCCGTGGGGTAGATGGGAAATCAACTGTGAGGAACGCAGTAAGTAAAATAACTTTTTTTTCTTTTGTATCTTGTATGTCAGGGTTAACGTTGTTAAAACAATAGGATACATTTTTTTTTAAATTGTTGAAGTTAAGGTATTTCTAAAACAGCCTACTGATGAATTAAAACTAGCAAATTAGTAGTTTAATTTACAAAGACCCCACTTTAAGATGGGTAGAGTTACGTGTAGTTTTATTGTGCAGCTATGACTTAAGGTAGCACATACTCATATTCCTGCACTTTAACGAAGTCGCACTGAAAACTCATAAATAATATCAAAACATTCAACTGTTTAGCTAAAACTTAACAACATTTTGTCTATAATATCAAACATATTGGCTAAGTATTTTAGAATACAGATCATGCCAACATAAGTGCGCATCGAGGAAGCCTGTAGAGGCGTTCCGATGACGCACCGTCGCAAATAAAACAATCTGTGCAAGTTGGCCCACATTTAATGTTGGCCACATGTGCCCAACACATCTGCGCCACTGGCTATATAGACATGCCTGTATTCGCAATAACTTCGCTAATATTCGCACTCTCTTCGTAATTATATCTGTTGATCCTAACTCATACTTTAGAATGTCTACGTCATTTGCTCCTTTTTAACGTGTCTTGCCCCACGCCTATATATCTTATATTTAACAACAACTTTTGTGCCATCAAGCGTAAAAATATCCAAAAGGCAACCCGACTACACTTTACATGCTTTGCCTGTAATATAAGTTTAACAGGACGGTGACAGTACGCGGTTAAAATAGCGAATTTATGGCATAGATATAAACGGCCGTAGCGTGACACGGAACGAAAATATCGCACGATTTAAAACAATTATGTTATTTACGTCGTTTCGTAATAATTATCCAAACAAATCAAGATCATACACTAGCTCGTCTGAACACAGAAGGCCTACTTTTTGCAAAACCTCAAATACTTAACAGTGGCGTCACAAATCTGCCGGGGACAAAATGTGTGTTCAAAATAATTTCTGAACAATTTTTGTTCATGTGTTTGTTCGAGGTCTTTCACCTGTATATACAAATATTTAAGTTGTGCTATACAGATTAAATAAATATATTTTAGTAATTTAGCGTTATTAATACTCCTTGAAAGAGCGATAACAAAATGTTGTAATTGATTTAGTATGCAGGATATAATGTGGGAGAATTCCTGTTAACTTATCTCTTTGAATTTTAAATCATATCCTAGACGCGAGTCCTGTGCTTGATGACGAAGGGAAAGTATTTACATTATTTTTGTAACACTAGTTCCGGCAAACGAACATAGAGGTTACCTCATTAGGTAACCTCACTGACTTACCATTGTAAGTCATCAAAGCCGCCCATGAACAGCAACAACGCTTAGATCATGTATTGCCAGCAAATCAAATCGAGAGGAAAGGGGGATGGAAAGAAGATTGTACCTGTGAGACAGATCTCCTCCGGTGATAAAATCACCGTCCCGGAATCAGCCTACAAATTCATGCAGTTATGACAGACAACAGCGTGGCTCTACCACTACCATATATTTTAATAGAGAAAAAAATATCAGCATGGCTCAACGACTTCAAAATGAGCATTTTACTATTTTAATAATGGCAAATATCTGCCAATCGAATTTTTTCGAAGAACTCATATGGCATATAAAGTCTGTCAACTCACCACAAGCGGACGATTTCAATGAGATTTTAATCGTACAGTTGGTCAGGTGCATTTTAATTGTGAAGGGACGTACAAACATGATTCGATTAATAATAAACACCAGAAATCGTCAAAAACTACCCCTGCACCACAAACCATCAAAATGCAAAAATTTTATAAACAAACATAGAAGACATCACAAAAGTATGCAAAGCGGTAAATTGTTAAGTTCACATATTTGTGTTATTACGCACAGGTGAAAAAATTCGCCCGTCATCAAGAGGATTAATTCGAACAACGCGAACAGATAACGTCGGCAAGGCAGGGGCATCTTGTTACTATGTGTATACTGAGGAATGTAGATGCCTTGTTTGGAAAATAAAAACCCTTTCCGTTTGAAATAAAACTATTATTTATTTTATCGTGGATTTGGTTTAATTTTTACATTTGTTGAACTACCCGACGCGACGTTTCGATAACTTTGCATCTTTCGTGGAAATGGGGTGGTCCGTTAATAATTGTTTTATTTCAATGTGTAACCTTCGCGTATCTACGAAACAATTACGTTTCCGTCTGATTATTTTATTATATGAAAAATTTATATTGTTTTAACTATCTATCATAAGACGCCCCTAAGACGGCAAAGCTGGTCCAGACGACTTAGACTGTTATTAACGAAGCTGGGAAGGTAGATATCTGAACAAGAAAGCACTGAAGGAAGGTAGAGAGGTCTTTAGCCCAGCAGTGGGACAGCAATGGCTGATGTATGTCGATTGATTTATTAAGTTTGGATAACAAAAGTATCAGCCAACCTGGGCATCCGGATTACACGTGATAAAAGATAACAACTACTATTTGCATTTACCCATCACATTGAAACAATGAACCCTACATAACCAATGAAAATTTTAGTAAAAAGCCTCTTTTCTAATGGATAGCTAATTCTTTTTGTTTCGGAAATATGGAGATAAAATTTTAAAAATGTTAACGTCGTCTATGACCCTGTCTCGTGAAGTAGAATTACTTCACCAGATGTACAGCATGGTAAAATTCTCCCTCTATTTCATTATTTATAAAAACAACTGAAGTAAATTAACAGGAACTTAAATAAAACCATAAATAGGTAAGTTTAATGTAGCAGGTCATCTAAACCAATAATATAAAGAGAAAATATGTGATTATTTGTTTGCATTGAATAGGCTCTGAAACTACTCGGCCGATTTAAAAAAATATTTCACCATTATAATCCTACAGTATCCCTGATAAACATAGGTGATATAATATATTTAAAATGTGTATTTGCACCCAACCCGAGCCGAGCCGGGCTGCTAGTTGTAGATATACTATAATAAATTGTTTTAAGATTCACGAAAGTATGCAAAAATCTGAAACATGAAGTGTAATTGCAAAGCCTAAAACAATATTACATGTTTATCACTGAAAACACAGACATACTTTCCATTAAACTTACGAGTCGCTGTTTGCACGCGGCATACCAGATCATAATTTACAATTTGATAGCGATTATAAACGCGGGTGCATACACTCCACCCACAGAATGTATACCTGAAAGTATTTAATTAAATATCCTGACATATATTTAGCAAATTAACAAAATTTAACAGTAACAGTTATGTTTTCCTTTCTTTTTGTATGCATTAACTATAAGGATATACTAGGAAAAGAATAGCCCCACTTACTTTATTAAAACTTACTTTATTAATTTTAATTAAAATATAATTGTTTTGTGCAATTATTTATTTCTGTTCTTTTTAATTTTATGAATTATTGTAAATAAACGTTGGCAGACCCAATATAGAGAAAAAAAAACTATATTATTTCTTTCTCTCGTTCTTTACTTTCCACTGGAAATCCACCATGCCTACATCAAAAGATTACCCGAAAAAATAACTAGCTCGTCCAACCTTAAAATATAAAAGAATAGATTTGCATATTTACATTTTTTATAGAAGGATCTTAAAAAAATTTAGCCAAATTAAATATAGATCTAACGACAATGACGGCCTACACTCGGATTTTACCAGGTCATTCATCTCTATATCTGCTTTATGTTTGTTATATCAAGATATTGTAAAACGTCATTATGATAACAGTACTAAAAAGACATGAATTCATATTCGGAAACATTCTACAATATTCACCCTATTTCTGAAAACACTTCCTGTTCAATAAAGAACATACGCAGGAGTTTGAAGCAAACCACACGAATGAGTGAAAAAATATCTCCTAATATCCTGTAATTACTTTCAATTTAATATTACAATACAGAATCTCCGGTGTAGTGATGGTGTCACGCGCATGCGCAGACCGTTGTTCGCTGTATCAACACAGTGTTTGCACTACGTATCTCGTATCTAATCTGAATGTTTGTCGCAGCCTCCTTACCGGCTCTGACCCAATTTGGCGTGAGTTGCTGAATTTTTTACATTATTTATTACACTAAATATAGCTACAACGAACACTTCTCTATGTTATTAATACAATCAGCTTGGACGGAATGGAACGACTTATGAATTCTTTGTAAGCGTCGATATTGGTGTGATATAGGCGTCCATTCAAGCCGAAAATTCTCTCAACTAGAGCCTTTATATGACATTATTTTGCGTCATTTATCTAACGTGAGCTACTAACTCTCAATGGTAATTAAAAAGAAATAATTTATGAACCCTTCCAATGATGTCATTGTTATCTTGGAGTTAGAGTTAAGTAATCAATTAGTATAATATTATCGTATAGGCACGATGCGCGTTTGATCTCGTCTTGTTTTCATTATTAGATATATCAGTAAGTTAATTAATGCGGTCTGCTTGAAAGCAATGCACATGTGACCTTATAAAAACAGATGACATAACCGGCGCTTGTCTATTTATTACGATACATTTGTGTATTTTTTATAGGTTTTTATTGCGAATCACAAATATCTACTAATTGATTATTTTTATATTCGTACATTATATGACTACAATTTACCTAATGGCAATGTCAGACAGAATATGGAGTGAAAACAAACGGTTATTTAAAGACATGGTTAATTAATCTTTTGTGTTTTCATGAGCTACGGTAAGTGATTTGATAATATTTTTTATAATAGTCACTTATCCAAGCATGTTCACAGGAAATCCGTTCAGTCCGCCCCGTGACCACGAAAGCTGTAAAGTAATCGAAACGTAAAATTAAACCAAATCCGCGATAAAATCCGTAAATAATAGTTTTATTTCAAGGAAATCCGTTGCTGAACATGGGCATCCCTCAAAGATTTTCACAGCAACCTGTTGGAAACGTCGTGTGTCCAGCGAAGTGTCGCTATCTTTATACATCTACACCAGCAAATTCAATAGGTATTTATTTCAGATCAAACATTGCAAGATACTTAATATAAATCTAGGTTAAATACATTGACCCCTAGACGAAAATTAAACAGCAGATTAAGTAGCAAGTAGAAATTGTAGTTACATTCATATTTAGAGTGTTACTGGCACTAAAATAAAAAATTAAGAAGATGTAACAACTATATCCATAGAGTGGCAATGCATAAATGAGAAACCGCAAGGTTTAATGTGTACTAGATTTAAATCTGCTTAGAGATTCGTCACAAACAGTCAATGCACCTAATTGCACGAAAATGACAAAAGCCTGGGAAGGAACGAAACCTATAAACGACCGATAAGTGTGTTACAATAAAATGATATTTGCGTCTTGAGACTAAATGTTCTTATTTAATTTCTTTCATATAAAATAGATGGAAATCGTGTTATGCATATTCCTCTTTGAGATTCCAGAAAAAATAATCTCTAAAAAGGAAATATACAAACAACAACTCATGTAATACTAACAACTGTAATTCTTTCACACTTGCGCATTCCTCCTTAAAGATTTGTAAGCCGGA
The DNA here is from genome assembly GCA_023078785.2 of Hyles euphorbiae. NCBI lineage: Eukaryota > Metazoa > Arthropoda > Insecta > Lepidoptera > Sphingidae > Hyles > Hyles euphorbiae. The sequence continues at coordinate 962,488 of CM041049.1, forward strand.
ATTTCGCCACACTAATTCAATTAATCAAAGACGAATAAACCGCATCATCCAATTTGCGTTTATCTCAAATAACTGAATAGTTGTTAAAATTAATTGCGTTATCTGTAACCTTGGGCAGTTTTAACTATTGCTATGTGCGGTTATCTAATAAAACAACTGAAGTTACGTAGCTTTATGTATGAGTAGTACAAATATTGTACCTAAACAATAGATGATCCTACCAACAGCAAAATTATCATATGGGCCAACTATGGTGTTTTGAGGACTTTAACGAAGTTATAACCGATAGACACACTGAAGAGGATAACCATTTTACATTCGTCTACGATATGAGTGGATCGGTTCCGACGGGCTTTTCATCATACACGTACGAAAAACCGAATCAAAATAACAGCTCCCGGATTAAATGCTTTATTTTTTTATTATAATTGCACCGTGAACGGCGCGACAGTTAAAGCTAAGGCTTGATGGAATAAGGTAGGTGCGGCCAATAAGGCCTGTCGGGTAATAAGGCCTAAGTAACAGAAACACAACTTAAAATAATCACTGCTACCCGAAGTCGCTGTCATAGGTAGCTAACAATCCAAGGTGGCGCCCCAAACATGTCAAGACGCGCTGGCTCGCACGCTCTTGCTAGTGCGCCGTAATTCATCGTGGCCGGCGAATGCTCAGCTCGAATTATAATATAACGGTCAAATCAAACGTAAGTAATTTTTGTAATAATACACTTTTCTACAATATTTTGTAGTATAATTGTCTATTAGTTTATGCTTAAGAGGCCTGTGGTGTTGAAATGATGTAACTTATACTGAATAATGTTATTTTGAAATTTTCTTAAAAAAGTGGTCGGCCGTTATTAAGGCCTATAAAATTCGACCATAGGCCTTATTACCCTCCTTTTTTGGCATCATCAATTGACTCTTTTACTGTTTATTTTATGCATTTAGAAATGTGATTATAATTGTTTTCTAATTGGTTTATTGGTTTTTAGGAAATATTTATAACCACAATGCCCCCCAAGCGAGCATGGTGCTCTGAAGATGACCTGGTGACGGCAGTTCGAGACGTGCAGTGTGGACGACTGAGCACGTAATAAGCTATCGAAAAGTATAAAGTACCCAGACGAATTACACGAAACTACTTCCAGACCGGTAGTTTAAATAAAACCTTAGGTCGAAAACCTTTATTTAGTGACTCCAGCTCCTATACTTACGCTGTTGATATAGAATATTCACCACCTCGCGTCTCATCCAGGCCAATAACCCAGCCATCGAGATCGAGGCAAGAACAAAAAAAATCGTACCCCAAAAAGATCATCTGAAAGGTTTTACACAATGGTTTACGGCAGTTCCAGTTCTAATGACGAGGATAATGTACCCCACGCTCAAATTAAAAGAACAGCGTTTAAGAAGCTCATCCCTACAGCAGATAAAAATAATGAAAAGACACCAACAATAAGATGAAAGGCCATCATTTATAGAAGAACTCCAATCACTAAACACCTATTTGACAAAAATAAAGTAGAAAAACAATCCTCAAAAATAAAACTTAGCATGAAAAGAAAAAAGGCCAGAGATAATATTAGTACGAAAGAAAATAGCGACAGCTGGTACTGTCACAGATGTAAGCAAGACAAATAAGCTTCTATGTGGAAATGTTGTAAATGCAGCCAGTGTTACCATGAGGAGTGCGTTGGTTTGACAGAGCCTGACGATGATAATTTTGAGTGTTCAGATTGCTCCTAATCAAAAACAAAACGTTATTTTAAGTCTTTAATGTGATCATTACATTATTATAATTATTATGGTTCTCAATGACCAAATATAATAAGTTTATTTTGTTTAATTTTGTAGATTAAAGTCGTAGGCTTTATTAACCTACCATGGTTTAATAAGGCCTAAAGGTAGTGTTTTTAAAAATGTTTTATTGTCACTATGTTTATGGCACGAGGTGCAATTTTTTATTTATAATTGGTAGTAATTGATATAAATGTATGATTAACATTAAAATTTGTTAATTTGTGTAAATAGTTTTTGATTTAATTGAATTCCCGCTTAGCTAGGCCTTATTGGCCGCACCTACCTTACATAAACCATATTAAGTCATATAGCAATCGGTATAGCATCAGACGTGAAGACTCGATCCTTCGATTCCTTTGGTCATTCCTTACACTTACTTATCGTTTCATTTAGAATAGACAATAACAGGAGTTGGATACACTCGAGCTGTTTCATATCAATTTTAATATCAAAATATTTATGATCCCTTGACAATATCATAACACATATCTTACATAAAATACACAACAAAAGGACGTGCAGTAACAATTATGTAACATTAAAGTTAGCACAAGTGAGATAATATTTGCTTTACATTATTCAGAGTCTGTTTGCGAGCCGAGTGCCGAGCGACCAACATCTGACATCACGCGCTCCTGTGCTACACTACCAATATTTACCTATTCATCTGCTTAAACTGGGTTATAAATTTAACTTGGACGTTGCAGTTAAACTACTGACTAACGTATAAGTTACTGTGCGCAAACTTGATCTAAACAAACGTCAAAACTCCAACATAAAGTTTGCCAACAAGCAAAGGACTGAAGTGAGATGTGTGATGGGTGTGTAATAATAAAACCGTTTAAGGGACGATTTTGGGTCTGCAACATAACTACGAGAAGTCAACATCCAAGTCCGCTGGACTGAAGTGAGATTAGTCTGACGTATAGTAGACTGCGATATGCAGATGGTGAGGAAACTGAAAATGTATTGTAAAGAATAGCTTGAATTGGTTTTTAGTACAGGAAGGCCTTTTCTCATGAAACAATTGTCTGCCAGAAAAACTCATTGTATTGTCATGTATTTGTCAGACCATATACGTCTCACTGCAGAGCACGGGCCTCCTCTTCAATCGAGAGTAAGATTGAGAGTGATGAGGCCATTTCATTTACCACGCTGCACTGTCCTATTGTGAGTTAGGGGACATTACATATCATAGAAATTTTTACAAATCGCTATGGTGTGCAGGTTTCCTCAAGATGTTTTCTTTCCCCGTAAAACTCACGAGAGTAGGTAAATAGGTAGGTAACAAGATTTTTTTTATAAGTATCCTCAATACATCCTTTTGCTCTTCCATTCCATTCATGAATCCTCAAAATATAATCCGGTTTGTGTTCCAAGTGAAAATAGAGAATAAATATTCAGTAGTTCACGTACAGTCCACAAAGTAAAGAAATCTCACTTGCTAATTATATCAGAATGGATTATCAGTGAATTCTTAAGATGCAAGCGTCTCGCGGTGCCTCGACCTCAAAAACTGTTGATTTTGCCTATGCACCACGCTGAGCGCAAATATTTTTACATATTTTGTCCTGATTACGGACGTGTTTGCATCATCATTTACACTGGATCTTTCATAATAACTTTGTGCATCGGCCTTGGTGTCGACCCGTTTACGTTTTAAAACTAGTGCATGCCTCATCTTATCTAAGTTAATTTAAGATCATCTTTAAAAGAAACATGTGCTGTTTTATAGGAAGTCGTTATAGAAGTGGGCTAAATAATAAATTTATTATGACAGTATAGAAATGAATAATCACCAGACAAGAAATCTACTGTTGGACAAAAGGCTCCCTTAACGATGTCCATACTCCATAACTACGTATCTAAAGCAGGTAATATCTAGCGAAGTTCTGCAACCTTCACTAGGTCGTCTGTCTTAACTTAGAATTTTCAAATCCAACAAATATAATGCCGTAAAAGATTTCAGCGATTATACGACTTCATCAGTAAAACTAGGCCTATAGAGAAGTTTCATTTGTGACATTCTGTGGAATCTGCTAACGGCCTTCTTTATCATACTACTACTCTCTGATCTGTATCTGTATCAGCGCATATACGTCCCACTGCAGGGCACGGGCCTACTCTACAATCGAGAGTACGATTGAGAGTAGTTAAGCCATATAGTCCGCCACGCTGGCCTAGTGCGGGTTGGCGGATTTACATACCATAGAAGTTCCTATAAATCGCTATGGCGTGCAGATTCACAGATCACCGTAATTCTTATTAGTACAAATAAAAAATAATGCTGCATAAGATATATAGCTTGGAAATAAAGAGTCTGTTTTTGATAAGGGCGCTAAGATCGAATTTAATATTAATATGACAGCCCGATATACTACAACGAGAAATGTTTCGATACTTGATATTTTTTTAATTGCTGTCTATAGTCTCTTTACTTACTTTAAACCACAAAACAAACTAAATCTAACTAAAAAAATGTACGAAAATGTTTAGAAATACATACATAAAAAAATATTCAACAAACATAATGACATTTATAATAGTGTTGTTATAATTGTTTTTCACAAGTTATACATTAATTTTTACCGGCTTAAATTCCTATCACTTACCTTTCTATCTCCTTCGCCAAATCCTTATCATTTTAGAGAATACTGGCTTTTATATTTTTCTTGACACTATATAAGCTTCTTGAGCATTTCCTGCGTTCTTCACGCCAACACCTTGAGGGGCTGATGTCGACGTATACCTGAGGTTTAAGTAAAGCATTTTCAACCTCGGAAAGGTTTGATTAGTATTTGGGGAAAGCTATGTTCCCCAATTGACAACTGTTTATTCCATACTAATTTTAAAATAGCAAAGTTACACGATAAGAAGTTTTTAGGAAAAGAGGAAAAGAAAAGTTTAACTGAATTTACTATCGAGATCACTGATTTCTTGTTTTCCCTCCAATGTTTTTAAAACCTTATATCATAGTCTCCCATCTCACACAGTTGATTGTTATGCAATAAAACACGTTCATTGTCAATTAGTACATTACATACCACGAGAGATGCATGCGAAAAGCGCTAATTGTATCTGCAATTTAACGGTACGCTATACCTCACCAATAGATGTATGCGTTTTATACCGTTTCCCAAAACGTACCACCATCAATGATCTAGAGAAGCTGTGTTTTTAAATCGACGTAATACGACGCCTTTGGTGACATCGGGTAAAGTCTAAAGAGTTAGAATACCGCACAACTATTTCTACAAAAAAAAATGAAATATAAATATCTACTTCTACCTCATACATATAAATAAAATTGAAGTGTCTGTTTGTAAAGTGAAAATAAATAAAAATGTACAAGTACATATCGTTTTATACATGATATCTATAACGAAAATGACCTTAGATTTTTTTTTATCTGTCTGTCTGTCTGTTTGTTCCGGCTAATCTCTGAAATGGCTGGACTGATTTTGACGAAACTTTTTTTTATCAGCTAGCTGATATAATAAGGAGTAACTTAAGCTATACTGGTTTTAGAAAAATGCATTTATTAAAAAAAATATTTAAAAAACTAATTAACTTTTTTGTTAAACTCCACGCGGACGAAGTCGCGGGCACAGCTAGTATTAAACTAATATCTTAACCATTTACTCATTCTTGCATGAGAAATATAAAAGATACATAAATTCGAAAGTATAACAAGGCGTACCTTCCAATTCAGAATTACAACAAGTTCATTCACATTCACATTTTAAATCCAAGAGCAATGAGTTTATTTCAAAAACATTCAAAAAATAGCTGCTATAATCTTCATCCCCTCTGTAAACAGCCACTAGACCAACTGCGCGATTTTCTAAGCAATTTATTTAAAAAAACAAATCCCTTGATTACTATTTACTAGTGAGTCAGCACTCAGGGGAGTTTCTCTATGAAACGATACGAACTTGGAATGTTCGGACCCCGTACGTAAAACTTCACTTGTGTGCCTAGATACTCTACCAAATATTATATGTATTTATTTTTCGAAATCTTATATACTTCGGTTATCGTTATGAACGTCGAACATCTGAACAATCGAAGTTCTTATCCTTTTTATAGAGTAACCCCCACAGCACTAAGCTGAACAAGAAGTTAAGCCGAGTGTACTATCAACCACGTGGAAAATTTTAAAAGCAAACACTGAACAATTTAGATTAATTAGGAAATAAATTCACTACACAAAATCACGGGCAGACTTCAATAACGAATACAAAATTAAAAAGATAAGAATAGTTGATTGTCTATTTTCTAACAGATATAAGAGGCTATGTAAAACTGTGTTGGTAAAAGATAATGATAATTTCCAATGGTTTTCTATTGTTGGTTATCAAACGCGCCGTATATCTACATGGTGAAGACTGCCGTCTGTTCATCCGAATCCGGTCAAAGCCAGTTTTTAGGTCATGTTTGAGTTGAGAGCTAATGGGAAAAGTTTTGTTTATCTGCTCGCGATAATTAAGCCTAAATATACATTACGTATCTTGCAAGTATTTTTAATAGCTGCAGTGTTTTGCCGGCGCATGCAACATGAGTAGTCCACAGCTGTATTTCCCAATCTTTTATCTATGGCTTCTTTTAAAAAACATATTGTCTTTGCAACTCTGAGTGAATCCATCAAATATAAATTAAATATTATATTATTCAGAAAACATGCATTTCACAACATATTGAAGAGCGTACATTAGGTCGAATGAATGTAATTAGTACGTATGTTCTTACGACTCGTGCTCGGCGCCAAAGAGTTGGGAACCTCCGGCCCACAGAGAAACTGTATATAATTACTTTTATAAACGGACAGTGACGGCTTTTGAAGTCTTTGATAGTTGCATATTACACCGCATGTGATGGTAACTGTAGTGCTGCTTTGATACTGTACCGACTTCCTAGGGACTATTAGTATTTTTTTTTATTACTTTGAATGGCGAAAGCATGCCTTCGCCTGATGGTAAGCGATACGACCGCTCATGGACAGTAACAATACTTGGCATTCCACTGCGCTCATCCATCATCAATGTCCAGTAGTGAATCTGGCTACAATGGGAGAAATCCTTATGTTTCATAACTCCACGGCAGCATTTACCACGTAATTATGTTAATTAATTACTACCGTCAACTAGTTTTTAAGCAAATATAATTTACACATACATACAAACGCGCAAAAAGAAATGGGGGAAAACGGACATTGCAAGTGATATTTCGAAAGGCGCTTATCTGCTAAAGGAACGAAAATCTGTGGAACGAACAAATAATATGATATATGTAAAATATGCAAATTAAAATATTATTTTTGAGAAACCAGTAAGAGTTGTCGTGCAGTATAATGATGCAAGTTAGTCCTCGCCTTAATCCACATTCATTTTTTTGATTCTTTGGATTTTTAAATTGGCCGTGGAATTTTGATTAGTCGATCCTGATTCAAGATTACCCAAGTCCTCTTTATTTAAGTCCTATATTCAACCGGTGACTGATACAGCAGCAGCGTTATCCTTATATACCAAAAGTGTCAAAGCCACGCAGTTATCAGTCATGAGTCAGCATGACTGGACATGCTCGTCCGGGGCGGTACCACTGTCTCACATGACATCGACGTGAAGCAATAGATAAGCTGTCGCAATTCATTTGGCGAGAGAGATTGCCAAATGTAAAATAACCCTTCCCTCTTGCCATCATTTTCCTTTCCCCTTCTCTCCCGTGTTTTTATGCCGACAACACATCCATGACCCAAGCATATTGAATGTTCATGGGCAGCGGTGATCGCTCAACATAAGGTGACCCTGCGAGCCCGACTGCTGTATCTATGCAATAATATTTTTATGCAATCTTACTTTATCCACATGCAATAGATCTCGCTACTCATTATCTTGGATTCAGTTTAGTCCTGGCCTGTCCCTGGATCGGTTTGTTACAATTTAGCCGTAACATTTTGGTGCAACTTTTGATTATTTTTTTGCACACTGTCCCGATATAATGACAACACTGCGGCTGATAGTAAGCGTAAATACCATCCAGGCAGAGTATCAAAGTGCATCAGACGACAGTCCCAAGACATTCGATAAAATTATGCCGGCCTGATAAGATGCCTCTTCACACTACGGCGGAAGGACCAGGATTCTAAAAAGGAGGAGAGAACATGCGTGACGGCAAACAATTCCACAGCCTGACGGTGCGGCACATATCTTGGTTCGTGCTGAAAGGTTTGGATCATCAAGCTATGACTACGCAAGCCAGCACGCGTGATTCTGGTTAGGAATGGAGAGGTGGGGATCAAGTAGAACAATTCTTCAGATCATTCACTGTGATATCCCTCCGCAGTCGTAGCGACTCTTAAGTTGCTTGTAACGTCTGCATCATTCACAATGCGGATGGACCGCCGCTGCAATCCATCCACGGCATCGAGCAGGTACTGGACGGATCCATCCCAGAGGTGCGAGCAGTATTCCATACCCTGCTGGACCTACGCTTTATACAAGCGATAAAGTTGACCGGGCGTGAAAAACCGACGCATCCTGTTCAGGATTCTAAGTCTGCGTGCTATAGCAGATATTACGCCTTCGATGTTATTCCTTGGATTGAGATCACAGCGAATATCCACACCAAGGATATTCAAATCGTTGAGAGCGTTAAGAGAAAAGCACCTTGAAGAATCGGGAAGGGAGAGAATGTGGATTTTATGCACGTGCACACCTGCTGTTCTGGGCATTGAACTCAACCATATTCCTGGAACCCCATGTAGAAATAAAATCTTCTCTATATACTACAAGGACATTTTTATTAAATTGAGAAGTATTCCAACGTACTGTTTGTAAACTACCAACATTGTACCGACTCAGATAGTGAATTATTGCCCATATAAATATTCCAGGCGATGGCCTATGTCGTAAAAAAATTGCCGACGTACTGCGCTTAAAATAACAAAATAAAACTATTTTTATAAATTATAATTTGCAGCCCGAGTCAGGAATTTGAGCCCAAAATGGCGACAGGCATCGTGAGATGGAACACACAAGGCGAAACATGGTCGTCCTATACCTTCTGGACATGAGTTTATTTATTTAAATCTTTTCTGTTATCGATCCAAACTATGTTGGCTTAGTTTGGTACGAAAACTACGAAAATCATCAAAATTTTACTTCGTTCAAGTTAACAAACAGTTCCAGACCTACCTCAAATATAGGTCGTGTAAACAAAGCCATGTGATGTTATGTAAGTGAGTGTCACCAGTCCAAACATCCTAGACCTGAATAGCACGTACCTCAACGGCCGATCGCGGCTAATGAAGATTGAGCGATCCAACGCTCTGGTTATCTTGATGCCAGTGGGCCGTATATATCGCGACGTCGATAAACAAACGCCGCTTGCTTTTTATCAGTTTTCGTATGCTGGTAGAATTGGCATGCATCTGAATATTTGAACTTGAATACTAACCCATGCAATTATCGTAATCCAGAATCCAGATTTGAGATTGGTGATCAGGACTTATCTGTGCAAATCTGTTTCAATGGACCTGGTGGCCTATTCCTGCCGACTTGGGCTAAGTCAGTAATCATTAAAATACCATGTATGCAACCCTTACAATATTAGGTGTATTGATATATACTTATGGAAGTAGATAAGGAGGAGGGTGTTAAAAGGATAAAAAATAAATAAAAATCGAAATGTTTTACTCGCTTTTTATACTCAACAATCATCCATATTTCTGAATGGAAAATAACATCCAAGGCAGGACATCCCACATTCGCCTGTATATAAAAAAAATAACATCGTCAAGCTTACTGTTAAGATTAACAGGTTAATTTGTAGAGAATCTTCTTGAGGAACCTTTTAAAGGCAAGCAGCAAAAATACAATCATAAATCTCACAACTAAAAATCATCGGTGATTCAGAAATTGACTAAACAAAAACTGAGTACATGTAACCTACAAGATTATTTATAAAAAGGAAAAACATAAACAAAACTCACTTTCAAAAAACTTTAGATCACAGAGGTGGGATATACAGCAGTATATATATGGTTTCAATCAGGCTGCCTTAATATTGTTTAGTCTACCTGGATTGCACTAGACATATAATCAGTTGTGTGAGGGACGATAGTTACTTAACAGGCCTTACTTGAATAAAAAAACTAATTGTTTCTCCCACATTTTCCTCTTAATGCTGTAAAGTTAAGCTTCCGAAATAACAGACAACATCTGAATACTTAAAATCAAATAATACCTACCTTCTATAGCTCTAAAGTATAAGTCGTAAATTAATAAAACACTCAATGTAATCCAGATAAGAGATTCTCATGAATCCCTTTAGATGCAGACAGCTCAGCGCTCACGCAACGTACAAATTGTTAGCTCGAATGAAACTCTGATCTCAGATATATCAATCACGTAAAGGAAACTTCGCTGATTGCCTCGGGTCATTAACAATTTAACTTCATCATGCAATTGCTCAAACTTTACACGTTAATTTTCTTTCGTGTTTCTGCGTGGTGTAAATTTAAATATCTCAAAATAACCAAATATTCTTGTTTGACTTATATGTATAACATTCATTAGACTTCAATTCGAAGATATGACTCGCTTTTCAATAATAGAAACTATAAAAATATTCTTGCATAATGCATTATATTAATAATTTTGAGATTGTAAAATAATCTGACTGTCCCAAAAGCACTTTTTTCAAATCCGGTGTCTCGTTAAATATTCGTTACAATTCACTTTTAAATAAATAAAACCATCCAACGGTTACTTACATAGTCCTGACCCCACACAAATCAGTATCAGAAAACTACGTGAAACTTTTCAGTCTCATATACACCCAGAGTCCAGACCCTTAACAAATATTTGTAGTGAATTATTGTGTTTTTTATGTGTGCCGTAAAGATTATTTTTTTAATTTTCTGTCCATAAAGTATTAATTTCAAGGAACAAATAATGTTGTTTTAAGATGAAATCAAACTATAGTTCAGTCTTACGCATAGAGTAAAGAAGCGGCCATAAATACTAGAGAAACGCGTCTTAGACCGATCTGAACCATGGAGTATTTTGCTGTGTGCATATTGTCTAATACAAATAGCCTTTATTTGTGATAATTTTTCATTTCATTACAATTTACTATATAATTTGAATACTTAGCAGCTTAGTTTTACATTTTTTATTAATTTATATTATGAGTTTTCATGTCATGCATTAAATTATATTATCTGTATTTGATACCGGCAATGTTTTTCATTTATCTTTGAATTGTTTTTATGTACTGCACCTTATTAAGGTCTATTTGTAATTATTTATTTATGATTGTATTATGTGGGGATAAACTGTGACATAATTCTGGTGATTCAATTTCCCATAAATTCTTCAAAAGTTGTTGAATAACCAATCGTGAGAGGTCCGCTAATGTAAGATAATTTTCTTCGCAATTCTTTATCATTGTGTAATTTAATTACTTTAAAAATACTTTGAATTAAATCTTTGAAGTTGAGCTAGTACTAAAGTTAGATCAATCAACATTCTATGGTTAGCTGTGTCCAGTACCTGATAATTGGTAGTACTTAATGAATGTACGTTCATTTATTTGCCATATAGTTCTGACTTTTGACTTATTTTTTTGGCTTGCTACTTGCAGGCGCCCTATGGATATCATTAACAAATAACCATAGTAGCTATGGGAAAGTTATTTATTATTACAAATCAATCGAAATTACTGGTATTATGTGATAAAACACACCTAAAACAAAAAATGACCCGACAAACATTCTTAAACAATAAAATAAGTAGGTATGTTTCAATATTTGTTTTACAACATAATATATGACTCGGACTAATAAAAAATACATGTGCGAGTGTTCTGTAAATGACGGTTTGCTTATTAAGCCGCATATAAAACTCATATTCTATACATATATAAGCAGTTAGCAATAGCAGTTATGAATAACATGCTATGTTTTGGAAATGCACAAGCAGGTGCAGTTATTTTGAGATAGCAATTAGTGTCCTTACTACTACAAAGAATAGGTTTTTAAAGAAATAGTTTACTAACATTGATATACAAAAAAAAACCTTTACTAAAAAATAATTGACGCATTTTAAGCTAAGTTTGCGTGGTAACAATACTCGGTGGACTGTTGCAAATATTTATTTATACTGATAACTGAACCGCGAAGGTTGCAGTATTTAAAAAATAGATCACAGTAAATATGCATTCCTGTATCCGTTCATTGACGGATGTTATTCCTTATCGACTTATTGCATGGATTGTGCACAATACATGACATGTAAACTTTTTTTTCGCTACCCTGATTGTCGCATGATTCATGTTGGTATTGACAAACTACACCTAACAATAACAGAGTTAGTCATGCTAATTAAATCAAATAAATCAATTGGTCTAGTAGCAGGAAGGGGCTTTAAAGTTTTTGTTTCTGGATATTATGTAGATATCGAACAAATATTTCGTAAGCGATTATTAAATACTGGCAACTAGTCACTCAGGACACAACACACACTCAGCAAAACAACCTCGAAATGTAAATGAAAATTGTGTCAAACAAAAGCCAGAATGAAACAAAAGATCCAGCCATTTGTTTAAAAATTTAATTTCAAAAGAAATATCAAAATCCGTATCTACAAAACTGTTATAAGACCAATTCTAATGAGCAAAATAAGCTCCTTGTAGCAGAACGCAAAGTCCTACGTAAAATCCTAGGACCAGTTAGGAAAGAAGATAGTACATGACGAATAAGGAAAAATTCGGAACTAGAAGATCTACTGGCACTTCCTAACAGCATCGGAGAGATAAAGGCTCATCGTTTGCGCTGGCTTGTCATCGTTTGTGACGGCCGGTGGGACAGCCTAGGTATCGCTGGAGCGATACCGTGGACGGTGGCCTGCGCCTACTTCGAGTCAATAATTGGCGAGAGTTGGCGGAGAATAGAGATGGCTGGAGAGCTATCGTTTCGGAGGCTAAGACCCACTTCGGGTCACTGAGCCAGCGAAGTTTGTTATAGTTCCAGCCATTTCTGTCTCAGAAGATAACATCATCCTTGTTGTTTGGTTGAACAGCATACCTTAAGCATTTTTGTTAATATACAGGCAATTTTTTTACATGGGCATGGTTGGCCAAATCCATGATACCACGATTTTGATGAAACGTAAGCTGCATACTAGATTTTTGGGTAATCAATATACTCAGCAAGAAATCGAACTCGACATTTAAAAAAGACACACGCTGTATTGTGACACCATTCGATAAGTTTTTAGATATTGAGTTGTTTCATTTAAATTTTAATCAATATTAAAATAACAGGGCGGTGGGAAAAAATGTTTTAAAGCTAATAAAATGAAATTACAGCACATGTATGTATTATACATACAACTTAATAGCTGACGCCATGAGGTAGTTAATTACTAAACTAAATTCAAATGTACTTCTACACTAGAATATAATACAAATTAAAGTAACCATTAATGTCCAAATACATATTTACATGCAATTCAGACTGGTTTGAGCGTGTTGATCTCGTTGCCTCTGTAGGAGTAGGCCTTGAAGTTGTCGATCTTTTTGCCGTCGATGTAGAGGTACTGCTTGAAGCAGGCGTCGCAGAAGAAGGCGGGGTCGAAGGGCACGCGCGCGCATCCCACCACCACCCACTTGGCGCCGAACTCCGCGCACGTGGTGCAGTACACGGTCTGGTGCTGCGACACGGCGCTGTGCCGCGGGAACACGCGCGCATGCGCCGGGTCCGCCGCGCCCACCAGCCGCACCTCCGAGAACGTCAGCACGTGCTCGCAGTTGCCTTGGTGCACGTACACCTGCACACCACACCCACACACAATCCCCAAACCGTTAACTTTTTACTGACTCGTGACGGCAAGCAATTTCACAGCCTGACGGTGGGGCTCATAAAAGAATTTTCAAGCCTTTTGGCTCGTACCGAGGTTGGACCATCAAGCTATGGCTTCGCAAAATAGCATGCGAGGTTCTGGTTAGGAATAGAGAGGGGATCAAGTAGAACAATTCTTCAGATCATAATCAGGGTGGGCGACAGCACCGAGCCCTGAGGAACTCCGGCATTTACCGACATGAGCGCCGAAGCGTGTCCGTCGACGACGACACGTATTCTACGCCGATGCAGAAAGCCGGAAATCCACGAACACAGGTTGTCGGCCGGACCATATGCCAGAAGTTTGGAGAGAAGGCCACGATGCCAGATCCTGTCAAACGCCTTAGCTATGTCGAGGCTCACAGCTAGAGCTTCGCCACGCCGGTCAATTGCCTCACCCCAGCGATGCAAGACAAACGCTAGAAGATCACCCGTGGATCGATTTTGACGGAATCCGTATTGTCTGTCACTATACTGTTTCCATTCGTTTATTTTATTTTTGACAGTTCACGCCTATAAAGTACGACATTACAGTAGAACAATATTTTGAAATAAAAGTAGATACTTTCTTGACGGGTAACGCCCACTTAGAGTTGTGCCATTCGTAACGAATGACCACAGATAACAAAAACGATTTTGAATAGAATCAATCAATCGGAATCATTTGAAATAAAATTACATTAAAATGGTAATGAAAACAGTTAAACGTAATATAGTACCCAATATTAGGATCGAATGTATTTGCTGCAAATTAATTAATATGAATAAAGGTATACGTATTGAAGTGACTTTTAATAAGAGTTTAATTTAAAATAATTACAATGATTACAACGAAAATAAATGTTTAATACCTACTTGTAATAAACAGTTAAACCATGTTGGAATTCATAGTACTTTAAGGATTAAATAATTAAAACAACTAAAAGGTAATTTGTTAATATTTTTATTTATAAACAATCGTCTGTTTCGTCGGAATCGGCGTCGTCGTCACTCGTATCCCCAGTAACACTAATTATTAATGAGTGCATGGGTAAGTTGTCAAATGCGACATCGCGATCCCAATCAGACATTATTTCTTTCTTCGTCTTATCTACGACACTCGCCCAGTTATGAGGCGTCACATTTTCACACGCATTTTTAAGCAACTCCAGCATTTTGTTTGCGGTGAAAGGAGGAGTTGTATTTATTCTCGCAGCATATCCTTTCACTTGCGCCCATATTAGCTCTATGGCATTATACTGGCAATGATATGGAGGAATTCTAAGGACGGTGTGCCCATGTTCTGCAGCCATTTCATCTATAACGTATCGTTTAGGCTGCTTCCTCATTTTTAATATTTTAAGTAACTCTACTTTTAATAGGGACTCGTACACCTCCTCGCCATTGTTACGGAGCCAGTTTATTATTTCATTTTTTTTACTGGCTTGCGTTGGCATTTTGTTAATTTGCCGAGAGTGATAGGACGCATTATCTATAAATATTGTTGATGGCTGTTCGAGTGACAATAACATTTCCCGAAATCATTTTTCATATACTTCGGAATTCATTTCTTCGTGGTAATCCCCTGTTTTCTTTGATTTAAAAGCTAACATAGCATCTTGCACAAATCCTTTTGCGGTTCCTGCATGACAAATTATAATTCTTTCACCTTTTCCCATTGGCACTGCGGTCGAGGAGCTAGCAGTGTTGTCAGTCCAAGTTTTTGATACCGTGTGATTCGCATTGAGCCAAGTTTCATCGGTGAAAACAACATTCGACCAGTCTTCTATTTTTTTAGCTTGTCTTAAAAATTCGCATCGATACAAAGCAACATCATTGCGTTCCATCAATATTTTTCTTTTGTCACATTTTTTGTATTGGAATCCAATCCTATTCAATACCTTCGCCAAAGAAGACTTTTGACCACGGAACAAGCCACTAGTTTTCAGAGATTGTACTAGGTTATGTAAAGTAGGAATCTCTTTTCTTTGGTAATAATCGTATATATGACGACGAATAGCATCACCATCAAAACTGTCAATTGCTGTCACTTTAAAGGGCTGACGTTTTTTCTTAGGTGTAGATGGCTTGTTTTGTTCCATGCCACTACTGCCGTAGCCTTCTTTAATTATTTTTGAAACTGTTGGAGCAGTAATACCTAATGCTGCTGAAACACGGTCTCTGATTTGAGTCACTGGTATAAGAGGTCCACCATTACGGCTTTCCCTTTCAAAGTACTCATGAAGTCGCAACACAAACTCCCTTGTTTGTCCTTTAAGCACCTTTCCTTTAGGCATTTTGAAAGTGATGAAGGCAGGTACGATGTTCTCAATTCAACCAAATGTAGGAATTCACGGGTAAAACAATACGGAGGAATATAAATACTCAACTCGACGTATGAAAAATGTGAATTAAAATTCAGCGAACGGAAAACACTAGCACGGGCGCGGGCGTCTCGTTGTGAGTGACCACAAAATGGCGGCGCGCGTCACCTGTCTGCCCAGTGTTGCCGTTTCACAATTTGTTTTTAACAACATTACTATTGCCGACGGAAGTGATAAGAATATTAACTTAACATGAGTAAATGGTTTATTTTAATATAATTATTAAATCAAGTAACTTAAATATCCCTGAAGTTTTATAAAACAATGCATGGAGCAAAAAATAAAATATGTATTAAATCGATTAAAACTTGTTCAAAAATAAAATCGTTTGTTATAAAATAAAGTCGGTTTTACGGGCGAAGATTTTACGTGACAACGTCTTTTTCTCGGTAGAATATTTATTGATATGAATATAATTAAATTGAGTGGGAGAGAGACGCAAGGCATTCGGCGGGCCTCTCTCTCGTTCGGTGACTCATCGTAACGTTACCGGGCGTTACACTTTTTCATAAGTGACTCCCAGCCGCAACCTAATTTAAGACGTTGTCACGTCAAAAAAGACGGGTTGCACTCCGGGAGTGCCGGCAGAAGTGAAAACTTGATTATTAACGTTGAGCATGTTTGATATTTTGGAATGGTTAGGGAATAATTTTGCACCAATTGCTTTATCAGTATAAAAGTACTATCATTTATGTGGTAGAATACAATATTCATTTATTGCGCTATCGTACACAAACATGACAATTTATATTACATTAAAAATTTAACACTTTAAAACTATTACAATTATTTTACATTAAAAAGTTTATCTCTCCGAAAAATCAACTTTCATCCATAATTTCAACGACTTTTTCACCATCATCATTACCAGAACTATCATCGCCAATCTCTAAAACTGATACGATAGGTTTATGGTAGCTGAAGTAAGAAACGAACAGTTTTGATTCGAACCTATTTAAATGTCTAATAAAGACCGCATCAATAGTAGTTTTGTATTTCGTTGTGCTAAGATTGCGATCATTCGACATAGTTAAACCTAATTCATTATTTAAAAATTCAATTAATAGTTGATTTTTATCGTCTGCGAAGTTTATGTTGAAATCTCCACTCAAAATCATTGGCAATTCATCAAAGCTTTATAAACTGACAGCTAACTGACAGCTGTCTACTCTCCATCCGTCTTACGCTTTTTCGATCAGGTCACGTGTCCTGACGCGAGTTTAAGATTTTATACCCATTTCAGAAAAAGTGTTCAACGCCGCTAAAGAAGTTTTCACTTCAAAAATACCGGGGGAAGACCGTGGGTACAGATTGCAAATTACATATAATTTTAGACTGCTGCCCCAGCCTGATCCCATAGTAAAAATAAGAAAAATCGTATTTTGCCTGCTCTCGATTGTCGAGCTCGTCAAGACGATTCCTCTGACTCCAAACACGGGGGGTTTACTTTAAGAAATGACGGAGTTATGCCTGGACAAATATTTTAGGGGAGAGAGGGAGGAATTTGGGGATTTGGTTGGGGCCAATCTGTAGAGCTCACCAAGACGGTTCCGAGGATACCAAACTCGGTGGGTCTACGATCTATATTGGCCGAGATAGGATTGGGGGGGTGAGGTAAATTTTCGGGGTGGGGGTAAGGGAGGGGGGGAGAGGAAGGTTTCGTGGGGAGGCTAACTTAAATTAATTTTTTGGAGGTAAAATATTTTTTTTGGGGGGGGGGGTAATTTTTTGCGTAATTTGGGATTTCTGGCGGGGTCAATTTGTAGCCCTCACCAAGACGGTTCCGAGGATACCAAACTCGGTGGGTCTACGACCTATGTTGGCCGAGATAGGATTGGGGGGGGTGAGGTAAATTTTCGAGGTGGGGGTAGGGGAGGGGGGGGGTAGGTTTCGTGGGTAGGCTAATAGGCACTATTTCGGAATAAGGGTGGGGGAAGGCAGGGTGGGGGGGCTATGGGACAATTTTGGAAAAAGTGGGTGAAACTGAAAATTTCTCGGTAGAATATTTATTGATATGAATATAATTAAATTGAGTGGGAGAGAGACGCAAGGCATTCGGCGGGCCTCTCTCTCGTTCGGTGACTCATCGTAACGTTACCGGGCGTTACACTTTTTCATAAGTGACTCCCAGCCGCAACCTAATTTAAGACGTTGTCACGTCAAAATTGATTCGATAACGCATCAGGCCATCACTATTTGATTCAGTACTCGATGTGTCAAAAATAAAATAAACGAATGGAAACAGTATAATCAACAAGTGATCCTCCAGGTAGCAGATCAATTGAGCGTGTGTGATCCGCTTCATGACCTTACACATCACTGAGGTGAGAGCGCTATCGCTACCGCCCTATGTTGGTAATGTTTATAGTCTGACCGATCACCCTTTTTGGGGATCGGTTGCACATTGGCCTCAGTCCAAGATTCAGGCACAACTCTTGTGTGGTAGAATGCTCGGTACAGGCGCGTCAGTGCAGGACACAACTCTGCTGCACAAGTTCTTAAAACCACCGCTGGTATACCATCCGGACCACTGGCTTTCCGCACATCGAGAGGCTCACACTGCCTATTGCGAATATACGAAAAATGCTCATAAAACATTGATAAATACTAGAGAAAGTAGGTAAACAATGTGTTTTACGTGCAAGCACAATTTCGCACTTCGCACAGTCAACGGTCGACAAACCAAAAATATCACAGAAAAAGAGCTAACGTTTCTCATATCAAGAAAGTCAGTGTCAAAATGAATAAAGTATTTTAATAATTGATAACATTAACTACATAACACTAGCTACCACTTGCAAAAATGATGTCCAAACTCACATCAGGGTATCCCAACTTGACAACAATATCTTCAACATTGACGGCGCTCATGTCCTTCATGGGGAATTGTCCCATGCCTCGGTTGGCGGCCCACTCGCGGATGATGAGGCTGTGGTCCTTGCAGCCCTTGCGCATGTCCACGTAGAACACGTTGTTTATGAACAAGAAACCTGACGGAAACGCCTCCTACAAAGTTCCGTTTAAATTAAAATAATTGATAATGAGTTTAAGAATAGAAAATGGAGTGAAATACATTCATTTTATTGTTAAAAAGCTAGGGTGCTTGGGGATAAGCAATTGTTGGAAGCACCCCAGGCTTTGTAGCAATAAAATGTATTTCAAGAGACTTAACTCTTAAATAAATAAATAAATAAATAAACTCTTATTAAAGCGTGTATTTTTGGTTTTTAAACTATTTCTTAATTGTTTTGACTAAAACATCTATCTACGGCTATCTTATCAAAGGAAGATAGGTGCGCGTAAATTACTCAATCATTTTTTTTTTCAGAAAAATTACTTAAGTTTCTATAAGGTAATGTCATATCATTTTTCAATTCTTGTATTGTCATCGGTCCTCGAAAAATCTACAAAGTTTGAATTGAAATTTGACCGTTTAAAGTTTGTCAAAATCGCGCCCAAGGGAGTCGGTTATAAACAAATATACAAACAAACATACAAGTGAAGCTTATTTAAACGTATTAGCTTATTTATACGTACGTAACGTAACGTAAAAAAATTAGGAACCTTGCCGGAATATGAGTAACCTACGAGTCTCTATAATTATCCGTGGTTCATAATATGCTTAGAATTATAGTCGAAAATCCACAATATTTAGTTAAATAAATTTTGCAATAAGAGGTTTCGTGACTTCAGTGAACCGAATCTATCTATACCTTTCTAATATTAGTAATTTTACACGACGCGTGTTAGTTGAATTGTTAATCGTATTAGTTTACTGAAATAAAAGATTACCTCCCTCAAGAGCTTTAATTTACCCACCCTCACACTATGCGCCTACTGCGTATGCGCAGTGTGGCTCCCGAGGAGGTGAGGACTGGGGGCCGCCTCGGTCCCGTGGTATACGCGGGGCGGGGGTGTCGTTGAACAAAACCGTCCGCAATAACGCCTCGGGAGTCCTTAAGAATAGGTGCATAATGTGAGTGGTTGCGCTATAAGCCCCACATGAATGTATTACTTGTAAGCACAATGTGACATGAAAATGTTATGTTTTAAGTAAATAAAGATTATGGCGGGAGCTGAAAGGTGAGGGGTTAGGGGGTGAGCATGGAGCAGGCAAAATGGTATAAAAGGAGGGCGGTTTTGACGAATCGGCAGCTTCGCTCCGGGCTGCACCAGAAGACGGTTTTCCAAAGGAAAACAAGAAACGAACCGCTACTCCACGCTCGCCCGCTCCCCGCTCGCTCGCCCGCAGGCCAATCAGCCGTTAGAAAGCCGTTTGAATTTGAACCAAAATCCCTGGGACACGCAAAGTATTGTATAGTATTGACTCGATTGTTTGTTTGTATTGAATAGGCTCTGGAACTCCTGAGCTGATCTGATAAATTATTTCCCCATTAGAATACTACATTATCATTATCCTTGATGAGTACGGCGATAGATTTTTTTTCAAAAACATAACATGTTTGAAACTGTTTGTAGTTTGTTGTATTTCTTAATCTATAAAATTGAAAGCAATGTCGGGATATTTTTAGAAATGCCCACCGCCATAAAGAAATTACTAACTACTAGACATATTGAGACGTAACTACTGGAAATATTGAGACGTAACTGCTGGACATATTGAGACGTAACTACTGGATATATTGAGACGTAACTACTGGACATATTGAGACGTAACTACTGGACATATTGAGACTTAACTACTGGACATATTGAGACGTAACTACTGGACATATTGAGACGTAACTGCTGGACATATTGAGACGTAACTACTGGACATATTGAGACGTAACTACTGGACATATTGAGACGTAACCACTGGACATATTGAGACGTAACTACTGGACATATTGAGACGTAACTACTGGACATATTGAGACGTAACTACTGGACATATTGAGACTTAACTACTGGACATATTAAGACGTAACTACTGGACATATTGAGACGTAACTAATGGACATATTGAGACTTAACTACTGAACATATTGAGACGTAACTACTGGACATATTGAGACTTAACTACTGGACATATTGAGACGTAACTACTGGACATATTGAGACGTAACTACTGGACATATTGAGACGTAACTACTGGACATATTGAGACGTAACTACTGGACATATTGAGACGTAACTACTGGATATATTAAGACGTAACTACTGGACATATTGAGACGTAACTACTGGACATATTGAGACGTAACCAATGGACATATTGAGACTTAACTACTGGATATATTAAGACGTAACTACTGGACATATTGAGACGTAACTACTGGACATATTGAGACGTAACCACTGGACATATTGAGACGTAACTACTGGACATATTGAGACGTAACTACTGGACATATTAAGATGTAACTACTGGACATATTGAGACGTAACTACTGGACATATTGAGACTTAACTACTGAACATATTGAGACGTAACTACTGAACATATTGAGACGTAACTACTGGACATATTGAGACGTAACTACTGGACATATTGAGACGTAACTACTGGACATATTTAGACGTAACTACTGGACATATTGAGACGTAACTACTGGACATATTTAGACGTAACCACTGGACATATTGAGACTTAACATCTCATAGATGGCGAGCGCAGTGGAATGCCAAGCATTGTTTTGTAATTCAAGCTGTTGTTTGATTCCGCTACTGTTTATGAGCGGTCCTATGGCTTACCATCAAGTGAACGGCATGCTCGTCTCGCCATTCATTGCAATGGTTACATGTATGTATGTAAGAAGGTAGATATGTCCTATAGGTATGTCAAGCTGCCTGTAGTATATGCAGTACCTTGGCGGTGGTGGGCGATTGCACGTCCGGCTGTTCGGACACGTCGACGCGCATGTCCACGTCGTTGTTGCACACGATGCGGTCGCGCAGCGCCGACAGCGGCTGCCGGCCCGCCAGCACCACGTCGCAGCTGAACACTGAGTGCCGGCTGCGAGTCTGCAACACACAAGGCCGGGTACAGGTTCACAAAATTATTCATTTATTAATTATCTTCTTGATAAAGAAAGAAAGAAAAAAAACTCATTTATTAGTACAATATGATGACGCACAAACTCGTTTAACATATATTCATATATCTAACTTACAACAAAAAGAAAATAAAAAAACACATATAAGTGCAATTAATTATTTGTATGTCGATAAATAAAATAAAAATGTGTGTGTGTTCACAAATCACGGCTGTAACAAACTTTAAAGTTATTATTACGAATTGGAGTATTGAAATCGCACCCAGTGTTCTGACATGAACTATATGACCCCCCTGGCGTAAAAGCTGGATCCGCCCTTGCCCCACAATACTACTGCTGCCACCTCCAGTCTCACAGCCCGCACACAACAATAACATGCATTTTACTCCTTTTTCTAATCTTAAACTCATTATCAATTATTTTTTACTTTTTAATTGGATCGTTTATAACAGTGTGTTTTTTTAGCTTTTTTAAACTATAATTTAATTGCTTGCACTAAAAACATCCATCTACGGTTGTATTTTCAGAGGAAGAGAGCGGCGTACAAATTATCCACTTTTTTGTTCAATATAGTAATTTTTTTTAAATTAATGTATTGTCATCGGTCCTGGATAAATATGCATAATTTCGAGTCAATCCGACGTTTTGGAGTGCTCGAAAATCCACAAGCTAATAAAAGCGTATTAAAGAATCAAATATATATTATGTGATAATTACTTTTTTTTTTATAAATCCGCTTCTTATTTTGGCCGATTGTTTTGTAATGATATTGAAAATGATATTATTGATATAAAATTTTTCATAATCAGCCCGGAGTCAGGAATTCGTGCCCCATGAGGCGATAGGCTCGCTAAGCCGGAACATACAAGGTGAAATACGGGTGGCTTGGCAACTTTGCCTACCCCTTCTGGGATAAGGATAGCCGTGAGTTCGTCTACGTATGTATATTCTACGTATTAATTTATTATAGTGGATTACATGGTGTTCAAATTCAGACTACAGTGGATTGTACGAAGTACTACATACATAACATGTACGTACATAAACTCACACATGCATCCCCTCTGAGACGTATTATTATTACGATGATGAGCAGCATAATTTAATTTGAGCACTGATTATGTTTTGTTAATAATTGATTTACAACTTATAGTAATAAAAATGTAATTCCAACTAAAGATTTTACTTAACCGATGTACGAGATGCACACAAATTCACAAAAAGATAAAAACACAAGAAGACATACATGAAGCTCCGTGGGGTTTGCTCCTAGATATATCATCATTATCAGTGCTAGCCGCTGTGCCAAAGGTGATTATATGAAATGGATGAAATTACAGATTCATTAGTTTAGTCTTACGTCTTTATGTATGTATGTTTTAACATTGCCTGTCATCAATAAAATAAAGTAGTAGGCATATAATATTACATTCATGTTTTATAACACTACACAGAAGATAAGAGTAAAATAACAAATATTATATTTTAATTTATTTATATGTGGGTATGTAAATTAGTATGTCAGATTATATGGTTTTCAAATTCAGAGTAGATATATGAGATTTGTGTGCAGTATTGTATGAAATGCTACATACACACGGACACAAATCGCCTCGTTGAAAATCGAATATAACTTTGCCCGACCCGGGCTTCGAACCGACACCACAGCTTGACAATAATAGCGACTTGCTTCAATAAAGCCACATGAAACACGAATTATGTTTTTAGTTTACCACAATTTTGACAAAGACACAGATTGATATCAGTCATGACTTATTTATAAAAATAAAATACAGTGAGATGAATAATAGTAGTGCGTGGTGGCCTGTTGGTAAACGGTCTAAACGCGGCTGCCTACATGTTCCCGGTGGTCGCGGGTTCGAATCCCAGGGCACACCTCTGACTTTTCGGAGTCATGTGTGTACTGATAGTCAATCACCACGCACTAAAACGGTGAAGGAAAACATCGTGAGGAAACCTGCATACCATAGCGATTCATAAGAATTTCTATGGTATGTAAGTCTGCCAACCCGCACTAGGCCAGCGTGGTGGACTAAATGGCCTAACCACTCTCAATCGTATTCTCGATTGTAGAGTAGGCCCGTGCCCTGCAGTGGGACGTATATGGGCTGATACAGAGATGAATAATAATAATAAAACTATCAATATTAATGTCACAACTTAGACTACATAAAAAAGTAATAAAACAAAACGCGTAAGCGCTATGAAATGTACGGCGCTTTAACCTTACGGTTGCGAAAATCTACACCCTGAATCTGGTCTAGCGCTGCATGCTTCGATCAAATAAACTCTAGATACAACATGAACGCTTAGAAAATGGCACCGAAAAAGAGTTGCTTGTGGGTTGTTACAATGCCTAAATGCTCTGTGAAAAAGCGGAAAAACAACACGCTTACAAAGCTTAAAATACATGGGATTTTATATTTTCATTTTTTTAATCCTTGTATTTGCTTTCTACATTAATAAATATGCGAAATTGCGTACCAATAATTAAATATTAAAAAATTAGCAAACTAAAATTAACACTGAGTGCTTCGCAGTTGTCCCTTTCTATTCGCTTGATTATACAAAGACGAATAGTATCATGATTTGAAACAGAAATAAATGAAATCGATTTTTTTTTTCTATTACTAGTACTAAGTATACTTATAATTAACATCAGAAACATGATTACAGATTTCCACAAAGTGCAAAAGAAAGGGATAAGTGGCGTGAAATTATTTCGCAAGAGGCGAACAAAATAGTAAAACATTCCATATTTCTACCCACTAAATATTCATACAACATATTTTACATCATATAAGGTCTGGTAAATTAAGGGGCACACCTAGTGTAATGGCCTAAAAAAAAGGTGATTTTTGGGAATTTTTATTAAAAAAAGTACTTTATATATTATTTCAAAATTTTAAGAATATATTTATACATGTATCAAGAATATACAGTGAAATTTTTGAAGAAAAAAATTAAATATTTTTTAAGTTATAGTCGATCTCCAACGGCGCGAAAAAAAAAGGTCCTTCACTGCTGCAGTGATTCCGGCCTTCTCTGTGGATGAAATCTAAAAAAAATAAATTCTCGTTAAACTAGATAATATTATCTGTACAATGACCTACGATAAAAAAAATAAATCAAAAATTGACAATATGGCGACGTTTTAAAAAAAATAGTCGAATTTTACCCAACATTTTGGTCGTTTTTGGCCTGCCAAAATTCGATTTTTTGATCAGATCAAAAATCGATAGGTCATTGTACGGAGAACTATATATAGAACATGTAAAAAAAAATCGATAGTGATCGGATCATTTGTTTTTGAGTAATCACTGCAGCAAATTCGGAAAATGCTGTTTCGAGAAAAACGCGTTTAAAGATAAAATGATCGTTTTCACTGTTATAAGTGGTTTAAAATCATACTTACAGCTAATCTGCTATTCCAGGACCATATAATTCACCTTCCTCTTCCTCGAAAAGGGCTTGTTCAGCTGAAGAAGCTTTTCTTCGAGATGATCGACCTTCTTTTGAAGATGGCGATGATCAGCGATTCGTACTCTCGTCTCGTCCTTAAGAGCCGCAAAATCTCTTGCTGCAGGTCCAACTATCACTCCCATTACATTGAATATCTTCAAAATTGACGAATAACCGTCATTAAATATTGCAGTTGCAAAATTATTTGACAATTCAATAGTTTTGAAGCCATTATGAAGATGTGTCTGGCTCCGAAAATATTTTACGTGGCAGTGAACGAAAAACATCTAGAAATTTCTAGAAATTATTATAATGATATATTTTAGTATACCTGACCAACAATAGAAACCTGAATCGTGTTATAGGGGCTGGAAGGGACAGTAGACTCTGAACAATACGTCAGGTACGTCTCGTAGCTAATGAGACTCTCTAGCTGCCGAGCGGCTGCTCTTTAAATTGCTATAACTCAAAAACTATTTGAGATATCGATTTAAAATTTTAATATGTTATTTTTAAAGGTGTAATCTACCGAAATATGAAAAAAACAAGAGATCGATTTTTTTGAAATTTCACACTAGGTGTGCCCCTTAAAAGAAAAATATGTTATCATTCCACTCCATTGCACCTCTATACTCGGCTGTCCAACTAGTTATAAAATTTTATTACTTTCGAGAGCGTCGCAGACCTAAGGACGGATCCAGGTTTTTCGCCAGGGGGGGGGTCAAATAATAGTTCATGCCAGATTCTACGCCAGGGGGGGGGCATATAGTTTATGTCAGAACCCTAGGTCCGATTTCAATACTACAATTCATAATAATGACTTTTTAAAGTTTGTGACAGGCGTGATTTGTGAACACACACATACTTTTTTACTTTATTTAGCGACATAAAAATAATTTAATGTGCTTCTAAATTTTATCAACTCGATAATTAATACATTTTGTCAATCTGGGGCCAGCCCAGGGGGGGGGTCATGACCCCCATGACCTCCCACCTGAATTCGCCCTTGCGCAGACCTTTAGACAATATTATGTGAAAAGCTACTTTACACTCCAGAAATATGGTGTAATTTATGTTAATTTAATTGGAATGTGTGATCTTTTTATTTACTTTTTTGTTTCAATGCATCGGTGCCACTTTTTAAAAGAACTTTTACAGGGAACTTTGTATCTAGTGTGCATTTGATCGAAGTTCACGAATAAGGTGGAATTTGTGTTAATTTAACCGGAAATTGTGATCTTTTTGTTAACTTTTTTTGTTTCATTGCATCGGTGCCTCTTTTGAAAAGAACATTTGTACTGTTGTTTCGGATTGAAGGACATTGTAGCCCGAGTTGGCTACTGGACTTATTCAGACTTAGATCTTGTGTCTCAGGATGGCAAGCGCAGTGGAATTTTGCTACTGTTTATGTACGGTCGTATCGCTTACCATAAGGCGAACGACTTGCTCGCCTCGCCATTCATTTTTTACACGTCATTTTTTATACGTGTATTATCTTTTTGTAAAATCAAGAACATTGGTAAAATCATTGTTAATGCAATTCTTAAGCGTCTATAAATTTCATTTATACAAATATTAATAATTAATTTTCTAAGTAATTTTGGTGCCTAGCTCACGGCGAACCTAAGCCTGAATTACGAAAACACATTTTTCGTAAAACTCTATTGATATTTGCTTTAATTTTATTGGAGAGGCGTCATGTCGTTTCAATGTTGCCATTTTTAAAATATATGCTTGACTGGCTTTCTTGCATTATATTTCTCAGATATAAATATAAAAAAATAGTGCAGAGAAGTGAGAACAGCAAAATAATCACTAATTAATTAATTAAGGAATAACAATTTGCTTCTGTCGCCCGAAAGCGCTATTGTGCAAATAATAATGTATAGTTGTCCCGTCTTTCCTTTTTATTTCATTGCACATTATATTACTATTAGATTAATAATTACTCGATGTTTAAATTGCGTGTAAAATATATTTTTTTTTACTTTTATGTGTGGGTCATAACTTTGCCTCACGGCAATATAAATGGAACAAAATACCATTAACTACCCACAGAGTTTGACAAGATATAGAAAATCTGTAAAACTTTAAAGTGAAATATCTTTTTCCTAGGCTTGCTACAATATTAAATCTTAAGAAATAATTGTTAAGGAATCCGAAATCTATATTTTAAAATATTTTTCATCTCAATACACACAAAAAAAAAATACAACAAAAAAATGTATGGAGGATTATCATTGTTCTTTGTGTGAACCTCGTAGAAGGGTGACAGAAATAATCACATACATGAGTGCGAGGTGTGAAAAATAAGATTAATTTACAAAAAGATTAAGTTTAAATCTTTATTTGAAACTAGCTGTGCCCGCGACTTCGTCCGCGTGGAATTTAACAAAAACTTTTCAGAGATTAGCCGGAACAAACAGACAGAGACAGACAAAAAAATCTATGGTCATTTTCGTTATAGGTATCGTGTATATAACGATATTTAGTTGGACATTTTTTTTTATTTTCACTTTACAAACAGACAATTCAATATTTTTTATATGTATAGATTATACTTTTATTCCTGTGTTAATAAGTTTCAATAAGACTAATCAATACTGAATATACATAATTACGCTGATCATCACCGTAGTAATATTTTGTTTAGCTCACAGCCGTAAAGTGCGATTGTCGGCGCGCACCGCCGTGGTGAGACTCTAGCGTGCTCTAGCGGCGCTATCGTTAGTTATGTATGTATGGTTGAGATCTCCTTAAGAGCGTGTACACCTTGCGCGCAAAGTCAACTATAGGTATTTCTTCGTTAATTTCACGCACACATAAGCGACCAAAGCTGTGTGCGTAGAGCTGCCGCGTCGGCTCGCTATACAGTCAGCGCAACCAACTTTGATCCGTGCGCTTCAAACTTCTAATATTGAATTGAAATGTAACTTATTATTTATATATTGGTAATATTATATCATAAAAATATTTAAGTTGCATTATAAGTAGACAAATATTACTGTGCAAGCAATGAACAATACATTACATTTACATCCCATTATATTATTTGAAACATAATTTATACTCACTACAAAATTGTATTGTATTATTGTAGGTAATAAAAAGAAAAAATATGTTTTACTACCAAAGTACTAAGATGTGGCAATCGCAGTCCGCGCGTGGCTATTTTTACGACGCACGGCAAAAATCGACTGCAGCCAGGCTAGAGCGACGAGCGATATGTCCTCCCTCTAGAAGGCCTTGCGGCGGTCTGATTTGATGCACGGCGGACAGCGTGTTTTATAGTGGTTTTTAAAATATTTGTAGAAAACATGAAAACTAATTTTATTGAAATATAAAAATGGCAATTTATTGATAAGATGTTCTTCTATTATAATACGCAATTGCTATAAAAAATTATGTACGATTAGTTGGTGAAAAAAAAAAATGTTCTTGACGAGAGTTTCTGAATAATTTTGCATTGTATAAATTTTTATTTTTCAGGAACTAATCACAAAAAGATTATTTTTCTCAGCAAAATCCCTCCGTAAGGGTCTTATTAGTCTGATAATATTTTTATTTTCATCTTATATTTAGTGATTTCGGATATCTTAGGCTTCTAAATTGCCACTTAAAGCCTAAATAACGAAACTAGTGTTAATCCTTATAGTACTCACAAATTATCCATCAATCTATAATGTTTTCCACCAAAATCCCTAGATGACAACCTTTTCTAAAATTAGTACTAATTATTTTTCCTTGAAATTGTTTATTGGTGGCTATTAACTCATTTGAAAACTCCTGTTTTTTAGCCAAAAAGCGCGCAAAGGGTATAAACGCTCTTAAATCGCGAAAACTATCGCCTTTAACAATTGTGAAAACAAAGGTATAAGCCCTAAGCAATCTACTAAAAGTTATAAAAGCAATTTTGTTTATAAGGTTGTGATTCTATTTCACTAGCCCCAGTCAGAGTAAGGGTAGGCATAGAATGACAGTTTGCAATACTAACCGCCTTCGGAACGTAGAGAAGGCATTCAAAACCCAGCAGTCGGCAGTGAAACATTGGCATACGCGTGTTTACTATAAAAGTAACGAGTTTTCCAAGATATTCGTATAAATCGTTGATCCTTTAATTATAACGTGTCGTGATAACAATAATTATTAAACAAATGAATATTTCACTGGTGGTAAGGTCTCTAATATGTGAGAGGGCGTCTGAGTGGGTACCAGGATGGGGAGCGCAGTCGAATGCCAAGCATTGCTTTGTAATTCAAGGTTTTGTTTAGTTTTACTACTGTTCATGGGCGATTGTATAGCTTACCATCGGACGAACGGCATGCTCGTCCCGCCATTCATGCAATAAAAAAAGACTGGTGAGGTTACCACCAGTCTGGTTAAAAATAATTAAAATATGGTTTTATTTCCAACATATACTTACACATCTGTCTTTAGGCATGTGGTATGCAAATGGCCTATAAATTCGCACACGGAATAACAGGTCCTTGCCTGGCTCTAGTAACTCATCTGATTTGCTTGGTTCCACAGAATTGTCTTCCTAAAATATTAAACATATTATGTAACATAAACCATTGATTTTTGATAGGTAGCAACAAAAATCTGCCCTTAACTTAGTAGATACTTAGTATGCATATAGTCTGAGTTATCTTTAGTCATCAGATACTCTGGCAGCTTACAAGCATTGGAGAAAGAAAAAAACATAATATTTCTTACATCTTGATTCAGTGGCAATAACTTAACACCTCTATATTTGAGTTTTGTTGGGTAGTTATTAGCAAGATCCTTTTCCATCCTCATTCTACATTTCTTCAGGATACACAGTTTGCCATCACTGATATTAATCTCAGGTATCTCAGTCATTGGCAGCATGCCTTGGGACTGAGCACTTGACCTTATAATAAGCTCTTTACCAGTTTTCAAGTTATTCGGGCTGTAATTGAAGAGAATTTAATTGGTAAAAATATAATTTCTTTATTAAAATACAGGGGTATATAGTGGTATTTTTTAAACATGGTGTTTGTGTGTAAAATAATAAATAAAACCATATGATACCGTCTTTAGAAATAAAAGGCAATAAAGATAAAAATTATTTTAGCAAAAATTATGTTTTTACCACCTAAATATGACAATAGGAATAGTTGTTAACATTGTGTCTAATGTCACTAAAACTATCATTGCATAAACTGATATTTACAGCATTACATTTTTTTATATCAAGTGAAGTCAAAGTGAACAATGAAAATCTTTCCAAATATATTACCCACCTACAATATTGAGCTACCTCATCAAACTCGTCATCACCAATATCTGCCCCAACAAATTCCCTCAACTTTTTGTTCTGGAATGCCTCTAGATCACCATCCTTTGGCCTACCAAAAACTGGTAAGGATGCAAATAACTTGGGCAAATTCTTGGTTATTATTGATGGTGTCACCAAATTCCCTTTTACATTATACCATTGTGGTCCTGTGTCTTTTGTGTAGAGCTCTATTTTGCTTCTCTTATTTGCGTTTGACAAACCTGACTCTGTTGGTTCATTGTTGGTAGAAGGGTCTATGTTTAATATCTTCTTGTTAACTGGATCACTGCTTGTGTTTGACTGGTCTTCAGATAAGCAATCATATTTTCGTGTAGGAGCTATTCCATCACTACCATTGTCACAAGTAGTATTTTTTGAAGTTTTGGAAGTGGATGCACTGCCTATGATGTGTTCAAATTCTGCTTCAACATTCATGTGGCTACTAGAAGTGGATTTGAGATCATTTGACTCAATTGTGTTCACTTCACCGACATTATTTTCTAAAATTATAAAGGAATAAATATGATAATACAATTACAATTAATATATGAACAATGAATACAGCAGTATTAAATTAAATATATTTAATACTGCTGGCAAGTCGCTCATATGTGAGAGGCACCCTGGGTAGGTACCACTGCAATGTCTATTTCTCCCTCCCAACAGCAGTGTAAATGTACTGTTTCGGTTAGAAGAATATTGTGGCCAGATAGCTAATGGACATATTCAGTCTTATTCAAGATGTTGTTTGTTTTTGGTAATGTTTGTGAGCAGTTGTGTCGCTTATTATCATGCGAATGGCACGGCGTCTAGAAATTCAGAGCAAAAAAAAATGGTTTTATGTTTTGCAACAGAAATTAGTGCAAATAAATGGGTTAATTAACTTAAAAACTAACAGATTTTACTTCTTCAACTACAAACAAAAAAGGGCACAAATGAATAACATGACAGAGTGAAATAGTGTCTGGGATTTGCTTTCATTAAATTGAGGTTTGTGTAAGACTTAATTTTACCACAACATGGAAAGAATTCCTAAATACGCGATGTGGCTCACCTGGAGTTCTTAACTCGTCCGGCGCACTAGCAATGCTAGCAATATTGCATGAAGTCGAGTCTTCCATCCGGACTCTAACCGCTATTTAATACTTCTGTTCACAGATTACTTAGATCACTCTTCTGTTTCTCTCAGACTGTATTAATCTTTATAAGCTACTCGAAAAAAAATCTGTTATATTTTGCTTAATGCACTGGATCAGAAACGGTTGCACCAAAGAATACAGATCTAGTGATCTATTCCACAATCTATTCTTATTTCTTATTTCTTGTTTCTTTGATAAACAGAAGTTTAAATGCGTTTCAAATAATAGGTAGAGATGTGTCAACTCGATTTACTAACTCGAATCGTGCCAAATTCGAGTAAACTCGAATTTCTTCCTAACTCGAGTTTGAATAACGCGGTAGATGAACACATGTTGGTACGAAAGAATAGCTACCTACATAAGAAATTTCATCACAATTGCTTTAAATTGTAAAGTAACATACTCATGGCGGCCGCTCACCTACAACTACCTATTGCTGGTGGTAGGTCTCTCATATGTGAGAGGCCACCTGGGTGGGTACGACCGCAATGTCCGTTTCTCCCACCAAAAAATAGTTTAAATGCACTGTTGTGTTTCGGATTTAAGAACTTTGTAGCCTGAGTTACTGGACATATTGAGACTCAACAACTTACGTCTCATGAAAGCGAGTGCAGTGGAATGCCAAGCATTGCTTTGTTTTTTGCGATGGATGAATGGATACGCCCAGGCCCAGGCCCAGAGTATCCATTGGCATGGGACTGCCGTCCGATGCCAATGGATACTCTTGTAATTAAAGGTGTTGTTTGGTTTTGTTACTGTTCATGAGTAGTCGTATTGCTTACCATTAGGCCAACGGCAAGCTCATCTCACCATTAACTTCATTAAAAAAAAACACACATAACAGTAAAAACTATAAAGGCCCCATTAATTTAATCCTACCTACCAAGTTCAAACCCAGTTTCTTCTTCCAACTCGAATTGTTTAACTCGAGTTCTATTCAAGTTACCTGAATTTCAACTCGAGTTAACTCGAGTCGGCGCACATCACTAAGAATAGGAAGGCCCACAGAATAAGAAGTGAATGACCTGGCGCCATATTATTTCAATAAAGCTGTCAAATCACTCAATTTAGGCAGGGTGAGCAAAACAAGATTTCATAAAATAATATTTTTTTTTGTATAAAAATAATATTTATCATAAAAAAATTACTGGTTATAGGTCTCTCATATGTGAGAGGTCATCTAGGAACGTACTACCGCAATGTCTATTTCTCCCGTGAAACAGCAGTGTAAATGCTCTGTTGTGTTTCGGATTGAAGGACATTGTAGTCAGAGTAACTACTGGACATATTGAGACTTAACATCTTATGTCTCAGGATGGCGAGCGCAGTGGAATTTTGCTACTGTTTATGAGCGGTCGTATCGTCTACCATCAGGCGAACGGCTAGCTCGTCTTGCCATTCATTGAAATAAAATGAAAATAATGTAAAGAATGAATAATGTCGTTTTATAGATGCTTTCTGGCGAATTATTGCTCACGAAATAAATAAATATTTAAACAGTTGTATTTTAAAACTAATTAGTAATTAAGACTAAACATTCTTTTTCTATATAACTTATTGTATGTAATAGTTGCAATTTATTTAGCTAATTTAAGTTTACAAATATGACTACTTGAAAATAATGTAGTTGTTGGGTAAATATTTTTTGTTGCTAACCATACTTTTTATTGTGATATTTCCATAGAATTTGTACTTATTAACTCCATGGATATTTCATAATTGACGATCCTATTATTTGAAATGCATAAAATAAATTAATAAGTAATTTCAATAATATAAGTGAAAAGTCAGCAAATCGAAAATATTCGTCACAGCTGTTACCCAAGGCCAAAGAATATACCACTAGCCCACAGCAGCTACCTAAATAATATTTACGCAGACTAAAAGAAAAGAGAAGAAGAGTAAAATTTTTATTTTCTAACTAGAATTGCGTCCCATAACATAACAAACACAAATAACAAAGTACTCTGTTCTCATGAGGCTGTTGATAAATACTAAATAGTAAATAGGCACAAATAGGTATGGCCACGTCAATGACAAATAACAGTATTCTGTCTTCATACAAACGTTCGGAACGTGAGCAAAACGTGAGTCATACCTACGCGCTCCGGTTTCGGTACACACTAGTACTACTATTCTTTGCACTCGGTTTTGCACTCGGTACAGAACCAGTCGCAAATGCGCCGCAATGCGCCGCGGCGTCGCTGCTGTAAAACGTACTGTCACAATTGACATTTGACAAACAGCCGGTGTGATCAAGAAGCTTATACCCAAATGGAGATTGCATTCCGTATAAAACACTGAAGCTCGAAAATTTGACCTTGAATGACGTCGCTTTTGCCTGCTATCCTTTTCTTTAGAGTCGCCGATGAATGAACAATGTAACTAAAAAGTTCGCAAAGTTTTCGCATTATTTTTTATGATTTTTTAAATATCGTCATTTTTCTGTGGTAAATTCATAGTTTTTGCTAAAATAATAAATGTACCTTAGATTATTTATAAATAAAAGGGTAACACTATTATTTTATGAAAAAATGTATTTACCACCTCAGAACAAAAATATTTGCCTATAAAACGTCAAATTTCCTGGAGTCAAGCGATTACGCCGATAAGAACAGGTTACAAAAGCTTACATCTCTTTCTTACATGAACGTTATGTATAAATCTCTTACGTTTTGTGTAAAAGGGATAGAACATGTGACTCCGTCTGGCGTCTATTAGTTTCTCCGACTCCAACAATATATCGCTATCTCATTCGAGGTTACACGATGGCTACCCCTGTGGCATAGGCCCGTATTCACAAACAATACTTTACTCAGTGTTGAAGTAACCCTATGCTAAGTAAGACATTTCTCATAGTGATCGTTCCGCTCAGCCTTTTTATTCATAAACAATACTTGAGTCACCCTTTTACTATGGGAACGCACAGTGTCCAATGCGGATCAGTGATTGGTCAATTACTGTTGCTAATTTCTCTCTGGTGTTTGACAATTGGTGTCCGCGCATGTCCCGCGAATTACTCGTGAGTGACGTCTTTGACAACTTCAAATATTTACGTTCCAAATATTTAATAAAATTTATTTCCCACATTTTTGAGCGGTAAATTGTGGGTGTTAACATACATAGGCCTCCCCCCTCCCCAATGATTTCAACAGTGACCTGTTGGAGGCAGCCTGCATCCAAATACGTAGATGATTACTAACCTGAAAACTCCCGTATCTGTATCAGCCCATATACGTCCCCACTGCAGAGCACAGCCTCCTCTACTATCGAGATTGATTGAGAGTGGTTAGGCCATATAGTCCCCCACGCTGGCCTAATGCGGGTTGGCGGACTAACGTACCATAAACATTTTTATACATCGCTATGGTATACAGGTTTCGTAACGATGTCTTCGTTCAGCGTTTTAGTGCGTGGTGATTGACTATCAAAGAATCAATACACACATGACTCCAAATAGTCAGAGGTGTGCACTGGGACTTACTAGTGGCAAAAGTGCATGAAGAACAATATCCCTAGTAAATCGATAGCGTTTTCTAAATTGTTTGTCATTGTAAAAATCAAAAGGATTTTGTAAATCTCGAATAATATTTCTTGCACATATCGTCCTGCGTTCGGTGTCTTTACCGAACGCAGGACGATAAGTATCATCAATATAATTGTCGAACTTCTCCTCGCTGCTGTAATCCATTATATTGAAAATGGAAAAAACTTAATACAAAACCTTAGTGCAAAATACATAAAATGAAATGGCATATACATTCACAGCTGTCACTTTTACGTTTTCAATCGACACTATGCGTTGCGTAAAATAGCTGTTGAGTTTCTTTACCTGAGGGCCTCCTTAAGTGAACGCATAGTGTCACTCATCACTCAAGTATTGTTTATGAATCAAAATTGACAATTCTGTGCGTTTGGTTACACTATGCGTCCTCATAGTATTGTTTGTGAATACGGGTGATAGTGTCTGTGAATTTTATTGGTCTGTGATAGTGTTGAGTAGGACATGACTTGAAAAAGAGTTTGTAAGAGTAGCCTCATTTTTGTACCGAGCCAGTACAATGTCCCACTTCAATTGAAGTGAGGCGTACTGACACTTATTTATGGCTCTTAACTTTGCCTCACGGCTCACGTCAATGAAATGACCTTACAGACCAAGTAATACACCAAATATGAAGTAGTACACATTAAAAAGTTGAGCCGCTCTTACGTTTTGACGTCATGTACGGGACAAATGTACTGCCTCTTGTATGTCCTGCTCAACACTAGTCTGTGATTTGTCACAACTTTGGTCACAACCATAGTCACAACAATAAGTAACATTAGCAATTTACATGTTTTATTCTCGTCATGTTGACTTTGTGGAATTTATTTGAGGCTACTTTACTGTGCCTAAATGCTGTATGTGTCCTCCACGAAGAAAGATTTATGCAAAAAAGTAAGTCAAATGAATAACCTGCAATAATACTAACACTATTGTAAGTGTATTGAACCAACTATTAATATTCTTAAGAATTTAATTATAATAGCAAAGTTACACCCAGGCTTGCATTTTCATAACATAGTTCGTGTATTTTAAATGTAATTGGTAGTATCTCTGATAAACTAGCTTAGACTTTCGGATTGTATTTTGCATTGAAATTATTTTTTTGCTGGCACCTTTAATTTACATACCTCAGATAATTAACTATCTGAATCGATCAGAATTTATGAAAGTGTATAGGAATAGGCACCAATAAAATAAAGTTACCCTTG
This sequence comes from Hyles euphorbiae, assembly GCA_023078785.2. Lineage (NCBI taxonomy): Eukaryota > Metazoa > Arthropoda > Insecta > Lepidoptera > Sphingidae > Hyles > Hyles euphorbiae. The sequence continues at coordinate 999,230 of CM041049.1, forward strand.
TTTCTATGTGAAAAAACTTTGCCATAAAGAAGCTAGTTAATATATTTTTAGTGTATTATTTACATTTGTTTAACTTATTTCACATTTAAAATATTTTGACTGAAACTAAAAATATCTTCTTTCTGCTAGCTTTTGTTTGATGTTATTTTTAAATTATTACTATTAAACAAATACAAAAACACAAGGTAATGTTCTATTATTAGAAAATTTTCACATTATTATTTTCTTAAGTATTTCCTCATAATTCTGCTTATTAGCCACAATAACATGATTTTCCTTCAATATAATATTAAATTTTTCTTGTGACCTGTTAATATATTAATAAGATATTAATTTACAGTGGGCTGGGGAGCAAACACAGCAAATCAAGGATTTGAAGACCGTTCCTCAATCAAATTCCAAATATTGAATCTAGTCAGATCAATAAGAACCGTCACTAGGAGTAAGTATGTCAAAGTTTATGGGAATAGACAATAGTCATGTGTTCTCAATTAATGCATATGATTAAATCAGTAACAATTATTGGTTTTAGAACTTCTAACATTATTTTTTTGTGTGGCTATATATTTAGTCTTAATTAATTAATTATTTAACTAACAAACAGCCTTGCTTTGACCATTTTTGAGCCTCCGTGGCGCAGGTGGTTAAAAGCTGCCTGTGAAACAAGGGGCTGCAGGTTCGACTCCACTCTGAAAAAATGATTGTGTGGCCCACAAATATTTTTTTTAGGTCTGGGTGTTTGTGAGACTTAAAAGTCTCTCGTAGTTCCTGATACCCATGACACAAGACTCGATCTTAGTGTGGGGTCAGGAGCATGTATGTGACTGACAAATGACAACAACTATCTAGCACTAAAACTTTAAGGTGGTAATTATTAAGAGTAAAATCAATTGTATAGTTTTTTTTATCTAATTATAATGTCTCTTTTTTTCAGTTCCGCTGATCATTCTAAATATCCTGACAATAATATTTAAACTAGTACTAGGATAGTTGGATGCCAACAAAATAATGTTGTTATAAGATTCAAAAAACTGAGTTAATTTTACTATTGAATTATATTTTATACAGATAAATCATGTTGTTTTAATATTTGAAGTATACTGCATAAACCTTGATGACAAAACAATGGACAAAAATTATAAAATAAGGTAACAATGATTAGATACAGAGCTTTCATAATTTAAAACAATATAGTTTAGATTTAGAGTATTTATAATATAAAAGGAGTGCTGTCATACATTAGCGTCTTTAAAAATGTAGATATTTTGTTGCTCATTATATTGATAGCACTCCTATAATAGTGAAAATTGAAATAATTACTTAACAACAAATTCCTATAATTTCCTATGATAACCGAAAGTATATTTGGCTATCATCCTTTAAAAACGAGATTGAATGGAATGAAATGTCCTAAACAATTTATTTTATATTTTTCTTTTACATGAAATTCGTGCATGTTGGACAACCTGTCTAATTTCAGCCAAAAGGAGGGCAGAAAAAGGTGGCCCAGCACCACCATTTTTATCTACGTTTTTGAAGTATCAGCGCTCTCTCTATATTATAAATACTATAAGGTTTAGATATATAGTAGTCTTGATACTAGGATTCAAACAGATAGGAAATTACAATATTTGCCATGTCTTTCAGGCATTTGACAGCCTCCGTGGCGCAGTTGGTTGGACGCCGTCTGTGAAACGAGAGACCGCGGGTTCGATCCCCGCACCGAGAGAAATATTTGTGTGGCCCTCAAATATTTCTTCCGGTTCTGGGTGTTTATGAGACCGAGAGGTCTCTCGTAGTTCCTGATATCCACGACACAAGACTTGATCTTAGTGTGGGGTCAGGACTATATATGTGACTGTTGGGTGTTATTTATTTATTTATTTTTATTTAAAAAGTAATATTAAAGGATATTCCATATAAAATCTACCAACTAAGTTAACTCTATAAATTAAGGAAAAATAAGAATAATAAGTGCGTGGTGGCCTGTTGGTAAACGGACTAGACGCGGCTGCCAACATGTTCACGGTGGTCGCGGGTTCGAATCCCAGGGCACACCTCTGACTTTTCGGAGTCATGTGTGTATTGATAGTCAATCACCACGCACTAAAACGGTGAAGGAAAACATCGTGAGGAAACCTGCGTACCATAGCGATTTATATAAATTTCTATGGTATGTAAGTCTGCCAACCCGCACTAGGCCAGCGTGGTGGACTATATGGCCTAACCTCTCTCAATAGTCAATCGTACTTACGATTGTAGAGCAGGCCCGTGCCCTGCAGTGGGACGTATATGGGCTGATACAGAAGAATAATAGTTGTATTCGGCAACTAATAACTGTACTACTTACTACTAATATTATAAATGGGAATGTAAGTGAATGTGTCATGGGGTTGGGTGCTCCCTGATAAAAAACTAGCCTTGCCCTGGTATGCGGGGCTCTGCCAGGCTCGACAATTATTTTTTCCTTGCTACTCCGTACGCGTGAGAATACTATGGCAATTAACAATAATAAAATTTGTTATATCTCTTATCCCATGCTGGAAAAAGCGGAATAAGGAAAGCCTTAAGAGCGTTTATACCCTGTGCGCGCTATTTGGCTTAAAACAGGACTTTTCAAATGAGTTAATAGCCACCAATAAACAATTTAAAGGAAAAATAATTATCACTAATTTTAGAAAAGGTTGTCATCTAGGGATTTTGGTGGAAAACATTATAGATTGATGGATAATTTGTGAGTACTATAAGGATTACTGAACACAAGTTTCGTTATTTAGGCTTTAAATGGCAATTTAGAAGCTTAAGATATCCGAAACCACTAAATATAAGATGAAAATAAAAATATTATCAGACTAATAAGACCCTTATGGAGGGATTTTGCTGAGAAAAATAATCTTTTTGTGTTTAGTTCCTGAAAAATAAAAATTTAAATAATGCAAAATTATTCAGAAACTCTCGTCAAGAACATATTTTTTTTCACCAACTTATCGTGCATAATTTTTTATAGAAATTGCATATTATAATAGAAGAACATCTTATCAATAAATTACCATTTTTATATTTCAACAAAATTAGTTTTCATGTTTTCTACAAATATTTTATAAACCACTATAAAACACGCAGTCCGACGTGGATCAAATCAGACCGCCGCAAGGCCTTCTAGAGGGAGGACGTATCGCTCGTCGCTCCAGCCTAGCTGCAGTACATTTTCGCCGTACGTAGTAAAAATAGCCACGCGCGGACTGCGATTACCACATCTTAGTACTTTGGTAGTAAAATATTTAATTATTTTTATTACCTACAATGATTTTGTAGTGAGTATAAATTATGTTTCAGGTAATATGGTAATATAATGGGATGTAATTTCTTTCTTTCTTCTTTCTTTCTTAATATAAAATTAAATATATTTCGTAATTGTAAGGGGTTGTAAGGCCCCTAACACTATTTATGTGTTCGAACATGAAATGATTAATAAAACGTCCGTAGTGTCTACTGATTGAACACTGATTTGAATGCAACTTAACAATGTAATAATAACGAAAATATGATTAGTATCTAAATTTGTATTATTCTTTGCTTACAAAGTAATATTTGTCTACTTATAATGCAAATAAAATATTTTTATGATATTATATTACAGTTACATTTCAATTGAATATTTGAAGCGTACGGATCAAAGTTGTTTGAGCCGATTGTATAGCGAGCCGACGCGGCAGCTCTACGCACACAGCTTTGGTCGCTTATGTGTGCGTGAAATTAACGAAGAAATACCTATAGTTGACTTTGCGCGCAAGGTGTATACGCTCTTAAATGTTAGAGTAGGGATGGACGCAAAAATTGATGAAGTTTGTCAGATGAATGAATGAGAGACAAATCGATATGCTGTGTGTGAACCATGTGTGCTTACACAGCATATTGGTCTGGAGCGCCTTGTTACGCCAGATGCAGTTAAGCATAGCTGGGCACCGTTAATCAAATAGTTAACTTCGTTAATCGTTAATCCGCTACAAAAAAAGTTAGCTTCGTTAAGCGTTAAAGCGTTACATTTCGGAAGAATTAACGCAAGTTAACGTTAATCGTTAATCCGTTAATATGTGTAAAATTGCATTTTTATGTCGTTGCGTTAGTGAACTTATACAACTTGTTGGTTTAGTATCAACACGCAAATGATCACTGAGAGTAATTTATAATAACAACAAACAAAACATTCGTCACTCTAAGCTAGACATGTGTAACTCAGGAGTGATTTACTAAAAAGATATATATCCGACGTACGGAGTGATTATATCTTTATATCCCTTGCACTCAAACTAACTCATTATATCCGTACGCGTAAAGATCATTATTGGTTCAATTTCACTGCAAAGATTAGAAAGAAATAGATATAGACTTTTACATTTGTGTGAGCGGAAAAAATAATATTTATGTTCACAATGTAATGCATGCGCCATTCGTACGATCGTGGAATACGATCACAGAAGTAAGCGAAAACAAAGCTATTTACAATGATTTAAGGCCTAATTTCGCTAGCATGTTTTCAAATTAGTAAAGATATATTTTATTCATTTTTTTATTGGATTTGTATTTTGCTTCCGTGAAATATCTTGTACCTGTGGTGACCATAGCACAAAAGTTGTAATTACAAAAATATCCAGTTTATGCAATGTTTAAATGTCCATGATTTTTTACATATTTCACTACTCCTTATTTATATTTCTAAACACAATTTATTTCTGTTGGTAGATATCAGCAGAAAATAATTAATTTCTTTATCTCACTGTAACAATACTATATCTAAACCACAAAGCAATTTTTATTCGAATATAGCCACTTGAACTTCCACCCAAATGTTAATTTTAGATATAGATATTGTGGAAGACATAACTAAATTTCTAATCAACTAATTTAAACTCATCTTTAGCTCATGAATCATTAAGAGATAGATATATAAAGATATACTCCACCAAAATGTCAATCTGATGCCCCGTTCACATAATCGCCCAACATCGGCAACTATCCACTCAAACGTCCCGACCTCCAACTTTGACGTAAGCTGTCATTTTTATAGGAAAATACACTAGTAATGAAAAAGCGTCCTAAATTCAAAATATATTACAAAAAGCGTTATGAAAAAAATATATATAATGCTTGAATAAACTACCTTTAATCTTACATTGGCCAAAAATAAATTAGCAATAGGCATATTTCAAAAAAAAAAGACAAACTCGTGTGTTGTTTGAGAACAACGACGAGTGGTGCGCAGGAGTTTATAAAAATGTAAATATTGATTTGAAACTCTCTTATTGTTCTTATATAGTTTATTAAAAGATACCTTTACATTAATAATTATCAATTATCTAAAAATAAGCCATATTCGACGCGTGATTTGAAGTTTTTTAGACACGAAAGTAAATCAGGATCGTTGTTTGTCGGTTTTCATTAAATATTTCTGTGTCAATTCTATGAAAAAATGAAAAATAAAGTGTTAGAGATAGAAAACATATCATAAAGAATAATTAGGTGCCATTTGATAATTGAGAATATATCAAAACAATTCAATATTTTAATTGATTTCCAGTATTCCGTAGAAAGTCGCGCGCCATATTTATTAAGATCAGTGTTAGCGTTCCAAAGATTTTGTTCAAACTAGAATGTGCGGTATGTTTGATGTTGGATGTGATTGTTATAAATTAAGTGTGATAAAGCCAATGATATGGTGATTTAAATTTTCAATATCAAAGAATTAATTTATTAATTCAGTTTAAATATATCAATATTTCTTCTCCAAATATGCATCCAAACCGTGGAAAGACGAGTTGGATACATTCGAGCCAAAATCACAAGAGCTCGCCGAGGACAGGGTCAAATGGAATGACAAAGGGGAAGCCTTTGCCCAACAGTGGGACACAATCTAGGCTATTAAAACAATATATATGTATACATATACGGAATGGAAACCGCCATCAGGGACCTCAAACCGTAACGTACATTACAATAAGATAATAGATGCGCGACTGCGAATAATCCGAACATTGAAATGATCTACTATTAAGCCAAAAACAAATTATAAGATGCGGCTGCCGAACGCGGCTGAAGAGTGGTAATAATATTCAGGGTCTCTCGGACGCGGCGCGGCAGAATATTCAATTTTCTAAATATCTTCAGCTACGTCCATCAGCCGCATTTTATAAATTGTACCCGGCTTTACTAACGTAGTTATTCTGATATAAAACTAGTACATATTACAATTGGACAAATTTACTGAAATAAAAAAGAATAATAATAAAATGCATTTTTAATTTTAGGTTATCAACGGAAAAGCAAGAATGCTCGTGAGTGTTTTATTTTTTGATTTCAGTGATAGAGTGCATGCATAGTTTGGGTCAATTAAGCAAATAAAAAACCATCACTAGTGCTAAGAGTTAACTTGAACTTTACATTGAGCGGGCAGTGCGGAAATGGGGGAGACCGAGGCCCGGGCAGAGGCAGAGGCAGAAGCCGAGGCAGAGGCAGAGGCAGAGGCACTGTGCCGGGCTACTATGCCGGGCCAAATAAAAAATACTAAATAAGTCGTACAAATCTTTAATTATTAATTTATAGGTTTGAAATTGTCAGTATTTATTCTTAGATATTTATTCATTGATTGTAATAATAATAATTGTATATTTTTATTTTGTTTTAATTTTCAACCACTACTTAACTACCCTTATTCGTAATTTTTTAATACTATTACAATTTTTGATTGTAATGGATTACGCTATACCTACCAGTACCTTTACCTATACAAATCTCGTCGTAATTAAGGATATTTTCTTAAAAATCTACCATAAACTATAATTTGGTTTCTAAACCAAACACTATAAAAAAGGATAACAGCTTTGCATGTCTCGATCGCAAAAATTTCATTAATGCAAAATCAATAAATACATTAAAAAACTAGGTATAACAATGTTAACATTTGGTAGAACTAAGTCATTTATATTCCATTCATGTTATTACACGATAGTAATTTATTTATTGGCCCTGCGCTGTTTTAAACCGGCTAACATTTGTATCAAATATCGTCTGGACAAGAACTTATATGGGCGGCCATCTTTCAAGCTTTTTTGCACCAGTGTTACCAACTTAGTGGATTTTCCACAAAATCTGGTAGTTTGGTCCTGGTTGGGAAAAATAGCTTTTAGTGGATTTTAAATGGTTTGGGGGCTGGCGAATTATTGAAAAGCTGGCATTATCAATTCCGACACATCATTGTTTATTGAAAATATGATGTCATATATTGTAATCAAATATCCAAATATATAATCAAATAAATAAATAAATACACCCAACAGTGACATTTATAGTCTCGACCCCACACAAAGAACTAGTCTTGTGTCGTGGGTATCAGGAACTACAACAGACTTTTCGGTCTCACAAACAGCCAGACCCGAAACAAATACCTCTACCTCAAACAGGTATTTGTTTCGGTGCGGGAATCGAACCCGAACAATATTATGTTAATATATTAATTAGGATATTAATTAGGAAATAGGAATATTAATAATTAGAATTCATGTTTAAAAAATAAAAACAGAAATACAAACCGAAAATATGACTTCCTGACATCTATTGGCGAATAATGATGTGTTAAGCCATTCTATGTATGCCCAGCATTAATTGTGTAACAGGGCCATCTACCGATAAATATAGAGGTACCCAGCGTTATTTGTGTAACAGCGCCATCATCTACTTGTTTTGGAACTGACAACCATGTGTTTTCCATTTTGAGCATGAAGATAGACCTCTATTTCATATATAGTAATGTACTCTGTGCGGTTGCCGGTTCATAACTTTTAAGTTTTAACATGAAACTTTCGAGATACATACCCTTTCTGCTGGTTTAGTTATTTTAACTCGGGTACACACCTACCTTTGCACACAATTTAAATCTTTTAACTGAATGACAATGGTGAGAATTGTTATTTTGATTTTTTAATAAACACATATTTTAAGCACAAACCTCACAATTAAATAACATTTTCAAAAAATCAACAATCTTACTAATAAAACGATAGCACTACAATTAATAAGCAAACAAAATAGTAAACAATGCTTATCACATATTTAAACAAATAAAACCTTACTAAACAAAAATGCATAATGTGAATGTTAGATTTTCGTCTATTATTTTTACTCGGATTATAGGCAACGAACATTCCCGATTACTCCCGACAAATACCGAACTCCCGTAGCCTGCCGCTAGAGTCGCGGCTTTCGATATTCATGGGTGTGTGCGTTGCGAACTGTGCACGGACAGTGGACACCAAAATTACTAAATACATGCAAACAAATGTCCTGCGAGACGCGGCGGTAAGAGTTGGTTGATTAGGTACAATAAAACATTTGCGATATTTTTAATCAATGCTCTGTACCACGACATGACATTACCCCCCCTCGCGCAAATCCACGGCAGGCTGTGACGGCAGGTTATCTTCATATAAAAAAAATCGCCTTACGACATGGCTTGTCTATGGCTCAGGCTATTGAACATGACAGTTACCTCGATGCCCCCACCTCTTACTTCTACCCGACGTCGCTTAGGCGGACGCCACCCTTGGACTGTCGTAAGCGCCGCCTACTAACCTTGATTCAAAAATAGCCCCTATTTCAATGACGTTATGTTGCTTTTTTGCTTGAAATCGATGAGCTGTATTAATAATAGACCCTATTTCAATGATATTAGGTTGCTTATTGCTTGAAATCCGAAGGAACCGGGTTACGGTTCCGACGGTTGAGGGGACGATTACATTGTTACGTCAAAACTTCTGTCAAAGAGTTTTCTTTCCCGCGGTATTATGCGCGGCATCATTACAGTGTGCGCAAATCCTACTTAACCTGCGGTTTGGGGTGCGTCTGCGCCCTGGGCCGCCATGTTGTTTACAACAAATGCGTCGATAGATTTACTTGTATTTTATTTTAGTGAATTTGCAAATGTACGTGCAGTGATTAATGTGCAGTGAATACGTGTATTAAACGTGCAGTGTAAGTTATGTCAAGGAACCAATTGAATATTTGGAAAATAATGCTCGTAACTTATAAGAAATCATTACTCATGAATTCAATAATCAAAAATGTAAATATTCTCTCCAAATATTTGTTTGATTTCTATGAATGTAACAATCACAAACAGTAGACATTTCGTAATTTTATAAATATGTAGGCTCCACACACAGACACGCACACAGATACACACACATGACACACGACAATTTAATTTTTGTATTAGATAAATAACGGCACACCACTGAGTACTGACCACCGCCCCGGCTCGGCAGGCGCTCAGGTAGTCGTGACGTCATCGGACCCGCGCCAACGCAACCGGCCGAGTGGTCGCGCCATTATCACACGGCACACTATCCGCGTCGCAATGCGCCTAGCTCGCCTTGCCGCTCGCAATAGTTTCGGGATAATATTTCGTACCGCTTTGCTGTGAACCTTCAACCTTGCAATACTATCGCACCATCTCCTTCATAGTATGTGTATACTGTTATAGGGACTAAGCAGTGTGTAGATATGACTGTAATAGCCTTACCTTAGTGAATAAGACTTAAGAACATGTAATCTGTGTGCCTCGGAATTAAATACTTTGTAATGCGTATGCTTGGTGAACTTTTATTTCGTCTACACCACAAATACATTCCTACAAATACATGTATTGTTGTTGCATCCTAATTAATTCAATTGAAAATGTTTATTATTATCTAAATTCATGTTTGTTCGATTTCGTTTTTTGTGTTTATTTACTACCCCTTCATATTAGTTTCATATAAATATTTAAATGAATAATGTGTAAAGTCAATGTACCAAATGTTAGAATTTTAATAAAATCTAATTTTATTTATAATGAAACATTTCTATTACTTATAACATAATACACATGCTTATGTAAATATAATCCAATATAAGAGGCTTTACATTTTTTCGTATCTTTGGTACCTCCGACTCAGGTACGCCCAGTTGGGAACCTTGGTAAAATTGTAGCTACGTAAGGCAAAAGTGTACTTTATTTCAACTCAAGATGTCATATTTGTAATAAACACATTTGTATATTTCGACGAATACTTTTGAATGTATAAATGAAATGAAATAAATAGTTGTTTATATCATTTGAAGGGTTTTATTTGTAATCTACACAAATACTAATATCTGAATTTGAAAAAAATTACATCAATTGCCATTATTTTAAAAAACCCAAGATGTACAGTTGCGAACAAAAGTAACACTCGAAACCTTACTCAAACTGTCACCAAACACTCGACAATTCTGCATATTATGTAGTTATAGTCACACTATAAACATATCTTTTGCAAATTCAACCTTACGCGGATTGTTTAAAGTTGTTTATACAAAGCAGTGTACAAAATGCAATAAAATTTTACGACCGACGTTAGTCGGTAGGACAAGGCATGGAATGGAGACGAATATCCTTTTAACTTTTATATGAAGATGAATTTGTATTTGTACTTTTATCTGAGCGTAGATATGTTTTGGGCAAGACATGTATATAAATCAATAGAACAAATATTTATGTGTAAAATGTAATAGGTATTTAATTTTCGATATATTCGGCTTAAAAAAATGTTCACGTCTTTGCTGGCTGATGATTGATGTCCATTCTCCGCATCGTATTGGGTCACGAGGAAACCTAAAATGTACATATTTATATATATTTTCCGAGCGTTTCCAGACCTTATCATCATCTGCCTAGCTAGATTATTCTGATTTATATTATTATACCCAGACAGTTATTGCAAAAAAAAACTGAATTCAAATCCCTTTTCAAGATGGCGAAAAATGCACATGCAGGAAATCTTGGTCGACAATTTGATCTTAAGCTTTTTTACCCCCGAAGTCATTAGCATGTCTCGAAACCATAAGTTGTGGCCTTATTATTAAATATAATAGTTATGAAAAAAAACTTAGAGTAATTACCTCTAGAGAGAGCCTAAATGTACTGTACATCGCAAAAATGAGACACACCGATACCAATTTCTTTATGTCAGAATGAGATGCAAAATAATGTTCTATTTCATGTGACGTGCCGCGTTTTGTTGTTGGGCGAAAAAAGAATTTCGCCAGACAAAGCGACGTCGTTCAAGCAATAAAGCAACCTAATGTCATTGTAATAGGGTCTATTTTAAATCAAGGCCACAATATGGCGCTTATTTTCTTGTGTTGCTAGATATAGCTATTGATGTCTCATGTGCGGTTACAGCGTGAATCTCTCTAGAGGTAATTACTCTAAGAAAAAAAAACGTCGAATTGACGTTCTTTTCTGCTTATGGCATTCTATTAAAAACGAATATTTATAACATATAAAGACTTGTTACAAAAATGTACACAAAAAAGTTCAAATTAATTAATAAAAAAAAACAGTAAAAAATTCGACTCCACTGAATACGATCACTTGGCAACATTAAATCGTAACCCGAAACTGGGAGTCACTAAGCAAACGCAAACTTAACAAAAATTGGTTATGTGATTATGGGTATATTTTTTTGTTTTTTTATAAGATAAAAATAACTTTAAGTAGTAAAATATGGATATCAAAAGAAAGCTTATAGTATATACTTTATTTATAAATGGATTTTATTGGTATGTAATATGATTTAATGGGTGAAAACATGATTTGAAAATGAAATACCATTGAAATTCGATCTGTATAGAATTTTTATTATTTGTTTACAACACATTTGAATTATATTTGTACAATAATTGTCACATCTAATAATTCTGCATAGTTTTAGATACTTAAAGCTATTTTTTATTTCCCTGTAGCTAGAATAGGTACAAGGATATATTGCTTTATGTTTATGAATATTGAAAAGGCGGGAATCGGAAAATTTCTGTCAAAATAAGTGACAGTGACGTGGACGTGTGAGTGGCTATAGGCGATGACGGTAATGTGTACGGCTTATTGCCTTTTATTGCCGATATTCGTGTACATCAAGCAGTGTTGCTAACGAAATATTTTTCATTCCCAAATCTGGAGAATGTAGCGGTTCCCCGAAGTATAGTAAATAAAATTATGCTTATGTTAAAATAAGTAACAAATTATTTATAATGTTGACTCGTGTAGTGTTTTTTTTGTAATGCATTTTTATTGTTAATCTTATATTATTATAATACTAAATAACTCACATTACAGTGTAATGACTCTGATAATTTAACTCGTTATCATAAAATGAACCAATTAAATTATTAAGATATACACCCACAATTTAGGGATTTGTTCCAAAACTTATAACCCTGGTAAAATTTTACAACATTCGTGTTCGGGGTTTTTCGCCAACTGTCGGTAATCAGAGTGAGAGTAAAGTGAGAATACCCATGTTTGCCTGTCATCGTCGACGATCCGCTAGTTATGGATTTCTAGCCACAAGCCCCGCGGGTTTGTGACAGTGTATTGCTATAGAAATTTAATTTTTCATTAAAAAAATATCGAAATACAAGTTTCAGTAACAACAGCTAGCATTTTCCGGAGCTATCAGTTACTTCCGTATAATAATTGGTTCAGTTTGATCACAATACGAAATCTATTCAGAAATAAGTATCATAGTTTATAAGTGTTTGTACATGATTTAAACTATATATTTGAATATTATGATTTATATCTGTATGAATATCACTCCGCTTATGCCGATGACGTGCATTGCGTTTACAGAAACCCGGTCTTCTCAAAATATTTGTTCATTTATTGTTATAAGGTCCGCCTACTTCCACTTTAGCTTGCTATTGCGGGTTGATATTTCTACAATATATACTAAAAGAAAATAAATAAAATTATAGATGTACAGAAAATGTTTATTTCCAACAAGAATATACAAAAAATACTTTAAAATAAATAAGTCGAATTATAGGACAGGGCACGCGTGCGTTTCAGCTGTATCTGCACCTAGTTGCCTGCTGCAACATCTTCGGTTTCATTTTCTTATTATAAAATTCCACACCATTGTTCAATTCTCACTACATGCAATATAGTGTACGTAAAAAGCACAATTACTAATTGAAATAATTCTAAATAAACTGTTTGTACATTATTATTTAATTACACCCCATACTAAATAAAATAATCATAATTTTCGTATATTTTTATATTTTTGACAAAGATGACACAATTGACATCTGTGGACGTCTGTGGATATATACGACCAAAAACCTTCATCGTCCATTACCAATTCAAGTTTTTAATCCAATTAATATGCCTGTTATTAATAACTTCGTTTTTTATGAAATTCTACTACGAGTTTTATGAGTACCTGCTTTAAAAACACTAGGCATTGCGGGCTTTGCGATTAGTTAAATGATTGACTTCCAAAATGAAAAATAAATGTCGTTGAATCATATGCCAGCCTACGTGGCGAAGTTGGTTAGACGTCGGCTGTGAACTGAGAGGTCGCGGGTTCGATCCCCGCCCCGCTAGAAATGTTTGTTCTACCCACAAATACTCCTTTCGGGTCTGGGTATTGTGAGACTGAAAAGACCCACGACACAAGACTCGATCTTAGTGTGGGGTCAGGACTATGTACGTGACTGTTGGGTGTTATTTATTATTTTCATTATATTTATGACATCTCATCTCAAAACCAGCATTCTACCATAGCCAATTCACCCATTGATTTGAACCAGGTATTAGTGGTACTTGTTATAATTCAGAGCTATGTGATGAATAAGGGTTCATCCACCCGAGTTATTTGGTTTATAATTTTACGACCAGCCAATTCTATCAATCCAATTAATTCTATGTCTCTGCTCGTGCTGCTCTGATTCTGTTCATCTTATTATGTCTACTTAATATTATAAATTCAAACGAAACTCTTTGTCTGTAGTCTGTCTGTTTTTATTAATGGAAAATGAGAAAACAAATCACCTGATGGTAAGTAATCACTACCGCCCATGACCATCCATAACGTTCAGATCAAAGATGTATTGCGTGTCCATGAAATGGCAGAGGAGTGGAAAGAAGAAAGGATGGGAAGAAGAAAGGAGCATTGGGCATCCAGCAATCTCACTTACCGAATGCAATGGAAAAGCTGTTACTTCACGTTGATCATTCATGCTGAGCAATAACTGACCACAGCGTGGCTCTAACACTTCTGTTTGTTTGACAGTCTAGTGCCTGTTAAACTTTTACGCCTACACCACTGAACCAATTGCCTTGTGTGAGCTGTGTAAACGGGTAAAGTTACGTTATCTATTACGTTTATAAGGCAAAATTTTTAATCCTAATAAATTTCAAAAAATATATCCGTCGTAATTTATATAAGTCTATCTTCTTGTTATTCAATATAATCGTTTCAATAATTATTTAAATAATGTATTATTTTCTATTTTGTGTTTATAACGATGATATTAATCGTAATACAAATAATAAGTTACTTTAAGGGTTGTTCTGGCTATCTACGACGCTCTATTTGCATGTAAGTGGATGGTATGCTAGAAAGTATGAGGCGAATAAAATAGGACAGGATTGAGGTATGGCATCGAATGAAACTTGATAAGACGGGATGTAACGGGAAGGAATCAGAAATGTTAATGATGATTCAAAACAACAACAACTCAAGGGCGATAATAAGAACATATTGTTTTCTTATGTAGTGTCAAATATATCCCTAGAAAAAACGCTGTTTTTACGATTACAAATACCTAGTTATGTTGCGGTAAATTCTTAACATCCACCATCTTCTACTTATCTGTTTACTCGGTATTATTTGGTTTTTATATATATTCATAAAACTCGTATCTATACGCGCTTTTTAAATAAATGTCGTGGCAACCGCTAATGCATCGACGTCGATCGACGTCCATTTTTGACGACTTATCTATTGACAACTCGCTCGAATACGTGGCGAGGTGCGCAAAATTTGTGGCAATGATGCGCAAACGTGTCATCGCCTATCATCGGCGAACATCGACGATTGTGTAAACGCGCCATTAGATATAGATATAAATAAAGACTCATAACTCATTTTTAATCAACTCATTCTTTAGCTCATCGATCATTGTGAGATAGAGATATAAAGATATAAAAGAGTGATATATATCTTTTGACTTAAAAGATATATATCTCTCTTTTCTTTACAGTGATTCATTTTGCGCATGACTACTCTAAGCTCTAAGCACTGGCGCTAAGTAATGAAATGATCAAACGAAAAAATATCTTCGCAGTTTTCTCGCTCGCACGTGCCGGCAAAATATATCTAGTTTTGTTTTTGTTTCACGCGCTGCCACGCGCCGCCTGGCACTTGTCATTCGTTTCATACTTGTCTGAACCTGTTTTTCGCGCCGCGCCGCGGTGCCGTGCGGTAAATAGTAGGCATTAGATTAACGATTAACGGGCTTCTGCATATTAACGGAAGTTAACGTGTCCGTTAACATTTTTAAAAGTTTACTTAAAAGTTAATTCGTTAATCAAAATGTTAACTTCGTTAATTAACGATTAACGGATTAACGAGTTAATGCCCAGCTATGCAGTTAAGGCATAGGCACACCGCACAGGGTATAGGCCTCATATTATCTTAAAGAATGCCAAAATGAATGAATGAATTTTAATGAGTGAGTTCAAGGCTTGTCTGGGTGATATTGAAAGTGGGATGTGGGTGCGAGTTCATTTAGGAGTGCGTTGGAAGAACTAGAAGAATTCTAGGAGAAAGTGAGAGATGTGCTGCAAAAATTTAGGGGATTTTAATAATTAGGACTGAAACGTAAAGAATACGAAAGGGTACTGGGTTCGTTTGGTGATAAAAGAGTGAATACTAATGATGCTGCGATGAAGAGTATGATTGATTTTGTAATAGTAGAAGAAAGATAAAAAAATATGGATACTAAATCGTTCCGTGGAATGGGTCTTGATACTGACCACTTTTTGGTCGTGTGTCGAATAAAATACCTGTTTAAAAAGTGGTATAGCCGCATCCCCGAACAGTCTAGTAGTGTAACATAGTGTGTTAGAAAGGATAAAATGGAACATTTGCAAAAATATATAAGAGAGAAGTACGAAAGGATATTAAGTGAGAAGTTTGAAGGTTTAAGTGAGGCTTATAAGGTTGAAGAAGTATGGAATAAATTTAATAGTCGTTAATGTCGCAATTGAAACATGTGAAGTGAGTAAAAGGAAAAAGTTAGTTTGAGACGAGGATGAGCAAAAAGTAGTTAGTGAAAAAAATAAAAACCGACTTCAAAACAAAAAACCGCTAAAAACCAAAAAATAACTAATTAATAAGTACCACTGCAAAGCAAAAAATAATATTTGTTTCATGGAACTTGCGCTTGTTGATTAATTTGCTTAATGACTTGACTAGCCAACAAATCAAAATATATGCATAACATATCGAAGGCGGGCCGCCAAGTACCAAACATGTAGGACCTATGCCTTATATTAATTTAAATATCTATATGTTTGGTACTGGGCGACCCGCCTTCAATATGTTATGCATATATTTTGATTTGTTGGCTAGTCAAGTCATTAAGCAAATTAATCAACAAGCGCAAGTTCCATGAAACAAATATTATTTTTTTGCTTTGCAGTGGTACTTATTAATTAGTTATTTTTTGGTTTTTAGCGGTTTTTTGTTTTGAAGTCGGTTTTTATTTTTTTATTAAAAATGTTGGTTATTTTTATCTTTTTAGTGTTGATAGGAATCAAAATGAAGAAGATTTGGTCCCCACAAGGAATATGTTCTTTCCGATGATAATGAAATCGCTAAAATCGGTTAAAAGCTGCCAAAGATATTGGAGTATTCATATGTTTATTATTTTTTCTCCCCCCCCCCCCCTCCCTTTGCCCCTACCCCCTTTTCCCACCACCACTGTAGCTTAGCTTTTATACTGAACCCAATGCAAAAAGAACCATTGGAATCCTACTAAAGTTTGAAGAGTTCTACACTCCAGGTCCGAAAATGATCATCAGATCTCCATGTCGTGTTCCTGAGATCAACCTGTCAATACATTCTTTCCAATGAAAAAGAAATCACTAAAATCGGTTAAAAGCTGCCGAAGATATTAGAATTTACGTGTATTTTAATTTTATCACCTACCCCCCCTCACCACCACCCCTTTTTTCTTGTCTCACTGTAAATTAACTTTTATAATGAACCTAATGCAAAAAGAACCATTGGAATCCTACTTAATTTTAAGGAGTTCCCCTCTCCAGGTCCGAAGATATTGCTCAGATTTTCACCATATTTTTATGGGACCAAATGACAAGCATCAGCTTTCAATCAAAGAAAGAATGGTCGAAATCGGTTCACACAGTACAGAGAAACGAGGTAACAAACATAAAAAAAAAAAAGCAACATACAGTCGAATTGAGAACCTCCTCCTTTTTTTGAAGTCGGTTAAAAAGAAGAAAGCGTGGAGAGATAAGTTAGCTATAAGAGCTGATCAAAGAATGCTAAATGCAAATGAAGTAGATGTATACCAGGCAAAATTGTAATATAAGAAGATAAAAGGTGTAGTAAAAATAGTAATAAAAAAGAAGAAGCATGAAGAAAAGAAGTATTTGACGAAAAATTTAACGGGATTTTTCAGAAAAACATCAAGTTTTACTGGAAAGCAATCAAAAGTGTCCGAGGTAAGTTAAGTACCTCGGAGCTTAGTAGTGTGAGGGATAAGCATGGACTACATAGTAGTGAATGGAGAAGAATGGGTGCTGCAAAGGTGAAAGGAATACTTTGAAGAGTTATTTAGACATTACAGCAGTGCAGTAGCGGATGATTGTGAACAAAACGAAGATAAAATAGATGTGATGGAAGTGGTGAGAGCTTTGAAAAGTAGAACAACGTATCTAAAAAGGCCTGACTAGCTGCCCATGAAGGAATATTAGTTCCAACGCTTATGTATGATAGTGAAAGTTGCATATTGCAGGAGAAGCATGAAAGTAAAATAAGGACAGTGAAAATGAAAATAATTGATTGAATCCAATAAAATGTTCAACATCGTTTAGATTCAGTCATTTTTTTAGACCAAAACAGTGTTGCTCTTTTTAAAACCAGTTTACAATGTCAACAAGTTGGTTTAATCAAAGCAGTTCATTGATAATTTGTTGAAAATGTACAATAAATATTTTTGATACGAATATGTTTATGATATAGGTAATTACTATGGCTGAATGAAGCGAAGTCGCCCAGGACGAAGAATCATTATACTCTTTTTCGACAAAGCAGTGAATAAATGCGAAAGCCTAATTTAATCCATCAATGAATCCGTTACAATGTAAGGCAAATCGGATTGACCAGTCTACGCAAGCAGCTTCCTTTCACGAGTATGACGCATGTGCCAGCCATCGGCCTCTTCAACTATGCTACAGGGAAGTGACCGACCCGGTACACGACGCCACCGCAAGCATAGACTTTTTAGCGATAATGACATAGGTACCCAATCACTTCTGTATCTGTATCAGCCCATATACGTCCCACTGCAGGGCACGGGCCTACTCTACAATCGAGAATACGATTGAGAGTGGTTAGGCCATATAGTCTACCACGCTGGCCTAGTGCGGGTTGGCGGACTTACATACCATAGAAATTCTTATAAATCGTTATGGTATGCAGGTTTCCTCACGATGTTTTCCTTCACCGTTTTAGTGCGTGGTGATTGATTATCAATACACACATGACTCCGAAAAGTCAGAGGTGTGCCCTGGGATTCGAACCCGCGACCACCGTGAACATGTGGGCAGCCGCGTCTAGTCCTTTTACCAACAGGAAGGAACCCAATCACTTACACAGCAAAATAACGGCAAATGTGTTATGTTACTTAATTTAAATGATATACAGAGCCCACCAAGACTTCCGCTTTATCTACACATTTTTTTTTTCTATTCTCAAGCCTTGGTTTAATATGCTTTATTGCATATTTTTTGCTTCACAATAACTTTGAATTTTTGTATTAGTTAAGGCTTTAATATGATTGGGAATGTTGTTATAAAAGTGTATAAGTACAGTAACTCTTAAAAGATTTGCATCTTGTGGAGTTTGGTTTTATGAGTAGCTAGATTATTCTTATTACTAGTAAATTTTTTTAATATCGCTAATCTTTCGAAAATTTTCTTTATTTCTATGGACATAAATTAAATTCTTGAGAATGTAGTGCGAAGTAAAGATTTTATTTTATTTTTTTTATTTTATGAGTTACTGAATACAAAAGCTAGATTATTAGAAATGAGATCCTTATGAAGAATGTGTGGTGTAAGTTTGTGTACAGAGTGCGTATAGCCGTACCAGAATCTCATGACATTTTGGGAAATTTGAATTTACGCATTGTAACACTGGGGTAATTGGATGAACATATTTTGATACTTTCAATAATTGTAAAAGAGCTTGCTGCTTAGTGACAGATGTGAACGGCAGCCTATTAACGAATACAGCTCTTGCATTTGTAAATCCAGTAGCTTTCTTTTTGTGAATATATGTTGTTGCCAAGTTAAACGCTTGTATAGGTGCATCCCCAAGTACCTGACGTGGTCTGAATGTGGCACTTCTAGGTTGTTAAGTTTTAACGGTGGGCAAGCCCCTCTTCTTAGTGTAAACGTCACGTTAACAGATTTAGTTTCATTAGCCTTGATTCTCCACTCCTTTAACCAAACTGACATTAAGCCCACATTGTAGTAGTTTCGCTGCCTCAATGGGATCATGGTGAGATGCTAAAATTGCTGTGTCATCGGCAAAGGTACCGATGGTTATACACTCTCGAGTGGGTAATTTAGAGGTATAAATCAAGTACAACATGGCCCCAGCACACTTACTTACTTTTTTTTTGATAGGGTACTTTTGCTTTGATAGGGTAGAGTCTTGAGAATGATTCGCCATTCTGGACTAAAAAGTATCTGCTTTCTAAATATGATTTCAGAATTTTGTACATACAACGTTTATGTGACCGATGGGCATTAAATTACACAATGTATGCTATACGTTCTTGGTATTAATTCGGCACGGCACAAAAATTAATATTACCAAAAATAAGATTTTGTTTATTTCAAACAAACTAAATAGCTTTCAAATAAGAGTATAACGCAACCATCCTGTATAAATAAATTTTATTGAAATCCAAGGGGGTTATGACAAAAAGAAATAATGTCTTAAAGTTATTTAGTGTCAATCACAAAACAAAATCATAATTGTCGGCGCGAGATCGACAAGATCAAAGTGGCGCGGCGAGGCGCGGCGGCGCAGGAGCTTCCGTGTTACATCCGTTCTGAAAGGACAGCGGCGGCACACTAAAAACTATTTTTTAGAGGTCAAATTACGTACAGGTCACACACACACTGACCTATCTCTATTTCTTTTACGCGTGGGTTGTTTTGCTATGTCTCTCTCGTAATGAAAATGTAAGTGTGTGTGTGTGTGTGTATTTATTGCTTTCTTGTTTGTAAGTAATTTAGTTGTACTTATTATTGTGTGACTTGTGTAAGAGCGGCAATAACGCGCAGATTTTAGTACTATGCGTTTCAAATAAGAATAGGAACGTCAATGACCTTTAGTTGTCAAATATCACACGAAAAGTATGGTTAGCAACAAAAAAGTATTTACGCATCAATTATATTTTTTTTTCACATAGTCAAATTCTTGAACATAAATTAACTAAATAAATTGAAACAATTACAAAATGATATATGGACACATAAACAAGAATGTTTACTCATAAATAGCTTAAAAAAGTATATTTTTTTAATTTTTTATTTACTTCATATGCAATTATTCGCCAGAGAGTAACTATAACACGACATTATTCATTCATTATTTTTTTTTACGAATTATTAAATATTAAAAATATTATTTTTATTCAACAAAAATATTATTTTAAGAAATCTTGTTTTGCTCACCCTACCTAAAGTGTGCGATTTGACAGCTACTACGAACCAATATGGCGCAGGGTCAGTCCTATTCTTAGTTGAACCGCATAGTACGATCTATCATTTTAAGGTGAATGACCATGGGTTAGGCGTAATCAGCTGTTAAAAAAGCTACATCGTGTTCAAATGGGGCAAAAACTTAAATCACTTATGACTAAACTACTGCCCCTATTTAATTGTTTTTTTAGTACAGAGCTTCAAAATGGTACCTAGTATATGCAGTTTAGAAAAAATGCCCATCGGTCGCATCAACGTTGTATATATTGGAAGAAAAGACTTGTACGGCGATTCACGTATTATAATAAGTTCAGCTGCAGTGCAATTGCGGTTAAGTTTCGATCAAAACAGCCCTTTTCGTATTCTCTGATTTTGACAACCGCTGTCAAATACGCTCACGTCAAGTTCGCGTCACGCAAACGTTTTAGCATATTCTACTGCTGCGC
The DNA here is from genome assembly GCA_023078785.2 of Hyles euphorbiae. NCBI lineage: Eukaryota > Metazoa > Arthropoda > Insecta > Lepidoptera > Sphingidae > Hyles > Hyles euphorbiae. The sequence continues at coordinate 1,020,566 of CM041049.1, forward strand.
GTATATATCAATGTCAAACAAATTTCATACGTCTGACGTACAGTTGACGCGCAGCTCACGCGCAGTTCACGCGCAGCTTAACACTTACAAGAATACCATTTTATACCAAAGCGTAAACTTAATTGTAACCTCACCTTGCCTTGCCTTAATGCCATATCCTATCAAAAGCTTGTGATATATCCAAAAATGCACTTCAAAATTGTACTTGTCGATTAATAGCCTCTTTTTTTTGCTAGCCTATACTGTCCCACTGCAGGGCAAAGGCCTCCCCACAGACCAATAAGATAGGTCTCCGTTTCCTTCTTCCACCCGTCTCTATCCAAAGCTTTCATTCTCCAGTTGTAATGATTTATTATTGGCTTTTAATCTCAAAGTACAAATTTAAAGTCATTTAAATGTTTCAATAACCTATATATTTATACTCAAAACATTATGTACTTAATTTACAAAGTTGCACTAAAAAAACATTTCAAATTGAAATAATAATTAATAAAAAAATTTGAAAGTACTTATTTAAAAAATTAATTCTTCATTGTACACATAAAAAATACAGCATACAAAAACTAAAAAAGTGTCAAAATATGTTAATCCAATAACCCCAGTGATGCAATGCGCAAAATCATATATCCCAAAATGCCATGAGATTCTGGTACAACTATAATACTGGAACTTACACTTATGTTTTTTGAGGACATGACTAAACTATTACAGAATATATTTCCATGACTTTAATGAAATTACATTTACAGTGTTTAATTTCTATTTATAAGACTTATTTTTATAACAACGCATAGATTTTAATTATCATTATGCTGGCAATATCAAACAATGTATTTGGCCGCCATATTGGCCAAAGACAAATACAACGCCGGTCTTTTCCGCCCTGAAGCGTCAGTTGTTTCAACGCGGAAAATTGGTAAATGATGGCAGCAAATAATTATTTCGGGTTTACTCACGGAGGGACCCAATATGGGTGAGTTATTTTCTGTAAATTCAATGTTGAGAATAGTTTGTGTGAGTGATTTTAGATACATAAAGCCAGCATACGATACATATCACACGGGCTCGTGTTTGTCTAATCAAAATGGCGCCTGGTTTTTATTGATCGTGGTATTTTTGCAAGTGAGTGTTAAGTTTTGGTGCTAACCGGTGTTTTGTGGAACCGACAGCGCGGCGACGGCGAGCGCGGCATATGGCGGGCAAACTGGATACGCCGTAGCGCCGGCGGCAACTGCGGCCACATACGGTACGCAGCGCGCCACAGCCACTGGCTACGACACCGCATATCAGGCCGCGGCCGCTACACAGGGTAAGTATCTTAATTCATTATTAATCTCCACCGTATTACATTGTTTACATAATAAAAAATCGCGTCTACCCAAGTTACGGCAGCACGCGGTATTCACTCAAAATCGATACCTTCTCATTGTGATTTCTGCGTAATTGAGGGGCCGATACGGTCGGTAATCTGACAAAAGCATTTGACGACAATGAATCACTTTTGGATGTGCACTTCCTGTTATATTGTCTGGCTGATTGCGGAGGAGGTTAACTGTACCGCTTCACGCTCTGTAAGCGCCATACCTACTTTAAGTCGGTAAATTTTTCTCCATCTAACCTAGAAGTAACCACGAATCTGTATTTAAAACCTACGTGATGAATATAAATATTTTGGGACTAATTCACTTCCGAGTTCAAGGGCTTGTTACAAAGTTTATTGACCTGTCGCACAAGATTAACACCTAAATTTATTATTTTTGCTGTCGATGTTTGTACATTTCATCATTATCAGCCTATTGTAGTGTGTTCGGGCGGACTTTAGTTCAGGGTAGCACGATTTGAGGGCTAAAAGTGATCACAGGTGATAGGGATTGAGTTCCTGATTACAACGTTATCACTCCTATTCAAAGGAAATGCATAGTTTTCGAGAAATTAATATAAATAGTTCCTAACCTCAAATCACATATTGGGTAAAACGAAACGTTTTTATGGGCGATTTACAAACAAATCATCAGTACTAAGTCAAATATGTTGTCTATGGTGTAAAAATCGGTGAAACGGAACGTAAAAAACCATAAAAACTATACGAGTTGATTCAGGTGTCAATGTCAACAAAAAAATTAAGAATGTTTTGTTGATGGTTTTTGGCGAATTTCGTATCTACGTTATACCAATATTGATTTGTTTGTGTTTTGTTGTGTTATAATATGTTTTATAACGACTTAGAAATTATGTTGAGAAGGAAGTTAGTGCACCCACTTTATGAATCGGTTAGGTCGAATGTGCTCCAAAACCGACTCAGAGCACCTCGACTTCACGTAGTCTTTTGGCTACCAACCCTAGAGTGTATATAAAAAGCCGGAGGCGCGGAGGGAGAGCAGCCCCCGCCCGCTGTAACAAAGGATAGGCAACCGTGCGAGCCGGAGCGGCTGAGGCTGGTCGCCGGAGGCGACCAGTAAGCCGAAGCTGCAGAGGTGAGCGTGGGTGCCTATCCTTTGTTACGCAAGGGCGAAGGGGCTGCACTTCCCACAGCGCCGGAGACGTTGCAGAAGCAAATTTGTATTGACAACAAGTATTTTTGTAGGTTAGGTTACTTACATTGATATATCTCAGGAATGGTGCATTACCTTTTCACGGGAGTGGTACCAGGTGAGATGGGACACTCCCTCTCCCCTCCTCCACACCCCGCACCCCACCAAATCGTGCTACCCTATTCTAAATTTTACCCGTGTGTTCAACTCAGGCATAAATTAATAGCATATCATTTTTCTTTTAAACCATGTGTATAAAAAATATTTTACAGCTAGCATGGACAAGTTACAATAATTTTAAATGTTGATATTGCAATGTAAACATGACATATAAGAAATTGTATCATTTTGTAATAATGATCTTGGTTTTGGGTTTTGCACATAAATCATTATTTTCTGCCGCCTGTAATATTGACATGATCCTGTTCTTTATAGTACTAAACAGCAGGGTATACTTTTGAGACAAATAAAAAAAAATTGAAATATATGTCTGCTAATCCTCATAAAAATCTGTGTATACCTTAATTCTTAAAAATTTTTTTTGTGTGCATTGCTGATGAAGCTGTAACATGCCAAGCATATTGTTTACTTAGATAGATAGATAGTACCTGATATCACACATTAAACTATGCTGTGGTTTAAAAATGTAGAATTATTGAATACAAAATTTCACAATTCTTGTGTATGTCATTGAAACAATATATTAAAATAGTTCAGTGAGAATATTTTGGCAAATCATTTGTTTTGTTGAGTTTGTTTATATTGGCTGACCAAATCACACATAAAAGCAAGCATCTGATCAAAGCAAAGTCTGAATGTTAGCTTCCAACTCATGATGATGATATTACTCAACCTACTGATGTAGCAGATGATATATGATTCAAAATGTTACTGACCAGTCCAGACCAGATGCAGAATCGGAAGACACAATTATGAATACAGTTTTTTTTAATTATTTCACAATTTACATACATACATACATAAACTCACGCCTTTTTCCCAGAAGGGGTAGGCAGAGGTACCAGGGCACCCACATTTCGCCTTGTATGTTCCGTCACAATTTACAGTTTGACTAATAACTGATTTGGTAATTAAAAGAGGTATTTGATTATATTCTAGAGTTATTATTATTTGTAAGGTTTATTCTTTTATTACCTAAGAGTAAGTGTAGGCAAGACCATTGACTGATTAGAATTTATGAAAAAAGGTTTTATGTTAATGAACAAATAAAACATTTTAGATTTCTTTTGATAATTTTTGTGTGTTTATGTGACACATATTCAAATAGTATTCATAGATAAAACTATAAAATAATAATATGTCTTTCATACAAAATTGATATATATCTAACTTGATATACATCCGATATATAGCATAAATATCTGATATTTTGATATTTATAATAAATATCAGACATTTTCAAACTTTGGAAAGAAATGAAATTTACCTGAGATTTATGTACTAGAGTGTACTCCTCAGTAGACAATCTAAATTATCTCTGTGCAATTAACTAAGGGTATACTGCTCCATGATATAACCAATCTGGATATATGGCATCCAACAGTGGTTCATCAGGAAGCAAATCAAACATACTATGCCTTTTTTGTAGGCTCATCTCATTGGTGACTTAATATAATCACAATGCAAATCCCAAACATCTTGGAAGAAGTTAAACATTACTCCAATAACTGCAAGAATCAATTATAAAGCTTTTGCAACCAAATTCATTCAAAGGACTCAAAAGACCTGAATTCTTCATAATTATAATCTACCTGATTATAAGACTAGGTTTTTTTTTTTTATTCCTATGAATGACGAGACGAGCAAGCCGTTCGCCTGATGGTAAGCGATACGACCGCTCATAAACAGTAGCAACATTCCACTGCGCTCGCCATCCTGAGACATAAGATGTTAAGTCTCAATATGTCCAGTAGTTACTCTGGCTACAATGTACTTCAATCCGAAACACAACAGTGCACTTACACAGTGTTGTTTCACGGGAGAAATAGACATTGCGGTGGTACCTACCCAGATGGCCTCTCACATATGAGAGACCTACCACCAGTAGGTGCCTGATCATTGGTGCCAAACGGCAATAAAATGCTTATGTTTATTTGGCACCCAATGTGGCATTTGGGGAGTGTATTGATTAAAACAGTGAAAATAAATTCCTTAACATTCATTTATTTATTTTATACTTTGGTCTATGAGTAATGTATTACATAGGGTATGAATAGTAAATAATCTCAGGTACATTTAGACTTGAAAATAAAAAGTAGGGTGCATAGGTCTTAACTGTACTCAATATTTTAAGAACATTATTACTCTGCAAGTTATGTACCGAGGTGAAAGATGTATTTTTAGAAATTATTGATTGTCTATTGGCAGTGAAGTATTCTTAAGCAATAGAGATTCCTTGCAGTTGGTGGATATTCATATTAGTCTTGTTTATTTTTCAACATGTACAATTATGGGCTTTCAACACCATATGGTTATAAGTAATATAGTATTGCTGCAATGTTTAAACTTTATGTTAAAACATTAAAGCAATTGTACCGAGAGAAATGTTTGTGCGGCCCACAGATTGTTGTATGGTGTGTGGTGGTGTGGGTGTTTGTGAGACTGAAAAGTCTCTCGTAGTTCCCGATTACCATGACACAAGACTCAGTCTTAATATGGGGTCAGGATTATGCACTTGACTGTTGGGTGTTATTATTAATTTGATTCCAAAGTTCCAGATCATTATGTTTATATTAAACTCCAATGCGCCTGAGGCTGATGCGCATTATAAATTTGTGTATCCACTGAGTGCTGACATGTGAAACATATTCACATATCAGGGTAATGAATGATGAAAATGAAGACAAGCGAATGTAACAGAAGCAATGTGTGTGTAGTTTACGGCGCGAGCAGCGTAGTGTCATCGGCGGCTGCGCACGCGCACGCGCACGCGGCGGTGGCGGCGGCGTCGGCGTACGACGCCAGCAAGAGCGCGTACTACCAGCAGGCCGCCGCCGCCTACCCCACCGCCGCGCCGCCGCAGCCGCAGCCCACGTACGACGCCAGCGCCGCCAAGCCCGCCTACTCCACACCGGCTACATACGCGCAGGTAGACATCAATAACGCTCTAGATCTGGCACTCATATTTTGCCGCGATTTTATTGCAATAAAAAGAATATGAATTAAATAATAACATGAATATTTCGTTATGCATACAAACAACTGGTATGGCTGGGTATTTTTATGTAGTGTCCCACATAATTAGTTTTTTTATTTCTAATTTAAATTTTTTATTCATTCCATTTGATAATTACAAATTCTCTTAATCTAAATATTAGGTAACATTACATTATTACAGCTCAATTTTATTTCAGAAAAAGTATACATTGACGACTGTACTAGTAAAAACTGTGACACAGCCGTCATCATCATTTGATATGTTTTCAATTGATACGTTTAGCTGGCAAGGTGAATAATTGTGTAAGGTTATAAATGTGCAGGGAGGTGCGCGGGCGGCGGCTGGCACGGCCAAGACGGCCTACGGTAACGTGTACACCGCCACCACGGCCGCCACCTCCTACCCCACGCAAGCCTACACCGCCACCGCCGCACAGACAGCCAAGCGTGAGTATTCACATACACCATACTTCTCATTATATTTTCCGTTGATATTGCACTGGTTACTTTTGTTGAGTTTTCCATAGATAATTGATTTAGGCCAGTAACATTATCACTGTATCAATGAATCCTATGTAATTATCATAAATTAATTGAATTTATTGCAATACATAAAATATTAATTTGTACTTCCTAATATACTTTAGACTTTGTATTTCGAACAATATTTGTGTTTTGTGCAGAGACAACAAACAGAGGTAACACTGCTTATGACACTGCACTGTACAACGCGGCCACAATGTACGTCGCACAACAAAACAAAACTGGTGGTGGCAGGTGAGATTTAATATTTAAATGTGCCTTTATTAAATTGTAGGATAACCTTTGATAAATTAGATAGAATATGATGTCAGTATCAATGTTCGCTGCACCAGAGTACTTTTTTTACATTTGTATTCGTCAAGTTTTCTTTTCCAAAACAAACATATTCCATGAACAAAATCAAAGATTATATGAGTGCCACCAGTTAAATTATAAAACTAAGTATTACATTAGAAATAAAATTAATAATAAAAAACATAATGGCTTTTGTAATAAGGACCTAGAGAAAAATCACTTGACCACAATCTGTGCCCCAAGCAGGAACATTTGGCTCTATTCGCTGGGTGCGAAGTATAAGGTGGGGGAACCACGAAACGATCGCAGCGTGCGTCATGGCCAAAAAAGGAACTATCGGTGGCGGACGCTGTCACTTTTTACTAGCGAGATTTACGTTTTTAGTAAATAAAGATGAGTCACGAAGCTTGCTGCGTAGTTAATTGCAAAAACAATGGCAGAAATAGTGATAAAAAATTCTACAAATTTCCACAGGCAAGTTGGAAACGAGAACAACGAACAACGAACGAGCCGCAATGTGTTTACACCTGCAGCTCTGATTGTACACACAATCACATTTGGCACTCGTAATATGACGGCTAGAATCAATCTGTAAAAAAATAATTATTTCGTTAACACCTACTAATGGTGTAATATATTACGTACTACATCAAAAATTGCAAAAACAGTAAATAACTGCTAACATTCAAGGATGTTTTGTATGGCGTTGATGTCACTGAAGTTTGTCGAATAACATGTGCTTCAATGGTATGGATCATAGCATCTTCATATTTAATTTCTTTCACATCTTGCACGTGTTGAGCTAAAACTAATTGTTTTCCTTTCAATGTTGTTTGTGGTTGGAAAATGATGTCGTGTGTGATTGGTCGGAATCCAGTTTTTATGATTAATTTGGCCATGTTTAACTGAAAATACATAAAAGGATGGATTATTGAGAGCACATGCACTCATAAATAATCGTCTGCTATTTATATGAAATGCATTATTCGATGAAATTTGCTTATTTCTTTACTTACTTCTCATGACGACAGCCATGAAAAATCCGTAATGTACTAAGCGAAATCTATTGATTATGCCATTTTAGACGAAAAATAAAAAAGACTTACCTATATAGATTTAGAATATTTATTGGAATAAATGTAAATTACAATATTTAATTAAAATTGTTCGTTTGTAAATAACTCGTCGTAATGACAGCCGGGCATTTGACATTTCGGAGGCCACCGTAGTTGCAACCGCTAGTTGGCGCTGTCGTCGCGCACCCAGCGAATAGTATAGTAATCGTAATAGTAAAATTTTGTATGGGAATGTGAACAGCGCCATTGTGAGCGTATTTGGAACTAAATTATGGCAGCGGGAAACGTTTACGATACTATAGTATGGTAATCGTATAGTCTAGCGATAGTTTTACTATACAAATGTATGAAAAGTGGTAGCACGAATAATTTTTGATGTATAGTAGTAGTCAGTATCGTTGTAGTAATAGTATAGTAATCGTTGTCACGATACTATTACTATACGATACTTCAAACTGTTCCTGCTTGGGGTACTGAACATATTCTTTGGAATAAATGACGTTTTAAAACTATAGATAAATGTAACAAAATGAAAATAAAAGAATAGCGTGAATGTGGTGTGTTGCAGCGGCTGGAAGAACTACAAGAGCGGCGGCGGCGCGGGCGGCGCGGCGCGGCGAGCCAAGCCGCCGCCCAAGGCGCAGCAGCTGCACTACTGCGACGTGTGCCGCATCTCGTGCGCCGGCCCGCAGACCTACAAGGAGCACCTGGAGGGACAGAAGCACAAGAAGAAGGAGGCGGCCGTGAAGCTGGCGGCGGCGGGCGCGGGCGCGCGCGGGGCGGGCGGCGCGCTGCGCTGCGAGCTGTGTGACGTCACGTGCACGGGCGCCGACGCGTACGCGGCGCACGTGCGCGGCATCAAGCACCAGAAGGTCGTGAAGCTGCACACCATGCTGGGCAAGCCCATCCCCTCCACCGAGCCCACCAAGCTCGGCGCCGGTACGGACTCTTTCACACTCGCACTCGCATGCCCCCACACCCCACCTCTACTTGCGCATGAATACTCTTGTCGCCTGTCTGTCCCGTTTGGCTACGTTTCTGGATAAGATTTTATTTGGACTATTTTTTTTGTAATGGACTTATTAAAATGTTGATTAGTTTTCAGTTGTCACTATCTCGGCATTATTTTGAGGGAAATGTTGTATGTTTCTGTGTAAGCTCAGATATGATCTCCATCCGGCCGCGGCACTTGGAGATCATATTTGTCCCCGGCGCCCAGTCTTCTGTGCCGATCCCCCGCCAGCCACAGACACTGTATCTGTATCCAGACGCGTTCTCGGCAGCTAGATTTGCTGTGGTCAAATTTTCTCTTTGCTATCAATATGACGATGAAAAAGTATAATTCGGCACTCGGTACAGATATGGAGTGTGACACATGTAGTATATGGGCCTTTTTTATATAAAGTATACTGCATTATATATGTGTGTATATCTGTTATACTAAGTGTTTAACTGTTAAGTTACGCAATTTACGCGGAAAAGGTCGTTTTTAAAGAGAGCACTGAAACCGTGGCGACGATAACAAATTACATATTCAAAGGTTAACCCTTCTCGCAAATGGAAGGTGATTTAGACCAAAGTGTAGAAAAGGCTCAGAAAAGGCCCGGCCACGCCCCAGTTTGAGTGTTATGATGAAGTTATATTCAAGAGAAAATTTGACTTCTCCATATATCAGCCAAAAAGACCGTCGCCGGAACGCCGAAGATCGCATTCGTGGCGTCGGGGGGCCTGAGCACAGTGGCTGGCACTCCAACAATTGAGCCCAACCCTGCAGGCGACAAAGACAAGGACGGAGACGACAAAGACGATGACGTGGACGCCGAGCCCGAGGTGCAGCCCGTGGGCCAAGACTACATCGAGGAGATCCGCGGCGACGACGGCAAGGCGCTCAGCTTCAACTGCAAGCTCTGCGACTGCAAGTTCAACGACCCCAACGCCAAGGAGATGCACATGAAGGGCCGCAGGCACCGACTGCAGTACAAGAAGAAGGTTTGTGCATTCTGCGTTTTGGCCTAGCTTTACAACCTTGTAAGGCCCAAACTAGCTTCACATTACTTATAGTATTCAGTATATTTTAATACCTGCCCAAAGTTCAAAACTAGAACTGATAAAAATTTTCATATTTGCGGCAATAACAATAATAGTGATAAAATTGGAGTGCCTGATATCATGTGGTCTAACATTGTTCTAACTTGAACATTGGAACATTCTGTGATATGTCAAATTGTGTTTAGCTTGGGTCTTATCGGGATTAGTTACTACAAACATATCCTGACAATATATATATCCTGTTATAGTACTGGTTGAAGTTCAGTATTCAAAGAGGTTTACTTAAAACCTTTAACTATATAAAATATTTAGGATATGTTTTTGACATGATACAGCTTAGTCCAAATATGTGGTGTGAATGTTAGATGTGTTACCAAGCATTCTTCATGACGCTTTATAAAACTATGTATTGAACCAACAGTTTAACCACCATAAATGCTCATTCAGAACAACAAAATTGCAATATGCAAATGTTGATGGTTAAGCTGTGATGCTTTATATGTGGTGTGGTCTTCCAATGATTACTTAGTAAAAGGTTTGAGGTGCGCGTCGAGCCTGACGGCTTCGCGGCTGCCAAGAGATCCGCGCACCATATGATTACAATTGGCAATGAGGACGGCCTGGTAAATGGCCTGTTAGGAAGTTACAAGTAGAGTGATATGTGGTTATAAGTGGTGAGTGTTGTCTGCAGGTGCAGCCGGACTTGGAGGTGAAGGTGAAGCCGTCCATGCACCAGCGCAAGCTCGCGGAGGCCAAGGCGCAGCGCATGCTCGTCAGAGATGAGATGTGGGCCAGGAGACGCATGCATGATGTATGTACCATTAGCATTATGTTCTCATTATTGCTAAATAAAAAATTTGTAATTATATCCAATGGCTACCCAATGTTTTTTCGTCATGGCCAATTAATAATACTTTTTACCTAAATTCGACTGAAACAACTATTATAATATGTATTTACTTTTTTATGATTAAATTACAGTAGAGATTATAAGTAACAATGATATAATATGAATAATAATGTGTGTACAGGGCATGGAGGAGGACGAGCGCATGTACTGGGAGGGTGGCATGGAGCCGTGGTGGCGCGGCCCGCACCACCATCACCATCATCACGTGAGTCTCAATGCATTGTTAGAGCTGATAAGGATATTCTACTCCTACACATACCTGGTATCACAAATGAACGCACCCTGAACGTCGAAATTTAGTCTCTATGTTGAGAGACATTAACTTGTCTGAAATCCACTGCTCAGTACTAAAGAAAATATTGTAGATATAATGTAGTGGTATCACAAGTTGTTATCAACAAATCAGCTATGGTATGTAGATAAATGAGTGATTAGCGGTGTGTATGTGAGTGGTGTGAGTTGTGACACGTGTGTCGCGCTGCAGGGGCTGAGCATGGCGTACGGGCCGGTGGCGCGGCGGCCCGAGACGTCGGACGACCGCCACGTGCTGGCCAAGCACGCCGACATCTACCCCGGCGAGGCGCAGCTGCAGCACATCCAGCGCGCCGTCTCGCACACTGAGAAGGCGCTCAAGTCACTCTCCGACGCGCTCGCCGACAACGCCAAGCCCAAGGTACGCTACTCATACTCGCTTTCCGTCTACTTTACTTACAGTCATGTGGCTGTAATGGGACAGTGAAATTGTATGATTTTTAGAATGATCATGAAAGTGGTTGTTTTTCATTATAGGCTCAACCTGCAGCCAAAGGACCAGTAAAGCAAGAGGATAAGAAAGATGATAAACCGGAAGGAAAAGAAGACGGTCGTGACAACCAATTGTGAGTGATGTATATTTATGGCCTGTTCGAATATAGTTTAAAAGTGTAAAGTTTGGAATGGACAGGAGTGAAGGTGTGGTATGGTGCAGGTTCTCGTTCGTGAGCGAGGGCGAGGGCGGCGGCGGCGCGGAGGCGGGTGCGCGCGCGCTGAAGGGCGTGATGCGCGTGGGGCTGGTGGCCACGGGGCTGGTGCTGAAGGGAGACCGCGACGTGCAGCTCGTGGTGCTATGCCACGACCGCCCCACCATCGCGCTGCTCAAGCGCGTGGCCGCCGACCTGCCCGCGCACCTGGCGCGCGTCAAGGTGCGTGCTACACTGCACTACACCACACTACACCACACTACCCCACACTACTCGACACGCACTGACTGTCGATGCGATGCGCAGGGCCCGGGCGACGAGCCCAAGTACAAGGTGGAGCTGCTGCCGGCGGAGGGCGCGGTGCAGGTGTCGGACGGCACGGTGAGCGTGCTGGTGAGCCTCACGTCGGCCGTCATGCGCGAGCCCGCGGGTGAGTACCGAGCCGCGACGCCGCGCGATTGTCGACTGCGCCAATTTCACCACGTACACATGCCCCGCAGTACCACTTGCCGCCTTATCACTATTAGATTACCTTGTGTTTGAGGTATCGGCCATGCCAAGTCACCGTATACAGCCAGTTGAAATTGGTCGTCGAAATCGTCCGCAAATACGTGGAGCGTGTATCAGAACAAACTATCTATGTCAATGAGGGGTAGTCGCAGTAATTTTGTATGTATTTTGAAAATTATTATCTGTTTTCCTTGCTCTTGTTTATATTGTGTAAAAAAAGATAATTTGTTCAATGTGTTTGGGGCCCGATGGGCTCTTGTGTTTGAACGCTTATTTTTAGGTGTGATTAGGTATATGCGGCGAGAAGAAAAGGATTTTTGATCATCGTTCGCGATATATCACGCGCGCTTCCACCCGCGTTGGTATATCTCTACAGATACGGTGCAAACATTATTGTTTCTCATTTGTATTTATTGTTATTATTTTTTATTTTATCAGAAGTTAATCTATTGTCTTGAGAGCTTTGTGAATGGTGCCACTATATAGTTTGCTTCAATATAATGGACATGCGTTTCTGTGAATGAGTACTGATGAGAATATATGATCTTAAATGGTTTAGTTTAACATATGTCCATTAGTATTTGAGCGTGCTTCTGTTTGGGCGCGTTTCGCCATGATGGTACAAACACGTCTCGACAGGTAGTGGTAGCGTTCGATACCGACGCGGTAACAGTACATGATTGAGTACAGAGTAATGAGTAATGAGTAGTGAGTGTTGGCCCGAGGCGTCGGTAGCGGACGCGCCGCAGCTCGCTCGGCCCCGCTAGGTGGTAGGCCACGTGTAATACTATGTTTGCCCCGTTGATGTTGTTGATGGTCAAACACCCTTTGTGTTGTTGTCGCTAGACGGTGGCGACATAAAGCGAGACGACAAGGATGTGCTACCGCGGCAGAAGTGTTTGGACGCGTTGGCCGCCCTTCGGCACGCCAAGTGGTTCCAGGTACATTCGCCACAACATTTACAAAACATGTGCGCACTCCGCGCTTTAGCTTGATTCCTTTCTACTAAACTAATCGCAGACTTCATTGAAGTAGTAAATCAAATCTAACTTTGCTTTTTTGTAACGAGAGGAGTGCGCACGTTACCTTAGTCACATGTTTATTTTGTTTTTGATTTATGTTCTGTAACCAAATTAGTTTTTGTGTTGAATAATTAAAAATTGGTCTCCCATGAACATGTGGCTACAAGTGCTTTACTTGTGAGAATGCAACTGCGTTTCCTCGCACTTCGTGAGCGTTCATTGGGAGAGTCGGAAACGCAGTTTTGTATGTGTCGCAACTTTCCACATTTATTGCTCTGTTTCTCTGTCGGAACTTAAATTGTGTTTACTGAGAGTGGAGCAATAAATTGGGCAGTCCGCGGCAGGCGCGCGCGAACTAGTCGCCGCAGCCGCCGCGGCCCGCGGCCCCGTACTCACTGCCGCGTCTGTGTGTGTGTAGGCTAGAGCCGCCAGTCTGCAGTCGTGCGTCATCATCATCCGGATCATGCGGGATCTCTGCCGCCGCATACCCAACTGGACGCCGCTCAACCCATACGTGAGTGTAAACTAATATTTCTCTGTGTATACTAGTGGTGCAAACCGGCATTAGTGCAAGGTGAAGTGACGAGGTGATGATTGCTTGCAGGCGATGGAGTTGCTGGTGGCGGGCGTGCTGTCGTCGGCGGGCGCGGCGCTGTCGCCGGGCGAGGCGCTGCGTCGCGTCATGGAGGCCGTGAGCGGCGGCCTGCTGCTGGACCACGGGCCCGGCCTCCGAGACCCCTGCGAGAAGGACCTTGTGGTCAGTACTGCCCAGTACACCTTCAGACACGCAACTAAATAAATTACTATTCTACACCTCACTAACGCACTGACATGCACCTTACAGGATGCCCTGGGTAACATGCCGCCGCAAAAACGTGAAGATCTCACCGCCTCGGCGCAACAGTTCCTCAGACAAATTGCTTTCAGGCAGATCCACAAGGTGAGTGCTCTTCCTTCTTTATTAATTCACTGTAAATACAGGGTGTAGGACAAAACGAGGGACTTTTTCGGGGATGCTATTGACTGTTCAAGTCTCCATCTGCCATTTCATGAACGTCATGGGCGTCGATGTGTGACTAGTGACTGGAATACGCAGGATCTTGTCGCGCGTAAAGAATTAATTTTATGATGTCTATTATAGGATTTATTCATTATTTTCAATATGTGCATAGTGCATATATTGTTTTTGTTTCTTTCATAATATTTGTGACATCGCATATACAAATGATTACTTCGTTTTACCTCTAACACCCTGTATGATGTATATTTTACAAAATCTCGTACAATGGTTTTGCTTTAAATAACATGCTATAAAATAATGAATGCAGGTGTTGGATATGGAGCCACTGCCCAAACTGAAGCATACAACCGGAGGCTGGAAGTTCCCCCGCAAGCGCAGGCGTTCCAACACCGACGCGGAGACTGACCAGCCCAATGGTACATAATCATTTCTCAAAAACTTACTTAATTTAAAATCCTGTAATGAACATGTTACATACAATATAACTAAGTGTAAGAAGACAAACAAATTATACATTGAAAATTGTCTGTACTGTTACATCCACCTGTAATGCGGACTAATGACATGATAGACTTTGTTGCTTAACATGGGATGGAGGCCCAGCAGCCCGCTGTGTAAATACTGGAAAGGCATATGTTCTGCACTGCTTCTTGTGGCTGGACACAGTGATGGGATATGATGAGACTTGATGACGAGTCGTAGAGTAGAGCATGTGCAGGTCGGAGGAGCGGCAGCGGGGAGTTATTCCCTGCTCCGCGCTTTCTGCCGGCGCCGCCCTTCTCGCTGACGACATGGCACTCTGATCCCATGTACCTATAAATTTATTTCTTTACCTGCGAGCAAACCTTAAATATTCATATTTCGTACCTTTCTTCTTGTCAGATTTTACTTCAGATGAGAATGCAAAACGTGTTCCTCCTGAAATGGCCTAAACTAACAACATAGTATTTTGATTTAGTTTTACTGCCCCACATGTATTAGTGTATCAGTCGATCTTGGGACATAATGTTTCTTATAAGAACCTGGAATCGACAAAAGATTGATGTATTTAGACATTAAAGACCTCATAACTTTTGTTTTTGTTGAGTTTGCTCTAGTTATAGTAATTGGGAAACACTGCCCAAAAATATAACAACTGATGCATAGATCACAGGGTAATATCAAAATGTAATAAATTGCAGGAGAAGGCAAGGTGGTTAAGACGGAAGAGAAGGCCGACGCGTCGGATACTTCCGCCGGCGTGAAGAAGTAACTACTGTGGCGTTGGTGACAACTAAATTTGCCGCGTTTCTCGTGATAGTAATTGACATTTTAGCTGAGCGGTACGGGCGAATACTACATAGAAACTCGTGGAAAATCTATCTTCCATTTGAAGATACAGTGTCCACTTGTTTCTATGAAGTGTGGCACTCCCGGTACCAGACATTCACTCTTTTACTCCACATTAACAATATATCTGTACAAAGATGCTATGAGCGTATAGACATACTGATTTACTTGATTGTTAATGTGGAGTAATAGGGTTTTTAGAAGACCTCGGTCCTCTGTTTTACTTGTTCGCAAGACTATATTGAAATATTAATATTTTGTACTGAATATGTTTGGTGAACATTATTTTTGTGTCGCACGAGTCGTGGCGAGATGATCTGTCCAACACAAAACTACAATTAGACCCGAGTCTGTCTTAGAGTTTTAACATAGTTAGCTATAGGATATATTCTACATTATTGTAATTTAGTGTTAGTTGTATGTGGACGTGTGACAGGGATAGTTAAGGAGCGCGGGCCGTCGGCTCTGTTAAGGAATTGCAAACCGGAACACGACTACACAGCTCGTGAGGGGGTTCTTAGGATTACAGTATTTTTATTTTTGACGTTTAGTTCCTTATCTGCCGTGTGGCGGCACGGTTGCTTTACAGAGCGACTTCTCTTTAAATTATATATTGTTTAGTGAGATGTATATTATTTTTCGTGGGCGCTAGCTCGGAGCTTTGTTCTGTGCCGGTAGTGTAAAGTTTTCTATGAAACTTGTAGTGCTAGTCCCACGCCGTATTTATTACACATATATGTATAACCTACAGAAGTAGGCGAGTGTTTATTTTGACATTAGAAAGCCATGAGCTGGTGTCGAGTGAAATAGTTTAGATTTGTAAAAGGTCTATAAGTAAAGGCAAGTGAGAGATGTGTTGAAAATTGAGTGATACGAGTTAAAGTAATTATTGACTTCAATATACATAAGAAGCGCTTGGGGATTGCCATTTGAATGTCACAAAAAACCTTAACAAATTATTAAAGGGGCAATATTGCTGTGCCTACAGTTTGAGTCGCTCGTTCCCTGCGTATTGCGAGTGAAGGAAAGAACTTTGCGTCCCACGAATAACCACAGAATATTATTTTGTTTTTCGGCACACCCCTCGGCGTGTTGTTAAATTGGGAAAATCTGATTCTCAAAATAACTAGAACTTTTTTAGATGTGTAAAAAATCTGATTCGTTGTAAGATTCTATTAAACACGTTTATTTCTTTGTGTTTTTCTTTTGTAATCTATAAAACTACGTGGGAGATTAATGTCAAATAAATAATATAATAATAACGTTGTTTTATTTTTACCAGATTCCATTAGAATACCTGTGGGTAGTATTGATTGTAGCAGGGATATTTTGTTGAATATGTAAAGGTGCGTACGGATTAGCGCGTACACTGGCGTAGTCAGTTTCCGCGTGTCCGGAACGTCATGTCTATACTTGCAGCTACTCGTACACTCTTGGGGAACGGGTACCGCGCGAGTTCGCCGGCAAAGTAAATAGACACGAGTGTTCTTCGGTTTTCAATAATGAAAATATTATCAGATTGCTTCAACTTCATGAATTTCACCTGGTCTTGTGGGAGCGCTCAAGGACCCTACTCTGTAAATCCGAAACGAAGTTCGAATCTTCGGACGATCGAAGTTCATGATGATACGAATGTTTCGGATTTTCAGAGTAGGACCCCAGGTTCGCGGCGATCCGTACAGGAGCTGTACGCGTATCCAATGTACGCGAGGACAGCCTTTCCCAACTACGTGGTGGTACTTTCACTGGTGGGGAGGTCAATCATATGTGAGAAGCCGCCTGGGTGGGTACCACCGCAATGTCTATTTCTCTCGCCAAACAGAAGTTTAAATGCACTGTTGTGTTTCGGATTGAAGGACATTGTAGCCAGAGCAACTACTGGACATATTGAGACTTAACATCTTATGTCTCAGGATGGCGAGCGCAGTGGAATGCCAAGCATTGCTTTGTAATTCAAGGTATTGTCTGGTTTTGCTACTGTTCATGAGCGGTCGCATCGCTTACCATCAGGCGAACGGCAGGCTCGTCTCGCCATTTATTGCAAAAAAAAAACTACGGCTAACACAGGAACGTGCTGTCCGTTCGCACTTTAATATTTGCGAACATATGAATGGTATATTTAAGTATTTATAAAATAAAGTCACTTCCGCTTGCCGTGTGCTTTTAAGCTTACTATACCAAAGCCAGCTCTAACCGGGACGGAATATATTATTTTTACCAAAAGGATATTCAGAATTATCTCAGTTCAGTTGATGCGCGCGATTTGAGACGGACGTGCAAATCAAAGAAAGATGAGTACAAGATAATACTGTTATGTGAGATAGCCGCGTTGGTATGAAGTCATGTGCATGCGCCAACCGCGCGGCTTCGCACGGTCCATGTGAACTTAGCCTAAGCCTCATATTCATAGTTACTAAAATAAAACAACAGGTTTTGGCAGTTTGTATATATTTTACTATTACAGAATATCTTCTTTACAATAATCTCTCTGTACAACGACCAAGATAAAAACTCGCTCGTGTTCAAATAAAATAAAATGCAACACAAGACGTAAACTCGTCAAAAATCTGACAAAAAACTCTTAAAAAAGGACAACAAACGCGCGCGCGTAGCCATTTGTACACGTACCATTATAATTACAAGTTCTAATCTATATAAACAATTACAACAGTTATACAATTTAAATTTACTTTAATACAACGATAATAAGCAAGGCATATATTATTGCGATAATTTTCAGCATTAAATTGCATTTTATTTCTTTGAATCACTGACAATTTTGCACCATGTAAGTACAATTATTTGTAAAAGGAGTTCCCAACCCGTCTCGAAGCCCGTGAGCGGCGACTGCAGACTGCAGATAGTCACGCAGCAACAGAGCTCACGTTTAGGTAGCCTCTTACGGATTGTGTTATCCAAACTTATTAATACTGAACTACATAAACTGCCAAATACACAAAAAGGGATGGGAAATTTCGGCAGTGACCCGTTAAATTATTTATTCTAAGGCAACGATATGGTGTCGTTAGTCATATAACATAGATTGTGACTAAAGGAGTTTCAATACGGCTGGTGTTAACCGAATGCTGCTGCATATTTGAAATATAGTATATTTGATTATTATTTAAAGCAATATATGAAATACCTTTAGCGACAAAATGTACGACATACACTTCATAAAATAAATTGTGTAGTCGATATAAGATTGACGAAAGCAATTTTTCAGTGTATAAATAAGCACAGGACACTGATAATAATAAAGTTCTGAGATTACTTCTTCCACTGGCAAATAGTTTTAAATCATTATCCAAACCGTAGGCACTTCAGGAGTAATCTCATTTGTTTGCCTAAAAAAAAAACTATCAAAAGACGCAATACAAGAGTTTACGTCTTTTGTCCAATTTATATTGTTTCAAATTATTTACCACAGGAAAAATGTTATCCGATGTCAATTTTAGTCTTTTTTGGGATATTGAATTTGAGACATAATAGCCTATTACCGATTTGTTACGAAGAATAAAATATAAAAATCATATTACTAAACTTGAGGTTACAAATACATATGGTATATTCCAGAGCCAGATATGAAAATACATTGAACATTACACAAATTACATTTTTCCTGTAGTAATACATTTTTCCCGCGATTATACGGCGAAGACCATATTATTGACATAGTAAATACATGAAAAAAGCTCTGATTTTGAGTATAATTGTTGTGTCAAAGATTAGATTACATTAATGAAATACTTCCGCGTAAAAACACATGCTCATATAAAAACACATTTAGGCAAGATGGACGCCCATAATTTGCAAATAAAACACACAATAAAATCCGACTCTGGAAAAATTCAAATATAAACAATATTTATAATTTTTTCATAATTTTGTTTTTTTATACTTTTCTTATATTTTTTTGTTTTTTTCAATGTTTTTGTATTTTTTTTTTCAATTTTATTTTATATATATTTTTTTGAACGTCGGCTTCATGGTATTTTGTTTTTTTTTTCGACATTTCAAAAATTGAAGTTTTTTTGGAGACACCATTATTTATTTATACTAATTAGTTTGCTTACACGCAACGTTCTTTAAACATTATTTATTGTACTTTATTTGAAGTGCCTCTTATGTAAAATGTTTATAAAATTAATCGCAACGCTACATGTTGCCAGGCTAATAAATTATAATATCTTTTGGCTACGGGAATAAGATGGCAAATCTGGGAGGTATTAAAACCTAATCTTTGGATAGCTAACATTTGGCATCGTTAAAAACATATTGGCGAGATGCCAAAAAGCTTAAAAAACACATGTGATTAAAATGGCATTTTAATTAAAATCCTGTCATCTAACGATTTGAATTGATTCTTTCATAACAAAACAAAAAACAACTTAAGTACTGAAAATAAAGTGTTTAGTTAAATTCATTGGTATTAATCACAAAAATATTGGAACCAAAATCTGTTTTATTTTGTCGTGCTGAATTCCTAAAGGGCTTAAAATTTATAAATTTCTACATAAATCTGTTTATATTTAAGAGATATGCACAATACGTAATTTTTATTGCCCATAGGAATCCTAAAACACTTAGATTAACCAGATTTTGTTACTTCATTGAGCGTTAAAATGGCTCAAAGTTCCGCAAATGTGCTGGCAGCAGCAACCAAAACTAATTTCTTTCCAAGTCGTTGGTTATTCGGAATAGTATATCGCTACTTTATGATATCAAGTATTAAGGCTAAGCTGATAAGCTAAATCTAATATATGTATACGTAGCACCATTTATGATTAAGGATTTTGTTCCCAGTCATAGAACTC
The DNA here is from genome assembly GCA_023078785.2 of Hyles euphorbiae. NCBI lineage: Eukaryota > Metazoa > Arthropoda > Insecta > Lepidoptera > Sphingidae > Hyles > Hyles euphorbiae. The sequence goes on from CM041049.1 coordinate 1,040,804, forward strand.
ATCAGTCGTCACCCATTAGATGAATATTGATAGCTTTACGACCAGTTTACAATACAGCACTATTGTAAATCATTTGTATTAGGCTACAAAATAAGTAGAACGTAGTCGCGTACGTTAACTATTAGCACCTTACTTTGTTTATAGTGGGCACACATCCTGCTTATAACCGAAACTAGACAATTTTCTTTATAAATACCATCAACTTATCCCGTAGTGCCTTCAACCTGGCTTGAGCACGTCCTCGCTTATCAAGCGTGCTAAATACATAAATATATTGAGATGATAATTGCATATTTATGACAAACAATACAATTGCAGAGTGCACTGATGGTAAGAGAGTATCCCCAAAATCACTTGTCCATTGTGCCTCTGAATCCATGTAGAAATAATCCGTACATATATTAGTTTCGCAATTGCAACGTTTTTCAGAAAAATGCAATTTTCGTCTCATATTTAAACATTTTTTTGTCATTTACTCTTCAACAACACAAAAAACTATGTACACAACATACAGACGACCCTAACAAAGAAAATATTTGTTTTTTTTATTTCTTACTATGTACAAGTATATAATAACTTACATATAAACAATAAATATTTAAAAATTAACGGGACGCGTTTTGTCGAGGCAGCGCAACAGGTAACAACATTACCAACCTTGCTATTTAACACGAATATATGGACATAATATTTAATATTTATTTTACATATTATTGTCCTATACATATTTATCTTTCGGAACTTTAGAGTCGCCATATCGATTAACGTAGTCGATATATAGGCCCCAACGTGCTAATAGGGATGGATGATTTTCGATGATTAGAGAATTGCTCGAAGTTCTGTGTGATGTTTAACAATCAGTCTTGTTGAGCAAAGCCTTTGGCAGCGCTGGATACTCACGTTTAATAACATTATTCAGCATCAACTTTTATCGATATCATTGTCCGCCTTTGGCACACATATCGCTTAGTTATCGATTTCTTGTGCCTGACGGTACGTTACATACAAAATATTTAATATTGAAAACAAAAATTTAATAATTTGCATTCGACAGCTTTTAAATGCAAGTTTTACTCTGAAGCATTCTTGTTGGAATCAAAATTCTGAACACTAAAATTCGAGTTAGTTCCTGACTTTTAGAGCCACAATGTGTAAACCCATCATGAATTTAATTTAATTGTTTGGTATTCCTGATGTAAAATGAAATAATTTTATGATGTTTTGGCAGGTTTTCATTCATTGAAAAATCAACTTTATATTCAGTTGATACCTAAATTCATGGTCTGTAAGTTCATTGCTACGCAAATAAAATAACTGAACTATTTGAAAGCTGTCGAACGCAACAATTCATTACTTAGCCAACATGACACTATGGAATGTAAACATATAATTTTTCATAGTGACATCTGATCTATATATAAAACTATTCATTATCATGCATAACATACATATATTAACTCCAATATTAATTAAAATCTAGCTATTGTTAGGTCTTATTTAAGTAATTCGGATTTATTCGATTACATTATTTAGAAGTAAATACAGTTTAAGTAAAAAGCAATGTTGATCTTTCCATGTGAGACAAAATTTTAAAATCACGATTATTTGAATTGGGCATGTTGCTAGTTTATTTGATATTTTCAGTCTTTTTAAAGTAAATTGCCTTAAACCAACGCAAATGATGTTTACTATGGTAAAATGTATTTATATTGTTCTGTTCATTTTAACTTTTACTATTGTTATATTTCTTTGCATTGGTTTTAAGCCATAAACTAAATCGTAAAATATTAATAATACCTAAAATAGAATTTAATTAAAATTGGAGATTTCTCTATTTTATGGACTTTTCAAAATTCATTTGGATAAACCGGCCAGCCAAAAATTTCGATTAAAAATATATTTAAATAAATAAAAATATGCGGACATATGATTTATTTATATATGTAAAATAATCGACAAAATAATATGTCATTAGGGATGTATGTATATAATAAAATTATTTCATATCTGATCATGTAACATGTACCATTATTTCAATTAATAGGCTTTTAAAAGGCAATTGCATGCCATTAAGAAATGACGACTGAACTGAACTGGAAATTTGTAAAGTTCTCTTATCCAAATGAATTGTGAAAATGCCTGCGTTATATAATATGTGACATAGTGGAGTAATATTGCGTTAGGAACTTGGTAAATAAGCTGCGCTTTGGTGTTTCCGTAGTCTAAAGTTATCATTTATTAGGGCGAGTGTATGACGGCGCACGCCACGCATCGCGGGCGTCCGTACTGGGCATCGGCTAAACTAATCATATTAATAAATGCAAAAAAGGAAGACAAAATGCACAAATGTATGTTTAACCAAAAAATTAAATTGACATTTGTTGAAATTAGTTTAGCAAATAAATGTATAAAACGTTTCCGTATCATTTGGCTGGTAGTTCACACCGCTGTGGGAATGTGTGCGCGTGCGTGTGCGTCGTCACGTGGCCGCCCCGCCTACATGGACGTCGCTAAGTACTTAACACTAACCTAGAACGTATTTATTGGTGATATCAGTCGCATGTCACAGCCTATAAAATTTACATTATATGTATATGAATCATTTATTTTCCATACAAACAATTTTATGGCCACTATTTGGGACTGTAACACCCTTTGGTCTAGTAACAATTAGACTAGAAGCGACATTGTCGTCCAGGAGGACGTCATTACACGGTCAAAGATGCAGCGGTCACCTTCACGCTGTGTCTAGCGGTCACACATTGAGCAAAATATACTAGAATTTAGACAACACTGTACAAACGACCTTGAGTAAAATATGCAAGTTTCAGGAGTATCAATAAAGGTAAAAGTAGCCAAAAATCATCGAAAAGAGCTAAAACGTCCAGCGTGCTCGCTCCGCTGTGGCGTCAGTGGCTTTGACAATGTAACATCGTTCCGGCTGGCAGTGTCGCGGTCCGGCAACAATTTATCCTAAGCCGTGTGTACGACGTAAGAGCACTTGCGAGATAGTGTGTAGTGTCGGCATCATCGCGCGGGCCAGGCGTCGCGCAGGCGCAGTCCGGCGGCGAGGCGCGCGTGGCTGGCGCGGAACGTACTCACGATCTTGTCGAACGTCTCGGGGTCGTACACCGAGCGCGCCGTATTCGACAGGTCGAACGGCTCTGCGCACACACACAATCACATGTCGATACTTATTATCGACCAAATAAAGCTACTATCAAGTTATCGATGGAGACATGTTTCAAAACATAATATGCTACTAATTAACTAAACATTTAGATTTTTTTGTCAAGAATATTATTAAATTTATAATCGATTTCAGCAATATATGTTATCGATAAACAAATCCATGTTTATGCTTATGTAAAAATCGATAGTGTTTCTTTTATTACAGAAGTAACGGAATATACTGGCATATCAGGGGATTGATTTATTATTTCATATTATAGTATTACCTTCCACGCAGATGAGCGAGGCGGGTCGCGGTACTGGGCGCGGCGTGCGGCGCGGCGCTCGTATCGATATCGAGCGCTTGCTGAACCTGCACATACATGTTTTATTTTTTTACTTATAATTCACTTCACATGAAGGAGAAATAATATTAATTGAATTTTCATTTATTCTTTCGGTATTACTATACTATATTAATGTAAAACTAGTCGATTCAACGTTTTATTTCGTTATGTTTGTGTTTGGAAATATTAATGGGTCTAACAACTTTCTAACACTGTCAAAATGTGTTTCAAAATAGGATATTTGAAAGATAATTGTATGCAAGTGGATATAGTGTCGCTGGATGCAGGCCGTTTTTCAACATGTTGAAGTGGAGATCCATGGGGGAGGCTTATATTCAGCAGTGGATTTCCTCTGGCTAAGTTGATGATGATGATGAAGTGAATATATTTTTGTCGATGTACAGGTATGTATGCTTAGACTATTTATAATATAGAGGTCGCGCTGTTATACACTCGCGTCTTGAAAAACGTAGATATTTTCTCGTTCGTGATGTTGGTAGCGCTCCTAAGTTCGAGAAAATTGAATTATTTGGCGATATATTGATATAAATTCCTTTGATAACTGCAATGATATGTAGCTATTATCCTTTATAAATGAGTTTGAGTGGAATTAAATAGCCCTAACTATTATATTTTTTTACTTTTCTTTTCCAAGTAATTCATTTATTTGGTTACGTTCGACAACCTGTCAAATATCAGCCAATAGGAGGGCAGAAAATGGTGGTTCGGCATTTTTTTCAGCGTTCCCTATATTATAAATAATGTAGGAATATATGTGAGGTTCACTGATGGTAGGTCTCTCATATGTGAGAGACCATCTGTACCACTGTAATGTCTATTTCTCCCGCGACACAACACTGCGTAAATGCAATGTTGTGTTTCGGATTGAAGGACATAGTAGCCAGAGTAACTACTGGACATATTGAGATTTAGCATCTTATGTGTCAGCATGGCGAGCGCAGTGGATTGTTGCTACTGTTTATCTCTCGTCTGCTCGTCTTGCCATTCATGGTAATAATAAAAAAAAGGTGTACGTACGGGAACTCCGCGTAGTATCCGAGCATGTTGAGGAAGAGTTCCCCGAGCGTGGCGCGGTTGTGCGGCGCGCGCGGCTCGTGCGCGGCGCCCGCCTCCAGCGCGCGCGGCAGCACGGCGGGCGTGGCGCCGCCTGCAACCACACCACATTACTGTATCAGCATATACAACGTTGATGCGACCGATGGGCATTAAATTACACCATGTATGCTATACGTCCTTGGTATTAATTCGGCACGGCACAAAAATAATAATACCAAAAATGAGATTTTGTTTGTTTCAAACAAACTAAATAGATTCCAAATAAGGGTAAAACACAACCATCCTGTGTAAATAAATTTCATTGACCTGCAGATACGAATAGATAACAAATTGGCAACATCGCGCACGGCGCGTGTTATTGTCGCGCCGCGCCGCAGCTTGTGTGACTTGTGTAAGAGCGGCAACAACGCGCAGATTTTAGTACTATCTATCGTTTTAAGGTGAATGACCATACGTTAGGCGTAATCAGCTGTTAGAAAAGCTACAGAGTGTTCAAATGGGGCAAAAACTTAAAAAAATCATTTATGACTAAACTACTGCTCCTATTTAATTGGTTTTTAGTACAGAGCTTCAAAATGGTACCTAGTATATGCAGTTTAAAGAAACGCCCATCGGTCGCATCAACGTTGTATACCTATAGTTCGCGTCACGTAAGAAAAACGCTATAAAAATGTGGAGGGGATGTATTTGCGCAGGATAATTCGCGCACGAAAGTACTAGGCTTATTGTTTTATTTTGGACTAGTCTTGACTTCGTTTATTGTTTATTGTTTACATTGATAAATAGATATAATATCATGTAATTGAATTAAAAACATGTTTGATTGTATGTGAAATGTTTAATCAAATTATAAACATATGTAATGTTGAAACTCCTTCCATTAAGTTGTCTTGGGTGACTCTGCGTTTCGTTTCATACAATGTTTAAAAATTATCAACTGCATCATGCTCTACCTCTATTTTTGAAAAATATGCGTGAGTTGATGTTGTGTATGTAGTATGTACTCACACTGCAGGAAGTGTATGACCATGAGCGTGAGCGAGTATGAGGAGAGCGTGCGCTGCCTGGCGTCGTTGATGTTGTGCGCCTGCGCCCACAGCTTCATCAGCGCCACCAGCGGACGCACGCGCCAGTCCACTGCAAACACAAACATATATTATATACAATGGTTTATTAGATTTTGCGAATAAAGTGCTAGCTAGGTGTTATGATGGTATACTGACTCCTGGAGAAGCAGTGCAGCAGGTTGGTGTTCCGGATGCCGACCACGTTGTTGCAGTTGAGGTCCACCTGCAGGCCGTTGCGCACGTCGCGGAATTTCAGGATCGGCACCTTCGCCTGGATCAATTCCGCACCTGCAATGATGAAAATGATTATATTGTACCTGTCTGCAGTATTTAAGATTTTAACCTCTTTTTCATGCGATAATTGATAGGTTAAACCAGTCTACTGTCTCCTTGAAATATCTAGTTAAAAACTCTTACCAATTTTCACATACGGAACTCAAACAAGGTCTTTAACCGAACTTCAGAGATCCAGGCTTGGGGTTTGTCAAAGAGCTATGGAGCTCAGCATGGACAGACTGCCCAATACCACCTTGCGCTCCATAACCAGAGTCAAGGATGCACAGAAATCGGCCGAACTAAAGTGGGATTGGGCGGGACACATCAACCAGATGCATTCAAAAAGGTGGACAAAGATTGCCACTCGATGGGTGCCTAAGGCTGGCAAGAGGCCACGGAGGCAGGCCTCGAAAAAGGTGGCCCGACGACCTCGACAATCTTAACTGCATTTGGATGGCATCAGCAACTGATAGGGATAAGTGGAAGGAGTTGAGGGAGACCTTTGCCCAGCACTGGGACAGAATAGGTTATTAAAAAAAATAGGCCTTAAACTCCATAAACCATGAGCATGTTCATAGGATATAAGATCATGGTTAAATGGTACAGAGTTGAGATGCAGCAGCGCTTATAATGTGCGTGAGCTACTATCCACTGACCGGGGTCGAAGCTGCGTATGTATCCGAGGATGTAGTTGAGATGCAGCAGCGCGTGCGTGCGAGGCTCCACGTGGTGATGTGCGCGCACGTACAGGCACAGGTCCATGTCCGACGACTCCAGACCGAAGCCAGACATCGTCGACCCCACCACGTACAGCCCGTAGCGCGGGAATATCGACTGGAATCATACAACATTATTATTAAGGATTTAAGGGTTAAGGATGCCTATTGCTGAACAGCAGGTCGATATGGATCCTTGGGGGAGGCCTATGTTCAAAAGTGGGCTTTCTGTGGCTGAAGATAAAAATAGAAAGAAAGACAGGTGAAGGATTATTTTTATCGAACATACGTGATACAGCTCACTGTAAGGGCGATAAAATGAGGTAAACGTATAAAACTGATAGTATTGAACAAGTTTAAATGACTCATGAATTAGTTGATATTTAGTATTTACTTCTAAATATACAAATATGGAGAGCTATTCATACTTCTTTTAATGGTAAAAATGATAGCGTTCATTCATTACACTACAATTCAAATATGGTTAATTCTAAAAATTATCTATAGATCCGCAACAGATTCTTATGTTAAGACTTACTCCTTATCCTCCTCCCATTCTCGAACCAAGCCGGGAATATCAATAATAGTTATTGTTAGGTTGCAATTAATGAATCACCTTAATAGTGATGTACAGATATCTCCAAAGGTTCATCTTCTTCCTGAACGTCTCCTCAGTCTGCTGTGACTTCACGAATTTATCCCAGATCTCTTGTGACAGCGTGTCGTATTTTGAACCTAATAACAATTGGAATACGGTTCATAATAACATATTTTACCAATCCTAGAAAATAACTAATTTTAAGAGATATAAAATTGGATTAAACAATTTCAAGTAAAGGAATTAACATGTACATTAATTGCTTTACAGAAAATTATTTCAAAAATCTAATGTTATGAAACGATTGTGTATTGCAATTTGACACATTTTGTTAGCCTGGTCAAATTCTGCTCTAGGGCCTGTTTTCAATTGCAATGAATTTTTTTTTTTTTTTTTTTTTTTTTTTTTTTTTTTTTTCTTGCACGAGGAAATCCCTTTACGGATCCATTTAGGTATGTCGGACTCACCGTTCTAATATAAGGTCAATAGAACGTCCTACCGACTAAAACCCCGTGATATACCGCTATCTCCTCTAGAACAAGGGTTGTGGGATACGCGCGAGCATGCAACCGCAACCCCCCAGGAGTTGGTCCTTAAAGAGGACTCGCTGTATTTTGAGCTTTTAACCTCTATCCACCTTAAATACGTATTTGACCAAAACGTGAAGTACCGTGCGATGCGAGATTGCGGCTCTTATAGATTAACCTATGGAGGCCGGAGATCGTCTCTCCGATTGCGAGCACGCCGCGTACGAGGCAAGACTCTGCCCGTCCGCTCTCGCTCTCTCCCCGCTGCCTCTTTCAGTGCTATAACCTCTTCGCAAAATGAGGCGACAGCATTCCAGCCTCTTTCACTTTCCACCATAGCCTGAGCCACAACCGGGAGTGAAAGATCATTCCCAATTGTTGCCACAAGATCACGACGAAACGAGTCAAAAATGGGACAATCAGCTAGTGTATGTTGTGCCGAGTCCTCCTCACATCCACAACTATGACACACAGGCGTTTGCTCGCGTCTTATACGACACAAGTACTTCCCAAAACAACCGTGTCCTGTAAGCACCTGTGTCGTCCTGAACGCCAGAGCGCCATGCCGTCTTTGAAGCCACTCGGCCAAGATAGGCCGAATTGCTGAAATTGTCGCTATGCCTGAGTTAGGGGTCTCAAGTCGTCTACTCCACTGTACAATCAACGCCTGATGAAGTATTGAATTTTGAATTTTGATTTCCCTAGTTGCTGGTCGTAAGCCATGCATTATAGCCTCCTTGCGCCATTGGTACAACGACGCAAGAGCTTTCGCCTCTAAATCCCAGGGTGGAAATCCTGCCAATACCGTAGCCGCCTCGTAGGAGACCGTTCGGTATCCTCTAATGGCTCGGATAGCCATTGCTCTTTGTGGCCGATGTAGCATAGCCGCATTGCGAGCAGTCAGGCTATTCGCCCAGATTGGTGCGCCATAAAGGGCAATAGAACGTACTATCCCCGCGTAAAGTTTGCGACAAGCAGAATTTGGTCCGCCAAGGTTAGGTAAAAGTCGTGCAAGCGCTGCTGTTGTACATGCGAGCTTGGGTCCTAACCGCCGAAAATGCTCTGTAAATTTCCACCTGCTATCAATAATGAGTCCAAGATATTTTATTGTTGTCTCTATTCTGATACAGACGCCTCCCACTGTTATATGGGACCCGCGAGGTGGTGAATTTCGGGGACCGTGAAAATACAAGGCCTCTGATTTGTTAAGAGCTACTTCAAGCCCTAGACGCCGAATTCGGTCGACAACCTGAGCTACCCCGGCTGTGGCCAATATTGTGGCATCTCGATGCGATCTCCCTCGCGCTACAACTAATGTATCGTCGGCATAGCAAAGTACGCTAATTCCAGAGGCAAAGGTGCCACGCAAGACCCAATCATATCCGATGTTCCACAAGAGAGGGCCCAGAACCGACCCCTGTGGAACACCGCACAATTGCAATGAATGGCGAGACGAGCATGCCGTTCGCCTGACGGCTTATCATCATATTCCTTAGGATATGGCCGCTCATGAACAGTAGCAAAACCAAACAACACCTCGAAATACAAAGCAATGCTTGGTATTCCACTGCGCTCGCCATCCTGAGACATAAGATGTAAAGTCTCGAAATGACCAGTAGTTACTTACCGTGCCTGCTAAGTGACTATTTATAAATGTCTAAAGTTCTAAACGAATGATGTTTTCGCCTGTTACTGGCACGTGTACCTGTATTAGACCAATTGTTAAATTTACTTAAGAATATTATGTATACTGTGCTGTAGGTGTACCAAGTATATTAAAATAAAATAAAAATAAATAAGTGCTAGTGCAACGTACCATTGAGCAGGTCGTCCGGCGTGAACTTGACCTGGAAGGGGTAGGCGGCGTTGAGGAAGCGCTCTGGCGCGATGCGTCGCTGCGGGCGCGCGTCCCGCCGCCGCCCGCGCCACTCGCGCGCGCCGTACCCCGCGCCGCCCGCCGCGCCCTCCGCGCGACTGGAACTGCTCTCGCCTACACAACAACAAGAGATACTATATCCATTGAGCTGTAGTGAAGGAGACACCTCTTACAACATTTTATAGCAAGAAAGAGAATGTCACTATCGCTATTATTCTATCTGTCACTAGTGCACAGGTTAATCTTGCCTCTCCTCCCCAGAAATTATAGTACCCACCACAGTATTTTTTCACCGCAGGTACAAATGTTAGTACAGAACTAGATGGTCACAGTGAACGCAATATCCCAATGCATTTGTCTATATTGCATTTTTATATGTATATGGTATATCACATACTGATTTCTTAGGTTTACGCGAATGTTACTAAATGACTAAAACTATAATTTACAGATTTTATCGCGGATTGGCTTTAAAGCAAATTTTAATATAAAAATAAATAAAGCAAATCCGCAAATTATAGCTTTATTTCAATGTATATCATAGTTCACCAAAAGGAAGCAGCGGTTCACCTACATTAAAAAGCATACTTGTATAAAGTATATGACAGTTGTAGGCTTTTGGGAACAAAAAAAAATAAGTGAGGAACAAAGTAAGGCCCCCCAACATTTTCTAACTGGACGAAACGTTTATACACGTTGGTTTTTTAATGCAATGGGTCTCGATCTTGAAACGTAGATACAAAGGCCAAGTAAAATATTTGGTACACCTGGGTTCTCGTACGTTTCAAACGAGTGAAAGACCCTTCGTTTCTCACATCCGTTATTTCTAACAGGCTTCTCTAGAGAACTGGTTTAAGGATAACGGCGAGGGTTAAGGTCACGGCCATAAGTTATTTGCATGACACTAGATAAAGAAAACCTGCTTACATGTATTTAAAGACTGGACATCATAAAGGTAGCATGTGAGCCCTTTTATAACCAACTGATTTTTGTATTAAAGATAAAAAAAAATATTTGCTATACATAGATGCACTAATTTATTGTAACTATTCTGCTTCTATCTCCTATGGTAGCTTTGTAACCCGTAACTGAGCGAACTTTATAGAATTTACATCATGATATATATATATATATATATATTTTTATTCCTGTGTTTTATATGAATGGTGAATTGTATCACTGATCGGTGTGTGTGAGGTGATAACCAGCAAGGGAGGGTCTCGCGATTGGATACAACGACCCCCCTGTGCCGGTTTAGTGTGGATGAAGTAAAATGTGATTATGATTGTGTGCTCGAAAAATAAAATGTAATAAATTATTTAAAATTAAAATTTAAAATAAAGCTGATATTAAAATAGATTATTGTTTATTAAAATCACTGAGCTTGCTATACACAGAAGCCACCAGCTCTAAGTAAGAGCGTAGTGCCTTCTCCTTCTTTACAAGCTCAGTGATTTTGTAGGGTGGTACGCAGAAGCGACTGCAGATCATCTCGTGCTTGAGACGCATTGTTGCAAACCTTGGGCAGTCTTCCAAGAGATGGTCCGGATCTTGAACCGACGTGTCGTCACATGGGCAAGTGTTAGTTGAAATTATATGGAACCGGTGGAGGTAGGCCTTATGGCCACCGTGTCCCGTGAGGACCTGAGTCAAATAAAAGGTAGGGGTGATCCTTGTCCACAGCGTTCGGATGTCTCCGAGGTTGGGGAGAAGGTTCTTAGTGCGTTGGCCTTGTTCTGAACTATTGTATCGTGATTGCCAGGCGTTCAGGCTGAGTCGGCGTAAGTGGCGTTTTAAATAAGAAAATGGCATGACTGCGTAATCAGGTGGTCTGCGCAACATAGTTGCCCGGTTTGCCGCCTCGTCGGCTAGCTCATTGCCAATGATGCCAGCGTGGCCCTTGACCCAAGATATCTCGATAGTCCCAACTGATTTTTATTGAAAAAGAGCTTTGTGAATGTCTGTAACTATAGGGTGGGAGTTGCTACGGTTTTGGATTGCCATCAAGGATGATAATGAATCTGTAAAAACTTGAACATCAGGATATCTCTGGTCTAGAGCCCACAGGCATGCATGCAGAATGGCTAATAATTCAGCCTGAAACACCGTGCAACAGTCATGGAGCTTTAATTTGTGAACGGTACTCACGCTTCCATTCCCCCCCGGATCAAAACATATGAATGCGGCCCCTACCTTTTCGTCAACTTGTTTACTCCCGTCAGTATAAATATGGGCTGCAGTGTGGCGTCTGGCTCTGTTGGCTTCGTCCTTATTCGATGATGTGACAAGAGGGAAAGTTATTCTCTCTGCCGGGTGTAGTAAATGGTGGACAGGGGTAGGCCGCTCAAGAGGGATGTCATAGGGAAGGTAATCGGTAATTCCGGTCAAACGGGCTATCTCTATTTTGTGAGCTTCGAGTACCCGTAGGTCATACATATTACATCATGATATATTAGTTATACTTAGATTAATAAGGCACTGCTTATTAGATACTTATAACAGCCTTAATTGCTTAAATAAATTGAATGTGATTGTTATGGTTTATCGGCACGGGCTCGCGTGTGAACCCGTGCCCCCCATATCGGAGCGCCACCTAGCGTGATGGCAGTTGGCACACATCGTCACTGACCCGCACACTAGCGTATATCGACCATTTAATCATTCACATGCCATTTCCGAATGTGTTTTTATAAACTAATGCTCTTATCCGTAACAAGTAATCATAGTGTTTACAAAAGGAAATAACAACGTTTAAAGTCGCTTAATGGCCCGAAAAGCCTAATGTATCAGTAACTTGAATTTTGTAGGTTTTAAAGAATAAATTGTTGTGATTATTATATTTAAGATTTGCTGAAAATACCAGATTTCTGAAAATAGTACTAATACTAGATTTATGAAGAAATATTTTTTATATTACACGTAGCCATAAACGGTGTGCAATTGATTGTATCGCTTATTAGCATGAAGCTGAAATCAAAAGCCGATGGATTGCAGTGATACGCATAATCGAGAAACTGATAATTTATGACAATATTTTAACTGCACTCGTAATACATGAATCACGGATGACGAAATTCTACTGGGACTAAGAAATTATGCGCCAATTTCTTATTTTTCCAAATTGCGTAATTGTAAGAAATTGTACTTATATGCTTTGCTTATTTACAATGTTAATTAAGTCGTTTATTACATCGCTTCTTCGTAAGTGATATGGAACCAATCACAATGGTCATAAAAATCGACAGAGCTACATCCGACCGACGTGTGATGTATCTGCGCTTTTATTGGTGCGAATAACTGACGAGAATAGCTTAATAATATCGACATTATTTCTTCAGTCGATGATATAGGAAGTCTAAAAACGTAAGACACGTAGAATATGACCTAATTTCTATTTTAGCCTTTCGTGTGCAATGCAGTACATCTGATTCTAGTTTTATAATTATTGTGGTGACCTATGGCGTAGTGTTTAATAGTTGTCTCTCAACGCGAGGTAGTAAGTGCGATTCTTTTGTAAAGTTATTCATTCTTGGGAGTGTTTTGTGTAATTTTGTTTTTATGAATATTAGAGGAAATGGTAATATATTATTTAGGTCGCATTACGGTCATAAACCTGTGTGTATCCCACATTGGGAACCAGCATCTATACATATAAATAAAATTAAAGCGTCTGTTTGTAAAGTGAAAATTAAAAAATTGTCCAAATACATATCGTTATAAAATACGGAAAATAGCACAACAAACATAATAGACAGCCTCCGTGGCGCAGTCGGATAGACGCCGCCTGTCAAACAAGACGCCGCGGGTTCAATTCCCGCACCGATATAAAAGTATGTGCGGCCCAAAGATATTAATTTCGGGTGGGTGTTTGTGAGACCGATAAGACTCGATCTTAGTGTAGGGATCAGGACTATGTATGTGACAGTTGGGTGATAATTATTTATCATCGATTGAGAGATTAACGTGACTAAACATACCTACATAAAATTATAAGCTTCAGGTTTTTACTGCTAATAAAGACGTCGCACATGAGAAAAGCTTAGAAATGAACTATTTATAATTCTAGAAAAAAATGCGGACAATGTACTAGTATAATAATTACAGGCCATTATAACAGTTTCCTCGTAGAAGCTCGGACGTAACGACGCGTCACCCAATTACACGATTTTGAATCATAAACACCATTGAACGCCAGAACATTGATGGACGTAGGCCATTCTAGAATTAGGCAGTTACTGAACTGTTTATCTTAAGTCTAAAACTTGCTTCATGGCTGATATTTGGGAATCGAATTTATAATTTTTTATCTGCGACTAGCTGTTAGGTTGACTCTAAACAACACCCAGACAGTATCAAAGTGGCTTTTTTTATCAAGTTTTTGAGCAGTCTTTGTAACTTGATAGAAATCTGCAATAGTAAACCAATACATTGTTTTATCTACTACAGGCGACTGTGCCAATGTCGTAACCTTATGGGCCACGTAAATCCTATTAAGTTATTCTCAAACTTTACGTTAAAACTGCTGCCCTACTGCGGTTTAGCGTGACAATGACTTCGATCTGGACATGTTCCATAAATCATAAGTTTGAATATCTGTATCAGGCCATATACGTCCCACTGCAGGGCACGGGCCTTCTCTACAATCGACAGTACGATTGACAGTGGTTAGGTCATACAGTCCACCACGCTGGTCTATTGAGGGTTGGCGGACTTACATACCATTGAAATATTATATAAATCGCTATGGTACCCAGGTTTCCTCACGATGTTTTTCCTTCACCGTTTTAGTGCGTGGTGATTGACTATCAATACACTAAAGACTCCGAAAAGTCAGAGGTTTCCCTGGGATTCGAACCCGCGACCACCGTAAACATATTGGCAGTCGCGTCTAGTACGTTTACCAACAGGCCACCACGCACTAAGTTTGAATATAGCTTGATAATATTAAGCTATATTCAAACTTGATCCGTTAAATTCCGACAAACAAAACGTGAAACCCAAAGGTGTAGTCAAAAAGCAAAAATGTAATTTCCGTTTTACTCGATTCTAACACTTCTTCCACCTTTTGTCACAAGTTATTCGCACCTATAAATTTTATTCTAGTAAAAAAAAAAAAAAAACAAATAGGCACAGTGATACATAAACACGAACCAAGGCCGAGAGAACAAAATGTTCAGTTTTAACGTATTTAATGCGTACAGTCGTAAATAAAACGCGCTAACAGATGTGCCGCGACGCACACCGTACACGAGTCATGAAGGACTTCCTCTTGTCATGTTTTAAAAAAAATAACCTTGACCTTAAAACTCGAAAGCAGACGCTTTGAAGTTTTAGTAGTAGGATATGTCTAATTGATGAGGCTTTTAGTTCTGAACTGCACGTATATGTTGGAAATAATTGAAATATGGGAATGTTATTTTTGTTATTCTGACAGTTCACGACATAGATGGCAAGAATCGGGTCAGACACAGGTGTCGATGTAGCCAACAAAGAATTAGTCATGTGGTATAGTCTTGAAACCTTTTACTTATGAGGAACCATTTGACTTTCTGCTAAGCTATTGACCACTCAGTTGGCCGACTGGTTTGGTCGTATGTTAATACAGTACCGAAATGTCAATTTATTAAAGGTTTTTCTATACTGGGTATCTCAAGACTGCTACCGAAAACGAAGCCGGGTGGTGGTAGTTTTAGTGACTACAAACACAATACAACTAAAAATTTCGCAGAAATGCGATAATTGTTTTTTATGATTTTTTAAAAATCGTCATTTTTGGGTGGTAAATCCATAGTTTTGGCTAAAATAATAATTTAAACTCTTTTATACCTAAGAGTATTTATAAGTAAAAGGGTATACATTATTATTTTAGGAAAAAACGTATTTACCACTCAAATATGGCCATAGGAAAAAAATAACAAAAAAAAAGTCGCTTGTTTTTTGCAATTTTTTCTGTTGCGTTGTGTCTGAAGTCGCTTGAACTACCACCCGGCTTCGTTTTCTGTAGCAGTCGTGATATACCCTGTACATTTATTAATAAAATGTGCATACAATTATCTTAAAGAAGACCTTCGGATGGCTTCCAGACCCAATACTGGTCCAAAGCCTACCGGTTAAGAATCACTGCTAGATATCGCATATCATATCCTTTTATATTTTTGAGCTAGACAAATTGACGGGTTACGAAACCTAGAAATCCTGGAGTAATCCAATAAACAGAATAAAAAAAGCTAGAAACTTTATCACATGTTTTGCGTTTGGTATAAGTTACCGGAAGTGATGGCTTCTTGGAAGTTCGTCCCTTTATAAGAATTATATTCAAATAAATAATACTTTGCCGAGAGAGATTCTTACGCGGCGCCAATTTTATCTATGAACATTTACGGTCTTATTACAAAAAGCGAAATAAACCTTGGTTTAAACCAAGTCTAGCAAAAGCAGTCTAATCTGCAGAACCATGGTTTAAATTTACTTGTATTACAAAACATAAATAAACCATGGTTCCCTTAGTTCATTCTTTTGAACCGTAGTTTATACACCAACCACAGATTAATACAAATAATATTCGCTCAACATGATATCATTCCATCGCAACGTTCCATATCCACAGACAAGAATACGTTTTAATAAAATTTTAATGATTAAATAATGTTTAGGCGTATTGAACCTATTGAGGGTTGGACATTTTGCTAGAATGTCAATATTGGTTGGTATGTCGATTATAATTTGTTTATTTTTTTCATTTGGGTCATGTTATATTAGCTAGTCACACATCCAAACACGTGTGATGGAACGTAACATTCTGGCGCGTTACGTGAAACCATAACAATAAACAAAACTATCGTGAGTTTTTTTTTTTTTTTTTTTTTTTATTGCCTAGTAGGCAGACGAGCTAGCGGCCCGCCTGATGGTAAGCGGCTACCGCTGCTCATGGACTTCCGTAGTGCCAGGGGGCTAGCACAACAAAGTCGCTGCCTACCTCAAGGATAGAACTCTCCTTAAACCTCGTTTGAAGAAGGACAGGTCATAGCGCTGAGGAAACACCGATGCAGGGAGTTCATTCCAGAGCTTGCACGTACGTGGTAGAAAAGAACGCTGGAAACGTACCGTTCGGGAGCGGTACGCCTCCAGGTGGTGGGAATGAACTCTACTGCGGAAACGTGTGGTGCGATGGTACATAGGCGACGGTGGTACCATCTCAAACAACTCTTCGGAGCACTCCCCATGGAACAAACGATAGAACACACAGAGAGATCCGAAGTCTCTCCGCAGTCCTAACGGTTCCAATTTGTCCGTGAGATCGTGAGTTAAAATAAGTTCATTTAGCATTGGAATGTATTTACTATTTAGTCAACGAAGTATGTGAAGTGAAGTGATATAAAATAATTGTCGCTTAGGTAATTACATAGTAATCTAATTTAATAATATCGTGTTGTGGTGGACCTACAAAATGAAAAATGGTCTATGAATTTGAGTAATGAGAAAAAAAGTGAGTAAACCTACATTATTATATGGATGATTACATTGCAAAATGTTTGGTAAACCTATCCTTATGCGTATATTTTTATCGGAAAAAATTAAAACAGGGTTTGACGCGTAGACGTATTTTGTTGGGCCGACATGACGTTTTTAATCGCTCAAAGGCTTCAAAATCCTTAATAACGAACAAATTCATCATATTAATATCAATTTTAGAGTAAAAGTAACATAATACGATGAAACAGACACTAAATCCAAAAGAAATAGTTGGAAGTTTACGATTTAGACCACCGTGAAACTAGGGGGCGGTCAGGTTTAGCGATAAACCATAAAAAAGGCCATGGTTTATCGTTAAACCACTTTTTGTAATATGAATTTCATATAAACCATAGTTTATTGCGATTTAAACTAAAGTTTTTAGATAAACCACGTTTTGTAATAAGGCGGCCTTTGTTTATAATAAATATATGACATCTGAAGACTCCATTATAATAAATGACGTTAAGATTTTTTCATCGAAATGATAAAGTTTATATTTATATGGAAAAAGTGGAGTTTGCCATTGTATTTTGTTTGTGTGTTATTTGTTCATAACTTCAAAGGAGATCGGTCGATTTTCTAAGGAAATTGGGCCTAGTAGTGAAAACTTGACGGACACAAATGAGACCTAGAATTAAATAATAAAGATTCAATATCCTTTAAATATAATATAGTCCTTTTGAGCTACGATATGGGGTATTTAAGATATATACCTCTTAAAGTTTTACAAAAACTACCATATTCTACTATCTTCACATATATCTTATTTGGACATTATTTTATATTTTCTGTAAATATGTAAATAATTTCTTTAATAATATTGTAAAATGTATTACATAATTATAAACACGTTAAATACTTTTCAATATAAAGTTGATAAAGATATCATTTCTGGGGGTAGAAATATCCGTTTCAAAAGAACTCAGACTAAATACTCTCTAGACGTAGCCATGCCGTGGCCGCACAAGAGACAGATATATAATTCTTCAGTGTGGCCGTGTTGGGAAAAATTCCTACTTTTGGTGGTAGTACCCACCACCACCCACAGGCCAACATAAGCGTTGCCAACCGTACGATTTAAATCGTATTTATTCGTATATCGTATTTATTTTTAAATGATAATGATTTTATGATTATTTTTTACTTTTTAGATCGATCTTATATGAAAGCTTGTTTTCTTAGTTTTTAAACTATAATTTAATTGCTTGCACAAAACATCTATCTTCGGCTGTCTTATCAAAGAAAGACAACTGCGCGCAAATTACCAATTATCTGTATCTGTATCAGCCCATATACGTCCCACTGCAGGGCAAGGGCCTACTCTACAATCGAGAGTACGATTATTGTCCACCATATTGTCCACCACGCTGGCCTAATGCGGGTTGGCAGACTTACATACCATAGAAATTCTTATAAATCGCTACGGTATGCAGGTTTCCTCACGATGTTTTCCTTCACCGTTTTAGTGCGTGGTGATTGACTATCAATACACACATGACCCCGAAAAGTCAGAGGTGTGCCCTGGGATTCGAACCCGCGACCACCGTGAACATGTTGGCAGCCGCGTCTAGTCCGTTTACCAACAGGCCACCACGCACTACCAATTATACACATAATATTTTTTCAACAATAATATTTTGTTTATTATTCTGGATAAAATATAAAATAATATATACTTTTTAAATTATTGCGTCGTCATCAGTCCTGGATAAGTATGCAAAATTTCAAGTCAATCCGACGTTTTGAAGTGCTCGAAAATCGACTTTACAGATTCTGTTACATACATACATACAGGAGAAGTTAATAAAATGGTGTTAAAAATAATAAATGATCAACTACTTACATGAACATATTTTATTGGGACTGCTTTTGGTTTTACTATAACATTCTTCTTTTTATAATGAAAGGAATCTATCTCGAAATGTATTGAGCAAATTTTAAAATTATTTGTTGGTTGCCAATTTTGGTGCCCATTAGCTTCCAGCCATTTAATTCTAATTACTGTTAGTAGGAAACCTAAAATAAGAAGTAATTTTATTATTTTACGCATTAATAACGCTATGTATGCAAGGAATAATATGCAAGTATTATCTAGGGTAAACCAATTTTCATAACAAGGCAACACTAAACTTTTAAGAAATTAAGGTTATTTAATATTATTTGTAGAATTTCTAAATGTAATCGATATTTCTCGAAGTAAAACAATATGTATTGATATTAAAATACAACATTATTTACCAATAAACGACAAAATAATTATAATGTAACATAAATGAGTAACTTACGAGTAAAATGTTATTCCCCAAATTTTTCGTTCACTGCGGCTTTTGCAGCCTAAAATACTACAACCCACCATTGCATATACACTATAGTCACTAATATTTGTACAGATTGCTGCTTTACACTATCCAAAACTATTAAAATATCGGAAAAACTGATTGACGTATATTTGTTTGACAAACTGCGCTTATTGACAAATAAAAAAACCGGCCACGGTGACAAGGACAAAGAAAAAAACTCTCTGTCTCTTTTACGCACACTAATTTTTAACTTGCGGTCTCACTCTTATTTCTCACGTTCCAGTTCATGGCTACGTCTAGATAGTATTTAGTCTGAGCAAAAGAAGGTAATTTGACAAACACTAATTATAAGACAGATGTCAATTCTGATAATATTGCAAACAATGCAAAAAGTGGTAGAATATTTTATGATATTCTTTTTTTTTACAAAATCTGATCCCCACGGTGTAGGATAAAAATAAATAGAGAAATGAATCTACAAAAATACGCCTGATTTTTTAGTCATACTTAATTTCTTGGCCATAGTTGGACCAAATCGACTGATCTCCTTTATCTGTGCCGTTCTTAAAACAAGTTATTACGTATATTGATAGAAATAAAGGCCGACGAACGGTTATTTTTTTTGGTTAGATCAGATAAATACGAATCATCGGTAGTTTATCTGTTTGAAAAAGTTCTTTAAATTAGATATTTAAAGAACTTGTGAACAGGTGTAGATCACCTGCCTTGGAAAATTACAATGAGGTCATCAGATAATTCTACGTTGAATGCTACACGTTAGCACTTTTAATCAATTAGTTTACATCTCACGTAGAAAAGTAACTTCCGTCCTATACAATTATTTTAAAGGAACCTATATAATATGTATTCTGCGCCATGACCGTATTGAAAAATATCAAGATTCTTGGATATGTGGGAATACATTTACGAAATACTGCTAGTTGGGCGGATCAAATTCGCGTATTCCCAGCTCAATGTCTATGTCGTCACTAGACAAACCCGATTAGGCGGAGAATCCCTACAGAGTAGACATGTGAAACAAATACGAGCCATTGACCTGAATTTATCAGACTGTTTAATTTCATTCATTCATAAGAAACAATAACTAAAGGTTTTAATAAATAAAACTGACTCTTTAATGTCCTTATGCCACTGTTTCTGAAATGTTGGGTGTGCATGTTGCAGAATCATTTGACTAATAGATCACTTAAAATATCTAGGCCGATGTATACCTACTATTACAGGATAAAAGCTAACGAGTAATTAAAATCATAACCCTGTTGACATAATCAACATCATAGCATACCATGATATGAATGTCACCACTCGACAAAGCGGTCTAATAGACAACATTTCATATGAGTAAATACATTTTTTTTACTGTAATCAGAGGCCCTAAAATACAGTAATAATTAACTTAGTAGAAACTAAAAGATTCCTAAGTGATGAGATGGAACCCGAGACCTCCATTTCTCATGTTCCGCATGAGTTCAGGTTACAGAGTAATTGAATTAGCGCTCATCTAGTTGAGCTGTCAGCCCGTCACACAGCTCCCGGTGCGTTTAAACACACGTAAATCTAAACTTCCGCATGTCATGCATGACACTCGGATATGATAGTAAATCATATCCATTGCTTTGCGGATAATGATAGCATAGATAGGGTTGTTTAGGGAATTGCTGTTTCCCTGTAGTGGGTGAGAACCAGTAAAAATGTTTAAAATGTTGACTGCGTTTCAAACACAAGTTCTTTAATAAAGCTTATGCGAGTGTCAGTCAACAGGCATACAATTTCTTTATATGACCCTTACAAGCAATAGCTTAATTGTTACACAACCTGACAGCCACGATGTTCGATCCTAGTTCCAGTTTAAAACACATGGCTGACTATCAAATACACATGATGAGCTTTTCTTACTTCACATCTATCATTTTAGATTGCTTGGTCATAGGGGTATTAGGATGATAATTAGTTTTGTTAATTTTTGTAAATTCACACATCCTTGTAAGTTTTGGTAGGTACGATTGTTAAATCGATGACTTTAAGAAACATGCGTTGCACTATATGTGTAATATGTCAAGATATTTTTAAAATCGACGACCTGGTAAAGGTCGCGGGACGTCGCTGGACACAGGCTGCCTCCAACAGGTCTCTGTGGAAATCATTGGGGGAGGCCTATGTTCAGCAGTGGACTTCCTTTGGCTGATGGATGGATGATGGATGATTTTTAAAATCACAAAAAAATTAGTTTACGGCCAAAAAAGTTTCTACAATGTTAAGAACATTTAAAATATTTGTATTCACTGTACAAACTATACTGCCATTGAATCGATTGCACTTGACATTTTTTAAAGAGGCGCAATCGTTTGCAAATACCTTGGTGGTAATTTAGCAAATATAAAGATCTACAGTAGTATTCGATACAGAACTATTATAAGCATATTATACATACAAAACACATTATAAAATATAGGTCTGCAATTTATGTATTTTTTTTAATGGGTGAATTAATTAACTCCCAGTACTTAGCCAGTTTATGATTTGTTTATAATTTTTGTACGAATCTGTTTAATAACATACAACATTTTGTTAGACGATAATCTTGCAATTTAAATACATAAAAACATTTTTTTAGAATTCAATTTTTTTTAAGTACGTGCAAGACAGCAAATTATGTTGCTGTATAAAATATATTTCGGGGAAAGACAAACGAAACGCACATAAATATCAAAGATCGTCCTTGACAGAGCAGACAGCGAGGAAAGACAATAAAGAGTGTACTAGAGATGTCGCGCTGCGTCCCCTGCAAAATATTAGGGTGCGTTCCGCAATCAGAAAAAAAGCACACACAAGACTTTTGGTACACGTATATACGATGTACTATTCATATTTTTCATCAAACTGGGGAATTTATAAATACAATTTTGTCTGCATAAAGATAGATGAAAATCACCTCTTCTAGAAAACTTGTATTATTTGAAAAACATAGAAAAGAGCAAAGAAATACAAATACTTATATGTTTTACTTGCTTCTTCTTAGAATGTTAGGACCTTTGCTATAACTAGTCGACGAACGAGGCTTTTCGAACATCAGATGACATGACAGTATAAACATCGCAGAGATGACGTAGGCAAATAACAAACCGATGACGAGAAGCCCAGTCATCGACGCAAGAGCCTACGTTTTCCGCTCGGCTCCCAAGCGACAGAAGAAATGTCAAAATCTCCACAAATAAAGAAATACATAGGCCATGGGCAGCTTAACGATAGTTCAGCAGAGCACTTCTTTTTGCCGAAAGTGATATTGACAAAATCACGAGTTGACATTAGTTGCAATGTGCATGTGGCGAATGGCGTAGTCTAGACCACCTCTAGGAAACTCAATAAAACCAAACTACTAAACATTGTTAAGTAAAACGCAAGACCCAAATAATGCATAAGTATTCAATCTATTTTTATCTTTCTTTGCTTTAAGCTGCTAACTAATATTTAGTTGTATGCATTTTTCATTATGAAATCCCAAAAACCCAGATTTTTCTCAGCGAGACATACGATTGTGTACGCTTATCACTTACGTTGCCAAGGCCAAATCAGTTAGATATTATTTACTTACAGCGTTATCTAACGCATTTATTTAACACATTCAAATAGTAAATACTGTAACTCTGACGCACTGTCATTTACATAAGGTAATACAAAAACCTAACACACTTTAAATATCTGTTAGCGACTTTAAATATGCGCTAGATGCATTCTTTAACAGTGAAAAGACAGGACAAAAGACAAACAAGGAAGGTCTGCATACCATAGAAATCTAAACAAGAATTTCTTTGGATGTGAAGGTTACCAAACAGCAATAAGGTAGCTAATGTTAGTTTATGGCCTAAAGTCAAAACCTTCTTAAAAAGAGGGTAGTCGGAGGAAAAAAATATGCTCACAAAACGCTTTACTATACAACGATCGAGAAACCTATTCTAGATAAATATTATTTATCCTTGGACATTTCAAAATCTTATGCAGAATGCATGAATTATATTATATTTCAAGTCTGCGTATTCGTATCTACATAAATCCATAGAGCCAGAGTTCACAAGTTTTTTTTTGTAACGATCAAGATTGGCCGTATTGGCGACATTTCAGTAAATTGGCGGGTCTTCGAGTCTGCCTTGAAAGCCCTGCGGTCTCCAGAATTCAGAAATGTCACAAAAAATTATGTCGAGGATGAAGATGCTGCAACGCGCATATCTGCAAAAACCTCGACTGTGGCGTGACGTATAAGCAACATCTATTATTTACAAAGGTAGGCAATAATGTTTATTATAATTTAGCATTATTATGTCCTGATAATGTAATTAAATAAATACACCCAACAGTTGCATACATAGTCCTGACCCCACACTAACTAAGATCGAGTCTTGTGTCGTGGGTATGAAAATGAAAACAATTTACTGAGTCCATTAAGATGTTCTGCATCATTTAGATTTAGTCATGTATCAGGAACTATGAGAAACTTTTCGGTCTCACAAACACCCAGACCTGCTGAAACAAATACCTCCACAGGTATTTGTCGATCCACACACACTCGATTATCCACATAATACAAATATTAGTCTCGGCGAGGGGATCGAACCTGCGGCATCACGTGTCACAGTCGGTGTCTAACCAACTGCGCCACGGAGGCTGTCAAATATCTGTTAACGAGTCCAATATGTAGAAGAGTTAATGACGGACTCGACTGTGGAAGAATCAACGTAGTACCCGCAAAACACAAACATTTACAAAGTAAACCAGGCAGATCACCAAGCTTGGTATTTACTGCTGGAAATCATATAACACATCTAGGTAATAAATCATAGCTTTGAACCAACCATGACTTGGAAGGCTTCGACGACGATTGTTGAATTGGCAAAGGGTGAAAGCATTTAACCGCGCTAGGAATTTTATGGATGATATTTCTGAATATCGGCTAGCTCGTTAGAATAGGGTCAGGGATATTAAATAATGTTTTGATTTCTGTGAATCAACATAAGAAATTCTAGGTATGAGGAATAGACAACATTTTCTAATTTAAGAGGTTTCAGTGGACTATATTTTTATATTTTTGGCGTCAGAATTAGATTACTGTATCAGCCCATATACGTCCCACTGCAGGGCACGGGCCTCCTCTAGAATCGACAGTACGATTGAGAGTGGTTAGGCCATATAGTCCACCACAATGGCCTAGTGCGGGTTCGCGGACTTACATACCATAGATTTTTTTATAAATCGCTATGGTATGCAGGTTTCCTCACGATGTTTTCCTTCACCGTTTTAGTGCGTGGTGATTGACTATCAATACACACATGACTCCGAAAAGTCAGAGGTGTGCCCTGGGATTCGAACCCGCGACCACCGTGAACATGTTGGCAGTCGTGTCTAGTCCGTTTACCAACAGGCCACCACGCACTTATTAGAATTGAATTAGATTAATTGAGTATCAATAAGAATTGCAAGTAAATTCTTTGAAATAGGCCCCTTTTTTTCATGGCGATTATGTATAAAAACGGTCGATTTCCACAAAAATGCGTTTAATGCAGTATCGCTGTAGCGAATCAAATTCTTTTTGTATGACGAAAATTGTTGTTGTGTGACGAAAAAATTTGTTTACAATTATATCAATTTCCTAGTAGGGCCTCAGATAAAGTAATCGAAAATACAATGCTTTTATGATTGTATCTATTTCATTGCCGAAGTTTATTGAAATATATAGAAGACTGAAAACATAAAGAAATGTACTTAAATAAAAATAGAGTAATAATGTTCGTCGGTAATATTTAAAGCACGGTTGACGAGAAGCTAACTTGGATAGTGTGACTGCGGGTTCGATCCCCATACAGAAGTAAATGTCAATGTGATGAACAAATACACTGCCTCGATGGCGTAGTTGTATTACGGTACGATTACAAAGCTAAGGTCTCGGGTTCAAATCCCGGGTCGGGAAAGTGATATAGAGTTTCTTTGCTTTATTAGGCAGTAATTTGTGCCCAGTATGGCGATAGGCTCGCCCCATATCATATCGTAGGACGGAACATACAAGGCGAAATTTGGGTGTTCTGGTAGCATTTTTACCTCTGTATATGTATTAAGAAATGTTGTGAATCTGCACGATATAACATGGTTGTATCTAATTCTATATGAAAGCTATGACATAAGAAATCATATAATATGGCATTATTTATACACAGACATTTGCATACACATATATATACTTGAAGAGGTGGTTGCTGATGAGAGATGACTAGCAGCTCCAATGCCTGCTAGCATTAGTGTGCTTTCCATAGTTCTCAGTTTATTACTGTTCCAAATATGGTGGGGGCAAGCTGACCATGTAAGCTGCAAATTTCAAGTATGTGATTTTTCAAACTAAGAAGCACATTCAGAATGGATCACCTGATATGGGATTCAAACTCAGTATATCATGGTGACCATCAGGTCCAGGTTCCATCAGGAAGAGGTCTGCATTCAGTACCCTCAAATGAACATATATCAAAATTACTTATAATTAATTTGAATCAAATTAAATATCACAATATGAGTTCAAACTAAAAAAAACACAGATAATCTGTTATGTGCAATAGCTTGAATGACAAATGCTAATGATTCAAGGTAGTTTCAGTGATTAATTATTGCATGAATTGTGATGTCATATAATTTTAACATACTTTGTTAAAAAATGTAGCAGATGTGGCACGGACCATGTATGGTACATCAACGCCATGATGATAATCCAATAATGTTGTTATTCCAAATTGTTTATACGACATTAAAACTCTCCAATAGCTAGTTTGATGGCAATAATCATAGTTAACAGAGATAACCACTAATCACAACATAGTATTAAAGCACAAATGCTGTAGATCCCTTGCAGATAGTGTAACAGATTGGTAGATTAACTTAATAATATTTACACAGATTAACTGCTGGTACCTGTTTATGAACACTTTCAAAATTGTCTTTCCTATCAGTTTTTTAAAGCATATGTGCAAGCAGGTATGTGTATAAACAATTATTTTACTAATTAAAAAATGATATAGAATTAGCTATCAATCAATAATTTTAAATTACTTTTTTTAGTTATAAATTAGGTAGATAAGTAAATCCAACCTGTCTTATGTTATCAGTCTTGTGTAGCAATGTTTATATGTATACAAATTTATGAAATTAAAAATTGTTTTACAACATATTCAGTGGTGCACATGGTGTAAGCAGGTTCTAATCCATATTCACTCATAGTTTCACATTTTTAATTTGTGGGTAATTGTAAAACATTCTTAAGTTTGAGCCTGTGTTGTCTAGAACCAGCTCTAATTAAGTAGAGCTCTGAGAAATGTGAAATGTATTAGGATAATAAATATAAGGTTTTTAACACACTAAAAATGTACTAGACTACCTACAGCATGGATCACGACAAATCACATTATACCATGAAGTTTATATGAAGACTTACCTTTGTCGGCAGATTTGTTGGAGCTGGAAGCATTGCTAGACAAACTGGAGTCATCCGAATCA
Source organism: Hyles euphorbiae (assembly GCA_023078785.2). Classification (NCBI taxonomy): domain Eukaryota; kingdom Metazoa; phylum Arthropoda; class Insecta; order Lepidoptera; family Sphingidae; genus Hyles; species Hyles euphorbiae. The sequence goes on from CM041049.1 coordinate 1,067,822, forward strand.
TATCCGAAGGCGGTGTTATCCCGGCTTTGCCGGTCACGGCGCGGCTGCCAGCGGCGCGGCGTGCCCGCGCTGCCAGGGGACCCGCCGCCGCTGCGGCTGCCCGACAGTGGCTCCAGCGTGTAGTGCCGCGCCGGCCGCTCCATGCTGCCCATCACGTACATGCCCGGCCCGCCGAACCCGCCGCCCCCGTGGTACATCATCGGTGCGCCTTCGTTCATCTCCCCTACACCTGCCGACCACATTCGTCACTCCACCGACCTCAACCGGCTTAATTCTTAATACTCCCTCGTATACCGACCTGTTTCGTGTATATATCCGACAGTATCCTTTAGCCTTTGCCGGTCAGTTATTGCGTCATAGTAGGCGTAGCAAATTAATTACGATTTTGTGCGACGTAAACTGGAGCGATTCTATTTCTCCTTCTTGATCCACCGAAATTCGAGACGTTTGAAGTGGGCTGTCTATCAATCGATGGCTGACGACCTATACATTCAATATCGCACTTGTCGGTTGCCTCCCACTGTTTGAATTGAACGAGTAAAAATTATTTAAATGCCGCTAGTATTAAATCTACCCACGAATTACGGCAAATCTAAAAAATCTAATGAAAAAGATCCGCCATGACTTTAGGGGAACAAACTGGCGACATCTGACGGCTATCGGTATTGTGTCACACGTGATTTTATTTCTTACAACTTCAAATTAATATGTTCTATTTTCAACCAGATCTATTTGTATCTTTTGCGTTAATTTGTTGAGTTGATTATTATTATATCTCTATGAACAAACAACTAAACATGTTATTAAAAGAAATAAAAATAAAAATCATATGGAGTCACATGACGTTTAATTTATTGTAAATATTTTCATTTCTTGCAATAATGGTATGACATTGACAGCAACAACATTGTAGATTATTCCAAAACTAATCACTCGTATTTAAAGCTTACTTATTTTTTATCTCTTTCATACATGGTCACTAAACTGATGATGGCATCCTTTTCATGCGAAATTTACTGCTTGCAATACGCATAGATTAAAATATTTGACAATTGACTTGTAGATTTGTCAAATAGAGAGAAAAAGATCGTAAAAATTGGAAGAAAAAAATATTTCTTCCCAAATAAAAAGTACATTCACTTGTAATGATAACTTACCTGTATTTCGTGTTATAAGTTAACAGCTATAAATTATACTCACCGAGTGATGACGTTAGACGAGGGCTATGTAACCTTAAAAGTGTTAAAAGAAACAAACTTTGCCGTCTCATTGTTTCATAGTCGTTATCGCAGCTTAGTGCATTGATATGTCACATTTTGGAGATTTTATGGACGGTGTGCCCGTTAAAATATCCGAAAAGTACAAGCGACCGCCGAGAATCGAGCTGCCTCACAGTGTAGTCGAGGTACCGATCAGGGCTCAAAATGTGGTGGACAACGTCAATTACTGCTCTACGTTTGAGAAGAATGTACTTGTCAAGCTCAAGGAGCTTCGCAGTATTAAAGAGACGAAGAAAAATGAGAGGCGACACCGTCTACAGCTTCTTGAAGAGGAGAAACAAAAGAAACTCGATGCCATCGCTGCGGCTGAGGAAGAAGATAGGTTAAAGCAGCTCAGCGTCTCCGAAGTTTCGTATCCAAGCACCGACGAGATCAGTGCATTGTCTCCAGATGAAAAGAATGATAAAAACTGTGATACAAAGGAAGTGGTCCTTACAGAAGTTACTTTACCTTCCACTAGTACTGCAACAGAGTCTCAAGTAAACATTCTTCAGCCTATACAAGTCAAATCGAATTATGAAGGCAGTTTACTTGATGATCCAGATCCTTTGCAAACATTGAAATTAAGTTCTAAAGTAAATAAAATACAATACAACCACAATGTGGATACTTTAACATTTAGGGACTTTGAACATGATACATCAAGTCCATTTGATAATGTGGAACTGAAGACTATAAATGACATGGAATTACTTGCTCAGGTTCTTCAAAGTCAAAGGGATTCAGCCACAAGCTGTCCTCAATATGTACAAGATATTAATTATCCTGTAACAAGTTGTGGCACACAAGTCCAACTAGAGATGCCATACATGCAAAATGCATTTGTAGAGCAGCCAATCCAAGGTCCCAGCTTAATGTACTCACCACAGAATTATCCAAATGGTTACTATATTCAAGATACAGAAAATGTTAATGTTTATGTACCAAATTATCAATATTATGTCCCTTCAAATCCATATACAATGGATCCAAATTACTATGGGAGTCAAATGCCTATTCCAACTGCAGAAGTATCTCAAGTCCCTAATGGATCTTATGTTGCCCAACAATATTACCCCCAATATGTACAGTCTCCGTATCAAACTCCTAATACAAATTACAGACAAAATGAGGCAGAGACAGAGCCTCAAGCACCAAATGCACCTAATAACCAAACATCTCCTGAAAGTCAAGCTCCAAATCAAAACACTGTGAAATCAAGGTCTCGGAGTGTTCCTGACATTGTCAAGGAGTTGAATGATGAATTAGAAAAGTTAAAGACTAGTGATAGGTCATACAATGCAAGTCCCACACCAAAAGCTATTCCACAACCTTCATCTAGTGGGCAAAAGAAATCAGAACGGAGGAGAAAAAAATCTGAGCATTTACCGAATCCTTATGATAAATTATATCCAAAAATGCAAGCAATATGTCAAAAGATACATGGAATGGGATTCCCTTTGGACAGGGTTGCAAGAGTTTGTACAATTGTCGGTGAAAATGAAAAGAAGGTGAGAATTAGTGTTTATTTTATGTACCTTTATGAGGTTTATTTTTTTACCACTTAGTCTCTCAATCTATCAGCTCATGCATATATGTTTTACAAGCACATGCCTGTCTTTCCACAGGTGCTTAGCTAGTTTGGGTATTTCACTTCTATATTCATATTTATTTTGGCCCATTAAATTGAATTTTCACTTTTAAATATGTGCAATTTGTTCTGAAAAGTGTTATTGTCGGTGGGTAGTGATAGTATTATCTGGGAAAAAATGCTGTATCTGTATCTGTCGCTATTCTGAGCTACTTCAAACCCAGACCACAGCCACAGGCGATAAAAATATAACAACAAAACAACTTGTATGGGTTTTTAAATGTGCCATGTACTTTGTACAAGTACATAAAATATGTTTACTTTACATACTATAAAATAAAGTTACTTCCGGTGTCTGTGCACTCATGTATTTTTAAAGTATTCAATGGATTTTAATGCAGTTATCTGATAAATAGAGTGATTTAAGAAGAATGTTTGTATGTATAATGACATAATGACATGTCCCAATGGAGTTGCCAATGGAGGGGAAGTATCTTAAATATTGTAGATAGACAATTTTAAAGATACGGGATGAAAATTGACGGGACGCAGTCACTCACACACTTTATTTTTTAGCTGCACGCACCAAACGATTTTAGCATTGACTAAATGTCTAGAAGTTAGAATGAAATAATGTTATTACCACGTGTCAACTCTCACTTTTATCGTTAGGCTAAGATTTAACTAACTAAGGATGTAATTGATATGCCAGCATTTATTTTTATCAGACACTCAGCCGTAGCCGTAGCCGCTGGCGTAACATCGCCATGTTTTTTTTGCGTTTTCGAAAAAGCAGCTTTTGTATCTTTATCAGCCCATATAAGTCCCAATGCACGACACACGACACGGGCCTTCTCTTTAATCTAGAGTACGATTGAGACGGGTTTGTCCTCCACCCTGGCCTAATGCGGGTTGGCGGACTTTACATACCATATTTTTTTTACTAATTTCTGGTATGCAGGTTTTCTGACGATGTATTTTTTCAACTTTATAGTGCGTGTAACTGGGTGATAGAGTATCAATACACACATGACTCCAATCACTCTAAGTGTAATGCTTAGTAATAAAATGCGAAGAGCCTAGTAGAGAAATATTATGCCAATTAGTATCTAAAACGAAAAAAAAATGCATTGTTTTTTTTTTATTGGCTTGAATGGCGAGACGAGCATGCCGTTCGCCTGATGGTAAGCGCCTCAACCGCTCATGAACATATCTCGTAAACACGACGCATTGTCAGTTCCTATTCATGGGGCTATTGTTAATTGTAAAAAATACATATTTACCTGAACTCATTCACTTTGTAGTAAGTTGAAATGAAAAACCATACGACGATACGAGCATGCCATTCACCTGATGGTAAGCGGAATGAATGAAGCCGCTCATTGACAGCGACAAAACCAAAACAAACCAAACAAAGCAATGCTTGGCATTCCATTGCGTTCGCCATCCTGATACATTAGATGTTGAGTCTTAATATATCCAGTATTTACTTTGGTTACAATATCCTTCCAATCGGAACACAAAAGTGCGTTAACACTGCTGTTTCGGGGGAGAATAGTTTATAGCGGTAGTACTACCTACCCAGGCGGCCCCTCACATACTCATATGTGGTAGTTCTCTCAAGAACTACCACCAGTAAAAAATATTGAGTACTTTATAAAATAAGTCTATTGCTGATTACGGAACATAACACCGGAATTATTTGCACAAACTCGCACTACGAGCGAACTAATTATAGTGCGCGGTGGCCCGTTGATAAAATACTAGACGCGACTGCCAAGACGGAAGTCGCGGGTTCGAATCCCAGGGCACACCTTTTACTTCTGAGTCGTGTATCCGCAAGCAGTTTAACGGTGAATATACATATAGATAATGGGCCCTACTATATTCATCCGAAACGAAGTTCGAAACTTCGGACGAACGAAGTTTGTGACGATACGAATGTACCTATAAAAAAAATACTCTGTAAATGTTCGGATTTGTATAACGTACTTCGTAACCATAAGTCTATGGTTACGACCATAAGTCAATAACGACCATGAGTATATATAGGTACATTCGTATCGTATATAAACTTCGATCATCCGAAGTTTCGAACTTCGTTTCGGATGAATATAGTAGGGCCCCATTCATTCTTCGATCCGAAGATTCGAATTTCGTGTTACAGAGTAGGTTTCGAAACGAAAAACGTCACGAAGATTCGAATTTCGGATTTATATAGTAGGGCCCAATATGTAAATATTCTATCGTACGTAAAGTCCCTTCAAGGCTTCACTCGCAATAAGCCAGCATACTGGAATATTGTTTTTAATTCATTTTGTTTCTCATCTTTCAGGCAATCGAATGTCTACTAGTTATCGGCGAGATGATGGACCTCGGGTTTTCTGAAGCAAAAGTATCCGCCGCATTAGTTAAACACAAGTTCGACAGGGACAAAGCGTTGGACGAGCTGGTATCGTAACGTTCCGGTACAACCGTGTACATTAGAGAGAGAATTATGCAAGGTAGAAGTTGCAATAATAGTTTTAGAGTAGGAGTTGCAATGACCACTTAATTAAAATAGCAGCTGTGTCTAAATACTGCAAAGTAGTTTGAGTTATTTGAGCCTTTCAGTCCTTGAAACATAATCAGATATTGTGATTTGTTGGTATCATGTTTATTGTGTAATGAACACGTTTTGATGGAGATAAAAGTGCAATTAGACATCTTGGAGTCTTTAAGAACTGCACCGTGGAAGTTGGCTGGGATATTTGTGACGAGTAATGAAAGATATTTTGTATGGAAGGTACCAATCAGGTGCATTTTATAGCTTGGCAAAAAAGAGTCTGTTTTTAATGAGGGCGCTAAGATCGAATTTAATATGAATATGGCAACCAGATATATTACGGCGGAGAATGTTTAGACACTTGTTATTTTTATTTATTGTTGTTATTAGCCTCTTGGTTAAATTTTAATCACAAAACAAACAAAAACTATGCGAAAATGTATTTATTTACCTACGTATAAAATTATTCAACGGACACAATATTACACTTATAATAGTGTTGCCATAATTGTTTTTCTTTAATTCCAATTGTCATCGCATCTTAAGCTGAAAACACATTGTAGTACCTATTTCGTCTTACGCATAGAGTAAAGAGCGGTAAGTACGGGGCCAACTGACCAATCAGGACAATGGAACGTACAAGGTTATTTCTATGTAGTCTGTGGTCACGTCTTAAGCGTATGACCCAAGAAGCTTATACCCAAATGGAGATTGCATTCCGTATATAAAAGTGAAGCACAAAAATTTGACCTCGAATGACGTTGCTACTGATTGCTATCCTTTTCTTTCGAGTGACAATGAATGAAAATGACTTTTTGTTCTCCATTTGGGTATAAGCTTCTTGGTATGACCTATAATGTGCACACAACAAAATAATCCATTGTTCAGATCGCTGTAAGACGCGTTGCTCTAGTATTTATGGCCGCTTCTTTACTCTATGCGTAAGACGAAAACCTATAATGTGTTTTCAGCTTTACTCTTTTTTGCCAAGTTATAGTTATAGGCAAATAAAGAAAAAAAATGAAGCGTTGTAAAAAGTTAATTGTTAAAGAGGTTGTATAAGTCAATTTTCACATGCACCAGTATTCATAGGATCAGTTGGTACAGCTTATTATTTCACAGGCTGTGAATGCTTTATTGAATAAATAAACATACAATATTAAATGAGCTTATAGTTAACGCATTTATGTCATAATAGTGAAGTTTTGTGACGGTCAGAAAGTCGTCATAATTTATTTCTCGCATAACGAATAATAACGTCATTAAGTTATAAGGAAGAGAGTAAAAAATAGGCAAATAAATCGAGGAATTATATCTCATTGCTTCTGTTAGAAATACACTGGTTTTAAAAGAGCGTGAATAGGGATTTTTTCAATGTTTAATATTGTTCAGTGTATAATTATATATCATTTCAAATATAAATTATATTACTTTAAAACAAACATTCATTTAAAACATCATCAAAATTGGCTGTAAAATAGCTATAAAAATATTGTTTTAATGGGACACTCTCTTTCTCTTTCGCACCTACGCGCCTAATGGAAGATGACGTCATTGGGCGACATTAGGACGATACTTGCATCCTTTTCTGTTCCTCTTACCAACAAATTTGAAATAAAAGGATTTTGAAAATTCTTTCTGTTGAAAAATTTGCACAGTGTTGTTTTATATAAATATTAATAAATATTAATAAAAATGAAGTCAACATCGCTATTGTATGAAATATTTCTTGAGTGAATAAGTATATCGATGCAACTTCTATTTTGTGCAAATCTATGTTCTTAATGATGGGAAATGTTTGTGAGATACATTTGAAGAGATCTATTAAAATTTGTCTTATTGTATATAATGGACTGGGGTGAGGTTAGTTTTAAGAGGCTTTGTAGGTTTCATTTAAAAAATGGAATTATATTACTATTATGAATACCGCAATGTGAGTCAAGTAAGTTGACCGGTTTGAAGTTTTATGAACAGTTGTTGTATGTATTTCTGCGGAATATAATTATTTTATTGGGAGTATAAAACGATGATAAAGATCGGCGTGTATGAGTTTCATCTGGTATTAACTCCGCCTTCATTCAAAACTAGCGACCCGACCAGGCTCCGCTCGGATGCAGAGACACTTTTTGAAAATATTCTATTATCTGTGTTTATCCGTTATAATGTAGGATTCTCACGGTGAAAGAATTTTGCAAATCAGCCCAGAAGTTTCATAGCCTGTTCAATGCAAACAATAAAATCTTTCGTATTTATATATTAGTTAAGATTGTATAATTCGTAAAATTAAAGTTTATGTATGAAATAGTATCGTACATCTTCGATATGTTATTGAACAAAAAGTACATCTATGTACTTAAATATTGTATTGAAAACGAAATATGGTAGACTTACTTACACACATTGTACTAATAAATCTTGTTACGACTGCCAATGTGATAGGCTAGTATAGACATTTGTGAATACAATTAGTTTCTAAGCCTCTTAAGTTTTGCGAAACTAAGCTAGATTTTCTTTTCTGACGAGATTTGAACCGAATAGTATTGGCTGCTTTTATATTTATGACTCCGGACTTATATTTAAAGTTACCAGCCGTATACTAAGCGAAAATTTAGAAGTGTTATGTCTGCTGCCCGCTTTTTCCAAATAGGGGTTAACATTTGGCATGGTAACTGTCCTTAGATTACTATGTATGATATTGCCTTATTTTGAAGTTGTATATGCAAAAATGCAAAATCAATTTAATCTAATGATTGTACATGAGACCCTTTGTAAGATCCGTTTTGATACTTCATTTGTATTAAAAGCCAATTTAAAAAAAGTTGTTATTTATGGAAGTATGGTTATTTTTTTGTGATAGTCATTTACGTGTAAAATTGAAGCGTTGATTGTTGTTTGGGGTTCCACTAATACCTATCTGTGACAAGATATGAAACGTGTTGAAATTCTCATGTCTAATGAATCTGATATCTAATAATATAGATAAAAAATAATTGTTTGGTTGTTTTTACTTTAGATTTCCATTGAAGATGTGTCGGTTAACAATACAAGTGCATTTAAAACTGTATGTACAAACAAATAGTTGATAATGTTATCGTGACGCAACTGGTCGCAACACGGATATTGTTTTAAGTTCAATATCATTCGGTCAATACGTGAAGTTCTTTTTTTTAAATGAGGGTTTGTGTCACACATGTTTATGTCACAATTGAGGCTTGGCTAAATAAATGGAAATCACTTTTCCAATATGATGATGTTTCCTCCAAAAATACTCAAAATATGTAACAAATGCAAGATCACCTATGTATTGCTTTATAAAAATATTTATGAATATATTTTGTTCTAAAAAAGTTTGATATTTATTTGTAAAAAATATGTAAAAACTAAATATGCAGAATAATTATTGGCAGGTTGATTCTTTATGTTCAATCATGCTTCGGTAATAATAACATAATTCTTCTGAATATATATTATGAGATAAGCTTTTTTGTGGTTCGATGAGATAATGAGTCTTGCTTTCAATTTAGCATTATTAGTAAGAAAGCCTTGTTTCACCTAAGTATCTAATGAGTAATGGTGATCTATTGTAAATATTTTCCACGCCGGGTTATGAAGTAAACAGGTTGGCTTGAAAGTATTTTAAAACGACTTGTGGTACTTTAATATAAAATTAAGGAGTTTACGTAATGAGCCTATTGCTGTTATATTTTGTTATGAGAGTGAATTGTGCGAATGAATGTTTCTTGGTGTATTGGATTTCTTCTACCTTTTGTTTCTCACACTGACGCGTGCGCAGACTCGAACTTCAAGTACTCAACGATAACACTTGAACACGTGCTAAAGTAGCTTTGAAGTGGTCAAAATGATATCTGAATTAATTGATGTTATTGAAGTGTAATTATTAATATTTACGGCTTTATTCATAAACCGTTTTAAAATCTATTTTAGCTATCGAATATTTGTCTTCTTCGCTCAAACTGAGATGAAATGAAATGTAATTATTGGTCATGCAGGCAATTAAAGAGCTCTTATACAAGTCAATACGATACAACAAGTCAGCACTTAATCTCTGTATACAATATACGTAATATAATATTCTAGTATATTATTATTATTAATTTTATTTATTTATTTAATTTCTTTTTAGTATTTTATTTAAAGAATTAGTAACTACTTTATAGTAATTTGTTTTTAAAAGGAATACATAATTTATGTTAATCAAATTAAATTAAATTAATTAGTGGACCATGAGTATTATTAAAACTGTGCGTAGCGGTTTATTTTTATCACCGGATCTAACGCGGCCCTTCCTGAGAAGACCCGGCGAAACAAACTTAGTAGGTTTACACAATCATTGGAACTACCCGACCAAGTTCTGAGTATTTCCAGCGAATAAGACTCAGTGGCTTGTTTTGGCCTGAACTCAAAGCTGTTCGATAAGGGCAAAACATTGGATATCTAAAATAAGTTCTAACTGTCTATAAATAAGGTCGTTATTCTTTACCCTGTTATTGTAGTACCTTTTAAATAAGTTACAACGGTTTACCAGATGTTGAGTTTTTGATACGTCTGCATTTATTTTAGCCAACCATCATGCGTGGCGTTTATGCGCGTACGCTCATCTACTATTAATTTACTGATAAATTACCAATTAGTGTTATATTTTAAGATTGTTTTGTGATTATGGCAGGCTAAATAAACGTGTTTATCTATCTTTTAGTTTCTGAAAGATACTATACTGCCGTGGTAATCTAGAGTAAGACAATGGCGGACATTTTTAAAATTACTGATTTGGAATGTACGCAATCGAAAAACATAACATATCGAACAAGAAAATGCACTTCCAATTTACGTAGCTTTATCAAACCTAGATAGGAAGAAAGCGTGTTTAACGTAAATTCCAAATCAGTTATTTAAAATATGAGCACTTTTGACTTATAGTTCTCTATATCCACGTCAGTATGGTGGTCGTTGGCTATTACATGATATACAATTTGACACACCGTCATATATTCGTTGCGTTTTATTGAAATTACATGAATGTCATAGATGTAGTATAAAACATAGATCGGCAATGTGTCATTTTGAGCGCGACCAAAACTGATTTACGATTGTGTGCGTGAAGTTTACATGTGTGCTTGACATATAGTGGTGTACCATGCACTTTCGATACTATCATATCGATATCGATATAGCTGTCGGCCTGTAGTTGTGAAATAAAATGTTATGGATATATGCGACATCTTATTATATATTAACAGAAACTTATTGATGTGTTTATTTCAATACAGATTGATAACACACACAAATAAATAAAGACAAATTGTCATATTATTTGAAAACATTTTGTTTGAGATGTTTTGTATGGGTATTTATGTTTACCTGAACAAAATTATTTTTTTCATTGTGATGTAACATATGTGTACATAGTACATACACCTAATAAAACTGAGAACAAAAAACTCTTTTATAAAATAAAACTATAATTTACAAAGTTATAGGTTTATTTTTTTAATTTTTAATTTCCCGTCGCGAAGTTTCGATTACTTTACAACTTTCGCAGTCACAGGGTGGACTCAGTCTGCAACAAAATCCATGATTATTAGTTTTTTTCAATGAGTAACATTCGCGTAAGTATATTTATACCAGAGTTAAAAAAATATGCTTATTTAAGTCAATTAATTGACTTGCAACACATTGGGAAGTGTTGGACGCCTGCTCGGCCGGAGCTTGTAGGAAGTCGTTGGATGCAGGCAGCTTACAACAAACTGATGTAGACATTCTTGTGGAAGGCCTATGTTCATTAATCGCATTCCTGTGGCTGAAGAAAGAGACAGTTTAATAAACCGTAAAGGTTTTCTCGATCTCGTCACCTAAACTAATGTTTTTCCTATGAGAATTATAAATTTTAAACCTATACCTAATGTTATGATAAATGAATAATGTTGCTTCAAGGTTTGGACGATGATACCGTGCATAGAAGTATCGCATATTTTATAAAAATATCTAATATTTCTTGTTTTACTATTATAAATTGACAGACTCTTGGCAGCGATTGAAACAGGTTCTTAATTCATAAATCACACACATGAAGTGTTATAATAATTATTCCACAAATATAAAAAAATGAGAAAAAGTAAAGTAATAAGTAATATTGCAGAATGAATACTATAATAATGGCCGGGGAAATATGGCCGGAATAACGCCAGGTAGAAGAAGAAGAAGAATGCACACTATCACAACATACTATAGCTCCATAAAAATGTAGGGAAACATGTGTTGTCATCGACTATTTCATCGACAACGTTTTATTGATCGAACCTGTCAGTCAATTCCTAGCAACTTTTGGTTGAAATTATTGTAAATTCACGTATTTGATATAATTTTTTATACGCAATGGATGCTTTCAGCGTATTTATTTAATGAAATACTATATTCTTTTCTACCGATATGTATACACGGATTTCCATTTAATTCTATAATATTGTCGAAAAAAAGTATTGTACAAAAGTGGCCGGTACCTGTGAAAACTTTAATTATTTCGGATTTTTACGCCTGTATGAACCACACTTTGGCACTGCACAATGCACTATAATAAACTACGTTTAATAAATATAACCAAGTACTGTAAAATTAAATAAATTATGAAAATAAGCGAATTTTGTTGCTCGCTTATTTTGACATATTTTGACTCTGGGTCACTGCAGGCTACTTCTGTGTAAACGTATGGTCGCATCATGCATCTCGCTTTAACATATGAGTTAAATTATTCTATCTCTTTCACATTGCCGATCTATGTTTTATACTAAATCTATGATGAATGTGCATGAATGTGTTGCAGAATTTGAACTCAAAGCATAAAGCTATACTGGTTATATTTCAATAGTTTTCGACAGCTTTATTCGTATCTGCCGATGCAGCATATTTAAATTGTACACTCATACTATGTCTTCTATATTATGACAATATAATGAAGCTTATAATTTCCATGCCAGTAATGTATTGATACAATCGAAAACCCTTGTCGATTGTAATTGTTAAGAAGTTTTTAATGTCTTAACTTTATGCAAATAATCTGAGGGACGTAATATCTTGTCAATGGATCTAAAGGACTTAATGATGAATGAATGAAGACAATAAAAATAGTGATTTTTAAACAATGAATTCAGAGACTGTTGGTAGAACATTGATGTCATTTTATTAACAATTTCAATCACTATTATGACGAGATTACGCGTCTATTTTATGGGAATGATTTGTTACAATCACTTTAGTTATTACTGCTAGTAATGATTAAATGCTCTGAATACGAAATAATACGTTATTAGCTCTATTTATTGACTGAGCTTGACGTCTATGTACGTCATTACTTTTTAGATATAGGAATTAAAATGATGCTTGCTTCACGCTCGACGTAATGTAATTGAAAGTAGAATGACTTTTTACTAAATATTGAGAATTGCAGTTGTATATTTTATGTTTATGTATGAGACTTGCTGTAAAACGAGAGTGTATCGAATATGATGATTGTTTTATACTAAACCGAAATTGTATTGTTATGAAAAAGTGTGTTATTTCCACCGACAAGTAACAAATGAGAAGTTATAAAAATTATATTTATATCATAAGTGTGGTTTCTTCTTGTAAAATATGTATGTCGGTGGATGGGTTGTAAAGAGTTTTTCATATTGGCTGTAAAACTGAGATAGGCATATTTTGCTTACGAAAATTCATTTACCTGTATAAAGATTAGCTAAGATAGCAGTAAAATAACCACTGTCTGACAACAATTTGTGCTATTTTACATCGAGTTAAATTTTAATAAAATTAAACATAGTCCCTTGCCAATGTGATTGACTCTTTATCTCCTATTGTTATAATTATTTAATTTAAGTGATAAGTACACCAAATAGATACATGGTCCTGATCCCACATATAAAATCAAGTCGCGTGAAAAAAATTACGAAGAAAAGAATTAATCTTTCACATCACCCACCCGAAACAAAAACTTGGTAATGACACATACATTGCTTCTTATTGAAATAATAATGTGATCCCAAAAGTACCTAAATTAATAAATAACACTCAACAGTCATACACATAGTCCTGATCTCAGACTAAGATCGAGTCTTATGTTGTGGGTATTGGGAACTACGAGAAACTCTTCTTCAACAAAACTTCGGTCTCAAAAACATGGGGACAAGACAAAAAAAATTGTCGGCCGCACAAACATTTCTCTCGGTGCGGGTATCGAACCCTCGGCTTCTCGTTGCACAGGCGGCGTTTAGCCGATTAAGTATGACCTGTCATAAAAAAATGTAAACCAACGTACCAACCCCACATTGATATATAATCAGCTAAAGTTCTTTGCAAATCTTGTGTAACTCCAAATATTACTAAAATTTCCATTTATTTATTGTAAATGACTATTTTGTATATATTGTGTGCATTCCTTGCGGTATTAGAAGTAGACAATTCTTCGAATTGTGTTCCTCGGCCTGAATGGAGATATTGAGAGGCGAAATGTAGGTTAAGTTTAAATTTAAAAGTGGCACGTTTTCATACTCTTATAGCAACATGGCTTGCCCTAGCTGTGTCGAGTGAAATATGATTAAAAAAACATAAAAAGTAAAAAATAATATAAAAATATAATTTGTCCTAGTGGACATAAAATGTATACATTTTTCCTTTTAGGTATATACTAGAAAGGTTTTGAAAATATGTTGTGATTGGTGTGGTTTGAAGTAGCTATAAAAGTTATTTAAATGATTTATGTTAAAATCAACTTGATGGATTAGTTCATATACAAAATACAGTTTTTTCGCAAGCTCTGTTGGAACTTGGAAGTCGATACCATGTTTTGTGCCGAATGTATTTTCTTGTACTTTGCTATGTCCACGTTCTAATTAGTACGTATTCCTAAAATTATCATTAGCACGATACGCCTAGTACATATGAGTATATGACCCACATATTTAAAACACTAAATTGGTCTTTTACTACAATATGTAGATTATAATCTTAAGTAATCGTTGATTATCGCAATGGATATAATAATATCGTCGATACTTAAAAGATCAAAATTATTATAATTGAATCTATTTTAATTCACTTTTTGGACGAGAAATCAAAAGTCCATACAGCGAAAATATTTGTGGTAAAATAATAATAATTGATAATTGCTACGTCAGGATTTCTATTAAATTTCACATACCACATACCAAAAAATACGCGAAGCATAATCCGGTGGTATTTAAAAATATTTCTAAAAGAGACCTGAGATTCGAAACATAGTCCACCGTCTTGGTAGTTCACGGCTTGAACGATTACTGCAGGGAACGTACAGTTTATGTCATTAAAATATTAATATTTTAACTTGTGAGATGTTGATAGGGAAATTTGAGACGTATCTTGTGCACTGTTTCCCTTGGTGGCATATGACACAGAGTACTAGTTAGTAATAATGGGACAGGAGTTATGTTAGTTATGAATTTATTTGGTATTTATTATTTTTAACTAAATGTCAAAACTTTAAGCGATGTTTTTTTCCTCAATTGTCCGCGGTATTTCCGATTTTGATTCCAAGAATATCACTGATCGCTATATAACAAAATGACGTGTCGTGTAAGCATGTTATATTTCACTCGGCACAGTTATTTAGATTATATATATGCTTTGAAATATAATTATTTTTGTATGTAGAGAGAGTGATGGATATATCGAGTGTACAGGTAATGTTTAATATATTTTATTTATTGTAATATGTGGATTATTACGCGTTTCTTAATGAATCTCTGTTGGTTCCTTAGAACCTCTGATAGTTTAAGGTGTGTACAATTTAACGCAACATGATTTCACGGCCTTTTCAGTTTTATACTATTTAGCTTTTAAACTAAGTCATGCTACTTGACAACTGTGTTCTTACATTGAAAATAAAATAATTGCAAAACTATGTTTTATTGAAAATGTCGATTTTACTATTGGAGGTGCATCATTTTATTTCATGTTTGTTAAATAGCTAATAGTTTTATGAAAGGATATTACCTGCTTCTTGGTAAAGAAATCCTAATGATATCGGAGTATTTTTAAAACATTGTGTAGAGTGGATCAGGGACGGTTCATTAAGAAACTTTGTTAGAGTTACTTCGCGTAGTGAGAACATTATTTTATACACGCTTCACAAAACAAATGTAAAATAAAAGGTTATTTTCAAGTGTTTCGTATTTATTTATCTTCTATTTGTAACTAATGCCTGGGTCGGATCTTACTGCTGTCATGAATCCATACCATTATTCGCGTCTTTGACTGTTCATTATGATGTAACTAAGTAGGTATATCACAATGGTCAAGCAACCGCTGCGTTAGGACGTCTTTGTACATAAGTATTGGATGATGATGTAATTCGATGATCTTCAACCTAAGAAAGTCCATAGTTGAATATAGGCCTCACTGAAGAATCCTTTGTTGCTAAAACTTGTCAGGGGTCAATACCCCTGACAATTTTTATGCCAATGCAAACAGTAGAAATTTTCATATGTTGATGTTGTTTCAACCCATCATTTGCTGTTTGTCATTTGCATATACCATCGTTTCGATAGCTAATTTGCTATCGATAGATCGCGAGAATCTTGTTCGTTGACTATGAGCGTTAACCACGGGTAGTCGACATAAGCTTGGTTCACTGGGTGTTGATTGGAGCCCTTTATGAAAATACCCCTTTCCTCATCCCATCCTTTTTCCTTCCCGCTTAATGGGCCAGCAAACACTTCTATGGTCCAAGAGATGGATGTTTAACAGTGGCAGTGATTACTTACCAGCACGTGATCTGTTTGGTCGCTTGCCGTGCCTTTAACAAAAAAGAATACTTCTACCTACAATAACATAGCAGGGTCAACAAACTCTACCTCATTAAACATGTCAATAAACCTGTAATTGAATATTTTTTATACAAATGAGTAGTAATATATTAAGGTTGTAGTAATATTAATTCGAGTGAGCTCATTAATCGCCTCAACTGGTTGCGGTAATTTCCATCCATAACGATTTTTAATTAAATAATAAATAGACCCAACAGTCACAAGCATAGTCCTGACCCCACATTGTGATCGACTCTTGTGTCGGGTATAAGGAACTACGAGAGACTTTTCGGTCTCATAAACACCCAGAACCGAAAAACAAATACCTCGGGCGGGGATCGAACCCGCGGCCTCACGTTTCACAGCCGGCGTCTAACCGACTAAGCCACGGAGGCTCTCCATTTATGCATGTGTCATGTCGATAATGTTTGAAATAACTTAATTATGATTTATGTTATTATGTAGTAATAACTTAATATTATTATTACATAATAATATTATACTAAAAGGACATTCAAAAACCAGCTGTAAGAAATGTGCAAAGATCGTTATAAATATCTTCACGGCAAAAATAGCGTAGGTGTTGCGAATGTCCCACTCCTAAATTGGGAGTAAAGTGTTCGGTGAGATCTTAAACAAACTACAGTTAGAAAGTTAAGTCGCCCCTCTAAGCATCTTTTATTTCGCTTATCATGGAAATGTTAAGATTTATTGATCATATTCCTTCCCCTCTTCACTTCTTAGATCCACTTGTACCTACTAGCAGAGCAGCTTCCATTTCATCTCAAACCAAGAGGTTCTTCAACTCATGTTTATCTTTTCTGTTATGTGAATACTTGCCTTGTTCTTTTCTTATTTCGATCTTTTTGTCGCTGTAGTGCGAATAAGGAATTATATGAGCCGGCATAATATTGTTGAATAATAATAATAAATAATAAATAACACCCAACAGTCACATACATAGTCCTGACCCCACACTAAGATCGAGTCTTGTGTCGTGGGTATCAGG
The DNA here is from genome assembly GCA_023078785.2 of Hyles euphorbiae. Taxonomy (NCBI): domain Eukaryota; kingdom Metazoa; phylum Arthropoda; class Insecta; order Lepidoptera; family Sphingidae; genus Hyles; species Hyles euphorbiae. The sequence continues at coordinate 1,085,079 of CM041049.1, forward strand.
AACTACGAGACACTTTTCGGTCTCACAAACACCCAGACCCGGAAGAAATATTTGTGGGCCGCACAAACATTTCTCTCGGTGCGGGGATCGAACCCGCGGCCTCTCGTTTCACAGGCGGCGTCTAACCAACTGCGCTACGGAGGCTGTCGAATGGCAAGTCGCCGCAGTCAATTGCAAATCGACTCGATCTTTCCATTGCACTTTCCATCAGGTGCAATGCAGTAACTTTGCCGAGTCATAATGAAGAATTTACATACATAAATTCGAGCCTTTCTCTCAGAAGTGGTAGGCAGAGGTTCTACCAGTACACCCACACGTGATATGCATTATGCGTGCATATCAGGTTGAAATTTCTGATACCCGGGCTATTACATTCATAGAAATTCACAAAATTGCCGTACAGTAAACACATCATTTAACTATACTAAAAATGAACGTTCACTTGAAACTATTTTATTAGAAAACATTACTTTTTCCTGTAAGCATTACAAAGAGAAGTTTATGGACAAAAGAAATCGACTGTAACTATTTTTAATTTTCCGTTATCATTAAGCAACCACGGAATGCTTACGTAATGATGATGGAACATAACGGGAGATAAAAATTCGAGGCAATCTACGAGGGTGCCACCAACATACCAGTTAAAGCATCCGTGGGGTTTGGAAAGAGGATTGATTCTATGAAGAGATTAAGGCCGCAGATTTCCATATTCGATTTCTCAATCACACTAAGCTTCCAGCTTACTGGTAAGACATTAATCCAATCTTGATAATTGGGACTTATAATTAGTCCAATATTTTGTTTTCAAGCTTGATATAGAGGAAATCAGACACTATTATTGCCAATATCTATTAATTTGATTCATCATAAGTTTGTAGGCTGAAAATCACCCTGTGGATACCTTGCCTACTGTCCGTAGTGGTCATCGTTCGGCAAATAATGATGATGTAACTTGCAAATTCTTTAAGCATATTGTGATGCACAATATGTTTCTCATACATAAACAATCGAACCCGGTACAAATATCTGCAAGTCATATAAATAATGATCCGAACAGGGATTAAATCCACCTACTGGCAAATGAAATGAAATGAAATGAAAATAATTTATTGAATCCATTAAAATGTTCAACATCATTTAGATGCAGTCATTTTTTTATCTACCACCCGGTTCGGAAAGCGGTTTTCACTAGAGAAGAAACTCTAGTGTTGCTCTTTTCAAAGAATAACTAATGCATATCTATTGCGCTAATGTCTTATTCTTAGTCGTGTCTTTGTTAATCGTAAAACGCGAAATAATACGCCGCTATTCTTTTCTAACATTATATACATTAGCACAAAACTCTCTACAAAATACAACTCGCTTACATAAATGCCTACAATGTGTACTCTTGAACAATCACAGCGTAATAATGTTCCAACTCGGCCATCCTTTACATTAACCGTTGACAACTCCGTTCTGTATTCCAATTCATATTCTTTTTATTATCTTCTTAATAAAACTGCCCGCACCATCGTCATACTAGAATAGGTTACTTTAACACTGTATTCACAACAAAGTGAAATCAACCAATGAACAATGATCATTGGTCTTAACTCAATCTAAATATTGCATCCAAGTTTTACACTCACATTCCTAGCCCACATTATAATACAAATCTGTTATCGTGGGTATCAGAAACTAGGAGACTTTTCGGATCCAGACTCGAAGAAAATAATTGAGGGTTATAAAACAATTGTTTCAGTGCGAGGATCGCAGTTTTTTTTATTTCAGATATTTTTTTACCAAAATACTGTTGTTATCCTACGTTGATTGAGCAGAAATATCTTCTTTGAAAAGTATCATACATTATCAAGACCGAATGTTCGAGATCATTTACCCTAACCCTCCACCTCTATCTACCCACACGATTCACGCCATACATAATATTCGTGACTTTATCGTCATTACTTTTGAATTTTAGTTGTTCCCTGACTGCGGTTTTGCGATAATATTATTAGGTACATAATAAATGTTGTTGAACTGTAACAGTTGTCAGAGAATGCAATCAATAGGTTCCTTGAAAATACATTAAACAAGTAAATGTAGGTATTACTGATGTACCAACACGGATAATTAATTATAAGCAAATTACAATGTAAATAAACCAGACAAATAACGTGCTATCACGGTTCCTAAAATGAAAGACTTGTACCTAATTAATTGAGTTGGTATTTTGATTGATTATACAATTTGTTTTTACTGGATTCGTGCGGCTTCCTGTTGTTAGTATAATATAATGAAAAAAACTTGTTTCGAGCCTATTATAAACTGCAGCGACGATGGAGCCGCTCCATGTGTCATGCAAATGATGTCGGCGGCTCAGTCGCCACTCGCCGTCCATGTGGTCTACATTTGTTCTGATTTTATTTCTTTTTCCTCACCATAATAAACCTTATTACTGAGTAATAAGGTGTTCCAGATGTTCCATTTTTGTTCGTAATGGTCCATTTTGCTAAATAGGTCAATGGCAGGATTTCGGTGAACAGTTTAGTATCAATTGAAAACATCTTTCCAGTTTCGAGGAATGTTGAAAAACTATAAATCTGCAGATTTTTCGGCTTTTTGTAGTAGGCACTGTTTCAACATAAACCGAGAACATTTGGGATGGTTCCTTAGTAAGGTCATAAAAATGTCTAATAAATTGTGCATCCCGGACGTAGTTTTAAAGGTCAAGAGCAATAGTTTATTAGAATGTATTAATGTATTTTTCAGACAATTTGAAATGCAATTCAATTTAGTACAGAGATACAGGTGAAGGAACTCTGCTTTCGCGAAGGTCTTGTAGTTTCCGGGGCGAGACAAATAGGTCATAAAATTGAGTTTCCGCGAGACGGTGACCTAGCGGACAATGGGCGACCACCGCATTGTCTACTGTGACAGTGGTCAGACGGCGGCGGTCGGCGCTTTCAATGGGACAAGCGAATTTGGGCGCGGATACTACGGTAGAGAGTTGCAGCCGACTGCGACGAAGACAGCGAAGGCCGCGCGCGGGAGCGAGACGCGTGCGCGCCACCGCTCACCGCGCCGCGCCGGAGTGCAGGCGAGCGCCGACTGCCGAGTGTCGGCTCGTGGACACTCGGAACTACCGCTGCTTGCGTTTTGTTTTGAGCGAGTCCAGTTGGTCGACGGGCGGCGCACGAGTCGAACAGTTTGCACGCGTGTTGCGTTCGCGTTCGCGCTATCAGTGACTCGGTGCAACGTAACATGACCGGGCCGCGTCACCGCAGGCGCCGCGCCTCGCCGCAGTCGTCGCGCTCACGCCGATAACATCTGCAAATCCGATATTTAGGCCGACGATATCGCGATAGGGTTCGATTCGGTGTGGCGCGACGGTCCGCCCGCGACGTGCATCTGCCGCGCAGCGCGCTGCCATGTGATCGCTCCCCGGCCGACGGGAGCGAGGATCGAACAAAAAAGCAGCCCGCTAATGTCTACCCCTCGCGGCCGACACAAAAAAGGGATAAAAAGGTTATTCCTGGAATGCGCACATGTGGACGCCGGGTAACGGTGGGTGCCTGTGTTGACTGCCAGTACCGTCACGATGCCGCGCAGGAGCAGGTGGATGCACCTGGTGACGGGCGTCGTCGCCGGCGTCACGCTCGGCGTGTTCCTCAAGCTGTGCCTGCGCAGCGGCTCGCGCACCACGCTCGAGCAGTGCCCCGAGGCGGCGCGCTCCGTGGCCGACCCGGACCCGCTGGCGCTCATCGGCCTGGGCCTCAACGAGACAGTGCAAAACTCCAACAGAACTTTAGTGTTTGTCGGTGTCATGACTGCCGAACAGTATTTGACGTCGCGAGCTAAGGCAGTGTATGACACCTGGGGACAGGAGCTGCCGGGTAGGATCGCGTTCTTCAGCTCGGAGGTGTCGCGGGCGCCGGACCTCCCGCTGGTACCGTTGAAACATGTGGACGATAGTTATCCGCCGCAGAAGAAGTCGTTCTTGATGTTGTTGTATATGTACGAAAAGTACGGGGATAAGTTCGAGTGGTTCATGCGCGCTGACGATGACGTTTACGTTAGGGCTGATAAACTCGAAGAGTTCTTGCGTTCAGTGGACAGTCGGAAGCCCCAGTTCATTGGGCAGGCGGGTCGGGGGACGACATCGGAGAAGGATGTGTTAGCTTTGGACTACAATGAAAACTTCTGTATGGGTGGTCCCGGAGTGCTGATCTCTCAGGAGACGCTGAGGCGGGTGGCCCCGCATGTGAAGTACTGCCTGAAGCACCTGTACTCCACGCACGAGGACGTGGAGCTGGGCCGCTGCGTCGCCAAGTTCGCTGGCGTCTCCTGCACATGGAGTTACGATGTAAGTAATAGTACTTAAGAAATAATCCAATTTTCACCAAAAATATCCTTATTTATTTAAACGTTTGTTTTGAAAAAAGAGAGTAATGCACTGAAGTGAGCGAAAATGATTTTCCGTCGCGATATTTGAGTCACAATTTTAATAATTGATCGAAGTTTCTACTATGCGGTTCAACTAAGAATAGGACTGACCCTGCGCCATATTGGTTCGTAGTAGCTGTCAAATCGCACAATTTAGGTAGGGTGAGCAAAACAAGATTTCATAAAATAATATTTTTGTTGAAATAAAATAATATTTTTAATATTTAATAATTCGTAAAAAAATTAATGAATGAATAATGTCGTGTTATAGTTACTCTCTGGAGAATAATTGCATATGAAGTAAATAAAAAATTAAAAAAATATACTTTTTTAAGCTATTTATGACTTAACATTCTTGTTTAGGTGTCCATATAACATTTTCTAATTGTTTCAATTTATTTAGTTAATATATGTTCAAGAATTTGACTATGTGAAAAAAAATATAATTGATGCGTAAATATTTTTTTTGTTGCTAACCATACTTTTCGTGTGATGTTTGACAACTAAAGGTCATTGACGTTCCTATTCTTATTTGAAACGCATAGTAGTCTCGTTCGATTAGACATTGAAACCAATATGAATAATTTTATGCGCTCGTCAGAACTGCATATGAGTGATTTATTAGGTGTAGTAGCTGGTAAAGTGCACAAACACTTTAATAGAGTATTGATACGCCGCAAGGATCATAACGAATCGTAAATACACATGTCTTCATTTAAGCGATGCGAAAAGTTGTGCAAAAAATGCGAAAATCTCCTTTGTTGTATTTGTAGGTTATGCAGGTAAAAACAGCGTGGTTTCGTTTTTTTAGCGACAGTTTCATACCGGTTTACGTAAAATGGCATAACAAGACAATTTAAGTTGGTTGCATTATATTGAGTACCGGCTTAACTTGGTATCTGTTTCAACCATCAAACGAACCTTTCGTCAGATTCTTTCTTTTATAGATTTACATTCTCTATTACTTTAAGACATTAATATTCTGTCTTATTTGGGACAGTCTTTCAAACACCCGATATGTTTTTCAGGCGAATGTAGTAACATTTTGAATGTGTATGACCGCAAATGTTACATTTCCTTCATCAAAAGGAATCCATAATCCATCTTCCGGATTGCTATTGTTCATGACACATCTTCGTAAACCTTTTTATCTTCTTTTTATCCAAGTAACCTTCGTCGGTTGACATGTCTCTCGTCAGGCTCAGTCAATATACTATTGCATAAATTGAATACGTTTTTCGTGTCTTGATGTGTGTAAGATATCATGACTAATTAACACCAAATAAAACTTTAAGAACTTTTTATATGTTAAAAACGATTACAAACACATTACTACATAAATTACGTTGTCGAGCTATTGTTTAATTGTATGCAATTTTTATTCAATAACATAAATTTGCTTTTTATATGCATAGTCTATCGAATAACTTTATTTTTTTTCTTTACTTTTTCTGGTATTAAGCTGATACAGAAATGTAATACTTATTTCTCCCCTAGGATGAAACTGAACGTGTTTAATTTCGCGAGAATATGTATTTTATTGTGATAATAGCTGATAACCATTGATACTCATTTATTTCCAATATAGACTACTTTATATTGTTCTTATAGGAAATCTAAATGATTTCCATCCTACTGTCCTACGTATGTATTATTGCAGGGATCGAAACATTTACGAGCTGTATACAGTATACATTCTTTAATTATTCAATTTGGGATAGCTTTATTTTAATTGCTATGAGATACATTTTTTTTTCTGGCCCTGCATAGTGGCCACATTGCACCTGATGGTAAGCGCAAATGCCGCCCAGGCAGAGTATCCATTGGCATCAGACGGCAGTCCCATGCCAATAGATACAATTATGCCGGCCTGCTAAGAAGCCTTTTCACACTACGCCGGACCTTCTATCCATAACAATAAATTAATTGCTAAATATTGGTGCTGTTTCAAGGATTTCACTGATGATATTATTTATTTATCAGGTCCTCTGTCTATCTTGCCCTCGGTGTTCGACCCCTTTACGGTAATAAAAAGAGACTTTTTCGACTTTAATCGTAATGCAAATGTCAGCGACCAGATTATACAGTCTATTACCATACGTGTTTAAACTTTATAATATTTTATTTCCAATTTGTGTACTTTTACGAAAATATTCGCGAGGTATTGTTAATTTACAAAAGACCGGAATACCATTGTTCAATAGCTATTGTTTTTTTTTGTCCTCGCACCTCCTTAATTCTCAATGGTGTAGGCAGATGATCTTGAACGCGGCTTACGCATTGTCTTGTTTGATGTATTGCAAAAAATAGGGGTTGTCCATAAGGGTTGCCCGCATGGTTTCCATTATAAATATTGTGATTTTGTAAGATGATGTTAAGGGTTGAAAATAAGGGTGAGAGATTATTTCCAATCTACAAATACAAATGTTGATAGATGATGATTGAGATAGATTTGAAAAGAAAAGAAACTTACTCAGTATGATTATTTTTCTTTTCAAAATTTTTGAAAGAACGTATAAACGTATAACGTATTATTGGTTGCGTAAATTTCCCAAGCTCCATTCATATTTTTTATGTTTTTTTTTTACGTATTCAATGCACAATAAAGATTTATTTTATGAAACTGTACAGACTTCGCAACATTTCGCTTCACATTTTGCATGGAAACAAAAAGTTTTGTAAAATTTTCACATCCGCAAACCGAAGTCAACGACATAACCGTGAAACTGCAACAAATAACTGCTATCGGTTATGCTAACATTGGATGTCGCGCCATTTTATATTGCAATTGGCGATGTCTATTTGAATAAATAATATAATCTGGTTTAGGTGCTGGATTATTTGATAATATATTATATACGGAGACTTTTTATACAGGAAAACTGTTTATAGTTGTCCTATTTTTGGAAAAAGTGCTTGAAGATTAAACCGCGTGTAGATACACCTACGAATTCATGTATTTTATACATATTCCTTAAATGTTTTTATTTGGCACAAATTACAAAGTTAAGCAACGAGCCCGACATTTTGTAAATACAATTACCAAACATTTTCTGAAAGTTGTTCTCAACTTGTAACAATTCGGAATATTCATACGTACAATGATTGATAGATTTAGATATTAAGTATCCCGCATATTTACTCATCTTCTGTAAATCAGGATCGAAAGTGGATGTTGTGGTTGGTGTGTTTTCCGAGAAAACTTAGTTGTCTTAAATGAATTACCATATAAAATTAAGTTCGTATAACCGATGGGATAGGTAGAGGTGCATAGTCGCTAGTGTACGCAATATGCCAAGGTTATTTGGGTGTAAGACAACTTGATGGCGAGTCTATCACAAAACACAATGCTGTTTTTAATCTGCAATGAAATTACCGAGACTTAAAATAATTAATTAGGAAGTCTTCAAGTTCCAGACTATGATAAAAAAATTGTATAGAAGGAAATTGAAGTAAAAACATGTCCATTAGTCACTTCCAAAGTGTACCTACTGATTATAAATTCATGGTTAAATATTTGAAACGAATTTAATAATCAACTTCAATATGACTATGCAAATACATGCCTGAGATCTGACTGTTTTGAGATTAGACAAATATGGATTTAGCTGTAATTTAGAGTTAATGTTTCTTTAAGTGGATAAAATATTGCTAGTTGTAATTAAATAATTTTGGTACGTTGATCAAATTAGAAAGATCGTAGAAGTTACACCAATTGACTTATATTAATGGCAACGTACAAAACAAACTGAGATATTGAGTTTGAGTCTAAGTTCGAAAAAAAATTGGGGTCTGTATTACCTATGTGTAGTATAAGTAAATTTCTCTCCTATCAATTTAGTCCGACTATTAAATAAGTTTCTTTTTAAAGTGCTTGTCAAGTTGAATATGACATGTTAACTTGCACATCTTGCTTGGCGAGGCATCAATGAAAGTGATATTCCGCCCGTATAAGAAGCCTGTTGGCACATTGAAAAACTTGACATATGGTGTCAGTCTTTTTTTACCATCGTTAAGTGATGCATTTATAAAGGTTAACGGTCTGTGTTGAATTTATGAACGTATGTCTGTGTGTTTTCATGTTTGTTTTGCGTTTTAAGTTACAGAGCTGGTCCCACGATGATGCACCGTTTAATTTGGTTCATGTGGCGTTTGTTAATTGTTTTCTGGGGCGTATCAGGCAGATTTATTCCGCGTTAATCACTGTGTTGGCCACATCTTGCACGACTGTTAACTTTTTCTTTGATACGGTTAGTAATTAGTTTTTCATATGAAAGTAATTTTTGATTAAGCTGGTATTACAGCTCATATATGTGTGCAACATAACAATATGATGTAAATTAGATACGTTTTGTTATCACGTGATGGCTATAATCTAATAATATTTTACGCACGCTCGCCTGACCTTTTTTTTGCAACTGCAAAAAAAGGCGGAGGTTCTGAATTCGATTGTATGCTTTTTGTTAGAGGGATCCGAAAACAAGTCTAGGGATTTAAATATCACATCTTACAATCCACACCCACGCATAGACAAATATGAAATAAGACCTCTTTTCTTATGTCTAATCCTTAACTGTGCTCAATAGTACAGAAATAATAATTAGATGTCGTTTTTTTACATGTGTATGGTAGTGTTTGTAGCGATTTCTTCACTAGTATGCAAAAAAAGCAAACAAAATTCGTCTCACGCAGCCGTAAAATAATTAAAAATATATTATTTATTAATGACGATTTCCAAATTCAAATCGAACACCACAATTCATATAAGCGCATCCCACACGCTTGACGTGTGTTGCAGCGTCGTGGCCAACTGGACTCGTCACGTGTTCGCAAGGAACCGGTCGCGACGGCTGTTGACTTCGCATCTGACACGTCACAGGGAGTTTCACTGCAGGCTTTTTGTCAAACGTCTGGGGCTGATGTGATACGCATCAAGTCAAGCGCATCCCAAAGGCTTGACGTGTCGTACAGAGGCGATTGGAGTTGCCACGTGTTTGCCTGACACGTCACACGCCTGGGAGTTTCACTGCAGGCTTTGTGTCAAACGTCTGGGGCTGATGTGATACGCATCAAGTCAAGCGCATCCCAAAGGCTTGACGTGTCGTACAGAGGCGATTGGAGTTGCCACGTGTTTGCCTGACACGTCATAGGCCAAGTCTCACTACTGCCTCTGATAGAACGTCTAGGGTAGTATGATGCTATTCTTGATGTGTTTCAGTTGATTTTGTGGAAGAGTGACTGAGGCAGCAAGGAGTGGGGTGGAGGTTTAGACAGTGGAAAGTTGTGTATGACTTACATTATAGTAGTTAGTAACTGTAAGTTTTCTCCAGATATTTTGGAGATCAAAAAGTTTTTGCGAATGAAAATTAACTGTGTGGAGTTTAAGTGCGAGAGTTTTTATGTATGGAATTATTGGAGTGCACATCATACATTGAATCGCTTATTTAAATAATGTCAAGAACCAATAGCGAAGTCAACGAAACCGCAACAAAAAACGCAAATAGTGTGTGTATATTACAATATACGAGTATATCTTAAATCAATGGCGACTATATTGTTGAATCAGACCAATTTAAGCAGCGGTATCGTCGCTTCATAAAAAAAGTAATACAAATCGCACACGAAACCACAAGATCAGCAGATAATTTAAATAGGAAAATATTTATGTAGTTTACGAAAGGAAAAAATGTATGTAAAAAAGTTCGTGCGTCATCGGCAAGTAGTATTACGAGAACGTCAGACGATTTTTTTAGTACGTGTTTTTATCGATATAAAGTATTTGGTTGATGGAAACTTTACCGGGCCATGCTACTAGCAGTTTGGTCCAAAATAATTAATTAAATCTAATTTAATTTGATGTACTATTTATTATAAATGTTTTGTATACCTTTAATTGATATGTAGATCAGTAGTTTGTCCAAGATTGTATTATTAGAAAAAAATTAATATACATGTCGTTGGTGTGCCTATTTCAATAAAACAAGAAGATTTTTATAGGAGTGAGCCAAATAGTACAAATCTTTTTTATTTCAAGAATAAGGCACATTCAGAAACTTGGATTCAAATGTCATCACAATTAGCTTTCACGACGATCTCGTTCTGATTCGTTCCTTCATCAGTCATAGGAACTCCACTGCTAAATACTGCCTTCCCCCGATGACACGATTAAAACCTGCATCCAGCGACTATCTGAATGCAATAAGGAAATTAGTAAATGAAAGGAAGCGACACGAGGGAGACACGCGACATCAATTCATGTGGTTATATTTATTGTAAGCACCGAGAGAGGGGCTTGCTGAATAGGACCGACCTGGCTGGCATTGGTTTTATTTCAGTCTTTGTGGTTCAGACAGTCTAGCTGTAGAACTAGATACCGCTTTTTTTCTGAAGTATTTGTGTCATCGTAAATTTTTCTGGTCTTGGTGATATGGGCTAGAAATGTTTTTTTTTATACCAATTAGAACACATTATACTTAACTATGCCGTGCTGACTTTTTTATACTGATTTGGCTTGAATTTTCTCAATCAAAGAGAAAGCTTATACCCTGTGGGAGCTGGTACAACTGACCAGTCAGTACAACAGAAGATAAAATAAAAAATAATAATACATTTAAATACATCAATGATATCTGGTCCGTGACCGACCTATAAGGTGTAAACACGGCAACGAATTAAAATAAATAGCCTTCAACAGCATGAGAATGTGTGCAATTTCTTAAAATGCTTTTCCAATGAAAGATTAATTAATTTTACGACGGGCTAAATCTGAGTCCAAATTATCAATCATAACAAACTAATCTAGAGAATTAATCAGGCAAGCGACATTGCTATCTGTCATCTAATTTGAAGTCTGCTGCCCTTTGGCTCTTAAACAACTTATCATATTCACCAGTGGGCCAGACTCGTTTGTATAGAATAATTGTATTGACCCAATCAGTTTATACAAGCGGTATAGTTTACGTTTTTAAATTGTCTTAATAAAGATAATTATCCAGTAGCGAGGGATAGTCAATAGTTAGCCAAATATGCCATTGGTTAAATTTGATTCAGGTACATAGACTGAATCAAGTTTTCTAGAGAGGACATAATAAAGGCTGGAGGATGTCGCTGGATGTAGGACGTAGGTCTTTCCCAACATGTCGTTGTAGATATCCTTGCATGGGGTCTATGTCCAGCAGTAGACTTCCTGTCTAATACTTTAACTGAATATGATGTCGATTGTATTTATAATATTGATGAATGTGAGTTGAGTAAATGCATAAATTAACATAAGTTGGGCGTAAACTTTACCAGTGTTGCCGAACTCGGAAGTGACGCAACCTGACCCCAAACAAGTTGACGACCTTGACTCATGACTCCGTTAATCATAGTTCGATGCTCACACATGTGATAGTAATTTATTTCGTAACAGACGATACAACAATATAGCGAAAAGTTTTTGATTGACAAAGATTTAACCGAATTATAATAATGACGTAGACTTTAGAAGCAGTGAGATGAACCCCCATTCCACATTTTAGGTTCGGTATATTTTAGTTAAAAATATATTCTAGCCAAATATGTGCAATTTGCAAGTTATATTTATAAACAAGGAAATAATCATTTTGAACTTTGAACCACTCTTATTCCATTTATCAGTTAACGACAAGACAAAAACTGCTTCATTATCTAACAGTGCTAGTTACATTTAATTTATTGCTAATTAATTCATAAGAGAAACCGTGGAAATTAGCACGACTTCGTACCAATTCTGAACTCACATAGGGTGTCAACTTTAAGTAAAAGTTTAGTTGATATTTAAATGTAGTAAAAGTTTAGTGCGGCCTTATGAATTGCACATTACTGGTGGTAGGTCTCTCATATGTAAGACGCCATCTGATGATACATATTACCGCAATGTCTATTTCTCCCGTGAAACAACAATGCGTAAATGCACTGTTGTGTTTCGGATTGAAGGACATTGTCTCTGGCTACAATGTCCTGGACAACTACTGGACATATTACTTAAAATCTTATGTCTCAGGATGGCGAGCGCAGTGGAATGTTGCTACTGTTTATGAGCGGTCGTATCGCTTACCACCAGGCAAACGGCATGCTCGTCTCGACATTAATTGCAATAAAAAAAACATAAGCATGTGATTCCCTTGATGAAAGTTGCCACTGCCCTCTTTAATATCCGTAAAACTAGGAGATTCATAAATAATGTCATTGCAGACCTTAAAAGAACAGCTTTTCTCGCGTATAATGTTTATTGAGTGGCTAGCACTCTAACAGATCAAAGCAATGCGGTTGTTTTAAATTAGTTTTCAGTGATACAAAAGAAACCTGTCATATTCAAGAATGCTGAATGACTAAAAGTAGCACCAAGATTTATAATTCTTGTTAGATTGTCTCATATATTTTCATCTTCACAATTATGAGTAAAGAACTCAATATTGGATGAATTTAACAAAATATTCACTATGAGATTTAGCAAGCCACAGTCTTCATCGTAACGTATCGTTGATTACAATCAGCTGTTGCGTGGATTTCACTATTGCGTTCACGTCACTGATAAGATTATATGAGAAGCGCCGCCATTTTCCTAGACAGGTGTGGTGCGAGCGAGAGGCAAGATCCCAAAGCGTTTACGCACGATGCTAATTGTCTGAACAGCCTTGACCAGTGGTTTGGCTGCTAGATATTGGATGAATATATTTTAAATTATAAATATTAACCCATCGTAGAATTTATTGGCGAATTTTTTACACGAGGAAATCCCTTTATAAAGCCATATATACAACTATACGTTTCCCTGAAATAACATTTATACCTATTCCCGAAGCCTGATGTCCAGATGGTCTTACCAAATGAGCCAAATAATTCTGCATTGTGTTGAACTCATATTGCGCTTATGTAGATTGAGATGATTCGCTTTACATTTACGGATACTTTTGAAAACAGGAATTTCTAGACAAGGAGAGATCTTTAGGAATTATAAAGTATTTTGAAGATAAAAAAAATATTAAAGCTCTATATATTGAAAGCAAGTCATATTTGAAACACATTAAGAGCTCACCAATTTCTTTATCAAAATATTTAACATAATTTATGTAAATACCACATTTATTTCAAGGTTGATGTATTTCTTTGCAATATATATTTTAACAAATTATGTTATGTGACAAGAGGTTATAAGAATTATTACATGTTTTTTTGCTAATATATTTTATACCGTTTTTCGAACTAGTCGTAATGTCTGCCATGGGATCACGGTAGTTATCATTACGTACAATGCCGTTAGTCCGAGAGTATCAATGAGAGATAACACTAATCAGTTGATATGACAGTGTAATGTGCTATATTTTTACCGTTTTTGGTTTTGTTAAGGCAAACTGTATTTATTTAATTCTTTCTTTATCCATATCTAGTCCTCTAGGATGTTCCCAAGCTATTATATCATGATTAATTTATCGTAACAGTAGTGGGATATATATATAAAATTGTTATCATAATAATAAACAGCTTATTTCATTATTAGTCTTCTATATTATTCTGCCAGAATATTTGGAATATTTAGAACTTAAAAACTAGTATTCTGGCTTTAGGTTTTAGTTATGTTAATTAAATTAATTTTAAAAATATTTTAACGATTTTGTGTATTAAACATAACTAGTGGTCGCCTAGTGATCGAAATTCGACCAAATCAAGAGAAAAAGTTTTTACCTGTATGATGATGTTGTTATTCTGATAATTCGTGCACATTTTTTGTACCTGAATGTTGTTATTGCAGATTGCTGCTACAGAACTTTCTTTATGCATATCTGGGGGCGCGGCCGAGCCCCCTCCAAGACGAGCTATAGGCCGTAACATCCTTTTCTCGAAGCAATTCAGACCATTTTCAACCCCCTATAACTTCGTTGTGGCTACAGCATGAAGCCTGAATTTTCAGTTACTAAGCAGGCATTTTGTAAACACGTTATATTTAAAATTTCATTCAATTTGAACCAGTAGTTTAATAATTGTAACTAGTCAAACTTTCTTAATTTTGTCACTCACTGACTGACTGACCGATCATCAAAAGTCTAAGGCACTTCTAGCAGACATAGAACATTCAAATTTAGAATATAATTAGTGTTTAGTGTCTAAAGTAAGGGAAAATTCAAACATTTCATAATTTGTGTCTAGTTTTCTAGATAGACCAACTGTGTGAATAACTTTGTAATCCCATATAAATGTATAGGATTACAAAGTTACATTTGCAGTTAATGAATCATTGTACCCGTATATAATGGAATAATAGTTGTAGATAGATATCTATATATATGAGGCATAACAGGAGGGGATATAGAGAGGGAAATGGTGTATTCAGCCCATGAAACTGTATAACATTCCTCTAGAAAAACATGACGAAGAAAAACTTGCAAATAAATAGACTAAATAGCTCGAAAATATCAATTACAATGAAAGAAAGAACATTAATAATCAAATCCGCTATATTTGTGATAATATGATACCTACAAAAATAAGAAAAATCCATAAGACAGAGGCTTTAAGAAAAATCGTTAGTGATATTCTAGAAGTAAGAAGTACCGAAAAGGAAAAAAGTAGGACTCTACAAAAAGACGTGAGATCCCATCAAAAACATCCTGTAAAAAAATTCCAAGTCTCGCAGCTCAGGTTTTCTACCGCAAAAAGTTGTGAGATGCATGTAATACCAAGTCGATTAATTTATTTAGTCCTTGAGGGACCTTCTATATAAAGTTATTACGTTAGT
The DNA here is from genome assembly GCA_023078785.2 of Hyles euphorbiae. Taxonomy (NCBI): domain Eukaryota; kingdom Metazoa; phylum Arthropoda; class Insecta; order Lepidoptera; family Sphingidae; genus Hyles; species Hyles euphorbiae. The sequence goes on from CM041049.1 coordinate 1,100,263, forward strand.
TATTACCATATCAATATTAAAAATTATTTACGTTTTAAATAAATAGATCGACTTGGCCAGCAGCATTATGTATAAATTGTACGATACATTATGTTTTCATGCGATGGCCAAGTTGATCCATTTATTTAAAACGTAAAGAATTTTTAATATTGATATGGTAATAACTAACGTAATAACTTTATATAAAAGGTCCCTCAAGGACTAAATAAATTAATCGACTTGGTATTACATGCATCTCACAACTTTTTGCGATAGAAAACCTGAGCTGCGAGACTTGGAATTTTTTTACAGGATGTTTTTGATGGGATAATGATAGTCCGTGTACATTTAAATGTATCTTACTGCTACACAATTTGTATAAGCGCTCAGCATTTCACGTAGTATTCGTTAAATAAATCTTTTCTGTTTGACATTCAACAAAACCACAGTAAACAATTTTTTCTGATTGACATTCAACGATGTCTATAATAAACCAAAGAAACAATTTGACCAAAGAGTATGTATACGTGTACAAATACTTGTGTATGCGTGTGTCAAATGCATGCTGGTTTATTTATTGATTTAATGTACTTTTTATGCATTATTATTAATTTTTTTTTATATTACATTTAATATTAGGCCTAATATTAATATTATTGCCTCATTTATAATTAATATTCTCTTTTAATATTAATATTATTACCTCATTAGGCAAATAAAACCTTTTTTTTGATATGTCTATGTCAGAAGAACAAAATAAAAAAGAAAAGAAACAATTTGACACCAGAGTATGTATGCGTGTACAAATACTTGTGTATGGATGTGTGTGTGAAATGCATGGCAGTGTGTGTAATGTTTTATTTTTTGATTTAATGTACTTTATAAGCATTATTATTGAAAAATATTAGCATTCTCCACTTCTCCTACACATAAACTATAAGTGTGCCAAATTTTATGCTCCTGCGTCCGCGCAATTTTCGTAAAAAGGGATCCAAAGTTTTTGCATCACGTATTAATATATAGATTAGGAATAATTTGGAACCGTCGAACGCTGCGCATAAATTGGTTAAACTTTAAATACTAAAATTGTATCAAATATGACACTAGATAACATTATCTCATTTAAGTGTTTCTAAAATAAGTCGCTTTTGGTTCCCTGCATGACATTTGGTATTAGACATATCGTTTTGTGTACATAAATGTTTGTAAAAAGATCACGAAGAGCATTTTTTTAATTCTTGGCGCATTCGAGAAAATATTCTATATAAGAACATTAACCCAACATTAATATACGTGTTGTGATTATCAGAACCTAGTAGGTATTTTCAATTCGATTAAAAATGTTTTAAGACTTCCTAGAAAATTTCAAGATAGATGTCCAAACCAGCCTTTATCCAATCACATGACGGGAAATTTAAAAACACGTCAAATCTACATCAGTAGGTTTTATACAGCGTAAAATATTGACCATGCATTAGCAATTTGATTATCTTTTATCTAAATTGTGTGAATAGATTAAACTTGTATCAATTAGCTACGTGTTCATAAATAACCGCCGATTGACGATTACTAATTGGACATTTTATTTCAATTACATATCGTTGTATCGGCTATCGAGTGTTCAAATCTTTGTGAAGACGGCTCTTTTCATCGTCACTAACTTCGGTAATTAAATCCACTGATGAATGTAGGCCCCATACCATGAATTAAAAAGCAATGACTAGTATTCACCTGCGCTCGCCATCCTGAGGCACAAGATGTTAAGTCTCATTATGTCCAGTAGTTACTCTGGCTGTGATGTCCTGTGATGTCCTTCAAACGGAAACACAACAGCGCTTATACACTGATGTTTGACAGGATAAACATTGCGGTCGTACCTACCCAGGCGGCCTCTCACATATGAGACACCTGCCACAATGCATCCAGCGACTTCTAGCTCCATTTAATCTTTTATTACGTTGTCTATCTTGTGGGTGGGGATGGTTCTTTTATGTAAATGTAGTAAAGCAGATAGTTCACATGATGGTGAGCGATTATCGTACATACATTTCCAAGGCCGGAGACAATGCGAGCGTGCAATTCCTGTTAAAACATTTAACCTGATTCATGCATAATGAGTTTTAGAAGGTTTATTGCAATATTATACGGTATTTAATGATTTTAGATTAAAATTGCAGTGGAAATATATGAAGATTCATATTTATTCAGCTATTTTGCTAATCGGTTAAATAAACATAAATCAGTTATGTAAGGAACTACTGACCGATCACGCTTGATTCACATCGAATGATGACAATAATGATGCTTATTATGATCATTTTTTTTTTTATTCTTGTTTAAATTAGGGGTTTTTGGCGACACTTACACCATGTCAACCCCATCATATCCTAAAATTATCTTACATCTTAATCTAAATGATTCAAAAATTTGAAAATTGATATAGCTGTTTTAGAGAGAGGCTCTGATAGGATCGTTTGAAACATCCCAACATCTAATAAATTAATTTTGGAGGCATTTATCAGAGAATCTCTTACAGTCTTCGTCTTGACACACTCCATCAACAAATGTTGGATATCTTCTATATTATGATCATTTGTTACTGTTTATTCATTTGCCTGAATCTGAAAGGCAATACGTGAATTTAAAATTATACTTTTATTCGCCTTTTTGCCAGAAAAGGTAGGCAGAGGTGTTGGTAAGAACCAATACACCCACGCATCACCATAATTATGTGTTCCATCCCACGATGTGATAGGGGGCGAGCAAAGATAAATTGAATAAAGCAAATTACATTACATTTACCACTCATGTAAACTATTTGTTACCTAATAAGCGATATGACTTGGTGATCCACAGGCTTCTCATATTAATTGCTGATGATCTACCGCATGAAATAACTCTGGTGGAAACTTATTATAGCGTAGTATGCCTTCTAAAAGAAAAATATCTACATTCATACTGGTTCTCACCAATTTGAATGGACAATAACTGTCAATTTTTCAGTTTTACAGCAATACTGGCCATATGTCCGTGCGGTGACTGTAACTCATTCTGTAAGTAACAGTGACTGTCGATTCTTCAAAATAACGGGCTGCCCGCAAGCCGACGTCGGACACTAAACAGCGTGTAATGCGTCGCGCACACTCGCAACTTTTAGTCGTTCCCACTGAAACACCCATACGATAAAATCACTAGAAATACTTATCGTTATTATAAATTACCGATATAATTAGTTGAGTGGTATTTTGCTTGATTTTTGGTTGTATAATAAAGATTTTTATATTTTTTATGATAACTGTTCGCTTCCGCTTCACACGCGTCGATTAAATTTTATATACGGTTCGACAAAATTTCTTAAGATATATATTTGTGCATATAGTATTACTTCCTATTGACTGAATATGCGGATGTGATATGGTAACAGCATTAATCTTCCATTCATTAATATTACGGATATAAAATTGTTAGAAGCAGAAAAAACTAATGACTTAATAAAAATAAGAAAGTTTAAGAGATTGTGTGCTAACATTTAAAACTCTAGCAAAATTTTAGAAAGGTATTCAATTTATAATCCTCCGATGAACCGTTGTCAGTGTGCAACTGCGCACATCGAATGTTTTTCAAGTGCCGTCAATATTTTCGTTCGCCAAGTGCGGTGTGTAAATATGTGCTTATGAACGTTCATTGACAGGCTGGCTTCGCTAGCTCGTTCTCACACTTCATGCGATTTAATTTAGCAAGTGTAGGTATTAAAATACTGGGTATCTCAAGACTGCTACCGAAAACGAAGCTGGGTGGTAGTTTAAGCGACTTCAGACACAATGCAATAGAAAATTTTGCAATAAGAAGCGTCAAATTTTTTTGTTATTTTTTTCCTATGGCCATATTTGGGTGGTAAATACATTTTTATCCTAAAATAATAGTATATACCCTTTTATTTATAATACTCTAAGGTATAAAACAGTTAAAATTATAATTTTAGCAAATTCTATGGATTTACCACCCAAAAATGACGATATTTAAAAAATTATTAAAAATTAATGTCTCGTTTCTTAGCGAAATTTTTAGTTGCATTGTGATTTGTGTTTGTAGTCACTAAAACTACCACCCGGCTTCGTTTTCGGTAGCAGTCTTGATATACCCGGTATACCTAATTATATATGTAGAAGAAGTCGGCGTGGTGGTATAATTTAGAATAGTGAATATTGGACACATACATTTCCATAATCTATAAATAACCATTTATTTCTTATACTTTTTATTTTCTATTATTGGTGTATTCAAGATGTTAGGTTTCCAAAAAATTAATAAAATAGAGGTGCAAAATGTAATTTATTCATGTTATTAATTTTACACAAAGTCGTGGTGTGGGGTCAGGATTATGTATGTGACTGTTGGTTATTTAGGTGTATCATTTTACTTTACATTAGATTTCATTTAAACTTATTCATTAATACAAAACTTAGGGTTTAGGCTTACATAACACAAATTAGATATTTTAATTGCACCGTAACGTCACTTTATTTCAGATAGAATATCTACTGGCGAAAGATAATATTTTGAGAATTTGTTTACTACAGATACACAACTTTATAAATAGTTTGACATTGCAACGCTGAGAATAGCGATTTATTTTCAGATCACCTATTTGTGGTGTCTGCGAAAATTATGATTATAAACAAGCTTTTTGCAAACGTGGTACTTAGTGGAAAGAAAAAAAGAAGAAAGAAAGAAAATTATTTATTTGGAACAAGTAACAGTAACTTAGCAAGAATATTATCAGAAAGTAGAGTTAGTAAAGTAAATCTCTCTTTAGCTATAGGAAGTCCATTGCTGGACTTAGGCCTCCTCTAGGATTACTACATCGACCTGTTGGAAGCGACCAGCATCTAGCCACTTCCTGCGATTTCTTCCTTCCCGTAAGGGGTTACTTTCAGATCTATATTGTTTATATATGCAAGAAAAAGTGACCACAATGAGCCTGGTAGTGAAGGCAGTCTAGATTCCATCTATACTATCCAAGGACGAGAAATAATTTTCTATCGGTCAACACTGTTGTGTCAGTTTTCTCAAAACTCTTGTTTTGAGAAAACTATATACCGACTGAATCTGAAACCAGACACAATTGCGTGGATAATAACGGGTTTCCAACCAGATGTGCGGCAGTTATTATCAGAGTGAAACTAAATGAAGTTCGTGGAAAAGCTGATAATACTTTTCTCAGTTTCCCGTCAATCGTAAAGATGTTGCTTAACTTCATGTACTCTTAGTTCTTTTTATCTCTTGGAATATTCTTCATTAGCCTGGTGCGTGAAGTTCTTAAATATAAATATGTAGTTATCAATAGTTGAATACGAAGGATAATTAGAGAAGTAAATAAAATATTTTATCCGCCCTTCAACTTATCTGTAATTTTCCTCGTAAACACAATCAGGATCCATCCGTTTCGGCAATTGTATTTGCGTAGATATGTTTCTGGTTAATCTTTCGGATGCTGAGTCACGTGATCGCGAGCTTTGCCGCCGGGCACTGAACCCGCACTGAGATCAATGTCAACCGACAGACTGGTGACGTGCTTCCTTGACAACGATGATTAATTCGATTCGTCTGGTAGAACACTCGTCGGTCTCGATATATTGCTTGGTTAAATTATGTTTCTAGTCACTAAATGCGGATTTTTAATGACATCACTGATTGTGGTTTTATATCTCGTTTTCCTGAGAAATAAGCGTTGAGTATGAAGGCTCTATTTTGTGGCTTAATGGAATTACCGAATCTTCTTATTGGCATAACGCTATCATTTATGGATGTAGATCAGTGCGTTAAAATCCTATATCGCAAATCATTGATATATTCAGTTTTAAAAATACAATATTATATGTATAAGTGTGCGGATTGGACTGTCTCCGGTATGGCGAGAAGATTGCCTCTAATCAAATCTTGTAACAGGAATAATCTCGATGAATGGTTTTGTAGTAATTGCTCCTCTGCCTACCTTTTGTGGAGAGAAGCGTGAGTTTATTCATTCATTTTCACGTGAGTAATTTTGTCAGTACTTTTTGCAATGTATCGTACATGGTCCGATATGATCGACCGACTAACTGGCATGCAAATATAATTTTACCGTTTTATTTACTTTAACAATTGAGAACGTCAAGTAGGTTATGTGTGTGCTTGCGCATATGCCGTTACATAAGCATGAAATATATGTTTTTGCTAATTATTTTGCAATAAAATCTCATAAGAACTAAGTATATCTAAATTGTAGCTATACAGGTATTATAAGGTGATAGATGGTAGGGATCAGTAAAGCAGTTTCTTGCTTTACTTAAATCAGGAAGAATCATTTTCATGAATCTATTTTTTTTCTATTTTTGTCAGTTCCTTTTAATAGTGGTATCGGTTATTCAGCACAACTATTATTATCATATTTACTTATACAATCCCAATCCGATTCAATAGGATTACTTTTGTTATAGGAACAAAAATGCTGATAAAGTTTACGTCTTATTACTAATTATAATGGCTTGTTTAAAGTAGTTTCAAGTTTTGCTAAGTTTGAAACCGCTCATTCAATTAGCAAAATAAAGTATGGCGTTTCCCATGGCTGTAACGGAGGACGGATTTAGGAAAATATTTAGTGGTATGCGTTAATTAAATTAGTGGCACATGTGTTGTATTTTCAGATATGTATGTTTAAGGCGATAGGCGGCTTCGAGCTATTATAATTAGCTGTTTGGTAGACTGTTATTTATTCTACGGGCAAAAGACGCTGTAGCTTAAAGGCAGGCGTCCACATCGTATATATCGTATATATTTCCGCATCGTATATATTGGACATGTTGGCAGCCGCGTCTGGTCCGACATGTTCACGGTGGTCGCGGGTTCAAATCCCAGGGCACACCTCTGACTTTTCGGAGTCATGTGTGTATTGATAGTCAATCACCACGCACTAAAACGGTGAAGGAAAACATCGTGAGGAAACCTGCATACCATAGCGATTCATAAGAATTTATATGGTGTGTAAGTCCGCCAACCCGCACTAGGCCAGCGTGGTGGACTATATGGCCTAACCACTCTCAATCGTACTCTCGATTGTAGAGTAGGCCCGTGCCCTGCAGTGGGACGTATATGGGCTGATCCGGAATATATTGGACGCACTTCATAGTATTTTTTGTAAAGGAATTGTATAGGAATAGGTGAACACAAAAGCTATAAAGTTATCTAAACGTCGGGAATTTAAAAATATAAACAATAAATCAAATCCACGATAAAATCCGTAAATAATACTTATTCCAATATGTAACATTCCCGTAAATCTAAGAAACCAGAATTTATAGATTTTTTGCGATGCGATGCGGATCAGTGGAGGTCCTATTATGAATTCTTTTACAAAGAATACAACGATCTGTTTGATACGATGCGTCCGATACTTATGATGTGAATATGTGGATGCCTGATTAATATAGGTCCATTTTATATTTTAAGTGTATTAAAAACTATTAAACCATATTTTCTGACGCGTTTTCCTAGTTTGTAATATGTTCACGGGTCCCCTATTCCCCCAAAGCACTCCCAAATCCCTCCTTGTCTCGACAGCTTTTAAGTTCACATCGTAAAGCTGTTGGAATGCGAAGTTAACGTCAGGTGGAGCGGCTTGCAGCTTTATGGCTTGCATAAAAACCGGAACCTATGTCCTCGCTAACTCTTCCATTTTACAACAGATCTTCCTAAGCCATTATGACAAGGCACTGAAGAAACTTTTAATGAAATTAAAATATAATATAATATCTAATGTAACACTTAATTAAAATACGAAATATCACTCAATACAAAATAAAGAGACATTTACTATGAATTTCATGAAATCAGAAGGCAATCAATCAATTATTTTGTATATTTTTTTAATTATCGTGATACTGCTTGTGTATCAGCTTTAAATTGTAAGTTAGTTGATTTTCAAACTAGGAGTAAGCCTAATCCGGAGTACCAATTTGAGTTCTAGAAAAACTGAATGAAAGTCTAAACGATGCAACTTTTGCAAATGAAACAAATTTACGAAATTTATCGCGGATTTCGTTTAATTTTTACATTTTTGACTTCCCGACGTTTCGATTACTTAACAGTTTTCGTAGTCACGGGATGCAATTTTTTATATCCTTATGATAACAGCATTTGCGAAGCTACAAACTTTCTCCGTGTAAATGGGACTTAATTAGGAATCGTACTTAAAATATCACGAATTCCTATCACCCATAAATTCTTTGAAACGATTTCTACCCCGTAGAAGGCTAATTGAGATGATTTCGATAGTACATAGGGGACAGAAACTCGTCGCATAAGGAGTGTCTCATTCGTCTATAAATTTAGGACAGCTAATGGGTTCAGTTTCCTGCGTCTGTATTGCTAGGGTTGCCACCAATATTTATCTTTGCTTAATCACTAAAAATATCACGCCTATATTTCTTATAAGTAGGCAGATATTTTAAAGAATTTGTATGTTATGTAAAGTCCGCTAACCCGCATTAGCCAGCGTGGATGACCATGTGGCCTAACTACTCTCAATCGTACTTTTAATTGTAGAGGAGGCTCGTGCCCTGCAGTGGGACGTACATGGGCTGATATAGTACAGGCATAGATTATGTATAATTTTACGCCTGTATAAAAATCTAGAACTAAAGCACTTTAAAGTTACTTTCGTCATAAAAGGCTAATATTCTTAAATCCTTATAGAGATCAAGTAACATAAACCTGCCCCAGTAATGAGGCTACGTACAGAGATTTTCGTGTGTCCGCTAACTATGCATATTATCACGATTGCGTGAGTCCACACTTTCTCAGCTCATTTGCTCGAACCGGCTTGCTGTTCGTTTGTGTGGTGTAATAGGTTGCCGGGGAACTTGGGGATGTCTGGGCTTAGAAGTGTATGAATGACGACGTGTGTTTAATAGATGTATTATTGGTCTAGTGATGAATTTGGGTGAAGCTTTGGGTTATCGACTTTGTGTAGGTTGAAATACAACTATTACCTTACAGCTTTCGTGGTCACGGGGCGGTCATTTTCGAAACGTCGGAAAGTTAAATAATGTAATATTTAAACCGAATCCGCGATACAATCCGTAAATAATAGTTGTAATCTTAGACTATCTAGTGTAGGTTTTAAAAGTCAATCGGTCTCAAGCTGTATTAGGGGTTAATAATCTTATTGTCTATTACAACTCGAATGATTTGTTTGAAACGTATTGTTGCTTATATCATGCCGAGGAAAATTTCATTCTCGAGGCTCATTGGTGACATTTTTCAAATTAAACACCTTTTATAAGATGGATTGTCCAACCCAGGGATCATGACGACTGAGTGACTGCCCATTTTCTTCAATATTAAATAATAGACATAGGCAATGAAACTACGGAAATATTAAGTAAATTATTATAACATTTTTTTAGTATGGATAGCCCTATTTCGTCCATGTTTAGTGCGGGCGTCCTTGCGAACTATTCGCTTAGCATTTATTATGTGCTAAATCACGTATGGACGTGACGCGCCGGTGCATAGCTTACCATTCACGCTGTTTCGTTATGAGAGTGGATGCGACACCATAGGAGATTTAATCCCAATGGATTCCGGATATTTTTTACCATGATGAGGGCAGGAGAACTGGAGTCTAGATCTTCCAGTCTGGAACTTTCAGATTCAAAAACTATAAAATATTTACTTTCGAAGTTACGCTTTCTTAACTATGGGTTGACAAAATTTCCCCACGGTTTTGCTCGTGTTAAAGTAGTTTTATCAAACTAATTATTATTGGGGAATGACAGTTAGCAAAATTGTAAATTAAATCATTTTACAAAATCGAAAAGTGCTGGCACAAAGTTGAAACATATTATTTTTATTATAGTTGGTGCAGCCGTAGGTAAGCTCTATTTGGGGTTTATTAATATACTCGTATTAATACAATATTTTATTATTAAAGGAAAATAGGAAGATAATGAATATGTACTTAATTAAAATACTTATAGTGCAATTGCATCACAGAATCACTCAGGTAGCTATAATACAAAATATCAACGTATACAAATAATTTTGTACAATCAACCTGCGATTGAAGTAAGCAATAGTGTTTGTTGTCGAATTTGGGCCATTTTTCTGCTTCGCTAGCAGACTCTACTCGTGGCTGAAATACTACACCCATATCGGGCGATGTTATTTACGTATTGTGCTACAGGGAATACCTAGTGTATAATTATGACATTAGACAGTTTTGTCTCTTTTTAATTATGGACTTAATACAAAAGCTCATTAATAAAACGTAAAAGAATAAAAAAGGAAACAAATAAGACAATTTCGCACACGTTTAACAAAAACTGGTTTTGATTATCTAGATTTTAATAGATTAAAACTAATACTTTATTCTATCATTTCAATAATTCAGTAAACTTAATAAGTTTACATAAGCACTTCAATAAAGACACGATGAGTTTCTAAAAATGATTTAACTTTCCATGTATTTTCAAGACATGTTATTGACCAAAGTTGACTGACATCTTGCCATGTAGACTGACTGTATCAGCCCATATACGTCCCACTGCAGGGTACGGGTCTCCTTTACAATCGAGAGTACCAATGAGAGTGGTTAGGCCATGTAGTCCACCACGCTGACCTAGTACGGGTTTGTGGATTTTATATACCATAGAAATTCTTACAAATTCGCTATGGTATGCAGATTTCCTCACGATGTTTTCCGTCACCGTTAGAGTGCGTGGTGGTTGATTATAGTCATTTATATTTACATGGGAATAAAAGCATGGCAACGTGGTAGGATATATGCGTGGTCTTGGGTTCAAATCCCAGGGCATTCCTTTGACTTTTGGGAGTTATTGTGTATTTATAGCTATCAACGCACATTTTTCCTGCCATGTTGTCATGATTTTATTGCCATGTAAATACAAATTCAAATTATTTATATACGGTAAACAACAAACAATTCATTTCATCCAAACACGATTTACCTTAATAGCTGTCACAATTATATTTTAAAACATGGGTATTAGTGTTCGTTTACCTGCTTTCGTGATGTTCCTCGCACATAAAAGTTTTTTACGAGGAAAACATTTAGTACCCCTCATTCGGGTCTAATTTAAACGTGTTTGACACGCTACAAAATGTTCAGATCATGGGCATAATACCATAAAAACAGCAGTCACGAATGTATATAGTCCCCAGTATAATATTAAACATACATATAATCTACAAAACATCATGTTTTTTTAAGTAGGTTTAGGAAGAGGTGTTACGTCGACTCTCATGTTGCGCCTTATTGGTTCCATCCCTTGGTGTTATAGGCGAGCCTATTGCCATATTGGCCCCAAATTACTGACTCTGGGCTGATAATAATTAGAAAATCGAATATCACTTTGCCCAAACCTGGATTTGAACTCGAGATATCAGCGTTTTAACATATCGTAATACAACCAAGCCAGAGAGGCATTCGAAATGAAAATATATGAAACTAACTTTATAGTTTTCGAAAATACGGGATCCTCTCAGTCTCTAACACCCGGATCCAAAACAAATATTAGTGGATCGCACAAATATTTGTTTTGCTAGAAGGGTAGAGTGGACGGTATTGCGTTTCAAAGCCGGTTTCTTGCCAACTGTCCACATATGCTCATAATATCTGCTTAGATCTGAGTATTGTTAACAATCAGATAATATCCAGTTACTGCAGCATTTGTCTTGGTAATATTGGAATTGAAGCTAACAGTTTTAATTTTATTATTCATAAGTTTTGTGCTGGGCCGATGAACTGAGTACATAGCATACAAGGTAAAATAATTGAAATCCAAGGATTCAATTCGAGGAATGCAATCCATCGACGCAATTTTGTGGGTCTCATCGAGCGGGTGAAGGTTGGATCCGAAACGCAATATGTTTGAGATATTAAGAAAACAATTTACAACGTCGGATACTCTGTCATACGAATTGTCACTTAGCATACGAATACCCTTCTAGGAGATAAAATATTGTTCAGAGTTTACTGTAACATTAAAATGATGTTTGCTACTTCGTGTGAGTGCCAGACGATTATGTGTAAAAATGAACTAATCACGACGTTTGACCAACAATAATTGAAACGTAAGCGAACATGGGAAATGTCACGAAATCGCATTTAATACCACTCGGTTCACAATAGCTGCGGTCACGATTCACTGGACTCCAGGTAAAAAACTACGCTTAAATGATCAGTTTGAATAAAGACAAGAAATTTGGGACAAAAACTCGCCTAGCGTTTGTCTTGCGAGTTGATGTCATTTGAGGTTAAGGTCTGTTGGTTTGTGAAGTTTTTAAGTGATTTTTGTGTAGGCATATTTTTTATGGTAGTAATTGAGTAATTAGCTTTTGTTCTTGCTAGGTGTTCATGTTTGAGACATTGAGCATAATGAGATTGGTTTGGTAAATTGCATAAGGCCTTCATTTGTTTATTGTATTTTCTTAAAATGTCAAAGCGTAAATATATCATTGATACATCGTATTGCCTTGAGATTAAAGCTGCGACTTCTGTCTCAGCTATTTCAATTTCTGGCTTCAAACTTTAAACCAACAGATTGGTTTTGTCTCTCAAATGTTGAGTTGGTCGTTAGTTGTCCTTATGATATCAAATACAGTAGAAATCCATTAATAAACCAATGAACAATCCTGAAGATCCTAAACCGCGAATGCTGTCTCACTGAATGATATAATATAATGTCAACATAGTCCATGATAAAAGAATTCCTAAACAATTTATACCGTGTGTGCGTCGCCCGGAAAACATTTAAAGCAAAACAAGTTTTGTGCACTCGGAGCGCTTTAATAGCTCGGTGAAATTGCTGTAACCCTTCCGTAATTGGGCTTTAGTTATCGGACGATGGTTATAAAGTACTTTTGGATTTTTTATATTAAGTGTATTGACCTCTGTCGACATCTTCCTGTCCGCTTGACGCCAGTTATACCTAAGATGTGGAAAGATAAATAAGGCCCTTTTAGCTTAGTTTAAAATATGACCAAAAATAATATAAAATATGAATAATTATGAGTAATGGTCAGGGTCGAATAAACCTTACATAAATATTTAACAAGATGTCGCTTTAGCAACTGCTTATGGTGTGACATCAAACATAATTTTACTGTATTTTAATTTACTTGCAGCAGTTCTGTTGTAGTATAAAGACATTTCTCTATTACTGCATATTATTTCCCTCTTCTTACCAATGTTTATATTCTTTTTAAGGAAACATGACGACAATTACTTAGAATAATAACCTTTGTGTATTTTCCTCAACTGTTTTTATTAGAATTCGATCGAGAATTTTCATATAGCTTTATAACATAAAATAAAAAAAATATTACTAGTTCCTAGCGTTTACGTTTTACAAGCCCCAATAAACGCATTGATGTTTTGCCGAATACCAATTCTTTGAATTTTCTGAACCAAATCTAATTCTGATATGGCTTATTTATTGCCATCAAATTGTGCATACAAGCAAAATTAGTAGGTGTTTCGATCTTTATTTCATGCTTAATAGTATGGAAAGCGGGAAGAGGGGCCTCAGCTCTACAGGGAGAAACACATTAGGTTCTAAAACTTAGTGATTGAGCTCCCATTGAATATCTAAAGCCGTGTATTTTAACAAAATCGTACTCATTCCACACATAACATTCAACATGTATCACGTTTTAGCTGCAATATAACTTAATTGACCAAATAAAGAGTATGACGTAAAGCATCCTTTATGATCGGCCACTTTCGATTTTAATGTGTGGCATATAATATTTGGCAAGTCGTGCGGGTCGTTGACCGCTGGCATGCTAGCGACTTGTCGTTATTAGAGCGAATTGGCATTTTTGTTACATTGACCGGGTAAGGCATCGCGTCCAGTGTGTTGCTATGTTATCAGGCAGGTCATGGACCTTATATTAAATATAGTCATACACATATCTTTTTTAGTAGGAATTGTGACTATATACCTGATGATAAATGCAGGGTCATCCAAAACAAGTTTCTGATATATCGGTTGACATAATTTTTACGGCCTTGTCTAAAGGTAGAGAATAACTTAGTAGAGAATCCTATAATATGATATCATAGAAGAGGTAGGCAGTACCTTCAACTTACTGTCGAGATTTTTTGACCCAACATTTTACAAGGAATAAGATACGTCAAGTACAAAATGTAGTAATGAGAAAACTCTTGAAGAATCTTTAACTGCCATGCAAACACACACCACACCACATCCGCAGTAGATGGTATGATGTATGATAGTAGATTAACCTGGCACTCATTCTTAGGGTCTGTCGGTTCATAAACATAACATTTGGATGAATATTACATTGTCGGTTAGTGGTGAGAGGCTGTTGAAACAATTGCTGTAACTTGCGACAGTCACCACGCAATACTGGTAAATGTCATATGAAATATTGATATTGATTTATGAAACAGGAAAATGAGCAATTAGAAGGTCTCTGCTATCTATACGATTAATAGGGTTAAACTTGAAAGGTGAAGGAAATGTAAAAGTAGGGAAGGGATGGCATATTTCATAATGGCACAACATTATTAAAATGTGCCTGATCGTAAATGTAGTACAATTGAAATAGCATGTCCATCGGAGAGACATGGTTATCTCTTATCTTATTACTAACAGCAATCTATATTACTAACAGCTATCTGCAACAGATGATCGTCTGTTGTCAGCTGACATAATAATACCGTATACCCGTAGACTGAATGCGTATTGCGACACAGTACTGTATGTCTCTAGGATGAGCCTTAAAGCATGCTTGGACTATGGTCGTAACCTTCCTAGGGTTACCCTGTTATTCTAAAAGACACTCGAATATTCAGACGTTTGACGTCCGAAGTATGTTACAAGTCTTCCATCTCTAAAAATCCATACTATTCTCTATCAAACTTATAATTCACTCCAAACTTGGTCTAGGGTTACGACGTACGATAGAGAATTCAAACATTTTAAAGTACCTAAGCACATTCGTACAGTTTTAAGTACAACATTCGAACATTCGAGTTTCGATTCGAATCATGGGCCCTACTATATAAATCCGAAACGAAGTTCGAAACTTCGTGACGTTTTTCGTTTCGAATACTACTCTGTAACACGAAATTCGAATCTTCGGATCGATGAATGAATTATTCCAATATATCGGCAATACGAACATTTAAAGAGTAGGTACATTCGTATCTTCACAAACTTCGTTCGTCCGAAGTTTCCAACTTCGTTTCGGATGAATATAGTAAATGTTCGGATTGCCGATATATTCGAATCATTCATTCTTCGATCCGAAGTTTCGAATTTCGTGTTACAGAGTAGGTTTCGAAACGAAAAACGTCACGAAGATTCGAACTTCGTATTTATATAGTAGGGCCCCATAGAACCCCTAAGGTGATTACGAATGTTCTCTCACAGGCAACTTTGTTTCTATGAGTAGGTATATATTAATTAAGTGTTAGGATTAAACTCCAATATAATTAAATTTCTTGCGTAATATATATCTGTTGCTACTAATACAAGTACACTATCGATATGGAGTGCAGTCTTAAGTGCAAGTTTCGTCGGCCGGTCCGCCAAATTACAAATGTCATTAGCTTTTTGTGCGTCTGTCCGTATGATACTAGTCATTAGTGAGCATGACTTTTTTATACATCGAATATATTTTTGAATTATACATCCGGTAATGTGAGCCTATTAATTTCTGTAGGTAAAAAAGCGTTTGCTATGGGTCGTAGGTTAAGCTGGCCTATTGAGGGTTTATAAAAGAATGAGATTTTATTAGATCTATTTGGTCTAGAGATAGATGTTTATTGGCTTCCATTATCAAATCGATATGTTTCCGTGATTTGAATCTGTAATTTGAGGTCAATAATTTTATTTTATATCTGATATAATTCTTATGTCTCAATGTGGGATACCATCATCATCATATATAAATTCCTAAATATATTAATGGCCTAAAATGATCTAAATTATTATAATTTAAATATTCTTTGTACTTCTCAACCTTGCCCTGGTCACGTGGTGCAGAAATACGAGTATAACATTAACCTAATATTCAGAATTAGATGTGGATGTAAATAATAGTATTAGAAACAAAACAACCGCGAACATTATACGCTGAACGCCGCTAGGATGTTTTATTTTACCTTTGAAGTTTCTGTTGGTGAATAACATTTGAAAATTGACGGCAACTATATGGTGGCTTTGCAAACTTTTTAATTTGATAATATTATAAATTGAATTATTCGTATACCTGAAGCCCCAACTTTCGTTCTTTTCGTTTATCCATCCCATGTTTGTCTGGCAGAGATTGCTTCAAGCAATAAGACCGTCACTTGTGCATTATTTTTTTCATGTAATTTTGTCAATTTTATGTATATGGTGTACAATAAAGTGTTAAATAAATAAATAAATAAAGGGGAAAAACATGTGACCCCCCGCCACGTACCACTTTAGTTCTGTCTGTCTGTCTTTAATATAAAAACACAGGCATATAATTGGTACAGACAAACAGCTTTTATATACGAATACAATTAATATTAATTTATTTGGGGATCGATTGTGAGGCTCACCTGTTTCACACGCGCCTACTATTCTATAAAACCGAGGTGGTCACTACCTATTCTGGAATATTACACACTACAACAATATTGAATTCCACAGAGCCCACGACCTCCATAGTGATTCCAAAATTCGTCCTTGCCATTAATCTCGCACAACACAAGCTCAGTGACACAGTTCCAGGCATCCCACGTCGGCGTTGCCTCAGCCCGCGACATTTGACTTTATATCCCCATTGTTTGTTGCGGCTCTGGCGCGGAATCGCAACGGTGAATAGGCAATCGTTCAGAACAATTATGTAAATGTTTAATCGTTTGGAACTGTGTGTAGGGGACGGATTAAGAGGAATACTTGGTGAGTCAAATAAGCCCAAATGACAATAGGTGGAGTGCTGAAAGTCACTGGGGCAGGCTGCTCAAAAATAAATTGCTGTGTAAATAGTTACTGGAGGTTTATGTTTAGAAATTGACCTTTAGTGGCAGAAGATAATGAGGAAATAACCTGGCATTAATCTCCACGTAGCCACTCCTCTAGGCGTCTCTAAAAATTGCCCATATACCAGGAATGAAGAACATCTATGGGATGTCCTAAAATTGTAATATAAGCCAGTTAAACACAGCCCAAATATTTTAATAAAAGCGGCCCACGCGGTGCGCCGCGCCGGCGAGTCGTGGGAACATTGCTTCATTTACTTGTGTATGTAAATTATTGCTAACATACATTTCTTACCTGAATTATGACTAAACGGAGGTTACGTATCAGGAACTGTAGGTTTAGAGTGCATCCACAAGAAGGACAGAGGAATTCTGAAGCCGAAAGGTTTAAAGTCAGACAAGCAGCTGGTTGTTAAACTATAAAACATACTATTCCAAAATGAGGATAAAGTTTAAATACATGCTAGGCTTGTCAAGATAGTATAGGATCAGAGTAGGCAGAAGAAGAATTGCAGTGTCTTGCTGTTCGGTACGAGTGTTTAATATCCACTGTCCAAACAGATTAGGCGTTGGTCCACCACGCTAACACATTACGCTAACAATCAGCGTACTACATAAACTTCACAAGCAATTGAAATTCGTGTAGAAAATTAAGTATGCAGGTGTCCTCACGATCTTTTGCTTCGTTTTTAAGTAACAATATAAAGCTATACACATGTAACTTAGAAAGTGAGTTAGCCTAAAGACCTTTATTTCGGAAGTATGTTAAACTGCTTAACTATCTTAATTTACTTACATACATAGACTCGCGTCTTTTTTTCCTAGAAGGGGAAGGCATAGGTGCAACCAGGACACCCACGTTTCGTGTATCTTTTTTAATTTATCTATCGCCATTTTGGGCACAAATTTACGATTCCGGGCTGATAATGAATAGAAAAATCTAGTAGCACTTTTCTCTACGCGGGTAGTGCAACTGCGCCGCCCTGACAGGCTAAGCTAAGCTATCTCTCATAATAAAATATAGAAATATAAATATTTCAATAACCGCAGGACACTTACTGTCACTTTCGCGGCGCTCCCTTGACCAACTTGTTCAATTTAATAGTCAATACGATTCGGTGCGATCATTGGCCCTAATAAGAACCAAGTACTTATTGCACATTGTTTTCTTGTTGTAAATAATTCACAATATCACTTCACTTTGAAATATCTTCGTCCTTGCCATAAGTTAGCTGGACCATAATTTATTCGGGTCTCAGATGTAAATGTTTGTACGTTCTGATTATTACTTACTATTTTCCTAGTAGCTATTGCAGTTTGTTAGACAAATTAGTACAATTCATTATCCAAATATGTCAGCATTCCATCGTTAGAATGATGTTATCTATCATATCTTCACTAATACATATGTATATTGTGTTTTATTTAATGTAAACTAATTATTTAAAATTCTGTCAGAGGTCAAATAACATTATCCTTTTATATAACTAAATGTATATTATCTGTTTTAGTGGTAATATTGCCTAATGTGTCCTTAAATTTTCCCTATCAAGGTGCAGTGTGAATGCTGCATCTTTTTTATTAATAAAAACAAATGGTAGCAATGGTTGCTATTTTTTTAAATTACTGAAGAATTAGGAATGCTTAAGTTTCCTGATCTTAAATTTAATCTTGCTTGGGGCTGAGATAAGTGTTAAAGTACGCGCCGCCTACTGAAGGTCGTCGTCAAGTGTCTTCAAATGTTTAAAATATATTTTTATCGACAGATCGCTTTTATGTCAACGTGTTTCGATTCAGACTCAAAAATCAAAGCGGTATTTATTCCTTGACATAATATTTTACAAGCTGCTATAAAGTTTTTAACCAACTTATGTTTAGGACATCAATCGAAGAAAAGTTCATACAATTTCTTACAATTATTTTAGTGCAAAAGAATTGCTAGTACATCAAAAATTCAAGCATTTGTCTAAACGCCACGACGTATAAACTTTTAGTGCGGCGATATTTGCACGTTCATTGAATATATAGGGATGAGAGTAGCCGATGAATATGCTTGTGGGGAAGGTCTATGTCTAGTGCAAGACTGCTATGATGATGATTTAAGAATATAAGTCGATATTATGTAAGTGCCTGAAATTGTTAGTCTTCGGTTGACTCTTGAAACTCTCGTATCATACAGGAAAAATGGTATCAGTCAGTCACTGTCAGATTACTGTCTCTAACTGGATTACTAATGCGAATTATCTACTGATATACAAGTCAGTCTGAATCAAACGTACAGATGCTGCGTTTGAAGATTGAGTTTAAGATACATCTCAGATATGTAGGTAAACCCATCATAATGATTTACGCGTGTTGAGTTCAGCCTGTATTTGTATCAGCCCATATACTCGTACATATGATTGTACGTCCTACTGCAAGGCACGGGCTTTATAAGTTGCTATTTTTCTTCACCGTTTTAACCTCTCCTTCTTTCAGCCTATATAATGTGTATACTTGGCTTCGAGTAGACTGACATTATTGATTTAACGATCCCGAGTCTTATCTTTTAATGTGTGATGCTATGTTTAGACTTCCGTGTATTTACAATTTCATACTGTGTGTACTATGTTTATTGACTTGTCATAAGAGCTATTTAGTTGCCTGCATGACTAGTAAACAAAATTCAATTAATTACAATTTCATATCAAGAAAAAAACATCTTATCACGTATTACTATAAAATTCCTCTACTATTTGAACTAAGCTCATCTAGCTCGAAGGGCAAGGTAAGAACTACTATTTAGTTTTACATATTTAAACCCGGACTGATACTAAAACTCAGATTTTTATAGAATTGGCAATCAAATTCTAGATTTAAGGGGAGTTATTTTTGTTTATTAATACACGTTAAGTGCAGCTACCAAATACGTGACACGTTATTTCCATAGGCATCCATTTTGGCGCTCATTCATCCGTTAAAATATTCATATAATTTATATCAATTGAATAATAATTTGTGTGATTTATCTTCCAAGATAACACCAATAGGAAATCCCATCAGAGACGCGGCTAGTAGGATAATTTTAAATGAAATTTTATCATATTATGGTACGTCAACAAGATGCGAAACAAAGGGCTACGTCAGACATTTGTCATGACTCACTTCAATTGGCTGCGTACAATTTTTATCGGTGCGTAATTTGATTAGATGCCTATCTATTAATATTACTTTGTCATTTATTTAAAATGTTTCTATTTAAATATACTTTTTTGCCAATTTATGAATAGAATAGAATCTTTATTTGCTTAAAAATCGGTACAACATGGATCATATCACATATGGTAATATTAGTGTCACCCAACTTTTGTTAAAATTTTGAGATGCAAATGTTTTCTTTATAATTATTAGATTAACGTAATATGAGTGATGGATGTGTCACAAATTCTTGTTTAATGGCTTTTTAGCTCATTATTTGTAACTAAAAAAAACCATATGTCAAATCGAACATCATGTACAATTTGTTAAAAAATGCGGTGCGGATAACGACTGCCATCACGCCATAATTCGCTAATTATAATTATAGTTTCCTCGTATGCACATTAGCGACATATGTAATTTGAATGCAAAACATCGCGTGGTGTCGATTTGCCGTACGTTCGTCTAATGTGAATATGATACCCCATCCTTTGCGTTTTGTCAAACGCCGGCAGAGAATCTTCAATTCCTTTACAAATAGTCTCTATACCCATTCGAAATTGGACTATTTATCCAAAGATTCTTAATTCCTACCTCACATGCAATATTAATTTAATTAACGATAATCCAATTACCCTTTCATCTAACCTCTTGTTCTAGTTTCTTAGAATAGTTAATGTATTATGTAACCTGCATTGAACTTGTAATGAGTATTTGTTGCACATTGTATGTCTCATGCCGGCCGTGTCAGATGTCAACACATCACTGTCTAGTGATGCGAACATTCAATTTGTTTTTCATAAAATTTTATTCGATTAATACTGGTTTGAGATAGTGTGGTCATCGATCACACACAAATTTTGAAGCCTAAACCCGAAACTACCAACCGACCGTTTCCGGTACGAATAAAAAACTGAGATCTTGGGTCGAATCCCGGGTTGGGCAAAGTGATATAAGATTTTTTTGTTCATTATCAGCCGGAGTCAGAAATTAGTGCCCGATATGGCGATAGGCTCGCCCCCTATCACATCGTGGGATGGAGCTTACAAGGCGAAATGTGGGTGACATATTAGCACCTCTGCCCACCTCTACTGTGAAAAAGTTGAGTTTATGTATGCAAAACCGAAACATGACACACTTGTGTAGGTAAATATAACAAATTCTCCTTAATAACGATACGATATATACTTTAAATAAAATTACTTATTCTACAGGATCTTTCTTAGGATCTTCGGAATCTCACTCACCTATTGAAATATCACAAGACAGACTGTTACTTCTCATTGTTTCTTTTTAAACATCTAAAAGCCTCTAATAATTTATGTACAAATGGAAAAATTACCGGATACTTAAACCATTTTAGATTTTTATCAACTAATAAAGGGAAGTGTAATGTATTCAATTAATTTCCCAAGAATACTAAAGTAAATAATCGATTTCAAAACCGATTATCAATTAGAACCTTAATCGATAAAAGTCTACTAAGAAGTAAGATCATTTGTCGCAGCGAAAACCCCCGCAGTGATTACCATTCCTTTGACTGGTCGCGGTCGCCTTGTTTGATTACATCTCTAATTAATTGCGATTACTTACTGTTATCTCCAGTTATTAATTAGCAAGTCTAGAGTTTGTTGATGCCGACAGTGTCATGAAAACAACTTATACGGCGATTATACCAATCCTCATCAATGAAATTCTACAAAACGATAGCAAAAATGCTGCTTAAAAATATATTATTTTACGCTTTCATTAAAAATTTGTTAATTTTAGTCACTTTTAGAGTTAAAGCCGAGGAAGTCCTAAAGATAAATCATCGAAATTCAATTTTGGTATTCCTGAACAAAAATCATGGGGTTTTCTCGATCTCGGAGTCGCATTCTTAACCGCTTCCATTACACAACATAAATTAGCTTACGCCTTTAACTCCGGAAGCGTACGCCATCCAAAGAGTTGACGTTTCATTACCGCTCACTACTTTATTTCTTGCCTCATAGGATAAGACAACTAAAACACCACATTTTGCGGCTCACATACCGCTACAACCAACTCAACTTCCGCGACCGCGTTGGAATGTTAAAACCCTTCTTAAGTTATTCGCATCATTGGCCATTTCCCCAGTTGTCCAAAAGCGAGTACAGGAAGCGCGGGTAGCCCAGTGGCCCGTCTCGTCAGTTTAGTCCAAGATTGACATTTCCTACGATGGTGGCGTCTCCGCTGCGACCACTTAGTCGCTGGGGGCCAAATGCCCTCTTCCTTTTGTACCAGACTATTTTCTTTTGATTGATGGCCAGATGACATTGTCTTGTAGACGTATTTATTTTTTAGCGGTATTATTGTTATATATCTTTGCTGATGATAAGGTGGAGACCTTATCATTGCATGGATCATTATGTCAGTTTAGTATTCAGTCTGCGTGGTTTCAGTAGACCGGAGAGGTTATCTTCAGTCGTCAGAAGACACAAAATTTACGTATACGTTTTTGAGTAATTCATAACCAGACTGTAAACGGTCAATAATTTCCCGTAGAATCAAACAAATATTTCTACAATCTGCCTTGAATCCAAGTAACTTAAAGATAAACGAGAATAAATCTCCACGTCAAACTGCGTCAATCAAGTTTATAAAACCAACAATTTAGCTTGGAGCCCCCAAATTGCTTGCATCAAAAGGTCAAGTTGTTTGAGCAGGCCTTGTTGATTTGTGTGTACACTTGATTGATCGATCCACCTTCCCATTTGCGTAAACTTTTGCAATATTAACATCAGATGTTTTTAATTTCCTTTCTATCTATCGTTAGTAAAACCCGTTAGAGCGTAGTTTTCAACGATACTTATGCACAACTTTCTGATATCTATATTTGCTTATGATTCTGCTATCTAATTTTCTCATCCAATATCATGTTTTATAGGGCAATTTAAGCAACTGCACTTACGTGAGATTTTTAGTTCGGTGCAAGTAGATAGTCTTCTAGCAAAAACTATTGCTACCTATGACCAATCGGCACAGATCTTGCCTATTGTAACACGAATATGCACATGTATATTTCGGAGGCGACAGATCCACCAATCAGAATATCCATCAGCAAATCAGTTGATTACCCCAGCCTCATCTAAAGTTCATGTCAAGTTATATAGTTAATTACTCCTGCACCCAAGATGAGGCAACTGCGTCGTGTTTGGATCTGCGCCGGTATTGCGGTCACAAATGAAAGTTGTGATTGCACTCGCTGTCGCGTTATGATTGTATTACATCGGCTGCTGCTCGCGACTTTGCTTGTGTTATCTTAACTGCTTGTTTTACCTATTACGGAAAGATTTATATTTTGTTTTTGACAAATACGAATATGTGTGATGTGAGCTTAACCTACTCAAGCCATTGTAAAAATATTTCTAATGTTAAAAATTTATTCTTACATACCAATATGTTTTAGAATACGCCATGACCCGGTGGGCTTAACTGTGGTGAATTAAGCTACTCCTGTCTCATTGAAAATATGTGTAAAATATATAGTTAGCTATATTGTCTTCTGAAAGAGCAGGCATCTCTCTCGAGAAACAAATAAATTCTCTTTATTCATGTGTTTTCGTTGGCAACCGAGGTCATCTACCACCAGATGGCTTCTTATTCGTCACCGTAGGAAACAAGATAACTTCAATAAAGAGATAAGATCAGCCATTACTATCCGCAGCTAGTGATATAAAAAGGCTGAACGAGTACCATTGTGCGTGAGATTGATTCGATACTGGGGGGTTAGGGTTACTCTATAAAAACGATACGAACTCCGAATGTTCGAATGTTCGACGTCCGGAGTAAGATATAAGATTTCCACTTCTAATAATCCATACTATTCTCTATTATAATTTATATATATATATATATATTATATTTATTATAATTTATATATTTATATATTCTAGGCTCTTTTGCCCCAGGGACGTTGACAGGTGGTCTATTTGATTAGATGTTTTTTGTTTGTAACTTCTATAAAAATCTATTATATATAAAAAAAAAAAAATAAAAAAAAAAATATCTATTATAATTATAATTTTCTCCGAACTTAGTCTATGGTTACGACCAACGATAGAGGAAACCAACATTTTGTGAAGTATTTGCACATTAGTGAAGTTTTACGTACGGCGTCCAAACATTCGAAGTTCGTATCGTTTTAATAGACTAACCCCCTTGGTGTAGATTGATTGCATAGCTACAGCTGATTTGATACCTCGCCATTCAGACTATTGTGGTCCCTCACGTTAATTCAACACGTGATTGTAATAACTTTGTGTGTCACTGAGTTACGGGATTTTCTTTTTTATACTAAATAAACACACCCAACAATCACATATGTACATAGCCATGACCCCACACCAAGATCGAGTCTTGCGTCGGTGAGATCCGTGTGGTTCCGACACAAATACCTGTGGAACACTCAAATATTTGTCTTGTGCGAGAATTGAACCCGCGGCTCACATTTCACTGCCGGCGTCCAACCAACTGCACAACGAGGACTGACTATATTACGAGTAGAATATGCTGTTATATTTAGAAGTAAGTGTAATATTGTAGGTTCATTTAAAAGGAGGGCTTTATTCGCTGCATGGACGCTGCTTCTAACAGGTTGAAATCTCACCGAATAATGGACTCGTGACTCATGGTAGTGTGTCACGTTTAGATTCCAGCTTGTTTATATCTGCTTTCGATTAGACAGATATGATCATGTCCACTGGCGAGATCTGTATTTCCTGACAGCCTATACCATAATTGCATGATCAAATTCAGACACTATAACATCTATTATATAAGTATTCGAATTTCTTTATTGTGGACCTCTAAATAGTGAGAGGGATCTACCACTATTCCCGATACTATTCATTTCGGTAGTCTGGCAGATATCGCTGTAAGTGATAAGGCCGCCTATTCTCACACTATTGCTTTAATTTTTTTGGAATATAATTGATTGTATATCTTTATTTTGGTTACAGTAAAGAGTTCTTGTATTGTATTGCATCTAGCTTTAAGGTTTAAGTCCCAAAATCCTGACAACTAATACCAACTCTTAACCACATGATTCACACGTGTTGAATCACTTTATCAATATCTATCAGTATCCATACGAGAGCGTTTCCAAATCATATGAAACGAGTTAGGTTTGTTACGATTTGATATCAGTAGCGTCACTCGTCAATGATAACAGTCAAGGATGATTTCAGTGCGGGAATTTTTGTGTACTTTGCTGAACGCTTCGGCTGCTAAAACTATTTATGATTTGTTTGCTTCTGGGTTTAAATCTTTTTGACGAAGTTCCAAAGAAAAGCAAGTACAAAGTGAAATGTAAATTAGAGTTGAAATCAAGATGTTTCTACTCTAATTTATATTTCAGTTTGTACAGTTTTTCAATTCTTGATTGAAAATCGTCTTTAATCAAATACATACATACATACATACATAAACTCACGCCTTGTTCCCAGAAGGGGTAGGCAGAGGTGCCAGGGCACCCACATTTCGCCTTGTATGTTCAGTCCCACAATGTGATAGGTGGCGAGCCTATCGCCATATCGGGCACAAATTCCTGACTCTGGGCTGATACTGAATAGAAAAATCCAATATCACTTTGCCCAACCTGGATTCGAACCCGAGACCTCAGCTTTGTAACCGTACCGTAGTACAACTACGCCACCGAGGCAGTCAAGTTTAATCAAATAGTATAAGGAAAATGCGATATACGAGTATTAAATAAGCTACTGACAAATGAGGCTCAACAACGTTTTCCAAAACCCTTTAACTAGACGTTGCATTGTTTAAATTTGCTGTTGCATTCCGTAGAAAATTGACTTTGCAGCATTTATCTGACAGCTTTTGGGGCTAAAAGGCCTGCGTAGTAGGCCTATTTGCGGTTGGCAGACATTACATCCTTACAAGTCTTGCAGGAATCTCATGTTTATTTTCTTATATAACTACGAAAACAACTAACTGTGCCTTCCTAACAATTAATATTATATAATGAATTTCACAAATGGGACTTAGGCTGTGAGATAACCTCTCGACCTCTTTTTCACAGTCGGTGTTAAACCAACTGCAACATGAAAGCTGTCAATTAAAAAAATACCTAAATGCTTAAACTTAAATTAGAGCCATTAATTTGCGGGTCCGTTCATCCCGCCTTCTAAGAATATGGACAGACGTCAAACTAGGCCGGGCACAATAGCAGCCATAAATTCTCGTCTAGACTCGCATATCCATAGCTGGAATTAAGTGTTCCATTGGCCGAATTGAACGCATTGTCTTCAAGTTTGCGCAGATGTTTTAGTGTTTGCCGTGTTGTATCCGGCTTGTTATATTTTGTTGTATTGTGGCAAATTATTTATAATCGTATAGTGCAGTCCAGATCGGGTATCCATGAAGCAAAAAGCAACTCGCGTTAGTCGAAAAAAATATAGAAGTATATAAAATATATCTATGTATATTTGTGTATTGTGTGCTTCTGTATATATATTTTTTAGCACAGAGAAGATATTAGTTCATCATATTCCCTGTCGAGTCTACTATACATTTTAATGACTTACAGCCTTATCCATAGGTACTTTTCAAATCTATTTTTGATATCAACATTTTTGTCCCTTTTGAGCCATAATTGAAATCAATTTAGCGAAAAAGACCAAACATTCTGTAACTAAATAGGTTTTGAAACTGTAAATTACTATAAATTAGGTAGTTATTAATTTATCTATACAATAGTTCGTTGGGGGATTTAATGCCTTCAAAAATTCAAGATTTGTTTCATGAAGAAAATACAAACATAGTCTCACGCCTTTTTCTCAGAAAAATAGGACACCCACGTTTCGCCTATCGGGTATAAATTTCTAACTCCAGGCTGATATTGATTAGATCTGATATTACTTTGCCCGATCCGGGATACGCACCCGCGTTCTCAGGTTTCCAATCATACCGCAGTATAACTGAGCCACCTAGGCAGTCGGAAGAGAAACTAAAGTATATTTAAATTGGAGTATACCAATAAACATAACCAGATTTACAATATTTCAGTTTAATGTACTAACTAACCTTTATACAAGAAGTGCTATAACCTTAAATCGAATCTGTTTTTCGATATTTCATTAATGTCATCACATAGCACATCACTACATTATAATATCGTATTGCTAATAACACAATTAACCTTACATCGCGTGAATTAATTTGTCTGTTTTGTATATTTGTGTATGGAAATCCTTGGTTCTTTACCTTGTGAATTTGTTTGAAGTATCGATGAAGTGTAAATTATCTTTGGGTTGAGCAAATGAGTCAGGACATTATTAATATTGTTGTATTCTTTTTGATACATCCGCAACTTTGTTCGGGAAATACCAATGTGTAATATCGGATTCTTATTTAGTCCTTGATGAATTTGGACGAAAGTTTCCTCTGCGTAGAACGGGTTTCCAAGATTGTTTGTAGCTTTGAATGCCACATTAAGTCTGTTTGTTTCAAGAATTTCCAGCAATAGATTCGGACGGTTTGTGATTCGTTCATTTCCATATTAATCTCATTAAATCGATATTATTCATTTTTTATTTAAAGTGGAATTCCAAGTCACAGGTATACTGATATAACACTTTATCCTGCAATTAATCCAAATACATAATATTATGATACTGTAAATTTCAATGAACCGCACACCATTCTGCATAATCAATAAAGAAATAAGACAGATCAATATTTCTAGTTTCTACATCTACAGCAATACCGTTACAATTAGATGCGATCGCAGCAACCAAATACGAGAAAAATAAATTGAAACAAACTAATTTGGCAGCAATCATCGAGACGCAGTAACATCACAAAAAACTAATTTACCGATCACAATCCGTCTGGAATGGTTGCGACTTCCGATGCAAAAATAAGAACATACGTGACGCGAAAAAAACGTATGCAAGGAGCGGACCGTAAAAAAACCACAGCGATTTTTTCCACAGTTTAAGTCGATAAGTATCCGCGCTCACTTACGCGGTCAAAGACACCCGAGCAATTTGGACGTTTAAAAATTCAAAGAATCACTCATTTACGAATAATAATGTGGTGATCAAGTGGCAACATTTTTTTAGTGTTCAAGTATTTATCTGAGGAATGTTCTAAGTCAATGTTGCCAGCGGGGAAACGCTTAGCATATTTAAATTCCTTCGGTGACTGAAGTATTTACGAGGGGTTTTTCGTGAGGACGGGAAAGGTAGCCCTCTTATTGTGGGAATCCCTAGTTTATATTGGAAAATTTAGTATTCGGTCGGAGAATAAATATGTCTTTCCTTAATTCATAAATAATTATTTCGAGATTCTCTTACACCTGCTATGCTATAAAAAAAAGGTAAGAATGATAAATGATTAGTTTTAGAGAAATACCGCTCCTGTTACACGATGATTTATAAAAACAGTCATCATTTTGTATCTTAAGAATATTTATATTCCATGGCAAAGAGTGGATGAACACTAAAATCATGTCTTAGTAACCACATCACTTCTGTCTCCTTGTATTTCTATTTGTGCATTTGTAACAGGAGAACCAGTGGCCTAGTTTACATTATTCTCTTTCCAATATGGAGATACATAACCAAGTTTTCCTACACATTTGACTTCAGTATCCTTTTATTAATTCCATAGCACACAAATACCCTTCCACTGAGTCTAATAACGTGCACGATTTTTATAATAATTTCGTCCACTACGTTGCAAAGTCCAGTCCGCTAGATTTTAATATGCACAGTAGTGTGTACGAGATGTGTACTAGATGCGTTAGTGGACTAACAAATACTTATGTTAATTGTACAAAAAATATCCAACACACCATGCTTGTCGTCTGTCAAGTGCTAAATGATTATTCTTATAAAATAGTGGTTTTGCGGGAACAGTGCGGCGTCTAGCGCATATTTTAATTGTTTCTTAGTAGTTGGGCTATGTTTAAACGTATTAGATAATAGCTATTGAAATAAACATTACACTGTACGGACGATTTAAATGAGTTTCTAAAGATTTTTGGTGGTTTGTTTAATTCTTATTTTGTCATTTTGGTGTATTTTTTTATTTCATGAGGACTGCGATGGATGTAGACGTAACTGAAATATTGAATTTCATTAAAACACATATATTTACAAGTAATTTAATATCCTAAATATTTATATGGATTATGTAGATCAATTAATTGATTTGTCATCAGAAAAAGGACAATCCAACACGCGATCGCATTTAAAATTATAGTACATTCATACACAAACTCATGCATTTTGCTAGGGATCGGGCAGAGGTACCAGGAAACCCAAATTTCACCTTGTATGTTCCGTCCCACGATGTGATTTTTAACACCAGACTGATAATTAATTAATAGACAGTTTTTTAGTACATTCGTTATATTGGTGTTTGAGACACCATTTTCACTCCAAAAGCTGTAGGTACTATAAATAAACATTATAAAGATACTAGTTATCATCATGTACAGATTTAACTCGCCGGTAGAATATGCAAATAACATTATTCCATTCTGTATTTAATGGACCGGTCAGTTTAATTGTTCTGCATTGAGTCCATCTGTCCCCGGATTCCAGGCTGATCCTGGGAATAAAGGCTTGTTACTTGATACTTTTATTGTTCAATACGAGTAATTCCGTTCACTATAGTGGTGTAGTAAGACCATTATAGTTACTGTTAAGCCTTAAGCTTGATATCAAGGTCAGGTTTTTATTTTATTTCTCTCATATATCTCATTTACATTGAATAATTAATTCTTGCTAGTTCATTTGATTATAAAAAGGTAATTTATTTATTATAACCATTTTTTATCAGAAAGACAACTGGAAATAACTGACTAAACCTAAGACTAATTTTGGGTGAGTAACTTGGTTGAGGTCGATTAAAGTCGCAGGAAGTCGCTGGATGCAGGCCTCTTCTAACCGGTCTTTGTGGCGATACATAGAGGCTTATGTTCAGCATTTTTTCGAAGAGAAGGCCTTTGGCTGAAGAGAGAGATAAAGAGAAAGTTGACTTAATCTCCGGAATTGTTCGTAGGGGTATCTTACAGCCATTGTGACTTAATACGTTAAATAAAACCCTCAATAAAATAGTTATTTGTTGTAGGTATTAACCAAAGAACCTGACCAAAGGTACCATATATTGATTTAATCTCTGCACCGGGTAAATTTATCTCGTTTCACAACCAAAAACCCTTAATATGATAGTCCTGGTTTAAATTAAACAAGGAATTTGTTAATGAAATTAGATATTAATTCGATCTGACGAAAATAAGGTTGTTTTTTCGCACCCAGCTTTTTAACCAATTGTTGTCTTGAAATAAAACTATTATTTACGGATTTTATCGCGAATTTAGTTTAATTGTTGTCTTGTTTAATTACCTAGATCTAGTGGTCAGGTGTGTTACTAAAGCACTAAGTAATAGACAGTGGGCCGGTGCCTTCACAGATCGCTAGATAGTGGATAGAAAGTGTCCTCATAACTCGTCCATAATGTTGGACAAAAACTTCGTTAGTAAAGAGATATTTTCTTTGAAACTCGATTAATGTTCTACGTGTTTGTATTTATCGGCTGCTAGGTTGATTGTGTGGCCGATTATTTTGTTAAACAGGGTATATCAAGAGTGCTATCGAAAATGTAGCCGGGTGGTAGTTTAAGTGACTACAAACACAATGCAACTAAAAATTTCGCATACGAGCGCGACAATTTCTTGTGTGAGTTTTTAAATACCATCATGTTTGGACGGTAAATCCATAGTTAGTTATCACTAAAATCATAATTTAAACCCAAGCTTGTGGTACACGTCTTTAAAAATAAAAGGGTGAAACTATTATTTTAGAAAAAAATATGTATTATGTATTTACCACCTAAATACGACTATCGAAAAAATATCGACGCTTATTTTTGCAAAATTTTTAGTTGCATTGTGTCTGAAGCCACTAAAACTACCACTCGGCTTCGTTTTCGGTAGCAGTCTTGATATAACCTGTATTTATTGCCGATTTTATAAACGTGCAAACAAGCCATCAACTCACTTGGCATGGTGGTGGCCATTGAGTTATTATGGTGGTAGCATACAGGTTTGTTATTATTACAATTATACATTTTATGTACTGCTAT
This sequence comes from Hyles euphorbiae, assembly GCA_023078785.2. Classification (NCBI taxonomy): domain Eukaryota; kingdom Metazoa; phylum Arthropoda; class Insecta; order Lepidoptera; family Sphingidae; genus Hyles; species Hyles euphorbiae. The sequence goes on from CM041049.1 coordinate 1,131,599, forward strand.
GAAATCAGTCAGGTTCGGCCATTATTCTATAATTACTCGTATTATAGGAATTAAAAATATTTATTTATTCATTGTTTTACTTCGTATATTTGAAAAGGTTTTGCAATACTTAATATTGGTTCCGACTGTAAGAAAAATAGTAGATTATCTAAAATTGAGAATACCAAAGGTCGGAATTTGGCACGATTAAAGAACGTCCGACTCTTACAATGTTTTTACAGGCTGGGATAATAGTAGGTAAAATAAGGTTAGTTTACATAACGGGAAACTGGAAATATGCCACATAGGTCATTCAAGTATATAATTACAGTTGTAAGCAAAGATTTCGCACGGATTAAGGTATTTCGCGAGTGCGCAGTGCGGTGAGTGCACGCAACGGTACTGGAACCTGTTGCTGAGGATGTTTGTCGGTAAACAAAGTTACTTGCTTAACAACAAACCGACCGGGAGTGTGGGCACCAAAACCTTTTAAAATAATATCGTCACCATTATTAGCTATCATTCACCACAGGGAAAATGTATCGAAAGGATTAGGGTCTTCTAACTAATGCGGATTGGTAGATTATTTTTTCTTCTTCAGTCACGGAAAGTCTACGGATTACGACTGACGACACAAGCTCCAAAGCATTTTCACAGTGAAGTATTGGAAACGGCTTGCATCCAACAACTATGAGGAACTTATCTTTGTGTGAACCACAGACATTTGTTTCGGGTATGGGTATTTATGAGACCGAAAAGTCTCTCGTAGTTCTTGATACCCACGACACAAGACTCGATTTTTGTGTGGGGTTAGACCTACATATATATGTGACTGTTCGGTGTATTTATTTTATTTATACCCGTCCACCTTGTGAAGAAATAAAACGTTTATAGAATTTGTGCTCGGCATAGTGATAGACTTGCTCCATATCCTGTCTAGGGATGACAAATGACAAAAAGCCAGGCGACATGTGGGTGGCTTTATTAGCATTTGCCTGCCGTCACGAGAATACAGGTGTAAGCATACCTTATTTTCTTTTAAATAAGAATTTGCTCAACTCAAAATTGCACAATAGTCAATAATGTTTACGTGCTGTTCTAATAATTATTCATTTCAATGTCACGCTCTTCTATGACCTTCATAGATATATTATTAAGCTATAAAAATAAATAATTGTTCATAATCATCCGTACATTTAAAACCACATAATGATCATTGACCTTTTGTTTCAATTATTTATGTTACGTAAAAATCGTGAATTCCCATTCTACAAACATACATAAGTTCACGCCTATTATAATATGTGTACATAGAGGCATCACTAGTGCAGGTCATAAACCATAATTCGTCAAGGATATATTTGGTAAAAGGAATTTTAGTCTTCGGCCTAGATTTCTTCAGCTATGGGAAGTCAATAGTTGAGCATAGGCCTCACTCAGTTGTATCAACAGCAACATGTTAAAGTTGATTTACATCCAGAGATTGTTCGTCGGATTTCCAAATGCCTTGAGCTTTTCCACCTTGAAGTTAGAAATCCGACATATCAATATGTAAATTTCACATGCCTTTGAAATTCTTGTAAAGAGTTTTATAAATTAAGTAAATTCGAAGTCAGATTGTGATTTGAACTGTACTTACTTACATTTAAAATTCTCTTGAAGATTTGGCACGTACACAGGTTTTCCTGCTATTTTCCTTTACTAGTATTATTAATACACGTGTAAGTAAGATCGAAGTTAGCTTATAACTTAGGCTCGCACCATCAACCTATCATCATGTATATAATATTTCAGTTCACAAGAGAAAGTAAAACACGTCAGGAGCGCAAGATTTGCACACAATGGCGGTTTTAGTAAAAACCAGTTTGTTCGTGGTCGCAATTAGAGGGAAGCGCGACGTGCCCTGAACACTTATATCATATTAAAAAATTAAAGGACTTTCGTAGGGCGAATACATTGTTTTATGTGGTTAAACCTTGACATATGTGGCGGGAACAATTGTTACTTTTATGGAGATTTCCCTTATAAAAATACTATTATTGGATTATATTGGACAAACCGTTCGTATGAAAACCTCTATTTTATGGTTGTGAAACCATTTTGTCCACACAATACTGCAACTGCTGTCAGCCAGGGCCCAGGATAAATAGTGACAGGCAAAGAAGAAAGAAGCTTGGCTATTTGTTAGGGGCACTAGGTTACTTTCCTTTAATCCACATTCAAATTGAAGCATTAAAACTTTTGGTCTCACAATTAAACAGTTGAAGCAATGAATAAACAGTTGTTGCTACAAGATTGAACCAGTATCATTTTATTTCACAGTGTTCCCGCCCATATAAATTTAGTAAGCTTGGATCCCAAAATGGTATCAATTGAATCTTGTCGCTTCGACGTTTCAATGTCAGTCCACATTGACAGTTTATAGAGCCCCTGTGACCCCGGGATGAAATGGCTCGTAACTTCATTTGTCTATATCTGCTCTAGACCTTGTCAATGTGGGGACAATTGGTCAATGGTCATAATTTTGCACACAGATCGTTTTGTTGGTGTCAGTTTTTGTAATCTGGTTCGATTGTGTCGTGATTATTGTTTTTCATCACTCAATGTTCTATTTCGATGTGTCTGTGCTATGCTTTTTATATTTTAAAACGATTTACTGTATTTAGATCTTCACGTAATAAAAGTTTGACACTAATAGACAATACACAGTCTTTAGAAGCTTTGGGGACATAAAAGTGTTTTAAACATAATTATGTGAAACATCTATAAAGCAATGAATGGCGAGACGGATATGCCGTTAGCCTGATGGTAAGCGATACGGCCGCTCATGAACAGTAGCAAAACCAATGTTCCCAGAGTTACACATTAGAAATCCTAAGCATAGGAATCCTGCCATTTTTCGCCAATAAACCGTGAGAACAAGAACATTGATGATAATATTAGCAAGGCGGATGGTATCGGTGCACGTGTAATAGAGGTATAGAATCTCGTCTAGAGACCTTGGGCTAACGGGACCCCGGCCACGCGCAGACGTGTCCGCCATACGGGGGACATGCTAATATAAGGCTATTTTTAACGAGGGCTAATGAATTTAAATAGTAATGTGACTACTTGGTGATAGCTTCAGTGATAGTGAGTGTCACAATAACGGCGCGGCGCCCTAAACTGTCTGCGTAGACAGAAAATATAACTGTCTGTAAGAAATTGCCTAGGGCGATAAGAATGCCATCTGTTTTTTTATATGTAGTTGTAATACCTGTTAAGGTTTTTTTCTTGGAGGATCGAAAATCGCGTAAATATAAGAAACATTTTTTCCTTTCTATGTGTAGTAAGTACGAAGAGAAATATTGGAGATGAAGAAATTTCTTTTTCATGAGGTTCTGTATAATATTTCAATGAACACGCAAGCGTCGTAGTTAAATGCCTATCTAAATGAAGCCTCCTTTTTTTGTTAAAAACAAAGTAGTCAACCTTGGCGAGGAGGGTTCATAATCGTCACCATGACCTAAAACATCATAAAACATATTTATAATTTTACGACTAACACTGTGCCCGAGGCAATGGCTTGAGGTCTACCTTTTTGGATGTAAAATATATTAAAAAATATATAAGATCTCGTATAGCAGGAATGAGGTCCAGAGAGTTATTTGCAATTTAATTCTTGTAATTGCTGCGACGAGGAAAACCTAAATATTATTTTACAAACAAGATGCGATTAAAAAGTCTTATTGCTAATTATAAAATTTTCCTTCATGTTATTTTTTGTAGGTATTCTGTTACTTTAAGTATCCGCCAAGAAGCTTATACCCAAATGGAGATTGCATTCCGTATATAAAAGGGAAGCACAAAAATTTGACCTTAAATGACGTCGCTGTTATCTTCTATCCTTTTCTATCGAGTGACAATGAATGAACATAATGTCATTTTCATTCATTGTCACTCTAAAGAAAAGGATAGAAGATAACAGCGACGTCATTCAAGGTCAAATTTTTGTGCTTCAGTGTTTTATACGGAATGCAATCTCCATTTGGGTATAAGCTTCTTGGTATCCGCAGATAAAACTACAGAAGCTAAAGCAAAGTTCCTATAATTTTTCTAGGGGCTTTCTATCTAGACTCGACTATATACGAAAGATTAAATATTATTCTCATCCCTAGCACAGACGTCACTAACTCCCGCTGAATTAATCGACTATGTATAAATGCGTAACATCATTCTAATTATGCCTGACATTAACAATAAATAAACATTTTTTTTCACTCTCATCTGTTTTTTACAACGCATGATCTATGAAAATAAATCTTATGCCTACAAGCGTTTTAAAAAATTGCATTAACAGGTTGAGATGTAATGTTGCCAGCCTATCGTGTTTAATTTCACCTTTTTTACACGCCAACATTATTTAAATCGATCGCTTGACGCACGTATTGTAGTCTTGGCTATTTAAAGTTAATTTTATACATTAATGTTTTGATTAACACTACATACTGTTGTAAAGCAATACTTGTTATGCTTTGATCTATTTATTGTTGATATAAATACGTGGTTGTTGATCATCCGCAAAGTTCTTTAGGAATTAGCTAAAATTGCGATCATATTTCTACAGTCGTTATGTTTTTCGTTTTTCTACAAGCTTTATGAAAATGGCGATAACAGGTTTTTACTCAGTGTTGCCAACTTAACACTCTTAATTCTTACCATGTCTTTAAGAGGCAATATTGTGTAAGTCGATCGATTGAATAATGAAGGATAATTCAGGCTATTTGAAGCAATTTACGTACATTAGTATTTTAATAAGCACTAAGCGCTGTTGTAAAACACGTATTCTAATTAAGTTTATTTTATGCTGATAAAGATGTATGGATGATAATTACCAAAGTGTCTATTAGCTGATGGTACTGAAATTGCAACCATATTTTGCCGCCATCTTGTATAATGGACATGAATAATATCAAAACATCTTGATATCTTAAAATATCACTGACCACATTTGGGTGGTCTTGAGATACCCATTGACACATTAATTCTAGCTTGTCTGTCAAATAGTATATATTCATTCACAGCCTAAGTGGCAGAAAGTGCTTTGGACACGGTCTAAGGCAAATATGTTAGGCAAATACTAAGTGCGGTTAGAGTTAAAAGCGTTTCATACACTTCGTCAAATTTACAGAGGTATTAGATACTCATTCGACTACCAGTGAAAGCACATGATATATACACACCTCAGCCAGTTCCTAATTGATTTTGATTTATAAATGACCAATGAGAGACATCGCAATTACTCAGAGTAAGTGTTAGTGTTGTCTTTAGTCAAGACGTAAAATGGATGGTAACTCCATACCGGCCAAGTAGCGAAGTATTCGTTCTAAGATGCGAACTTACTAGGTGGAATAGGCGCAGTAGATGCACAAGCCCCTGATATTTGAGGTACAGAGTTACCTCTTAGTAATCAGTAAAGGAATAAGAAGGGTGTCAGTGAATAAAAAACAGTTTTATTAATTCTTACGTTTATTTTTTCTGAATATTTGTTGGTGTTAAGTGTGTGTCACGCTCATACTCAAGGGAAATTATGAAATTAAAGTCAGCAGCTTTTATTATTATTATGTTTTATTAATTGATGTTTTTGATGTCCAAGCAATCATTGTCCTTACATCTAACTTATAACCATTCAGCGCCCACCTAGGCACATCCTGCCTAGACGGAGCCCGAATGGTACTAAAACACGTACGTGATATTCTCGTGAAAGACTGAAAATTAAGGTTTTACTATTTAGTTAACGCAAGGAACTGAAGATAACGACGTCGAGGCCGAGCTCCGGGGAGATCGGCGCCGAGGTGGGGTCCGGAGGCCGCAGAACTGTAGGTGGTGGGCGGCGCGGGCGACATCACGCCTGCAGCAGCCGCGATCCCTCCGCCTCGCTCGCCACCGCGTGCCGTCCTCGAACGGGGCCCTTTCTCCGGTCTTCGGAAAAAAATATTCGTCCCATTGTCCCTCCTGTGCAGCTTTAGTCGTCAAATTATTATTCTAGGTGTTGTGTTCCAACCAAGAAGCCAAGCCTCCGGATCGGCCCCCATACTGGCGGCCGGTCCGTCGACAAAGCCCCTTGGTTGGCCTGGTCAGCTTTTGACGTCTACACTCCTCGCTTCCATGGCGGCGAATGCAGGCTGCAGCTCCCGGCCCGGTATTTATACCCAAGATCCGATCGATATCTGCAGAAAGTTCTAGACGCTTTGAGCCCTAACTAGGCGTCCACCAATCAGGAGCTCGTCAGCATGGAAATTTCCGTGAACTGAGAAAAAAGGCCGACCAATGGGAGCTCAGGCCGAATATAGTGAGATAGGCTATCTAGGAGCGAGTGGGAAGTCATTATACTTTAGTGTTGCTAGGGGTACTGATTACCAGACATTTATTAAATTATTATTCTGATACAATAAATAATAATTTTGAAAATATATCATTTTTCGAATGTATATAAATATCAGAAGTCTTTTAAGACTAATAATACTTGAATATATATAAAAATCTAATATATTTATGCCTTAGTGTTGCCAATTACGATCACTGATTCTAACATCTTTATTTTAATATTATTTATTAAATCTGACAACAGGTCTCTGTGGAAATCATTGGGGGAGGCCTATGTTCAGCAGTGGACTTCCTTTGGCTGTTGGATGATGGATGGATGATATTAAATCTGAAAATCTGTAAAGATGTTCTAGATGATTTACGGAATTTGTGAATCTATTGTGCTGGGAAAGTTTAATAAGTTTTGGTTAAGGCTCTCCTAGCTTAGTTGTTAACAGTACAATGACTGTACGTGTATAGCGCCATACGAATGATCCTGAATTCGAATGCAAACAAAAAATATGTTTCTTGATAATCTAATCGCTATTTTATAGAATGTGTTATAATGCAACTAATTTCTTTCCTTCCTAAAATGTTGCGGCTTCAATTCCGGGAATATACATTATACCGTTATAAATAATTTGATTGTTAAAATATCCTATACACCCGAATACTCCTGATTTGGTTAATGTTTTTCCCAATTCTATAAAATAGTCAAGTTTAAATACTATTAGAGAATAGATGGCTTCCGTGGAGCAGTTGGTTAGACGCCGGTTGTGAAACGAGAGGCCGCGGGTTTGATACCCGCACCGTAACAAATATTTGTGTGATCCACAAGTATGTTTCAGCTCTGCGTGTTAGACCGTAAAGTCTCTCGTAGTTTCTCATACCTGCGACACAAGATTAAATCTTAGTGAGGGATCAGGACTATGAATCTGACTACTATTATGTACCTATTTATTTATTTATAACTATTATCGATAAAATATTTTGTCTTAGAATCAAACCAGACACCCTCCTATTTACCGGCATAGACTTCAACAATATAATATTTATTTAATAAGTCGAAGATAAAATTTCCACTGCGTGCAGGTGCTAGGGCGTTGCTAGGTATCCCAGTATCGATCTGGGGTGTGGCTCGCCAGTGGAAATGTACTAAAGGGCAAAGGTAATACGTGATAGCTATCTGTTTATTTGTGAAAAAAATTCAATTGGCTAGGAAATTCAGATGTCGCTTTTGGGGTACGGCAGTCTAGTTGTGAATGGAGCAGTCTATTTCTCCCGTGAAACAACACTGCTTAAATGCACTGTTGTGTTTCGGATTGAAGGACATTGTAGCCAGAGCAACTACTGGACATATTGAGACTTAACATTTTATGTCTCAGGATGGCGAGCGCAGTGGAATGTTGCTACTGTTTATGAGCGGTCGTATCGCTTACCATCAGGCGAACGGCATGCTCGTCTCGCCAATCACTGCAATAAAAAAAAAATGGAGCGAATTTACTGAGGTATGGCAGGTTCGAATCTAATTATTTTTTTTTGTATTGGATCTACAATAGATTATGCATCCAGCAGAGATTTTTGTTAATCGCAGGCCGACATAATGTCGATTTGATAGTGTAGAGTTATATTCAGGTAATCTCGAAATATCAGAGCTTACGAGAATCACTGGTTGCCGTGTTTTTTTTTAATTGTAATATTTGGCGAAGCGACCTTGCGGTTCTGCGTGATGGTAAGCGATAGGACTGCTCATGAACAGTAGCAAAACCAAACAACACCTTCAATTACAAAGCAATGCTTGGCATTTAACACACCTACTCTCATTGACAGAGTTCGCTTGTCGGGTGTTATTTACGTCTTACTCCATTAAGCTGGCTTAGCGCTGGTTAAAAGATTCAACTTACTTTTGTAATTATTGTGAACATTGTTTAATTATTTAAGTTACTTTACGAAGTTTTTCGTGTGATTTAAAACCAGATATAGGCCCTTCAGTATATTTGGAGTTTCAAAAAGATGACCGTGAAAATCACGCTAAAATAAATATGACATTAACTTCATTTAATAGATTTCGTCTAAGCGGTGATTAAAAATGTAATCTTCATTAAAATTAAAGTTTCTTATTAAAGTTTCTGTCATAATACAAGCAATCATTTTCAAATTTGTTGCGAGCGAAGTTTAATTTCAATGACGCTCCACGAAAGATGCACTGGAGCGAGCGCACCACTTACGATGGACCTCTTTACGCGCTTTCCCTCCTGTCTATATATTTATAGCAATGCTCCGAATATAGAGGCTACAGGTGTGCGGTTTGAGCTCGAACCTCTGACCTCTGATTTGCTTGATTTGTGAGTTTGGCCCGCTGCCAACATGACCACTGCTCGTAAAATTAATTATCTAGTATTATCAATTAACTATTTGTGCCAACATGCAAGCATTTCTTAATGTTTTTTTATAAATGCATCTTCTAAAAGTCGCTCGCATTGTGTCTTAAGAGCTTCTTGTGTCGTCGGTGTCAAAATAATGTGAGACTTTTTGGTCTTATAACATCTTATAACAAGCTGTCTTACCAATAAATTATAACCTAGATATTTCCAACCTGCAATAGGCCAGCGTGGTGGACTATATTTTTTTTTTTTTTTTTTTTTTTTCTCGCGGGGAAAATCCCTTTACGGACCATCCCACCCCCGAAGGGGCGAGGGTGTGTCGGACTCACCGGCGCCTTCCGAGCCCAGCGAGATGTTGTGCCGCCCGTGGATGTGTACGGGCGGCCGCTGGGTCGGGTCCCTACCACAATACGCGCCGAAATACCGACTAAAAACCCCGCGTCGGCCACCATCGGTGCACTTGAGAGACGGCCCCGGGATACCGATGAACGGACGCGCCAAGACCGCCTCTTTGTGCACCGCCGCTTAGCGACGCGGCATGAGACGCTTGTAGCGTCACGTCTCGGGGGCCGCCAAGGTAGGGACGGCGGCCCCGCGTGGCCTCTGCGGCGCCGGGTTAGTTGTTGTCCCGGCGCCTCCTACGTCTCCTGTGGCGACGAGCGGGATCGGGCTGCTCCCGATCCCGCTCAGCGCTCTCCTTCTGCGACATGACACGTTCGCAGAAGGAGAGCATGGCTCGCCACGAACTCCGGCTGCCGACCATGGCGGCGACCACGGCCGGCAGCGAAAGGTCTCTTCCGACGACCGCGATGAGAGCGCTGCGCTCCTCGTCCCAGGCTGGGCACTCCTCTAGCGTGTGCTGGGCCGTGTCCTCACGGCAGTTGCCACAATGGTGGCACACGGCGGACTCCTCCGCTCCGGCTATGCGACACAGGTACGCACCGAAGCAGCCGTGCCCGGTGAGCACCTGCGTCAGCCGGTATGTCGGCGCGCCGTGGCGCCTGTCCAGCCACTGCTCGAGGACAGGTCGCACTGCCGCGACGGTCCTCGTACCAGCACTAGGGTTCTCCAGCCTGGAACGCCACTCCTCCACAGCGGACCTGCGGAGGGAGGCCAACAAGGCCTCGACCTCTCGGGGGACCAACCTCTGCCCACGCCCGGACGCCTCCTCTCGCCGGAAGAAAGCCGACGAGAGGGTCCTCGCGTCCAGCACCCAGGGCAGAGTTCCCGCCAATACGCAGGCCGCCTCGTGCGAGACCGTGCGGTAGCCCCTGATTATTCGCTGCGCCACCATGCGCTGCGGACGATGCAGCAGGCGGACGCAACGATCGCCCAGGGACCCGGCCCAAACGGGACACCCGTAGAGGGCCATGGACCGCACGACTCCAGCATAAAGGTTTCGGCAAGGGATGCCAGGACCATCAGTGTTGGGCAACAGGCGCCCCAGTGCGCCCGCCGCCCTCACCAGCTTCGGCGACAACTCCTCAAAGTGCGCGCGGAAATCCCATCGACTGTCGAGGACGAGACCGAGGTATTTCATCCTCGAGCCGACGGGAATCCGCACGCTCTCCACCGTGATGTGGGCCCCTGGCGGTGGCCCACGCCGAGGTCCGTGGAAACACACGGCCTCGGTCTTGTTGAGGGCCACCGTGAGGCCCAGTCGCCGAATCCTGCCCACCACCAGTCCAGTACCGAACGAGGCGAGCAGGGCGGACCTCTGGAACGGTGGACTATATAGCCTAACTACTCTCAATCGTACCCTTGATAGTAGAGGATGCCCGTGCCCTGCAGTGGAACGTATATGGGCTGATACAATACAGTACAATAGGTATTGCATAGCAACCCCAAACTAAGATTGCAATAATACTGTTGCGTCTTAGGGTACTTCGAAAGACTTTTCTGGTAACAACCCGGCCGAGACATCATTTACGTTAGACAAAAGCCTCTGTACAGGGATCAAACCCATAGCCTACCGTTACACAGTCGGCTTCTAAACCAACTCCTCTATACAGCCTTCATCTTGTCTAATAAATAAATAATTCTTATTTCTATATTATTGGCTGACAAATAGAACCACGCTCCAACATGCATATATAAATATCATATCCAATACACCGGTTATTGAGTTTGCATACTGTACATCAAAGCCCAGGTTGCACCGGGAGGCCGGGGGTCTGTCTGGCTGTATCGATCCAATTAGCCAGGTGGAGGGGAGGCCGGGCGCAGATGAAAACTAATTATCTAGGATTTGATTTCCGCACCGCTGCGTGTTGCATTTTGATATGTATGGAATTGCGATGCATATTATTTGTAAAGGATTGCTTTGGTTTTCCTGTGTTGTTAATGTTTGATAGCAAGATATCGAAGTGATTAGGAGCTATGTCCTTGGATTTCTTTTTCTCTATCTCTTCAGCTGCAAGAAATCTAATGCTGAACATAGCCCTTCGCATCTCTACTCTTTGGCTTCTAGGCAAAATAAAATGTTGTTACCGGTTTATTATACGTGTTACGTTTATCGAAGTGTAAAGAGATTTCCTTTGAAAGGCACTATAAAATAAGAGATTTCGATCCTGTGACCTAGAGTCTAGTGTCAACACGGGGATTAAACCTGTCAAGAATCAACATTAAGGTCTACCTAACTCGATAACTAAATGAATTTCTTATTATGTTTAAAAAATATCTTTGAATTTTGATATTACATGTAATTTAGGAATTTTGCAGTAGGTATTTTGATTTCATCATAGCTATCATTTAGTTCGATATTTTGATTCCACTACTGTATAGAAGAATAATATTTGGTCTCTTCACAACACCAGGTGTATTTAACAGATATTTGCAGTCAAGTGAGTTTATTCGTTCACTACTTTGCTAAAAAACCGGTTACGTATTTGCAATTACCTAACACTAATATTTATGTTAGAACAGCCTAAGAAATCTATTAGGTCCTAGACAAAATCCAGACTGCTAGTATGTAAATTACTTTTTAAAAAGTTTCGGAATTTATTGATTGTTATTGCAGCCTGGCTTTGCCTGGGTGGAATATTTATTTTAAAATTATTATTTTAATCTTTGTTTTTCTTTAGAGACGATCTCAAATTGTTACAGAACATGTTCAGGTGATAGCGGAGGCCTTTAGTCGCGCTTCATGAAATTTAAAATCATTAAAAATTCAGTTTAACTCTGGATTTAATTTATGATTTTCTATTTACAGAAAAGACGATTCACAATTTTTACGTTCAAACGTCTCAAATGATGTTCTAAGAATAAAATTTCTTGTTTTGCATGACAGGTAGGTGTCCATCAGAACATAATTATCATCATCGTCCTATGGTTGTCCATGGCTGCACATATTTATTGTTATTTTGTTGATACAGCGTTGCAAAAAAAATCCTGGTAAAACTATGTACGTGCTTATTTCACTACAACCTAAGAAAATAAGTAATGTATGTACAAACGAACAGACATGCATGTCAGTATGCAGAAAAAGCGAGGGATTTGTTAAACCACAATTAATCATTACGTAAATACTTCAGTCTGTTTAAAAAGATTAGTTTGTTTGGGTACGTGCGAAGTTTATTGTGTTGAATTTAGCTTTATTAAAATACTTTAGAATCTTGGTATTTTTAATCCAATGCTGAATGCCTCGGATTACATTCACCTTTGAATTTTTTAACTCAATTTAAATGTACTTGTGGTACGTCTCTCATATGTGAGAGGCCGCCTGGGTAGGTATCACCGCAATGTCTAATTCGCCCGCCAAACAGCAGTGTAAATTAACTGTTGTGTTCCGGTTTGAAGGACATTGTAACCTTAGTACTCGAAACTACTGGGCATATTTAGACTCAACATCTTATGTCTCAGGATTGCTTTGTAATTTTGTTTTTTGGTTATACTTCTGTCCATGAGCGGTTATATCGCTTAACATTAGGCGAATGGCGTCCTCGTCTCGCCAATAAACAAAATAAAATTCAAATGATACTGATAAGGCAATATTTTGATTTATAACATTTATCGAGAACTGATAAATGCTTAAGCCATTGTTGATAATATTAATGTCTCTACCGGAAGTTGTAATCTGCGTTTGTAATGCCGTCATTATTTTAATTAACTATCCAAATAAATAAATAGCAAAATTTTAATTCAAAACTGAAGATTTTTAACAGTCTTTTACTAAATTCTTACTTAAATAACTGATAGAATTGTCAAAAATTATTTATTCTTGTCAAATAAACTTCTATGCCAAATTTTATTACGCTGGTTTCAGGGCTACAGATTTGAACCCGAAACTTATATTGTCCGATCCGGTTTCCGCGTGACTATGACTATCTATAGGAATATTTTTGAAGCGAATAGTAATTATCTCGTTTCTATAGAATATCTAATTTATATCATAATAAGATAATATGACATTTCTTAGATAAGGCCTCCATTTGTAAAGAATAATTGAAGCCTATCAATTTGATTTGTTTACCATCGTCACCGCCGGTTTTAGCTTACTGCGTCGTGGAGATTGTCAGGTTTACAACCAATACATTCTTATATATCATAAATAATAAATGAACACACCCAACAGCCACATACATAGTCCAGATCACACATTGAGATCGGGTCTTGTGTCGCGAGTATCAGGTTTACTGGTAGTAGGTCTCTCATATGTGAGAGGCTGCCTGGGTGGGTACCACCGCAATGTCTATTTCTCCCGTCAAACAACAGTTTAAATGCACTGTTGTGTTTCGGATTGAAGGACATTGTAGCCAGAGTAACTACTGGACATATTGAGACTTAACATCTTATGTCTCAAGATGGCGAGCGCAGTGGAGTATCAAGCATTGCTTTGGGGCAAGGTGTTGTTTGGCTTGGCAATAAAAAATAATAATAAAAAACTACGAGTGATTTTTAGCTCTTGCACACATCCAGATCCTAAACAAATACCTGTGGATCACACATATGTTTGTTTCGGTGCCGGGATCGAACTCGCGACTTTTAGTTTCACAGCCGGCGTCCAGCCAACTGTGCCACGGAGGTTGCCATATAAGATGTTAATTATATTTTGTAAAATTATTGTTCTTGATTTGGTCATGCAATTTTTTTTGTTTACTTTCCTCCTACAATCATTATACTATATACAGCATACATATCAACAATTAATCCGTATCTGTATCATGAAGCCAATCATATCACAGACGCCCTTGTGACCGGAGTACAGAGATCGACATCTGCCGCTCTCAAAGCAATTACATCAATGGCCGCTATTGAAACGACCCGCAGTAGCCTAATACACGTCTCCAATGATTTATTAGTTAACTGTAGTGGCAAGGACGGAGTGTGGAGTTGTCATGTGGGTTGTGGCCCACGGTGTTGCGTTTAGGAGGACTCACGTGTTTTTTTAAAAATATAATTTAATTGCTGTCACTATTGCAACGTCTGTTAGGATTCATAAGGATCATCACTGAGCACTAAAGCTCTTAGGGAGACTAAATTGTCACATAAGCATCAGTTTTATTGAAAACATGTAGCCAAATCACCAAAGACATTATAGTTTTAAGCCGTAGTCAACTAATAAATCACACAATTTATTATAGGAGAGTTTTGTTATCCACCTGAAGATGGAAAACTCAACGTAATGACTACTACATAATACTCAAAATTACTTAATATAAAGCACGTGTGTCGGTTCAGCCATTCTATCTTAAGTTTCACGCAGACAGGCATAATTATGTATATCGGTTCCCGAGAGACTTCTACATTTAATTAGCAAATATTCTTTTTATGCTGCATTTTACCACCGGGTTTATTGTGGTCATTTAACCGCTATATTATACACTTTATAAAACTGTAGAGGTCTTCTTAGGTCTCCCCAAATATTGCCCACATCTGAAGGTCTTGCTCCGCCACTGGTCTGGAGGTCTTTGACTCGCGAAATGACATTGGAAAAGATTGATTGGGTTGAATTAAAGCGGGTTTGAACCTGCACTGTGCGTTGTTTAGTTGGTAATGTATGTTATTATTTCGAAAACAATTCCGGATTCAACATTTTTTGTCAAGACTTTTTCTACCTGATTTGATAGTCTAAGTAGTGTGAGCAATTCGTTTTTGTTTGATGCGGAAATATTTCATTTTTATTTTGTTTGACTAAATTCTTGGTTGGTGAGTGTGATTGTTGGATTCTTACAAGTTGGTAATAGTATGTTTGTCTCTACTATCCTAATAATCTTTTGTGCTTCAGAAAATGTCATCCTTCAAATGTTTCCCACTGTGGTGTAGAATGATATAACAAATGTGTAAAAACAAAATGGCAAACAATTGTAACATTTAGAAACTCTTCCATTCTTTACCAAATAAATATACTCGTACATTAGTACGACCGCTCTTGGATACAAATTCCATAAATTGCATTAAATCTCTTCAATTTTAACTTTTCAACAACTTCCTACTCAGCTCTATTTGTGTATCGTAGAACTCTGTTCTTAATTTAAAATTAATGTTATTCTTATGAATATACATGCCAGCACTATGGGTATTCTTAAAGGAAGTATAATATTGATATTGTCATAGTTTTTAAGTCTGCTTTCCACCACACGCCCTACAGTCTATTACACGTGGCACATTACGCTCATTTACTCGAATTATTACATACTTTATTATAAGTTATATTATAAGTGGAGATTATTGGATTTATTCGTTTGATATTTTTTTACACTACCTCTGAATCTTTACCATTTGATATAAAAATGTGCATGTCCAACAATTTTCATCTCCGTATAAAATCTATTTGATACGAATCTCTTTGTCCGTGTCCAGGTACATCGGTAACCTAGGCAATGTCCGTTGCTACGCACTCCCGTGGTACTCCCCGGATGGAGGGAGCATGCGCCAGTGCATCGATTGCAACTGCAGCCATCGCCCTGTAATGTACTTTGTGATCTGTACAATATTGGATGCTTCGGACAAAGGATTCTAGAACATTCTCAAAATTGTATGTTTTTTTTGTCGTATGACAGCATAGAGTGGGTTGGAATTGAAAAGAGAAAAAATACAAACAGTTAAAAATCATACTCATGTTTTTTGACCCTAAATTTAGGTATATAGCTTATGGACGACGTAAAGTTGGAGACATTTTTTATTTTATTACTTAGAATTGGAGCAAATATTTTTGTATGACACCGACGATCATATCGGTGCGGATTTGAACTCGCAGCCTCGCATCTCACAGTCAAGCCAATGTTTCAGCTAATTATCGCTACACAAACTGCCAAATGTCTTGGTGGAAACTTGGTACATACTTCCTATGAATAAATTGCTATTAGTATCAAATATTAACTTTAATACATACGCAGATTAAAGTTAAAATCATTGATTATATATTTTTTCAACAAACATTGTGTACTCCCACGTGTTTTATCTACGGTATGCTCTATGTGGTATATTTATGTAATTTTTATAGCATCCGCAAAATTCCGAAGCATGTTCAGTAATTCAAATTGTTTATGTTACTTACCACCTGACCTACTACGTGAGATACTATTTTTGCACGTGTTACCGGATTATTTCAAGGGCTTTGCTGTTATTCGACATATATTTTATGAATAGCAGGTTATATCGATGCTAGAAATAAAATTTATGTATTTAAAAAGCAAATATACCCGCCCAATGGCACATACATGCAGTACATCTTGAATCATAAATGTATAAAAATGTACGATACATTTTAGACTGGAAATCAATATTTGTACATATGTATATACTTAATTATTTCGCCTCTATAGGATACGGTTAGGTTTTCCACTTCTGGCATATTACTTTCTCTACATCCAGTTACAAGTTCCAGGCAATTTTATTATGAATTCACTCTTATTTAGGGTGCCGATGTGTTTGTCGATCACACATACTTTTAAATCGAATCTGCGGCTTCTCATTTTACAACCAGCATCTTAACCAACTACCCCACGATATACTTAAAATAAATATCTTTAAGTTTTTATGTTAAGACAACATTACGTTTCCACTAAACTAAGTGCGTGTCATATGGCAATTCATTTTTTGGCTTTATAAAGCGCATTACACACCAAAGACGCCAGCCCGGCGACCTATAGGGAAAGAATCAAGCCGCCGACATGTTGCCAGCTAAGTTACTCGATTTTAAATGAGAGAAGCTGCCGACTAGCCGACTAAACGTTGTCGACATAGGTCGGTGGCTTCGGTGTGTAGTCCGCTCAGTAATTTTCTTCAAAGGCTTTATAATAATTGTAACCTCCTTTCAGATGCAAACGATCCTGCATCACAACGGCAGCGGCGAGCTGGCCTACACCAACCGGCTGAAGACTAGGGAGGTGCACCGAGCCATCACCCTGCATCCTGTCAAGGACCATCGGCAGATGTACAGGATACACACGTATTTTAAGGTATTGTGCAAGTTTAGTGATTGAGGTATTTGACGGTGTGGTGATAATGACATTGGAGATGGCATTTAGATATTGTTTATATGAATGAAAAAGAGAAACACTACAGTTTATTGCCCGTTCGTCTCTAGTAAAAACCGCTTTTCGAACCGGGTGGTAGATCAAAAAATGACTGAATCTAAACGATGTTGAACATTTTAATGGAGTCAATAAATTATTTGCATTTCATTTTCAACTAAAGATTACAGATTTTCGATTCGTTTTCTGGTGTAGGGATATCAGTTGGGACGCCCTGGATTTTATTCGTAGGGGTGTAAATTACTATGAACTGTGGGTTTACGATTTACAATTAGTATGATTTTTCGGGAACTGAGTAATTTCCGATAAGGCAGCAATTAGTCGCAAATTAGTCTTATGAATAATTTTCAGACAAGCAGATTTCCAAGTTTACCTAAATAACATTAGTGATAATTAATCAAATACACGCGCAATAAAAGAGTCCGTTAGCTTTCACTCATCAATAAATATTGAATGTCGTGGAAAATGATACGCATGTCTTTACCCCATAGCAGAACACGATCTCCCATGACCGGTTATCGCTGGAATCTTTCTAGTTCAAAGTCAAGACAGTTCATTTATGCTTGGAAGGCTGCCAAACCCTGCACCGGTGTGGGTGATACGCGTAAACAGTGGGTGTTTAGTGGCCAATCACTTACATCACCTAGAACTATGTGCTGAAAAAACACTAGCTTCCGTTCTTCGACGTTCATTTGCCGCAATAAACTTTTATGTGTTCATAAGGAATAATAGGTTTTTACGTTGCGTTTTTAATGATACATAATTTTTTTTAGTATTTAAATTTGTCTCTAAAAATAAAGTTCATTAGATAATAAAGTTGGGTATACTTTAAACAATATTAACTACTTCTTTGAATGTAATGGAAAACATCGTGATGAAACCAACATATTCTAGATATCTGTAAGCACTATAACATATCGAAGATAGTAAAGTAACATGTAAAGAAAACAACAAAGGATATTAATTATCGGTTTAAATAAATCTTTAGTCCTTATCTATTAATTACACTGAAAACTATAGGGATAATTAAAATGTATACATAATGTTCATTATTTTTTTGTGACAATTATGCCATATTAGTATTAGTTATTAGAAAACAGTGAGATTAATTTCTCTCTCCTTCGTTTAAACCCAACCCATGGTTGTCTGTAAGACATTGCTGTAGAGCGATAAGACTGCCATTTTTACATTTATTTTGTTATTTTTAATTATTGTTTCCGTCTCGTATTTTAGTTTCACATTACGTAAAATAAATATATACATAATAATCAATAAATTTTAAGAATACAGATACATAAATATACACCTAGAAACAAAACTTTCTCAAAGACTCGCCATTTGGATAAGTGATAATTAAAATACATGTCGGCGGTCTTGCCTTACAATAGCGAGTGTTAGGGCGGGATGGTGCCTCAAAATTACTTTTATTCAATCAAAACATTACCAAGAACTCATTTTATCCATTATGTGAGAAACGCCCCCATTATTTTTTATAATAAAGTCTGATTCATAAAGACATCTCCCCTGAAAGCGAGGAACGATCGATGACAGGCGTTTCCAATAGCAACGTTCCAGAAAGGGCTATTTATATCGGTTAATAATTTTACCAGGTTTCGAAGGGCTTAATAAATGTGTTTTTCATAGTAACAACAACAAATAAGAGCTTGGAAATTATATTTATCTCTGAGCAGGCACGGGTAACTTATACAAGTGTGCAGTTGAGTCTTAGTCTAAGTTAGCTTAATGTGACTTATACACTATTTTGAACTTTTGAAACTTTCGCGTTAAATCAAGGTCAGTGATGGTTACATTTTTTTATTGCCAAAGTCTGGTCATATCGTCAACATTGTCATAAAAATGCTCCTCATTATGTTATACGCTGCCATGTGCCCAACAAAAAGTCGCCGACATGGGCTTGCGGGTCGACGGCTTTGTTGTATATTGAGCTTTTTTCATTAGAATTAAGCAACAATTCTCATATTGTTGACAAACTCATATTGTTATATTAAATATTAGTAAATCTAATACAAATATTTTTGTTAGGTGCGGACTTAGATAAAGTTCTTATCGACGACAGGCTACGTACTAATTACGCAACTATTGATTTGTGTATAATACGTAATACTTTTGCGATAGTATGACATAAAAATCTACTTTTTTAGCATAGGTCTAGTTATGAACAAGAGTCATCTTCTAACATTGACATATGTATATGTTCAGGGTATATGGACATGGCGGAAAGCGCTTGAAGTGTTGTGACGTATTTGGTTCCCGCGCTCCAACTCGTCTCTACTGGAGCGTGACTGAAATTAGTCTTACCTCGCAATGATTATAAAAATGCTTACTTGTATTATGACTGTCTGTATGTCTATATCAGCCCATATATACGTCCCAGGGCACGAGCCTCCTCTACAATCGAGACGAGTTTGGTATGCAGATTTCCTCGCCATGTTTTCCGTCACCGTTATTGTTATGTTACACCGTTTTAATACGCTTATGTAGTCAACGAAGTTTTGGTGTCTGAATAAATAAATAATTAATAATAAATAGACGCAACGGTCACATACATAGGTCTGACCCCACACTGAGATCGAGTCTTGTGTCGTGAGTATTGGGAACCACGAAATACTTTTCGATCTCACAAACACTTAGGCCCGTATCATACAAATACAAGGCGAAAAGTGGGTGTCCTGGTAACATCTTTGCCTACCCCTTCTAAAAGCATTAGTTTATGTGTGTAAGTATTAGTTTCATTGAGAGTTTGATTAAAATAAATATATGGACGTACATATCGAAATGAAGCTATATTGTTATCCTAGCCAACGTTGATTACAGTTGGAGTCATTTGAAGTGTGTAAAAAACAAATCAATATATTTGTATTAGTAGATAAAAGATAAGTTAACAATTGTGGATAAAAAACTTGGCGATCGATTCACCGCTGCATAATTAGGAAGTGACTGAAGATGTATTGATAGGGAAGTAGGTTAATCATACAATGAGCTGATACAGTTAAGTTTGCCTAAAGAACAAATCTATGAAACTACATACAAATGTATGTTTAAGTAATTATCAATAGAATAATGAAATAATATAATCATAAGTCTGCTATTATGATGCCCAAGTTCCCTTTCTTTGTCCCATCGTTTTTCCTTCTCGTTCTCCACTTTATTTGATTGGCCGGCTGCATATTCATGATCCAAGGATTGATGTTCATGGGCTGCAGTGACCACTTTCCATCAGGTCACTTGTTTGCTCAATTGCCAAATGTATACAAATAAAAAAAAAGGTTCAATCCACCACCACCATAATTTCAGACGAAAAATATTTTTTGCTTTTATTCCCTCTTGATTATTTCATCATAGTGTTATTATATAATATGGTATTTTGCTTAATACGTTCATAGAATAATATGAGTTTGGTAACACGGACGGCGGTAAAAATAAATAAAAACATGAAAGAAAAAGCAATAAAAAAAGCGCATTTCTTATCTCTTCCGACAATGTTATGGGCGGTAATATTTTATCATCAAAGAGTTTATTTTACTGACAATTATGTTCAAACAAATTGATGTAACTAAAACTAAATATTTGACTATGCTATTTATAAAAGTACCCTACCAGTTGGCGAGTATTTGAACAGACATCGCGTAAATCCTTTAACGACGCGTAGGTGCCAACTGGGCCCTTTGATCGCAGCATCTATTTACACTACAAACAATATTATACCAATACTAGTCATAATATAAGCAAACTTTCTCGAAACTATGCTGGAAAAATATTTTTCTGTAACAGCCCATAGTTTATGGTAGTGAAAATAGGTGAAATATTAACAACATGTTTTACAAACTGCAGAAGATGGTGAAATTATGGCATAGACTGCAAGAAACTTATTTTTAAACTAAAGTATTCTGAATTCGATAACATTGCTGCAAGCAGTTCTCTTGAACCGAATTAATTTCAGCCTGTATTAAATGGTCTGCATCCAAAATATTATCGTCGCCAATCTTTCTAACAACAGAAAATACATTGCTCACAGCAAGTCAAAAATATAATGTATCGGCCCATATAGGTCCCACTGCAGGGCACGGGCCTACTTTACTATCGAGAGTACGACTGAGAGTGGTTAGGGCATATAGTCCACCACGCTGGCCTAGTGCGGGTTGGCGGACTTACATACGATAGTTTTTTTTATATATCGCTATGGTATGCAGGTTTCCTCACTATGTTTTCCTTCACCGTTTTAGTGCGTGGTGATTGAAAAATAAACTACTATGCATTAAATAGAAACAAGTAGATTGTCTTTACGTCACTGGATGCAGGCCATTTCCAACAGGTCTATGTGGCGATCTATGGTGGAGCCCTTTGATCAACAGTGGACTTCCCGTGGCTGAAGACGGAGAGAGAAAGAGATTATCTTTAATACTAATTGCAAAATTTCTTCAATACTCATGTTTAAAATTCTAATTATCAACAGCTATTATCTTCATCATCAACTATTTAAAGACATTTTCGATTATAAATAATTTTGGTCAGGACTTCTATGTCCGGAAACTTGAATAAAACAATGGTGGAATTGTTTTGTTTTATTTTCAACGATGAAGCTGATAACTTTTCCCTTCCTGCGCCTTCTTTGATCACAAAACGCCTTTTGTTGGGGTCATTGCACTTTTAGTCTACCAAGGAAAATATAATTATTGAATCAGGTTAATTTTAGTGCTGGGCTATATCCTTCATCTACCCTTTATCTTTATCTATTCTTTATATTTGCATTTTTATTTCATCGGTATTTTTACTAACCTACTTAGTTATCCATCGGCACCTAGGATTTAACTATGTACATATGAGTTGCATATAGATTGATTTAAACTTTAAACACTATATTGTTTAATTATTTCTAAAAGGAGGGCGTGGTGGCCTGTTTGTATGAATTTTTATGGGACATAAAGTCCGCAAACCTGCACTAGAGCAGGGTGGGGGACTATATAGCCTAACCACTATCAATCATAAACTTCATTTGTATAGAAGGGCCGCGTCCTTCAGTGGGACGTATATGGGCTGATACAATACAAAAAATATTACTAACCTTGACCTACCTTGACTCCCGCACAAAGATAGCTTGTAACAGCAGATAGAGCACAGCGCAATTACTGCGTATAAAAAAGGAAGTGTGTTCAGATAATGCGAGTGCAATGCTCGCATTAACGTCTGTTTGTGTTGCTTATCTACACTGCTACTAGGGCTCTTTAGATTTGTTAACTCGTACTTGATCGTTTAATTGTTGGCCATTAAATTAGTCTGCATATCCAGACTGATTTTCAGGTCTTTTTAATTAGAGTCCCATAGTAACGGGGTTTGTTAGTTCATTTATAGACATTAACTTTTTACTTAGTACGCTATTAGGACTTCTTTTTTTATTGCTATGAATGGCAACACGAGCATGCCAGTCGCCTGGTGGTAATCAATACGACCGCTCCTGGACAGAATCAATACTTGGCTCTTTTTATTCTACTTCGCTCACTATCCTGAGACGTAGATGTTAAGTCTCAATATGTCCAATAGTTACTCTGGCTACTATATCCCTCAGTCCGGAACACAACAGTGCATTTACACTTCTGTTTGGTGGGAGAAATAGACATTGCGACCATCGCAATGTCTATACCTAATCTACCCAGGTAACCTTTCACATATGAGTGACTTACGACCCATCATCAATATTTAGATTTTGAGACTATTTTTACCAGCACCAGTTCAACTGCTTTTGCTAGATTATCGCTTCATCTTATCATTATGGTCTTAGGAATATTGGATCCTTGAGAGACGTAAATTTTTTGCTTTATTTATGCTATCAATTGGACCAGCCTAGTTTCATTTCAACCTGTTTATTCCCCAAGCTACATCGATTACTCTTTTTCATTGCAAGGTCTTTTATTTTTTATTGAAACAATTACTAATTCTAGAGCACACGTATTTAAGACAATAACAATAACAGTAAACATATATGACTACTAATAAAACGAAATAAGTGTAATGAGCAGCCTTATCGCTCTAAAACATCGGTCATAGCCTCAACCCTGATCACAAATATAGCTTTACCCTTGGTATGTGGATCATTCGTATATTATGTAAGTTAAGTCTGCTTTTACATCATTATTTTATTTCAATCTTCATAACTTTGAAACTAAGTAGCTGGTTTATAACTAGTTTCTAGTATTATTCTAGATTTGAGACCACATTCTTCTAGCCTCTTCCTTCAAGACAGGGTTTATTTTTTGAATCGAATGTCATATATTTATTGCTGACTTGTGAAAATTCTATTTAAGTTGTATCTATGTTTAACAATTTAAAACCTACTCTTATTCTCTTATTATCAAACTTACATCCTCTTCTTATCCTATAAAAAACCATAATCGTTTTTAGAACCAGTATACGGGGCTTTAAAGGCGCAGTCTGCTCATTTTGCCAATCACGCACAATTTGCCATCACATGTGCATTTTATAGCGACTGTAAATGTCATGATTTTAATTCTAGAGAATCTTGGATAATTTTATCTTCAAAATTTATTGGTTACTGATGTCATTCTGTTGAGACACGGTTCGCAGCATCTGATAAGTAAATTGTATACAATGTTTCTTTGATGCGTCAATGTTAAATTGAATTTTATTGATTACATAGTAATATTCCAGTATATGATTATTCCTCTTGTCGAAGTTTCTTTTGCTGATTATGGAATCACCGATGTGGGTTTCTATGCTAGAAACAATTCTGGGTAAGATTATATTTTCAATCCTAAACGTTGACGTCAGTAAGCCGTAGTTGTCGCTTATTGTAAGTAAAATTATTCGAGAGCATGCATTTGATTGACCGTATATGATGATCAGAGGCAGGCAGAAGAATAAATCAATACAAATCTAACGGCTATGCGTTTCATTTTATTCAAAGGCTCTTTCAAAGATCGAATGACGTAGTACCTTTGAAAGTGATTTTTATTCGTATTTTAAAGTACAAATTAATTTCTTCGATAAGGATATTCAGGCTTACCAGTAGGGAATCAAATTAAAAAAAAATCCATAGAATAAAGATAAAACCCAACTACCGACCAAAAAATTGCCTACACCAAAAACGAGATAACTATTTGGATTTAAATTTGTAAATTGAAGTATTTTTTTTCAATTTCCAGAACCTTCACATCCAAGAGCTCAGGGAGAGGTCTCTGGACCTCCACAGGGACATTTCATCAGCTCTCCGTGAGTTGGGAGTGAATGAGTCCGACGTCGAAGACTACGTCCTGCCCGGAGACGTACCCCTGTTCCCTGCGAAGGTCGGAGAACCAGGGTATCTTGGTGATAACAGGATATTAGGTATGTTCTGCATCAATATGTAATTCTGATATCTATGAGGCAACCACGATTTTGTGAATGCAATCTTCATGGCGCAGTTGGTTAGACGCCGGCTGTGAAACGTGAGGCCGTGAGTTCTATCCCTGCACCGAAACAAATATTTGTGTGAACCACAGGTATTTGTTTTTAGTCTGGTTGTTTGTGAGACCTAAAAGTCTCTCGTAGTTCCCGATACCCACGACACAAGACTTGATCTTAGTGTGGAGGACTATGTATGTGACTGTTGGGTGTTATATATTTTTTATTTTTTTATTTTCATGAATTTTAGTTTCATTAGAAACAGCCTATGTAGTTTTCCAGAAGATTGTACTTTTTATTGTTACATTGATTTAAAAGAAAAAGTGTCAAACAATGTTTGTTCTTTGTATTTCAGGAGCACCCCTGGATATGAATCGATACAAACCGGACGATATCGATGATATAGTTATATTCGACTTCATCAGCAAGTCTCTCTATACTTCGACTCATTCTAATCCTAAGCGAAGAATCGAGAAACCTCTGAGAGAGGCCATGGATGACGTCATTAGAGAGGTAAGAGGCCTCCATTATTTATGTTTGTAAGTTTGGTCTGAAGAAACGTGTGAGGTTTTGGTTAGTTTGGAGTTGTTTAACGGTTTCTTAGATTGACGCGAATGTTACATATTGAAATAAAACTAATTTTTAAGGATTTTATCGTGGGTTTGGTTTCCACGAAAGCTATAAAGTAATCGAAACTTCAGGAGGGATAAAAAGCCAAATCCGCGATAAAATCTGTAAAAGATATTGATAAAACAGTATTACTTCAATAGTTTTGAGTTTTACGCTTATAGTTTTAGAAAACAATGGTAATTAGGGAGTTTTAATATTAATTAAGTATTAAATTCGAAAAATCACATCACATATTCATGTGTTGTAAACAAGGGATCCAGCAGTAATATTATTCAGTTCTATTTTCTGAAATAATAATCAAAATAATCTAAAAATGTCGTAACTCACAAGGGACTTTAGATAAGAAACCCATCATTCTAATTTAAAATATCTTTGCCATTATGTTTATCGATACAAATAGCTTTTAGTTCGAGTCCGTAACTTTACGACATACTAAACTTTACGATACACTCTGTTGCATCATTACGCAACTTTGTCCAGCGAAATTAATTAGAGCAACATTATACGCTGTAAAATTATAGACACTCCTTACCTTAGAGCTATCGCAGATGGTTAGAATTAACTATGATTAAATATTGGTAAATTTATTGCCACTAAATAGTAATGGTCAATAGTATATACTAAGGAGGTTCTAAGTAAAGGATTTCGAACTTTAGTAAATTTTTGCTAATGATTTTTCGTTATGGCTGGATTAAATTTTGTTTATCAACCAAATAATTCTTTGCAACCCAATAATTTTCACCGGAGAAGAATAAGATGTGAACACGATGCGTTCTGATTTATAAAATAGAATGGCTGTCGTAGTTTAATGGTCTATTTTGGAAACTTTGTATTTAGTTACATTAAATGTTATTTCAATTCGGTGTGATATAAGTAAAATTAAATATATAATAAGATGCTACAGTAGCATTCAATAGAGACAAGTTATTGATTCTAATCCTCAATCTAATATCAATAGAAGATCAACTCTATACGTGTCAGACTAATTGATAATAAACTTAATTAATTTCCAGGTGATGGAGATAATAAACGCGCCGTCGCGGCAGAGGGGGCGTGTGATCGACTTCAACGAGCTGTTGTACGGGTACACGCGTCTGCAGCCGCTGCACGGCGCAGACCATGTGCTGGACTTGCTGCTGAAGTACCGACGGTACAGGGGACGGAAGATGACTGCCGCGGTGAGGCGGCATGCTTATCTGCAGCAGAGTTTCACTGGTAAGTTGATATAATATTAAAATTTTACCTTCCAATAAAATTTGTATTATGCTTCCAAAGACGTCCGAAGTCCCTTATGAGAGTACATCGATTCTTTCTCCTTGCCTGGTCGCTAGATGTCGCTACTTCCGCCACTTAGATGCACCTACAGCGCCATCTACCGTTTTCCGGCTGCATCTAAACCACCTACTAAATACAAGCCGCTCTCTATGTCATTGTACGGCTCATAATGGTATAGCCCCAGGAAGACATTACTGGGACTTCGGACGTCTTTGGAAGCATAATACAAATTTTATTGGAAGGTAAAATTTTAATATTATGCGTTCCGTTTGACGTCCGAAGTCCCTTATGAGAGAGTGTTTGTTATCTCCTGGTGGCTTGTATTTTTGGTAACGATTTTTAAATTAAAACGCAACAATGTGATTGAACATATAATGTAATGTAAATGCATATTGACTTAGATGCTAGGTATAAATCAAAATATTTCTCTGTAAGTATTATGAATCAGGTTGAAAATATTGCGATAAGGATTTTTTTGAAATAATTTCTCTATTAGACTTACTAATTTGTTTCAGATAAAACTTTTTTAAAAGTACATTCATGCTGGCAATTAGCTTTAGCTAGGATATCATTAATATGGTAATTTTCTACCCAATTTAAAGATGAGACTGCTGATCTACAGCTTCCAGCTGAAGCCTGAATACCAGCATCAGCTAGAAGCCTCTTCATCCAACCCCCAATCATAGCTGCAGTAGCTGGCCTTGTAGGACTTCTAGTTGCTAAGAATAAATTAGTAATATTTTCACGGATCCCTCGCGTCATATTTACTAGTGTACGTAACCAATATACTGCATCGATGCTTTTATCCGGTGCGGCCAAAAATGTCCAGCTAGATTGTTGATATGAGGATGAATCAGTTTTCGACCCAAAAGCGGGGTGCAAAGTAATAGAATCAGTGTTATCTATGAAATGTTGACTATCAGTATGTAAAAGAGTAAGATCGTGTACTTTACGGCCAGAAGATAATAGTAAAATAGCAGCTGTGTGTCTAGATACTTGATATAAACTTTTTAAATTTACATTGTAATTCTTTAACCATCTAATCAAAACCCTCGCATCCCAAATCGGTAATTGAGAAGGCGGCCGGTTTTGCCACGGAAATAGCTTTCAGTATGTGTTTTACTATCGGGTTTGCAGTAATTTTAACATCAGATATTGTTTCGCAAACGGATGCAATAACCGATTTATGAACAAGAATCGTTCTGTAAGAGAGACCAGCGGTCAAAAATAGATAACCGAGATACGTCGCTACGTTTACAGGTTCCGCTAAACGAAAATTAATGCTATTTTCTTGGTAAAATCTCACCCATCTACTCCAAATGGGGGCATAAGTCTTTATTGTAGACTGTCTCCAACACGATGACAATAACTGTTTCTCTTGAGGCGTCCATGAATCCGTCAGGGCATCCCACCCGAAATGAGCCAGGCTTCCAGGTGTAACTTGCCGACTTGTGCCGGCGGTAGCATTGTCGCTGTGTCCACCAGTGTCTTCTCCAGATTTTTGAGTTTCATGGGACGTTTCAGAGCACGATTCTTAAGGTCTGGCCTCCAAAAAGGCTTCGTCCACCTGGGTGCTATTAGAATGTACTGGCCTGAGGCTGAATTGAGATGATCCAGTATCCTGGGTATTAGGCTGGGCGGCGGGAACAGCCATGCAAGTCGGTAATGCCAGGATCTGCTGAACGCGTCGTGATAGTAAGCGTTCGAGTCTGACAAGTCTACCGAAACAGAGTTTGCTACGACATGTGCTGTTTTTGACGCAAAGAGGTCTAGGTCTGGCGTGCCCCACATGCCGAACAGTCTCGATGTTTCCTCGCCCATGAGGTGCCACTCGGCGGCGGCGCGATTTCGTGAGAGGTGATCTGCTTCGGTGTTGCACAGGCCTGGTAGGTGATGAGGCCGAAGCACAATGTTGAGGTGGTCCGCCAGTTCCAGCAGCTGTTGGGTCAGATCTAGCAATTGACGAGATCGTGTTCCACCTTCGTTTTTTATACAGGACACGACTGTTTTGTTGTCGCTCTGCAGAATCACTGTAGAATTCTGGAGCTCCATTGCTTTGGCTGATATAGCGGCTATCACAGCATACATTTCCTTCAGATTGCAATGCCATTTTGCCTGGTGTTGCTCCCATAGGCCTTTTATCATGTCGTTGTTCACCAGGGCTCCCCATTGAATGTCCGACGCGTCGGTGATGACGTGGTTCGTCGGCATTCTTTGGAGATGAATCGCTGACCTCTGACTGATATTCTCCATCCACCATTTTAGTTCTGTATGTACCTCTTCTGGGTACTGAATCTGCGATCGAGGACACTTTCTGAGTTTGTTGCTGTGTCGCTGCAGTAAGCGGCAATGCAACCTTCCCCGGGGGGTGATGAAGGTTGCAAAGTTGAGATGACCTAATAGGCGTTGCGCCTGTTTTAGGTTCCAACTGCCTACTTCGAGTCGTACTCGCAACATCTGACGAATTCGTTGTATTTTCTCTGAGGGTAGGAACTTCGTGTTGAATTTGGTGTTCCATGTGACTCCCAGAAAATCGATTTGCCTCGTTGGTGTTGTTACTGATTTCTCCATATTTATCCACCAACCCAGACTGCTCAAAAACTGTATTGCGATTTCTATATGTGCTGTAAGCGTATTTTTGTTCTGATGTACTATCAGATAATCGTCCAAATAGACTAACCTCAGTCCTTTTTTGCGGAGTATTTCTGCGGTCCAGTTCGTTACCGAGGCGAAAATCCGTGGCGCTGCTGCCAGACCGAACGGCAGACACGTCATCTGTAGCAGTTGACCTTGATAGCTGATCCGGAGAAACCTTCTGTGTGGATCTTTTACTGGCAGGTGGTAATAAGCCTGACTTAGGTCCAGTTTCACCATCCAATCTCCGTGTTGTAGAAAATTTGGCATTTGGTGATGGTGCAATAGATGGAAATGCCTTGGTTTCAAGTACTGATTTAATGCCTTGAGATTGAAAATTGTTCGACTTTTGCCATTGGATTTCGGAATTATGAATAGAGGCGATATAAAAGACGGTGTCAGGGGAGCCGGCTCTAAGACTTTTAACTGAATTAAATTTTGAATTTCGGTTGTCATTAACTGAGATGTTGGAGTTTGATACTTTGTTAAAACATCTGAAGTTGGGAGAACTAATGGGGGTGTCTTGTTGAATGGTATTCTGAGACCTGTTATCAATTTCCATATTGATTTTGGTGGATTGAAAAGAGCCCAAGTGTTTTGAAAGCGTCTCAGACAGCCGCCTGAAAAGCCAGCTGGCTGACGAGTTATTGTGAATGAATCGTTCGGAATCTTTATTTTCGGCACGTTTGGGTTTGTAATTATTATTCTGCTGGCTCCGAAACAACTTTGCGTCAGCAGAGGAGGTCGAGGGCTGTGGCGATTTTGCCCGGGTTCGTGTAGAAGATGGGGACTGTTTTTGTAATTTATCTACTCCACCAATTTTCTGTAAATATTTTGATAACTGACTGGGGTCAAACATGTACTCGCAAGACGGCGGAATTCTACTCAGATCCTCTCTCATATATTTATCTTTTAATTTTTTACTAAATCTCTACGGCGCAATTCTAACACTTCGGCTCGTTTCCCGCAAATCACCTGTAGTATTTCGTGAGATATTGTCTTATATTCGGAATCATTACCAAATAACTGGTTTAACTTTTCATAAATAGAGGACGCATTAAGTTGAATGTCCCTAGAGGCAGACCAGTCAACTAGATTTTGTAATGCCGAGTTTACGGCTTCATTTTGGGCTAAAAATGCATTGGATAACGCTGCAAAACTACGTTCCATTTGAAACCAACGTAACGGGGCAAAAGGTTCCTCCAGACGTCGCAGCTCCTCATTTACTCTTAATTCGGTAAAAGCTGGAAAAGCCGCGTACTTTTTCTGAACGTCTGTATACCGAATCGCGTTCCAATCAGGTGAGTCAAATCTTTGCATAACCTTAATTTTTTTTTTTTTTTTTTTTTTTTTTTTTTTTTTTTTTTATTGCAAGGAATGACGAGACGAGCAAGCCGTTCGCCTGATGGTAAGCGATACGACCGCTCATAAACAGTAGCAACTTTCCACTGCGCTCGCCATCCTGAGACATAAGATGTTAAGTCTCAATATGTCCAGTAGTTACTCTGGCTACAATGTCCTTCAATCCGAAACACAACAGTGCATTTACGCAGTGTTGTTTCACGGCAGAAATAGACATTGCGGTGGTACCTACCCAGATGGCCTCTCACATATGAGAGACCTACCACCAGTAATTTTAATTTAAGTAATTTTTTCAACACGTGCGCAATTTGCTTTTAGTACAGCCGGTTCTATGACAGACACGTCCAAGTTGACAATACTACTCGCATCTAATTTGGGTGGATTTAAAAACTGTTCATTAGATATTGGTAGCGAACTGTCCGGCAAAAGCGAAGTATGTGGCATACTGTTGCTATAAGCTAAAGGCATTTGCGCGTTTAACGGTGGGGCTTCCGTAGATGTAGCGAATTTGGCCGTTAAAATATTATTCAAATGACTCACCAATTGTTGTGACAAAAAGTCAAACCTTTCCTCCAGATCCCGTGAACTGGTACGCCTTTGGCATTTCCTTGGTGGCCCTTCTTGATCCGACGAACAATCCGAAGAGCTACCACTATCATTTGAATTAGGTGTGATAACCTCTTTATCACTCATTTTTTCCAAAGAGGTTAAGGTAACGGAAGAGAAACTAATAATGTTTGAATTTAACTTTCTACTTAAATCTCGAAAGCTAATTAAAATAATATAAAATTTGCGACAAAATTAATCTAAATAATTTGATAACTAATAAATATAGATTTTTTCGTAACGACCATGTGCTCGCCGCTCGGTTCGAAAAACGACGCAACAATGACATAGAGAGCGGCTTGTATTTAGTAGGTGGTTTAGATGCAGCCGGAAAACGGTAGATGGCGCTGTAGGTGCATCTAAGTGGCGGAAGTAGCGACATCTAGCGACCAGGCAAGGAGAAAGAATCGATGTACTCTCATAAGGGACTTCGGACGTCAAACGGAACGCATAATGATCATATTTTGAAGAAGAAGCTTTTAATATTTAGAATGCCGCTTCTAGCAGGTCGATGTGGAGATCCTTGGGGGACGCCTATGTTTAGTAGTGGACTTGTTGTCAGTTGTCAAAATATCTAGCATTCTTTTAGTAGTTTTTCTACGTATGTATCATTTTTTGAAAATCCGCAGTGTTTAATGCTTTATGATTTACGGATGTTTAAAGACCAGTGGTACATTAAATGGTTCTTAAACTCATGCGTTTCTTAAATCAAACTGCATAATAATGATTTAAAATAAATATAACTTCACTTATATTTCAATTACTCTATAGAGCATTTTACTTTCCAGCCATGGAGATAAGAGAACTGCCAATGGGAGAGCCAACGCCATTCGAGGATCCAGACATACTTGAGAGACCTGAGGACGGCAACACTCTGCCAAACGACTACGAAGACTTCGATGAGTCCAGTCTGCAGCAGAACAGCTTCTTCGACATCGGCAAGCTCAAAGTCAAAGAAGCCCTTGAAATCGGTCTAATGAAGCTCCATGAAAACCTGCCTGATGTTCTTAAATGGAACAACAAAGCATTTGAAGAGTACCCTATCCACGACAGAATGATACATTTCATCCTTCCCCTGTCAGGCAGACAAGAAATCTTCGGGAGATTCATGAGGAACTTTGAAGATATAGTTTTGAAGAGCAGTGAAGCCGTTTCCTTAATCGTCGTCTGTTATTTGGATAGCAAACACCCTCTCGATTATAGAAATACGGAGTTACTTATCAATTACTACAACGACATGTATAATAGTGATATCAAGTTAATTCAAATGGGTTCAAATGTGTTCTCGAGAGGTGCAGCGTTGACTGAGGGACTTAAGTTATGCGATGATGATGATTTGGTCTTCTTTATCGATGTTGATATGATGTTCAACCACATAAGTCTCCGTAGGATTCGTATCAACACAATAAAATACAACCAAGTGTACTTCCCTATAGTGTTCAGTGAATATAACCCCGATGTAGTGAATGGGGATGAATACAATAAATTTAAAGGAGACACCACAGCAGAAGAGATTGAGGCAGAACAAGGTATAGTAGAAGACGAATCACCGAAATCAGATATTGAACTAGCTAACCTGAAATACAGTAAAGAAATCAACGATGATAATGGGTACTTCCGGCAATACGGTTTCGGTATAATGGGTATTTTCAAACGTGATTTCTTAAGAGTCGGTGGATTTGACCTCAACATCAAAGGCTGGGGCATGGAAGACGTTCAACTCTTCGAAACCCTAATTAAATCGAATCTAACAGTGTACCGGATAGCAGACGACAGTTTAATCCACATCTTCCACTCCGTTGAATGTGATAAGAACTTAGAAAAAAGTCAGTTCTTGATGTGTTTAGGTACTAAGGCTTCAACGTATGGAAGTGAGAAGCACGTTGCTTATTACATGCTGAACCATCCTGAAGTACTGTGGCCTGACGATTTCAAAGAGGAGAAAGAAGAGAAAGGTGCTAGCTAATACAGGGTTGGACGTTTAATTAGTGTAAAGTCATAGAAAGTGTGGACTTTAGGCTTGAGTCGTTATGAAGTGAAAGAGAACATGAAAGTGATATTGTTTGGTGAATGTCGTGAAGCAAATATTTGCTATGATTTTCAGCAGTCTGCTATTTGTGAGGCAAGGATTTATGGCAGCTTAATTTAAGCATTTACCGGTTTGTTGTACACGGAGCCGGGATAGTTAAAAGCAACATTTTATATTGCTAGTGACGTAATTGTACTGATTGGCGAAATTCATCGATTTATGGTAACTTTCATTAAATGAGGCCTAACAGTGGTCAAGTTATCTTGAATGTCGAGTAAATAATCTTCACTTAGGATCTTTTTTAATACTACAACAACTTTTTTGGTAAAATCGTCCTTTTTAAGTGAAATAACTCCCGTGAAACAACACTGCTTAAATGCACTGTTGTGTTTCGGATTGAAGGACATTGTAGCCAGAGCAACTACTGGACATATTGACACTTAACATCTTATGTCTCAGGATGGCGAGCGCAGTGGAATTTTGCTACTGTTTATGAGCGGTCGTATCGCTTACCATCAGACGAACGGCTTGCTCGTCTCGCCATTCATTGCAATAAAAAAAAACCCATATACATAATAATGTCACGTGCAAGAAAAATTGCTGCTCAATATCCCGGCATAATATTCAGTAGTTGTTTTTAGGTATTACTCGAAAATGTGATTGTAAACGATCACTCACTCGAAACTAAACGTGTAGTATAATGTATATTCTTTGTAAATATACTGTTGCAAATATAGATAGCAGATACAGGATGTGTGTTCCTTATCTATTGCCAAAAGGTGCGTATGTAGTTTATTTTAACATTACTTCTACCATTTTAAAAATAAAACATCATTTTATATCCCTGTTGCAAAAATCACTTTCGGTTAATAATTACATTAAAAAATTATAAGTAACGTAAAACATTTGTGACGAAAAATATGTATTTTAATTAATCTCTACTATAAATATTCTCTCTCTATTATAAATATCGGTAATTTCATATCCTACAAGTCAACGTTTGGAATAAAAAAATTATAAATAAAGAAAAAAACTTAAAAATTTTAATGTATGACATATTTATTTCGCTTATACCTTAGGTGCTTTTATTTTATGGATAGTTGTTTAACAAGGATTTACAATTGGGGAAAATGTAACTTTGTAATGAAAAAGTAACTATACTATGCGCACGCGCCGATACATGTTAGAAATTTGAACCTGGAACGCTGTTTTATTATGTATTCTTATTAGGAATAGATTGGCAGCTAAAAGTGATGATTAATATTTTGAGGTTCCGATGTTATCGAGAATAGTAGCTTAAATATGCAGATTAGGCCATTGAGTTGTATCTAGGACTATTTTTTGTACGAAGATGATGTATTTTGGAACATCCTCGTAATTTAAAAGGTGCGCAGGTGTCGAGTTAAATTTATTAAACAAAAAAAAATAATGTTAAACTTACAATTGTAGATTCCTTGTATCAGTTGTTTTATTTATAAATATTGCTTCAAAAATGTTTATTTCATAAAAACATAAAGTGAACAATATTTGAAATAAAGGAACATTAATAAGCATTTATAAATACCTAGGATAATTTGTATATAATATTTTTTGTTCCTAATTATTCAGATTATGTTTAAGTTATTATTTTTAAAAATATTTTTATACTGCATACAATTATCGCGAATCGGTTGTAGTTTACAGATTGTGATAAAACGATTTATATTTGTTTTGTCACAATAATGTGAATAGGAAAAAATACTTTATCCATTAATTTTACCTTATAAATATTCAATTGTTCGTTATCCTATTGGACGAAATAATTTCGACAGTAAAACTGTTACATTTATCTTACTTAGTGATTAAAAAATGTGTGAAATGGAAAGTGAAATGTAATTTTATTTTATGTCAGAGCAATACCAGTGAACATTGATATGTTCACTTTGCAGTGTTAATAAAAGCAAATTGTAACTCCTTTGCGTTTTTTTCTATTTTCTACTCAAACTATCAATGTAAAAAATACTTAAAATTAAAAATATCTCATTACTTTTCCGAACAAACAGCAGTGAAATAATTAGAATTTTCATCAGGCATGGAAAGAAAAATGTGCCCATCATATTTATATAAAGTTTCATCACCGAAAATTTACGGCAAAAATGCTTTTTTATGTATTTGAGTAGTTAATAGGGAAACACGCATAGAACACAGTTGAAGGATTTACTGTAACAATCAAATAAAAAGCAATGTTAAATACTCTAATTGTTGGTTGTGACAAACTGACGCGCGAACCACATGCGATGTCAACTTAATGGCGTTATTACTTACTTTAATTCGTTTTGAGATTAATGTGAAACTTGTATGACATTCTTTATTAAATATATTTTATAATCTTGCATTCCATCTTTGTGTGCACGAACGATTTTCAACACCACTTTTGTGTAAAATAATAAGAATCAAGATTTTTTTCGTTTCGTTTAAATTCAATAATAGTAATGAAGTTTTTATTACCTTTAACAAACTTTTTCTTAGCTCAATTACTTTTTATTTATTAAATAGTTCGTGCGCACATATTCTTTATTTCGTGAAATGCATTCGCCAACTGGCACATTTCATTTTATGACTATTAAGTTCTATTAGCGTAACAATTCTCTTCCATTCCTTGTGATTTGATAGCGAATGTTTTTATATATTTATGTTATAAATATCTACTATGAATTGGCATTAGGAATTTATTTTGATGAAATGTTCAGAGCGTATTGTATGCAAGTTATGTGACACAAATAAATGCATAATATTGAAATGAGGTGGTTGTTATTAATGTTATTGTTTGCATGTAATTATAAGCTGTTTGAGGCGGAAAATGTATTATTATACATAATATTAAATGGATAAAAAGTATACGGAAATCACTGATTAAATTAGCCATGATTCCATAAACAAGCTTGTAGTTTTGAATTAAGAAGTGACTTCAAAAAGGTTTAAAACTTTTTTTACTAGAAGAATCTTTGATTTTTTTGGGAAATTGCGGAGATTTTGCAGGAATGTTGACTCTGAGAATAGTTGAGACTAAGCCAAATAGAACAACTAAATCGTGCTGTTAATATAGAAAGTCTAGAGACAACGGGCAAAATAGATTAAATCAAAGTTTTATTATTTATATTACCTAGAAAAGCCTTAAAACCTTAAAACCTATTTACACGGGGGATTTCACAGTTAGAAAACATCAATATTATGGAGATTGTTGTATGAGATAGCTTAAGATTCTCGACTAAAAACAGGTGAGACACTCTCTTAGTGTAAATGCGCTATTAGTGACATACTTTACATATCTACCGGGTATCTCAAGACTGCTACCGAAAACGAAGCCGGGTGGTAGTTTTAGTGACTACAAACACAATGCAACTAAAAATTTCGCAAAGAAACACGACAGTTATTTTTTATGATTTTTTAAATACCGTCATTTTTGGGTGGTAAATCCATGGTTTTTGCTAAAATAATAATTTAAAGCCTTGCATACCATAGCTTCTTTAAAAATAAAAGGGTGTACAGTAATATTTAAGAAAAACACTATGTTTTTACTATCCTAATACGACGATAAAAAAAATAACAAAAAAAATTCGTCACAAATTTTTGCACTAAAATTAGTTGCGTTGTGTCTGAAGTGACTAAAACTACCACCCAGCTTCGTTTTCGGTAGTAGTCTTGATATACCCTGTATACACTTGTGTAATAATTAATCTAGAATCTAGAGTTCCGTCATCGTGCGTCGTGAAAACCCTCTGTTTAGATATGATCTATGTTCGGTTTCCAAGCATTGCATACAATACGTTATACATTGTTACCATTGTGAAATTAAAATTTCCATCATCATTTACCATTTAAGAAATTGACATAATACGTAATAGTTAAGTGCTGTGTGTTGGTAAAATTGGATTTATTACAATATGAATAAATATTTTTGTTTAATTTTCGTTCGAGCTACAAAATTATTTACGTAAGTTAAGTTTATGTACTGTTTGACCAGTGATACTGGGTGGAAAGGAAATATATATGGCTTGTCTCATAAATATCTAGACACTTTTTTTAATGTTCTCCTGTTATAAAGAAACTATAGATACATAGTTGAGTACATAGTCCCGTTACAAAAGTAGATATCTTTTGTCGCCCAAATCAGATTGAGATACTGTTTCGATAAATCTACTCTCGATCAAATTACGACCATAGTAATAATTCTCTAACGTTCCAATATTTACCAACACATATTTTTATAATTAAACTGTATTGTAAATAAGTTGTAAATTGTTCTAATGTGCTCACAAAGTGCCAATTTTTAGTATTAAGTAGTAAATGCGAAACATGTTTTGTAATGATTATATTTTCATTGTTTTATTTGCTATGATATGAATAATGTTATCTATTTTACGGTATTGTGATTGCAAAGTGATGAATTTGAGTATAAATAGTATGAAATTATAAATATATATTTTTTTGTGCATATGTGTTTGTTTTTGTATAAATAATCCTTTGAGTGATTGTGTGTTGGAAAACGTATTAAATTAACTTAATTTAATAGATTTCATATAAAAGGTGATAAA
This sequence comes from Hyles euphorbiae, assembly GCA_023078785.2. Classification (NCBI taxonomy): domain Eukaryota; kingdom Metazoa; phylum Arthropoda; class Insecta; order Lepidoptera; family Sphingidae; genus Hyles; species Hyles euphorbiae. Next base: position 1,169,310 of record CM041049.1, read on the forward strand.
AATAAAAGATAAAAATAATCTTTAATGTTATTATACCTTCTGTAATATTTTTTTTCCTTCTGTTAAACCAGCAAGCATTGTTACAATAGTTGCAAACGACGACAGATTTCAGTAACGCTCCAGTTAAAATGACCTGGAGCGCGCGCACCACTTTCGTCGGAACATTCCGTCTATGTGGTCGGGCCAGTTCCCACACCGCTACCTTTTTGGAGTAATGTGTGTATTGATACTCACTCACCACTCACCATAACGGCGAAGGAAAACATCGTGAGGAAACCTGCATATCATAGCGATTTGTATATATGATATACAAAGTTCAACAACCCGCACTCGACTAGTGTGGTGGACTTTATGGCCTAACCCCTGTCAACCGTACTCTCGATTGTAGAGGAGGCTCGCAACCTGCAGTGGGATGTTTATGGGCGCTTACTATATGAAAAATGACATCACTTATTAGTTTGGGTCATGAACACCATCACCGATCTCGTCATCGGCAGGAAATTTACTGCTGAAAATAGACCTTACCAAGAATTGAAAGACTACCAGAAAGGGATACAAAAAAATTTGTCTAAAGTCCTAAGCTTTTAAATTCCACGCTAAAAACCTGCGGTATTTATTTATTTATTGGGAAAACAAACAAGTGTACAGATATATTACAAGTAAAAAGATATTAAGATTAAGGTAGAGTACACTCGATTACGTTTTCACGGATTACTTAAAGTAGTTAATGTAATTCACAAGGGTTCAGTAGGAACAATTACATATTCAATATACAATCGGTTTTGATGTATGTGTGATGTGGCAAAATAAAAAAGTTTATTATATTGGCAATATTTTTTGGTTTAAAATTTGATATTCGTTAATAACTATGTAAAACAGAGTAATTGCATCTGTACCATCTGAGAATTCTACTATAAATAAATTAATACTCTCAACAGTAACATACAGAGTCCCGATCCCGCACTAACATCAACTCTTGTGTCGTGGATATCAGAAGCTACGAGACTTTTCGGTCTCACAAATACCCAGATCCGAAAGATTACACACCTATGGATTACACAAATATTTCTTTCAGTGCGGGGATCGAATCCGCGGCCTCTCGTTTCACAGTCGGCGTCTAACCAACTGCGCCACGGAGGCTGTTGATAATGGAAATGATTCTAGTTTAAAATCTGATATTCGTTAATTACTAAGAAGAACGAAGTAATTGCAAGTGTACCTTCTACTATACCTCTTATATAAAATTCCCATGGATTTATAGAGAGCGATAAACAAGCCCCAGTCACGAGAAAAGATCTAATGTGATGCAGGCGTGTGGTTCGCAGGAGAAACTTTATTAGCAATTACAGATACGTGAGTACGCTGACGTCATTATACGGCAGTGTTACAGCGAGAGATATGCGCGGTTTAGCGCGGGTTGACTCATCAATCGTGATGGGTTTGGGAATGGCTTTTAATGGTACTGAGGCTGGTGTTGGTATGGATGTCACAGGCAGTTGAAGGTTTATTTTGTTGGAGTGTGGTTCGGACTAGTGAAAAAGAAAGAAATGGTGACAGTCTCCGTGGTGCAGTTGAAACGCTATCTTGCTTTATAATTACAAATCTGTATGAGCAAATATACGCCCCACTGTAGGCCACAGACCTCCTCTATAATCGAGAGTACGATTGAGAGTGGAGAGGCAATATGGACTATATGGCCTAACACGCCTAATGCGGGTTGGCGGACTTACCTACCATAGAAATTCTTATAAATCGCTATGGAATAGGTTTCCTCAAGATTTTTTCCATCACCGTTTTACTGCGTGGTGATTGACTATCAATACACACATTACAACGAAAAGTCATAGATGTGCCTTGGGATTCAAACCGTGAACCACCGTGCTGACAGCTGCGTCTGGTCCGTTTACCAACAGGCCACCACGCACTCCAATTACAAATATCAGCAAAGTATCACCTAATCCATTTACAACTGTTTCTATTGTCAACAAAGTCAGCAAAACACCACAAAATTATAACAATCTAAAAATAGTCTCGTATTACTATTCCAAAAGAAGTGTTTAACTTGCGTGTAATCAAAACGTATCACGTAGGTTTGCACAAGCCGCTACTGTGCGCGGCGCCGGGTCATCCATCATCAGGTGATGACTCCGACATTATGTGGGTTGCGTGGCATTGCGAAAGGATATAAAGACGTTTAGACTTGTAGGCACATACCTGTTTGGTTTTATGAATATACGTGGCATGTTTGATGGCATAGCTACTTATTATTTTTTTACTTTTTTTTCGATGATGGCTAAATGAGCATGCCGTTCACATGGTAAATGACGTGTTTGTATGGTGATGGTAAGCGATACGACCGCTTTTAGACAGTACCAAAATTAAACAACAAAATGAATTACAAAGCAATGCGTTGCATACTACGATGCTTGCTATCCTGAGACATAAAATGTTAAGTCTTGTGTCTAATAGTTTGTCTGGCTACAATGCCCTTCAAACCGGAATAAATCAGAGCATTTAGGTGATTAGCGGAAGAAATAGACATTGCGGTGGTATATACCCAGGCGGTCTTTCACATATGAGAGACCTATCACCAGTGACTTATCATTTTTACCATTGGCGCTTGCTTAGCTTCCTGCTCAGCTTCAAACTCAAGTACTAACTTTCTATACCTAAGTCAAGTTGTTTTTGTATACCTTTACAATTCTAATTGAGAGAACTCATCTTATTTGTACCGTTATAATAATCGAAATAGATATTGCAGTGGTACCTACCCAGGCGCCCTTTCACATAGACCTACCATCAATAAATACAACATGTGTATACAACGTTGACACCTCGATATGATGATATGAAAGAAGAGTAGAACTTCTGTAGCTAGTTATGATGAAATCATAACCACCGTGACAATTCTAATATTAAACTACAAAGATGTTGTCTAGTTGCACAACGTTAAAGCCTAGTTTTTATGAGACAATAGCCAAAACAATGAGTTCCCAGAGCTGCCGCTTGACGATTAACAATACGATGCGCAACAGTTTCGCGATTAAGTCAACATAGTTAAAGAGATTAACTAATAGAGGTGATTGTCGTGTTGTATAACTCAGTCACAACAGTCGTTTTAATGGTATTTAAAGAGTTGGAAACAAATGTCGTGTTATATAAATACCTTGTTAAGAATTATGTGTATTCCTTTTATGACAGCCTCTGTGGCGTTATTGGTTGAATGCTGACTGCAAAACATGAGGCCGCGTGTTCGATCCTTGCACTGAAAGTATTGAAAATAATGAATAAATAAATATTTATTTAAATTGATTAATTTATTTATTAATCGTTTCTGATACCCATGACACAAGACTCGATCTGTGTGTCTTTTGATTCTTGGTCCTAAAATATTTCTTGAGAATTATAATGAGAAATTAACGTGTAACAATGCGCTATCGTCAAATATCTACCTACTAATTTTACCCTTTGGAATAAAACGCGTCGTACAGCCTACTTATCGCGCTAGGCAAAAATACTGTGTACAAGACAGCACGGAGTGGACTTATCGAAAAGCTATTAATCGTTATGAACCCGATATTATGTGAATTTTGTCTTGATACCAGGTTATCCTGATTATTCTTTTCATAAAATATATTATACTTCAATTTCTATTCGCAACGGAAACTGATTCACCGGTCCAATCCTTTCTAACTTTTATGCACATTAAAACAAATGATGCTAACAAAAATGACCCACTGTGCAATGCTTACGAAACACATACAGCTCGTCTAATCGTATGAAAATTGCTTCTGTAATTCACATTATCCAACAGTATCCGCTGCTCTTCGGCCGGTTGAAATTTGAATAGATTTACCGGTAGAAAGTTAAATTGGCGGTGTGGTATTTCTGATGATATTGCGGTAGATTTGAGGTATTTTTGGACCAGCCCAGCATATGCTGGTAGGATATTCAGCCTGGAAACAAGAACGCAGTGGTCACCACGCATCTATTAGGGACGACATTACACTTCCGGCCGTTATTGCCTCAATGGTCGGGAGTCGATGATAGTGGCAAGCAGTGAACTCTTTTGTGAGCGATTTATCGATTGAAAGAAAAGTATTTAAGATAATCATTTAAACAAAAACAATTACATCCATACAGGTATATCTACACTCACGCCTATTTCCAGAAGAGATAGGCAGAGGTGCAACAACCATGATACCTACATATCGCCGTGTATTTTCGTCCCATGATGGTCTTGCTGCGGAACCTGCGCGGCACAAGGAACCTTTACTTACCTACTTATATTATATCCTGCTGGCCATTCCATAGTGTTCTAGTGAGTGGCTACAAACTAATAGCAATACTGGAAATGAGATGATGACGTAGAGATGGCTGAGATAATAGATGTTGAGACAAGTGACAGGCTGATGACAGGCTGATGACAGACAGTAGCGTCATAGGATGGTCATAGGGCGAGAAACTACAAACTGTGGTCTCTTATTTACCTGCCAAGTTGGTACTGTATTCTTAGCTATCAAGCGTGCTGTGCATTGGAAACACTTCACAAAAAAGATCTTTGTGAGGGTCTACATCAGAAGTGCCTATTTGATCAATTTTGTGGCCAACGATTATAATTATGATGAAATGGTGAAAACAACTCTGAGCAAATATATTTAATAAGTTTCATTTTCTATCATATTTTTTGCTAATGTTTCTTTAATATTTAACATTGTTCGAACGCCTTTCACTGCATTTTAGAACGCTTCTTGAGTACTAATTGCGTTATGCGCTGAAAGCTCTTGAATTATAGTGAAAGTATTTCTAGAAAGAAATAACGTTGCAGCACATCTCCTCGAGAGAAAATAAATTGGCATGACTTTGTAATTGCATTATATTAAACTCAATAATTTGCTATCACATTCAAATAAGTCTTAGAAACCAAAATCGCTATCACATCTTCGAATAGACATGAGTTTAGTAATATTTGGATGGATTCAGGGTACCTTTGACTGCCTTCTGTGGCACGTAGGCTTGAATATTATTTATAAGCAAAGTATTTAATTTAAATTGAACATAAAACAAAGGGGCAAATGAAATGAATCCGTAAAAAGAGGTTTAGTTTTTGGTAACAAATATTTCAAATCGATTCATTGCTTGTCAATGGAAAAGTCAAATGATTGTAGTGCGACAAATTAATAAAGAACGTTAGGTAACTGTTATAGACTACAGGCCCTTGGCAAAAAGTGCTGTAGGGCGATTCACGTAATTTCTTGACGCGCCGATCAAGTTGCGATTAAGTTTACGTTTTGGTGCAAAATGGTATTACTGTAATTGTATAGCTGCGCGTCAACTGTACGTCATACGTATGTAATACTTTTGACATAAATATATATTGATACGATTTGTAGGATGTTTCTTTACTATCTTACTTAAAATTGAAACTGCACATGTGCTGCATGTTGTTAATCGGACTAAACCGTCATTTGAGGCGTCAAATGAATAGGTGAATACCTACCGATCAAATTGCGATCTGTGTCAACGCGCTACAGTAGAATACGCTAAAGCGCTCGCGTGACGCGAACGTGACGCGAGCGTATTACGAGAATACGAAAAGGGCTGTTTTGATCGAAACGTAACTGCAACTGCACCGCGACTGAACTTATTTAATTACGTGAATCGCCCTACTGGTCATATGAACAAGGAGACCTATTTAGTAAGATACAGGAGCATAAAATAATAATATTCAGCAATTTTTGTTTGTAAAAATAGTTTCGTTTTTTTTTAAATCAACCATAGTCATGATCTCATGTCTGTGGCATTACCTAACGCATTTATTTCTAAATAATTAATTAAACTCTTATGCTGACAGAATCTAAAATATATTTTAATATCAAGACAATACGACCCAATTTGAATGATATATTTTGTGAGTATTTCAGGAGGTAAAATTGCCTAGGCAATGTCTTGACACCATATTGCACAATTTCAATAAATAATTATAAATGATTAGGGTAGTCTCCTTAGTGACATAAAACAATGAAAAAAAAATAACCTCTTATTATTATAAATCAATTCCAAAGTATGTATAGTAAAATAGCAAGAATAGCAACTAATGTAGTAGGGGTAGGCAGTTAACAAATAAAATAATCTTAAAATAAAGTAATAGTACGAGTGCCAACACGCACTAGGCCAGCATAGTGGACTATATGGCCTAATCACAGAAGGAAACTCCTAGATATGAACTTTCTCTACAAAATTTTAAGAAATCAAGTAGATTATCCACCATTGTTAGACTTAATAAAAATACGTGTTCCTAGTAGATTACCAAGAAAACCCATGGGGTTATTGTGTCCACCTTCATCGAGAACCAATCTGAAACAAAATTCTACAATAGCCAGGTTATGTCGATTTTACAACACTCTCGGCCAAAGCGTTGATGTGTTTAATGACTCACTGAGTACTTTCAAGACTGAAGTTATGAAACTAATAAGTGATAAGAAATTGTAGGCATATTAATTATTGTCATAGTATTAATTATTGTCATAGTATTTACTTATGTTGTTGTTATTTTTTGACTCCTTTGTTATTTCTTTTGACTTCTAATTTTGTTAATATTTCACTTGGTTTAATTTTAATTTTATGATTGTAGATTTCATTATGTTTTTTTTTTTATTTTAATTTGATTCCAGTATTACTTATCAGTTATTTATTATTCAATGCATGTTGTGACGCCTGCAGGTAGTGCATTTAACATGTTACTAAATTGTAAGTGTATTAGATTTAAGAAACAATGTAATTACCATTGGATGTCCTTAAATAAATAAAAATAAAAAAAAACACTCTCAATCGTACTCTCGGTTGTTGAGTGGGCCCGTGCCCTGCAGCAGGACGTACCTACTCGTATATGGTACTCGTATATGGGATGATACGGAGTACGAGTTTAATAATTTTTCATTAACTCTATTATCATAGCGACCACTTAATAATATATTCAATATCACAACTTTTTCTGAATATGAACATTGAGATTTGTACGGCATTGACTTTTTATAGACGATTGCATTAAAAATAAATAAAGTATCTAAATGCCGTACAAAAATATCATACTAAATATCAACCTAAAGTATATTCCGTTACATGGATTTTGCGAGAGTTTTTTCCGCACTACAGACCTTTGGACCAAAAAAAAATACGGCATGTGAAAAAATGTTATCTATGCCTAAAATACTTTCAAAATAAATTAATCTTATGTTGCGTCAAATCACCCCCCGGACCACTGAAGGGGAGTGGGTTGCAGCCGCCGATTTTTCTCCCTTGTCGCATGGTTTTTGTACGGCGTTGCGGAATAATGGATTAGAAGAGGTGTTGAAATTGTATGGAAATGATGCCGTATAAAATCAAATGACCAAATTTATCGAGAAAATTGCCAGAAAATCTGACGTTCTTCTGACTTTGTGGCGCACTATTTTTGTACGGCACTACGTGTTTTTTTTATTATTTTCCATAGATCTATCGATGGTAGGAATGCTGTACAAAAATATATGACCAAAATGTACCCCTCTCCCTGCGCTTTTGACGTCTCATCTGCACTCAGACGGACAGCTTACAAGTGACGGCATCGTGCTGAATGTTATTATTTTATGCTCCTGTATCTTACTGAATAGGTCTCCTAGTGGTTCATATGACCCATCACTTTTTGCTACGGGCCTGTAGTCTATTATGTTTTATGTATGACTCGAAATGTTGTTTAAAAAGTTTCTTGAAATTATATATTTCTGTAGTGACAGAATTTTAAAACGATATTAATGGTATGATAGGTATTATAAAAAGCATAGGTACGGTGTCCAAATGTATTTATTTTTTTGTAAATAATAACATTAAAAAAACTTAATATAATATACAAAAATTAAACTAGTCCTATATTTAACTTTATACAAGACATGAGTCAAACCCAGCGGCGAGCCACTTCGCATTGACATCTGTCCGATCTGTCACCACGACAGACGTGCTGTCAGTGTGACAGTTAGGACAGGCATCAGCAGCGCGACTGGCTGGCCGCTGGAGCAGTCCCACCCGAGTGCGTGCACAGTCGCAGGCGTTGGCCGAGGAGGCGGTGACAGCACGGCCGCTGCCGACATCACCTACATTGTACGTGACTGCCGACCGATTGTTAAACACATTCGGGCGTCCTCGAGGATGGTGTGGAGGAGCCCGAATAACGTCGACCATCCGGACATATTACTGAGTGGCTACATCCAGCGTCGCTTTGGCAAGAGACATTGCGATTGATGGTTGAGATGGGCTTTGCAGTTGCTGGATGCGCTTGACGGTCCGGACTTCCAAATCAGCTTAGTAAGGAGCGCCGTAGCTTCCCGAGGGAACGCGAGCGGGGTATCCACCGCCGCCGCCGCTGTAGCCGGAGGACTGTTCGTATTGGGCGACCTGGATGGCTTGACGGACTCCCTCGAGGGTGAGGCCGACGACGCGGGCGGAGGGAACTCCGTAGCTGGTGGAAGGTACGCCGTAGGAAGATGAGGGCACTCCGTAAGATGAAGAGGGGGCGCTGATGCCGCCGCCGAAGCCTGAGGAAGCTGAGGCTTCTTCTTTAAGCAGGATTTGGCGGACGTGTTCGAGGAGCACGGGGTCGACTTGTTGTCCCTCGGAGGTCTGGTAGCCGGAGGAGACGGCGCGGTAGGCGCCACCGCCGATGAGACCGCCGCCGAAGCCACCGCTGAAGCCGCCGCCGCCGGAGGGCCGGGCGTAATTGTAGCCCGACGGGGGCTCGGCGTGGGCGCACGCGACCAGCGCAAGGGCTATGCACTGTTGGCAAAAAATAATCATTAAAGCGGCATAACAATAGATCATAAATGTGAAATTATAGATTTTATGCTGAACATTTGTGAAGTGTTTACGTAATTATTTAAGCCTCCAAATAATTAATTATGTAATACCTCTGGTTTATTTATCTAACACTAAATTTAAAATATTGTAATAGCTCCTTGCACAGAATTACCGATTGTATTCACGTTTTGATAGTTAGGTATATGCCCAAGGAAGGCAATAACAAACAACGAGTATGTAAATTGCGAAGAAAATCATAATATCTAACAGGTCATCGTGCATCTTTAAACCAGCTAGGCTTTACATAAATAAATTTTGACCCGAGTTCCATTCCTAATTGGTCCGTTACATAAACTCCATACGCATGAGATAAACAAATAGAAACAAAAGAGAAACGGCCGAGATTACATCGACGTTCCGACACAAATATCCACGGATAACCTACAAACGTCAGAAACAAACAAATTTCTCTTTCAATTAACTGCTTTACTTGAAGAATTGAAGATGTCATGTGTGGGATGTTGGGTTCAGTATGTTTGTTTTAGTATGCCTTTGAATTATGAATCTATTGTATGAATTTGTAGTGGCTGTTCATATAAGAAATGCAGAATAAGATGATCAGAATTGGCTCTATTTTAAAATTATTAAAAACATAAAATAGCTTCTTTGGAAACTTAAAATAACTATTTTCTATAGATAGTTGTTAAAGGAAAAGCCAAAAATAGAAAATCTAAGTGAAATATGCATATTCTAAAATGTTTCTAGCTGCTAATGGTTTACGACGAAGAACTCTAAAATTGCGGTTTCGTGTAAAACTACACCACAAGCCCATGAATTAGATATTTGTATGCAAATGAAGTAGTCAAACATAGAGACATGGAGTTTAATTTAGAAAGTCAGGTTGCGCAACAGAGGTTATTATAATGAGACAAATACACGGTTGCATGATAAGCGCTTTTTGATATTACGTAAAAAATGTGGGTTAAAAGTTTCGATGTCATTATAATTGGTGTTATTATCTACGCATATGTTTTGTTATTGGAAATAGTCTTGGTATGAGATTATGTAAAGCATGCGATTGGTTATGAACTAGATGCCAGTTATAGTAATAGGGAAAGAGATAAAACAAGCAAAAAATAAAACCTTTTAAAGTTAATTCAATGCTGATTACTGTAAGAGTATAAATAAAGCCCAAACATATCTGTTAGGGTGTTCAATTTAAAGTATTGTTCGCTGATTGTCCATCGTCCAAATGTTTAGATCGAAATTCTCTTTTTATGCGTACAAAGGAAGTGAAAGTAGGGTCAGAGGTTGCAGGGCGGTAATAAAGTCAGTTACATCAGGCCGCACTTACTGGATCGTGAGGTAATGTGGGAACGTAGCCTGATGTGCAGGTTTTGTAACTTAGCGACTAACGACTAGCTAATGACCTAGTCGCCTAGTCGGGTTAGGTTTTTTAGTATTCTGTACATCTGTGTTTGATGATTTGGTAATTGCTTATTGAATCGGTTGAAGAGTAATTCACTTGGCAAAATATTTTTAAATGTGGCGTTTGGTTTCAAAAGGTTTGTATAAGTTTACCGAGATAACAATGGCGCAAAAAATATCATAAATTAATTTTTATCGAAATGCTTGTACAAGTGAATCTGTTGTATGCTGTGATGTCATTTCTCTATTAGTATTGATGTCCTAATGATTTGGGTTTTTTCGTGTTTCTATTAGCATGACTTAAAAGCTTTTACATGCCGGAACTATTACAAAATAAAACTCTGGGTTTTCTATTGGCTGGCAAATAGTACTCTATGGAAAACAATTAGCACTCTTACAACATTGTTGTGTGTTTGAGATGATATAAGCTTCCTTTAGATGCGAAAGATCCTTGTTATGATGGCTGTTAGAGTTGACGGATGCAAAAAGCAATGTCGATATTTTTTGATTTTATAGGGACTATCGGTCCCTATAAAATCAAATATGTACATAATGTAAGTGAACTGAGTTCTCATACCATATTATCAAAGCAAATCCGGTAGTAATCATGTTATTACTAAGACTACAAACAGTACTTCAATATAATCATTTGAATATAATAAATCATATTCGAGTTACATATATTCTTTACGATCCCTAATTGCATATCATAACACAGTTCTCATTAATGTTTTCTCGCAAAAACTCGATTATTCAACATTCACGATCTAATAAAATTTCTCTCAAATGACAAATGGCGGTTATATCACGAAATGATATCGCTTCCGGCGGAAATCGTGATTTGTGCTATACAGCAATAAACTTTGGTGCGTTATGTTATGATTCTTCATAATTGCAAGTGGGAGTATGATTGTGAATTAATATTGGTTGTATATCTATAAAGTTCTTTATAATCTTTGCAATATATTGGATGGTTTTTAATAAGTTCGTCTGATCACATCACTGTAGTTATATTTTTATCTAAAATTTATGATGAAGCCCTATAAGGCGCTTATTAAAATTGCTGTTCATGATTATTTATCGATTTCAAAGCTGGAGTATTTCAATAAGATGACCCAAAGAGCCTAATAAGCCAGCGATTAAATATTTCTCTATGAGGCTAGTATTTACTGGAGTTAATTAGTTATTGCGTGGAGTTTGATGAGCGTATGAATTACTGTCGCTTTCAACAAGTATTTACAACGTGACACAGAAGCTTGGATGATTTGTTCGCTATATTTACTTAATTATTGAAGCTTTGAAATTTGTTAAGCCAGGTTAGTATATTAACGGAATTTAACGATCAAAGAGATAAGTATAATTGAGATTTGGTAAGGTGGTGGGAATTTATTAATGTAATTTGGAAACAAAAATAGAACTGAAAAAAGATTTGCAGATTAGATTCCAACACAATGTTTGATTGAACAAAATATTGTAGTAAGAATAATAGTAGAAATAATTGTTTTACTCGTTTGTAAACGAGAATGGGATACATCATATATGGCTCGTTGCTGTTGCGTAACTTGAGTATCTCGATTTGGCTTAATATTAGAAGACAAATGTGTGTGTGAACCTACGTGTAGTAAAGAGTCAGCCAGTATCGATCTTATTATGAAAATATTGAGTCCCTTTTCCAAACTAAGGTCTAAGTTCCCAGACATTATAGATCAGGTGAAGCTGTATATAGTCTGATATAGACAGATAGATCTAGCATCAACAAAGTTTCCACTAGCAATTGCACCACCATAAATTTAGAATTAGACCAAGTATATTCCACGCCAATTGAAATTCGAAAGTGTCATCATTTGGATGCCCGATGTGCTTAGGTGCAGTGGTTGCGCCACGCATCAGCAATGCGGGGTCACCGAGTCTGATTCATGTCATGCGCATGTATGGGCATGACGCGAGCCATTTGGATCGGATGCATCTAATGGTCTGTTTTTTAACTTCTAATTGAATGTAAAAACGTGTTTAACGACGTCTGTTTACATTGGATTCGTTCTACTGGGAGCCTGGAATGTTTTGATTGGTTTAGGTGTGATGAAATTTTGTTTGGAGTTCTTAGAATGATGCGCATTTTTATGCTTGCTTACACCGATTTGCATATCAAGGTATGTGCAGTTAAGACTACCTAGTCTTCTGTAAAATCTACCTAGCTTCCTTATGTTTTGCTATAATTTTAAATATGTACCTATCAGAGGATTAAAATCAACCTTACGGAAGAGCTAAAGACTCTGGGTTTTAGTTTAAAAGATTAGAATCTGTTGACTTTAAACAGAGATTAGTGAAAATGAATATGAGGTGCATTCGACACTATGAAAAAAGACATGGGTTTCGTAATAAGGCGGGAAACTTAATATATCATTAAAATATAATTCCACATTTTAATAAATCAAGATATTAACCAAGCTACAAAAATCGTTTAACACATTGGTGTTATACACATATTTCTTAATGATGTATATTAATCAAATCTGTTAGATGACATTATGTTAAATTGAATTACCGTGAATGAGCTGTTGAGTAACAATAATATAGAAAGTTCCACATTAATATTACCGCACAGAAATACCATTGAATGTAATTTTTTGTAGCTTAATGTGTTTATTTACTGCCGTAATAGTAATTTGGGTAAATTTACGTTACTTTAAACGTAAATACACATATTATTTCTTGTTATTTTGGAAAGAAAGTCGTACTTTCAAATTTTCTGCGCAATTTATTTTGATGAATGAATTTTGATGAAGAACATACTTAAGACCTTAATATCCTTTGACAATATAGTTAGACTGTGTAGATAATATTGTTTTGTTCTATATTCAATTTGGGGATTGTTGATGCACATCGAATCGTTTATGATTATTAAGTTTCTTAAAACTGCATTAAAAAATGAAATAAAATAAAATAAAAAACCTACAATAAAATCATCTTTTGTAGTGAATGAAGAATTCTGCTTAATATTATTTGTGTTATGATTATTATGACTTTTATAGTGTGAAGCTTCTCTAATATAATTTTACCATAAAATTTATGTAATATGCTAATACCCATTGGATTAAGATTAAGTTATGTTACTTGTTTTCTCTATGATGTAACTAATACAAGTGAACGTAGAATTGTTAATTTAACACACTATGTTGTTATTTAAAATATGCAAAGTATTTTAATATTACTTATATTATTATGTAAAAATAATGCATTATTTTCAAATGTTTGAAGTATAAAATGTAATAATAGTTTAACATGGAATAACATTGTCACTGTTTGGGTTTTGTAAAATACAAATGTTTTGTAATTTGTATATGTTACTACTAATGAATATACTAATAATATGAATATGTAAATTACAATGTAGTTTGAATGCCCCATCTAAAACCATATTGAGTGTTGACTTTCCCATAGAATTTATGGGTTTCATGTCCTCGATATTGTCGTGGGCTGATAAATGTAACGTGGAACATTTGATAGGTGGTGGACAGAGAAACGCGGATAGACCTAGGTCACGACTTAGACTTAGGAAATGGAAAGGGCGTCTGTAATGGTAACAGATTGGCTTACGTAACCCAGTAATAATAGTATTTGTAATTTGTGTTATTCTGACTGTATACTTGGCAGTATAGATTTGACGGCAGGACCTTACGAATAGACTAAGTGATATAAATTTGATACCATGTTTGAGTTTTACCTCATTTTTGTATAGTCTTTAGTCACACGAAAATTACTTATAAATATTATTGAATGATTCAAGAATCAACTCGCAAGGCATAGTTTAAACAAAACCTAACACATTCTATCAAAAGTACATGTTAGGGATCTTTGTTGAAAAATAATTTGTTAACACACTGTTGACTGTGCGTTTAATGTCAATTAAATTGTTCCTTAATATTGATTCTCTTTGTAAAACCTACAGTAATTAATGATTTGATTCTTAACTAAAATATCGATATATCGACCGGTAAAAAATCGATTAAATTCTAATAGCGATAAGTGAAGGTCGTACAGTAATAGGTATTAAATAAAATATTCTTTGTGAAAGTGCATACAGACTGACGACAAACAGTGAGGGAATATTTGTCGAACAAATTTAATATTTGCTTGAGTCAAACGTATTTATGGCTGTGCATTGATTAGAACGCAGATGTCATTTCAGATGGTACCATATCGGGTAATAGGTACTATAGGAGTCTAAAATGACGCAATTGTGAATGCTATATGCAATAACTTATTGATACTTATATCTCGATCTATTTTATCTTAAATGAATCGGTTATTACATCGAAAATTGTAGATTTGTTACATCAATAAGAACAATTCGAGTTGGTATAAAAAAGAGGTTTTGTAAACAGATTTGAAAACCTACATTCAGACATGTAAGCCTTTCACGCTATCGGAGTTACGCAGAAGCAAAGTTAAGGCGGAAGCTGTAGAAAATAAATAAGTTTTAGTAAGGTATGGGACTAAGTATTCAAAGAATTAATATTAGTTATAACCTGAATGAGGTAAAATTAAGAACCATGCCTTGAGAGATCGTCAAAACTAAATGAAGCGAGAGTCAGAACCAAAATTGAGATCTTCTCCTTAGGTCTATTGTATAGAGCGTAAAACATAAAATAATTATTTATTCTTATTCATTCCCAGCTTCTGTATTTATAATATAAATAAGAGAACACAAACAAACTGACAGATCTAAAGATATAATCTAGATAAAGTCTCTCAGTTATCGAGTGCATTTACACTACAAAATGGAAATAAACAGATGGCTTCATGTAATCGTGCGTATAAATAAACAATTACACGGATGAGTCACGGTTAGAACGCATCGAATATAAATCAGCGTCGCATCGCCACCGCTCACTTGCACAATCTCCGGGCAGTCTACATTCTGATATGGCAAATGTTACTGGACCTAGGGATAGGCTAGTCGCTACGTCTTACTTTCATGCCTTTCAGATTATGGTTCATTGGAGACTGTAAAAAATTGTACGAAAGTGTCCTTTTTGGATTGGAAAATTAGGGGACGTTTTTTTCTTGACCATAAGGCTTCGATTTCAGGGGATTATTTGAAAGAAATAATGATTTTGTAAAATTTATTTGATTATTTTACGTCATGCCCTATATGATTCTCCTAACGTATATTTCAACGTACTGCATTAAGTATTGTGGTAAGTAATTAACGTTGTTTTGTAATTAAGTTTATTACTATAGCAATGCCTCCATATTCACATAGATAGCCACATGATCTCTGACCTGATTGCACAAGGGAGCGTAGTCTCGCCTCCGCGTAGCGTAATACACCAAAATGTGTAATTGGAAACGCTTAATTTTATTGCACATATTGTAATTTATAATCACTGTATTTTGAAATATGAATATTGTTTAGAAAACACGAGATTTTAATATTCGAATTGCGAATAAACAACAAAATTTATTCAAATAATTCATTCTATTTACGTTCCAATTTCGAAATTAAGTTATATTTGTGGTTATCTAGAGGTTTTTGCGCGTGTTTTTGTTTCACGTCCGAATTTGAATTGTAAATAAAAATAATATGTTTACTTTTATGCCTTTTACTTTAATGCTTTTAATGTTTACACAATTAGGAGATTGTGAAATACATTTTTTTACTTTCCTTATCTAAAGCTATTTATGGTGTTTTTATATGAATAAATATGAATACTTTATCCTCTTTGGATGTTTGACTAATTTTTGTCTAGACTCACATTTAGACATTCTGCCAGCTCAAAGAACTTTCCATCTACTTAGCTATCCGAAAGCGATGAAAAAGTACTCTACTAATATTTGCGCACTTTTATATTGATGTTTGATGATATTGTGGATTTTAGTGTTCGTGTTTTTTTTATATTAAACATTATTGATATATCTCATCATGATACTAACTTGCATTTCTATTTTGTTTCCATTGTACTTACTCCTCAACATTTTGCTTTTTTATATCTTTTTTTGTATATCTTACTGTATTTTTAAAGGATGTCAGTATCATTTATGTAATTTATAACACAATGTAACGTAATGAATAGGAAACAGCAAAATATAGTGTGACTTTATACATTATTATAGCAATGAGTTGGGATCTTTATGATATAATTATAATGCAATTCTTAAAACGCTTTTGTTAGGAGGGAAAGTTTAAGAAAGTATAAATATAATACATGACGATAATTTGGATAACAAACACGTGAGAAAATATGCCTTTTATATATTATGCTAAACGATTTTTAGTGATTCTTTTGTCAAAATATTCCGAATTATTGACAAAAATTCTTAACAAGCCTGTAAAAGCAAAAATAAGAACTCTTTTATATTATTGAATGGCTATTGAGTTAAGGTCTCCCAATAACAATTTATATGAGCCAACATAGTAAAAGGCACCAAATACGTATCGTTGAAAGAATTTCTATCGCCCATCAACGACCTATTATTAAGCATACAAGGAAGACAGAGAGATCTTAACTCACGGCTCAATGGCTTCTCATGGACACGCTTGCATGCTCAAATAGTGAAAACAATACGTAGTGAGAAGTAATATATCATTCTAATGATCTGTATTCAAATGAAGTAAATGGGCAAAAACGCCATGTGAAGAATACATGCAAATTTACCAATGGGAATCAGATTGGCGGATAGTTACGTAATTAGGTTTTGTCGCGATATTGAGATCGGTTTTTTAAGAGAAAGTTTGGGAATGGGGTTCTATTATCTTATATCATCTGTGTACATATATTTATACAGTATCGTCGCCGGGAGATCATTCACATATTACTTCTATCATGGGATATGGAATTATAATATCTTATATTACATTTTTTTTAATGAAAAAATCTATTCAAGGATCTTATAAGTTACAGCCAAGAAGGAAGAAAATCTCAAAATTAGTTTTTGTCTAAAAAAATTAAGCAATCCAAATATAATAATATAAATTAGGGAGCTTATGGTAAAAGATTTGGACTTCTGTAACAAAATACATTAGGTACATAATTATTATTTGAGATAGTCAAATAAAAATATATGACATCATAAAAGAAAGTGGACTTATTTATTATAATTAACATGAGAAAATATATTGTTACGTCCCGTATAAAAAGCTTACGACGTAGACATAGTATTTTACGACAAATTAATCGCATGTTCATGGGATATTACACAAGTCTATTATTAGCAATTAAGTTATTCAAATCAGAGTAATTTGGAGCCAAAATAATACTTTTTAATTTAAATTCCAAATTCAAAATTTCCGAATTCGGGAGTCACAACTTTTGGCGCGAAAGTCTATAGTTGCATCGTAATACGCCATAGACAATCTTAGCCCGGCATCGATTTATATTATCGATTAAAAATCTTCTGATGGTTTCTATGGGTGATTTTTTTCTGATGTCTATATTTTTCTACCATCAGTTTGTCAAGTTCAAAAATCAACGTGCAAATGTCCATATCGATAATCACCACGATGCACTATTGATTGATGAACCGAACGCGAACACTTCACAATTGCACTGGCACGGACACAACACTGGACTTACCGCTACGTAGGTTTTCATGATGCGTGATGGTAGGTCACTGACGATGCTGTGTGGCTGACTGGATGGGCCCGTGGATATATACTATTCATGACGCGGTGGGGCGGCGAAAGGATGAGACGAGTTGTGCAACCACGGGAGATGCTTTAGAATAGGAAGTTTCTGCTAATTGGAGGGCGCCATGCTTTTTTCTATGGGTCAAGGGGTTTTTCACATTCTGCCTATATGGGAATAGTGAAAAAATAGAAAAAAAGTTCCTTTTTTGATGTTTGTTGATTTAGTATAATTGGATAGTTAATTTAAATAAATTTACTATTTAAAATGTCGTAGTGAATATTTATGCATTTTGGAGCGTATCTTTCGAAATAATTAAATATTTTATTAACCATTGTATGTTGTTCGATAATTTCAATGACAATATTTTCTATTATTTTAACAGACTAGGTATCTAAACATTAGTTTTTCAGTTGTCTTTTCTATTTTACAATTCCCACCGATACTTTACACTCCAATACTTTTATTCATTAAGGGATTACATTTAGCGTATTACTGATGAGCTTAAAATTTAAGAAAATTCTAGGTGAGGTAGATATCGCTTGTCCAAACTATTTTAGCTGCACCAATAACAACAATCAATAATTCAAACCAATAATTTGTTATCACAAAAACATTTTTTTTTTGCAGTAATTGAACCCATAAACTTTCGTTTCACAGTCGGAAACAAACATATGCTAGGTGGGCTGACAATAACATAACGTGATTAGAAAGGTTGGAAAGAAGATTTCAACTTTGAAGTAGTCATAAAATAAAAGTAATGGTTAAGTGCTAATGATGCTTCTTCTTCCGAAAAAATGAGCATAAAAATCATGTAGAGTCACTTACTGAGCCATCTTGAAAAGTGGAAGAGGATCGGATTATTACCTTTTATAATTGAATACCCTTTATTTCCAAACATATTTTAGTTTGGATTCAAATAATTATATAAATGAGTTAACACCTAAGTTTTAAATAGTTTGGTATATTAATGCTTTTTAAATAGTAAACATTTATTTTTACTTACATAATGAAAAATAAATAAAGAATACCGCTTAGAGACTTGTTATCAATTCAGCACAATAAAATGAGGGGTATTTTATTATTTATTTATTTACAGCTAGGGAAATTAATAGTTAGGTGCTTAACAGCCTACTATTAATTATTTATTTGTATAGTATCAGCATTAGGGTGTCCCTTAAATTTCTAGTTCAATATATTTCAACGCATACCTTCTTAAAACTTTCGTATTAACCCAATATAGCATAGAAAAAAATATAAGCCCGTTTTACAAACAATAACCCGTGCCGACTTGCAATTTAAAGGTTTACATACAAGTTACGCGAGTACCGGCGCAGCGACCTGTAGTCTAGTCGACAAGTTGAAAATGGTACAAAATAGAGATACTGCTCTTAAAATTATGTGTGATAGGTCATTGGATCCGGAATGACGTCTAGAAAAATGTGCCAAAAGCGTGTATTAGCACATAAAAAATTGCAAAAGTTACAAAACAATTAAAGATGAAAAAAAAAATGCCATTTCGTTTTTTTGCCAATATTTAATAAACTATTAATATTTAAGAAATTTCAAAAAAAGGTTCTGAAAGAGGAGGAAATTTTCAATAAAAAACTCCTAACTCCTGGAACTCTATCTCCATTATTTATAATTTTAATTTAACGCTGAATATAGGTCTGCGCGTGACATTTTTAGGATGCGCGCGTGGGTCAAAAGCGAGTACCGGACATTAATTAATTAATTTAAGGTATTGAATATATTTTTTTTTAATTTGAAAAAATTATGCTGAGTTCTGAACACTATAATTAATTTATTCCCCTTGGAAATTTTACTTAAAGTTAATTTTTCAACAAGTTAAACAATTGTTAACTAACGAAATTTTCTCAAACTACCGTCTTAATTGTAAGTGAAAAAAAATGTTTAAATAATGGTCGTAAAAAATTTTCGCTTCGTAGAGCCTTTCTTACATACATACTTAATAAGATCGTGCCATAGCACAAGCATGTTTGTGAACCGTGAGCTCCTGAGTACGATTTCCACACTGGGAAATTCTGTTTGAATGATTTTGTATGTATTATTCGGGACTGGAAATGTACGGCATATTCAATCCCTCCCATCTCAGGACAGTAATATATTCAGCGATTATGTGACCCCTGCTGGTAGCCTGTGATGGAAATCAAATCAGCAACATCTCTGTCGGTTTCAATGACGTAAGCGTGAATTTATGTTATAATATGTATCCTGATAGCTAGGTTCCTTAAGGAAGGCAGTAAACCAAAAAATCAGTAATAAAAAACTCTATAATGACTGAAGAAGTTTTATCAATACTGGCGTATTAGATAATATAAAGTTGATTCAGTTAATATTGAATCTATTTACTTGTTTGCTATTTGCACACGCATTTTGTGACTGCGTTACCCATGTTGATTTAAGTGGATGTACTAATTGACATGGTGTTCATTCATGGTAATCTTATGAAGGGGAGACCAGGGACGAAAGTAAATATTTGTAGTTACCTGTTAATATCTCATACGTAATAATTCCAACGTATGATAGATTTTTCTTTCGGCTAATCAAAACCAACTTGTTTTCAACTGCTATTACAGTTTTTGAGAAAAATGTCCAAATAAAAACTTTGGTACAGTTACAATCATTTCTACCCATAGAGTTGGTTGTAATAGTGTATAAGGTTGGTTGTAAATAGCAAAATTACTCTCATTCATATATTTATTTTTAACTAGTCTTTTAGGTCTTATTCGAACCATGTTATAGCAAACAAAATCATACATACATATACACAGAAGTGCTAATAATATCATCCATACGCCCACCTTATTCCCGTCTTAGCATGTTATAGTGGGTCGAGGTTGTTGCCATGCTGGATTCAGATTTCAATCCTAGGCACCATATGAAATGAAGCCTTAAAACTTAATCTTCGATCACGCAATTTGGGCATTGAATACACGAGATATTAGATCGTGTGTCTTTCTGCCTTTAAAAACTCACGGTGTGTGCGTTCACGTGCAAAAAATCCCCGTTCTCTCCCCTCCCCATTCTTCAGGGTGCTTCCCTCTCAATGCGGAATGACCTAAGTATCCTTGGTGTGGATATCCGTTGTAATCTCAATCCAAGGAATCACATCGAGGGCGTAATAACTGCCACATCACGCAGGGTTGGAGTCCTGAACAGGGTGCGTCGGTTTTTCACGCCTGGTCAGCTTTGTCGCTTATATAAAGCGCAGGTCCGGCCGGGTATGGAGTACTGCTCGCACCTCTGGGATGGATCCGCCCAGTACCTGCTCGATGCCTTGGATGGATTGCAGCGGCGGGCCATCCGCATTGTGAATGATGCAGACGTTACGAGCAACTTAGAGTCGCTACAACTCCGGAGAGATGTCGCCTCTCTAAGCGTGTTCTACCGCCTGTATCACGGTGAGTACTCTGAAGAATTGTTCAACTTGCTCCCCTCCTCTCCATTCCTAACCAGAACCACGCGTGCTGGCTTGCGAAGCCATAGCTTGACGGTCCACACTATCCCGGCGCGAACCAAACGGTTCTCGAATTCGTTTTTGTGCCGCACCGTCAGGCTGTGGAATTGTTTGTCGTCCCACGTGTTCCCTCCTTCCTACAATCCTGGGTCCTTCCGCCGTGGTGTGAAGAGGCACCTTAGCAGGCCAGCATAATTGTTTCCATTGGCATGGGACAGCCGTCCGATGCCAATGGATACTCTGCCTGGGCGGTATTGGCACTTACCATCAATGCCGCCACTATGATAGGCCATAATTAAAAAAAAAAAACTTTGAATATCTGTATCTGCATCAGCCCATACACGCACGTCCCACTGCAGGGAACGGACCTCCTCTACAGTTGCAAGTACGATTCGAAGAAGTTGGACCATAAAGCACGTTGGCCTAGTCCGGGGGGGGGGGGGGGGGGGGTTACATACATAGATTTTTTACAAATTGTTATGGTATGCAGGTTTACCTCTCGATGTTTTCCTTGACTGTCGTAGTGCATGGTAATTGGATTTTTGACAATTATCAATCTTTGGTATTATTTCGCTTACAAACACAAATACGTTAAGAATAAAGCCTTATTTATTTATTTTATTTATAAATTCTTTATTGAATACCACATACAGTAATATAATAAAATAAACAATAGCCTAGTTGATAAAAAAGTATTAAGTTAGCTTGTAACATAATGCAAAAATTAAAGAGGAAGGGTGTAGTGGGAACATTTTGCTCTCTCTTTCACACGCGCACACTGTAATGTATAATAACCCTAGTGACGTCACTGTCTTTGTTTTCTATTTCTTTTCTGTTACTCCCACTACAAGATTTAAAACGTTTCTAACTTGTTTAATTCTGAATGGATTTATAAATGTCTGTCGCCCAAATACTGGAACGCCACTTAAATATAATTTGCGCTTAATTACGTTAATCCCGATTAAATGTAGTGCCTAAGTGGGCCGTGCGCTGTTAAGAGCAACTTATTATTTGAATGGCGTTCCAGTATTCGGGCGTTTGTTTGTTAGACCATAGCTGTATGTATGTAATGTATCCATACATTTGGATAAATACAATAAAAATATAGAGTCAAGTACTCTATTGGCGAATTCCCATAAAAGGTTTTACACATAACATCACATAGTGTGATTTACTAGGATATATAGCTACTTATGAACAGCTTAAACAATTAGCACTCTCACTTGTACGACTTGTTAAGTATTCTTTGAGGGCCTTTAATGTATTAGAAACTGCGATTTTATCTACGCCTCGCGTCGCATAGGTCCTTGGATATGGACGTTTGTGATGTCATCGTGAATATTACCATTGGTACAGGGGCGTCGGAACCTATTTGAAGTGTGTCTTACCCGTGGGTGTAAGCGTAATGTATGGACTCTCAGTTCAGCGTTGCGATTTGTTTCAGACTTCTTTACGAAAACTATGATTTTTCCGGGAATATAGACCATGACGAATATTTATTTTGTGTTTATAAAAAAATATGTATGTGTGAAACTGCTTCTAGGGATTCTTTTCTCATTTTTGATGTCGTCGTAACATCACCATTTCACTTCGAAGAAGTTAGAAAATAAGCCCTGCATTCGCCAACCCGCATGCCAAGTATGACGAGTTTTCTTTTAACTTTTTTTAGGAGACTGTCCCGATCTCACACCCACCATTGTAACTTCTGTGAGCCAGGATCAACAGTGGCACGCAATGTAATGACACCGAGCATTGAAGCTCGGCGAGTCTCCGGGAATGTCTAATCTGTCTTTAACCCGCAACGAAATCAATCAGAAAGTGAAATTAATAGGAGGAGTTGGAAATAAATTATTGTCCACTTCCCTCCGTGCAAAGCGGGTGACAAAACAACTAGACAGGTAAATAACCTCGTAAAAAGAATTTTACGGCCGGAGAAGCCAGCTGTAAAGCACCACGGATCAAATCATTATTACATTTAAATGGGACCTATTATGTGAGCTTTTATACATGATTTCAATAATAAGTATTGCAAAAAGGCCGAAAAGCACGGAAGTTCTTCCTAGACTCTGCAAGGTCCATGTAGTATACAACTCCAGATGATATCTGCATACTATCCAGCATGGTTTAACGCTCATTCTGCCAAAAAATATGATGCTTTCTTCTGACTTCATTCTTTTAACTGACTGCACAAACATACACTACACATAAACTCATATCTTTTTCCTAGAGTAGATAGGCATAGGTTCCCCTGGTAAGAACTGAGACACCCGCGTTTGGCCTTGTGTGTTTCGTCCCATGATGTAATAGGGGGCGACCTTATCGCCATATCGGGCACAATTTTTTTAATTACATAATTAACAGAAATATCCAATGTCACTTTGCCCGTCCCGGGATTCGAATCCGAGACCTTAGCTTTGCAATCGTACCGCAGTACAACTACGCCCCCGAGGCAGTCAAAGGTGGACTTTCTACGACAGAAGATAATGATGATGACTTTACTGTCTTCAAAACTGCACGTAATTATCAAATTCATATTTATATATTCAAGTAACTCGATCCAAAATACTTTCATTATAAACAATTTAATTTCCAGTTTTATATTAGCCAATCAAACTTTCATTTTTAAATTCCTTTTGGTATGCTTAGGCCGTACCATTATTCCATCTTATTTAAATATCAAATTAATTTATACTAAAGCCTATCTCTTTAGGCGTTAGATTATCATAGCACACGTCTTTGAATCGTCTATTGACATAAATATATGGACAGGAGGAAGAGCGTGTAAAGTGTTCCGACGTAAGTGGTGCGACGCTCTCGCGTACATCTCATCTTATCCATTCCTCATCTCTTCATATCCATTCCCAGCGTGGGTAATCCTCTTTGTGAGAGGTTTTCGTTGTAAAAAATATACGATTTGCTCCACATTATCATTTCATTTCATTAGTATTTTCATCTTTATATTTTTTTAAGGGTGGAAATCAATATCATAAATTGTAACTTATTTTGTTTACTACTAAAAATTAGAGGCGTGAACTTACATATGTATATGTCTTCGAAGGAAGCATCTACTTGTAAATTGCTAATAAGACGAGCAAGGACCTGTTTATAGTGGACAGCTTCCGACAGAATACAACCAGTTTGCAGTGTCAAAACCGGACGTTTATTTAAATCATTCCATTCATTCTTGAATAATTTTACTCAAAATGTATCGGAATTATATAATATTTTTTATATAATTCCTTTGTGTTTGGCTTTGTGTTTGTTTAAAACCTGGCCGTTTTCGAATTCCATGGCAATGTTTTTTTACACATCTTTGAAGTCATTTTTCGAGCACTTTAAAACTTAAGATTGACTTGAAATTTTCTTTAATACATTTTCTGATCTTAAACTCACTACCAATTATTTTTAATTTTTAGTTGAGTCGTTCACTAAAACCAACTTTTTTAAACTACTATTTAGTATGCTCTGTGTTTAAATCTGCATCGCCTATAATACAGAGACATTTTTCTATGAGAGGATTTGTTGACATTAAAAGACATCGCCGTAGCCCGTAATGTTTTTTTAGAAGAGGTAGAATCCATGATCTTATCCTTTAGGTATTTGTAATGAAATTATGGATACTCTCGATCCAGAGAACTTAAAAAAGTAACCAAAAGAGCCACTTAACCACTAGATTGGATAGTTTGTTTATGCAAACTTGATGGTTACACGCTCCGTTAGCAAAACCTAAATAATTAATTCCGTCATCATCAATAATGAAAATAGATACTTTATTATTTTACTACATTGCTAGAAGCAATACTGTCTACACGCCATTGTGCATGCCAAGACCCCATCGCCATGCTAGTACTAAAAAATAAAATACTTTTGTTATCAAACTCATGAACTGTAACTAATCGGCCTTCTAAGAACTTCGCCAAAACCACCACATCCTTGACTTGTCTTATATCGTTACCAACATCTTTACAAAACTCACACGCACGCCTCGTTGGGCGAATGATGAGCAAATAAAGATATTATTTTTTTATGTATATTTAAGCCACGGATTTGCCTGTTTAACTAAAATTATTGCTGTAGTACATGAATAGAAATTCTTGTTTATGTTGTTGCACCCTCAAGCTAAGTTAATGTCCCTTAAAGATGCGGCATGGTTTCGTCTTAAGCTACTACTTATTGTTGCATTGGGATAGTCTTCATGGGATGATCTAGGATCTAGGGTTAATATTATTACTAGGTGGATTTAGGTGCGTGAGGATTATCTTTGCGCGTGGGACTGTTAGTATATATTTCTTCTGATAGTTGCTCAATATACCACTACATTGGGTACAAGTATTGACATTCAAAAATACAGGCGTGGTTATAGAATTAGCAAACGTCAAGTGCGTCCCAGCAAGAGTTGCACGGTCCATGACTAAACCTCGCGGTTCAATTGACCATTTACCTCGTTGGTGGTACACAAGCACAAAGTATTTGAACATGTTCACGCATTTCTTCACGCCAATCATTAAGCATTGCAATCGCGTGGTTGACCTACAGATAAGTGGATGTTTGTCGATGCCGAAGCGATACCGAGTCGGTGTTACTGGATTCCATGATTGATTGGTGATGGTAGAAATTTCGTGTATGCTAGGATCGTTGATTTAACAATTAAAGACCCTTCACTACATTCGGAGTTGCAAAAAGATGACATGAAATATATATGATCGCGGTAAAATAAATATTAAATTAATTTAATAGATGTCGTCTAAACCATGATATAAATTATCTTCATTTTTTCAAAATCGTTGCAAGCGACGACAAATTTTAGTAACGCTCCACTGGAGATGTAGTGTCCTACCTAGACAAAGTTACTGCAACGCATCTTATAGTGCGTGTATTTTAAATTGATAAGGTAAAAATAAATCATATTTCTTTATTTATTTCATAGTCCAGGCGAACGAGCAAACAGGTATCCTGATGACAAGTGATCTGTACTGCCCATGTCATTCATAAGGCACGGATTATGGATGTGTTGCCGCATCAAATTAAGAGGGGCGCGGAAAGGAAAAAGGAAAGGAGACTTGGACATGAAACTCTTTAGCTTCATGTCGATTTCCTGTGAGATAGCGGTACCGCCCCGGACGAGCCTGCTCATTTATGCTGAGTCATGACTGACAACAGCGTGGCTCTATCACTTCCGAAGTACCATCTGAACTCAATATCGATTGACGACAAACTAATGTTTTATGTGGTGTCTAGGTGTGGTATTTGATACAACCGTGGCGACCCTTAAACTGACATGCATAAACTGGTATAATTATATCGGTCTATGCTGCTTTGGTTTGAAACCCAGGGCAAACTTCTGACTTTTCGGAGTTACATATTTATGTATTGATAGTCAATTCCGACGACCTGGTAAAGGTCGCGGGACGTCGCTGGATGCAGGCTGCCTCCAACAGGTCTCTGTGGAAATCATTGGGGGAGGCCTATGTTCAGCAGTGGCAGCAGTGGACTTCCTTTGGCTGATGGATGGATGGATGGATAGTCAATTACCACGCACTATAACGGTAAAGGTGATTTCTATGGTATACAATGTATAGTCCGCCGACTCGCACTAGGCCAGCGTGGTGGACTGTATATCATAACCACTCTCAATCGTATTCTTGATAGTAGAGTAAGTCCGTGTCCTGCAGTGGGACGTATATGGGCTGATACAGATGCTACTCTGCGCTTACCATCACTGTATGACCCCTAATTTAGTTAAATCCTATCTTTATCCTTATTTTTTTATACAGTTTGTAAATATCTATCATGCTGTTACATCTAAAATATAGTAAAATTAAGCAATTTCGTCCCGCTAGACTAACACATTATTAAAGAGCATTTGAACGAAATTTTGGGAAATTATACTCTCACTTTCATACATTAAGTGACCATTACGAGGGTAATGTGTGCATTAAGAGATTTATTATGGACAGTCTATATTACTTATCAAAATAATTTAGAAATTAAAGTGTCTATTAACATAATGCTATAATATAATACTACACTTTTGAATTTTCATAAGTTTTTATCCACAGTTGATAATTATTATTTTAACTGTGAAGATAACACAGCTATGGGACTTGCATACATAAGGTGGTCGGATGCTGTCAATAACCTAATTTAGTCCAGTGTTATTTAGCAGTGCAGTGCTTTACACTAAGATTTAAAAAATTGTTGTAGTTATAATATAAAGTCTTGAGCTAACACTGTCCCTTAAGATACAGACAAGTCCTAGTTTAAGAGACAGGGTTAATGTTCCTCTGATGATGTGCAACAATAATCATAAACTGTAAACTTATTTACTGACTGTAAACAATGTATGTACATTCTTTTTCGGAAATAAATTATTATTATTATTATTTCCTGAATCTATATAAATATATATTACTACTTATTCTACTTAAGCATATGTTGAGCATTTTCACAAACAGGCCATAGATGTAGCCACATCAATGGCGACATTAGTCGCTTTGTAATTTTTTATTGATAGCTATAAAATCATAATCGCAGAGATTTTACTACAAGTTTTAAAAAAAGAATAATTTAAAAATGTTAAATTTGCGGTTATAAAACTATTAGATAGAAAAAAAAAAAAGAAAAAAAAAAGAAAAAAAAAAGCGCGGGAAACGTTTGAGCGTGGCGGGTGTTTTTTTTTCCACATTGAATTTTTTAAAATAATTTTGTACATAAAATAGTCAGATAAGTTGTAAATTGTAGATATTTATCCTTTTATTTTATTTAGTATTAATAGTGTGTATGTAAATATAGTCTAGGTAAGTGTTTTAAAAATTTATTAGTTAAAGAAATACAATGAAGGAACCCCCAGACCCTGGGGAAGATGTCCCCTTGCCATCGCAATTTATTACTGTGGAGACGGCATCCAGTATGGATATTACTGTAGAGACGGCATCTAGTATGGATACAGATAGCTCTGTGTCCAATTTAAATAAACGTAAAAGAACCAGACTACATAGAGTATGTAAAACTTGTTTTAAAAAGAAACGCAAAAATCAAATGGCCGCTGATCCTTCCAGAACTGGTTGCACTTGTGATGATAGTGATGAAAATGCATCTCCCACAGAATTGCCACAATCGCAGGTACTGCCACCACCAGTTAGCGCAACCCTTCCTGATGCTTCAGCTTCTATTAAACCTGGAAGAAATGAGTATAATAGTACAGACATTTCACCTTTTGTTGTAAATATTGTTAAAAAAAGTACTGGAGATAACCAAGACACTAACCTCCATCCTATATGCTTTGGACGTTTCCTACATAAATTTAATATAAAGGATGTAATACAAGGCAGTGTTAAACGCATTGGTCGTAATAAAGTATCGATGGCATTTTCTAACTTTAATTCAGCAAATGCTTTTCTGCAACATACAGCTTTAATAGATCGTGGCTATGAAGCTTTTATCCCAACTTATCAGATCACGCGAATGGGGCTTGTTCGGGGCGTCCCAGATGACATGTCCTTAGAGGATGTAAAAGACAATATTAGCGTTCCCTTAGGCTGTGGAAAAATTGTTAAAGTCAGACGACTTAATTACAAAACTACTGTGGATGGTTCTATTGCTTGGAAGCCATCTCAAACAGTTGTTTTAACATTTGATGGGCAGATCCTTCCAACTAGGGTATTTATGTGCTTTAATTCATTACCAGTGGACTTATACATTTATCCGTCTATCCAGTGTTATAATTGCTGTAGATATGGACATACTAAAACAACATGTAGGTCGAAACCAAGGTGCTACAAATGTGGTCAAGAGCATACTGGTGTATCATGTGATTTGGACAATGATGCAAATTATTGTTGTTTATGTGGTGGTTGCCATGTTGCCACAAGCAAGTTTTGCCCTGAAGCCAATAGACAATTTAATATTAAAAAATATATGGCACAAAACTGTGTCTCATATGCTGAAGCCTCTAAAATTCATCCACCAGTAACAAAATCTTATGCTGACTCTGTAAGATCGCCTCCTACGAGTTTAAATGCCCAAAATACACCCATGCAGCCACAACAAAATAAATCATATATTAAAACCGTTTTCCATAAGCCCCGTTCTCCGCCGAAACTAGGAAAGGGTTATGATCGTGTTGCTCACCAAGCTCTGGTGCAAGATTATAACCCTTCCTACTCTAATGGATGTGCTTTAACTTTAAAAAAAGTTAATGAAAATAGTAATATGACAGAAACACAAAACTCACAACCAATATCTGACATAATTGTTGCACTAATTGCATCATTGTCCCACTCGATTTCACCGTCCAACGTTGCCCCTTTACTAGAAAAAATTTCACATATTTTAAACAACAATGGCTCAGATAACCAAAGTCTTGCAGTGGAACTGCAGAAGTGTAATAAAAAATAAATGCGACTTAATATATTTGATAAATAAATTTGAACCCAGCATTGTAGCTCTTTCTGAGACATGGCTTAGACCGGATTTTTTCTTTAAAATTTCTGGATATTCATGTCTCCGCGAAGATAGAGCTGACGGGTATAGCGGTGTTGCTATACTCATTAAAAATTCCCTTCATTTTTCCCATTTTGACCTTCCTTCTCATCACAATGATTTTTCTATAGTTTCTGCAATAGTAAATAATATCTGTTTCATTTCAATATATATTCCTCGACCTTCTCCGTCAATTTTTCGGGAAATAGATAATATCATTTCTATCTTACCTAAGCCTTTTTTGATTTTGGGAGATTTTAATTCCCATCATCAATCTTGGGGATGCTCGTCCACAAATACAAGTGGAAGAGACCTGCTAAATTTAATTGATATCCATAATCTCTGTGTTTTAAATTCTGGTTTGCCTACTCGCCGTACTAACCCTAATGAAGGTCTCAGTGCCATAGACCTAACTTTAAGCACATCAAATCTAGCTTCTTCCCTTACTTGGGAAATTTTACCTTCTACCTATGGAAGTGACCACTTCCCTGTTGTGATTGGCTTTCCAAGCAATAATAAACCTTCCACTCACCCATCGCCTCGTTTGAAATATAATTTAAAGGATGCGAATTGGGATCAATACAAGAAATGTCTGGATGATAAAGTTTGTCATCTTCCAAACATTCAAGACGAAGAAGAAACAACATGTGCGGCTGCTCTAGTTCAACTTTTAACAGACGTTGCTGATGAGGTTTTCCCTATTAAAAAGTGTAGGAGTACAAAGATTCCCTCCCCACCTTGGTGGGATCAAGAGTGCACTGAAGCGGCAAAAAACAGAAAACAAGCTGAGAGAATATATTGTCAAAATATGACAACGGAGAACTTTCAGCATTACCAACAAGTTTCTAAAAAGACGAAAGTCTTATTTCAAAAGAAAAAGACTGAAGGATGGAAATCTTTTTGTTCTACCATTTCTCCACAAACACGCCCTTCAATTGTTTGGAGCAATATTAGACGGTTTAGATCAGCTTATAAGGAAAACTCTATTGTTACTCTTTCTCCTACTTTGACCAATAACTTTTTAGACCATTTGGCTCCCCCTTCTGTCCCTGAATTTATTTCAAAAGTAATAGTCCCAAAATCCGATGATTTTTTGAATTCCATATTTTTACTGTCTGAGCTCAAGGGTGCATTGAGTGACGTTAAGGACTCTTCTCCAGGAGAAGATGGCATTCCGTACTCTTTTCTTTGTAATCTCAGTGATGATGTCCTTCTCTACTTTTTAAACATTATTAATTCTGTTATGTTATCTGGTAACATACCGAAGTCCTGGAGATCACAAGTTGTGATTCCTATTTTAAAACCTGGTAAAAGTCCATCCCAAGTTTCATCTTACAGACCCATAGCCTTGTCATCGGTTCTAGTTAAAATTGCAGAACATTTGGTTAAAAATCGTTTGGAGTGGTATCTGGAGAGCAATCGTTTATTAACAGATAGTCAATATGGATTCCGTAAAGGAAAAAGCACTATAGATAGCATTAGTATATTTGTATCTGATATTAGGATAGCATTTTCTCAAAATGAATCAGTAATTGCATCATTTTTAGATATCAATTCGGCTTATGATAACGTAATTCCTTCAATTCTGAACAAAAAACTTCGTAACCTTAATGTTCCTGGCATACTGATGAACTTTATTACTAATTTATTATCTGAGAGATACATTACTATATGCTCAAGTGATAATTCCAAGTTATCTAGACGTGTGTCAAGAGGGCTACCACAAGGATCTGTACTGAGCCCTATACTTTACAATATTTACACATCTGATCTGGAAGCCACCTTAAACGATTCTGTTAAAATTCTTCAGTATGCTGATGACCTTCTGCTGTATACCTCAGGAAATTTGATTGCTAATATGAATTCTAAAATGTCAGCAGCTATGGACTTATTATCATCTTGGATGACTTCAAATGGTTTAGACCTTTCCCCCACTAAAGGTCAATAGTATTATTTACTAGAAAATATATAAGCCCTGTAATTGATGTGAAATACAAGAACTGTCCCATTCCCGTTAAGAATGAGGTCAAATTCCTTGGTGTTATCCTTGACTCGCGACTTACGGGTAGCGCACACTGCGAATATGTTGTTACGAAGTGTGAACGGAACTTAAATATATTAAGATGCCTTTCGGGAGTGTGGTGGGGAGCTCATCCTGTTTCATTGCGACTCCTGTATAACGCATTAATTAGAAGTATTTTAGACTATGGCACATTTGTTTTGGAACCATGCAACTTGGCATCATTTAAAAAATTGGATGCTATTCAAAACAAAGCACTCAGATTAATATCAGGCGCAATGAGATCCTCCCCAATTAATGCCCTTCAAGTCGAGTGTGGAGAACCTCCTCTGAAATTAAGACGACAGTTTCTTTCAGACAAATTTCTGTTTAGAGCTCTTCAATTCTCTCATCATCCTTTATTTCCAAAACTTAGAATTCTTTCTGACCTCATTCAATCTTCTTCATATTGGAAAAGAAAAGTACCGCCTTGCTTAGTACTAAGTTTTCATAAATCTCTGTGTCTTTCATCCCCTACATTTCGTTCTGAGTCCCTTCCCCTGTTCATGACTAATGTAAATGCCCTTCTATTCTCTCCTAATATTAATTATTCTTTGGGTATTGTTAAAGACCATCCTGATGTAAATTTTCAATTCCTAGAAGCAGCAAATAATAAATGGCCCGATTTTCACCACATTTTTACGGATTCTTCGAAACACTCTGTAGGTTGTTGCGGGGTAGGAGTATATCACCCGCGCTATAAAATTATCCAAAAAATAAAACTGCCTCCGGAAACTTCAGTCTTCACTGGTGAATGTTATGGAATTTACAAAGCTTTGGAATACATCCTTCTTATGAAAATTAATAAATCTGTTATTTTATCTGACTCATACAGCGCTCTTCAAGCGATCAAAAAATTCCCTTTTAAGTCCAAATCTTTCCATGCTGTAGTGATGCAAATAAGAGAAAAGCTTTTTGAATGCCATTCGAAAGGCTTTTTTGTGGTTCTGTCTTGGATTCCTGGTCACTCTGGAATAAAGGGAAATGTTAAAGCTGACCGCTTAGCTAACGAAGCTATTACAGATGGCGATATACATCCATACATTAATTATTCTAATGACCTAGCTGCTCTTCCCTTGACTTTTCTCAGGGAGTCTTGGGCTAAGTCTTGGGAAGATAGTCACCGAACAAAAGGACGAGTATATTCAAAGATCCAGCCAGATATTCCTAGAAAACCATGGTTTTGTGGATTAACGCTTGGGAAGAGAAGTACCAGTTGCTTAATACGAATGCGCTTGGGTCATGTTTGTTTGCCTGCTCACCTTGCCAGAATCGGAATAATTGCCAGTAGTGCTTGCGAATGTGGTGACGAAGTGGGTGATCTGAATCATTTGTTCTTTTCCTGCCCTCGATATGACCGTTCCTCTTTTATTAGTCAACTTATATCTCTCCGGGTTCCTTTCCCAACATGTATTTCTTCTTTACTTATATTTAATGTTAAAATATATAAAACCATATCTTTATTTATTGTACATAACAATATTAAATTATAATGTGTCTTTATTTACCTAAGTTATTGAAACTTATCTTGTAATTTTATTTCATTTATTTATTTTTATTTGCCCCATTTTACCAACTTGCCTGACTTATCTTGATTCCGATTTCCGAACATTCCTTTTTCCTTGAATCACGTTTCCCTACCTTAAATCCGCAACTTGTCATTGGCGTAGCACAGAAAAGTGCTTGTAGCCACAAAAAAGGGAAAAAAAAAAAAACTATTAGATAAGTATAACAATAAAAATATTTGTGTCGTCGAAAGCTATGCTGTATGAAAACGGAAAGTGAAGTGTCAACAATGAATAGAATGTGACTCCAATAATGGCTATCAATATTAATATTAAAATACAGAATATTGCTTTAGGTTTTATGACCTGAATATCACTGATGAGTTTGTAGTATGAGTCGAAAGGACTATAATATTAATAAAATGTATGACTATAACATATTCTATCCATTATCAGTCCAGAGTCAGGAATTTGTGCCCGATATGGCTATAGGCTCGCCACCTATCACATTGTGGGACGGAACATACAAGGCGAAATGTGGGTGTCCTGGCACCTCTGCGTACCCCTTCTTGGGATATAGGTGTGAGTTTATGTATGTATGTTTGTATGTAAAATGTATGACGTATTTTAGTATCGGTATGTAGGGGATCCATACCAAGCAAGGGAAGGCTTTTCTGTTTCTGCCGCAAATCAGTGTAAATAGCCAAACAGCTGTATAAATGCATTATTGTGGTCAAGTTTATAGGGCATTCTGGCCAGATGTACAACTGAACATATTGAGACTTTACATCTTAATATGTCTCATTATGGCGGACGCTGGTGAATGCCAAGCATTGCTTTGTAATTCCTGCTGTTGTTTGGTTTTGCTACTATCCATGAGCGGTCGTATCGCTTACCATCAGGCGAATGGTACGCTCATCTCGCAATACATTGCAATAAAGAATCTGCAATGTGTTGGTACTATTTGTTTCAGTTTGAAGAACAATGTATTGTAGTAAGTGATAGAATTTTACTAAAATAAAATAATCTGTATCAGCCCATATACGTCCCACTGTAGGGCACGGGCCTCCTCTACAATCGAGAGTACGATTGAGAGTGGATAGGCCATATAATCCATAACGCTGGCTTAGTGCGGGTTGGCGGCATACCATAGAAATTCTTATAAATTGCTATGGTATGCTGGTTTCCTCATGATGTTTTCCTTCACGGTTTTAGTGCGTGGTGATTGACTATCAATATACACATGATTCAGAATGATAATAAAATAATATGTAGCATATAATAAGCAATTAAAAAAGTATTTTTGTGCCCGGCATGGCTATAAGCTCGCATTTAATTTTATGACTAAAGTAGCCTTCGATCAAATAAGTAGCCTTGGTAAAATTTGAATGCCAGCCAATAAAATCAATAAAAATAGTTTTATTTCAACTTTAGTATATAATTTTGTAAGTGCGTGGTGGCCTGTTGGTTAACGGACTAGACGCGGCTGCCTTCATGTTCACGGTGGTCGCGGGTTCGAATCCCAGGGCACACCTCTGACTTTTCGGAGTCATGTGTGTATTGATAATCAATCACCACGCACTAAAACGGTGAAGGAAAACATCGTGAGGAAACATGCATACCATAGCGATTTATAAAAAATTCTATGGTATGTAAGTCCGCCAACCCGCACTAGGCCAGCGTGGTGGACTATATGGCCTAACCACTCTCAATCGTATTCTCGATTGTAGAGGAGGCCCGTGCCCTGCAGTGGGACGTATATGGGCTGATACAGATACAGATATAATGTTGTCATTGCAGCAATAGTATAAAGAAAATCATTTACAAACATCAATCACAAAGCCGCCAAATATTTTTACATTGCGATGTCATGTATTCTTATTAATAGATTTATCTGTAATTCAGTACGTACAGAGATATCTACAACTTTCAAGTCAAAAAGCTGTGGCGCTTACAATATTTTTAACATTTCCTAAGAGTGGCGTGGTGTGAAACATAGACTATAGCGATTTTATGCTAATACATTAAATCATACATAATGTGATCTCTGCATCACCTGTTCGACTAGTAGAGAATGGCATTAAGTCCAGCTGTAAATCATTTGTATAAAGAGTAAACAAATTAATTAAAGTTAAAGCGTTAGGACTTCATAAAATACCTGATGATCGATTTAACTGCTAATCCCTTTCAAAGGTCACCAAGTGCCGGCAAGTAGTGTCAGATGGACCAATAAGTTATACAACCTACTTTATATCTAAATAGGAACACCTCGTTGTGATGTGTTTGTGTTTATGAATTAATGTTGTTTTAAATACACTGATTAGAATTCGATGATCTATCTAGATTGCATTTCTTTGCCTTTGTCACGTAAGTATAATAAGTAAATAGTCTGGTGCTGGAGGTATCAGAAATTACAAGTGACTTTTCGGTCTCACAAACTCCTAAGCCCAAAAAAATACCTGTAGATCATACAAATGTTTGTTTCTGTACGGGGATCGAATCCGCGGCCTTTCGTTTAGTGAATCACGGAGGTCGTCCTAATAAAACTACGGTCATGTCATGTTAAAAAGTTTATCGGCCATCTGTGGTAGAACATCATAATTATCTAAAAAATATTATTCTCCGCTGCAGCTTGTACCCTACACCACAATCAGCAATACCAACTTATTTGCACTTGACTTGCGAAATTCATAGATTTGATTGTAATTAACTTTTTTACGGCGGGTCAGAGGGAACGTGCTTTTCTAATATTATACAACAGTTGAATCGATGTTGACCTGCGTGGTTGGATACCATGTTTTAATAATGCAATATTGCGGCATGGAGGTCGGTTGAAATATATGTAAGTGAGCGATGATGTTTCAATTATTGTTAGATCCTAGAGTCGTTGAGAAATATATTTTTTATTGTCGAGGTAAAAGCCGTAATTGTTGAAAT
This sequence comes from Hyles euphorbiae, assembly GCA_023078785.2. Classification (NCBI taxonomy): domain Eukaryota; kingdom Metazoa; phylum Arthropoda; class Insecta; order Lepidoptera; family Sphingidae; genus Hyles; species Hyles euphorbiae. The sequence goes on from CM041049.1 coordinate 1,205,655, forward strand.
AAAACTATAATTAACGGATTTTATTTTGTACAATATTTAGCTTCCGTTTCGTCCGACGCGACGTTTTGCTTACTTTACAGCTTTCGTGGTCATGGGGCTGATAAAAATACACGTAAACAAAACCAAATCCGTGACAAAATACGTAAATAATCTTCGATCAATTATATACCTCCAGGCAACTAAGACTATAATTAACTGTAGTACAACATAACCTTAGAGGCATGAGGTATAATTTAGATCTTAAAAATACATCTAAATTATTGTAGCATCTCTATTGACTCGAAGACTACGAGATCGTGAGATGGTAAATGTGAGGTAACATGGTGTGCGAACAATTTGTATGTAAAAAAGTGTACGAAGTTGCAAAAGAAGTACAATGGCGACACCCCGCGAATCTTGAATTAGCTAAACAGTTATTTTTTAGTCTCACTGTGGTGAATACGAATAGACTCAGTTCACTCCGTTACGGTAGTATTATAGGTGCCGACACGATTAAGATTTATCGTGTACGATATATCGTGTCGCTTTGTTGTGTTAAACTTATCAACTAAAATATCTGTTTATGTAGGTTAATAGAATATACCTAGATAGATAATACCTATTTAAAAATGCAACTTTTTTAAAGTAATTAAAAGAAAAGTGGACCAACGTAAGATAAAAAAATAGGTCAAACATTTATCTTTCTTTAATGTAGCTGACTAAATAAGTTCCAGAAATAGCTTGATAGTTTATATATTTACCATTTTGTGCAAAAAAATATTTTCCTTCCGCCCTTTTTGATTCAACGTAATGCTATTTTTATGCATTATGCTATGCTTTGCCATTTTTAAACTTTGTCAGCCCATTGTGGCTAGCTGCTAAGCACAGGGCTAGTCTAACTGAGACTTGTCTGAGTTATTTGGCCACAGTCGACCTCAATTGCTAAGTTCGGATTGGCGGCGCCATACAGCGGCGATAGAAAAAAACTTAAGGATCAGTATGGTAGATAGATATTCTCACAATATTCTGCTACACTGTTATAGTAAGCAGTAAATAACTATCAATACACACATGGCTCCGAATAGACAGGTGTATGCCCTGGAATTTGAACTCGCAGTCGCTGACTCAACAGCCGCATCCGATCCATTACCACGCAGTTACAAATATTACATTTGTAATAAACAGAGTTCAATGTGAAAGTTGTTTCTTCGTCTTCCTCGTGTAGATTACCTGCAATGTACTAACCGTCCATCATCCATAAGGCTAGCATTACGCTAAAGGTTAGACAGTCGTGACTTCTTTGGACCATTTTTTGTTACAATATTATTTCATAAAATGTAATTGAACACTCGATCATGAATACACGTGAGTACAACATTGCAAATGTGAACTATCAGAGAGCATAATATTCTCAATATACTGGAATCAAGATTTTTTTTATTATTTATATAATTATAATAAAATATTATAATAAAAAGATAAAATTCTTAAAGCTAAAGGCATGGTATATTTGGCAGCCTTATTGCTAGCTGCGATCTCTTTCAGGCAACCTTTGCAAAAAAGGCAAAAAAATATCATATCATTATCCCATTACAGTTTTATGCCATTTTTTATTCCAAAAAGCGTTTCGACTTCCGACACGGATCGTCCCATATAAAACGCTCTCTAATACGAGCGACCTTCTATCACGGCCGATGTTTTAGAAACACACGGATTCAGAACGCGTACTCGGTGGTGCAACAATTTTATGAATTCATAATAATTACTACATGACCTTAACCCCTTGGCAATTGCGCGTCCACTATTAATACCTTTTTTAATATGAGGTTAATTAATATTCATATAAAGTATGTCATTACTGTAGTGTCCTTGGATGCAGAATATTTACTTTCTTCTCTTGTCAAGTCACTTGTCCATATTATGTTTTTGTTGTTTTATGTTAATCGTTTTAATCCTTATTAATAAAAATCAGTTATATATTGTATTATTAGTACAAAAATATTTAATCCGTCGTGGCTCCATTGTCAACCTTGGTGTTTATTTACACCGTAATGGATAGTCTAATTGACAAGTGGCGTGATGGATTTCAGGACGAATGTGTTAGAGCAAAAGCGAGGCACAGATAGACGGTGTGAAAAGTGACACAATCTCTTCGACAGAACGGTCGCCCCCTACGATGATTCATCGTTGTACTGTATTTTATCAACCCATAGTCCATTGCAGAGCACGGCTTAATTGTATCGGCCCATATACGTCACTCTGCAGGGCACGGGCCTCCTTTATAATTAAGAGTACGATTGAGAGTTGCTAGGCCTTATAGTCCACCACGCTAGCCTAGTGCGGGTTGGCGGACATTACATACCATAGAAACTTATACAAATCGCAATGCTATGTAGGTTTCCTCACGATGGAAGGAACATCTTCACCGTTTTAGTGCGTGGTGTTTGACTATACACATATGACTCCAAAAAGTCTGAGGTTTGCCCAGCGTCAGATAGACCACTTTTCTAAAATTGAGTGGGGTTCGTATATAGTCCACAATGCTGACTTACTGATTTATCGTTGACTGAAACCACTAATCATTTACCATCAAATGCAATAAAAAACTGTCTCGTACATCCGACCCCGCAACTTATTTCTAATGGTCTCTTCTAAAAATCAATCTAAGTAAAGCCTTGACCACAAAGATATTAATGAGAAAGGTTGGACGTTCTAAACACACGAAATTCATCGCAATAGACCGAGTGTTAATGAAACTCACGAATGTAGCATTTTAACCACATTTTTTTCAAATATTATGGACGTCACTACATTTGCACTTATATGGCTGAATTGTGAAATAATTTGACTGACCCCTTTTTTATTTCTAGACAAGATGAGCACAATGCACGTGATGGGCGATGCAATGCAACTCAAAGAGCTTGTCGATAATTTGATACCAAATAAACGCAGTTTCATTTTTGTTCACTGGAAACTCGAATGGATTCCAAATTTAAATTAAGTGATGATATATCGAGTCCCGATTTGGGGCTTAAAAGAAATACGAGAGCCGTCTTTGGTCTCACAAACACCCAGACCCGAAATAAATATTTGTGGTCCGCGCAAACATTTCTCTCGGTGCGGAGATCGAATCCGAAGTCTCTAATTTCACACTAGGCGGCGTCTAACCGCCTGCGCCACGGAGGTTGTCGATGGCTATGATGGTTGGCTGTCGACTTGACATATCTGTACTGTAATCTAAATTAAGTGGGAATGAATATTTTCAAGCTGCGAAAAATCCGACCTGTGACATGCATTTGAACTTACGACCTCCATATTACCAATTCAACTCTCGGTAAACAGCAATACTTTCACAAAGAAATCTTAATATTTAGGTAGCCTTCTAGATTTCAAATAATGGCGGAATATGTTAATGTCTTGCAATCAAATTCTATTTACATCAATAAAAACAATAAAATTAGCATAATACATCGCATTGTATGCAACACGTTAAAATACAAATGTTATTGGTTCTCAAGGATCCCTCAAATTGTTTATAAAGCTCTGCATTTTGTGCGCTGGTTAGTCATACAGTAGGTCTTAGCAAGAAGTCTAGACAATTCAATTCATCATCATCATTTCAGCCAACAAGTGCACTGCTGAATGTATACCTCTCCTAAGAATCTCTGTAGCAACCTGTTGGAAGCGGCCTACATCCAGCGACTTCCTGCAACCTTGGCCAGGTTATCCGTCCACCTTATAGGTGGGCGTCTGATACTTCGCTTACCAGAATATATTTTAGGCGTCCCATTACATAAGTGTCATACTGGGGGAGGAATTGCAATTGAATTTTCTCCTTTCATAGCCGGCAGCTTAACTAATAAATAATAAATATACCAACAATCACATACATATTTTATTAACACGCTTATATTAGCTTCACCTGTATGTTTGTATGTATGCAAGTTTGTACGTACGACTCCTTTGAGCTCGATTTTGCCCCACTTTGAATGATCAGATTTAATTCAAACTTTCATACTTATCCAGGAACGGTGGCAACGCAATAATTGACAAAGTGTATGAAATTATCTTACCCAAAATGGTAAAAAAAAATGTTTTGAAAAATTTACGAAAATAATTGATAATGAGTTTAAGATTATACATACATTTCCTTGCTATAAAGTATAAAGCGTGGGGTGCTGTACAATAAGTAATTGTTGTAAACACCCCACGCTTTGTAACTATAAAATGTATCTATTTTACTCCATTTTCTTTCGAATCATAAACTCATTATCAATTATTTTTTAGATTTAGTTGGATCATTTATGCAAGCATGTTTTTTTTTAATTTCTTAAACTATAATCTATTCTTCTATAGCACATTATATTATAGTAGTTTGGAGTCTGGGTCTTATCTAATCGTATCTGTAGAAATTGTGGTGAATAAAATAAATAAATAAATTCATTAAACTAATAATAATAAAAACAAGTATAAAAATCTACGAGAGACTTTTTGGTTCCTTACGAACACATGGGCCCGAAAAAAATAATTGTGGACCACACAATTTTTTGTGTGGTCCACAATTATTTTCATAGCCGGAATCTAACCAATTGCGCCACGGAAACTATAAAATGTTATTAAAATCCTTAATAGATTATCAAAATTTGCCTTATAGAAGCTTTCAGGCTTCGCAATAGGTAAATATTAATTATATGTATAAATTTCACTTCCATACTTGTATTGAATGCGGTTATGTAATAACATTGCGTTGAATATTCAATATGTATAAGGAAAAATATTGTTTGCATTCACTAATAGAAAAGAATTGCTATGTATTTGGCTCTGTCACGAATATTTGTGATATAAGAAATCTATAAATATATGTGCATAGATAATTCATATTTATGACGTCGGCGAATTACATATACTGACAGCCTCCGTGGCGCAATAGGTACAGTTGGCTGTGTAAGGAGAGTCCGCGAGTTCAATTCCGCAATGAGGCAAATGTATCATCATCATCATCCATCCATCAGCCAAAGGAAGTCCACTGCTGAACATAGGCCTCCCCCAATGATTTCCACAGAGACCTGTTGGAGGCAGCCTGCATCCAGCGACGTCCCGCGACCAAATATAAATGTATGGGCGGCCGTAAATATTTTTTACAGGACTTTGTGTTTTAAGATCGAAAAGTTGTCTTCTGTCTGAAATATTAGTGTCGAGTTAGGAGTAATGTTAGGGTCCTTAAACGGAACAAAAGAACTATCTAGATAGTTTGTTTTGCTCATAGCAAATCTATAATGCATTCTGTATGATACCGTTATCTATACTAAGGACACTATCCATACGTGTAAGTCATAATAAATACACCTAACAGTCATATGCATAGTCCTGATCCCACAATATGGAATCTGTTGTCGTGGGTATCAGAAACTACAAGACACTTTTTGTTCTCAAAAACACTTAAACCTGTAACCAATACTTGTAGTTCACACAATTTGTCTCGGTGCTGAGATCGAACCCGCGGCCTCTCATCTCACAGCCGTCGTCTAACCAACTACGCCGACGAGGCTGTCAGCGAGTTACATGTTTAAAAATAGCGTAGATTAATATCTGCATACATTAAAAATGTAGCAATATCCTGCATCTGAATACATTTACTGCAGTGTATTTGTATTCATGGCCTAACCACTCTCAATCGTACTGTCGATTGTAGAGGAAGCCCGTGCCCTGCAGTGGGACGTATATGGGCTGATACAGACAGATTTGTATTCATACCAAATAAAATATTTTATTACAAAGAACACGTAATAGAATCTATACAAAACCACTGTTGTTAACTATATCATAACTAAAGCATGGTCTACAACGACCGATCAAACTTGAATCCTATGTATTACTGACGCCCACAAGAGCCAAGGCGGGCGTCCAAACGAAGCTGTGGGTACTTGGCGGCATCTATGCCTTAAAAGGTAGAGGAAGTGTTACAATTTGCTAAGCATTATTTGTTATTAGTTATCAAAATGTCTGCCTACAATTGTTACAATGATACTTGCATTAAGAATATAAAACTAAAATAATTTTAGCTAATAAATAACAGATAAACATAAATAAGAAAAAAACACCACAATTAAATTAACAAACTGAGAAAAATAAAAAAATACCCTTGAAAATTAAATAGAGCTACCGTATGTAACCCGATATTACATCCAACCAAGAGGGTACATCGATGCGATTAATGTACTCATTAAACTTTTCCGCTGCCATTGGGATAAAATCCTTATATTTCAAGATAATTTTCTGTGACTCCCGATTGATCGAAGCTCCTGGGTCTTTACTTACAATACCATGCCGCTTATTCATAAAACTTCTTTCAGCTAAATAAAACTAATTTATTAAATTGAAACTTATGTTAATGGGATAATTAATCAAGATTATAGCCATATTAATTACTGATTACATAGTTTTTAGGCGCCAACTCCATCCTCTAATTTGCATATACATAGAAATTCAGATTTAAATCTTTTATAATCAATGTTATATGGTATTGGAGGACTATGACAAAATGCATGCATAAATTATATAATAATTACAAGAGGTTTTAAGACTCTTAGCAGAAATGTGGAACGGTAATTGCTAGACCGATGAACAGCAATCGTTAGCGTGACGATTTGAATCCTAGGCCAAAAGGTTAGATCGAAAGTAGGTCGGACCTAATGCACTATATTAAATGCTTCAAATGTCTAAGACTTTCACTATCGACGACGTTTTCTTTGACTTTAAATTACATTATTTTAGTTAATTTTTTATGTTCATAATTCATGTGTTGAGGCACCGATATACTGCAGATTTCTAACAACAAAAATATCGCTGTAGATTTGAACTAATATTGTTAGTTTAAAATCAAACTACGTAACTTTAATGCCTCTAGCTCATGTAATCGTCAATTAATTACTTTTGACATCATGCCATCAAACATTGAAATATCCCGAGTTTCGCAACCGGAAAATATTCTCCTGCAAAAAGAAGATGTCTAATTACGAGTTAATTTAAGGCAATGTAACATTCAGGTCCATACGAGGGGTCGACTCGGTCCCCTAGTAACACCATGCACACAAGGCCGTACATTCACTTTTTAAAGCTAATATTTGAGTTAGAATTACATCGATCGCATGTTTGTCTCGCACATTATTAGTTTATTTTTTACTCTGTTTTCCTGTTGAGGCAATAATTATGTTTTGGAAATTTTGTTTTCTCCTCAGGAATTTTCGAGTTGAGGTTTTTGTCATTGCCAAAGCAATATTCGATGCGAGCTTTAAGCTATATAAAGTTTAACTCAATGGATACGTATGATTATGTTCATCAATGCTTCGCATAAGCGTACGTGCATCCCTGAAAATATTTAGTTTGTAATTTTGGAAAAGTTATTAAAAATATGCGGTGGTAAATACGGTGAATAAAAATATTTCTGGGTAGATTTAGATGAAAATCAGTAAATCTTAAAAGTCAAGACCAATCTTACAAGTATACTCATGAAATATATATGTATAATGAATGTACACAGGAAAGTATTATGGATCTATATACTACACTATCACAGTTGTACAGTCGCTGTTAAATCGGAAAATAACAATTCTATGTGTGTTTGGACTGTGCAACTTATAAGATGAAATAATTCATTGTAGCCAGAGTAACTAATGGACATACGTAATGAGACGTAACATCTCATGTCTCAGGATGGCGAGCGCAGTAGAGTGCCAAGCATTGCTTTGTGATTCATGGTGGCTCGGTTTTTCTACTGTCTATGAGCGGTCGTATCGCTTACCATCAGGTGATTGATATGCTGTCTTGCCATTAATGGCAATAAAAAAATGACCATTGCATAAAGCAAAAGAGTAGGCGCATAATTTTACGTTCATATCTCAAAAAACTTCGTAACCCAATGACGTAAGTATTGATCGAAGTCAATGATTGATTTAATGATTATCAATTATATAGACGCAACTTCCTAAGCGCGTTTAGAAAGGCATAGAGTTCGCGTGCTTTGCAACATTTTCATTGTGATGCCTTGGGCGAAAGGCGAAATTTACTTTTAAAGATCAAGTAAAAATGGTTCGGTCACGCATACCTAGAGGCAGTAACTCATATTCTCATGAAACATTAATTTTATTTCTCAATTTATTTATTATTATGTACTTTTAGTTTATGATGAGGAGAAATTGATGTGTAAAGGAGACTTTGAGGAGATATTATGTTTGTACTGTAGCAATTGGTGCGTCTTTTAAAAGATGTTAAAAATAAATATGATATCAAAAATATTGGAATATTAATTATATTTCATAGGTGTTTCGTAAATTTTAATAACTTTTTAATAATTATTTTTATTTGATTATTCAATTTCGGCCAATCATGGCTTGATGGCCAATAAACTATTAGCAGGCTTGATTTGAGTGGCTCCTTTAAATTTTACTGCCCAATATTTTGAAACTTTTTAGATATTCGAAAATAAACTTTATTGAAGATCTATTTTTAAGGAAAACTAAGGTCAGTTTTGATCTGGGTATGAAGGAAGGCATTTTCTACCTTACGCACCAACTTTTTTAATTTCCTGTCTTTTTTAATAGATGGCGCCACAGTAGAATTGATTCGCTGTTGAAACTGAGATTAGTGGCTAACTAGTCGGCGAAAAGCGGGGAAAATTCGATAGCTTTCTGTTATTTAAATTTTGATTTCTTCTCTCTAGCAAAAAAAAATATATATCCTATTTTAATCTAACGTATTTTTGTTCCATTGCGTACAACTAGCCCGTAAGCCGTTTAATTACTTGTTTTATTATTAATAAATTCTGTTGAAAACACACATTCAGTGTGGAAATTTATTAGCTTTTAAAGTACACGGCACGTAGCCGAGCAGACTTCGCATTACAATGAAATATACTCTTTCTAAATACCACTTGTTTAATGGTGATGGACTTTAGACAAGAAATAGACATTGCGTTGGTGCCTACCCGGGCAGCTTCTTACATATGAGAGACCTAACACCAGTCAATTTCTTCAAATTACATCATATTTTTATTTTTCCATTCTAAAACAGTAAAAAATATTAATAAAGTAATTAATATATTCGATATAGGTAAACGTGGTTTCACGTAAAACATCTCGTTGTGTAAATGGATATAAAAATGTTAATCGATTGAGCACAAATGATTGCGACTCGGTTGAAGTTGCCAGTTACATGCCGATGTATGTACGTATGACGTTGTGTTGTGGGACAAGTCACATGCTTATTGCGATCAATAATTTATCGATCGAAATATATTTTATTACAGTATGATTGCAAAGTTGGTTCTCGGATTAGACTCTCGATTCGCATGATATTGGATATACATATATTAATTGACAGCCCGAAGTCAGGATTTTGTGCTCGATATAGCGATAGGCTGGCCTTTATCACATCACGGGACGGAAAATGCATGGCGATACGTGGGTGTCCTGGTTGCACCTTTGCCTACCCCTTCTGGGAAAAAAGTGTGTGTTTATGTCTGTAATATTTTTTTGTAGAAAACCTGTTGCGTTTGCGTTACGTGTTAGGTTCAACCTGTTTGCATGTGGTTTCTAGTAAGCTGACATAATTGTATCTGATTTGAAAGACAGCAGTTTGGTTGATGGATACTTGATTTTTATTGCTGACTAAAGGTTTATTAAGGTTATGGACTGCATATTTAATTCACTTAAGACGCTTTGGCTTGCACTTATAAAACATAAAATGTTCGTCAGTTTGAGTACAGCACAAACAGAAAAATGATTAGACTCAATTATGGAGTGGTTAATAGTGTATTTGAGTAGTTATATGTTTAAAGAATAACTTATAGAGTCGGTTGATAGTTCTGCAAGTCTGCCATGCTCTGGCAGTAAGAGCAGCTGTACTTCTGCTGATTCTTCTAGTCGTTTTTTTTTGGTTTTTATTACCGATGATATCTAATGATTCAATTCTTAGCCGACTTCAAGTAAAAAGTAGATTTGATCATTTCTGTCTTTTAATCGACATTTTCATTTAAATACGTTGTTCATGATTCAATGAATTTAAATGAACTGATTAATACATTATTAAAGAAATTAACCAATTATGATTGATATTTTTATGCGTACGGTATGGCTTTATGATGAAGAAACTATGTCCTGCAGTGGATGTCCACTCTAAATTTCCGTCAAAATTTCCTCCACCAACAAGTTTTTATCTGTCTACAGTGTTAAAGATAGATTTTATATCTATCATCTACTTATGAATTGTACCACAGAAAATTTGATCTGTGAAATGAAGATAGCACCGATATTTGACACGGCTCTCTGTACTGTGTTGTGTAAAACGACGCGACATATACACCGTATAGGTGGTCTAGATAATGTGACACACGTGGAGGTGGGCTTTTATTACGAGTAAAATGCCTTAATGTCTTAATATCGACACCTGAACGTTTCACGACTAAGGGACGGGTTTCCATATCGTAGAAGGATTTTAAAGTCTTATTGAACCGCACTATCTTCAACTTATAACATTGAACGTATTCTCTATCTCTCTGTGTGTGGCTAAAATAGATTTCTTAAGGTAGGTTAATCGGTAATCGCCGTAACAAGACGCTTGGCTTTGCAGCCAAAAACAAGGTTTATATTATTTCAAAATCGAAATATTTTTTTATTCAAATAGTGTTTCACAAGATATTTTAAATAATTAATTTCTGCTACCGCCGTTGCGGGACGTGTTGTAGCTGTGAAGAAGCGGCGTAAGAAACTCCATTAGCAACACGAACTGTCTTTGTTTTTATCTTTCCGTACAAATACATACAATACCTAGCGACCTTCAAAAAACGAGCGTATTTCCACCTTAAAGGCTGGCTATGCATTTCCATGCCCTATCGTGTTGCAGATATACACAAGCGGCGGTGATCACTCACCATCAGGTGTATGTTTGTTTAATCCCTATAATATAAAATAAGTTTCTGTAAGTAAGAGGTGCGGTCTTGACCAATTGCTAATTCATGGCGGGTTCAACCAGCTATATAATAATTTCACCAATAAAAATATCAATTGTCTCCAGTACGTACCTTTTAAACACTTTATGGTAAAAAATGGCCTATAAATTTCAATTAAAATATTTTGTGTACTGATTGGGTCTAATTAACTCAGTAATATTTTTTTGCAGTTTCATTTGTTGCTTTATTGGTATAGTCACCTAGTGCCAGCTATTTCGTTGGGTTTTAGGTTCAATGGCCATATTGGACAAATTTTAACACTGTTAAGGAGCCAGAGGTGCTAGTACCAGTTATAGTTTCCTAGGCTGCATTTCGTCCCAAAATGTGGCAAGGCTAACCAAGTTTCCTAATCGGGTACAAATTATAGACCCAGAAAGTTCATACGAGATTTTATAAACAGAAAAGTTCACACGAAATAGATTACTCGACTTGGGAATCAAATCCAAAGCCTTAAAATGCACGGTTCATACATGATGCAACTAGAATATAATCTAGAGTCTAGACCAACGACGCGAATATTATATATTCAAACGTGGATAATTTAATCTAGTACAAGGTACAAGGGTCCATTCCAAAATAAATATTCATACCGCTCCATTAAAAAGCAATCATTTTCATACATCCAGAGATTAAGATGATATTTTATGCGATTATACCGTGCTACGATTTGGCAAATGATTAACTCGAGGCATTAGTACCGACATGTAATTGAAATGTATTTTGTAAGGTTCGCGGAATCCAGTGAAGGGACATTCGTAATGATTTGCATCGGGCCATCGGTCACCGAGCGTACTATATTATTGAAACTACTAATGCTGTTAAGTAATGACACGTAGATCTGACTATTAACGCCCTTATTCATAGACATTTTATAAACCTATTTTAGTTATCAAATGACAAGACATTTCGAACGACTTTTGAATTTAGACTGAACAAAGAGGACGAAACAGGCTATAAGTGTTCAACAGCCTTATTCATAGAGATTTTAATAAACATATTTTAGTTCGTTCTTAGCTCTAAATGAATTCAAAAGTCGTTTGAAAAAGACGAAACATTCGATAACTAGAATAGCTTTATAATCTGTCTTTGAATAAGACCGTACATGTTTATTTTTAGGGAAAATCCTGCCCATATCTCGCCACTGCAAATCCTCAGAGTTCCATTCCATCATTCAGATTAATATATAAATAATAATTCACGCACAGCATTGAAGCTCGGTTTGTTTGTTAGTATCACTAACCAGAAGCTTGTTTGTAACCAACAACCAAGTTAATCAAAGAATACGTACATAATATTAAATACACATATGCGGGGGATAGTAATGGTTACTGTATTAACTTGCCAAGGAACCGAATGTGTATCTCACGATATAAAGTAAATTATATCTCATTATTTTTTTGGTAGATCGTTGGAAGTGTAAAGTTGCTGGACTTAATTATGTAGGTGCTACCTACCACCTGCCAACATACATAAACTCACGCCTTTTTTTCCAGAAGGGGTAGGCAGGGGCACCAGGAAACCTACACTTCGCACTGTATGCTCCGCCCCATGATGTGGGCTTGCCCCATCGCCATATCGGGCTCAAATTCTTGACCCCGGGCTGATATAATATAATAAATAGAAAAATCTAATATCACTTTACCCAACCTCGGGTTCGAACCCCAGACCCCAGCTTTTCATGGATTTCGGATTTAAAAGCAACAATCACTGACATTTAAAATAATTCTCGAATATACACAAAAGTAATTCAGTTCTCACCAAAAGCCTTAGCGGTCAGCAATTTCATTGTAACATAATGTTCTTTGTGTGATGAAAAATGAGTTTTGCAACTTTCGTACGGATGGCCAGCGTGACGTAACATCAAGAGAGGTGCCAAGTAGCCAGGTGAACGTGTCATTATATCTGTATGCTTTTATGTTTAGAGTTTTTATCAAAATTTCATCTGAGATGCATTTGCATGAACACAAATAAGGGTACTTTTGTATAAGTACATAGAAGTGATCAAAATACCGATGGTGGTAAGATATGTAGTGCAATCGAGAAAGTACAGTACAGTACAGTTTTTTTAGTGACTGCAGATAATGCAACTAAAAAATAGAATCTTTTTGCAAGTCATGTTTTGGTGGTAAATACGTTGTATTTGCTAAAATAATGAATTTGAACTTTGCGTACCACCGACTCTTTGAAAATAAAAGAGTGTCAACCAATCTACCACCCAAACACAAATTTAAAAATCATTTTTTGTTTTTTGCGAAATATTTTATTTGCATCGTTTCTGAAGTCACTAAAACTACCTGGCATCGTTTTTGATCGCAGTTTGGATATACCCTGTACATATCACTGACGTCAGATATCCTCAGCATCTTATAATCTGATATTATGCTTGATATGAATTAGATGAAACCTAGACCCGGCACACTTCCATACGTCATTACGATGGTTTTTAACAAGTAATAAATAAATAAATAATAAGTAACAAGTAATAAGTAACAAGTAATAAGTTCGACCTAAACGAAGCCTGGCGTTCAGAATGGTGCCATTTTAAAAACACCAATACGAATCTCATATCTGACCCCACCAAGAAGCTGCCCGGTTTCGATGCGGAACGCAAGACATGGACAAGGCTCAACAGATTCCGGACCAACCACGGGAAAACTAACCACCACCTGCATAAATGGGGTCTAAGGGAGTCACCACAGTGCGACTGCGGAGCACCCGACCAGACCCTGTCCTGTGTCGTAAACGAATGCCCACTTCGCTGTTTCCCCGGTGGAATCTCGGAACTTCATAAATACACTCCTGATGCAGCAAGCTGGCTAAAAAACCTAAACATAGAAGTTTGATCCACGCAGAATAAATGCCATACGCAATGATGATGGTTTTTAACACATTTTTTCAAAACCATGTCTAATCGTCACTGTACCATCAGAATACCATTATTCCACCACTAATAGGCAGACATTAGTTCTTTGCAACTGTGTAGTTAACGCCGACCCACCGAAGGCTCCGTTTGTCATTAGTGATTACGTCAATTGACAAAATTACAAGGAACTCGATAATTCCAACCTCACCTAAGAGAAAGGCGCTAGGATATCTTCCGCATACATAAATCCGTTGCAGTGTTTGTCTGTCCGTGGGTACAGCCAGCCTTACCTTTGCCATAACCTCTTACTTTCCACGCGGCCGTCCTTAAGCCAGGGTAGTGTTGTACGTAGTATCGATATATGTATGGCAGTTTTTTTCTTACAACGGTTTTAGATATCATCCACGAAGTAAATGGATAATATGCTGATAAAAGATAGGAAGGTGCGGGATATAGGTTCAATTAAATAAATAAATACACCCAACAGTCACATACATAGTCCTGACACCACACTAAGATCGAGTCTTGTGTCGTGAGAATCAGAAACTACGAAAGACTTTTCGGTTTCACAAATACAGATCCGAAAAAAATACCTGTAGATCACACAAATATTTATCTATGTGTGGGGATCGAACCCGCGGCCTCGCGTTCTGCAGGCGGCGTCAACCAACTGCGCCACGGAGGTTGCCGAATTTAACAGATCGCACAAAAAATTATGTTGCGCTGATCCCACAAAAAATATTATTATAAATAAGAAAACAGTCGACACCCTCATGTTTGGCATTCACAGGAATTCCCGTGTTAATCCTAGATATCTGGACTTGAAAGTTAATAAACTCAATCCTCAACTCCTCACGTCCATTTCTGTCTGTATTAGCCCATATACGTCCCACTGCAGGGCACGGGCCTCCTCTACAATCGAGAGTCCGATTGAGAGTGGTTAGGCCATATAGTCCACCACGCTGGCCTAGTGCGGGTTACTATTCTCTAAATAATGAGTAGATTTATACATGTTAAAGGTTAGATTGTAATTAATTCGGCCTTCTTTTTGGTAAAGCAATTAAGGAAGGTAAATCAATTTTGAAGTGAAAGTTTCTTAATTGAATCATAAAAAGCCTCGCGAAACTGGTAAATTTTTATTAAATGAAATTCCCATTAATATGCATAACAACATCTATCCGATCATCCCACCAGCTTACATTGGGTCGGCTTGAGGTATAAGGTCGATGTTAAATATAGCTTCTTCAGTTTTTAGGATTGAAACATACGTTATATTATAGTAATAGTACGTCTTAAATTACATACTATTTTTATCTGATCAGGAAAATTCGGATCAACAACAAACCTTTCTGAATACACTTGATTTATGAGGGTAGGTAAGTAGTAGTAGGTGGTGGTGGTTGTAGGTCTTTCAAATGTGACAGGCAACCTGCGTAGGTTTTTTTTTTATTGCCTTGTAGTCAGACGAGCTAGCGGCCCGCCTGATGGTAAGCGGCTACCGCTGCTCATGGACCTCCGTAGTGCCAGCACAACAAAGTCGCTGCTTAGGTACCACCGCAATATCTATTTCTCCCGCCAAACAGCAGTGTAAATGCAATGTTGTGTTCCAGTTTGAAGAACATTTGAAGGACATTGGGATTTAACATCTTATGTCTCAGGATGGCGAGCGCAGCGGAATGCCAAGCATTGTTTTGTAATACATAGTGTTGTTTGGTTTTGCTACTATCCATGAGCGGTCTTCTCGCTTACTATCAGGCGAATGACGTGCTCGTCTCGTCATTCATTGCAAAAAAAAATGAGCTGCAATGTGTCTTAAAACATTAGCTCTCATGATCGGTCTATAGACCGAATTAGCATTCAAAGTATACTTTGTCACGTCACTTCACTCAGCTATGCAGTCTAAACCATCGATATAATATCGATAACTATTGATACTCGGCCAGCAATAATGGTAGCTGAGAACGGTAATGTCAGCGATTATGTCACATTTAGATATTACTGGATAACAGTATTGCAACATGATCGGTTAAGGGCCACCTAATAGATATTTGATGACAATTCTGTTGCTAATGGGAGATTGGTGTTTTATTTTCTATGTAATTGTTGCTGACCACTTGTACTTGTATGTGTGATGAAATTAGACTAAATACATTGACAAATTTCGTTGATTATCGATTATGCTTAGTTAATACATCCATATTTACATCTAATATTAACATCGTTGTTTGATCTACATTTTCAAATTTACCCCTTGAAAGCGAGCTGCATCTGGCAACTTTTCACAATCTTGGATAGATTGTCTTTCCCTTAATCTGTATCAGCCCATATACGTCCCACTGCAGGGCACGGGCCTACTCTACAATCGAGAATACGATTGAGAGTGGTTAGGCCATATAGTCCACCACGCTGGCCTAGTGCGGGTTGGCGGACTTACATACCATAGAAATTCTTATGAATCGCTATGGTATGCAGGTTTCCTCACGATGTTTTCCTTCACCGTTTAAGTGCGTGGTGATTGACTATCAATACACACATGACTCCGAAAAGTCAGAGGTGTGCCCTGGGATTCGAACCCGCGACCACCGTGAACATGTTGGCAGCCGCGTCTAGTCCGTTTACCAACAGGCCACCACGCACTTTTCCCTTAATAATCAAATGTAAATATAATAAATTCAAAAGAAATAGGTTTACTCCAAAACGTTCCTGCTATTAAGTGAAGAGTTGGAAGTTTCCATTCAATCGATTGATCAGTTCGCACGTGCTTCGCCTCAGGCCAACTCGCGCAGAAGCTCACGAACCTAAGTGCTGTTATAAGAGAACCACGTGCCTTATACCGAAGACACAACAATTGTATCTTATTAACAGCCTCCATAGTATAATTGCCTATGAAACGAGAGGCCAAGAGTTCGATACCAGCACTGAGCAAAATGTTTGTGTGATTGTTTAGGGTCTGGTTTTTTATGAGACCGAAAAGTCTCTCTAATATCTGATATCCACGACACAAGACTCGACCTTAGTGTGGAGTTAGGACTACGAAGGTGACAGCTGGATGTATTTATTTATTTGTATTTAATTATTTATATTCAACTGAACCATACGTTTGTATTGCAATAAAATTGGTTTCTATTATAATTTGACCTTGCCTTAGCCTTAGCTCCTTGTATAAGTGCAAGAGCATCTCGAGGCAAACCTCACGACAACCTCGGCCACTGTTCATGTAGCATGCACTTATGTGTTTTAAGTGTGTCCTTTTATGTGTAATATGCTGTTAATTAAAATAACCTTATACATATTATTAAAGGTCGGCCATTAATCGAGTTCATTAGATTCCTTTATAAATTTAAATCTTCCTGAGAATTAATTGCACTCCTGGAATTACGGAGACAAAGCGTTTTCGCAGTGAACAGTTGGAAAGGGTCTGCTTCTAGTGACTTCTTGCAACCATTTTTCGGTATTTTTTCATATGCGCTTACAAATAAACACTTGAAGACACATGCCGTATAATGAACTGAATTTTTTTCATCTTGGGTATTAAAAGTTAAGAGGGACTTTTTAATCCTTTATAGGCCAAATATATTTGTTAAGGGATTTTTTTTATATGAACGAGAATTGAATCGAATAATCTTGCATTTCCCATTCAGTTTCATGTTGGTATCACGCAGGATGTCAATAAACTATGCCTAACGTGCTCTCCAAGCCACAAATTACAATTGACTCGACAGAACAAAGACAATTTTGGCAATCTCATATTAGACGAGATGAGATGTCATTGGCCTCAATAGTGCAGTAATTGTGAGAGCCATTACGAGAACGTTCACTAGCCGGGCATAAGGAAGTATTCTGCAATCATCTATTTATTTTGGCTGCTGTTCGGTAACTGTTTTTTGCAATCACTGTTTAACTTCTTTGGTGGTTTATTGGCTGATTGTTGGTTAGTATTAAATATTGATTTTAATATTCTCACTCATTTAGATTTCTTATGTGAGCATATAGATTTACATTCGAGAGGTTGAGAATACTATTAGAGTTTTTATTTCCTGTAAGAAGTGTTCCATATTAACCAATACAACTGCTATGTCCCGTAAGCGTCGCGTCGTGACGCTGTCGTATACGTTTACCACTGTTTCACCAGTTGTTTCACCTTTAGAGTGACAGTGGTGGTCTTTCAAGCAAGCATAATCCTGATTCGATCTCCATACGGGATAAACATAAGATCAGAGTAATATTTGTTCTGAATTCCGATATTCTGAGAAAAAAAGGGATCAAAAGATCATAGCATTTCCAACCCTCAAAAAATAAGGGAATCATGAGAAAATAGTATTTTTAGAATTTGACGACACAAAAGTAAGCTTCAGGGAACCGCTTTCTCAAACATTAACTGCATATTCCACAGACTGATAAGCCAATGATACCATTAATACAATACGTAATATGACGTAATAGATTCGGATTTCCTCGCCCACCAGACTATCACCCACACAATGGCACTATTCAAGCTGCGTGCTGCTGTCATAACGTGTTTACTTAGAAAACTCATTGGTATGTGCAGATTATATTAGAGATGCGCCACACGAGTCCACAATGAGGAAAACAGACTTTCCTACGTCCACGCAGAATCCTTGCGATGGTGTGAGTTATAAGCGGTTATAGAGAAGCATTCTCATTTTAGAATCTTATAAAAATGTGATTGGTAGTATATTTATAACATGGGTCGGAATAGAGCCCTACAATGTAACTACAGTATGACTCCATCGTTTTATAAAGTGGTAGAGCCTTAATTTGGTTACTTTGGACTCCAAACCTTGGACTACAGTAGAGATGGGTTGTTGGCTGTTCCATAGAAAACCAACATGAAACAAAACTTTGCTATAGTGTTTTGTTAGGTTGGTGAGATTGCCGGGTGACCATTACCCGTTTTCTCCCAATTTTTCTCCTTCCCTTCTCGTTCCCCGCATATCTTGGGAGGCAGGTAATGCAAGTAATCAAAATTATCCCTAACATCGTGCAAGTCGTATGCTGCTTTGTCGGACTTATGCAGCCAAAAAATATCCTTAACAAATATTAGTCGTTCACACATTACTCTCCGTGACGCTAAACGCAGCATAATTAGTAAAAATGTTATAAATCATGTAAGTACAAACGTCCACAACTTGCGTCGTGTCGTGAGAGATTTGCGTAATTCACACGGAAGCTAACTGATTGTGACTGACATAATAATTTGCCTATTGCGATACACAAACACAAGTGCATCTGATATCTTTCGCCATTAACATTTACTCAACTGTCTACTACGAGCTTAGATTTCAATTGATTTGGTAACGCACTTACTGACCATTACATTGCTAGATTATGCTTGTATTTCTTAATCTGCGTGTATAAACGCAAAAAGCTTTGTATTTATATTCATTCATGGCTTAAAGCCTGATGCTGTAAGGGCTACAGGTTGGATATTTGCTGGAGATCAATCAATAGAAGTGCTGTGGGAATGCAAGAATATATTAAGGATCGGTTAGTGCGGAACTGATTTACAATTTCAGATTTTGATTTTGTTTCTTGAAACAGTGTCGTGGCCAGTGGATCTGAGCCCGGACCATTGAGTGCGATGGCACTCAATCTCGTTTAAAGGTGCATGTGATAGTGTTTATATGAGCTACGAGCATTTGTTTCAGGTTTTGGCATCAGCGAGACCGAAAATATTTCGTACTTTCTGACGCTGAAGGTAAGCAGCGCATTTACTGATCCCGAAAATCCTTTTAGTCACTTGAATATCTAGGCGGAATAAGTTTTCTCTCTTTTGTAGTATCTAACTGAGTTAAATAAATACATATTTTCTTAAATTGCGACTTTTCTACAAACATTCAATTAGGTATTTAAAAAAATGAAGTAAGTATGTCGTACACTTAAAAACCATGTAGGTAAGTATCTAGTAGCCGCAATTTACCGGAAGAAAAACACTTGTAACACCGCAACGCAAGTTCCACTAATATTTAAGTGATGACCTCGAAAGTTAATAACTAAATAGAAAGCCAAACATAAAGATTCTACAAAAACAAATTAACTTACTAAAATATTGAATCGTTAAATTTATTGCCATTATGTAAAAATGTAGGTGTTCAGATTTTTAAAATGCCAGCGCGCAATAAAAATGTCTCAAATGTGAGATTGTATTTGCTCCATGTCCAAGAATCTTTATCTGCGTTATAAAACACATAAACTCAAGCCTGATGCCTGCTCTGAATGTTCAATGGCACATGAACTCGTTCACGATTTTTTCTCAAAATCGAGGAAGCGGCATTTACATTTTTGGCGCTATTTGCAAAGGTCAAAAACCCCGTGCAGGTTATTTTGAGAATGCGGGCTAAATGGCAGGTGTCCAATGTTTTCTATTCTGTGTGAAGGTTTGGCGAAGGACTGTAAGGACCTAAGGTCTTATGAACAAAGAAATCAAAACAATAGGAAACTTTTGTAAATTGGAATATAATTGCTTGTGATGCTTGCTGACAGCCTGCGTGGCGCAGTTGGTGAGAGGCCGCGAGTTCGATCCCCGCCTCGAGACAAATGTTTGTGTGACCCACAGGTATTTGTTTCAGTTTCAGGTCTGGTTGTTTGTGAGACGAAAAAAGTATTTCCTAGTTCCTGATACTCACGATACAAGACTCGATATTAGTGAAGGGTCAGAACTATGTACGTGATTGTTGGATGTTAATTAATTATTATTTTTGGATAGTAACACTCCGAAAACTTATTAAAAAATCGGATTACGGATATATGTGTCTTATTCACTGTTATTACAGCATTTGATAACAATGTACTACTTTTATTTTATAATTTAAGGGTAGAAAAACAAACTTATCACTCATATGATAGAAAAAATCACGACTTTTCACGAGTTTTTGCAATCTAGTGGTTTTTGGTTCCGATGGAAATTCTCCGTGTGACTTAACAATTGAATATTATACCTATGCCTATAAAAATACTCATCAGTCTAGAATGTTGCCAGCTTTATTACCTAAGTTCCTTCTACTTACAATGTTAATTAACATAAGAGTGCCGGTAATACATTTCATAGGAATTTTTGACTTGTATAGAGTGATAGGATAGGATAGAGTGACATTGAATTTTATAAATGCGTAAGCCCCCATGTTATATTTCTCATGTAATTTCGACACTACGACCTCCAACTAAGCTGCGGGCTTCAGATATCAAAGTATTTATGATTAGTTACTGACCTTCCAATAGGTGTTGCAACAAGCCATTAAATTGATTAGTAGGTAATGATCATTACTCGAGATTATTTTAAAAAATGGAAATTTGTATTAGAAGAACAGGTTTTTTCATTGCAATTAATGACGAGGCGAGCATGCCGTTCACATAGGCCTCTCCTATGGTACGCCACTGGGCTCGATCTTCAGCCCATCGTCTCCAACCGCTACCAGCCATCGAAAGAATATTGTCACTCCACCTCGTTGGAAGGCGTCCTATACAACACTTGCCGAGGCGTGGTCTCCACTCGAGAACATGTCTACACCAACGACTAAAAAAGTATAGTTAAGAGTATATATGGCCATTAAATATTACAGTTTGTGTTCCTGTAATATTCTAGTGCTAGTAAAAATATACATATTTATATTAAACAAACCAATACTTGCAAATTCACAAAATTATATTTAGTTTATATTTTACGTAGTTTAATTCGATTTTCAGCAAATAGTTATTATTTGAAAGTCAATATGTGAAGTCGCAAATACTCATTTACACATACTTGTCAGTGAGAAAATTAATAAAAACAGTTTCATAATAAAATATTCATATATTTAACTCGTTATTACCTCGTAAACACTGAGAAAGGTTAGTACAAACGACATGTTTTTACAATGCTTTTATTATTTATGCAATAATATAGGTACAGTTTTTATTTCATACAAATTAACTACACTGTATATATATATATATATATATATATATATATATATATATATATATATATATATATATATATATATATATATATATACATATACTCACACCTTTTTCCTAGAAGGGGTAGGCAGACGAGCACCATGACACCCATGTCTCGCCATGTATTGTATGCGATAGGGGGCGAGCCTATCGCAATATTAGGCACAAATTCCTGGTAATAATTAGAAAAATCCAATATCACTTTGCCCGACCCGGGATTCGAACCCGGCCCACCGAGACACTCTATATGTATATATATACACTAAACTATTTGTACACTACAGTATTTGTAGTCACTAAAACTACCACCCGGCTTCGTTTTCGGTAGCAGTCTTGATATACCCGGTATACACAAGTTACAAGTAGGATGAAGAGGAAGGCAAGTAAGCGAGCATAATTGTTTTGAAATGACAAAAGATGACTAGCTGTTGCCCATCGACATCCTATCTGGACAACATTGCACATATCGTCGCGTGCAGTATACTGTGTACATAGCCCAGCCAGATTAACCAACATTCAGAATTACATTACACTAATAAAGATATAAATTTATTTGTGAGGTTGTAAACAAGTTCATTGATAAGTGATACAGTTTGTTAATTAATTTATTATTTAGATTCGCAAAAAAATAAAAACAGTAATTCATGACTTTGAACTAAACACATTTATGTAAAATAGAGAAAAAAAAGTGTGAGTAATTTAATTATCTAATGAATTTCGTTGCTGAGACTCTAAGTTTTACTTATGAAACAACTGTATAATTACTTTATTAAAATTATATCTTATCATCTATAATACCGTTGGTATAATTCCCAATCCTCATCTGGTCTAATCTTCACGAGCCTCTTCGATTCCTCCCACAGCCTTCTCGTTAACACTGTATCATTCGCAAACCATGAACTATAAAACTCCTTGCAATCCCTAAAATGCTTCCCACTTTCGTTCTCAAGCTTCGGACTCACTGCTAAATACACAGGCATCGTCGCCACCCGATGCAACGGCCTGCCAAAATTTCTAAGAGCAGAATTTAATAGTTTCATCGGTATGCCGTCATCGTAATTTCTAAAGAATTCAGACATGCCTAAACCTGGATCCATGCTAAAAACACTAACACCACTTCCATCTATACGTTTGTTCATTTCAACAGTAAAAAGCACATCAGCTAATTTCGCGTTACAGTAGTATCCAAAATTCGAGTATTTGTTTAGTTCATTCCAGTTATCTAAATCTATGAATCCTAAGATCAATGCTAGTGACGATACATTGACGATTCTGCTCGGAGCCGATTTTCTTAGTAGCGGAAAAAGCAGAAATGTAAGAAGAAATGATCCGAAGTAGTTCACCTGCATCATCAGTTCCAGGCCGTCTTCAGTATATTTGTCTTGAAGTCCGATAGCTCCTATGTTGTTGATAAGGATGTCCAAACGTGGCTCGTAGCTCATTTCCCCAACAAAGTTCCTTATTGATGTCAAAGATTCGAAGTCCATTTGTCTGGCTACTACGTTCGGGTTCCCTGTCGTTCTAATGATGTCTTCTGAAGTTCTGGCAAGTTTGGTGGCATTTCGACTGGCAATGATGACTTTGGAGCCTCGTCTTGCCAGATTCTTAGCAATTTCGTATCCCGTGCCAGCAGTAGCACCCGTGACGATTGCCACTTTCCCGTCCAAACGAACATCGGTCTCACAATTGGTAAAATCGTCTCGAATATTCATTTTTATGTGCGTGCTTGATAAAGTTTGTTGCGTTACTGAGACTTATTATACTCTTGCAAGGTTACAAGGGAAGGTCTGAGACAAGGTTTAATTAACACCTGACGAAACATGCGTAACTAGCAATAAAGTAATACTATGATAATAAAATAATAAAGATAAGCCTCAGATGACTTCATTGATATACGAAACCAGACACATAGTAGATATTCACTTTTTTTAATATTAATCACTGGGCTTTTAGGTAACTACGATGGCGTTTACTAGTCGTCGTTTTTTTTGATGACAGAAGATCACAAAATGTTGAAATAAATATATTGTCGACATACTAAATAGTATAACATTTATGTATACATACCTAATAACTGGTAATACTTATTTATTACTTACCTTTAAAATTTCCTGTGTGACAACTAAAGAAAACACGCCTGCCACACGTGTAGCGTTCGCGCAATTGACACGATGGTGTGAGTGCGATAGTTAATAGACCGAATGAAACAAAAGATGGTCGTGGGTTTCGTTTCATACTTTATTACATATTTGGTGACTTTCCCCCTATTTAATTGACTGTAACAATTTAACAAAATTCATATATGTAAATGTGGGAAAGTATATTACGGTCTTGGAAGTTTTCATAAAACCAAAATGTATAAATGACGGAAGCGTTATTAAACAAAAAAAATTGCGAAGAGCAATAAGGCTTAAGACGAACCATTAGATTAATGTGTTGTTTCTATTCGGGAGAGCCAGAGATTGAGGCTAAGAAACTCAATGAAATCAAATTGGACTAATTGAGATATCTAGAAATGTCTTAGTAGCCCAGAGTTATTACTTGTTTACATTACATTAGCATTATATCGACCTAGTGGAGACTAGGACGAGTTTCTTTGCTTTCCGGCGTTTTTGCCATACCTTTTACGTGACTCAAGAGTAACAACTCAGATTATTAGGTCCCATTGTAAATATTAATTGTTTGATCTGTGGTGCTTTACAGCTGGGGTCTCTGGCTGTAAAAGTTTTATCAGAGGTTATTTACTGTTTGTTTGTCTGTTTGTCACACTCTTTGACGCGGAAAAAGGGAAGAAAAATATAGAGCAATGCTTGGCATTCCACTGCGCTCGCCATCCTGAGACATAAGATGTAAGTATCAATATGTCCAGCAGTTACTCTGGCTACAATGTCCTTTAAGCCGAAACACAACAGTGCATTTAAACTGCTGTTTGGCGGGAGAAATAGACATTGCGGTGGTACCCACCCAGGTGGTCTTTTATTCCTGGAGACTCGGCGAGCTTCAATGCTCGGTGTCATTAAAATGCGTGCAAATGCTAATGCTGGCTTTCAGGAGTTGCAGTGCAGTGGGTGTGAGAGAGGGACAGTCTCCTTAGCCGAGAATTAAGAATAAGATCATATAAATTACATTTATATTTTCATGAATTTAAAAAATATTTATAAATAAATAACACCCAACGATCCAGATCAAGAATTGTGTCGTGGGTATCAGGAACAACAAGAGACTTTTTGGTCTCACAAACACCCAGACCAGAAAGATATATTATATTTAATTGAGGCAAATATATAATAATCTCAAAATTAATAATAATCTCTCTTCCATCTTCTCTCTTCAAACTTCAACAGTGCGCCCACCATTTCCAAGTTATTGCGCGTATTAAATAAACAAGCACTACACAAAAACAAATATTATAATAAAATTCATTGAGTAGAAAAAGGAGAATTGTTGACTTAAAAAGAAAAATAAATTATAGACCAATGATAGCGCGACTACTTTGCTCTTGAGGATAATTTTACTCCAAGTCAAGGCACAGAATGTTTGAGATAAAAAATCTGTGGCAAATTTAGAATTTACATACCGGCAAACGTCCAAGCATCTGAACATAACTATGTACTTGCACGTCCCGACCGCCGATTTTGACAGTTGACGTTTGTCACATTCAATTTGTCAGCCTAATGTAAATAGATATAGGGTATATTTTAAAAATTTGAATTTTGACATTGACAATGGACGTGCAGGTAGCTATCCATTCGCTTTGAAATGAAATGAAATGAAATTTTTATTGAATCCATATAATGTCATACACTATTTAGAATCAGTCACTTTTTTTTTCACTACCACCCAGTTCACAAGGCTGTTTTCGCCCGAGAAGAACGGGCAAGAAACTCTAGCGTAACTTTTGATGGTACATTGGCGTAAGTTAGTATACGCATAAAGTTAAAACACGGGTTTTACTGGTGGTAGGTCTCTCATATGTGAGAGGCTGCCTCGGTGGGTACCACCGCAATGTCTATTTCTCCCGTCAAACAGCAGTTTAAATGCACTGTTGTGTTTCGGATTGAAAGATATTGTAGCCAGAGTAACTACTGGACATATTAAGACTTAACATCTTATGTCTCAGGATGGCGAGCGCAGTGGAATGCCAAGCATTGCTTTGTAATTCAAGGTGTTGTTTGGTTTTGCTACTGTTCATGAGCGGTCGCATCGCTTACCATCAGGCGAACGGCATGCTCGTCTCGCCATTCAATGCAATCACAAAAAAAAACCACGGATAAACATGAAATTGAGGGAAATGTGCGTAAATTGTAGTGAATCCTTGCGTCGTTGATGAAGCAATACGAAGATGAAAATGTAATTGATATTCATTGCTCGACATTTTTATTGCGATGAATGGCAACAGTAGCAAAACCAAACAACACCACGATTTACAAAGCATTGCTTGGGATTCCACTGCAGTCGCCATCCTTAATATATCCAGTAGTTACTCCGGCTACAATGGCCTTCAAACATTTACACTGTTGTTTGGCTGGAGAAATAGGCATCGGGGTGGTACATATTCAGGCGGCTTCTCACAAATGAGAGACTTAGTACATTGGCTTCTAAATTTAGCGTTCCTATCAACCTTTGACCCGTAAGACGATTCTAGCTTACATAATAACGTATTAAATTTTCCTGGTACGAAGTAGTGTTGGTTAAGTAAAACAGTAAACAATGTGTGTGAATCAGACCGTGTGAGATTATTGACCACGCGTACATTTATAGTTGCTTGTACATCAGTTAAAAATGTTTAGTAATATTTTTGTGTACAAACAGAAGATGTTAATCTTTGTAGTTTGTTCGAAGTTGTGCGCTGGAGGTTAATGCATTTTAAATGTTATTCAGTAATAAATCAAAGAACTAAATTATGGAAATATAATATGTATTTTGGCATGGTGGCCTGTTGGTAAACGGACTAGACGCGACTGCCAACATATTAACGGTGGTCGCGGGTTCGAATCCCAGGGCACACCTCTAACTTTTCGGAGTCATGTGTGTATTGATAGTCAATCACCACGTACTAAAACGGTGAAGGAAAACATCGTGAGGAAACCTGCATATCATAGCGCTTATATGAAGTCCACTAACCCGCACTAGGCCAGCGTGGTGGACTATATGGCGTAACCACTCTCAATCGTACTTACGATTGTAGAGTAGGCCCGTGCCCTGTAGTGGGACGTATATGGGCTGATACAGATACAGCATATTTATTTGTCTGCCTCCTTGGCGCAGTTCGTTAGACGTCGGCTGTGCAACAAGAGGCCGCGGGTTCGATCCCCGCACCGAAACAAATATTTGTGTGAGAAACAGGTATTTGTCTCGGGTATGGGTGTTTGCGAGACCGAAAAGTCTTTCGTAGTTTCTGGTACCCACGACACAAGACTCGATCTTAGTGTTGGGTCAGGACCCTAGTGTAGTGACTGTTGGTTGTATTTATATTTGATAGTTCGAAATGTGGTTTATCTACAATTTTTTTTCTTACAAATGGCCTCACTACTGAGTGTTGTAAGTCGTGAAGTCCTTCTTTCGATTCTAAATCTGAAAAGTCCTCATTTTTCAGTATTTTTTAGCTTGAAGACGGCATTGTCTCGCAAGTTATACGTAACGCCTGACGATAAGCAAGAGCAAAAATACTCAAAGCGTATAATTATTATGCTCCTCTTGACGCATGGCATCATCACCTCCTCGTACTTACAATTGGAGTATTAGCCCATAGTCCTACTGCTGATCACGACCTAATAATGAGCTCGATTATAAGGGCCATAATCCAAAAGGTTGTCTTTGTGCAGGTTGGCTCTTAATATAAATAAATAAGTACACCCAACAGACACATACATCCCGACCCCATACTAAAATTTAATCTTGTATTGTGGATATCAGAAGCTACAAGAGACTTTTCAGTCACAAACACCCGGAACAAACTTGTGGATCACACAAATATTCTCGGCGCGGAGATAAAACACACGGCCTCACTTTTATCAACAAATGCAATGTCTTTTGAACCGTTCCTATACTGCTGTATGCAGATGAAATATATTTTAGGATTCAGATTCACCCTGACATACCTGACGGACTTGTAGACGAGAAATATATTTTGTAATCCATGCCAATCTAATGGAGCAATATTGTCGTGTAGCAAAAATGCTATATTTATTGACAGGATCTCGTTTTACCCTAAATAATAATGATTACACAATCCTTCTCTGATTTCCTTTAATGTTAATCCTAATTGCCTTCTGAATATCTTTCTTTTAGTTGAAAAATTCCTGAGGTTTGTGGGTAAGATGGTGGTACTTCCATAAAAGACCACGGAATCGTCTCTATCACCCGATGCGCTCATCAAATTGTTTGTCAGCATAGCAATGGGAAAATCGGTATCGGTAGTTATGCTCAAATAAAGTTTTAACGAGGGCCTCAAATATACGTATACGAACGTGAAACATCTTATGTGTACACGACCCATAGCATTGTTACGTGTATTCTTTCCATACACATATCACATATGGAAATGTAGAGTTACGGACTTCCTTAATAATATGTTTTTTTTAGTTTTTAATCGACTTTAAACAGGAGGAGGACTACATTTTTTCGTGTAATATTTACCCGTTTGGCCTAACGCTTCTCAATCGTACGCGCGATTGTAAAAGAGGCTCGTGCCCTGCAGTGGGACGTACAGTCAGCAACATAAGTCGCTGAACACTTCACATTTTTGATAACCTTTTTATGAATTAAAATTTGTAGGTACTACTCTGTAGTCGTAAAATGTAACCAAGTAAAGTCATCTATGCCGAGAAATACCATACGATATTGAAAACAATTATTATTTTGGATGATAAGACAATTCCAAATCTCGTGACTGTGTAGCGACTTATGTTGCTGACTGTACATAGGCTGATAAAGTATGGCCACGTGAAAAGGAAGCCACCTGACTGCGTAGGAAACTTAGCACTATAGTCAACCATCACCGGCCGAGGGACTCGAAGCAGACCGAAAACGAGATGAAAGATGCGGAGGGACATGGAAGAATGGCAGGTTTCCAAAGATATTAGAGATAGAGCAAAGTGGAGAATAAATTCCAGGAAACCTGGCTCATCCACCTTGTGTGATTTATAGCATGAAAAGAGAGAGAAAGAGAGAGAGAAGAGAGAGAGAGAGAGAAGAGAGAGAAAGAGAGAGAGAGAAGAGAGAGAAGAGAGAGAAGAGAGAGAGAGAGAAGAGAGAGAAGAGAGAGAGAGAGAGAGAGAGAGAAGAGAGAGAGATACAAAGCGAGATTATTTTTACTGATTTCTGTACCGAGATAATGTTATTTTTACCGACGGTTAAAGATTTATAATAGCGCAGCGCACATGATCTTGTGAATTATTTATCCAACTTTACTTGACATATTTATGGTAAGACCTGTTAATATCTGTCATAGTTAATTTATTTAATACCAGTGCTTACATGCACCGTTTTTGCATTGCTGCCACGGCGCTCAAGAGGTGGCGTTTACACATAATTAAATTGTAAAGTTAAAATTTAACATCGTTAAGTTGAAAAACGGTGGTCGCGGGTTCGAATCCCAGGGCACACCTCTGACTTTTCGGAGTCATGTGTGTATTGATAATCAATCACCACGCACTAAAACGGTGAAGGAAAACATCGTGAGGAAACCTGCATACCATAGCGATTTATAAGAATTTCTATTGTATGTAAGTCCGCCAACCCGCACTAGGCCAGCGTGGTGGACTATATGGCCTAACCAATCTCAATCGTATTCTCGATTGTAGAGTAGGCCCATGCCCTGCAGTGGGACGTATATGGGCTGATACATACATAAGTTGACAAAAGTCTACCCGGTAGTTTTGTAAAAAAACTGGAGTGTCACCTGTGATGAGAAATAAATGGATTTAACTAAATACATCATACATCGTCAGAAAACGTCACTGCACGTGGTTGGATGTGACTGAATTTTATACTATAATATTTTAATTATTTGAAAGTTTTTGTATATCTCGTTGATATCTTTTATATGAAATAGTTATTAAATGCTATTTTATTTGTTTTAGAGAAAATAACTACTGGTTAGATAAAGGTGATTTCTCATCGATAGATACAATAAAGTATTTGACTCATTTTTTATTGTACTTATCAAACGGTCTAGCAAACAAATAATTTTATAAATCCACTAGCGGCCCGGCCCAGCTTCGCCCGGGTACAAATAGATTTCTGTACAATAATATGTACGTATTATACATACAAATCTTCCTCTTGAATTACTCTATCTATAAAAAAAAACGCATGAAAATCCGTTGCATAGTTTTAAAGATTTAAGCATACAAAGGGACATTGGGACAGAGAAAGCGACTTTGTTTTATACTATGTAGTGATTCACAATTAAACAAGGTATAAATGTTTT
The DNA here is from genome assembly GCA_023078785.2 of Hyles euphorbiae. NCBI lineage: Eukaryota > Metazoa > Arthropoda > Insecta > Lepidoptera > Sphingidae > Hyles > Hyles euphorbiae. The sequence goes on from CM041049.1 coordinate 1,235,895, forward strand.
TATCTTATCTAGATCATCCCATATACGTCCCACTGCAAGGCACGGGCCTACTCTACAATCGAGAGTACGATTGAGAGTGGTTAGGCCATATAGTCCACCACGCTGGCCTAGTGCGGGTTGGCGGACTTACATACCATATAAATTCTTATGAATCGCTATGGTATGCAGGTTTCCTCACGATGTTTCCCTTCACCGTTTTAGTGCGTGGTGATTGACTATCAATACACACATGACTCCGAAAAGTCAGAGGTGTGCCCTGGGATTTGAACCCGCGACCACCGTGAACATGTTGGCAGCCGCGTCTGGTCCGTTTACCAACATGCCACCACGCACTTCCTTTTATCTTATAGTGGGAGTAAAACAAAACAGATGCAAAACAAAACCAATGACGTCACTAGTCTTTATATACATGTTTCGGTTGGAAAGACATTGTAGTCATATTAACACTTTTGGTTGGTTGTCTGTAAGAGATCGCCTCGAGCGATAAGACCGCCTTTTATTTATTTATTTAAAACTTTGTACACGTTAATGGTACAGGCGGACTTAATGCCTAAGGGCATTTTCTACCAGCCAACCTTAAGGTAGTGCAGAGAGACGGAAGCAGGTGCATATTAATTTGTAACGAAATAAATGAGAAGAGAATATATATATATATAAAACATAAATAATAATATTTATACGAATATATATCAATTTAATTATTAATATTTACCAATATTATTATACATATACCTACACATACATACACTAAATACTTTAAAAAAAAATATATATATATATATATATATATACATAAACAACTAAATAAATAAATACCTACATTAGTGGTGAGAATCTGCTACATCGGCGAGGAGTAATTGCCGAACCTTCATCTTGAAAGCCTGCCGTGTTGTGCACGACCTGATTTCGAGTGGGAGTGCATTCCAGAGAAGAATGGATTGGATAGTAAAGGAAGAGTGAAGGAAGTCAGAACTATGAGGAGGACATTTTAGAAGGTACATTTTTGATTTTTTTTTTGTTGTATTTTTTCTGTATTGTTAGTTTTAAGTGTACAATAAAGTTTTAAATAAATAAATAATAAATAACACCTCGATACATTGAGACGTAACCTCTTATCGGTCAACAATGGTTAACATGGTGATCTATTTCGCTACTGTTCATGAGCGCTTGTCTCGCTTACTATTTTTTAATGCAAAATAGGGCACACCTCTGAATTTTCGGAGTCGTGTGTGTTGATAGTGAATCATCACGCACTAAAACGGTGAAAGAAAACATCGTGAGGAAACCTACATACCATAGCGATTTAAGAATTTCTATGATATGTAAGTCGGCCAACCCGCAATAGGCCAGCGTGGTGGACTATACAGCCTAACCACTCTCAATCGTACTCTCGATTGTAGAGGAGGCCTTGCCCTGCAGTGGAACGTATATGGGCTGATACAGAATACAGATACAATTAGGAATTTGGTCCGATAGGTGCCAACAAAACACATTAATTACGAGTTTTTTTTTTGTAGAGACGAATTTGGTTGAAATATTATAAAATAATTTGTGCCTAAAATTGAAAGTCTTCGACAGTTGTGTGTTACCAGTGATGACATACGGCACCGAGACGTGGCCTCTCACTGTGGGCCTCAATAAAAGGCTCAAAGTCACTCAACGAGCCATGGAGCGGGCTATGCTCGGTGTTTCCCTACGAGATCGAATCAGAAATGAGGAGATCCGTAGGAGAACCAAGGTTACCGACATAGCCCATAGGATTGGCAAGTTGAAGTGGCAGTGGGCCGGGCACATAACTCGTAGAACCGATGGCCGTTGGGGCCGAAAGGTTCTCGAGTGGAGGCCACGTACAGGCAAGCGAAGTGTCGGACGCCCGCCTACAAGGTGGACGGACGATCTGACTAAGGTCGCAGGAAGTCGCTGGATGCAGGCCGCTTCCAACAGGTCATTGTGGAGATCATTGGGGGAGGCCTATGTTCAGCAGTGGACTTCCTGTGGCTGATATGATGATGATGATGATGATTATAAAATAAGATGAATGGTGACCGTAGTTTGTATTATTTTTAAAATACAGATATTTGATTTTTTTATAGCGATGCTTAGGTGTTTCAATTTGATTTCAATTCAATTAATTATTTATCAGACAACCTCCTTGGTGCTGTTGTTTAAACGCTTGAGTCGAGAGGACGTGGGTTCGATTCCCGTACCTAAGCAACGAGTATTTCTTTCGGGTTCGAGTGTTTGTGAAACCGGACACACACGACTTTTATCTGAATGCGGAATCAGGACGATGTATGTGACTGTTGGGTTTATTTATTTATTTAAAAATAGCGGCTTACCATATTGTAGCATGCTTGATAACAGCAAAGATAAAATACGTGAGAAATCTTACATGTCTGAAAATTTAAAGATAGGTGGGTGAATATATTTCACCAAGTTATAGCAATCCAGAAAAAAATCTCTTAAGTCACTAGAATGATTTAGTTATACAAACAAAACAAGAAAACTTTTTTATTGTGTATTTTATTCTAATATACTTTGATCAATCGTTTGCAGGTAATGAAATAATAGAAATAATTTGGTTTAACCCTTCAAGGCAATACCACACCAAAATGTATCATAACGAACTTATTCTCATAGTCAGTTAAAATCCATTTAAATTATCGGATGTTTTATCATACATACATAAACTCACGCCTTTTTCCCAGAAGGGGTAGGCAGAGGTGCCAGGGCACCCACATTTCGCCTTGTATGTTCCGTCCCATGATGTGATAGGTGGCGAGCCTATCGTCATATCGGGCACAAATTCCTGACTCTGGGCTGATAATAATCATCATCATGTTTTATCATCTTCGCTCAAATTGAATCCAAAAGTCGTTTGAATTAATTAAAGGACACTATACTATATTTGTTAATACAACTAGTATTCAATGTAAAATAAGGAAGTAAAACATCGATTTTCTTATAAGAAACAGACAAGATTTATCCTAATTTTAATGTATCTAATTACTTTTTGAATAATTTATTGTAATTACAATACGTGGTTACCTGTAAGTTGTAGTATATACGTATATATTTTAATAACTTAACATTGGAAATGTAGGTATACCAATGTCCTTTTTATATTGCTGGTCTAATCTTGATACTTAAACCTTGATTTATGATAAGGATAGCAAACATCACTTTTTCATGCTGTAGTGCATGATTTTGCACTATTTCACTTGATCACAATTACATTTATAGGAAATAAATTTGATTCGATGTTAAAAATAAGCTATTAGCGTCCAAATTATTTGCGCACAACAATATACGTGTATATAACAACTTTTTACTTAAGTTCTTCAATAACACTCACTAAATACTGGATTTTTTTACAGATAATATAATAACTGCATTATAAATTACAGTCCTGATTTTAATTCTCCCAATCTTCCTCATCACTGATCTTCACCAACCGTTTTGCTTCATCCCACAGTTTCTTCGTCATTCCACCATCTCGCACATTCCAGGGTGGTGGAAATCTTGTACAAAACTTGTAATGCTCACCACTGACGTTCTCAAGTTCTGGCGCCGCCGCTAAATAAGCTATCTGATTACCAACATCTTCTTTACGCTGTCCAAACAAATCCAAGAAAAACTTTGATACTCCCTGCAAGAGGTCTGGCACGTTTGAAAGTATGTCAGTGTCTCGAACTATGAATGGATCAAAACTGTTCGCTGTAACTCCAGTGCCTTTCAAACGCTTAGCTAACTCTACGCTGAACAAAACCGAAGCTAATTTTGAATTAGCAACCACTGATATAGTTGAGTATCTTCCAACATCGTTCCAGTGTTCGAAATCTATTGATCCGATGTACATTGACGCTGCTGTTCCTGTTATAATGCGGCTCGGTGCTGAAGCTTTCAACTTAGGTAGCAATAGAAACGTAAGTAAGAATGCTCCGAAGAAATTCACTTGCATAGTTAGGTTTAGGTCATCTGCTGTCAATCTATCTGGTAGTCCAATTGCGCCTGCATTGTTTATTAAGACATCAAGTCTTTCTCCACTATTAACTTCACTAGCGAAGCTCCTTACTGATTTTAAAGATCCCAGATCAAGTAATTTGTAGTCTACATTGTTATTTCCAGTTGCACTTATGATTTCAGCTTGAGCTCTCCTTAATTTTGTTTCATTTCTGCTTGCTATCACCACGCGAGCACCTCGTCCGGCCAAATTTTTGGCGGATTCAAGTCCAATTCCTGAGCTGCCTCCAGTGACTACGACGAATTTTCCGTCCAACCTCACTTTGGTATCACACATCATACAATACAGTATGGAGACTATTGCGTTACTGGCACAGAAGGAGGAAAATCAGATCCTTTGACCGCTTGTTGTCTTTACTTCAAATAAAAAGGGTAAGAAGTACTAAGCGTTCTCGACGATACAACCTCTGTTATTGATAAAACACGAATAGATGTCGAGTTTAAAATTCCCATCAATGCAGATTAACGGTAAAATCTTGGAAAGTGTTACTAAGTAAGTAGGTCGTCCCAAAGACATCAAAACCAGACAAGTTTAGTCTTGATCTCCAAATCGATTCAATGAAATAATTGTTTAGATTAAGATAATTATAAAAGTGGTTAATCGACTTAAACAATAAATAGATGAACGTTATTTGTGACTAATGACGACACATTTGTTGACAATTATTCACCTTAAAATTAGTTTTTGAGTAGGTAAAAATTAGATGGAACTATATTAAGCTAAATATATTTTATACCGCAGCAATATCAATAAACAAGCAGCTCCCGGTATAAAAACTGTTTTTTATTCATTGCCAAGGCTAAGAGATAAGAAACTCACTATTAAATCGTAAACCGACAGTGAAGCTTTGCGTCTGTTTTCTGTGAGACTGTAGTACGGCACCCAAACTAGCCGACCAATGTATGATACATAAAGGAATGTAAAAAATAGGATAAATAATCAAGACCATCTCCACCGTAAATTTCAATGTATAAAATGCCAAACAAGGTGAGCCATCATTAAACATTTGTATTTTTGTCGTCTATTTAATATCTTCGTTTACAAATTTTGTTAGAAGCTCGAACCAAATGTATTAACAAACGTAGTTCTAACAGGAAGAAGGAAAACGTCAGATACCAATACGACAATGGCACTTGGCCACTTGCAATGCATTGCTAAATGCAACCTGCATACATACACTGTGTCCGGAATCAAATTGTTATGTACTTGTCTGCCTACATTAAATTTGCAAAACAATTAGATATAGTTTGTGATGTGAATTTATTTAAATCATACCTATAAGACAAAACAATAGCTTTCCATTAGACCTTAAGATACGATAAAAGACTGCAGTCTTTTTGTACACCGCGGTAGTTAGTACACTGTATATACCCTTAATGGTCATCCTCAGGATATTAACTTTGCAGACTTTCACTAGTTTAAAAAAGTGCCTCCTAAAATAAATATTCAAAGGTTTGTGGTATACAATACCGTAAGTATTGCCATATTTCAAGGCTGACAATGCACTTCTTATTAAGCAATCGACCTATTCATCTGTCGCTTCCATGCTATCAAGTAAATTAGATACAATCCGAAGAAGGATATGCACATTCTTTGTCTTAGATCAGACCATGAGATTATTAACTATAATACTGGAATTCCCGACCGTAATCAATTGCGTTGATGGTATAAAAAATATCATAACACGGAAGTACGTCTTGGTAGCAAATCAACAAGCACTGGTCGAATAGGTCAAAGTTATTTTCTATTATAAGTGTTTATTTCTTATTTTTATAACTATGCTATATTTGATGATTTCATTTAACTATTATACTTGCTATAAAGATAATATAATTTGTATATACCCAAGAGATTATACAAGGAAGTGTTGCTGGCGTGATGTCGTCAAAGAATAAATTATTTGAGACAAAGAACTCTAGTAAATAAAATCTAACAACTCACACAAGGTCAGCGTGTTGGACTATATGGCCTAACCTAATCGCACTCTCGGTTGTAAAGGAGGCCCGTGCCCTGCAGTGAGACGTAAATGGGCTTTATAGTACAGTACACTACAGATGACTTTCTAGTATCCTCTCTAATGAAGATACTGAAGTTGATAAATATGGTATGAATTACAGAAAATTTAGAAAGCATCAGTATTCATAAACCAAATCAGGGAGATCTAATGAATTGTAAATTTAGCCGTGATATCTACTAAATAATAGTGTTTGTAGTCACTGTCTCGCCCACGCACTATCAGTGCAAGGCCTCTTAGCCAGGATCAACAGTGCCACGCAAAGCATTGATACCAAACACCGGGCTCTTAATGACACTGTATTAGCCCATATACGTCCCACTGCAGGGCACGGGCCTCCTCAACAATCGACAGTACGATTGAGAGTGGTTAGGCCATATAGTCCACCACGCTGGCCTAGTGCGGGTTGGCGGACTTACATACCATAGAAATTTTTATAAATCCCTATGGTATGCAGGTTTCCTCACGATGTTTTCCTTCACCGTTTTAATGCGTGGTGATTGACTATAAATACACACATGACTCCGAAAAATCAAAGGTGTTGCCCTGGGATTCGAACCCGCGACCACCGTGAACATGTTGGCAGATGCGACTAGTCCGTTTTACCAACAGGCCACCACGCACTTTCTGATGGTGACTCCACAGGTGAAGCAATAAATAAAATAGATTCCATCGAGAGGGAGAAGAAGGATTTATTTCCTTCTCAGAGATTACACCGCAAAATTAATACTAGCTGCAAAGGTTAGGTTGGTTGTTTTTATCAACCTAACGACTCCACTGTAATTTGTTGTAATTTTTAAATTTCAGGAATGGTGACACGAGCTTGCAATTCGCCCGATGGTAAGTGGTACGACCGTTCATTAACATTTGACTTACAAAGCCATACTTGGACAGCAATCCACTGTGCTTCCCATCTTGAGACATAATATGATGTTAAGGTCTCATTATGTTCAGTAGTTGCTCAGGCTGTCATGTCCGTCAAACTGAATTACAACAGTGTATTTCCACTGCTGTTTGGCGGGAGAAATAGACATTGCAGTTATACCCAGGCCGCTTCTGACACTAGTAAAATATGCTAATGTCAACGATGTGTATTACGATGACCTCACTGATATCAAAACATTGATATCTTTAACAATAGAAACGATCTAATTTCATATTAACGAGGTGCAATAGTTATTTATATCCGCAAAAATGACGTCAATTGATCCTAATGACCTGATGGAATGACTTAGTCCGCGCAGTACCATTCTGCAAAAAAGATTTAACTGTGAGGTGCTATATAACAGCTTGAAATTGTATTGGGAATTATTTAGATTCAATAATAGTTTACTGCTTATGATTGCTTGATAATGAATAATAATAGTAAGTTGTTCGAGATGTAGAACTTAGTTCAGCAGCGTATAATTTATGACTTAAGAAAGCTTTAACCAGTGATCCATAGAATGTTAATAAAAATGTTTCAAATGCTGATGCTAAAATTTAAGAATTGAATGGGATTGACAAGAAAATTGCACCAAGATGTAAAATAAAATGTTATTCTAAGAATATATTTTAAGATATATAAGAAAGAAATATGTTAATCAATACAATTAAAATTTACTATTATATTTTAGATTTCTTCATTTTTTAGAATAGCCCATAAAATCAAGTAATAACAACCTAAATGATCAAAACGGCGCATGCGTCAGTTTTTTTGTAGTTGACAGCAAAACTAAGCAAAACAAGGTCATTTAAATAAAATAAAAAAATATCAAACATTGCGCAAATGAACTTAAGAATTTGCATTTGTTTGATTATTATATTTTGCTTTGGATATTTGTATGGAGTAAGTATTGAATTAATACAAGAACACTAACATTATTTTAATTTCCAATTTTATAAGATTCAAAATATAATTATTTTTCATGGCTTAATGCCCTCTAATCAAAGCAGTTTTGATATAACCTCTATATTGTTACTTCACAGGAGTTTCGCCAAGAACAGGCGAAGGTAAGAGTTTGCAACCCGAAGTATATAAAGGATTGCTTCGTGTTTACTGGAAGGAAGAAACGCGGAGATTCGTACCGTACCAACATGACAGGCACTCTGCTAGTGCCTTTTGGAAATAATGTCACTGTAAGTCGTTAATATGTCCGCATGTCTTTGATGATAATGAAGAAGTTTTAGTTGCTAAATACAGGCTGTTTGGAACGGTCGATTTGATGTTCGAGGTCCATATAAGGTCTTGCTTGTTTTCATGACGATCAAATGAGTCGTAAAAATCTATTAATAGAGTATCTATACATATGTCAATAAGAAAATATTTCCGATCCTGAAAAAGCGGAAATAGCTACAAACTATTTTAATACGAACCTTGGCCCTTAGATTAGGCAATGATAAAATGTCGAATTATAAACTGAAAATAATTGGACTATTAAATGATTGGGCAATGAATGACGATATTTTCGGCATTAAAATATCGTCATTCATTCTCTTGAATTACAAAGCCATGCTTGGCAAATCCCCGCGCTCGCCATCCTGAGACATAAGGTGTGAAGTCTCAATATGTCCAGTAGTTACGCTCGCTACAGTGTCCTTCAAACACAACAGTGCACATACACAGCTGTTGGGTGGAATTAAGAGAAATTTTGGTGGTACCTACCCAGGCGGCCTCTAACATATGAGAGACCTACCAGTAAAATATTTAAAAATCACATTTGTTTCAGTTCGCTCTGACTTTTACAATGAAGACCGGCGGAGACTTCCGTATAGTAGCTAAGGCTTGTGATACCGTCAAGTCTAAATGGTCCCGCGAGTTTATGTTGCAGTTCACAAATATACCACAAACTAAATGCCCTTTCCCTCCTGTAAGTATCTTATCACCATTTTTACATCCTTAAGCCGGAAACATACTCCTAAAACGCGACGCCGCGCCGCTCGACCGGATGGCGTGGCGTTTCAGTAGAATGTTTCTTGTGTGTACTTTAGTAAAATTATTCGTGTTAAATAGGGTCTATCTATAAAATAAACGCGATTCAAAAAAATTGTCAACCTCTCCATTTATGTACAAGAGCAATGATGTAAAATGTATTGAAGATCCACCTTCATCATAGTATTTATTTCCTTTTTTAAAGGGTTTGTATAGATACGTGAACATGGAACTACCACCGAAAAACATTCCGATACCACTGGCCGATGGTGACTACTTCCTTCGCATGGAGTTGTACGTCACCACCACCAAGGAACCAATAGTGGACATCCTCACAGTTCTGCATTTTGAAGAAACCAGGAAATCAAAAAAAGGATAATCTATGTTTGTATTTGTACCCAAGTGGTTAAATGAACTATGAACCATGAGAATCATCTTTGTTTTTCATTTATTTATTTTTATTAAGTAAGTACTGCTACGTCATAATATATGTATATTGTGAGTTTACACAGCGTTATTTATTTAGGATATCCAGTGGTTGTTACAATTTAACTTAGACTAATAAACACCCTTTGAAGGCGGTCACAACTTGCACCGTATGTGATAAAACAATATATATGATACATATTATTATATTATTATATCCATACTAATATGTAGACCTGAAGAGTTTGATTGTTTATTACCTCTAACCTCAGGAACTTCTGGTTAGAATTAATTATTTATTTTTGTGTTCGATAAGTCATTTATCGAGGAATGCTATAGGCTATATATCATCACGCTATAAACTACAAAAGGGAAATAAGTTATCAACATCGCCCATGAACAAGTAACAAAAGGATAAATAATGTCTAAATTATACATTTATATGCTTAACATTTCCTTTATTGCACAGACATCATATTGATTACAAAATTAAGCAAAAACTTACATTGTACATGCATTGAATCTATTGTTTACAACCTAAATACCGAGCGTCAATGTCGACCACACTTGTCGATAACTACGCATCAATGGTGGACCAGCTTAGGATTTTAATCATTGAAGTTCTTATAGTTTCTTGCTCGTTCTTAGAGGTTCTTGCCCGTTCTTCTCTAGTGAAAACCGCTTTCCGAACCAGGTGGTAGATAAAAAAAATGACTGAATCTAAATTATGTAGAACATCTTGATAGATTCAATAAATTATTTTAATTTCATTTCAAAGAAGGCCTGAAACTGAAAGGATGAATTGCTTCGGGTGTGAAGACATCCTATAATCATATCATTGCATTAAATTCGAAATTAATGCTAATGAGTAAATAAAAAACATTTTGGAGTATGACACTTTCAGCATTTACAAACCTTCTTCGTCGTTTTCGTATTGCATCGTTTTGACAAAATTATTATATTTGCATTTATTAATTTAAAAAAAAACATATAAAAGTATATACATCTACAAAACAAACTACTTAGACGGTGGAATGTTGTTATCGTTTATCTAAAGGATTATAATAACAATATATTAAATATGCAGATATAAAATAAAGTATAAAAAAAGCTTCTGCAGACATTCTCGAAATTTTACAAGTCAAATACTTATTTGTCTTCTTGCTTGCTACTAAACCATGCGCCTTGACAGAATCATATCAGCAGCCTTCTCCGCCATCCCAATAAGCACTGAGTTAGGATACAAAGATAGTGGGGATGGAAATACGCTGGAATCCACTATCCGAACTCCTGATACCGATTTGACCCTGAAAATATTATTAATTGTATCGTTCTTAATTGCAACGAATACGAGCATAACATTCGCCTGATGGTAAGCGGACATGGACGGTAGTAAAACCCAACAACACCATGAATTACATAGCAATGCTCGACATTACACTGAGCTCGCTATCCTGAGATATAAGTTGTTAAGTCTCAATATGTCCAGTAGTTACTCCGGCTACAATGTTCTTCAAACTAGAATGCAAATACAATTTGCCGGGAGAAATAGACATTACATTCCCAGTGGAGACCAATAAAACTTTATGTCCTCTAGTATTGACAATGATATGGCTTAACATTCTGTAAAACTGTATTAGCTAGGATTTGTTTCTATATTTTGGCATGAAACTTTTTTTTGGTACATAATTAAGTAGAAATTTATATAGACGGAAAATATTACGAACAAAGGGCATTATCACTCATGATGTCAACAAATAACGCTCCCAGAATAGTCTGTTTACTCTGTTAGACGTCTTTTATTTAAAAAGCTTCTAACTTATATCCTTAGTTAAGTACTCGAAAAGTATGTGTGATCTTCTTCAAATCTAATTTGGTGAGAATGATTCTTCAGTAATAGAAAATATGTATAAGGGAATACAAACCTGAGCTGATCATCCACCACCTTGCCTCCAGAACAGGTACCGCTCGCGTGATGTCCAGTTACAGCGACCTCTCTTATAATACACTCTAAATATACGTCCGGAGGTCTTTCAGGCTTTTTTGACTTGGTTTGCTTCGGCGGAGTTGGAACTTTAGTGTTGGAGCTGTAAACATAGGTTATTCTTATCAAATAGTTGATTTATTTAATTTAATTAAGGACCTTAACTAAGCATACATGACATACAATATAAACAGAAATTTATTTTTCGGTTTGCGTTGTGACGTGTTGCGTCAATTTTAGGATAACAATGCATGCAAATGATTGATTTTAATTTGATTTCTAGAAGAGTTAAGAACGTTGATATACAGACAGATGACTGTGCTGGATAATTGTTTTATTATTAAGCTATATATGCAGGTGCATGATGCATGTAAGTCCGCCAACCCGCACTAGGCCAGCGTGGTGGACTATATGGCCTAACCACTCTCAAAATCGTATTCTCGATTGTAGAGTAGGCCCGTGCCCTGCAGTGGGACGTATATGGGCTGATACAGATGATGCATGCTGCATGATAGCAGTGTTAGTTCCATTTTTTTTTAATTGCCGTTGTAGGCAGACGAACTAGTGGCCCGCCTGATGGTAAGCGGCTACCGCTACTCATGGACCTTTGCAGTGTCAGGAGACCAGCATAACAAAGTCCTGCCTAACTTAAAGAGAGTACTCTCATTAAGCCACGTTTGAAGGACAGGTCAGAGCGCTCAGGGAACACCGATGTAGGGAATTCATTAAATTTCAGAGCTTACATGCACGTGGTAGGAAACAGCACGCTTCCAGGTGGTGAGAATGAACTCTACTAAGGTGACGGCTGGTGCGATGGTAAAAAGGCGCACTTTCAGCAATCAACTTACTAAAATTAGTACTATATACTGTATCAGCCCATATAAGTCCCACTGCAGGGCACGGGAGAAGGGCACGGGAGAGGGGGTAAAATTAGTGCATATACATATTTTAGATATTACTCATAATTTTCACAGACAAAATATGCACTTATCTATGCAGGGATTATATGTTACAATCAATCAACCAACTCTCCATCATATCACCCCATAGCATTGTATCATACTGGCTGTCAAATAGTAATGTGAATTATTGGCATATTGCTATTTCAAATTAACATCCTTGTTATTTTCGAAACCTTAGCATGGTCTATATTTCTGCTATTGCTAATTGCCCCCTCACAGAATTTGTAAACAAAAAAACTGATCATGTATCATTTTGTAATTTTTAAGCGCTATTTTTCAAGGAATATATGCCGCCAATTTCATTCACTCCTGCATAGAACATGAGATCGTATAAAAATATTAGTCAAACGAAGAGTTTCTTACAATCTTCTTCTTTTCGGTGGTATGTCCATCTGTTCGGTTAACGTGTAGTTCCAGAACGATAGACATCGCTCTGGTCTTGGCCAGTGGATCTTGGCTCCGATATCCTGGAATGCTTTTGATGATACCAACTGTTCCACTCTTCTTATTGCTGTAAATTGAAAAGCAATATTGAATAAAACAAGCTCAATATTATTGATGACTGATTTTCGTTTTTTACTAGGGTTGGTTACTTAGCATTGTATAAACAACATTTGGGTTTTACAAATTAACTCACTGCATAACTACAAATATTGTGACTGCATATGTTTTATAATATTTGATTGAGATGTACTGAGACTAATCGTATTTTTTAAACTAGTAGGGCAAATTGACTGCAATGTCGCGCAATAGCAAGTCTAGCGGATACTAGATACTTAAACTATTTAATGTACCGGTTAATACATACATAGATTACAAATATATCAATCATAATCTACTAGAGCTTCGGAAAGAAAGATAAAAATATTGATTTTTAATAATCAGGTACCTTGAATCATGCATTTAACATCACTATAGTTTTCTAAGTATCTTGGATCTACCATCGGCGGAACATTTATCTGAGCGCTGGCTAAACTGACGAATCCTCTACTAGTGGGCTGAGTGCAAGTCGCGATGAACATGAAACCCTCCTTATGTGTAGAATTGTAGAAGGGAAACGTTGAGCGGAACACCTGAAATTAATAAAAAGTCCAAGATTATCGTCAGATATCACCTTTTTATAATAATAATTTAGCACTATTTAAACATCAAATATCACGCAATACAGAATAAAAATAGACATTTACATATTTGATGATTCAATATGTGGCTGTATTGCTAAGAGCGATCTCGTCCAGACCACCATTACTTCCTAACCTTACAGTCTTTGGTATATAAGACTAATATAAAGCTTTGGTTGAGATAAAATGTTTAAAGTCAATTCATTAGTTATACGAGTATGAAATTCCGTCGAATGTCTTGATGTTAAGAAGTGATTGTTATTAAGTACCATCATTTGCTTGCTCATTAGTCGCTACTATAAATATATTCAGCATGTTTTTTTTTATTGCAATCAATGGCGAGATGAGCATGCCGTTCGCCTGATGGTAAGCGATACGACAGTTCATGGATAGTCGCAAAACCAAACAACACCTTGAATCACAAAGAAATGCTTGGCAATTGGCATTCCACTGCCATTCGCCATCCTGAGACATAAAATGTTAAGTCTCATATGTTCAGTACTTAGTTACTCTGGCCTCAATGGCCTTCAATCCGAAACACAACTCTCACATATGAGAACCTACCAACCGTAAAAAAGTTATAAGAATTGATACATCACTTACCAAGGGCTTGTAATTAGATAAATCTCGAAGCAACCTCTCACTGGCAGTTCCCATTGAGAATAGCATCACTAAGGAGTCATTCTGCAACTCTAGTCCCGCTACAGGTGGAAATGCGAGCAATCCTGGAAAATTTCAGTTTCAAGTTATTTAGCAGAAGAATATTTATTACATGTTAACATAACAAAAGTGTAACTTACTCAACACAATCTACATAAATCTAATTTCCAAAAAATATGCCCGTTTGCATAATAATTATGAAGCAACATGAAAATATTGTATTGAATCCATTAAAATGTTTTACATCATTTAAATTTGGTCTTTTTTTTATCTATCACTCGGTTCGGAAAGCGGTTTTCACTAGAGAAGAAAAGCCAACAAACGCTAGTGTTGCTTTTTTCAAAACCAGTTTAATAAATAATTATGTATGTGATTGGTTACTCACCATCACTTTTGAATAAGTAATTCCATACAGTGCTGAATGTGAATACTTTGGACAAGGTCACGCTGATTGGTTTCTTGATGCTCACGTAGAGAGGCATGTTCATGTGGTCGTGGAAGTTCTTGCCGACCTGCTTATTCTCTGATACCAGCTTTATACGTAAACTGAAAAGACTATTTCTATTGGTTTCTAGATGATTATCTTCGTGCTACAGTTTGGTACATTTAATGTATAGTAAGCGTAGTGTATGACGCCCTCCAACGAGATGGAGTTACGATATCCGAAAGATGGCTGGTAGCGGTTGGAGACGATGGGCTGAAGATTGAGCCCAGTGGCTCACCATAGGAGAGGCTTATGTCCAGCAGTGGACGCGAATAGGCTAATGATGATGATAATATGATGACTATAAAAATGTTTTACAAGATATATTGCAAGGATCTATATAGAACAATTAACATTAATATCTGTCCAAGCACCGAATATTACCCATTAGCCACGTATTCACAAGAAAGACTACATTGTTTCCCTTTTTATACATACTCACTTATTTTAACTAAGTTACCTTTGCAACAAATCTTTTGGTCCGATCCCAGATAGCATTAAGATCTGTGGTGTTTTGATCGCTCCGGCGGATAAAATTATTTCTTTATTGACGAATATATTGTTAAGCTCTCTGTGATTCTGCAGAATGTATAAGGACGATGCTTTGTTGTTTTCGAAACGGATCTGTAATCAAAGAGTATTTTTGAATTTCAAACATTATTTTACGTGCCTTCTAGTAATGCATTCATCTGCTAGTATATATTACGAGTAGTAATATTTAAGCCCTCATAATTATTTTAGGCTTTGAAATTGGGTGCAAAATTTTATTCCGAAATAACTAGGTTTGATCGGTACCTAAAGATCTCATTAAATTATAAAAGCTCACTGAAATTAAGCATCGAAGGTTATTCTCAGAGTTTAAAGCAACAATACTTACAGAAATAGCTTGAGTTTTTAGCAGTATGTGTAAATTTTTCCTTGTTATAGCTGGTTTTAGGTACGCGTCTAGTGTGCTGCGTCTCATGCCATTATGCACGGTGGCCACCGCCTTCCTGAACACTGAGTATTTGTTCTTCAGCTGCTCCGATGCTCTTTGAAACGTGTTCATTAGTTCATCGTCTTCATTGATCAGTTTTAGCTTCATCGGAGCCTGCAAAGATTCAAATATGTGCAGTGTAAATTTACTTTTGTGTTTCAGATTGAAGGACATTGTAACCAGAGTAACTACTGGACATATTGAGATTTAACATCTTATGTCCCAGGATGCCGAGCGCAGTGGAATACCAAGCATTCCTTTGTAGTACAAGGACTGTTGTTTGGTTTAGTTATTGTTCATGAGCAGTCGTATCACTTACCATTAGGCGAACGGCATACTTGTCTAACCATTTACAGCTTAAAAAATATATGAGTTCATGTTGGTTGCTGGCTTGCCCTTACCTTTCCCGGACGTATTTAATTTGGTGTAACATGAAACATAATAATATAGTTTTCGTAGGTTTCATGATAATTTAATTTTATCGTAAATATAATTCAGTGGAGGGTAGTTTGTCGCTTGAATTACGTTTGGCACGTCAATTTGTAATAAGTTTAAGTGGCGCGTGGTCCGCCACCGAGCTGGATATTCACCTAAATCGGTAATTTATTCTGGACTATATAGTGCGGTGTGGTGTTTGGTGGGCCTATAGCCACCACAGTAGTCGGTGCTGACCATCCAACTTCGGTGAGTAAGCTTGACGTATTTTAGCTTTCATTAGGATTATCTTTTAATTCGCCTTCGTATTGTCCTCTGTAGGAATTTCGAATCGCGGATTCTAGACAAAACAACAGTGTCATGTTGAAATAAAACTATTTTTAAGGATTTTATCGCGGATTTGGTTTGATTTGATTTGAGACCAAAAAGTCTCTCGTAGTTCCTGATACCTGCGACACAAGAGTCGATCTTACTGTAGGGTCAGGACTATGTATGTGACTGTTGGGTGTTATTTATTTATTTATTTAATCGGATCGCAAAAACCAACTAACTTTTTAAATAAACATAATTATAATTATAATAAGTGTAAAATAAGGGTTGTTAAATTGTAACAGTCACTGAGCGAATGACTAATACCTCAGTCCGCCCCGTGATTACGAAAACTGTACAGCAATTGTGAACGTCGGTTGAAAAATATTAAAATTAGACCTATTCCGCGATAAAGTCTGTAAAAATAGTTTTATTTCAATGTTTGCCTAACTCTATGAAACCTTTATACGGTTTTATATTTTAGGAAGGTAGATCAGTGATAGAATATTATGCCTATGGCAACTAGGTTATCGTATTTAGCATAATTTAATCTAGTTTTAAAACAACTAACCTTATCTCCAGGGCATTCTCCATCCATGGAACAGTGTTCGGAATCAAAGTCGCTTCTACTAGTACCAAAGGCTTTTATAAAGTACGGCCTTAAGTCTTCCTTAGACCAGCCGTTAAAGCCCAGCTTGGACCATCTGTCGTAGTCTTGAGGCAGTCCAAAGCCATGTAGGAGGAAGTTCAGTTGTCCGGAACCACCTAGGCCTTTGCCTCTTGGTAAGATATGCGTCTGTGATTTGTGATAAGGGAGAATATTTTTTTAAAACCTTTTTGTAGTATTTTTAGTGCGTATAGGTTTCTTTTTATTATATATTATAGAGGGCAAGTAAGCATATGGTTGACCTGATGTTAAGTGGCCATCACCGCCCATGAACATCTGCAATACCATAGGGCAAGGAGATGCGTCGCCGATGGATGAATGGTACCTAATCGGGACATCATTTGTATGATCTAAAGTTTTTCACCGAGTCTGTGTGTTATTTTTTGTAAAATGCATTGACGATTAATATAGGGGAATACTAAGTTAGAGTGCATTTAAACAAACTTATCGACAATAAACCGCGCCTAGTTGATAACGATGTAAGCAAATATATAAAATTGTTCACAACGTATTTCCTATGATTTTTTAAATTAGGTATAATTAACCAGAAGAAATATCTCCTGATTTCATTTTAGGCGCTTTAGTTTCTTTACTATGATCTACCTGTTTCCACATTCCAAAAGAGGAGAACTTCTGAGGGACTGTCCTCACAGACCAGTCATTGGGTCCTAGTTGTGCCGCTGTGGACGTGAGTGGTATGTTGGTTAGGAAGCCCATGTTGTCTCCTGCTTCAACAAGCAGGACCTTGTTTTTAGGGTCTTCTGACAGACGGGCGGCTAGGACGCATCCTGCCGTACCAGCACCCACTGGAATTTGTTAATTTGGACTATGGTAAGGGAGAAATAATCTATAGTTTTTACTCTATCATGAAATAAGTACGTATATAATCGATTATCTAATCTAATAATATAACCGAAACTTTGAATGGTAATTCTACTCCTCACTTGTGAGCATCGAAGATATTGAAAAAAGCCGCCATTTCTGTAATATTCAGTTATTTTATGAAATTAACTATTTTATCCACTACTCAAAAGAAAGATAATAAGATTTTAAGTAGGAAATTAAGTGTTTAAATACAATTTTGAGCACTCATCATTCTGTTTTAGTACTCACAAAGAAACTCTGGTGTTCTCATTGACTTATATTCTATATCGATGGGTATTCTATATTTAGTAGCTGGTTGGGTAATGATAAAATGTCAATGATCGTGCGACTAATAACAAACTGAAGATTACATAAAGATACACTTACCTACAATGTAGTCATAACGCTTCTCCGGCTTGAGAACAATACTAGTGTACACGTTCACATACTTTTGATAGACGAAATAGGAAGCGCAAGCGATAATCACACCGAATAAATAGGAATAAATCGTCATTATTCAAATAGGATGCCTTACATCCACGTTACGACATCAATGCGACTAGACTTGTGATTTGTAAAAGGTATTTTTTATTTGATAGGGTACTAATCGAATTAACAGAGGTTGTCAACAATTTGAATAAATTAGCCTTTTTATGTACGCGAATAAATAGCGAGAAAACCCATATAATACATCATTTTTAAGTGACTTCTACGCGCCTGATGGAAAATTTCATGCAATTGGCGTGTGACGAAATTATGAACTAAAAATACAACTAAAAATATCTACTTTTATTGCATTGTTGGACGTCATTTTCATATTGTAAGCAACGAGTATTTCAACTCGTATCTAATAGTTATAACATGTAATAATACACAGTGAAAAGAGGAAATCTATTTTATTACTTTGCACAACAGCATGTTTGGGTAAAAGAAGATCGTAAATGACGTTTAACTTTAAGTAAAGAATCCACCATAGGTTAAAATAATATGCCCCGGTGGCGTAGTTGTACTACGGTACGATTACAAGGCTGAGGTCTCAGGTTCGAGTCCCAGGTCGGGCAAAGACGGAACACATGAGGCGTAGAATTTCTGCCTACCCCTTGTGGGATAAAGGCGTGTTCGCAAGTCGCACAAATTGCCGCCAAAGAGCCTCTTCGCCAATGCCGCTAGAGCATTCGGCAATCATCGCGCCAATCACGTGTCGCGCACCTAGCGCCCCCATGCGGATGACGAGCTAACTTCGCCGCGGGCGCAACGACGATATAATGACCGGCACGAACGCGGTCGCCATAGAATTATTGATATGGCATTCGAATAATGGTTAAAAACAACAATAAAATGGCAGACAGGACAACTCAGCCATTAACTTTTATTTTGAATCGTGTCCGGGAACTAGCAAATCCACAACAGGCAGACTCTCAAAGTGCGGCAAATATGAGTACTTTTAACAATATGTAACCATAACGCATTGAATGCATGCTCTCTGTATACTATCCCGGTACAAAAATATTAAGATATGAACGATAAACATTTTAGAAAAATGTTGACTACCTCTGTTCGAAGACTTAAGAGGATTAAGAGTTCGCCAGGCAGATCAATACTATTTCAACGTTGTCACGCAATGTATGATGTACCTGCTTTGTGGATTGCATCACCAGTTGAGACTTAACTACCAATCCGATTTATCTACCTAAGTACCACGAAATCAATAGGTAGTCCTATATACCTAGTCAGGTCATAAATTCTGTCACATGTTTAATATAAAATAATTGAAACAAGTTTATTCATTATGTAACCATTTATATACCAAAATGAACTGAACAAAACATAGATTCTTATGACACTAAAGTTTATTCAAAATGACCTCCGTGATTTTGAATACAGGCCTTCAATCTGCGCGGCCAGTTGTCTATCGCAGCACGAACGAAATAAATGCACCATAATTTTGCCACGCATAAAATAAGAGATTAAATTAAACAATGTTTCGGAGTATTTACCGCGTTGCAATTTGCTTTTATTCTGTGCCAATTGTTCGTTTGTATCGGCCTCATTTGAGAATGCAAAACCGGCGAACGGGGAAATCTGTATCTGTTGTCAATATCGGCGGCTGCCTTAATCAAGGATGTCTTGAGTGACTCCAAATTGGGATGAGGCTTTGAGCACGCCTTTTCCTCCAAGTGTTGCCATATCTTGTAATCTAACGGATTCAAATCTGGACTGGAGGAGGGCCAGTCTTCGTGCCGGATGAAGTCGATTTCACGCGCCGCCAGCCAGTCTTGTGTGCTCTTCGCTCTATGAGCTGGCGCCGAATCTTGTTGGAATACCCAGTGCCTGTTATTGAACATGGTATGAGAAACAGGTTCCACAAGGTTCGTCAGGACTGTATTTTGATACACAACTGCATTCGTTTTTACACCTTTCTCACAAAAATGTAACTCTGTTAAGCCCCAATAAGAAACTCCCAACCATACCATGAGCGAGGATAGAAAATGACCTCGTTGGACACGCGGAATACGGTTGCTCGCTTCTTCACTACTGTGTGCGTACACCTTATCATTTTGTTTGTTGTAGCTCTCTTCTACGGTAAAAATTTTTCATTTGAAAAAAGAATTTCCCGATATTTTTTTCCCGCGTACCGCTTCAACAAAGCGCGGCATCTCTTCAGTCTTAGGTCCATTAGACGAGCATTCAAACGATGTCCTGTTTTTCTTCGATATGCCCGAAGCCCTAAGTCTTCATTTAACACCCTTTTCACCGTGGTTCTGCTTAACCCCATCTGAAGGGCCAACAGTTTCTGCTTACGTTTGGGATTTCTTTGATTTCGCGCCTTCACAGCTTTTATCACTGCTGGAGTCCTAACAGACCGAGGGCGACCACTTCTTGACCTGTCATCTACACTAGAGTCTTCATTGTATCGTTTGATGGTACGATAAACGAATCTTTTGGTTAGGTATATTATATTCAAATTTTTCAGTATGTCAAAAATTTGAATTGGCGCGTAACCGCAACGATGCAACGCAATAACTGCAACACGGTCTTCTTTAAGCGTCCACTCCATATTTAAAAATGAGTAAAATTCTAAAAAGTATATATTTTTATTTTCATGAACAATTCGAAATTCGAATTCAATAAACTTTTTTTGTGGCCAGCATTCTAAAAGAAAAGTTTTTACTGTGTGACAATACTTATGACCTGACTGTGTATGTATTATGATTTGTATCACACCCGCAAGTATACGCTCGGAATATCCTAAAAGTACATTTTAACACGTTGAACGCCACGCGGCCCACCGGTGGGCGATTCAAGCAAACCCGTTCGGGCCAAGTGGAAATCATCAATTCTATCATTTTTCGCTAAAGTTAATATCAACACAAAACAATAAAAAAATACTAAATTTGCATATTTAATTTGATTAAAACAATTTTTCGTGATATTTTCTTAAGAAAATACCACGAAACAAACCACGCGGCCCACCGGTGGGCCGCGTGGCGTTCAACGTGTTAAACCCTGAAAATCTATAATAGGGGATTTAATTTGTATTCTTTTAATATTTTCTCGCAAATCTAGTAGCAACATGCATATTTCATAGGCATTTTTAATCCCCAGCACTACTTTTTGCATAGGTTTCCATGATCAGTCATAGAGTTTATAAACCTATTTTATTTAGTTACCAAATGCTATGTCTCTGTCAAATAACTTCAATTTATAGCTGAATCAGGTTTTAACACTGTTCATGAAAAAGGTCATTTGTTTTAAGGTTTTCAAAATACTTTAAAAAGGATTGTCAGATATAAATAAGTATATTAGAATAACAACTCTTTTTATTTACATTAGTGTTTTGCATAGCAATAAGATATTGCTTTTATTCTTTTGTTGTATCTAATTGTCATTAAAAGACCTATAGATTCTGAACACCATTTCAGATACTTGTATAGATTATGTTAATAAATAAAACACAAAATGAATTTTAATTTTATTTTTAGTATTTATAAACATTATTACAACTGTAAGATGTTTGCAATAGGTTGAGTACAAAAATGTAATTAACACATCAGTTTAACCTATCATTTCTTAAGAGCACAGAATTAAAACTTGTAACATATTGATGTTGTTGCAAAAAAAAAAGATTATTAGCCTGTGTAGCTTAGTTATAGTATAGGTAGTAAAGAAATCAGGATTGTGATGGTATCATAAAATATTAGCCCAAAAAGACAATGTGTTTGTTGTATTACAGGATATAAAACGGGAAGCAATCTTTTATTCTATTTCCTTCTGCTTACACTCTAGACAAGTCATGTATTGAATTGGTTTACACCTCCTAACCTGCCTCAAACTTTAAGTCTTATGTGTACCAGTAGAGTTCCACATTGCTCTTACAATTCTATATCTCCACCATCTTCAATCATCTCTCCCGTAGCCGGTACCATAACGGGAGCTTCAATGACCTGTTTCCTGCCTTTAGCATCAACCACCTCAATGGTTTCTGGTTCAATCTCCATCTCTTCTGATTCTAGGGCTTGTCTCTGTCGGAGGCCGGCAGCTGGTGATCTGAAAGATTAGTTGGAATTTTAAGTTAGACAGTTTGACAATGTTAACTTATTTAGTTTTGTATACAGTAACTTAAATTACAGTGATACGTAATTCTAACTGGACAATATAAACCATAGTTTACTTCATCTAGTAATCATCATTGGAGCCTAAAAAATTATACTTGTTAGAAAATTTAAAAGTTTGTACATTATAAGAGTGACCCAGCTCAACAAGACTTTGTTAGAAACTGGCAAGTTTTAACATCAGTTTGTGGGTTGTATCTTCATATGGCAAAATTATAAAGTCAATGTATCCTTATGCCCCCAATAATTTTTCAATCCATTTTCCATATTAAGAAATAAAATAGCAGTGATTTAAAATACATGCTAATGTCTATCATTTTGTTTCATAACAAAACTATGACTCAAATCACACAAATATTGTGAAACTATCAAACAAATTAATATGATCAATAAAGAACATAAACATCCCTTGTAATAAAAGATAATGTGATTATTATATTATACTAACAATACTTATTTTGATGTACCAGTTTTATTGCCATGAACAGCGTTGGCCAGATTGTTACTAATGGGTGTGATATCTACATAGTTACTTAATTTGGCATTTAAACTGATATCAACAAATGTAAAGCTTGGAATGCTAAGCTAGACCCTTCCTTCACCTTGCGCCGCGGCCTAATAGCGCTCAAAAATAAAGGGAATGAAAGAAACACTTACTTGATAAGGGAGATGTCCCTCTGTACTTCTCTGACATCCCGCTGCCATTCTACCTCTCTGCCCTTCCTCAATCTCTGCATGATATAGTTATTACTCCTTCTCTGCCGGATTTCCTCCACTTTCTTCATAGCTTCAATGGTTTTAGCCCATAATTCCCTGTTGTACTTGACTGGAGCGTTACGCCGCTTCTCGAACTCAAATGATGGGTCAATGGCCAATTCCTTGCCCGCAGTCTTACGGTAGGCTTTAGTCCACTTGGTTTTACGCGGGTTCTTCTTCTTTTTGAACGCTGCATGGCATTTTGAACGGCAAAATCTGAAAATCTATCGATGGTTGAAGTCAGTAAGTGAAGTTAGTGTGGTGTTTATATTTGGTTAGTGAAGATAATGAAAAAATGACCTACCTTACAGTCATTTCTCACAAACTGTATCCCGTGGCCAGGATATATCCTGGATGAGCAGAAATAACACGTCTCTATACGCATTTTTGTGTATTTTTACACGTGCATGCGTGCTCTGTTTTGACAGACACGTCAGGAAGAAAAAAAATGGCTGTTGTCAATGTCATGTGAAATAATATTTTGATTGCCAGTAATAAAATAAAAACACATAAATATAATTTTTATTTTGTAATTTTGAGGATGAAATAAAATAAGAGTTTTTTTAAAAGATTAGTTTCAAAACATAAAGACATAATAAAAAATATGTAGGTCATGTTCTGTCATCTTTTGGCACTTTAAGTAACTAAATTATAATAAAATATGTTCACTACTTACCGGTAGATGTCTCTGTATCATTCTTACGTGCATCTATTCACCACGAGATGGCGTTACTCATTGCAATAGCAAATACAGCACTACAATGTTGAAATTACCTGCCCAAAGCTGATAATCTTTTTCAGTAGACCGTTCCATATATAGTGTGTCTGTAAATAACCGCCGTTGTTTATTCCTCGGGATGGATGGTTAACTTCTTATTAAGTGTTACCTATGCACCCGCTCCTTTGTTTATTTAGATTAAAAGCACTCGTACGGCAACGAAACACTCAAAGTTTAGAAGATTGAGTCAGTACTTATCAGATCTTAAGAAACGAAGTGCAAATGTATTTAATTTATGCTAATGCACGTTTTGTAGCCATAGTTGGCTATTTAATTTATGATAAGCATTTGTAAAAGAGGTTATATTGTGGACCTGGCTTTGAAATATTGATAAGAATTTTTATGTTTAGATAAAATTTAATTATTTTGGATGGAAATGAAAAATCAAATGCATTTAAAATTCCTGTGATAAAAAATATATTTTAATAAGTAAAGTAGGTAATTTATTTGAATTCAGCTCTATCTAACACCAAATAAAATGTTGCATGTTTTTTAAGATATTTAAATTTGTATAAATAGGTACCAATATTATAATAACAAATTATTTAAAATATTATAAAATTATACAATATTATAATATTACCTTCGTTAATTAGAAAAGGTAAACTAAACAAGCTTTGGTCCTATTGGCATTGAAACCGGACACAAAAGTTAATAAGTAATATATATTTTATGTTATTACGCCTACTTTTACCGGCATACATAAGCTTACACTTGTATCCGCCGAGGGATAGTCAGAGGCATCAGAGCCTAGACGGAACTACATTATGCTGAACTTTTTTCTTAAATCCTAGCGGGCTAGGATAATGAATTATGTAAGTGTTTACGGTTCACAGCCTACACAAGTTATCATTAAAATAAGGAACTTATTTAATTGAATTCAATAAAATTTAATTTACCCAAAAATATGGGCTTATATAGATTTAATACAATCGGACATAACCTAAAACACTCCGAAATAAATTGCCATTAGCAATATGCAAATCCACTACAAATTACCTACCGCAATCCCAAACCGGGTTACAAACAATACAACCACGTCAATAAAACACCATATCGACCTTTTAAAAATATATTTTCGACAAATACGTCCATATGTATTCCGCGGACGCGGCGCGCGCATAATTTGTTGTTATTTAATACACTAGCTAGTATAATGCTGGTATGGCGAATCTAAGCACAATCTCATTAGCACACAAGAGGCGGGCAAGACCACCGGAGCTCTCATTAACATTGTTATATCATTTAAATACAACATGCGATATGTTCATGCCTAATAATTTGTTATTTTATAGCGTTCGTGGAACTTGGATGAATATTTTTAACTAAACAGATTCGTTTTTGTATTGGGGTTGCGTTTATTTCAGTGATTTTAATTATTGAGGTTGTAGAATGTCACTGGAAGCTGTTTGCAACTGGTCATTGTGGAAAACTTTGTAGGATTTTGTTCAACAGAGGACTTTTATGTCTGAAGATGGTAATCGTTGCCATTTTTGTTATTATATCAGCGTTATTGTATTAGCGGGTAATTTTTTGGCGCATTAGTAATAAAATCGGTTAATATGTTCTAAACGCAACAAACAGTTTGGCTCATATAAATCCAAGTAAATCATCACTAAATTCTTTATAGAAATGGCCCAAACTGCCAAATAAGCACTGAGGTTAAAATTTTAAGACAGGTGTACGTTTATCAGTCGATCTCGTGATTATAGTATTATCTAAGATAAAATTATTTAACTTATTGATTCCGGCAATAAAAGAGGGTGGTATAATATCATGTACAGAGAGAAATCCAAATTAATCCCGAAACCAGAACCACATAGAAAATACTACGATTTGATTTGATTCAACATACTGTGTCGCATCGGGCCTGCTTGCGTGGCGTTTCAGTAGTATGTTTCGGCCTTTAAGATATAAATTAATATAGAAGAAAAGAGCTATAAATTATATAAGTAATTAACTTAATGACAGGGTTGAAAAAATATATACGAATAGCATATTATTATTTACAGAATCTTTGAGTTAGTAGAAGCTATTGGTCAAATGTCATGTTTGCGATTAACTACAACCTCATAATTAATAGTAGATGGTAATAAATTATCCAAACGTGACTGGTCTGCCTCTGTTTAAACGTCAGCATGCAAGACAAAATAATCTTTGAAACCTTCTTAAGTTTAGTTAATAATTAACAAAATAGTAAAGCTGTGGCAGAGCCAAGATATCATCTATAGCAATATTGGAAATTATGAAGCGATTATAATTGCTGACATTGTCTTGGTCTAAAAATTTCCTCAAATATAACCGAAGTAGCAACTAAACTATACAAACGATTGGATGTTTCGGGTCTCGGTGTCGTCAAGTTGAGGATTCTGTCGCAATTACTAATCCTACTATTTGGGATTCATATAACGTACACGTATTAGTGCATCGTGTGTGTTCGGGCTGTGTATGAGACTGGCTTGGATGTGTGCGGTATGAAGCGAAGTCGTGAAGATAATTAATTAAGTCAAATTATGTTGCCAGATTTTATGATGCATTTGATTTGCATGGTGATTATAATATGGAGGGCGCGTTGTTATACATTATCTTCTTAAAAAAAACTCGTAAAGTTGATAGCACTGCTATATTAGTAAAAATTAAGCTAATAATCCAAAATAGGACGACATGAAAAAAAAAATACAAAAGTAAATCGTAATAATTTTTTGCCAAATTTTTTGTTGCATTGTGTCTGAAGTCCTCAAAACTACCACCAGGCTTCGTTTTCGGTAGCAGTCTTGATATACTCTGTATGTATTCTAAGGTTGCAAGTTATATAAAATTAATTTTGACCAAACCCACGCAATTGTGTACTGTGACAAAAAAGACACCATTCAAATAAATCATTTCGTAAATTACTTCATCACACGTGATATTTTGATTGATGCACGATTCAAACATCTGTCTACGGCGTGAGGTTATTTTTACTCCGATCGGAAGTTCGTGGATTAAAAATAGCAAACATTCCATTGCTGGCGGGCAATAAACTTGTGTACTACAACGTGCGTAGTTAGATAGAGATGGATTTACTTCGGTCCCAGCATACGAAGACAATTTACAAAGATATGCATAATTGGAGAATGGATTTACTTTGATCCCAGAAGCTTAAAGTTCAAAAACCGGTGATTCGGTGTGTAATCTTTGCATGGTTAGATGCTGATTTTATTTATTTAACCAGGTACTTTGCGATGGTATCTGTGTTAAAAATGGGTCAACATTTATAAATAAATATACTCAAAGACAACAGTTAGTCCTGACCGTAGTAGCATTAAGATACAAATCTCAATCTTGTATTGTATAAGAAAATAGGAGTGATATATCGGTTTAACAATACCATACTGGAAGCCTATATTAACTATAGATGATATTTACATTTATTGTCTCGGTAAGGGCATCGAACATGCGGCTTTCCGTTTCATCCCAGGGTTTTAATTAACAGCAACACTTAGTCCAGTAAATCAGACATCCTTAATCCCAGACGGGAAGATTACAACCTCGCAAGAAGCAAAATTTCCCAGAAATTACCGATTAGTATTCAATCGACTATGAATATGAATGAATTGATTGACAGCCAATACATCGATTTCTTCAAAAGCAAATGTACATGTTGATGCATCACGATTCATCGGAATGCACATTTTTCAATTCCCACAAATGCGGTTAAGCGTCGGCGTCTCATTTGCGATTCCCCAGGTGGCTATATGCAAATCTGTGGTAACGTGAACGCTTTTTTTCTCGAGCCGCGCGAGCGTCACGTCTGCGCTTTCAATGTTGATAAACGAGGTGACATCTGAGTAAAAGTCACGATGTGCATTCTTATTTTGTGCATTGATCGTTAGGATGCGTTCTGGTTGCAGTTTTGTTTTGGTGTGGATAAAGGAATATTGGTGTAGCTTAATTTATCGTCGGTATTTGCGTTTAAATAAGGGAGCATGAACAAAAGGGCTGGCGAGGTTATAATTTTAGAGGCATACAATTTTTGATTGTTTAGGCTTAGTCTCTGAATCTTGGTAATGATTTTTACTTTGACTCAAAAGATTTTGTGCTATTGCTTAAGTATACACGAATCTAAACTACATTTAATTAATATGCAGTAAGAAATTTGTCAATTCGTGTTGTAACTTCGGTGCTTCATTCCATTAACCCTTAATTTCATAACGTATACTATATTATACGTATACTTTAAAAAAATACTGAGTCACTCCGTTTGAAAAAATAATAAATTTATTTCTATTATACGATATGGCAACATTTTATCTGTCAAATAAAACTATTTTTCTAGTTAAAATTTTGGAATGACATTAACATTTGACACGTATAAGTTTCTGAAAATGAATCCCCAGCGCCTGTTCTCGGTTATTATCATATTTTTGTTGTTTTTTATGTAAAATCATATTGATTTTTCTTTTACATATGTTGCTATATTATTGATAAATGGAATCACTAACTAATAACTAACTTTCTTGCAACATTTTCGTTGATAATTGACACTAAAGGTCTATGTATAGCAGGCTATACATTTCGCTATATTTTACAAAGTGAAGTTATTAACATTAGTATAGTAGGCTATACATTTCACTATACTCAAGTAATAAATATCCCTAACATTTGTATATTATACTATTCATTTCTAACTAAAAGCATCTAGCATGATCTTTTAATACTTGTTCTTTTTTTATTTTTCATTATTTTTAATAACTTAGACTGCAGATTTTTGCATGTCCTATGTCTTTTTTTATTTAACAGCGGAAATCCATAACCAGATCGCTCCGCATCCTTGCTTTGATCCCGTCTGAAGATGGTAGATCTGACGTTGGTGGTGATTTTTCAGGAGAAAAAAAGGACGAAACTCATATTTTGAAAATAACGTGATATTACGTCTTCTGATACTCCTTCGATTGTCATTTTTTTTTGCATTGGCCCAACAAAGAACGAAACAGGTCACTTAATGGTGAGTGATCACTGCCACCCATGAACGTCCACAACCGTTGGATCATAGATGTGTTGCCGGCCCAACAAATCGAAACGAGAAAACGTGGTGGGAAGAGGAAAAGGATACTCAATACGGCCAACCGGCAATCTCACTCATCGACTGAAATGCGACGGCAAAGATGTCGCTTCATGTCGATCTTGTGTGAGACAGCGGTACCACCCCGGACAGCCTGCTCATTCATGCTGAGTCATGACTGACAGCGGTTATTACATTGAACTATATTGACTGGTCTCTTGAAAGATTAAATTCGTTTTCTGAAGACAATACTGCAATATTTTGACGTAAACAAACCTATCTTGGTCTGGAGTTAAATTCAGAGGAAGAATATCTATCACCGCATATACCCCAAGAATGTATTACCCCATATACTACCCTACTACCCCATATAATACTACCAGATACTGACATTCACTGTTAGTATCTGATAGTATTGTGTAGTTACTTCACCTCCGATTATTTCACAAAATGTTGAATCAGCCCCTACAAAATAGGCGACCTATTCACCAATTACATTAATGCCTTCGTGTTCTTCCAGGAAAGGAGATTTACCGTCTATTCCACCAATATTTCTTCTCATCCTTCTGATCTTTTTTCTGCACCGTTCAACTTAATTGTAAATTAATCCCGTCAGTCAATAAAAACCCCCACTAAAAGATTTAAACGAATGTTTGACACATCACTAAAGTCCATCCTGTCCATATTTAGGAAAAATATAGGATACCTTCAATGTGCTATTGTTTAAGCAGAAATGTATCTAAATAAACCTTCTTTGAACTACATTCTTGATTAATTCTCAGATTTTATAATTAATGACAATGTTCATAATTCTAATTAATACTCAGGACAAGAGACTGGTCGTTCTATTAATGTTAATAACGCAAAAATACGTGCCGTCATATTCTTCTACGAGATGTGGGTTCATTGTCGGAATAATGACTCTAAAAATATACCAACAAGTTCATAGATTTTTTTCTCCCGTCAAACAGTAGTTTAAATGCACTGTTGTGTTTCGGATTGAAGGACATTGTAGCCAGAGTAACTACTGGACATATTGAGACTTAACATCTTATGTCTCAGGATGGCGAGCGCAGTGGAATGCCAAGCATTGCTTTGTAAATCAAGGTGTTGTTTGGTTTTGCTTCTGTTCATGAGCGGTCGCAACGCTTACCATCAGGCGAACGGCATGCTCGTCTCGCCATTCACTGCAATAAAAAAAAAAAAAAAAAAAGATTTCTACATTTTGCATAGATAATTCGCTCGTAGACACATAATTCATGTTTGAAAATCAGACCTTTTACCTTATTTTGCAATTAATATCAGTTAGGGCTTGGCATACCGAATAAGAGATATTTTTTTTACAATTATCATAATAAATAATGATTTTTTGCTGTGTTAATATTTCCTACATTACGGCTTTAAGTTGCAAATGTATAGTATATTATACAAACAATCCGGTATGTACAATTCTAAGCATAAGATTATGTATAGTATATTATACTATAGGTATAAAAAAAAATAACGGATGAATATTTTTTTTTCTTATTTTTTCTGTCTCTAATGGAATATAATATAACGATTATTTAAGACAAACATGTAATTTAAAGAAAAATATATTTTGCCAAATTAAGGGTTAAAGTTCTAACTAGCTTTACTGCCTTTTTCTCTTCTCTCAAAGTTTATACTGGGTATATCAAGACTGCTCCCGAAAACGAAGCTGGGTGGTAGTTTTAGTGACTTCAGACACAATGAAAATAAATTTTGTGCAAAAAACTGTGACGATTACTTTTGTTATTTTTTTAAATCTTCTTATTAGGGTGGTAAATACATAGTTTTTTCTCAAATAATAGTGTACATCTTTTATTTTTATTTTAAAGACGCAAAGGCACGCAAGGCTTTAAATTATTATTTTAGCAAAAACTATGGATTTACCACCCAAGCTCGATGTTAATTTTTAGTTACATCGTGTTTGTAGTCATTAAAACTACCACCCGGCTTCTTTTTCGACAGCAGTCTTGATATACCCGGTATATAAACACTTTAGAATAACTCATTAGTAAAGACAAAGAGGTGTATAATTAGTCGAATGCTATGAACATTTGAAAGCACAAGGTTTGTCTTATAAAATCCTTTAACCTTGAACATAAACTTAAGCAAAATCTCATAATGCATACAGCCTTACCCAACCGTTGTCCACCGTTGACAAATGCTGCAAACAAGTCGACACAAGCCCGCAGCGAGTCGCAGCATCGTTTACCATAATAATGAGAGCCTTTGTCACAGAGAGATGCTGCGGCGCAAATCTGCAACTCCGGCTAATTATGGTACCGTTAATTGCTCGGCTTGAATAATTAGGATGATTGAGTGCTTCATTGTTTGATTGCTTAGCCGTGGGCTTTGTTAAGACTATTGGATAATAGTTTCACGTTAGGAGTAAACGTTTGTGAAGCTAAATGTTGGGGGCAGTGTAGCTTTTTTGTTTGCATGTGCAAATTGTTAGGTTGTGGAGACAGACCTGACTGTCGTTAAGTAAACTGACTTTAAATCGGTTATATGGCTTTTAAGGACATATGATAATTTCTTTTATCATTAGAGCTTATTAAAAGTGGTTGATTTGAATTTGTGATGATACAGTTTTTTGGATTCCATAATATAAAACTAGTCAGGGTTGGCAAGGATAATAGTTAAAAGTATAGGTACCTTAGGCCAACCCGCACTAGGCCAGCGTGGTGGACTATATGGCCTAACCACTCTCAATCGTATTCTCGATTGTAGAGTAGGCCCGTGCCCTGCAGTGGGACGTATATGGGCTGATACAATACAATTCAATAGGTACCTTACTATTTTTGAAAATTTAATAACATATACTGGCAACTTAAATAAGACCACTAGAGATGGTGGGATCCAAGGCGTTTCTAATGGAACATTCAACGTTCTGTTATTATTTTTTTGTAATAATGCTAAGTAGCAGAAATCCTTCGATTGACGATAAGTATACGATTTTAGGTGATTGATACAACATATTAGACAAAATTGCTTAACAAATGGGTATTCTGTATGCATAGGATATTGGTGATTTTAGACCACGAAGACGCTTCAAGGAGCTTGTCGTAATAAAGTAGTTTTTTTAGTTGAAACAAATTGTATTCAATTGATTTTTAAAGGCCATCTCATTCAATTCTTCTTTACTTCTTGTTCATTAAAGACGTGGTATACGGTGATTTACCGGTAGGCATGAACAATTCTCAATTATTAGTAAATGCCTCGACATTTCTCGAAGGCTCTTGAATCTACGGTGACATCACTAGGAACGTTGTTACTAATATATCGAGTTCCCTTGTTCTGAATCAACTAGAGTCTCTTACGGAGAGCCTCAAACAGTATAAGTTCTGGGTGATAACAAAGTTCTTGCGGTTTTTTGTAATACAGTAATACCACCCCGAACCTGTCGGCTCATTGAAGATGTAGTTAAAATTGCCTACATCGTAGCAATGTGGTTACAGTGTACAAATGAATATTCATTCATTATGTTTAAGTGATGGGCGGCTTAAGACCATGAATGCATATTCATGGCGGTCACCGCAGAATTCATCGCGACCACCTGCTCAGCTAAATCTTTTAATCTTTTGATAGAAAGAAATTTACTGATGAATGTATTTTTGTACCAGTACAGTTATTACAAAAACAGCAGTGCTTATGATTTAGCTATAAAACATAAAGCTGAAAAAGGTATTTCTTATGTTTAGTTCTTATTGTAATGGGACCGAACAAGCATAGTGTTTGATAATAACTAATTAGGACATAAATCTGTATTTAACTTGATACCTCTCTACATATGTATATCAATATTGTTGATATTCATGTTACAGTATGCGATTGATAATGTAATTAAAACATATTTCCTTCGAAGCCTATCCACATAACATTAAATTAATAATTACGTATTCTGTATCAGCCCATATACGTCCCACTGCAGGGCACGGGCCTACTCTACAATCGAGAGTACGATTGAGAGTGGTTAGGCCATATAGTCCACCACGCTGGCCTAATGCGGGTTGGCGGACTTACATACCATAGAAATTCTTATAAATCGCTACGGTATGCAGGTTTCCTCACGATGTTTTCCTTCACCGTTTTAGTGCGTGGTGATTGACAATCAATACACACATGACTCCGAAAAGTCAGAGGTGTGCCCTGGGATTCAAACCCGCGACCACCGTGAACATAATAATTACGTATTTATACACAAATTTTGTATATCTTTTTATTTTCTATAGTTCTACAGTGTTTGTGTCTTTGAACTATTTTTAGGCTGCTATAACATGTTTGTGGATGTTGAAAAACAATTTGCCTTATAAGTTTATAAGCAGCTTTAGCCCACCAGGCTGCGGTAAATTTCACATTCATTTTAAATTCTTGTGGTGAGCTGACAAATGACGAAGATTTCTTAACCACGTATTCCTTTACCTTTAATGTGTCGATAATAAAAATAAAACGTCCTTGACAATACCCTGCTATTTTTGTACTCGCAACTCAATCACTTTGACACGTGTCTTGAGGCCATATATTCTAAGACCATATATCTTTAAGCCATTTATCCTGAAGTCTTCAATGGTGGCATGGTGTCACTGACTACACGCAACACAAAATGGTCACGTCTAGACGCCTTCACAGTAAATTTGTCTGTAAAGACAGACAAACTTATGCGCGTCGCATGTCGCCATTTAAATTTGCACGATTTTTAATTTCATGTATGTTAAAACGCGGGTGTGTTTTGAATTTGTAGTTGTTTTTAGAATAACAATTGGTGTTGTGGAGGTCCCTATAAAATTGTTTTTTAGGTAAAATATTTTTAGTGCTTTAGAAGTTACAGAAAAAATAATATTGGGTATTCTTAGCTAGGATTAACAGTAACACCGGTTAGAATGATATCAAAGGGAACAAGAGCAACAGCGAAGCTGAGCGAGTCTTTAAAAGACATAAATTTGTCTTTAAGTCTGAAAACAAAGATTTATTGAATTTATTTAGAAACTTAACATGAAAGAACGCTTTGTCTTTAAGTCTGAAAACAAATTTGATTTATTGAATTTATTTGGAAACTTTAATAACGCAACATAGGTCCGTGCGATAATCCGATCCACGAGCCTATGTTTTTTAGTCGGCGTCTTGATATATTCTGCTACAAAGGTTCTGAAATGTGTTGTTTATATATTCTTTGGCTAACAATATAATGAACTATAGTAGACGTAATAGGTAATAGGCTTGTAGGAAGCGCGTGCATATTTATTGATTGAAGTGTGACGTGAGAGCCGTTATTGTGGCTACTTTCAGAGCATGCGTCTAATTCAAGCTTTCTGCGTGTACGCGGGACTAAAGGAAACAGGTACAAACTTTAAGACTTCCGCAAGAATTACGCTCGTATTACGCACTTACGAATATTTTTCCATATTTTCCCCCTAAAATAAGTTTGATAATTTATTTTACACTATAGATTTTATATTTATATTACCTTTAACTGTTGTAACAGCTCCTTGGTTTAGTTGGTGTGGTACTGTCATACAGAAAGCCCAGGTGAAACTTTCGTTCGATGAGGGAAACTACCGCAGGACTGAAAAACTTTTCTTTCAGTTGTTTATTTTAATTTATCTCGTTGATACAAGCATTAAAAGTGAATACTTTGTAACTGTGGCGTTGATTAGATGCCACCTGTGAAAAAAGAAAAAAAATTGTTTTCCCCGGGTATTTGTTATGGGTCTGCGTGTGTGACCGAAAGTCTATAGTAATTTTAGATACCCACGAGACAAAACTCGAGTTTCGAGTGGGGTCATGATTATGAAAATGATTGTTGAGTATATTTATAAAAACAAAATACTCAATTATACAACTTAGGATTTATATTTTTATAAATCAAGATTTGACGAAGGCCAGTAGTATATAGTTTGATATCAAATGAATACACAATAGGTGCATACGATAATAATTGTTATTCTAATTAAGATAACAAGTTCTGGCGCCGTGTTTTAATAGCCTTTTAAATATTTATTAAATAGCCATTGTATCAATGAGTACGCACGTAATATTTACAAAGCGTCCTACTAATACGCTATTGTGTTATATTGGGAAAGGGTAGTCATGTGAGAATTTTTATTGGAGGTTTAACCTTCAATTTGTTTTTAGAACGAGATGGCAATATAGCATAGGAGCTATCTATATCTGTCACATTAGGATGTGACACACATATTATTTTCCATTTTTACATGTGTTCATAAAATTCAATTTTATTTATTGAAGGCCCTAGAATTTATTTTTAATAAAATTTAATACTGTTGATCAATGTTGATCTGATATTTAGAGATATTTTGAATGTTCTTATTCCTTAAATGCCAACCCGCACTAGGCCAGCGTGGTGGACTATATAGCCTAATCACTCTCAATCGTATTCTCGATTGTAGAGTAGGCCCGTGTCCTGCAGTGGGACGTATATGGGCTGATACAGATTCCTTAAATGTTGCCAAAAGCGGAACTGTTTCTTTTGTATATTGGGTCTCTGCAATAAAATATGTTTCGGCCTAAAGATTTGATAAATTATACCTTTATTATGTTATTATTCTATTATGTTACAAAATGTACATAATAATTAGGTTCCACGCAAAATCCGTCTCTGCGTTGCACGTTCGCGCTTTTTAATGCCGAATCCTATTGCGCGTAAATTCAACGAATGTTCCCTTACCATGCAGCTAATGGTTTCCGATTCTTCATGGCTCATTGTGCTTAGTACTAGTTAACTAGATGCTCAGTGTGGCATTAGCATTGTTACAGATGTTTAGATAATGCTAGGATGTATACGGATATGCTCTCGTTTAGACGGTAATGAGGTAGAGAGCAGTAATTCGATTGTACATCAAATGGTTTAGGAGGAATGTATGGGGTTGAATTGATCATGGGAAATAGGCCGATAAAAATCGTCTGGATGGATGAGTATGTTTGTAGTGACTGAGTTAGAGAAATGATTTTGTTATACTCAAGGAGTGGACTAAGTTGATTAGTTTATTGCCTATTTGTCTATAATAAACATACATACATAAACTCACACCTTTTAAGTAGGTAAGTAGAGGTGCCAGGACATACACATTTCGTCTTTTATGATCCGTCCCACGATGTGATAGCGGGTGAGCCTGTCGCCATATCGGGCACAAATTCCTGACTCCGGGCTGATAATTAATAGAAAAATCCATATGACTGCCCTACCCCGAGACCTTAGCTATGTAACCGTACCGGAGTACAACTACGCCTCCGTGGCAGTATCGATCTATTATTAAGTTGAAAATGATCTAAGTCCAGAAGTATTTTTTCAGAGTTCGATATTCAGATAATATTTTAAAGATTAAATGCATGCAATTTTATATTACATTATTACTCCAGAATATATCGAAACAGCACTACAATTATACCTCAGGTGCGTTATTTCTTCATGCCATATTAAAAACCTTCAAATATAACTCCCTCACA
The DNA here is from genome assembly GCA_023078785.2 of Hyles euphorbiae. Classification (NCBI taxonomy): domain Eukaryota; kingdom Metazoa; phylum Arthropoda; class Insecta; order Lepidoptera; family Sphingidae; genus Hyles; species Hyles euphorbiae. The sequence goes on from CM041049.1 coordinate 1,272,414, forward strand.
CGAAAAACTCGTTCATTACCCTTCGTTCCGGCTCCCATTCAAACAATTCAACGCATTCCGAATTTAAAACGAACGACTCCGATTTGTACCCCGACGTTCATTTAAATCGATTTAAATTATTTGCTCGATAATAGAAACGATTATACGAGTCGGATATCGATTAGAATATCGTAGTAATAGATTCTCGCATTAAATGCGATATAAACTACGGACGTGGCGTTTATTTCGAAAGTGTGATGAGGCGAGGGATAGTAATGGTTACTGTATGAACTTGCCAACGAACCGAATGTGTATCTCACGATATAAAGTAAATTATACCTCATTATTGCTTTTATATCACTTTTGGTAGATAGTTTGAGGTGTTAAAGTTGGTGGACTTAATTATGTATGTAGGTACCACTGCCAACAACACACGCCTTTTCCTAAAAGAGGTAGGCAACGGTGCCAGGATACCCACGTTTCGCCTTGTATGTTCCGTCCCACGATGTGATAGGGAGCGAGCCTATCGCCATATCGGGCACAAATTCCTGACTCCGGATGAAAATGAACAGAAAAATCCAATACCACTTTGCCCGAACCGGGATTCGAACCTGGGACCTCAGCTTTGTAACCGTACCGTATGCCTAAGCTACCGCCGCCTTTTTACCCACAAACCCTTGGGAGCTACTGGGAAATAAAGGGTATTGACGAAAGGCATAATTGTGTGAAATATCTGTAGCTAGTCATTTCTATTCAGATTATCGTAGATTTAATAATTGGTATTTAATGGTAATGGCGAAGATCGGGAAGTATGAGTAAAATTCTTCATAGTTACGTGCGTCAATGTTTACGATTCGGGTCCATCTGATATCGAGAAGGCCGACAAAATTGTGTCGACTTATAATCTATTTCTATAGCATTTCACTATCATTCACCATCAAGTGCATTTTAGCTTCTGTCGTGTCAGTATAAAAGATAACTTTAAATACATATAATATACAAGGATCATTAAAAATAAATGAGGAAAGTAATTTAACACCAAACGACAAGTCACAAGATCTTTGAATTTTCTGCAACAGAGGTGAATGCTTTTTTCACTGAAAAATGAAAGGAAGTGAGTGTTAAAATCCTCTTTAGTCTCATGAAGTGTCAAAATGGAGTGCATCCGGGTTTAAAAAGCAACACATGGTAGTCGAAAATAAAATATATATTAAAAGTTATGGTTGCTTAGGTATACGCGAATGTAAAATGTTTATGCTAACCAAAGGAATCTCCATTTTATTATCAAACTTAGTCGGTGCAAAGATTCATGTCCCTCAATGAAACCTCCTTATTTGTAAAAGAAAAAATATATATTTTCAATGAACATAAACATAATTGTGACTCAGGTCCGGAGTTCTTGGAGAAATTAACTTGAAGTCCAATACTTATACATTTTTTTCCTTCGGCTCTGTGAACAAAATGTAAAAGGTTATTATTATTTCTTTATTTTACAAAAATCTGTCACCCGGGATAAAACAGGAAAACGTTTAAGGACTAACGATAAAAATGCTATAATAAATTTTAAGCAGGGTTTTTTTTATGGTGGCCTGGCATAGTGGCGGCATTGCACCTGATGGTAAGTGCCAATGCCGCTCAGGCAGAATATCCATTGGCATCGGACGGCAGTCCCATGACAATGGAAACAATTATGCCGGCCTGCTAAGGTGCCTCTTCATACCACGGCGGAAGGACCCAGGATTGTAGGAAGGAGGGAACACGTGAGACGGCAAACAATTTAATTGGGATTTACAATATTATTTACCGATATTAATAATGGGCATTCAATTAATTTGGTCTGCATGAGACCGAATTTGGTTACAATATAATTGGGCGACCAATAATTGGCAAAGCTTCTAAGCAGTTCGTTGTTTGAGCGCGGAAACATATTATGTAATGTTGTTTCCTAGAATATGAAAAATATTTAATCTGTTTATATCAACCACGGAGTGATGTTGAATAAATAATTCAAAAATTCCGAATAATTTCATCGCGACGAGCGTTCGTGAGTAATTTTTGATTATAAATCTTTTGTGTTGCATTGAATTGCAAAAACATTTCCTGTCATAAATATACTTTATTGCCTTGTGATAAGGTTCAATTTGCGTACCACATGCTTTCTTTATGGTAAGATTATAATCGCACGTCCAAAGCTTTGGTGCAAATCGCCGGCGGGTGACACGTCGCTTGAGCCCTTTTGTTGTTGAACGCATACGTAATTGTAAGCACCATTGTATTTTTATAGGCGATTAATTGATTGCAATCGATTCGCGATCGTGTATCTATTAATAATCGCCCTAAGTATTTGTTTAGTGTTTATCTGATTATCGAGTAGCGAAACGGGTAGAATTTTGACGTGAAAGAGCGAGCGTGTGAGAAAGGTAGGCGTTTTATTTTGAGACCTCTTTTGTTAGAGTAATCGCCAAAGATTCTAAAGAAGTTTTAGTAATTACTACATATATACAAACGTTGTAAATCCAATGTCGGTGCATTTGTACAAGAATGCTGATATGTGTGTGGCGAGTGTGGAATTGTGGTAGCTAGCTGTCTATTGTGAGGTTTTTAATCAAACTTTAAAAATACTAAGCTATCTTAACACAAAAGAAATTCACGTATGAAAAACATAAGTATGTCTTTATCACCGCTTTCTTTTATATATGTTAGGATATATATTTCCAACATCTATTAGGTGACAAAAATATCTATAAATGTATGAAAGTCCAAACAAATCAGCTGCTAATGGCGCATTTAACCAAGAATGCATTCGGATGTGCGTGCGGTGAGAATGTGCCGCGTTGTGGTAGGTGTTTGTGTAATTTATAGCTAAGCTCTTGTAGAAGGTATCTATATAATACAATTCTTAAAAAATATAGTTTTTGTATTAAGAACATAGTGTTCGTTCTATAAAATTGATTAGCATAATTAGGAAGCCACGAGGTTTCAGTTTTTATCATTTTTGTTTCTTCAATTAATCTTCTTCTACCTGGCGTTATCCTGGCCGGTGCCAGGGTCCGCCTTCCAGCAAATTCTCCTCCATTTCGCCCGATCTTCGGCATCCTCAATAGTAACGCCATTGACCCTCATATCTTCCTTGACGAAATCGAGCCAGCACTTCTTTGGTCTACCCCGCGGTCGAGGTCCGGGAATATTGAGGCTCAGGCACACATTACCAACGTACTCCTGCGGTTTCCTTAGGACGTGACCATACCATCTCAAGCGGGATTCCTGGAGTTTATCAGCCACATCGCGGACACCAAGACTGCCACGGATGTGCTCGTTACGAATTTTGTCCAAACGCGTAACGTTGCACATTCACCGCAGCATCTTCATCTCCGCGACGTGGACCTCCTGGACGTGCCGCTTGAGGGTAGGCCACGTCTCAGAACCATACAGGAGCACCGGCCGCACGATGCTTTTATAGATGAGCCGCTTGAGCCTCATCGGCATCCTGCGGTCGCAGAGTATGCCCGAGACCTCCCTCCACTTAGACCAAGCAGCGCTTATACGGGCTTTGACGTCAAGGTCGATTCTATCTCTATATATTCTATTCAAGGTTGTTTCTTCAATTCATGTGTATTTTAATTACATTCAGTTCATGTTTTCTTACTCTGTACCAAAAACGGCTTAACGATTGAAACCCTTTGGAAGCTATTTTCTTGTTCTTAGGAGAATTTATATATCACACGTTGCTATTTTGTTCCTAAGTCACTCGCGCTCATTCGGATCATACTAAGAAAAATTAAGTTATTCATTAGAATAACTTAATTTTTCTCACGTTCGTACCCAATAATTATATTGCGTACGAACTCTACTTACAAATTATACCTACTAGTTTTACTCATTAGTAATTAAATAATTATTCGGTTAAACTTTCGTCGCTATATAATGAATTTGGCCAAACACAGTGCTTACAAGTTGCCTATAACATACCACAGCGCATTCTCGCTGACGTAGCATTAACTCACGGCACCCAGTTTCCAGCATATTAAACAGCCATAATTATTACATAAATTCATTTAAATATGTATATTTATTGCTTAATATTAAGTGGTGCCTGATACCTTATCTAAGAACATCTAGAGTTTTATATGTGACATAAATCTCACAAGCGGAAAATTTATGGACAAAACTATGGATTTTTGTCATAAATCTGTTAATGCTAGGGTGACTTTGAGTTCTTTAAATAACAAATGAAGAATTGGGATAAGTTTTTTTGTAAGCCGTCATAAAGAAAACTATTAAAAGTAGTTTTTCATTATACAGAGCATCAAGGATGGTCAAGTAATTGCGCTACGCAACAATTACATCAACATCATTTCAAAAGGGACTGTGTTCTTCAACGTAAGTAGACAGCCAATATTGATGCACAAACATTAATTTTTAATTTGCACACTCAGTCAACCGTAAAATTATTTGTCGAAAATATATTTTTAAATGCAAACTCCACAGATTATCCCGTCAACTGTGACATGCGTGCATCCGAATTAAAGTGGGCGAAAAAAACAAGGCAAAGGAAACCGCACAGCGAACTGTAAGTCTGGCAGATTTTCATTAAAAAATTAAAAAAAAGAAAAGAGGTTTATCGCTGTCTCGTGTCTTCGGTAGCTCAGTGTGAGATTTGAACGCTCAGCGCGCGCCCGCTCCCGACTCCGCGCCATTTTCACAATCCAACCGTCGCGACACGTTCCATTTTCAAATTCAAATTGACATATTTTTTTTATGGATTTCTTGTGGGTGAAGTGTCGTGTTGTGTTTTGGAAAGTGTGTTTTTTTAATAGTTTAATTTTTATTCTGTGATTTTAAGTTGTGTGTTTTACTTTTATGGCTGACAAATTACTGAAAATGCGAGTTTGTTATGGTAAGTGACATTTTGTAGTTATTTTATACCTGAAACAGATAACACGTTATAACTTTTCTTCAAATAATGTACTTATAGGTACAGGTGTATAATCATAGGAATGAAAACACGTGTTTATGAAAACTACATAATCTGCTTACTTTCTCAACTAATTTATTACTTTTTACACATACTCAAATTGCTCATAAAATAAAAAAGGTACTGAAACTCAACACACAAACAAACACTCACTTTCCCCAACCAAACATCACAATCGAAACCTGAATATTTTTCCGATACACAGCGCAGTGTTTATATTTGAAACAATTTAAATGAATGAACAAAACGACAGTGGCCGCGTAAGTGCTCGAGTGACAAAGCCACGAATAGAGCGGTTCCATGTGACTAATGCTTTTGATCAGCTGAAGGCAAAAAGTTGCCAGCGAGGCGAGACGTCCACGCTGAGAGCTAGCGACATTTTACACCTTAAAAGGAAGGTTTGTTTTGCAAATGATCTAACTAGGCGTGAAGGAAGACCTCCCAGTTGGCCTTTCTTAAAAGTTCGCTGGTGTTAAATTCAGAATCGCGAATGGCAACCAAGACTACCCTCAATATTACAATGTTCACAGGCATGTAAGCGTTTTCGACCATTGTTTTTGAATTTGGTGACTTCAATGTGGATTTACACCAAAGCGGTATTATGATACAGCAATCCATTAACTGAGCAATGATTTCCTAGAAAAGCTCTCCCTAAAATCAAAAGCTTTTTAGATCATTGGGAACTGAAAACTCACACTCAGAGTAACAGAAACTATGAGGAAATATTGGGATCAGCAACATCCAGACTTCAATCAAATATTTGTGGATCACAGAATATTTTTTCTAGTTGGACGAACTCGTAACTTTTTCAGTCAGATTTTCGGTCGTTGCGCTATGGGCTTCAGCAAAGTGACTACAATATGTTACAAATGATGATAGCCTGTCTTAAAGTACTTTCCACACTTTGTAAATACTCTTTCTTCGTTTAACATAGCAAAATAAAAAATACTATTTAAATTTTGACGTCTTATATTGTTTTTATAAGAATGTACGACATGTTGAGTATGATTAACATTCACAAAATCCTTCTTTGTGACACTGCAGGAATGTTCATTACTACCCAATATTGAATAACTTGGGCAAAATTAAAACCAGTGTACATTTGATGTATTCTATCTTTGAATAGTTTTAGAAGTTGTCAACAATTATAAGGGTACCTAGTTGTCAGTTAGTTAATATTAAGACCCTCTTATGGTCTTGGTTTGGTTTGGTATTGGTTGATAGATGTGTAAAGCAGTAGTTTTATATTACGACAAAGCAAATATAGGTACAATGAATTTGATGGCATCTACATTCTACCACGAGAGATCTTTTGAATAACTGAATTATTGCAGTTACGATGCTGTTCCTCGTCTTAAAAAATATAATCAAAATCATTCTTAACCCAGTAACCAGATTAGCAATATATTACCTTGGATACCTCAAATAAATCTTTGTTGGAGACAGTCTTGATAATTCACGATATTTATTGCTTTATATGTTTCAAATTTAAATAATTATACGATAATGTACACAAATCGGTTGGATTATTCAGCGGTTGTCGTTTGTGCTATTATCTGCTGAATTTTGACGATGTTGTCCCTAGTGGTGTTTGATTTGTGGACCATTGATATTCGGTGGGATACATAAAGTAAACAATATTCTGTTATGACTGGTAATAATTATATAACTTGCTTGTTTATTACGTATTTAAATGTAGGATGAATAGAATACAACTATGAATATAATGCTGCTCAAACATAATGTTAAATGTCGCCTGATGATTATACCTTTTCATTCAATGCAATTACGAGTATACAGGTTGATTCATTTCATCTTTAAGACACGCTTACTTAAGTACCATGTACTTATCTGGTGTTGTGAAGGAACGCGTAGACTGGATAGCCTGGAAAATATACGAATTAAATAATGTACCGTGTACACAACCTCAGCTCAAGAGGAGGGAATTCAAAACTGCGGTCTTTCAATATGAATTTTCTTCTAAGAAAGGTCTGTAGACGGAAGGATTAGATAAGACTGTCCAAATCTCTCTCAATTTAGGCCAGAGGTAGGCACAGCGTTAAGTTAGGAAAGTACTACAGCGATTTCGTGCAACCGCAACTTAACCGTTGACAAATGAACTTTTAATATAAGACGGTGGGCGCATTACATTTGTTCATCGCCCACATAAAGCACGATCATTAAGCGTTTGATTTAATCGCAGCGTGTAACAAGGAATACATTAGTATCAGTAATTGCAAGCAAAACACCCGACTACGCCACGGTTAATAAAACTTAGTAACTTTCTATGTAGTACGCTCGTGTGCACAACTCATTAACACTTAATTCGAAAATGTACTGACTTTTCAATCAAATAATTAATATTCGACACATAAATGCAATATTCAAGACTTCAAATTGTCGGATATTGATTTTTTTCAACTATGTCACTTTTATGTTTATTTCTTGAAAACTAGCGGTTTAGTCCGGTTCCACCCAGATACAGATACACTTTTAGAAATATTCTATCGCTTATGTTCTTGAGGGATAATGTAGGATCATAATATTGAAAGATTTTTTTCAAATCGGTCTACTAGTTTAAGGTCCTATTCAATGCAAACAAACACTCAAATATTTCCTCTTTTTAATATTAGTACAGGTAGGTAAGTATACCAATGACATGTATATTATGTTCGAGTTTGGTTATAATTTATTTGACCGGACCACCTGTTGGTAGGTAGTCACCGTCGCTCAAGAACACCCACCACACCAGAGGTATGGTCGGTGCGTGTCCGACTTTTTAGGAAAACGTACCTATACTTTGCGTAAGTTTAGTAATTTATATTGTGTGTTCTTTTACTTAAGTTTAATTCATTCTAAAGTGTATTGAAATGCTTTAAGTCTTTAATTGGCATACATATCAGTGATTTTGCTTCTTATGTCTGTATTATATAATGTATCTGAAATGCTATTGATGTGTTTCAATCTTAAATCAATATCTTATCATTCGCGGTCACACCCGTTCTGTTTGTCATCTGTAAAGACTGACTAAGCGCCCACGATGCCTTAAATATTTTATTTGTATAAAAAGGAGTTGCGATATACCACGTTTGACGATTCAAATGCTGAGTTATGTTGCAATAGAATTTGTGGCTATTATTAACCACATAATATGTGGCCACCGATTTCTTTAATAAATATTAAATTAATTAAATCATAACACTTTTGCGAGCGTGTGTACGTTCGTCAGTCACAAGCAAGCTAATACAAAGCAAATGTTTATGTTAGTGAAAATTGTAAACGATCTGCGGTACACAGGAAAAGTTATAGTGCTTGACATGGTTCTAATGGTACCACGTACCACCCACCACATCCCACGCGAGCTCATCAGTGACAGCTCTGAATTATTAGGCTTAGTCTTAGGTTCAACATCAAGGAGGCTAGGTTACCTGAGTGTTGCCTTGACTTCCGCTTAATTTTAGGTTAAGGTTGAATTTTAATTACGAAGAAGAACTTTGTTGCTTAGTTCGTAAAGTATATTTTCTGGTATACCACTGGCTGAAATGATGTGTTAAATCCCAGGATAAGTATTAGAAATTCGAAGATATTTTTCTATGAAAAGTATAGGAACGTATAGGTGCTCATAGTATTTGATTAGATCATGATGAACGTTGTATCAATAAGATATGGTACCAAAACTCAAGAAATCCTTGCTGTACGTAGCAAAGTAGAAGTTTATTTAATAAAGCTGACTGGCAACTTCATAATTATGATGCTAATGAAACATGTACTAAAATAGACGATCACGTATTACTACTATAATCTATATAATATATCTACATATTGTTATTGTGAAATGGCAAGATTACATATGTACAAAAAAATATGTTGTATTACTTTTATCCAATTTTCGCTTTCTATTCTGGAATCGAACCGAACTACGCTATCAGAGAAATAATGTAAATTTGTGCGAATCCGCGAGTCGTTAACGTACGTATTTATAAATTGTGGATGTCGGGATCGACCACGGTTTTGTCAACATCTATTTTTGTCGCAGACGTGTTAAATGGCGAGTCAGCGTATTGATTGCGAACGTTAATAGACTTGGAGTTTTTCGGTTTTTTATTAAGAGTATGTATTGATAGATTAATTCAATCTAGCAGTTGTCGTGGCGCTGAGAAAGGGGATGGGCCATGGAGACAAATAGTTTTGCGATCAACCACGATATGTTACTTATTGAGTGTATAGTTAAATTTTAGCAGACTTCGTCGAGATATTCTATGGCTATAAACAATTATTAATACACCCATCAGTTACATGTATAGTCCTGACCCACACTAAGATCGCGGCTTGTGTCAGTATCAGGAACTACGCGAGACTTTCCGGCCTCACAAACTCAGACCCGAAATAAATACCTGTGGTTCACACAAATATATGTTTCGATACAGGTATCGAAACTGCAGCTTCTCGTTTCGGTTATGGAGGCGAAGAGGTTAACATTTTTTTGTGTTCGACTGAAATCTCTTGTTGGTCCATTACGAGCAATTGAATAAAAACTGCTGATATAGGTAATGGTTTCTTAGATTTACGCGAATGTTACACATTGAAATAAAATAAAACTATTATTTACGGATTTTATCGCCCCCCCGCCCCGCCCCGTGACCACGAAAGCTGTAAAGTAATCGAAACGTCGGGAACTCAAAAAATGTAAAAATTAAACCAAATCCGCGAAAAAATCCCTAAATAATAGTTTTATTTTATTTCAATGCTGATATAGGTATTAAAGATTAGAATGAAGGTTGACGATCTTCGAAGTAAATTTCGAACCTGCGTCCATGATACGTGAAAAGGTTGGTTATGTCAACGCTATCTTAATGCGAATTAACTAAGTGGCAAACCTAGTCAGATAATGCAAGGTACCCATAATAACACTATCATTGTTAACTAAATTCAATCTGATCACACTATTAAACGTACTCTTCAAAATAAATATTTTTCATAAATATTTCCTTAGTTTAAATTTAACCGAATCCGCGATAAAATCCGTAAATATAGGTTTATTTCAATCTGTAAGATTCGTGTAAATATAAGAAACCGTTTCCTTAGTTGTTCCCATTCCATTTAAATCTTCATTATTGGTGAAGTAAATACGAAAAGTATTTGACTAATCTTGTGAATATTTATTACTGATATACTCATTTGGCTGCTAAGTTAGCAGGAGGTTTGGTATATGCAGAGTCCAAATAAATACTTATTGAATGATTAAGTAAGGCCCATGTTCCGAACTTGATGATTCTATTAAATCGTAAGCGATGTTCACTAACAATGTTATTATATTCCCCCATTTCCCAGTACAAACGTTTAACATAGACATCGGATCAAACGGGCGAGTTCACTTGAACTTTATGTAAACCTGTTCCGCAACGAATATGAATATCATTGGGACTACGAGCGTGGATATCGGTAAGTTTATGGTACACGTTTGGTTATCTATTTCTGATTTTTTATAGCTTAGGATCGGCGAAGGGTGTACGGGTCATCATGTGGTCATTAGGAAATCATTACCGTTGTTTATTGACACTGGTAATATCGTATGACTTGGGAATGTTGAAGAAAAGAGCCTGAAGAATCGAGGGAATTATTGGGCAGGGTTCTATCTGCCCTTATGGGATTTGGTGGACGCCACAAATTATCGTTTTTTCTAATGATTTCTGTGGCAAGCAAGTTTCTTCACAATGTTTTCTTTTGACGTTAAGTGAGTAGTAGGCTATCAAATATCGATATCTAAAGAAGATTAGCATGAAACTTAGAGGGGTGCTCTGAGATTCACATCCCTGACTAAATTCTCGGGAGTTCGTGTCCAGTTCGCTGCTGACATACCATGATGAACTGTGTCTAATTCCTTTACCGTTGTAAACTGTTGTTGATGAACTGCCCAGATATTTTGTCACCCAGTATATTATATTTTTCATATGTGTGCTTTTCAATGCAAAACTATTCCTTATTACCCGCCGTACAAGATCACATTCTTACTTTAAGATAGATCTATGTGTATTCTTGCAAATCTTCATGCTATGCACTTATTCTTGCCATTCGGTATCTCTTTTAGCCTATATTATGTCCCACTGCATAGCAGGGGTCTCCTCTACAATTGTAAGTAAGATTAAGAGAGGTTAGGCCATATAGTCAACCGCATAGGCCCAATGATGGATGGCGGACTATACATACCATACAAGTTCTTACTACTTATACAGGTTTATTCACGATGTTTTTCTTTAACGGTATAGCGCGTGGTGATTGACTATCAAAACACATACAACTCCGAGGTGAGCCGTGGGCTCCAAACCTACCGTGAACAGATTGGCAGCCGCGTCTCGTCCACTACCAACAGAAAACCAAGCACTCTCTATTCTTTACATTCAAACTGATCTTATAAATAATCCTTTATTATTAACCATAATTGTCTTCTAACCAGGTCACATTCTAATAACATTCAGTGCTTTTATTCTTCATATATTTCGTACGTCCTGGTTAAAACTCATCATTACTGCTTAGCCTGATAGTTGTGGGTCGAGATTATATTCACAAAGGTTTAGATCTAGTATTTATACACTAAATGTCACATTGTCAGCCACTTTAGTTGCCATTGTAAATGCGAATCGTTTGACGCTACTGGCGCACGCTCTAACTGTTTTATAATAAATAATATTTAATGTGAAGGATTTGTGTTGTGAATGGTATTATTATATCTGCTATATTTAATTGATAGTTCAACTTAGAGACTGAGACATTTTTTGCTAGCTGATTGCGATTAGCGGACTTCACACGCCTTGGAAATTATTGTTATTCTCTATGGTGTGCTGGTTTCCTTACGATTTTTGGTTATTGTGATGTGTCCGTTAAATAGGAGACTTTGGACTGAAAACATCTTGAGATATTAAGATTAAGCTTGTTTTGATTGCGTTAACCATTTTTCCCTGTTTCATTAGAAAATGTGGTGTGAAGAGGCACCTAAGCAGGCCGGCATAATTGTTTCCATTGGCACTGGCCAAGCCAAGCATTTGCCGTCCGATGCCAATGGATACTCTGCCTGGGCGCCATTGGCACTTTCCATCAGGTGCAATGCCGCCACTATGCCAGGCCATTATAAAAAAAAAAAAAAGAAAATATTTCCAGGCACAAGGTTTAAAGTAAGCGATAACAGGCCCAATGTTCCAACTAAATGATAAATTCAACAGTATTGTCATAGCTGAAACAGCTCATTTGGTCGAGCATTAGGTTCCAGTGTTCTAGCGGTCTTTGTTTCAAATCCGGGTTACAGTTGGAATTACCAGATACAACCTTTTCTTATACTTTTTTTTAAAAGTAGATGAATTAATAAGTGCTGTACACATTTCGCCGAAGTTTTTCTATTCTATGACGTGATACCCTGTAGCCATACTAACCAATTATTATAATATTAAGGAACTTACATGAGAATATTTACACCGACAAAAAAACCGCGGCATCGTTTTCAGAGGACTTTCGGACAATGCGTTAGAGAGCTACTAGTCTTAACCGTACTAATCCGCAGTATATTATATTTAACACGCCGATTTCGCTGAAAGTATCATTAGAGGCTCTTAAGGTCTCTTAACGCACTGAGCCTGTTAACTGAATTGCCGTACTCTAACACTCGTCTATATTCTCGGCTTTATTCTCTGAGTTAGTATCGAAATAATTCAAATCGTTTGAACAATTGAGCAGGAAAATTATACGCAATAAATTACCTCAATATTTTTTTTTCATCCTGGCAACACAAACGTCAACAGGAAACTGTCTCATTGGGCCTTTTAATATTCACGTGTAGTGTTGCCAGCGTTTGATCCGCCGCCGATACAGAACAAACACATTGCTACGCTGTGTTATGCATAAAGATGTACGAACTATAGGCATATCATTAATGTATCACACCGTTATTTATTGGATGTTATTGGTAAATTGCAGTATGTAATGTTACAGAAGTTTCCGTAGCTTTGTACCATATTCTTGTCCTATCCTATTGTTGAGTGTATGCCTGTTCTCATGCTTTAAGTTCTATTACAAATCTGGAAAACACTCATTTGCTTATTTACCCCGATTCCTTAAAAAAAATAGCGACTTAAAGCCAATTGTCAAGCAGAGACTTCAAGGATATTATCATATTGAACGCCTCCTGCATTCAACGACTTTCTGCAGCCTTCGTCACGATTACTTTTCCCTCATGGGTTGAGGCTCAACATGGTCTCAAAAATATTTTTGATAGTACTTGATACCAACACTTTGGCCTTATCGGGGTTGGTAGACCTACGACTTTGAAATTCATTTGGAAGACCCCAAAGTTCGTAGGTTTCCAACTGATGTTTTCCTTTATTAATAGTGTTATTGAACCGACATATCATAGGTACCGACTAAGCTCCAAGAACCTTTACGAAACTGTGTCACTGACAGGTGTCATTAGTAATTCAAGAGCTAAGCCGCAATTGTTGACTTCCGTCAAAGGCGCCACCGGCATAAACATATTTTGACTTTAAACTGCCCATAAATTTCGTTCAATTGCTTATGCATACGATTTTGTATCGTAATGAAACACAGATTATATTTTATCGTTTTTATTATATTCAGCTGGAAGAGAGAAATGTGATATAAACATGATGAGAGAGAGTTGTGGTTTAGCAGAGTAGGATATTTGAGATTTGAGATGACATTATTAACTATTGACTTGTAGTTGTATCTTTACAAAATCTTCAATGATTTAATTCAACTACACAAAAATAACAGAACGCTTCAGCCAATACTACTACAGAATCTACAAATTGTTTAAAATAACGTAGGAAAAAATTTGCCAATGGCTCAACTAACAAGCCACTATGAAATATATTACTTTTATTTATAAAATCAACGAAACCCATATAAATGGCCTCCAAAGCAAATATAGAAAGGGAAAAAGTAGTAGAACGTAATTATTTATAGAATTTAATTATAGTGTTGCGGTATGGCCTTTTTAATAAATATATTAAGTTGCTTTCCTGGTATTTCTTTTATGATTTACAAGATTCCTTTATCCATGTTTACTTACCATTACTATTGTAGTTTCTGCGTGTGATTTCTCAGCGTAGGCCCTATAATTGTGAGTGGCTGTAAGCAATTTACGAATGACAAATGGTTGTTGGTGTAACCTCATGAATGGGCGACAAATAGGCCGCGACACACGCACGCTTGTATACAGTGTGTTGATGTCTTTATGTCGCGTATGGTTTTTGTAGGCCAGATTTTAAGCTATAGAAAGAAAAAAAAGACATTTTTCTGAAGTCATACGAGAGACTGAGTGTGAGAGACAAGTGCTTAGAGTACAGTTTATTCGGAAGAAATGCTTAAAAATGCTAATACCTTGGTTCGAAGCGAAGAAGGTATTCAAAAGCAGGTTTCCAGTAATTTTTTTTTTTTGGAAATCCCTTGTATGCACAATTAATTATCACTCGTTTTAACACTTAAGGAAACATCGCAAGAAAACTGCAGTATTTTAAAGTCAAATAATAATACTTTTTTAAAAATGCAACATGTTTGCTAGTTGTGCCATTACTAGGTTACACTTTGTCGATATTGCTAATATAGTCAATTCGTATTTGTCAAAAAGATTATCAGCCTGTACACAAACACGTACAATTTAAAATATTTGTACACAGTTTCACATGCGGAAGATGTTTTCGGATGCAAAAACTCGTCGAGTTAATCCCTAGGGATTATGCTGTGGGGGTCCTAGACTGAAGTACCATCGAGCAATTCTGGACCATAGTACTTTGGTATAAGGAGTACATTAGAATGATTTAATAGTATCATACATTAGTCAGGCCATTGACATTGTCAGGGATTATATTTAGAGGAATACAGCTACTATTTAATGATGTATTGTGTTGTGATCATAAGGGTATTGAGTTCGATTTCGCTTTGATGTACATACCTACGTACATTGCTACAAATAAAACTTATTATACATATATATATGTACATCTAGATTCTTTGCCTTATTTGACGTTCAGCAACACAAAGTATAATTAAGGCTTGGGGTGTTTACTGGCAGCTTGTATGATTTGTGAATCTATGGTCCTGAGTTAGATTCCCAGGTCAGGCACTTAGCTCTCCACGAGGATTTTACTTGAGGGATCCAATAAAACGAGTACGCTGAGATTGGAAGTGTATGTTGGTAGGGTCACATTTTAGGAGGAAAGACATAACGAATATTTTCATTCGGTTTTATCATTAACCTTCTCATATATAATTCTATTGTAGGGCAAAGATCTTCCCTCTTTGTCTGTATGGCTGTTTCCAGTTAAATAATTAAATACCTATTAGGTTGGCAGCGACCTGGTTCTGCTAGAACCCTGGCACTGCCGAACTCCAAGAGCGGTGGTGACTTCTTACCATCAGGCAAACCGCATGTTCGTCTAGTAAAAAAAACATAACATTTTAATATAAGGTAGAATCTTGTCCCAACCTCGAATTGCATATCTAACTCTTGGGCAAAATATGTCGATTTTATATGAAATGAAATGAAATGAAAATTAAATGAAAATAATTTATTGAATCCATTAAAATGTTCAACATCATTTAGATTCAGTCATTTTTTTATCTACCACCCGGTTCGGAAAGCTGTTTTCACTAGAGAAGAACGGGCAAGAAACTCTAGTGTTGCTCTTTTCAAAACCAGTTTACAATGTAGTGAATTATTACAAAATTTACAAGTTGGTTTAAATCAGAGCAGTTTAATAATAATATGTTGAACATTTATATAAATATAAAGTCGTTTAAAACTCATAATAATCCACGGATACCGTTCAATTAACTGGCGGTCGAGGAGAGGTTTTATTGACGTAGTTATAAAAGGTTTTAAACTTAATAATAATAAAATAATATTTGCATTTAAAACATGGGTTGTAGATTCTCTGCTTGTTACGAGCTACGCTTTTTGAGTCTATGCAATTTTTTGAAAATTGTCACATATTAACCTCATATTAATATGTATATGTTACACTATTGCAGGCGCCATGGTTTCATCTTAAAGGTGATCTAACCATTCAAGCTAAATAAATGAACTGTCAATAAATGGATCTGCATTGTTTTAATATATAAATACTCTAGACACAACTTTCTGTAAAAACTTTTCGGGGTGCATTACCTAAAGTCTTATTGCAAAAACTGTTAACTTTCATAATCACACCCAAACCTCTGGAGGAAGATCTATTAGTGGTAGCCATATGTACATAAGTCGTGAGTTACTTCAAAATTAACATATTTTAATCATCCCGAAATGATTAAAATTTAATGATTAAAAACCTCCGCTTTTCAGTATACTTCACTACTCACGCTGCCATGCTACACCTGTCACATGCATCAACCCGTGGTATCAACTATTCAGAATAGGCAACACGCGATCAGAATTGCAGTACATTTCCAAATGCATACATTAGTAGCTCGTTCAGTTCCTGGTTGAAACGTGGTAGTATTTTCAGAATGTGTTTTTTCCGATTGATATTCAATCACCGCGCTTGCCTAATTCACGAAGTGGCCTGTCACGATTCGGCGTCGTGTTAAGTCGAAAACTGAATGTATCTTTCGATTGTTCATGCCAAATTGCCTTTTGCGAGAATAGACCCGGCTGTGTTTTTTCGCATTTACTAACTGAATCTTTAAGGATAATGTATGTATGTGTTATGGGCCAAGTGATTAATGCGAGCAGTATTCATAATGCCCGGGCAGTATGAATATTGCCGAGCCATATTGGGCCAAGTGATTAATTATAATCTAAACTCACCTATTTATCACATTGCCCAGGCATTATGAATATGGCTACATGATGATCGGGTAATGGGATTCATAGGTGATTTTTTACGTGGTGTGCTGCCGCATTGTCGCATCTCCGATAGACCCATAAATTAGAAAGGTTGAATTGATCTGCTTATCTTTAGTTATGATTTAGCGACCGAAACATTATCTTCAGAAGAAAATTAGTGTACCCACTTTATGGATCAGTTAGGTCGACTGTGCCCCAAAACCGACTTGGAACACCCCGACTTCACGTAGTCTTTTGGGTACTGACCCTAGAGTGTATATAAAAAGCCGGAGGCGCGGAGGAAGAGCAGCCCCCGCCCGCTGTAACGAAGGATAGGCAACCGTGCGAGCCGTAGCGGCTGAGGCTGGTCGCCGGAGGCGACCAGCAAGCCGAAGCTGCGGAGGTGAGCATGGGTGTCTATCTTTTGTTACGCAAGGGCGAAGAGGCTGAACTTCCCGTAGCGCCGGAGACGATGCAGAAGCTAATTTGTATTGACAACAAGTGAAAAAGTTTGAAGGCTAGGTTGCTATAAAAGATATTTCTCAAGAATAGTGCGTTACCTTTTCATGGGAGTGGTACCAGGGGAGGTGCGACACTCCCCCTTCCCCTCCACTCCTCCCAACCCACCCTATCGTGCTGCCTTATTCTAAATTCTACCACTTCGGCTCATTGTTTTGATTTTGATTCGCTTTTTATCACTCTGCCCATTAGGCACTTAGCATTATTCATAGTGCCCGGGCAATGTGATAAATTGATTGGTTATAATCACATTGCCCGCTCTTATTGGGCATTATTCATATTGCCCGGGCACTATGAATAATGCCGGATTAATCACTTGGCCAATAACATATGTATTTGTAATACTCGTACGATTGGTATCATTTCGAGCGCATTGAGACATTTGAATTCGTAAAGTTAGTAGCGATGAAAATTCGTATGAATTCCATACTGTATTCGTTGGGTAGGTCCAGTAGAAATATCCCATGTTAAGAATAATTATGAATAGTTTTAGTTCTTGAACAATAGATTTATTTATGTAGTTATATACTTGTTATTTTACATGCAAATCCGTTTTTAGTTAAGGCGGGCAGAGACTTCAGTGGGTTGCGTTTTAGCCACTCCTATTTGGCTTCTTTGACTATCATCTATCATATTTACAAAGCTGTCAAATAAAAGAGCTCCTATGGCTATTTCAGAGCTTCATACGCCCTTACAGTAAAACTCTAGACGTCTTGATGTGTCAAGTATGATTGTTTTAATTTTACTTCATTTTAAAGTAATTTTTTCTTCATGAATTTTTGTTAAATTTTCTTTATAGATTCTTTGTTACCATATATTACAGGCCGAATTCATAGTGATTAAAATTACTGTTATATTTGCAGATTTAGAAACAGTGGTTACTCCACTGAGTTTTAATAAGCGATAAATATTTCGTATTTTATAGCTCCGTACAGAATATCGCGTAGCTTTACTCTTTGGGAACAACCACACTTAATCGTAAAGATCAACTGAAACAAGTTTCTTGCTTCACGGGCAAGTGAAAATAACCCCATTGGAGTGCGCGTATTATGTCCTGTGCCTTAGTAATTGGGATAAAACGGGACCAGACTAGATCAGTTGTTTAGACGTAGCTGTTAATAGGTACAAATAAAGAAAATAAGGATAAATGTAGTAGTTTTACATGATTTTGCAATAAAATATTATGCTGTGAAGGCTGCAGTAAGTATCAGTAAGGTTAAATAAGACACTTAATTAAGTAGCCTTTTTTGAGAAGCAACAATGAATTTAGATTAGGTTTTGTACCGTTGCATTTAGTAGCCAAGGACAGATTGCGATAGCATTATCCATCTTGCGGTATACAAGGAGGTGCGCTCATAGGAATACGGGGACACATTTTTCAATCTTCCAATTGTGTAGTGAGTTCTTAAACAATTAAATGAGTTAAAACAAGCGATAGAAATATGACTTCAAAAAGTCAGTAATCTCTGTTTACGATTTTAACGCACGACCTTCCCTTTGGCAGTTAAGACCTCGCCTAACTGAGCTATCGCGCTCTTTATTATTTAATATTTTACTATTCTTAATTCTTTTAATTAGCAGCCACTTCAAACACAATAGATTATTCCAAGTTCAGCTGTACCATAATTAAGATGTACTTCCCTCTAAAGCCAGTATGGAAAGGCAACAAACGTGTTGTTATACCATATCCGTTAGGCCCTTATTCCACTGATAAGCAGCACGCATTATTCAAAAACGAACGTATAAATAACAGCGGGGTACTTTCCACTGTACGAATAGAAATTCTATACAATACTAGTAGCGTGGAATTAATAAACATAAGTGCGGGAAAGGTTTAGTAAAATATGTGCTTGATTGTTACAGTTAGGTGGTACAGTTAGGAGTTGTGTCTAAACTGGCGCATTACTGGGAGATTGTGTCGTTTGAATTGTGTATGGCGGCGCTTTAGATATTAAGTGGGTATATTTAGGTATGTTTTATTATGGTATATTACAGTCATGACTCAGAAAGAATGGGCAATACCATTGTCTAACAGGAGGTCGTTGTGAAGCGATATTTTTGCTGCGTAGTTTCGTTCAGAGTGATATTGTCGTATGTCTATGGCCCTTTCCTCTTCCTACCCTTTTTCCGCTCCTCCCGATTTGTGGGGCCGGCAACAAATCTATCATCCAAGCTTTGTGGATGTTCAAGAGCGGCAGTTATCATTGACTATCAGTTGACCTGCTTACTCGTTTGCTGGACATATGCAATACAATAAAAAAAAGGAAGGTGATTTGAAAATTTCTCAGATATGTAGGTTTCTTCACGATATTTCCTTCTTCTTGAGCGGTGATTAACCAAGCTTATTTCAGTAAAGCCAACTACATCCGTCTGAATGAGTGTCAGCATTAGTGTATCATTTAACGCGTCGGTAAACTAACAATATGGGGAGATTGAGGCGTTTTTAACAAGTCCTCATGAAATATTCATGCTGCGCGGAGGATGCGCTATCACGATGATAACTACCGTACAGGGCTGTCTAACACGCGCTGGACAACGTACACCTTTACTATAAATTAATACTTTCATATTATGATTTTTTTTTGCATGTAAATAAATACATTCACCTAACTGTCACATACATAGCCCTGGCCCCATACTAAGATCAAGTCTTGTGCCGTGGGTATTAGGAACTACGAGAGACATTTCGATCTCACAAACACCCAGACCTGAACAAATACCTGTGGATCAAAAATTAATATATTAGGTTAGAATTTTACAGCATGTGATGTGGTAAGTGATACAATTTTATAGAAACAGATCAGTTCACGTCTCTCGCACGAGCGCTCTATCGACTAATTAAATCGATTTGGATCGTATCTCATGCGTAAATACATATTTTCGTACCCCGTGTGTTGGCACCACTGACTTACAAAATAACTCTTGCTTCGCGCTCACCATTTTTTTTTTGCTTAGAGCGATACGAGCCTGCCGTCAGTCTGATGATAATAAATACGACTGCTCGTGGACAGTACCAAAACCAAAAAGCACCGTGAATTACAAAGCCGTAGTTAATCTGCCTACAACGTCCTTCAAAGCCGAACACAACAGTGCATTTAAACTGTCTGGTGTCAGGAGGAATAGACATTGCGGACCACCGCAAGTACAAGTACCGCAACCGTAGGTACCAACCTACGCAGACAATTTAAACGGAAACAAACTACAACACCTTGTATATACCAAATAATTCAAACTGCTTAACATTCAAAAAACCTAATGAATGGTGTGAGAATTCCGACCATTAATAAGGATATAATCAGGCAGTTCATTAAACGGACATTCGGAGCTGAGCAGTTAAGCTCGGTTAATGCGTCGCATCCACACAGATACTTTTACGACCTTAACATTCGAACCCACTAAAGCGTTAAGATGAGATTTGACCTACACATAAATTGAAATTAAAGTGTTTGGCAATTAGCTTTTGATTTAGGATTCTAGGTAGGTTGGTGTACTGTAGCCTTGTCTTAAATATCGTCGCTTCGCATTCCACTGCGCTCGCCATCCTGAGACATAAGATGTTAAGTTTCAATATGTTCAGTAGTTACTTTGTCTACATGTCCTTCAATCCGAAACACAAAAGTGAGTTATCTCTGCTATTTGGCAGGAGAAATATACATTGTGGTAGTACCTACCCAGGCGGCCTTTCATATATGAGAGACACCACCAGTATCTCTGCCTAGATAGTTTAATTGGATCCCGTTTTGAGTATTCATAGAGGTAATAGAAATGTTTTCTAAGCAGCTGACGCCACAGTTCATTTGCCGCTCATGTGCTATTAAAAAAACCATTTGTTCCACGAGCTACCATCATTTCATAATGAAAACGTTTCGTTCAAACTAAACGAGTCAAATTTATAGTAATTTTATTATATACCGTTCGGTTTCGGCGACAATTTTACTTTTATTGACTACCACATTTCCCGGCAGCGTGAAGCGACTCGAGATAATGTAACACGACTCAATCATTTTATGGTTCAAGTTCTTTTAACTTGTAGTACTTGTACGGACTAGGAGACACAAATTAATGCGTGTATTTCAACTGCAGAATATTCATATCTACTTCGTAATGTCTGGGTTTTGGCAGATCTTTAAAGAATGTTCTAACTAGCGAAACATCCTAAGCCCTCGCAGAAGAAAACTTTGCTGTTTGCTCGGGAAGTATCACGCACGAAACATGTCTAGAAAAATGTCTCCATACAAAAAATTCTTGTAAAAATCTTTTAGGTGCATTTCTCGACAAAAACCGACAGCTACGGATACTTTGAAACATGTTTGGCACTTTGAAACGAGACATGAACAGATTAAGGGCCATATCTCGGTACCATGTCTCTACTAATCTACTACTACTAAAGGTATCCCAATGCGTACGCTGCTTAATTATACCATGAATTTGTCTCGCCATTAGCGGTTTACGAAATAGTTTTAGGTAATTAGAGGAATTTGTTCAATCATGCTTTAATTTATTGCCGTTCATTAGTTCGAAAACGAAGAAAGTTGATGAATAATTTTATGGCGTCTTTTTGCTTAAATATCTGTGTGTTAAAACTTTACATGATTTTTAAGTGCCACTGATAAGCTACTGATTGGTAGTTGAATAAATCTAAAGAAATATTATAAAGAAGAAAGATTTGTTTATTTGCATTGAATAAGATCTTAAACTAGTTAACCGATTAGCAAAATTCTATCTCTATTAGAATTCTACATTATCCCCTGACTGACTGATAGGTGATAGAATATTTTCAGAATTCATATTGTGGTTTATAGTGTACCTAAGAGTGAATTTAGACGCAGTCAATGTTACCTGTAGCCTTTTTTAAATCGGGAATTTTGTGACATGGGTACAAGCAGTTTAAATGCATTGTGTTCAATGATGATTCAACATGCTAATTTAAATAATTAGCATAAAGACGTTTAGAATGAATCTTGTTCAATTTCGAAGAACAGAACTTATCCATACCATAACATTATGCCCTACTACAGTCCTTATCTAACCGAGTCTCTTCCAATGGGCTGAACCCAGAACTCAAAAGATACATTCACACATCTTGCCGGACAACAATAAACATTTTAAACAGCTACTCTTTCGAAATACGATTGAACACAAAAACACAACACTTCATATGTTTTACTTTAACATTTTGTTTTCCTTTACATCTGGCTTAGCTTTTGGTGTTCCTCGTGACAGATTAATGGCACCGATGTTATAGTGCACAAGTACACTGAATTCTTGTCAGCGGTTAAGAGAGCTAACATTTAAAGCACGATTTATCGACTACTCTTAAGTGGCAATTCAGATGCACTAATCTTTCTGCATCTTTAGTTTGGTAAATACTAAATAAGTAATCGCAAAAGCACCATCTGTATGTAAATTGAACCTGTAGATGTTTATATTTTGTATGTTTGTTTATATTTTGTATATTTTTATGATGTTTTTGTGAGTCCATTTTGTTTGTGTTACTTTATTTTCGAAATAATAGCAAAAACTAGTGCAAAAAGAATATAAGATATTATCCTGAAATTTTTATTTCCTGAAAAACAAATATTTAAGTAACAAATTATTGAAATAATCATATTATAAAATAACAACATAAAATAACAAATAAGAACATATTATAAAGCAAAGCGTCACTTTGGGTCTGTCTAGTATTGCATCATTTTTTTTCGGAAATTATAATAATGTTGGTTGCATATAATATGGAAGCTATATTAATTATCAATTGGGATATTTGGTAGTTATTAGTCTGCCAGCATGCTGTGACCCAGCTTTAAACAAACAATTAATCTTCAAGAGCCTCTTGGGTCAAGGTGATTTATACTAAGCTGTTGAAATAAAATCTATATTTTTTAAGGATCAGTGACCTTTCATCTAATTTCTATATTGAAGAATCGACGTTATATTATGTTTTTCATTTCGTAGAATATCACTACCCCGTGAATGTAATTCAAACGATTCACATCGAGCAGACATCTATATTAATAATGAACCTAATGCATAAAGAACCATTGGAATCCTACTTAATTTTAAGGAGTTCCCCTCTCCAGGTCCGAAGACATACATCAGATTTTCACCATATTTTTATAGGACCAAATGACAAGCACCTGCTTTCAATCAAAGAAAGAATGGTCGAAATTGGTTCACACAGTACCGAGAAACGAGGTAACAAACATAAAGCAACATACAGTCGTATTGAGAACCTCCTCCTTTTTTTGGAGTCGGTAAAAATTACAATAAACGTGTTGCGTCGACCCCGAGTAAGTGAAATACAGCAAAGGAAAACGGATGACCTAGTATAAAAACAAAATAATTCCTAACTTAAAACAGCAAAGACAAATCGCCGTCATATTCCCATAAATCATAAGTAATTAAAATCTTTTGCTAACCACAACTTCACACAAATCCGTGTTTCCGACCGCGTATCAACGATTGCGTTTAATTTATTCAAAAGTACGTGAGTCATAAAGCACGTTGGACGTTAAATTAATCCACAGTTTCCTATTTTCGCAAGCACTGGACAATGTTAAAACTTTGCTTATCCTTCGCGAGGCGCCACTGTCGCCGATACACCCTTACGTAAACTACAAACTTATGTTTGCGGTTGGTAAACTAAAATTAACTGTGACGTTGTCATTGCTACATTTGGATTTTATTTACGGCATGTTTACTGATTTATCAGCGATGGATATCGTCATAGTTGGTGGGGTAATATTGGTATCCCGATAGTTACTACCATAAGCCATCACAGTAATCTGGAAAAGCCTATTGTGTTTCGAAGCCAGATTTTATGAGGTCAGCATAATGGCTTCGGAGGAGAATCTTTTCATCTTTTTCGTATCTTTTCACAATTAATTTGCTATTCTCTTCAATTTATAAGACTATCAGGGTCCAAATAGTTTGATTCTGTTTTCACTACGTAGCACACACCATTCCTATGGTATTTAAGTCCGCCAACCCGCACTAGGCCAGCGTGGTAGACTATATGGACTAACCACTCTCAATCGTACTCTCGATTGTAGAGTAGGCCCCTGCCCTGCAGTGGGACGTATATGGGCTGATACAGATACAGCACACATCATAATCTTTAAAAACTTTTACGTCATGTTGCAAATTCAAGAAACCAATGCTATTAACATTAAATGTTCAACTTTTAGCTTCTTTTGGTTTTCAAGAGTAACAAAACTTAACTGATGTTCAAACTCATAATACTAAGTTTAGAGTTATGTCAATTATACAAAGTTATATAATACTCAACAGCAAACGCCGAGTGCACTTGAAAGTCACTAAGCGAGGACTCAACATTCCCGCAATGTCCGTGTTTATTATTGAGTACTGATGCTTAGTTGTATGCACTAATAATTGTACAATGAATAATTTTTCATTTTTGTTGACTATTGAAATATTTTAGATTAAATTCGTCAGGGGTTTTCTTTCCATGATAAATGGTTAATTAATATTAGACGAAAACTAAAGTGTTTCCCATTGTTATCCGATGAACTCTATATTGACATAAAGTTATTGTACAATCTTGGTAGTAATTGCAGTGTTACCCATACAATATGAGACAGCATTCTATCACTTCATTAGATATAAATAAATACATTCTAACAATCACATACATAATCCTGACCCCACGCTAAGATCGAGTCTTGTGTCGTGGGTATCAGGAACTACGAGAGACTTCAAGGTTTCACAAACACCCAGATTCGGAACAAATACCCGTGGATCACACAAACATTTATCTCGGTGCGGGGATCGAATTTGTTGCCTTGCGTTTCACAGCCGACGTCTAACCAACTGCACCACGGAGGCTGTCACTGTGTGTGCTAGCTCGAAATTGTAAATATACAGGTACACTATACATTCCGGGACGCAACACACTTCCGCAGTCAAACATGATGGAAACATCGTGATTACGGTAGTCGCTTACCCAAGAAATGATGATCACCTTCCATATTTAATAGATGATTTTCAAAATCTACTCTCATTTGATACTATGAAACGGCGCATAAATAACTACAAATAATATATATGTGATGCAACAAACTGCAGCTATTAAGTGCACAATATTATTTCATATTTACGTAAATGATATTTCTTCCTTTCCGAGACACCCATTTGACACTCAATTATATCAAACGACCGTATAATGTTTTAAATAATTATAATCGCGGTACTAACATATATTTAGTGAAGTGCATTTGTAACTTTGTAACGTTCCATTTATGTGACACTTTCTGTCATTGTAATATGAATCTTATTACTATATTAATAGAGTTAAATTTTGTTTGTACTGTATTATACTAGCTTTCGCCTACGACTTCGCTTCTGTGAATCACCATACGACATTATTACGGTTGGTAATGGATGGCTTTTATATTCTGACAGCCGACTGGCTACTGGTCGTCGAACTGTCTGTTCCAGTGAAAGGTTCTTTCATATGTCATTTGAAGGCACTAGAAATGTGGGCAGGGGGCTTCATTCTGCATCATTTTGTCTGTCTGGTTAAATATTCGATGTTAACATTCTATGGATATTTTATAATAATGGTGAATTGATATGAACACAAAATCAAGCTTCTTTCAAGCAATCTTTGGGTTTATTTTGGTATTATAGCTCAAAAGTGATTGACTTCGTCGAGTGATACAACATTTGGTGGATAATTACTACATATTCATATTTGTTCCCTCTACAACTTTCAAATCACTTGAATGCAGATGTAAGAAAATTTAATTTAAATCATTTCATAGCTTTAACTTCCACTGTTGTCCAGGCATGTTCCTATTATTCAAAGATTTTCTATCCGATCTGTTTTAAAAAACCTCTTGAGACTTTCTCAAACCAATGTCCACCATGTCAACCTCTAGCACAGCGCTTACCGGTATAAGGTAATTACTAGACTCATTCTTCAAACAATAATCCTACAACCATACACAACAATTTCTACACATAGGTACTCAGAAAGACGCACAATAAAGTCGGATGAGACGCTTCCACTCGATTATTTATGTGCTTGGTTTATTATTGATGTTGTATTAAACACGAATTATAGATCCGCGCGTGCGCAGATAAAGCTGGCTTCTTTACTATTGGATGATTTTGATTTATGGTTTTGTTTCGATAAATTATTAAACATATTTTACGTTACGAGGTGGGGAATTTAACTGAAATCTAATCAAGGGAGCAGTTAATCATTGACATAAATGTCATCGATGCTGTGGTTCGATCCTAATCACGTTTTTGCTCTGTCCAACCTTTCAGCATTCCAACCGTTGGTCCAATTGTTGGTTTGCCATTTGGGATTTAATAAATCGGTATAAACTCACGTTTGATCAAATATTTCAGTAGAGGGTCGTATTATTCTTATAAGAGTCACTTTCGCATTAGGCTTACTAACAATCGATGTTGTCATTTTGTGTTGGTGTAGTAAAAAGGTCCTTCGTCTGTGGATCGCCCCACGCATCGGGACCGCGATTAGTCATATTTATACTTGATAACGTCCTACAAGCCTCTGTCTGATCAATGGGCCTTTGTTCCTGGAGGACTAAGCTGAGCCTTTATTTTGATTGTCGAATGTCAAAATTTAGGGACGGTTATAAAGATTTGTCTGTGCCCTGTTTTCGATATATCGCTGTTCAAGTCGTTGTGGAGGCTTAAGTTCAGTAGTCGAAATTTCTCTGTCTTTATCTTCAGCTATAGGAAGTCCACTGCTGGACATAGACCTCCCCAAAGGATCGCCACATAGACTTTTTGGAAGCCACCTGCATCCAACAACTTCCTGCAACATGTTTACATCAAATTGCAAATATCAAAAATGACGTGGGAGGACGGTACCGAACAATTGAGTCTCCGACTATTTCATACATGAAGCAATGTTTTACTAAAGGAACGATGCGTTTTTTGAACAGAAAGTACTGTTTCTATAGAAGCCAGATCTGCAGCTTCATCCTACTGTAAATTACAATCTATCGTAATTTCCCCATCTTTCTCATCAATAAAATATCTAATATGAATAAAATTCATCTAACAAGGCACACTGGCAGCCCTGGATGAAATATTAAAAGCGTCGTCGACCATTATCGCGGCATAATTGCGGGTGGCTGATGTAAGGACGGACTACACCCGCAGCGATTAGCGATTCACAGTTTGTTGCGTAAACTGACATTTCCTTTATTATTTCATAGAAGTACCACGCGTGGCTTCAAGGAACCTAGGCTTTAAATAGAGTCGATTTTAATATGGCATAATAAGAGAGATGTTTTGCAATGAATGGGTTTTTTTACTCATATACAGGTGCGTCGAAGTGCATTCACATTTGAAGTTGTTAAACAAAATGATTAATTCTACTGTCCAGATACACAAAGTAATACTTTAATTTCCGTTGGTGAACAATTAACGGTCAGTTCTAAAACGGATATACACTGATTGACCCCGGACTGGATGCATTAAGCAGCAGACCCGACTCTTGAGAGAGGGCGCTTGGATAGGTACCACCACAATGTGTATGTGTAAATATACTGTTGTGTTCCGGTTTAAAGGAAATTGTAGCCATAGTAACTAATGGACATTTTGAGACTTAATGTCTTATGTCTCGGGATGGCGAGAGTAGTGAAATACCAGGCATTGTTTTGTAATGCAGGGTGTGGTTGATTTTGCTACTGTCCATGTCGCTTACCACCGTTGAATGGCATGCTTGTCTCGCCATTCATCGGAATAACAAAAACGCCGTTGCAGTCCAGTAGTGGACTGCAAAGGCCTGATGATTATGATCCCTGTAAGGGAAGTATCAATGTTAATTAATTAAATTAATTTTAAATTATTCAGTGTATACTTCGTCTTCGATGATCGAATATGAGTATTTTAACACCAGAAAAAAAGGTGATTAAATGTAAACGCATTCTATGTTATGAATTTTATATTACGGGCTGACATAAATTTCTTTATAGTTTAATCCCGAGGTTTAGTCTGTCGACAACACAGATAATTTTAATCTCGATTATTTGCATTTTGATACATTCCGTGTTACGAATTAAGTTTAATTATCACATGACACTATTCTTATAGCAATTAGTTGCAGCCAGATTAGTAAATGTGAGTCCCAAATCTGTTACAGATTTTATTCTTTATTTTCTAGATGTTTGATGGTATGGATCTTTTTATCGTTGTTGTCAAATGAGTTTTATTTTATTGATGTGAATGGCGAGACCAGCATACCGTTCGCCTGATGGTAAGCGATATGACCGCTCATTAACAATAGCAAAACCAAAAAACGCATTGAATTACAAAGCAATGCTTCCACTGCGCTTGCTATCCCGAGACATAAGATATTAATGTCACACGAGCATGTAAAACTTCTTCAATATTCTCAGTGTACAGAGAAACAGACACACACATTACACTAGCATGAACCACTCACTCATAAAAAAATCAATAATCAATTAATACCATATACATCGCTGGCAGTATAACCGACGCCATATCAGAACATAATTGCACTACAGACCGTTCAGAATTGGGGGGTGTGTATCAGTTTGTTTTCGCTTTAGTTTGTTCATACGTGGTAACATTACCGAAGCATGTGGTTATGTGGTTATGCTAAACGGGAGGACCGGTTGTGTGTTTAATCAGCGGTCGCGATATTGTAAATTGATGCGCGCCGCCATCGGCTAATATGAGATATGATTGATAGAGGATTTTACTTTGTTGCGGTTTTAGCACCTATTTTGAATTGAGGAGAATAACTTAGGTAAAGAAGGCCTTTTTAAGATAACGTAAAGTTGTTAATAAAGACAGATTTGCCGATATTCGCAAACTCAGAGGGCGGTAATCATCATAGTTTACGTAGCGATACATGGGAGAGGCTTATGTTCAGCAGTGGACTTCCTGTGGCTAGAGAGAGAGATAGAGATTAAATTATACCCGTAACATGAAACTTGCCGTATTGGACACGTGTAATAAAATCCATTAAAACAGAACATATGAAAAAGTTCAAGAGCGTTACGAATTCAAAATTCGTATACCACCAATCTATCGAAACTATCCATTGTAAATACGAGTAGTTTTTAATAATACTATATTATACAACATTATTTATTAAGAAACCTATAACGACCGAATAAATAGGCCATAAAGACGTGAGACTCGCAAATGTTTCATAGCTACTAAAGATACAAATCTATACTTATACGATTTTCCAACACATTAAAACGTAATTCGCTGAGTACCGTCATTAAAAAGATACATTATAAAATACAATGGGATTTTAAAACTGCCACTATATTTTGACACGTCGTTCTTCAGCATAATCCCCCTAACATTACACCGTACGTAGCAACGGGAGGGGGGTAACAGATCATTATAAATTGGACGTATTTGATACCTGGCAACATTCCAAGCCAAAAAACCGCGAGTTTATATAAAAAGATGTCAAACAATTTAATCCACGACACGCGAAATCTATGTATCTTTTTCAAATGGTTTCTCGGAAATAATAGAATTTAAATATAGCTGAATTCAGTGAGTTCGGATTTTTTACGTTGGTAACTATAATTAACAGAAACGTATTCAATCCGTTCAAGATAATGGGGTCTGTTAATTTATTGATAGTTTAATGGTTCTTATTTCATTTTTAATGGCTAAATACATTTAGAAATATAAGGGCTAAATATATTTAATTTATAATTTAAGGATAGTATAACAAATTCATAATATTTTTAAAATTACAATTTTGGTAATTTTTCGAATTTGGTTTATTTAATTTCTTTTTTTATTGTTTTAAATTCTCAAAAATAAGGTATCATTAATACAAAACCCCTAAAAATATTTATTTAACCACTTTAAATATTTTTCAGATGAATAGAAGCACCAGTTTGTTTATTCACATAATTGATTATTGATAAAATGATAAATTTGGGAGAAAATGATCAAACTTTAGACTCAATTCAAAGAAACGTTATGCGTTTTAAGCGCAGTCAAGCGAACCTTCACGAATAAATTACATTACAGATAAACATCTATGGAAGTCAATATATTCTTTTTTATGTAAACAAAACGTCGAAAAACTCGTCAGCATTTGAATTGCCTTATTTCTCTTAATGATTGAGATGTGAATGATGTGACTGATTTTGTAACCGATTTAAATAATTTTATTTAAGTTTGGACATGATTTTCGTGTACTGTGTGGCTTAATTGCTGTGTCATGGAATTGTACTGCAATGGATCGGATTGTAAGTGTTAACACCCAATACCTAACAGTGACATACGTATTCCTGATCCTACATTAAGATCGAGTCTTATGTCGTGTGTATCAAAAAGTAGGAGAGACCTTTCGGTCTTACATACAAACAGACCCGCAACAAATATTTGTCTCGGTGCAGAAATCAAACCGCGGCCTCTCGTTTCACAGCCGGCGACTAATCAACTGTGCTACGGAGGCTACCATGATGGCTATCAAGTAATAATTATAAGTAATTCTAGGCTATGTTAGATGTCACTTATGCAGACTATGAATATAATTTTTATGTTGACAATGTTCAATGTTTGCACATTATCATACTATTGGGCATCGCAAGGAAATACTGTTAAGGAGGAATTCTTCAAGAATTTCCAAAGTATGGGAAGTCTGTCTACCTGTACGACTCGACTCATTTTTATTCCTAGAGGAGGCTCATGCAAAGTTTGTGGATGAGGGTTTTTTTTGCATAATTCCGCAAAATGTGCAAAAATATCATGTGTTGCTAATTGATCACTGCCACCTATGAAAATCCACAGCGCTTGGATCATCAATGCATTGGCGGCCCATAAAATCGGAGAGAATCGGAAACCGGGAAGGAAAAGGGCTGGGAAGAGAAAATGGGACAACAAAGTTGTCCTTTACTTCGATTTCCTCCGAGATAGTGGTACCGCTCTGGACGAGCCTGATACGATGCTTATTCATGCCTGACAACAGCGTACCTCTATTACTTCCAAGAGATTTCTTTTAACCATTAATTTATCTTCCAACACATTTAAAAGGTTGGTCAACATTCTTTCTAAATTTAGAACAAAGTGTTCAGTTCTAACAACCGCATTAGGAATTTCAAAACCATGCCTTCATAGACCCTAAATGTTTCTGCTAAATTCTTTGTTCATGTTATGAAATAAATTTGTCCTGGCGCCACAATAAACAAAACATCTTATTTGAATATCATTATGCCTTTTTACATTGATGTGGACCGCCATTCGAAGGTCAAATACCGTTCTGTTATCAGAAATCTTGACGGCGCCGATTCTTTGGAAAATATTAACGGAATTTATATGATCATGTTAATAATATTATTCGCAGAAATGTGAACCTATTGCAGAGGCTTTAAATTTCAATCATTTTAATATGTTCAAGGGACCACCTTGGACTTCAAATGTATGAAGATTGGCATTTGTTAAATAACAAGGATTATAAAATTCTATGGCGCTGTGTATTAGCTGATGTTGTCAATGAATTATATTATCTATTGAATTAACTACTAATACTTTGTAAGTGACAATATTGTTTGAAAGCGATCTTTGACTGTGACACTGGTATGGTAGTGTGTGCACATTTTGTCGTTGCAATGTAGAAGAAATGTTTCTGTTATAAAGGTTAGCGATAGTACAGCCAGCAATCAAGGTTGTATAAAGAAAGTTCTACAAAAGGAAATAAAACACTTTTAATGATGAACTTATTTTCGCTCAATTTAGCAATGAAGAAAAACATTGCCGAGAAACCTGAATATTTTAAAGAAATTGGGGACACAAACGTTAAAGGTATGTAAAGTCTTTGAACTCGCTAACCTAAACCTCTATGAAATATATGAGTAGAGTCGTGCATGAAGTAAAAAAGGGGGAAGGAAAATGGGACAACAATATTTGAGCTTCCGGCAACATCTGATTGTAAAATGACTCACCTCAGCGTAGAAATGTAGAGCAGAACAACATACATGCTTGTCTCCACGAGATTTGTGGCTGGTGTCGAAAGGTTTATGGGCCAATATCATTACAATATGATTAATACAAAGGTGTAGAACAAAGCGCCGTCACGGAATCCGGACGTCATTTTAACGTAATTAATAATGGGCGTATTATGAGACATATGTTGCTATTAATCTTTCTCTCAGCACGTCGGAGACAAAAATACTACGATGAAATGTCATTACAAGTCTCATCGACGACGTTATACGTAGAACCTCTCGCGTTTTGAATTTCTGTTGACTTTGAGGAAAGAAAAACGTCTATCTTACACAAATGAAATTTAAGAATGTCGATGAGATTAATTCTGACCTAGTTGTCGAATTAAGTGGATATCTCTGAAATATATTTTTATCACATATATTTGTATAAACCGGATACTCAAATGCTCAATAACAGATAAACTTTAAAGAGAAATATTTTGACAAAATGGGAATAGACATATTATAAATAGACTGTAGAGAGGAAAAAAAAATGGCCAGTGTTAAAAATCATCCTTTAACCGTGTCTCCGGTGTATTTTGATTTATATTTAAGACGGAACTATGTAATCAAACTAAAAATATAATTTTTAGCTGTGATCATTTAGCAACAACAGATTAATTATTATTGTTTTTCTACTAATCAATTTAGATCATTCACGATCCTGTTCATGTTTTCTTATTACCATTCTTTTTCACCAGTATTATTTGATACATATTTATTTTTTTATCCATCATAGGTAGAGTATTAACAAATTTTATTTTCAATTTATATTTTATCTTTACTTAGATTTATTTTCATCCATTCCGCATATCAGATGCGTCACGCACCACTTAAAATAAGACAAATTTATAGGCATTATCTCCTAACCGGGTCATCAATTATCCAAATTCTATAAGTCGCGTAGTATCGTAAACTTCGCACTCCATAAGCCGATTTAAATGAATTCATTTTTGGAAATATTTAATTTATAAGTTTTACCGTAAAATCTGTGGGAGATCCCGTTATAATATGTCTAGACGTATTGGATGTTTTTTTGTTTCTATGCTATAAAGCTAAGCTCTTTGTTTATAGAAGACTATGGATTACGATTTTTTTTCTAGAAATGAGTGTGTATGTTTTGGTACCTATAATATTATTAGTAAAACCACTTCTCATACTCTCGGTTCACATGTATTGAATTTTGAAAACCGAAGGTTGTTTCTAGATAACATCGAAATTAAACACATTTTTTTCTATTTGCATACATTGAATGACTTACTGTTGACAAGAATGCTGCAATGTAAACATGAAAATTATATAAGAAGATTATATTTCCACCAAACATAAATAATACAGGACGTAATCCAAAAAAGGTGTAACAAACCAAATATTTTTTTTTTTTTTTTTTTTTTTTATTGCCTAGTAGGCAGACGAGCTAGCGGCCCGCCTGATGGTAAGCGGCTACCGCTGCTCATGGACTTCCGTAGTGCCAGGGGGCCAGCACAACAAAGTCGCTGCCTACCTCAAGGATAGAACTCTCCTTAAACCTCGTTTGAAGAAGGACAGGTCATAGCGCTGAGGAAACACCGATGCAGGGAGTTCATTCCAGAGCTTGCACGTACGTGGTAGAAAAGAACGCTGGAAACGTACCGTTCGGGAGCGGTACGCCTCCAGGTGGTGGGAATGAACTCTACTGCGGAAACGTGTGGTGCGATGGTACATAGGCGACGGTGGTACCATCTCAAACAACTCTTCGGAGCACTCCCCATGGAACAAACGATAGAACACACAGAGAGATCCGAAGTCTCTCCGCAGTCCTAACGGTTCCAATTTGTCCGTGAGATCGGGATCATTGACAATTCGACAAGCTCGTCGCTGCAAGGAGTCAAGTGGGTCGAGCTGGTATTTTGGGGCACCTGCCCAGAGGTGGGAGCAGTACTCCACGTGGGGCCGGATTTGCGCTTTGTAAAGCGTCAATCTATGGCCCGACGTAAAGTACCGCTTGGCTCTGTTCAGGATTCCCAACTTTTTGCTCGCCAGTTTGGCTTTGTCCTCCAAATGACTCCTAAAGTCGACCTTGCTTGATATTTCGATGCCAAGGATTCCAATACTCTCGGATCCTTGGAGAGTAACTCCTTGGAATTGCGGCGCCATGACAAAGGGGTCCTTCTTCGCAGTGAACACGCAAACTTGTGTCTTCGAAGGGTTAAATTGAATTAGGTTCAATTTACCCCATTCGGAGGCCCGCCCCAGAGAGCTCTCGACTTCAGACACAAGTTGAAACCGTCTTTCCATAATGGAATCCCGAGAGTGGCTCCGTTGGCCGATGTACCGCGCGTCACTCGTACTATCATCTGCATAACAATGCATGCCGTCAATAGACAACATATCATTGATATGCAGGATAAAGAGTGTCGGCGATAGCACCGAGCCTTGTGGAACACCAGCATTAATGGTCTTGGTCTCGGAGCAACAGCCGTCAACTACGACTTTTATGCTCCGACCATCCAAAAAGCTGGCGATCCATTTGCAGAGCCCCTCAGGAATTCCATACGCAGGTATATAATAATCATTAAAACATAAAGATTTTCACTAAAATGCGATACGAAGACATTAGGAAGTGGAGCGTGAAATGAGACCCGTTAGATAACTCCTAATCAACGCCCATTACCTTAATGAGATTACCTAACATATATCCGACTAAGTGCTGTTATAAATTATATCGGACCCGGTGGGTTTGGATATTCCGTGTAGCGGGACTTCGGGTTACCAAGACTTTGTCAATGGACATTTTGTTAAGGTTAATGGGAGGATTATTGATAATTAATATTCTTGGAATGATGCTGAAGTTCATTGAATCACGCTTATATCCCATCGGGATAGGTAGACAGTATGGAGGGTTTTTCTCGCTTACATACACGCTTTATGAAATTATTGATTTGGTAGTAGCTTGATTACTTAAAATATTTGTTATACAGTAAATATTCTGATTGTCTGTATCAGCCCTTATACATCTTAGTGCAGGGCACGGGCTTCCTCTACAATCTAGAGCACTATTAAGAGGGGTTAGGCCATATACTACCACGCTCTCCTAATGATTAATGATTAGACCTATTAAATTATACCACGAGGTTATTACCTCACATGTATCTTAATTGAAGATATAATTTAGATTAGAGGACACCAACTATTTTGTGGTTTTACATCAAAATGTTTGTGTTAAATATATAAATACGAGGACCATACTAACCACTACTTGTTTTTAAGGTTGGCATTTGTACTATTACACTGTCGATGACTTTTAATTTAAACATACATACGTAGACTCAATTTTTTTTTCTCAGAAGTGGCACACAGGGGTGCGGTGATATCAAGGACAGTCACTTTTCGCTATGTGTGTTCCGTCTCACCACGTGATTGGGGGCGACTCTATCAACGTATATTGACTCCAGGTTGATAATGAATCGAAAAATCCAATATAACTTTGCAACCCAACCTGGGATTCAAATCCCAGAAAT
The DNA here is from genome assembly GCA_023078785.2 of Hyles euphorbiae. Classification (NCBI taxonomy): domain Eukaryota; kingdom Metazoa; phylum Arthropoda; class Insecta; order Lepidoptera; family Sphingidae; genus Hyles; species Hyles euphorbiae. The sequence goes on from CM041049.1 coordinate 1,308,210, forward strand.
CAGTAGTTGTACCGTAGTGTAACTACGCCAAGGAGGCAGATAAGTGAAACAATCTGGAAATATTCGCTATTAAAATAATGCTTCGTTCTAACAGAATCCATCACGTGTTTTATTTGTACGATCGCCCAAGTAGGCAAGACCTCCAGCTCGTCTGATTTGTGGCTCGTTAACATGCGACCATATATCTCTCTATTATTTATTATCCATTATATACAATACAGCTTCCCGTTTTACAATATTGCTCAATTACACTTACATTTATTAATGCATTACTAGTTCGGTCTGTATTTATTGAATTGACCGACAATTTGTTCGTAATAGTTGCTATATATCTGTGACTTAAATTAATTGGGGATTATTATCAAGTCTTGTACTTAGCGTGGGTGTTCAGCTAAGTTGATTGAATTTTCGTGGTGCTCGTGATATGGTAATGCGTGGTTAAAATTTGCAATTGAATTGTTTTAGGATGTTACGGGAAACCTAATCCTGTGCCACAAAGGGAAATAGCAAAGCATTTTTGTATTATAATGAATATTTTGTGTACAAACCCGCAGTTTATTTTATTTTGTTATTTAGTGCGTCATTGCGTCATTCCGCATTTGACCAAATGTATTCATGATATATCATAGAGATTTGTGTTAGGTAAACAAGCTTATATTATAGTTAAATATATCGCGTATAAAAATTTATTTTATTTTGATCTGATAATATTATGTACACCTCCACTCTGGACCAATTATAAAGGAATACTAATTACTTATTAAAAATTAGCAATTTAAATTTTGACATGACATTCACTTAAAGGGATTTTTGATATTTTAATTAACAAACTGTTCTTCATGATGTTATCAATGGGCAGGTCTGGAGCCTTAAATAAAAATACGTCGCCGCCTTCCGGTACGTAAAACATTTTCCTCAAGACCGCAATTCGACTCCGTTTCGCTCATTGCCTTTCTCATTAACTCATTCAAGATCATACCTCTCTTTCCAACTTCTAGCGAAAGAAAGGGACGAAAACTTGAACTTGACTTGCCTTTGAAAAAAAGTGTTCCAGCAATTTGATGTAAACGTTTAGCCTGGATTTTGTTTGATTTTATAGCGGTTATTGTTCTAAGTTTAATTAGCTCATTGTTCTTGAGAAACAGAGTAGAAACTTAGCGTTTCTTTATACACTCGGGAATTTGTGATTAAATTTGTTTTATACTTTTAAAATATAATTCACTGCGGTAGATTTATCTTTTGCAAATAATGCAATGAGATTAATCGAAAGACAAGAAAAATAATACTGTAATGTGCTAAGAAAGTGACATCACAAGGAACGCAAGCCATTGATAATGAAATAACTCTGCTTTTGGCTCTGCATGCTTAGATGAGGTAAGATCGTTCAGTCTAGAAACTTGGTTGGAAGGGCTGCTCATTAAAAGAGATTCATATTATTTTATTTAGCTATATAATATGAGCTTCAAAGTACATGGCCAATTACAATATACTATAAATTTTTAAAGTAAAAAATATGTTCATCCATAAACGTGTTTCTGCGGCTTTTAGGTAAACTTCCATGCATAAGCATGCATTTTATATATTTTCCAACTTCATAACTATTAAATTAAGTTCCTCAAATGAATCGTCAAACACCCAATGGTTTAAAAGCTTATATGCTATTACTAGACTAATAATACGGGATAATTGGAATGCATATAATTATACGTATTAAGCAATTACCATAAAATAAAGCTTGGAATGAAACGCCACAATCATGGCGACTAAAATATGTGTGTGGGAATCAAGTTGAATTGAATTCATAATCTGTAGTTTCGCTGCCGCAACATGACTTCCAACATTTTTTCAAAACGTAGAATTTTCGTGGCTTTATCAAAAATATAATGCACTTTGTTGACTGTTCCACAATAGACTACTTAAGCAGTCTTTTGTGGTTTCAAAAGATTATTTTTTTGTTCGTCAATTGAATATCCTGTTGGTTCTTTGGGTATGTGAAGTTATTTTTGAGGTAATAATGCGTGTGATATGTTTGAGAGTGGCTCTTGTATTTTTTTAATTTAAAGAGCACCAACATAACTTTTGGCTCCTGGCAAGTGAGGACCGCTGTCTAAAAAACGTATAACAGTAACAAATTTATCTCCAGAAATACCATTTTCTTGCTATTTGGAGGGCTGGAGACCACATCGACTGTGTAAAACCTAATAATAAATATTGTTGGTTTCTGACTGTTAAGATCTTGATGTTGAAACTCACTGATACCGTATTGTTTTCAGTGGGATTGTACATCTTATTAAAATTTGAATAATACATTTGAAAGAAACGTCGCGTTTATCAAATTCTCGTTGAAAATTCAACGAACAGTGCGAATGAATCAAACGATCGAGTACAATGGGGATGTTTATAATCATTGTTATGATTTCTCGGATTGTTAAATGAACAGCTGTTTTACTGTTGACAGTTAATACACGATTTTATTACCGAAACATGTAACTCTTCCAACGGTGTATATATATATTTTATATTGGATATAAGATTAGCTAGCACTAGCCAAGGAATACTAGTGAAGTATTTTAGGTGTACTAGTGTTATTAAAAAATGTCTATCTGTATCAGCCTACTTACGTTCAGAATAAGCGGGAGAAATAGTCATTGCGGTGGTCACCCAGGCGGCCTCTCATATATGAGGGACCTACCACAAGTAAAAATGATTTCTTCGGGATAAAAATGAGCGTTTGTTACTTCAGGTCATCATCTACGTCCATACTACATTTTAGCAATATTAGTTCAGCCGTTTAAGAGTGAAGAAGTAACAAACTCACAAACATTCGCCATTATAATATTAAAAATACAACGATTGTTAAAACATCACTTCTTGCTTCTTTGTCTGGTTTGGCTATTTTGTGATTGAAATTATGACCTCTGACTTTCTCCTCTCATAAAATGAATAATATATGCAAATGGAATCAATTAGACACGTTTATAAGGCAATAAATCTGTATTCTAGTGAATTATTGGTTGTTTTTTATGATCATTAACCAATCCGTTGGCGGAATGTGGCGTCATCCGTAATCGTTTAATGCGATTGGTTGGTAATGATTTATTATTATGATCTGAAAATGGACTAGAATGGTCGATTTTAAGTGATTATTAATATCACACCTGATTTATGTTTATATAATAAGTTTGTTTGCTTATAATTTGTATACTATTCGATAAAAAATGATAATAATTTTATTAGCTTCAGCATAAATGTGATGTCGATTGTACATGAGCCATGAATAGCACTATCACTTGGCAAATAGTAGGGCTTAAATTGAGGCGTTCAATATGAAATAATGTTATGGTAAGTGGGAGCTTAGGTATCAAGACACCTTCGTAATTCTCATTGGTCGATTAATTTTTTTTAATTATACGAATGGCGATAGAGCGTTTATGGACGGTAGCAAAACCAAAGAACACTATAAATTACCATGCAATGCGAACAAACTCCACTGCACTCGCCATCCTGAGACATACATAGGATGTTAAGTCTTATTATGTTCAGTAGTTGCTCTGGCTACAATGTCCTGCAAGCCGGATCACAACAGTGCATTTACACTGCTGTTTGGCGGGTGAAATAGACATTACAGTAGTACCTACCCAGGCGGCCTATCATATATGACATACATAAAACCATTTACTTCAGTAGTCCAAGGTAAATACAGTGTGACTACACGTCGAATTGCCATTTGTGTCACATTAAACTGAGCATGTACTACAGTTTCATAAAAGTGAGAAAATTGTCTACGACCAACGAAAATTAAACGCAACATGACATACAAACAGCGATAAACAACTATCATTATAGAAAGCAGAAATTAGCCCTGTACTACGTTTTAGTAATACCGTAATGAACGTTAAAAAAAAGTCTTGTAGATATTCACATACGGCAGTAATCTCTTACTATTGGGTAAGCCGTTTGCCAGACGTATGCAAAAAAAAGAAAAAACGATGAACTGATTATTATTATCACTTAATATTGCAACGATAAAAATTCCCCGCCGCTTGCAAATGCACCAAACCAGACAAAGGTCGCCGACAACCGCGATCGTCTGCCAAATTGTATCGTAAGCGAAAAATAAAACGTTCTCGATGGTGACGAAATATTTCTGGATTACCAGTCTGTTTGACAACGTGGATCAAAGCGGATTTCACGAAAACATTGTAATACCTACATGGATCAATAAGTCCCGAGACTAACCCAGAGATGGCGCTCTTAGTAAACCAGTAACCACATCATTCTAGAGTACTAACCTTTGCTTGAAACGCGTCAAAATTTTAAGTCGATCGGACCAGAAATAGCTGAGTTATCGAGGTTGGAGTAAAGTCGTTTTGTAGTTTGTTTAAAAAATGGTAAAAACCGAGTTTCGTGTTCTGATAAAACAGTGTTTTTAATGGGTAAAAACACCGTGCAAGCGAAACAATGGATTGAAAAATGTTACCCGGACTCTTGTCCATCAAAAGCAACGATTTGTCGGTGGTTTGCCGAGTTTAAACGTGGTCGTACCGACACAAATGACGCGGAACGCTCGGGTAGACCTGTGGAAGCCGTTACACCGGAAGATGTGAGTGAAGTGACAAAAATTGTAATGAAAGATCGTAAAGTGAAGCTCCGTGAGATTGCTGAGATGACACAGATATCATATGGAAGTGTATTTACTATCCTTCATGAAAAATTGAGCATGAAAAAGGTTTTTACCAAGTGGGTGCCGCGATTGCTTTCGATGGAACAAAAGCAACAACGAGTCGATGATTCAGAAAGCTGTTTATCGCTATTTACTCGCAACAAAAAAGATTTCTTGTGTCGTTACATGACCATGGACGAAACATGGATACATCACTACACTCCAGAGTCGAAGCGGCAGTCATCTGAGTGGAGCACAGCTGGCGAAAGCCGTCCGAAGCGTCCGAAAACGCAGCAGTCAGCTGGCAAAGTCATGGCGTCAGTTTTTTGGGATACGCATGGCGTGATTTTCATTGACTACCTCGAAAAAGGTAAATCGATCAACAGTGATTATTATATTGACTTGCTGGTGCGTTTGAAGGAGGAAATCGCAAAAAAACGACCGCACATGCAGAGAAAAAAAATCCTTTTTCACCAAGACAATGCACCCTGCCACAAGTCGATGAAAACAATGGCAAAATTGAACGAATTGGGCTTTGATCTGCTTCCCCACCTCCCTACTCGCCAGATTTAGCCCCCAGTGACTACTGGCTCTTTGCTGATCTTAAAAAAATGCTCCAGGGAAAAAGATTTGGCTCAAATGAAGAGGTCATCGCTGAAACTGAAGCTTATTTTGAAGCGAAATATATATTTTTTTATAAACATGGTATTGAAAAATTTGAAAAGCGTTGGAACGATTGTATCACCCTAAAAGGTGATTATGTTGATGAATAAAAAAACATTTTGCAAAAAAAATGTTGTTTTCATTGTTAGTCTCGGGACTTATTGATCCATGTGTTATATCTGATGTTTATTAATCGGGTCATGTCTCGGTGTGATGAAACCGTTTGTTTCTAGGTGATGGTCTATTTGGGCGACAGTAGACACGTCTGCGCTAAGTCGGTCATTGTTTAGATGTTTTCAAAACATTCGTTGTCTCTTTGTTTTTATGGATGATATCGTAGTTATGAATACTGTTGCTATAAATTGATCGAATCGCCCTTTTCAGATAGATTAATAGTGGTAAAGCCAAGCTGTTGTCGGTCATGACTCGGCTTGAATAGGCTGGGTCATCAGGGCGGTATCAATGCCTAACTAGAGGTTGTTTTGCTGGTGCTCTGCTGCTGTCGCGTTTCCTTCGGTGAGTAAGACCCGTCGCACACGGAGCTATTCAAAAAGAATTGGTTACAAACTCTAATTAGTAACGAGTAACTTGAGCGCCACCGCCCATACATTATCATACGAGGTTCGCACACGACGCGTTTATTCACCGACACGTTGGTAACGCGTTGGCAACTGATCTCGTGCAATGCGTCGTGCTGGTCGCCGCGCTACTGGATACCCGAGTTTACCACGTGTTTAGTTTGGAAAAATTAATGATCGAGCTTTAAATATTCAATTTGTATGAATTACTACAGGAGTTATAACTGTACCAAATTTAAATAGCTTTCCTTGGACATTCTATAGATTTCTATATATTTTTTTTATCTGTTTCACACGGCTATCGTACTGCAAATGATAATCTGCAGTTCATATTCTTTCGAATATACATAGAAATAAAAGTAGTGACTGAAACCTTGCATTTTGAGTAGCGTCGTGTGCGAAGTACAGTTTCTAACTGATTTATAATTTAAAGTTGCTGATTAGTTTCATCATGTTTGAGTAGCTCCGTGCGCGAAGGGGGTAAGATTACCGGATGCCCAACACCCCTTCCATCTTCCCATCCATTTTTTTCCCGCTCACCTCCCAATTTGATGGATGGGCATCACTTCCATGATCCAAGAGTTATGGATGTTTCAGTTTCAGTGATCACTTACCTGGTAACCGTCAGGTGACCTGCTTGCTCGTTTGTTGGAAATATGTTATAAAAAACGGTCCACCTATCAACTCCTGTAAATGGCACACAACACATAACGTTAACATGTGTTTTAATTATTTTTAAGTTTTGATACATGTTGAGTTATTACCATAATTCAGTGATATGATGCCTAAAACCTCCAACCAACTTAAATTGATTCGTCAAATACTAAGATTCTGGAAACGCTACTCTAAATATCAAGGAAAAGTTTAAAAAGATATAAATAAAATTTTCAAGCATTTCACTCATCTATCAGACGTATAAATCGAGTCGCGACTAATTTCAACTCGACACAGAACCGCGCCATTTACACCACGAGCGTCAATTATTTATCTAAAAGAAAAACAATAATATATTCACAAGAAACAGTTCGGGATTTACCAGAACTCGCGTCGTTTTTCATCCCGACAACGATATAATTAATGGCTCCAATAAAAACCGTAAAAAGTTAATTTATCATTGGACATACAAAAAACTCTAAATACTGCGAACGCGCCGAGACTCTCATATTCATACATAATTTGTTGAAAACTTTATTAACTCCCATTTTGATTTCTATTTTGACAATACAGAAATGGAACTTACGCAATTAGATTTAAAGTTCAAAATCCGTGTGTAAAGGGTACAATTAACTAATTTAATTGAGCAGTGTTAGGCCCAGTATGTTTGTGTCAACATATTTATGAAAGCAAAACGTTTGGTAACCCTTCATGTTAATTATCTGTAACAAACTGTCCTTTATACTACTGTGGACAGTTTGCTTTATTTTTGGGTGTATTTACAATGCTATTGGATGGGAAACAAGATTGTTCCAACCCGTGAATTAGTCTTCATTTAAGTCAACATTTTCTTCAGATCAACTGGTTATTATTTACGGTAGAATGTACTTTACTTGCTTTAAAGCCATTAATTTGTATTAGATATTCGAGATGGTCATGTCCCAATTCTGTTTAGGATCTATCCCTTTCTCTGCCAGTTGTGCTGGTATAGAGTCAAATGAAACTTAAAAATGCTATCAGGACATCTTAGGACGTATAAATTCGAACCCCGCACCGAGACTAGAGAATAGTGGGGATTACAAATATTTTTTTTTAGTGTTTGTGTGTATGTTAGATCGAAAAATCTCTTGTAGTTCCTGATACCCACGACGCAAGACTTGCTCCTAGTGTGGGATCAGGTCTATATGTCTGTTGGGTGTGTTATTATTATATTATTCTTATTGTTTATTTCTTTTACTAAATGTTTTCCCCCATATAAGTAGGGGAAAACCATATACCGCCGGCTTTAGTGCCAAGCAAGAATTGGGTGTTTTCTATGGGATCTTGGGACCGTTCCAATTATGACTATGAATAAGACTTTCCTTACAATTCTGGACGGGTTTAGGATTTTCGTTTTTTGGAGAAGAAGGTACGAATGCTTTATTGTTATTATTTTTTACTGGAGGCAGGACGCGCCAAATATAGGAGGAACTTGGCTTGGCTCTTGTAATGATACGCCGCGCGCATACAAGATAACGTGGGTAAGATGAATCAGAGGTGTGATTACAAAAGGCCTTTACATGTTTATTAATATACATGTAACGATAATGTGCGTATTATGCAAATAAGAGATATTGAGATAACTTATGTTATTTTATTTTTCTTCCATTGAAAGATTAAAAGCGCTGCTCTGTAGTCTCTGTCGGCCCCAAGTAAATACAGGCGCGGTGTTAAAAAAATAATGGTAAAGTTATATATTTTTTAAACTCGATACTTTTTATGAATATAATATCATTTATACTAATATTATAAAGAGAAAATATGTGATTGTTTGCAGTGAATAGGCTATGAAATTACTGGACTGATTTGAAAAAAATCTATCAGCATTAGAAACTTACACTATCTCTGATGATCGTAGGCTACAAAATATTTTCAAAATATTATGTCTCCACTCGGACGGAGCCAGACCAGGCCGCTAGTTAGTCAATATATGTTTATTCAACGGAAAATTACAAAAGAGGATAGCTTGAAATACAAACCATACATCCAACGATTAAATGCTTTCGTCAGGTTTGCCATGCATTAACCTCATATTCACACGGACGGGGTGCAAACATGTGCCAAAGGTGCTACTCAGTGTTTGACCTAAACTGGCAATAATTGATTTAATTAGCATATACTTGCAATAACGCCAATGAGTATATTTTCATTAGAGGGGACATTCATTTGCATATCTTAAACGATAGTCCCCATAAAAAATCCTGCCGGCTAGGCCCAATTATCAGTCGAAGCAATTATGCCGGCTTAATCTAATCAGCATATTTACAGGCTGAACCCAGACCACGAAATGGCTCTGTTCGTCACTTACGGATTATTCACTATCAATATCAATATCGTCTCGGACGGTACCACTGTCTTTCAAGAGATCGACATGATGTGACAGCTCTGAATTTCGGTGAGTGAGATTGCCAGATGCCCAAAACCCCTTAACTCTTCACATCCTTACACCTCCCTCCCTTAATTTGATGGGCTGTCAACACAATATGCTTAACCTAAGTGTTGTGTATATTCATGGGTTCGATCACTTACCATCAGGTGATATGTTTGCTTGTTGGCCGGACCAACTGTCGCCAGTTGTCGCTATCTTGGCAGATATGAAATAAGAAAACCTATACACATTTGTTGTGTAGTCTGAAGATTTATTTGTATAGATAAGTCTCAGTAAACGTTTAGTTGTCAACACATGTTATAAATAGCTAATTTAATAAGATACCTACAATGTTGAGACTACTGCAGACTTATAGGTCTTTTTTCTTATTCATTTCATATTGGAATGTATATGAAAATATGCCTAATTTATTTATTTATCAATGAAATTTAAGTGTGGACATCCTTAGGATGTTATAACATAATATTGGTATCATTGGTTTAATATTGATTTTATCTAAACATATATTTGATCAGATGTTTTCATACAATCTTCCAGATTCGTTTGAATGAAGTCATTTTTTGTGAAATATCTTGTTTAAAAAAGTAAATGCTAGGAGTCAAAAGTATGGAGCAGTAATTATTAATGATAAATATACACCAATTCAACATCCGTAGATACCATATTCACCACTTACATGAAATATTATCCTTTCAAATTGAAAAAATACGAAAAAACTTACAATGACTAATATTGACTGCCTCGGTGGCGTAGTTGTACTAAGGTATGGTTACAAAGCTGAGGTCTCGGGTTCGAATCCCGGGTTGGGCAAAGTGATATTGGATTTTTCTATTCATTCATTCAGCCCAGAGTCAGGAATTTGTGCCCGATATGGCGATAGGCTCGCCACCTATCACATAGTGGGACGGAACTTAAAAGGCGAAATGTGGGTGCCCTGGCACCTCTGCCTACCCCTTCTGGGATATAGGCGTGAGTTTATGTATGTATGTATGACTAATATTGAATATCCTTATAAACAACGATTAATCAAAGCCAATTAAAAACTATCAGATTACCAAAATAAATTACGAATAACAAACTAATACCTTACACAGATTGATGAGACAAGATATTCTCATGATATTACTAGTGTTATTTCGCCAATTACATCGGAAAACATTAATACTTAAGTCACGTTAGGTTACGCTTAATTTGAAATATTAATTATTAGTTATTATTCATCATGTAAATAACATTCTGATGGTGGATTGGGCCAAAAGGTTCTCAAATTGAGGCCACGTACACAAACGCATAGTTGGTCATCCATCCTTCGATCCAATATACACTAAATTATAACTAACGGTATAAAAAGCGACAAAAGAATTAAGAGCATAAATAAGCTTGGGGTCTTATTTGATTTTCGTATGATTTGTAAATCATAATAAATGTTCATTTAAAGGAATAAGGTTCATTGTTACCTAAAGTTGATTATAATTTCACGTTTCAATAAAGTTGATTATAACCACGGCCACTTTTGGTGTGTGGTTTTTTCCGGACCCCGTATTTAGTATATATTTGATCGAAGCATCCATCGAAAACGGTTGTGCAAAGAAAATGGAAGTAGGCCGCTTCCAACAAGCCTCTGTGGAAATCTGAATTTTACTGGTGGTCTCTCATATGTGTAGCATCAGTGTAAACGCACTGTTGTGTATCGATTTGAAGGAAAATATAGCCAGAGTAACGAATGGATATACTGTTCATTAGCGGTATCGTATCGTCGTATAAAAAAATATATTGAATGAGGCTTATATTCTGGAATGCACTATTTATTTCTAAAGACGATGATTTTAAAATATTTCGTGTTCTACATTCAACTATAAGGTTAGCGAACGCACCTATCCGGCGAAGACCGTCCAAAAACTAATAAATCTGCGCGACCGGTTCCAATAATTTATTTATAATTTGCACTTAATTCATATGAGTGATTACATGTTTAGGGTCAGAATTATTAAGCTGTATTAACATGCAAAATACTCCAATTATTTAACCACTAATTTTACATACATACATATACTCGCGCTATTTTCCCAGAAGGGGTAGGTAGAGGTGCTGTTTAGAAGCTGTTTACCCACGTTTTGTCTTATATTTTCCGTCCTAGGATGTGATAAAATCCGCAAATAATTGTTTTATTTCAGTTTGTAACATTCGCGTAAATCTAGGAAATCATTACGTCATCTTCATCTTCAGAAGTTCCTCATACCTGATCGCGTACTTTCTTTTCCTAACCTTGATTGCAGGTTGTAGTAGTTTCAACAAGAGCACGTGCTCCCATCGTGCCGTTTATTTTCATCTTCCTGTTACATATTGAAATGGCGGGAAATTTTCAGCGTAAACATATAATTTTAAAGCGAGACGCGCGGAGTTTTTTTTACCGAAATAATAAACAATCGTAAATTGTCTCCGAATCAGAATGTAGTCCGGCTAATTGAAATAAACTGCACGCGATATGCACGACACGAAGCTAAGACGTGTTCCCGACTGTGGGTTTTCTTCTAAACTATAAAATTCGATATTAGTTTGTATAACCACAATACTGGGTATCTCAAGACTGCTACCGAAAACGAAGCCGGGTGGTAGTTTTAGTGACTAACAAACATAATGCGACTAAAAATTTCGCAAAGAAACGCGACAATTATTTTTTATGATTTTTTAAATATCCTCGTTTTTGGGTGTTGAATTCATAGTTTTTGCTAAAATAACAATTTAAACACTTTTATACCTTAGATTATTTATGAATAAAATGGTATACACTATTATTTAAGGAAAAAATGCATTTACCACCCAAATGGTAATAGGATAAAATCGCTTTTTTGTGCAACTTTTCTGTTGCATTGTGTCTGAAGTCGCTTAACCTACCACCCGGCTTCGTTTTCGGTAGCAGTTTTGATACATCCTGTATATAAGGGGTAAAACGCATTATCAGATATATAGTGTGTCGCATTCCAATGTCAACAAACCCTTGTTTGGTATATTCGATTTAGAAGACATTAGCATAACTTACGTTAATTTTAACAAATTTTAATTATTTTTTTATGTCAATATTGTATGTTACTTGTTAATAATTTTACTAAGGATAAATTAAAGGATTCTTATTAATAGTATCGTATTCTGAGGTGAGATAACATAAGAATGAATCGCCTAATGTAATATGCAATTACCTGATTTATTATTACTATTATAAATAAATAAAAATAAGTAATGAATATAAATAATACTATAGAAAATATGGTACATAAAGAAATTTAGTACTATGTGAATTTACCTGTCATAAGAGCCCTTTAATTGCCTACATGACCAATAAATACATTTCCTTTCATTCGAAAAAACCAAGATATATTTATAAATTGAATTGGTTCAATCTTATTGTTACAAACAAACAAGACTTTACACATTTAACATGCATACACAAAAGCAGAGCGGCCGTCGCGAGTCCAAATGATGGATAATATTTTTTACGCTCCGGCAAAGAGCCGAAGCTTTGTCATTTTGACATACTACCTCCGTAATTAGGAATTATGGAGTTTTAAGTGGACGCGAAATGCCCACCGCACAAAAAGATTAATGTTGTGCATGTTTTATTTGCGTGAAATTTTAAATTTATTATCATTTGAAATTGAAACTTGATTTAGGATTTTACAGGGATTCGTTTCTCTGAAGTATCCAAGGAAATTTTATTCGTATCATTCCTAAGTAGCGACTGAAGGTTTAATAATACGATAGGATTGAACTCTAAAGTGTTGTCTTTTCAACATCATCACCACATTCACAAAAATTCTACCGCTGACCATAGGCTTCCCCCAAGGATCTTAACATCGACCTGTTGGAAGCGGCCTGCATCCAGCGACTTTCTGCAACCTTCGCCAGGTCGTCTGTCCACTTTATAGGCGGGCGTCTGATATTTCGCTGTCTGTTGTCTTTTAATACTGTTCCATGCTGGATTTAAATACTGTTAAGTTTAGGTCATCATCTTACTAGTCTACCACGCTAATAAAGCTGCTGTCCATCTTCAATCATATGGCATCCCTGTAAAGCATCTTTAGCTATCACTTGAAGTTTTGAAGTTTTATTTATTTAATTCTCTCATACAGAAAAAGGTTAGTTACTTGCCAAAGCTTGGTCGTTGGCTAGTTGTGAAGAAAGCTTCCCCCCCCCCCCCCGGCAGATGTTGATTAGTTCCAATACATTCCGTACATACAGTAGTAACAAGAAAATCTGTTTTAATAACTTCAACGTTTAGATCCGAATATTGGCACAATGTTTATAATTCTCCCGCGGATAGAAACGTTCAAAATGTTTAATAATCATAATTTCCGATGTAATGACATGTAATATTCATAAATCATAATAAAAGTGTCTCATTATATTCGATAAGTACGCATGCTGGTTTTTCTTGTATATTTGCAAGAGACGTAGATTTTATACTCGTAAATATTGTAAATGCAAATACACGAATAGACGTTTGAAATGTGGTTATACTCTGTACGAATTATGGCTGTGTCGAAAAAAAAGGAAATTATAATCATTTTCGTATTATAATTGTGATTATTGATGTTATACTATTACTTTAGTTGTATATTTTTTAAATTGTTGTATCAAATTTATTTCTATGAATGTATTTAAGCGTTTTATGTAATATTAGTGCAATATATGCTCTACAGATGAGCTCAAGACTCCCATAGGATTTGGATAATATCATCGTTACATTGTTTTTCTTTTTTGAAATATTTCTTATTTACTCGTTGATGTAGTGTCTGAACTATAACTGAATTTAGGCTACGAGTCGCGACCTCCTAGTTCGCAGACTTCGATTTATGTGTCAGCCTTTGTGTACGTTTATTGATTCATCCAAGTGACATAAATCATATGAAATTGAATTTGTATATTTTGTTCCAATGGTTGCAAGAAATTTTCGTGAACATTGAAGGTCTGTTTTGATTTGTGTGTTTCATGTGGATGAGGTTGATAATTCTTGAATGAAATTTTGAAAAGTGCATTAGTGCCTGACCGAAAACCAAACCCCGATTTCCAAAACCATGGTTACTGTCTAACACATAGCGGACAAAACGATCTTTATTTTCACAATGACATGAAAGCCTCCGTGGCGCAGGTGGTAAGACGCCAGCTGTGAAACGAGAAGCCGGGGCCCGGGTTTGATCCCTGCACCAAAAGACTAAAGATTGAGAACATTATGCTGTAACCAGACATTACATAATCAATGTATAAAACACAATGTCCAACACCTCCATGTTACAGTACGATCCATTTAAGTGAAATTCGGAAAACTGTACTTTATGTAACTGTCGGATATTGGACAAGTTGACTGTAATTGGCGGTAGTCGGGATTACGTCTGATTTACTGCTCCATGTAGATTGCCGACAAAGGCCAAATTTAGTGGTGGCACCATATAAGGAGACAGCAAGCCTTGTTTACTAACGTTACGTAAGGTATTGTGGTCCAGTGTATTGTTATAAATAGGTTTGTTGCTGAAGTATGAGTCAAATAATGTTTCCTTAATGTGTGGTTGTAAAGTCATTGAAAGAAGAATGAAAGAATCAACGATTTATTAGTCACAGAGGTAACACAACACGGATCATATAAAACAAAATTAAAGTTTAATAAACTGGCCGGTTGCGGCTGTGATCGGTACCACTCAGCTAAATGGTATGATGTCGGGCAAACAACAAAATAACGTTGATTTTCAGAAGACAACTTAAGTGACGTACGGGCGTCAAACCAGCTACATAACAACAGTCTTTCATTGAAGTAAATCAAAGAAACCATTAAACAGTCATCCATCCAACAATTTACATCATCTACTAATATTCCTTATCTGAAACTAATACTGTAGGTAGATTTCTCATACGTGAGAGGTCGCATGTGTAGGTACCACCGCAATGTCTTTTCTCCCGCCAAACAGCTGTGTAAATACACTGTTGTGTTTCGGATCGAAGGACATTGTAGTCAGAGTAACTACTGGACATATTTAAACTTAACATCTTGTCTCCGGATGGCGACCGCAGTGGAATGGTATGCATTGCTTTATAATTCATAGTGGTGTTTGGTTTTGCTACTGTCCATAAGCGGTCGTATCGTTTACCATCAGGCGAATGGTTTGTATGTATAACAATAAAAAAATATTGATTACCGTGGATATATGGATATTTGTCTGTGATGTTTGTGAATATTTCACGCAAAACTACAGAATGAACGTTGATAGGAATTCAGAGTATTAAAGATGAGACGTCATATTAACTAATAGACTACAGATTTTGGAAAAACAAGATATTTTTTTAAATTTCAGCTTTTTTTCCGTAACTTATTCGCCAATATTTGATTTATAGCTAGTC
Source organism: Hyles euphorbiae (assembly GCA_023078785.2). Lineage (NCBI taxonomy): Eukaryota > Metazoa > Arthropoda > Insecta > Lepidoptera > Sphingidae > Hyles > Hyles euphorbiae. Next base: position 1,323,583 of record CM041049.1, read on the forward strand.
TCCAACAGTCTTAAGGATCAGAACATTAGTGATACCCGTACTAACGTTCCCTGGTAGAAGCGACGTAGCGCGGCTGAGCTATTTCCGATGCAGCTCAGCGGCTTATCGACCTGTTTGTTTTCATACGATCCGCTCCGGCGACTGTTTTGTTTAACTTTTTTGGCTTCAATCTTTATTTAGATGTGTTTTTGATTAGATGATGTGTATTTGTATGAACTATTTTATATGTTTTATTATTTAAATGTGTGAGTAACGTAATTTTTAGTTCCCGATTCCGTATCAACTCTGATATCTCCTAATGTCTGGACTTGCTGAACGTCTTCCATTCTTCTTGCCAATACGTGGTCTAAGCATGAGAACTGATCAGTTCCATCAGTCAAAAAAAAGTAAAATACCTATCAAGTATCACAATTTAAAGTATGTAAGTCCGCCAACCCGCACTAGCCCAGCGTGGTGGACTATACGGCCTAACCACTCTCAATCGTACTCTCGATTGTAGAGGAGGCCCGTGCCCTGCAGTGGGACGTATATGGGCTGATGCAGAATCACAATTTGCGGCCCATTTACAATTTCAAAATATAACAGTTTTAATATTAATTAGATTTTCAATCGAATTTGCATTTGCAGTTTCCTCAATCCTCACCTAGACCTACGAACGTAAGTGTCTAGGTCGAACAACAAAATGTGATCGTTGCCTACGTTTTATGTGAAAATAACAAACAGCCATAAATCCCAACATAGCTGTAAATGCAATAAAATCCATCCAATACATGTGATTTAAGTGGCACGGCGAGCCCGCGGTCTAGGGCTCTCTCTAATGTCCATATTATGGCATTAGGATATTGATATGCATAGGAATTGATCATATTTGCTTTGACTTTATGGATTTGTGGAAATAGTAAACGGTTTCAAATGTTAAGGTCAGTATCAGCCCATAGACGTCCTACAGGAAAGCGTAAATCTTCCTTTATTGATTTCGGTGTTAGTTTCTCTACAGGTTCTCTATAATTCAAGTTGTTATGTAGTAGATGGTGTTAGTATGTACGTTCATAGAATTTGAATGAATATTACTAAGGTTATGGTCGGTGCTTTTCTGTTATCCATAAAATATTGTAATATCAAAAAATCTGACAAAATGGTGGATCCAAAATGGTGGTTTTTTGACAGATGGTAGTAATAATATAGATTTTTTCGAATTATACAAAATATATTAGTGCATGGTTTTGAGTCGTTAGTCTCAATTTGTTAGTTGCAAGGGTTGATCAGATTAAAACATTCGAAGATTTTTAAAAGGCTTTTGGAAGTTCAACATAGGCAACGTACATAAGTAAAATTTTATGTTTTAATAAAAATTCAATTACATGGTAAAAAACTTTTGCGGTTCTCCAAGCGATACATCAAGTGATATCACACACGCATAAAACTGATTTATTAATACATTACGGAGAAGTCGCACATTTTTCACGTTTCCCTGGAGCTGTAGTGAATCTTTCATGTAATATTTACGATACGTCACTTCGTAATAGCATTTTATTATTTCCAACAGTAGAGGATATGATGAAAAGAAACTTATATATTTTTCAACTAAAACTACTTGGAATCAGACGGCACGTCAAAATATTTAAAATAATGCATGAAATGGCAGCGTAAGTTGATAAATTATTTTGACACAAAATTGATAGCCTCGTGTCGTCCATAAATTGAATGGAGTAAAAACTATACGATTTATTTCATACAAAGCAATCACTCTTGTCCATATGAACCTACAACATCTGAACAATCGTGTGTTGCAGATCTTTAATGACGAAAAATGGGAGAAAGAGAATCAGAAGAATCCCTGATTATCTGTAAATACCGGATGACCTATTAAGGAAATTACCAAAACCGAAGCAATATATCTTTTTAAAAATTATAAATTGCCTCCGTGGCGTAGTTTTACTAAGGTATGGTTACAAAGCTGTTGTCTCGGATTCGAGTCCCGGGTTGAGCAAAGTGATATTGGATTTTTCTATTCATTTTCAGCCCAGAGTCAGAAATTTGTGCCCGATACGGCGATAGGCTCGCCACCTATCATATCGTGGGACCGAACATACAAGGTGAAATGTAGGTGTTCTACCTCTGCCTACCCCTTCTGGGAAAAAGGCGTGAGTTTCTGTATGTTATGTAAAAATTATAAATAAAACGAATGTTGTTCTCTGCGAATACTCGTATAACGCAAATGTCAATTTTATATTGTGTACGCGAGCCGCCATTACATTCCGGGATGACATTTATTCGAGTGCTCAAGTTACGTTTCCTCGTTCGCCACTCGGATTCGCAGTTTGAGATTCATTCATAGAATTTGAATGCGTTTGTGTTTTCGTGACGTGAGATTAAGAACATATGTCGCTTATATTTGTATCAGAATTGATAATTTTTATTAATTTATTTAAATAATGACTTAGATTTAAGAAAATAATATGCACAAGAAAAGCTAAATATGTATGTTATTGTGTTATTATGTATATGTGTATTTGGGTGATTTTTTAAATATCGTCGTGTTTGGGTGGTAAATCTATAGTATTAGCTAAAATAATAATTTAAATAACCACACCATAACTTCTTTAAAAATAGGAGAGTGTACATTATTATTTTAGAAAAACTATATAATATTTACCACTACACCCCTAATATGACGATAGGCAATAAATACGTCACATTGTTTACAATATTTTTAGTTGCATTGTCTGAAATCACTAAAACTACCACCTGGTTTTGTTTTCAATCGCGGTCTTGATATACCCTGTATAATTTGTGGTTGGAATTTTTTAACCGACTTCAAAAAAAGGAGGAGGTTCTCAATTCGACTGTATGTTGCTTTTTTTTTTAATGTTTGTTACCTCGTTTCTCTGTACTGTGTGAACCGATTTCGACCATTCTTTCTTTGATTGAAAGCTGGTGCTTGTTATTTGGTCCCATAAAAATATGGTGAAGATCTGATGTATATCTTCGGAGCTGGAGAGGGGAACTCCTTAAAATTAAGTAGTATTCCAGTGGTTCTTTTTGCATTACGTTCATCATAAAAGTAAAGTTTCAGTGAGAGAGGGTGAAAGGGGTGGGGGTGAGGGAGGGGGGTGATAAAATTAAAATACACGTAAATTCTAATATCTTCGGCAGCTTTTAACCGATTTTAGTGATTTCTTTTTCATTGGAAAGAATGTATTGACAGGTTGATCCCAGGAACACAACATGAAGATCTGATGATCATGTTCGGACCTGGAGTGTAGAACTCTTCAAACTTTAGTAGGATTCCAATGGTTCTTTTTGCATTGGGTTCAGTATAAAAGCTAAGCTACAGTGGCGCAGGGAAAAAGGGGCAGGGGCAAAGGAAGGGGGGGGGGGGGGGGAGGAGAAAAAATAATAAACACGTGAATACTCCAATCAAATATCTTCGGCAGCTTTTAGCCGATTTTAGCGATTTCATTATCATCGGAAAGAACATATTCCTTGTGGGGACCAAATCTTCTTAATTTCAATTCCTATCAACACTAAAAAGATAAAAATAACTAAAATTTTTAATAAAAAAATAAAAACCGACTTCAAAACAAAAAACCACTAAAAACCAAAAAAATAAGAAAATAATGAGTACTACTGCAAAGCAAAATCCATTATATTTATTTCATGGAACTTGTGCTTGTTGATTAATTTGCTTAATGACTTGACTAGCCAACAAATCAAAATATATGCATAACATATTGAAGGCGGGTCGCCCAGTACCAAACATATAGATATTTAAATTAATATAAGGCATAGGTCCTACATGTTTGGTACTTGGCGGCCTGCCTTCAATATGTTATGCATATATTTTGATTTGTTGGCTAGTCAAGTCATTAAGCAAATTAATCAACAAGCACAAGTTCCATGAAATAAATATAATGGATTTTGCTTTGCAGTAGTACTCATTATTTTCTTATTTTTTTGGTTTTTAGTGGTTTTTAACTTCTTGTACTATATTCTAAAGTATTATAGAAAGCTACGTTATGGGACTGATGCTGATATCAGTGTCGTATAGAAAACCTGCTTGTTTTATCTACGCTTTTAAAGGATGGTAAACGACCTTCGACTGTTGAATATTATAGGCGTTCCCATTTGCCTTGTTATAAATAAAGTAGCAGGTGCCATAGCTACATGATACGAAAACCATCAAATCAAGGAAACAACACCAGTTCAAATTAGCCTCTCCTAATAAAACGAATAAAAACCACTGATTCCTAATCTTGTGATGACGCTTCACAGACCCATGATCAAAATCTTGATACATCGGAATTATTCATTCACACATTATAAAAACAAATACCTTCACACGAGACAGTTACGTGTCAAGTCTTAACACTCACATTCTTGAAGTAGAACTATTGATGGCAATTTATTTCTGTTCCAAAACCCCGGTGGGTCCACTGAGTGTCATAAAGATCAATATTTATATACACCTGGATTAGAAAACGTTGTTTGATTTAATGAAACTTATGAATTTGATTAATAAACAAGAAAGTTTGATTGAGAAATTGAGTTAGTTGTAACAAGAATTTAAGTGATTTATTGAGTTGGTTTAAAATAGCTGTTTGAGTTATGAGTACTTTCCCAAATCAAGTACGTAATGGTGTATTTCTAAGCCTAGTAACTGAACAATACTGAATTGAATAAGTACCTAATTATAAGCCTACTCATGCAAAACCCCATGCATGTATCAGTGGCAAAATTGGTTATTTTCTTACAAACTATTAGTAGATCAGATTTTAAAAATAGGTTAAAAAGGCTACTTGGATCTTCAAATCATGAATGAAACTTAGGATCTTACTTATTTTATGATGGTAATGCAGTCTAAATTATGTTTGGAGAAATAGAGACCAGGCCACGTACCGGTAAGAGGAATGTTGGAAGTCCAGTTCCTGGGAGGTCCCTGGGTGCAAGTCAATTTAAATAGTTCGCTGTTGATATTGTTGACGATGGCTTATGATCAGTAGTGGATACCTCTATGACTTACCATAATAATGAAAGGAAACAACAAATTCCTGTAAATCTTTCACGACCACACAGAATTTTGATCACTTTAATGATAGAAGGCGAATAAAGCCTAAGTTAAATGAAGTTGCAGCATTAGCCCTTAGTCGTACGGTGTGTGCATTGAACGCGTTGTATTTATTTAGTAAACACGTGTCGGTTCTCATATTAAGATCGTATCCGGTATTACACTAGTTTATGTCGTGGATTTATCGATTTTGTAATCTCTTCGGCTTTAAATATTTTAATCGAATGTTTCTGCGCTGACCGAGCGGTGTGCGATGGTTTTTTGTTTCGCATAGTTTTCATGTGTTTACTGTAGGTATTTTAGTTGATATGTGGAATCTAGTTTACGCGGGTATGAAAAAAATGTGATTTTGATTGAAATTGATGCCCTAATTGGTATTCGATCAGGTTTTGTAAAATTATGTAATCTAAGATTTTAAAAAATGTAGAAACGTATTTTTGGTAACTGTTATCCTCTTAGCTTAATGTTTGATGAAGTGAATACTCCACTTCAAGAGCGTTTTTGGCTCACATTTGGGCCACATTATATTAAGGACTAGATATTAAGTATTGCCGACGCTCTCCTGTGAATTTCTTGGACGTGATAAAACTCAAGCGAAATTCCAGGAGCTTATCCGCCATTCCGCTGTTACTAAGGATATAACAATAAAAATTACATATTCATAAATCATAACTCCTAACACTTCTTTATGATGAAAGACACTTTCGCCCCGCCAAAGAAATACTGCGTTTGAAAAAAATGAATTATTTAACACGCGAACAATAAGAACTTGTGATCTAATAAAAATATAATAGTTAAAAAAAACTAAAATACACGCTTTAATAAGATATACAACTAAAAAAGTAAAAATAATTGATACTGAATTTAAGATAAGAAAATGGAGTAAAATACATATATTATATTGTTACAAAGCGTGGGGTGTTTACAACAATTACTTATCCTCCTGCACCCCACGCTTTGTAACAATATAATATATGTATTTTACTCCATTTTCTTATCTTAAATTCAGTATCAATTATTTTTACTTTTTTAGTTGTATATCTTATTAAAGCGTGTATTTTAGTTTTTTTTAACTATTATATAATTGTTTTGACTAAAAACATCCATCTACGGCTGTATTTCCAATCAATAACGCCATCTGTTGGTCAGTAGTAACATTTGACACTTGAAGAATACAAGAAGCTTATACCCAAATGGAGATTGCATTCCGTATATAAAAGTGAAGCACAAAAATTTTACCTTGAATGACGTCGCTGATGCCTGCTATCCTTTTCTTTAGCGTAACAATGAATGAACTTCACGTGAACTTCATTCATTGTCACTCTAAAGAAAAGGATAGCAGGCAACAGCGATTGCATTCAAGGTCAATTTTTTGTGCTTTAGTGTTTTATACGGAATGCAATCTCCATTTGGGTATAAGCTTCTTGGAAGAATACAATGTTAACGCCATCTAGCGATGAATGTAGCAATGGTCATCAATTATAAGAATAATTAATCCTGGCGAATCTAATCAGGATAATTATATATTTTAATCGAATTATTGTATTGTCATCGGTCTTTGACAGGTGTGCAAAATTTGAACGAAATCTGGCCGTTTAAAGTGGGTCAAAATCGCGCCCAAAGAAGTCGGTTACAAACAAACATACAAATATACAAACATACAAATATACAAACATACAAGTGAAGCTAATATAAAGCGTGTAAAAACACTTCCCACGGGAACATGTCTGGCCGTGTGACCATAAACGCTGAGCGAATTCACTTCTTACACATTTTATAGCTTGATGTAAACAGCTCTATTGAACCACGCAAGTGTTAATTTTTGTACGACAGAATATAAACAATGCATTTTAGGGAGGGGATGCGTTGACGGAAAGACGGAGCGATATTCGGATTGAAAGTTGATAGTGTGACGTTTAGCCGGCAGATGGAGTTTAGGTCGCGGTTGGTTGGTCGTTGGTTGTAAGGTGGCGGTTTTTAGGTCGTGGTTTGAATTTTTATTGCAAGGCAATGATCATAGAGGTTTGACTTCGTACATAAAAAATATTGAAAACGATTATTTCGATTCTAGCGCCACGCTCAGGCAAGAATGGGAAATAATCTTGTAATAAGTTTCAATCTAATTGTTAAATGCCGTAAGTGTACTATTACCATAGTGCGCCCACTGACGGTGAAATCAGGCCGGAAAATTAAAAAAAAAATGAAGTTGAGCATCTATCTTTGTACATAATTCTAATCTATGACAGTAATGTTTTCATGTATGGCTGGTTGTTGTCCAACAATTGTAACTTAAAGGTACCTAAAATAAATATCCTATACTAAAACAAGCTGAAGTGTAATTTTTAAGTCACTTGGATTGAAGAAGATCAACATATTTAGGATTGGCGGCTAGTGGCTACCAAATACCAATGTCTAGCAGAAAATCTTTGATAAATATACCACATTTTTTACTAAAAAAAACCGAAAAGTCGGTCATTCGGCTATGCGACCACACCACATCACTAAAATTGATACATCAACAAACAGACAAAACAAATAATGCACACGCATGACTGATTTGAGTTCGTATTGATTAAGAGATTCTACGCAGTCAACATTCTTTGATGAATTTCATAAACAAACAGTGCGAGCGATTTTAGACGTTACTCGGTTGTGATAAGGGGTAAGAGGTGGGAGGTAGGATTGGAAGGGAGGTGCCAATGGATAAGTTTCACTGTGTTTACGGGACGTGCGCTGAGTGATTAGTTAGTGCATTTCACACGTGGAGATACTTTTAATACATTCCGAGAGTTGGAAGTGATTGCAACACTATTATTTTTCCCGTTTTGGGACTCTTAAGTCTTACCAGTTTGGTATGGAAATCCTTTTAAGATTTTTATAATTACTTTGTACATTTGGATGTGTTATGAGTTAATATTTCACAATATTGAGGTCTTTTTGAATTATTGTATTGAATGGCGAAGGAGTTGCAAATGAGAATTTTTTATAATTATGAGCTGGTGTTGTAACTTAATGATCAAGTTCTTTTTGGTTCTATAAATAAATAAAATCAAAAGGGAATTCAACCACATTAAACGTTTAATTTAAAGAAAACTAAAAACATTGATGTTGTTTATTTTATTTTATGTTTACTTACGGAAAACTTAACTACTTAAACTAACTTATTAATTAGATTACATACTAACATGGCAACGAAAATATGACAGGGTCATTAAACATTTTCGCAAATAGAATATAGTACAAAATTAAGGGGATCAGAACGAAAAAGTATAGAGTTATTGTCGCATAGAACATTATTATTTTGATCGAATTTATGATGGCTGATTTATCAATTCAATGCTTGAATTCAATGCTTACAGTAGATTAATGTAGAATTTTATGGCGTTGCGAACAACAATAATTTAAAAGTAGGTAATAATTTATGATTACTGATGTTACTGGACGAATAAAATACTCGGCCAATCTACTAATGACCTTAACTCTGATAAATAGTTTTGCGAAGGATATATACAACTGTAATCCTATTATGTACAACAGATCCGTGACAATAGTTTCTAAATAGGTTACATGTTCTAACCATTAAATTTTTGTTTGAAATATTTATAATTATCATTAAATTCTTGGGCCTTTATAATGATATCTAAAGAAATACAGTAGCTCCTATTAAAGGCAACATTTTTTTTATTATGAACTCTACCACCCTTACCTAGTCCCTAATACCTTAGTGGCCTTTTTCATTAGCAGTATTTAAACCTATTTTCCATTGCGAATGTTTTGTTCTCTTCCCTCAAACCAAATTCAATACTCGTCCGAAAGGGACAAAACATAAGATAACCAAAAAAAGTTTGAATTGTCTATGAGTAAGGTCGAAAGTTTTTACACTTTAGTTATTTAATTCTGATTACTTTCCATAGCTATTAAATATTAACCGTTGTATTTAGCACGGGAAGCGAAGCCTGTACCCGCGGTGTGTAAACTATAAATACGAGTCCTTCAGCCAAACAATTAAAAAGCTTCCTCTTTCGGAGCCAAACATACGAGTACCTACAACGGTAGTTATATTTGTATTCTGGTAGTTGGAAAGAAATCAAACACAGAATTCAACATACGAAGGCTATAATATTTTTATAATATAACCAACCCGCACTAGGCCAGCGTGGTGGACTATATGGCCTAGCCACTCTCAATCGTACTTACGATTGTAGAGGAGGCCCGTGCGGCGTGCCCTGCAGTGGGACGTATATGGGCTGATACAGAATATTTTTTGGGGTTATACATACATGTACATTATACACATACTTTCACCCAACAGTCACATGCATAGTCCTGACCGCACACTAATATCAAACATGGTTGTCTGGCAGAGATTGCTTTGAGCAACAAGACCGCCACTTGTGCATGTCATGTAATTCTGTTACTTTTTTACTTTACTATTACTGGTGGTAGGTCTCTCATATGCGAGAGGCTGCCTGAGTGGGTATCACCGCAATGTCTATTTTTCCCGTCAAATAGCAGTTTAAATGCACTGATGTGTTTCGGATTGAAGGACATTGTAGCCAGAGTAACTACTGGACATATTGAGACTTAACAGTCTCAGGATGGCGAGCGCAGTCGAATGCCAAGCATTGCTTTGTAAATCAAGGTGTTGTTTGGTTTTCCTATTGTTCATGAGCGGTCGCATCGCTTGCCATCAGGCGAACGGCATGCTCGCCTCGCCATTCAATGCAATAAAAAAAAACTTTTATTTTTATGTCTACAATAAAGTGTTAAGTAAATAAATAAGATCGAGTCTTGTGTCGTGGGTATCAGAAACTATAAGTGACTTTTCCGTATCATAAACACCTAGAACCAAAGTAAATTGGTGGACGTAGGGCTCTCCAAAGGTACTCTATAGATCCGGTCATACCGATTAACAAAGTAAAAATGTAGATTAAACACGGATGACGGTCTCAAATGAAACAGTTATCACTAGGTAAGCCGCAAGACCGTTAGACGGACATAAGCAATAAAAATAAATACACAAATAACATGAATATGTGTGCCAAACTTGGAACAATAGCTTACGACTGGCGATATTTCGTGTATTGTCACACTGTTGGCTAGAGGTGTCTTGGTATTCCCCGGTAGTACTTTCTTTAACTGTATTATATGTGTAATTATTCAGCCCATGTTAACGTTATTTTGAAGAGTACCTCTTACCCTTTGAGTAGTATAGGCTATAGGTTACCGCGCTGTTCCGCGCTGATTGGTAGACAATAACTTTAATAATTCTTATAATCTTTATGGTAAATGATCTTCTTGATACGTTCCTTGATTTTATTTAATGCAATGTATGGCGAGTGGAACATGCTCTTTGCTTGATGGCAAGCGATAAAAACGCTCTTGAACAGTAGTAAAACCAAACAAAACCTTGAATTACAAAGCAATGCTTTGCATTCCACTACGCTCGCCATTCTGAGACATAAAATGTTAAGTCTCAATATGTCCCGTAGTTATTCTTGCTAAAATGACCTTCAAACCGAAACACATCAGTGCATTTACACTGTTGTTTTGCGGGAGAAACAGACATTGCGGTGTTACCTACCCAGGCGCTCTCTCACATATGAGAGACCTACCACCAGTTAGTACCTTCTCCGTTAAAGTGGGGTTATTGACTATCCGTACACACAAACCCAGAACTCAGAAGGGTACACTGGGATTCGAATCCGCGACACCTGTTGCTAATTTATCACCTAACAGTAATGAGAGATATGTAGGTATAAAAAACCGGTGTTGCGATAACTGTGGGTGTCGGTTACTGTCTAGACAAAACAATGCATACCGCGAATTGTACCTGTTCAACGGTGTTTACACTTACATGTTTGATTTCTGTTTCCCGTTTCGGCGTGTTGATGATTTTATGTGGATAGTGCTTGAAAGGATGTTGGTAAAATAATGAATTTAAAAAAGTGAAATTTACGCCATACTTTAGATATACCATTATTACCAGACACGGTTCGCATGCTCATTTGTGTAGAAAATAATAATTCTTTCTTTTTCATTTATATGAACTCCAGGAATTTGTTTCTATAGAAATTAAATTACCAAGTGCCGATTCAATTTACTAGTGTATTATAGAACTTAATAACATAATTCTGAATCATTAACCAAGCTTCCAAAAGATGGAAGAAGGATTTAATCCTTCGTGTAAACCGTTGAATACTCAACAATCGTGGGAGCCGCACAGGCGAGACACGAACCATAAAACCGTTCAACTTATTAGCGCCGCTTATTTTCGGAGCATTAATGTATTATCCAAAACACCCACACATCGTCACATCATAACAATGATAGAAAATAACCGCATAAATCGCCTTCATCTGAGTAATCCTGGCTTAATATTTTAATATGGCAACACTGTGGGCCATAAACCGTCCAATTTATGCGATACTCAATGACATCTGTCAATGTGACAACATAACCTATACTCGTCAGATGCGTTCAGGCAAGCAAATTCAAACTTTAAATTAAAGAGTTAAGTTACTTATTTGTTTAATGTTGCAGTGTTGTCAAAAACAAATGAATTTAATCCCCCAATATATCGGTAGAGCTCGGATTGTGTGGACTAAACTTTACTGGTATTTGTGCGATTGACTTGCTGCGATTGCTTGTCAATTTGTTGTTAACGATTGCAAATAGGGATTTTACTGTTATGGTGTAGGTAATCGTATTAGCTTCCTATGCGACTTTATGTATCTAGGGCTACCTCATTTACGCGTGTTTTCTCCTTATAAAGTAGTTATTTGATCACGTTGTACGGTTGTATAAATATTATTTTCTTGTTGTGGGTTTATACCACATTGTATGCTGTTGTAAGTGTCTTGTAAAGGCATATACTAAGCAGATTATTGAGTATTACCTTCATATTGAGGATATTATCACGGTAGATTATCGTTGAATGTGTTTATTAATATTATAAACCACATTATAAACCATCCTTTATATAGATAGCAGCGCGCAATTACACGTTTTATGCGAGGAATTATGTTCCTCACATGAAAATCTTATACAGGAAGTATAATTTTGCAATATTGTTAAATTAATACGACTGAAGGAAAAAAAAACTTACTGAATTATTTTTCTGTTATGTGTTATATGTGCATTCTGTCTCCTTTGCAATAAAAATCTGTTTGTTGACTATATATTGCATGTTTAAGAATATGAAAACAATAATTTTTATCGGGAGTATTATATCAAAATATGTTAATCTACAGGAGTTACACAAATTTTACGTTCAATTTCATAATTAAAATTCATTATCTTTTTCAAATTTTGCATCACAATCACCTAATTTCACGGAGCCATTCTGTTTTTTTACATAAAATAATGACCTTTTTGTTTAGACAATTTAAGATGGATGGTTTACACTAGGAATCGCACACAAAATCTCAAGCTATACAACATATACGACCTACCTATCGCAAGACCCAGGGGGCTGGCTGAACACACCTAATACCTAACAGATTTGTACTACCTATTGCAGCGACAAACTGACACAAGAAAACAGTCACCAAGCGAATGTTCTACATTATACAATCGGGCAAACATTGGCCCAAGCTCCGTATGCTTTAGCGACAAAATCTCAATTTATATCCACGGCTATTAAAAACTGGAACGAAAATCGCACGAGCAACAGTTTCGACTTATTTGGTTCGCTAAGCTGACTTTAATAAGTTGTAAAATTAAATATTTGTGGTGGAGTAGCGAGCTGTTTAAGGCTAATTGGTATCGTTTCCTTCGCGGATTTGGTATCGTTGATGTAACTTATTGTATATCGATAGCTATAAAAGGTTGGTTTCAATTGATTAGGGCTGTTAACCTTGTAGGTGTGAGCTTTATTTCAATATTGGTCATAATTCGTAGTTTCGTGATCATGAAGTTTCGTGAGATTGTATAGAGTGTAACCATATTTGACAGAGGCCGCATACTTCAGTAACATTTTTTTTTTTTGCTATATGGATAGCCCTAACTTTCAACTCCTCATAGTCAATTGTTATCCAATAGAAAGTTGGGCAAAAAGAAGCCTATTCAAAGTGATGTAAGAAAGATATCAATAAATTATGATGAGAATTGTTCTATCGCACTAATTTGTCATTGAATTACTTAAGTCAGAGAAGAGGCTTTAAAATAATTAAATTGAATCAACAATCGATTGTCAACTCAAAGCTTTCTTGAACCAAAATTATCGGATATAACCAGCATTACAAACGCAAGCGATGAAGCACCAACATCCATTGAATAATCCTTGATATGCTTAATATAACCTATGAAAAGATCTAATATAACTATTTTTATAAAACCAGAAGTGAAATTGTATTTTCAAAAACACAATAATACAGAATCATTCTTATCGCTTCAAAAGGAAAATAATACTGGAACAATCTACCAATTACAAACATAGGCAAGTTGACTTTTATTATTTAATACGGCCAGACATCATCCATAGGAGGCGCCCACAAGCATAAATCGACTTGCCATGACCTTTTGTCATCTCCTCTACGTAGTGCGTGACATTTTTTCACTATTCCTCTAACACTATTTTATTTATAATTGTAGCTTTTTTGTTCATAGAAAGCTTTGCTTGACTCTAACTATATGGCATTGATCACCAAATCAGCAATAATAATAATTATGATATGAACATAATTTCCCATCACTTGAACTTAATTGTCCAACTGGCACCCGTCTGGTGGCCTGATACAATACAAAATAGTCGCGAATACCATTACACAAACTCAGCAAGCAGGGCACGTGTGAAAACGATTTGCAAAACTCATTTTATTCCCTCCTTACCGTTGCGAAGCACACGACAAGGAATGACGAATGGAAAAAGGAAAAGGTCTTAAAATCCTCACTTATAGGACAATTTGTATGTGACGGCCGATTCGAAAGACACACTTCGTATCCATCTATAAACGAAGTCGTCGCGCGTGTGTTTTCGCAAATTTATTTTTGCTGATTACAAACTAGGCGTTTGGAGTAGTTGGTATCGTTTTCTGGTTTTGTTAATGGTATTTGTAAATTTGCGAGCTTCCTGACTAGGCGCCAATGAGTGACTGGGTGTTGAAGGCAGGGCCTGTATATGGCATTAAAGTGGAAATTATATCGTTGTATCGGTGTGGAAACATTCGCATCGGATGTGTAAGGACGAACGATAATGGTATATCTGTGCGGTATGTCGATGGGATACGTTTTATGTGTAGTTTTGTTGGGCGCTCTTTGGAATTTATTATACGTAGTATTACTATCAATTAATTTATGAATTAAGCTATAAAGTTTGGTTGATGTATGTTTCCGTTTTTTGGAATTACTATTAAAGTTTTATGTTTCTAGTAAAGTGCTACATTCAGCGTAAAATTTTGATTTCTGTCTTCTTGCATATTTTCTCGATTTATCCCTCCTCATAAAACCTTTCAGTATTTAATGTTTGAAAAGTACGTTAAATCATTTACATAATATACCTACTTAGCAAATTAGTTTTCTTTGTAGGGTACAATACGATTTTAAATTTATTTTTAAATAACAAGGAGCGATAAGTAACAATGATTACTATTTAGTAGAAAGCAGTATGACCATTCCTTAGGATTGTCAAATGAATAAAATTAAATAGCCAATTAATTGATTAACAATCAAAATTAAAGTGTGACATTCTACGATAGCAACGTTCAAGCCCTACGTAAGCCTTTATTTCCCTACAAATGACGTAATTGTGTTCGGCGCGGTGACGTAACAGCCGTGTCTAGAATCGAGATATTTAGTGAATTACTTAAAGAATTTAAATAGAGCCGGCTTTAATTTAACCTACGTAAGTGCTCACTATCTAATATTATCGATGCAAATGTATGTATGTTTGTTGCTCAATTACCTCGTAATTGAATCGATTTAGATTAAATTTAGCACACGCCTAGTTTATATCTAAGATATAGAATATTTTAATTTAAGAAACAAGATCAATCTGTGATAGATAACTTTAATATTTCTAAATAAACGTTAATATTAATCGATTTACTTATCTTCCGACTGCATTCCGTAACAAATTGGATGGAGTGGTTGTAAACACAACACTTTATACCAATATTAGGAAAGAAAATATTTTAAACACTGATTTTCACATCTTCATGCTGTTTTTATTATTCATAAAACTAGAGCAATTCGAAATTCGAATTGTGTTACTTATGTGGTAGAGGCATTCTACGACTCATCTTTTCTAAATCTTGAGTCCTAAGCCCTATAGTGTTAATGGTCCAGTTCGTCCAAACTGGAACTAGTTATTGAGTCACAGGAAATTTAAAGAAGAAAGAACCTATTTTATTGATGACAGCACAGTATACAACACATTGTTGAAGTAGAACATACCGGGTATCTCAATTCTGCTACCGAAAACGAAGCCGGGTGGTAGTTTTTGTGACTACAAACACAATGTAACTAAAAATTTTGCAAAGAAACGCGACAATTATTTTTTATGATTTTTTAAATATCGTCATTTTTGGGTGGTAAATCCATAGTTTTTGCTAAAATAACAATTTAAATACTTTTATACCTTAGATTATTTATAAATAAAAGGGTATACACTATTATTTTAGGAAAAATGTATTTACCACCCAAATATGGTCATAGGAAAAAAATAACAAAAAAAAATTGACGATTTTTTTGCAACTTTTTCTGTTGCATTGTGTCTGAAGTCGCTTTAACTACCACCCGGCTTCGTTTTCGATAGCGGTCTTGATATACCCTATATAAAAGATTAAAATTATTCTAATGGAAGTTAAAAAATTACACGAAACTAATTATAATCTACATTAGTAACGTGTTTCCGCTAGAATTTATTCGTTATTTACTAGAAGTAACCATATTATATGTAAGTCCGCCAACCCGCACTAGGCCAGCGTGGTGGACTATATGGCCTAACCACTCACAATCGTACTGTCGATTGTAGAGGAGGCCCGTGCCCTGCAGTGGGACGTATATGGGCTGATACAGAACCATATTTACTGTTTTATCTGTAACTATGAGGTTATACGGGGAGATCCCTGATATTATGATTCCACGAAAGCCTTTAATGTCCCTATGAATTCTGAAGGTGTTTACATTTCCACTTTCGATATATGAGGCACTTGCACACACTATTGGGTGCCCTTATGTTAGGAAGTTGAATTGAGAAATAAAACATCATTTCTAAATGATTTCTGGAGTTATATCGAATATAGACTGTGGATTTTAATGTCCTATGTTTAAATTCCGGATCTGTCACTTTATGGCTATTAACCGATTATGGAAATAGGTACATCATTTTTCTAAGATTTTATTTATTTCGTCGTCGTCTCATTAATTAAGTGGCAGTTAGAGATTTTTAAATTAATTTTATGTGGGCTGAAAACTAAAACAGGGTTTGCTTCTTAGGTCGATACAATAATTATTATGTTTTAGTTTCAAAAATCTCTTTATTGAGTTGTCCGGGGCTAGACCTTTTGTCTAGCGATAGGCTCCTTACATATCATATCTTGAGATCAATATACGTCCACCGAAATGTGAATATCATTAGTGACCTCTTTGCTTACCCGTTCAGGAGTCCAATCGTAATTTTATCAATCGTAATCTTGTTCATTATTAATTTCAACTATAATAATACACCTATACTAACTGATGAATTATAATGAAAAATGTTCATGCCCTTTTTAACTTTCTGTAAACTTACAACTTTGGAATTAACATATCAACGAGTTCCAAATTGAAAAACGAACTGCTACGAAACCGCTCCAAATTCCCATCCTTAACACCAAATCTGATTTGCAAATGGGTTTAAATCGAGGTGTAGTCGGTGGTCTAGCGGGGCCAGGCTGGGCCAGGCCGGGGCTATCGCGGGGCCATCGTGTTACGTTTGCATGCGGCCAACACCCGCCGGTCTAGACGCAGACTATTTATTCGCTATGCATTCTACGTGTGCTGAATTGTGATTTTTTTTGCATTCGTCTGATGTTTTTATTGGTTTTTGCTGACAATTTTCTGTGTTGTTGTGGGCCTTAATCACAATAATTGACTACAATGGATAACTGAATAGGATTAAAAAAGTATTTAAAGTATATGTATTGAATTGACAAGAATAGGTATACCACAAGCGTGAAGGATTTTTTATGTTACTTATGCCGATAAAGGTATTGGTTGATTTAAAATCGTTTTGGGACGTTAATAAGCTTGTCGAACCGTGAGTGGCTCCTCTGCCCACTCTCTTTGCAGCATAGGCTGAGCTATAGTATTATATTACTTGCAAACACATTTATATTTTCATATTCCCGACAGTGATACTGTATTTTCAATACAGCCATGTAAACGTTATGATGAAACTGTAGCTATACCACTTAACGATCGTAACACCGATTTGCTAATCATGATGATAAGTGGTGACATGACTGTCAATACAATAAATTTATTGTCATCCTTATTATATAACTTTTTAAGTACACTAATATATTTTTCTTTTTCATTTTCAGATTACGTGCTAAGCTGAGATGAAGGCTGCGAAAGGTTCGTGAGTGTCGTATTATTTGTCAATTTATTTTAATAACGTTCAATATTTGTTCATAAAACGCTGAATTTATTAGCAACTTTGTGCACATTGTAACATATTTTATAGCAAATCTGTGGTAGTTTGCGCATCGATTCTTAATCGATACAAAATTAATTATGTTTTAAAAATACGGAAGATATTGATTCGCAATTTGCCAACATATTTATATTAGAAAATCGAGGTTTACATCGAAGTTTGGTGGCTAAAATATACAATTTTACTTAACCTATTAAATATGATTGCGGAAGTGATAAATATGACCAAAATTCTTATATCCGTCCATCCGTAATTGCTTGTCGTGTGTCCTCCGCGGTAATCACTTCTGATGTGTAAATGTATTATTAGATAAACTGTCATCTCATATTTAGCTGTAGAAAATTCTCTCATACTATCTTTAAGCCTAACATATACATCTTGAAATGATTTTCAATGACCATTTACAGTCTCCTATATAAAAAAATCATTACAGGCCAGTGTTAAGCATCAACTAGACACTGCCGTTCTAGCGTGTAATGACAAATGTTCCCGAGTCGGCTGTCGCGTGTCGTCCGCGACAATCACTTCTGATTTACGAGCACAAATTAGTCTCGCTAAGAGTGCTATTTTAAAAGTTGTTTGTTACGTGTTCGCGTCTCGTTTGTCACAGGGTTCTGCTGGTGTTTAATTAGTCAAATGATATAGAAATATGTCTAATACAACCCAACTTACACCGACAGCTGCATAATAGAAGTAGTTATATTAAAGAATAGCGGTCCGGCCCGGCTCCGCCCGGGTGCAGATACATGTTTCAAAATGGCGGTCAAAATGTTCTATTCCGACTATCAATATAAAATATCAACCAATCGGACCACGAATAAAATTTCCTCGTATTTGCTAGAAATGTCACTACTGCTTCCCTCCTATAGGTCATAGCGTAATAATATATCGCCTATAGCATTCCTCGATAAATGTACTATCCAACACTGAAAGAATTTTCCAAATCGGACCAGCGGTTCCTGAGAATAGCGCGTTCAAACAAACAAACAAACTCTTCAGCTTTATAATATTAGTATAGATGAATTAATTAAGCATGATACATATTAAAATATTTTCTATTTTAAGTCAGGTAAGCTTCGACTAGAATTTTCCATCGCTTCTTTTTTCTAGAATATATATACGCTCACACTGCGGGTTAGATAATTCATTAATTTCCTTTTTATTCTTCCTTGTTGGTCAAGTTTTCTATTTTGTTACTTTGTCGTTTACACAGCCCCTGAAGTTTTCTTGATTACGTGGTGCCTTTTACCCAGAAGCTCATTTTTTTAATATTTATTCTGTATCAGTTCATGTACGTCCCACTGTAGGTTACGGGCTTCCTTTACAATTGAGCGTACGATTGACGGTGGTTAGGTCATATTATAGTCTGCCACGCTGGCCTAGTGCATGTTGGCGGATTTTACATAACATAGACATTTTTACAAATCTACCTAGCTATGGTATGTAGTTTCTTCCCGATATTTTCCTTCACCGTTATATTGCATGATGATTGACTATCAATACACACATGACTCCGAAAAGTCAGAGTTATGCCCTAGGTTTCGAACCAGCGACCACAGTGAGCATGTTGACATGACATGCTAACAGACCACCATGAACTTCAGGCCACCACGCACTTCTTTATCTTTATAATATTTTTCCTACTTCCGTTCACTCCAGTCCATCCTAAGGTGGTCTGGAAGATATCGCTGACTGCGATAAGAACGCCAATTGTACTGTAAATATGGGTTATGTTTTTTTTTTTCATATCATTCCGACCATTAAAGTGTCTTTATACCCCAAAGTGCTTGTTTATGTCTTATTACACAAAAGAAACCCCACTCAACCGAACCCAACTGCCACCGCGAGCAGATTTTCAATATTTGTTAACATTAGCTCGTTAGTAGTGCGACACGATCGTAAAAATCTTTTAAATGTAGACAAACTATAAATTATCCAGCTCATAAAAGTAGCAGGTGATGTGGGAGAAATTTTAAGAAATACAGGTGAAACTTCGAAGGTCTCGGGATGACCTACTTGTTGATGGATTTTTTGAAAACAATGGCTTCATTGGAAGAATGTAATCAATCTGTATCTGTATCAGCCCATATACGTCCCACTGCAGGGCACGGGCCTACTCTACAATCTAGAATACGATTGAGAGTGGTTAGGCCATACAGTCCACCACGCTGGCCTAGTGCGGGTTGGCGGCCTAGTGCGGGTTCAATAATAATAGATTGTAATCAATAATAATAGATTTTTTTAAAATTAATTCATTAATTGATTATATCGGAAATTTAGTAGTTGACGGTGATGACGATTCAAAGAAAACAATTTAGAAAACTGTAACCAGACTACGAACACACGTATAATTAAAAAAAGTTGCAATTCATTCATCATAATATATTTTCATAATATACAGTAATATAATTCGTTTTTATACAATACATGCGCGCACACATACAATTTACACTGGGTAAATTGTATGTGTGCGCGCATGTATTGTATAAAAACGAATATACAATTACGAACATACAATTTACCCAGTGTAAATTGTATGTGTGCGCGCATGTATTGTATAAAAACGAATTATATTACTGTATATTATGAAAATATATTATGATGAATGAATTGCAACTTTTTTTAATTATATAATTTTCACCCTTCTTTTTAATAATGTGATTGTTTAATTACATAATAATAGATTATTTATGGTGATTACAATTCATTCAGTTGCGCGTCTGGGCTCGGAAATTCTACCAAAAGATAGACGCTACAAAAAAACAAATGCAAATAATAAAAAAACAAATCTTAAAATCTTTCCCTCTCAAAAATATTTACACTTCTTAATTAGTAGGTATCAAAATAGTAAAAAAAGTAATCATAAAATTCTTTCCAGCTCAAAAACAGTTCCATTTCTTAATTAGTAACCTACAACACGGGACAACAAATTATAAACATAATGATCGGAGCAAAATCTTCCCGGATGTCCAATTAGAACCAAGTCAACCAGGTGACAGTTTAAATCTTCACATTAGCTTACTCATAAATTATTTGTGATGAATGCTGCATGAAGAAGCTCACATCTTCAATACGAGACGCTAGTGGGATTAGCAGGGAGATACTGTTATTGCTTCGAGCACGCGCTGGGGACATAAATTGTATGTAGAAGGGTTCATATTTTTGGCTGTGTTTTATTTTGATTCTGTTAGTTGGTGGTCTCGGGTTTTATGATTTTTAAACAAAGTATGTACTACAAGCTCATTGATGGAAGAACCTCAAGCTTTTAGCTTAATATATAAGTACGATTATTATTAGATTTGTTTCGACGTCCGGTAGGTTAAAGATATCTACGAAAACAATAGCAAAATAGGTCTAGTTCTGTATGGTCTTCGAAAGACTATCCACTGGTAGTCTACCAAAGACGCTCTGAATACACTTTCCTATGTCGTATCTTAGAAAGTGCTATTAGTCAGAGTTTGTGTGAAACAAACTCTTAAACCGGTATAGTAAATTCAAGAATATATTTCTGTCAATGGTAGGACAATTATTATAATCAATGAAATTACTCCCTTTCAGCTTGTAGATAAGATTTTACTTCAATAAAATCTTTTACACAATCTATCACCATTCAAACATCATTCGTGGCTACCCCACGCACGCCAAACTTATTTTCGTTCGCCCTAAGCATCAAAATAAAACTCTTCATTTATACGTAAATAATTGTGTCGAGACACCGTAAATATTGTTTGTCTAAGGCTAATTCTGTCCTGACGCCCGTTGACGGACGTTGATAAGTTTGAAATGACTTTATTTTTGTGAAAACTATTCAGCAGCCATACTCACGGTGTTAAGATGCCATTCTTTCGGTTTCTGTGGAGACATTTTCAAAGTGAATGTGTCGTTTTCATTGTTATTTATGTTGTATCAGCCAATTGTAAATGTCCTTAAAATATTCAGGATTGCAGGAGAATTGGAATGTATTTTAACTTTTGTGATCAGGTTATCCCGGATTAGACTTATAAGGTGATAGGTGTAAAACAAGTTCAGAATGTCTGTTTTTCTACTTCCAAAAAGGTCCTCATTGTCACGGTCACCTTAGTAGAAAGAAATAGATTTGGAGAAAAAATATATTAATTTTGTTACTATCAAGTTTCTTCTAATAATAATTGTAAAATTTTATTGTCATGTTTGTTTAACGTTATAACGCATGTGCAATCAAATAGCATGTCATACTGGTGGTAGGTCTCTCATATGTGAGAGGTCGCCTGGGTAGGAACCACCGCAATGTCTATTTCTCCCGCCAATCGGCAGTGTAAATGCATTGTTGTGTTTCGGATTGAAGGGCATTGTACCCAGAGTAACTACTGGACATATTGAGGCTTTACATCTTATGTCTCAGGATGGCGAGCGCAGTGGAATGCTAAGCATTCCTTTCTAATTGAAGTTATTGTTTGGTATTGCTACTGTTCATGAGGGGCCGTATCGTTTACCATCAGGTGAACGGCATGCTCGTCTCGCCATTCAGTGCAATAAAAAAAACTCTTCAGCGATACCAATTTAGAAAATATAATTAGGCAAAGATGTTGTGATCCGTGACAACGGCAGATCAGGTATCTGAGGCTCAGGCCTCAGACAGTCCTTACTCATGTGCCAATTCATCTGTGTAAAGACGATACTAGGCACTCATACATTATTAGCCATCATGCATTATAGTTGATTTTTTTATTTAATTTATGCAGATTTTAATAAAATAACTGGGATATTAAAGGTGAAGCAAGAAACAAAACTAAGTTTCTGCACAAATAGAAACAAAATAAAATAAATTCCGCCTTATTCGAGCTCTTTAATTTTATTAATTTATATGCACCGATAGCTAATGAAATGGCAAAATTAAATCTTAAACATGATAAGGAATATAGCAATTTTACAAAGTAAACTGCACTTTAAATAGGAGTATTTGCATTATGCTAAGTAAATTGCGTCGATATTCGCAAATAAGTGTCGCGGCCGTACGAAATCATGTATCCGCGATGGATTATGCATAAGTAAGTTTAAAATATTTTGTATCATTTGCTATCTAAATATTAGTAAAGCGCGGTTATAATTACAAGAGTTAGGAGTCTCGTAATAACCGATATAGATTAGAGAATGAATGGTCTAGATTGATCCGGGTACTGCGGCCTCACAGGATACTTTCTTATAATTTCACAATGTAAAATAGAAATACTTTGAAGAAGCATAATATGTGTAGTCATAGATACAGTGGTTGGAAATGATGCAATCTATTACCCCTGAAGTACAATGCGCTTAAGATAAAGTACCTATCAACTGTTGCCAGATTATAATTAATTATCTCTTGACTGGCAATTCCTGTCTCTTCATTCTTAATCTGAAATCTGTTATGCTGTTACGTGCTTTTCGTGCTTTTCCGTGCTTACCAGCGTCTTTTGCCATACCGATTCCTGGAATCAAGTATAACAGCTCACGTATTATTGGTCCCATTTATAATAATGATCGATCCGTGGTGTTTTACAGCTGGCTTCCCTGGCTGCAAAAGTCTTTTTGCGAGGTTATTTACCTCTTTAGTTCATTGTTTATTGTTTTGTTACCGGCTCTATCTCGGAGGGAAAGATATAATTATTTATTTCAAACTACGCCTATTAATTTAACTTTTTGATAGATTTCCTTGAGAGTTAAAGACAAGTTAGACATATCCGGAGACTCGGTGAATCTTCAACACTCAGTGTTATTACAATGTATGCCACTGTTGAGCCTGGCTTACAGGAGTTGCAGTGGTGGGTGAGTGGGCGAGACAGTTTCCTAATGCTGTATCTGTCGGTAAGTATACGTATCTGTCGGTAAGTAGGACTGTCAGACATAATTTAATCTCTCCTCGGTCCCAATTATCACTCCATTTCTTTTTCAATGTTCGTAAATACAATATCATAACTAATCACAAAGGACTTGTCGATACAAGCACTGGTGACTTACAATCAAGTTATAAAAATAACTTATTTATACCGATTCAGATACGACGTAATGGCTCCTGTTTTTGAATAAAAATGTCGATTTGCATGTGACGGGCGATTCATTCAGGCGCGGAGTGTTGGCGCCTTATTCCTTGAGACGTGGTTTGGTGTTAGTGAGAGCGGGAAATATGCGCGCAATTTTAATAAATGTTATACCGTTTACTAAGTGATAAAGGTTTCCGGTTTCTTCCGTACTTTGTGGGTTTTATTGTAGAAGTTATCGTTAAAAAGATAAAGATAGATTGAATTTAAACTGATTAAGGATCTAAGAATACTACCAGTACGAAAATCACGTCTTAATGAACTGTTCGTAATTCCCGACATACTCTCAGTAAGACGTTTCCTAATGTACAGATTTGCAAAATAGTTTTTTTGGATTTACCCGAAAGCTACACAGTATAAAATATAAAACTAATATTTAAGGATAAAACTCATAAAAATAAGTTTTATTGCAATGCCGTTGACACCCAACAGTCATATACTTAATCCTGACTCCACATTAAGATCAAGTAAGTCTTGTGTCGTATCGTTATCAGAAACTACGAGAGACTTTTCGGTTAGCAAACACCCAGACCCGGGTGCGGTGATGGAACCCACAACCTCAAGTATCATAGACGGCGTTTCATCAAGGACGCCACAGAGGGTTTCAATTATTATCTCCAATTAAGTTCTATCTACTACTAAATATAAGCCATTCTCAAGGATTTTTAGAGCAACCCGGTGGAAGAGGCTTTTAGATCCTAGTTGGATCTAAAAGCATTTCGTTTCAACATTTATTCATTCCACTCTAGTTTCTTTTATCGACATTGCGCTTACGATACGTGTAGTGTTCGTAGACTTTTCTTTAAACGGTTTAAATACTTTAATTTTCGTTTAAAATCGCTAGCACTAAGACTGCACTGTGACCGTCTCTGGGTATAATAATAACAGTATGCAATAAAACGGGCTTTGGCGTAAACTAGAAACCGGTCAAATGACCATTCACACAACGTCGGGTCATCTTAATGTTAATAAATATTATGTTCATTAGCTAAAATAGATTATATTCAGTTGTATAAATGGGCTATTTGGATTTATAGTTGGTACTACTGTTTTCGGAATAACAGGATCGTGACGTGAAGTCGCTTGAAAGCTTCCCTGGGCTTCGCAGCATAAAATTGTTGTATATTTTGATCTAAATATGCTAGGTCATCATCATCAGCCCATTGCAGTTTACTGCTAGACATAGGCCTCTCTCAAGGTACAGTCAGCAACATAAGTCGCTGAACACTTCACATTTTTGACAACCTTTTTATGAATTAAAATTTGTACGTACTACGCTGTAGTCGTAAAATATAACCAAGTAAAGTCATCTATGTCGAGAAGTGTCATACGATATTGAAAATAATTATTATTTTGGATGATAAGGCAATTCCAAATCTCGTGATTGTGTAGCGACTTATGTTGCTGACTGTACGCCACGAAGCCCGATCTGCTGCTTTATGTATATAGTCGCTGCCAGCCCTCTGTGTAAGTCGTCCAGCCGTCTACCCAGAGGGCGCTTAACTTATGTTTCTATATGTTTAGTGCGCCGTGCCGAATCCTATACCTCTTGGTACCAATTATTGAATTTTTATGCAGTAAAATATTACAATATCTGTGGCACACATACACTGCTGAAACATCAACTCTTTCCTAATTTCCTGAAAAAATAATTCACCTAAAAGCATCTGCAAAAGCTAGGCTAAAATGTCGCCCTACAGATATAAACAGGGACAAATATGTCAAAATACGGAATCACTGCAACAAGATGTGTAGGAACGCTCAACGCCAAAATATTCACAAATCTGTTGAAAATGGAGATCCAACAAAAATTTGGAAATTTCTTAAATCTATAGGGGTTGGGAAATCAAGGAAAGATCCTTTACCAAAAAATTTAGATGTTGAATCTCTCAATAACCATTTCTCATCGTCGTCCAACTGTAGCAGGATAGTTAAGGCAGACACACTTAAATATCTTTCTTCCCTACGAACCCCTAACCATCCATCATTTGTCTTTAGTCAAGTGTCGGCATGTGATGTTAAGAAAAGCGTCCTATCTATATTATCCGATGCGGTTGGTAGCGACTGTATTAGTCGGAAGATGATCATTCCTATCCTTGACGAAATCCTTCCTATCATCTGCCACATCCTCAACTATTCCTTGTCCAGTGGGTGCTTTCCATCTCCATGGAAAGAAGCCCAAATTATTCCATTACCTAAAAAACATAATCCTAAATCATTTTCTGATTACCGACCCATCTCAATCCTTCCATTCCTCTCAAAAGTTCTTGAACGTCTCACCTACAATCAACTTAATTCCTTTCTTTGCAAAAACAATCTCCTTAATCCCATGCAATCCGGATTTCGTCAAGGTCATAGCACAGTCACTGCATTAGTCAACGTTACGGATGATATTAGAACAGCCATGGAGAGTGGAAATCTTACAGTTCTGCTTCTTTTAGACTTTAGCAATGCTTTTAACACTGTAGATTTTGACATTCTTCTTGGCATATTACGCTCTCTTAACATATCTCCATCGGCAATTGACTGGTTTCGTGGTTACCTGTCTGGTCGCCGACAGCGAATATGTATCGACAAAAGCATCGTATCGTCTTGGTGCAATACAATAGTCGGTGTACCGCAGGGTGGCGTTCTATCTCCTCTACTTTTTGCTATATTTATTAGTTCTATCTCTTTGAAACTTTCCACGTCCTACCATCTTTATGCAGATGATCTCCAGATTTATACTCATGGATCATTAGTAGGATTGCCGGAAGTAATCGCTACGATTAATAGGGACTTGTGTCACATTGAAGAATGGAGCAAAGCTTATGGGCTTAAGGTGAACCCCATAAAATCCCAGGCTATTGTTGTTGGCAGCTCTAGAATGATCTCCAGGGTAAAGTGGAATCAACTTCCCCAAGTTTGTTTTGATGGAACTGTAATACCGTTTGTTGAGAGTGTCAAAAACTTGGGCGTTATTATTGATAATACACTCTCTTGGAATCCTCAGATTAATGCTGTCAGTCGCAAAATCTTCGCTTCAGCGGGGACTTTGCGACGGCTACGCAACTTTTTGCCGATTAATACCAAAATTGCGCTGGCACAATCCCTTCTCCTATCAGTTCTCGATTACGCCGATTCCAGCTATCTTGATCTCAGAGAAGACCAACTAGATAAGCTTGAGCGACTTCAAAATTTCTGTATAAGATTTATATTTGGTCTGCGCAAATATGATCATGTCTCCGCATTTCGTGCTAAGCTCAAGTGGTTACCAATTCGACTTCGTCGGAATGCTCATCTTCTTTTTTTGCTCTATAATATTCTATTTGACCCATCCTCTCCACGTTATCTTAAAGAACGTTTTGAGTTCCTAAGTGTATCGCATTCGGTGTCACTGAGGTCCTCGGAGAATTTAAAGCTTCGTACTCCGAAGCATACCACTAATTTCTTGGACAAATCTTTTACAGTGCAGGCTGTTAGATTATGGAATGCCCTTCCCTTTCAAATACGATGTGCACAGACCATAGGTTCTTTTAAAAAACTGATTAAATGTCATTATCTGTCGTTAGTTCATTAGATTACCTGTCGTTGTTTATATGTTATGTATTTATGTATGTTCGTATGTATATATGAATATGTATGTATTTATTTATATATAATACCATTATATGTGTATAATATGCGTACTGCGTGTACATTATATATTTGTGGTATGTTCATACAATATAGTACTATATTATATTTATTTGTTGTACAATTTTATTCTATTTTATCGTTTTTATGCTTTTACTGCACACCGAAAGTTATTCTTATAATTCCTGTCCATCCAAAGGTTGCCTGGTAGAAATCACTATTAGTGATAAGGCCGCCCATTGTACATATTTTTTGTGTGATTATTCTGTAAATTGTATGTTATCTTGGTGTACAATAAAGCATATTTTAATTTTAATTTAATTTCCTGAGTCAGAAAAAGCTGCTAAAACGGAGTACAAATTCTCTCATTGCTCCACAGAAGTGTAATAAAAGGGGTTGATATGCACCAAACCGTGAAAAAGCAATATTAAAAGCATTGGAGAAAGTATAAACAGTTCACCCACTCGAAAACGTGTTTGACCATTGCGTTAAAGTCTGGATATGGTCATAGAACACACATTTTACACCTTTTATCACGTATTACGTAATTTTTATGACTATCCCACTATTACTAGAAATTTACTTCACAAATTGCATTTAAAGTTTCATCGTAATTTTCAAACAGCTATTCCCTTTTATTAGACTATTTGTTCTTATGTAAGATTATGGTGAAATGTGATGTGAACAAATAAGTATTGCTATATATTTCGGAATAATGACTCTATTTGTATAAATTCGACGATAACAATTGCATTAGTTATTTATGTTTTCTGCTAAGTAGACATAAATAACATGCAGTTTTAGGAAGTGTATAAGCTATGATTATTTGGAATTATTTTGGTCTTTAAACAGTTGATTTTGAAACCTAAATGAAGATGATGATGTGGTATATTTTAACACTGTCACTGAACTGCACCTGGTGGTAAGCGCAATACCTTGTCATCCAGACAAAATTTCGAGTGCCATCCGACCAGATACACTTTTTGAAAATACTCTATCGTCTATCTATGTTCATCAAGAATAATGTAGGATTCTAATGAGGAAAGAATTTGTCAAATCGGCCCAGTAGTTTCAGAGCCTATTCAATGCAAACAATCAAATCGTTCCTCTTTATAATATTCATACCGGGTATCTCAAGACTGCTACCGAAAACGAAGCCGGGTGGTAGTTTTAGTGACTACAAACACAATGCAACTAAAAATTTCGCAAAGAAACGCGAAAATCATTTTTTATGATTTTTAAATATCGTCATTTTTGGATGGTAAATCCATAGTTTTTGCTAAAATAATAATTGAACCTCATACCTTAGATTATTTATAAATAAAAGGGTATACACTATTATTTTAGGAAAAAATGTATTTACCACCCAAATATGGTCATAAGAAAAAAATAACAAAAAAAAAATTGTCGCTTTTTTTTCCAACTTTTTCTGTTGCATTGTGTCTGAATTCGCTTAAACTACCACCCGGCTTCGTTTTCGGTAGCAGTCTTAATATACCCTGTATAAGTTTACAAAATGAGTAATATTAATTTTATTTGTAGTGTAAATTGTCAAATCGTTGCATTTGTTGTGAATCACGACTATAAGAATTAATGTAATTTAAGCTAGGTCGGGAAATTATATTTTTCAAATCTATTAATTTCAATACGTTATAATATCAGAGGAAATAAAATTAAAATAAATTACATGAAGAACATGCACTATCACATATTCTTTTTATTGAGGCCGATCTGAATTTAGTAGCAATGGTCTTGACGTATTTCTTTAAAAAAAACTTTCCATAAACAATATTTACAGAATTTATAGATATGTGCTACCAACAGATCTTTTTCTTGCATATAATATGTTGCTTTACGATAGCTTCCTTAGCTTTCACTCTCAATTTCATCCAATAAATACACTATTTACCAACATTTTGTTTATAATTTGGAAATTTTTGACGTTGGACCCCTACCGCTTGATTGGCCGTCTCGTTCATATGAAATCGGACATAAGTCCATTACCATACCAATATTTGAGTCGTTTACATTCAATAATCAACGTTTTGTACACATTCTTTCGCAATATTAATAGTTAACTTGAGTGCTTGATGTTAAATCATGTGTTTTAGACTCATCGGAAGCGGATTACAAAACAACAAACCAGAATGTTCATGTTCAGATTAAAAACGTCTTATCTGTCGTGTGTAATTACAATATTTGATTCTTATGTATTAATAATTAAAATATAGCATAAAAAGAACCTTAATTCATAATATTTTACTGCGTATTGAAGCGCATGGCTGAACTAAGGCCGCTATCAAAATTCCCCACAACAATCTGTTGCAAAAGGCTTAGCTTGCATCCAGCGAATTGTTGCATTATGATTTTTTAAATTGCAATAAATGGTGAAATGATCAGTAGCAAAACCAAAGGACACCATGACTTACAAAGCAATGCTTGGCATTCCAATGCATTCGCCATTCTGAGACATAAGATGTTAACTTCTTCAAACCGGAATACAACAATGTGTTTACTCTGCTATTTGGCGGCTGAATCAGACATTGCAGTGGTACATACTCTGATAGCTCCTCACATTTACTACATCATTGATATAATATATCCCGTAATAGAACATCTAGACTTCTATATGTAACGTTACATTCTTGCTTTTCATTAGATCCCAAAATCTTAATCAGTTCACAATTATTATATTTATTATCTTCCTGACAAAAGTATCATTGAATTGCAAGAAAGAACATCTGCAAGTGATAAAAGTCGCCGCCTTTCTTATTTTCCTGCAAGTATTATTTTACAACTCTATAACGTTGATGTTTAGACGAATATATTATTAATATGTTGTTGCATTATCATAAAAACATATATTATGTAGTTGGAAACCTGATGTAGAATTATGCATGAACAAATTTATTTGAAGCATTATTGCATCATAAAATTAAGATGTATAGTATGAAAGTAATAAATTTAAATAATGTTTCATATTAACGGGAGTTTTAACATATTATTATTTATATTAGGTCATATATTTATATTGGAGAACTTGCTTTCAAATGTCTGTGTATGCCATTGAAAATTACAATGACTCAATTGAAATCGTTAAAAGCCTTACCCAAGCTGAACAGAATTTAGTAACCTACCTTCAAAAGGCCAATTTAGAATTTATGCCCAAACAATTTATTCATAAGTTCATGACTTTTTTTTACAGTAGCAATATAAATATGTGATAAGCTCTTTGAAGAAACTGCAAGTACTATAAAATCCCTTAGTAAAAATATCCCACAATGTAAAAAAAGTAAAAAATATGTAAGCAATGGGGCGCTTAAAAGGTTTAAAATATATGTAAAATAATGGTTTCTTTGCAAAATATTCACTTTGCCTTTGTTATAGTAATAAAGAATGTTTATAAAGCTTCAGATGGTATAAAAAGTGAATTTCCTAAAATTAAGGCAATGTATCAAAAAAGAAAGGTGAATCAATCAAACATGGCCAAAATAAACGCAGATCAATATCACGGCGATCTGTAGGCTATACTTAAAAGTTCAACAACAAAAGAAAAACGCTAAACAATCCCTAGAGGCTTTGCAAACAGCACTCAGTTGTTACATCCCCATAAATTTGGCAGAATAATTGTCTTGAATTGAGATATCAGATACTTTGGGGGTTCCTGCTTCGATATCATTCACCGCAGTAACTTCACCTCTAATGTTATTGAATTTAGCAACACTATCGCTCGCATCTTTATATTCAAATATCTTATTATTATCCCTTTTATCATATTCCGAAGTTTCCATACCGGTAACAATACAATCAATTTTGAATTCTGGAGCATCGGCTTTGAGTTCATTGTTGGGTTGAGATTTTCATTCTAATTTCACACAGCTGTGTCCAAAAGGCGGTCTCACACGTCGTAATCTCGAAGGATTTCAGTAATCATAAAGTGTAGGCCCGTAATGGTCAGTCTGCGGGTAGCCCAAGGGCTGCGGGATGTGAATGAACTCAATTGTCTTTTTTTACCCTCTCGACAATTTTTCAATGCAACTTTCGGGTTCAACATTTTTTTGGTTTTTTTATGCCTTTTTTGAAACGGGCTCCTTTTGGTCTTTATTTGTACCGGTCTGGCGTTTACAACATTTATTCTTAAATGTCGACAATGGCTACTGTTATGGTTACTGTTATTTTGAAGTTATTACATTTTATATATTCGTGGTTTAAAAGAGAAGTATTTTATATTATAAGTTTGCCACGCACGAGTACCATTGAAATTCAAAGTTTTTAATTTCAATTACAATGTCAATTAAATTAGGACTGTTCACTTTTAGTTTCACTCAAGAAAGATATATTTATATAGGGTGCAAAAGAAAATTAAAGAGATTCACGCACAGTTTCCATACAAATCACTGGAACAAGTGAGAGTGCATGGTACATTTACGAAACAAAGTGACCTCATTAATATTTTTATTACAAAACCAACAGGCGATCAACCGAAACCTATTAATTACACCGGCAGTCTGTGTTGGTTCATTGACATGCGTTTTAATATCGAAAAAAATCCAATTTGTACGAACGAACGAACTAGCTCGGTTTATCTGTGTCGTAAAATTGTCGTAAAACCCGATACGGGAAGACACGCGTGTGTATAGTGAAAAACAAATGTAATTACGAATATGTGACATTTATTGTGCATAATTAGGCGGGTGTTGAGAGATTTCGCTGTAAATTAATTTGTATTCTGGCGGGTTTTGGTATATCTCGCGTCTCGCGATTATCTCCAGTGATAGCGCTGATGTGGTAAAATGAGTGTCGTTTATCATGTTTACGACTTTACAGTTACGCGTAGCTTTGTAGAGAGCAGCTTTTACCGGCGTCAATCGATAGGCTTTTATTTAAATAGATTCAATAGTATTGTAGCGGTCTTTGGCCGTTTTAGACAATAAGCAGGTTTTAATTTTAAGATATTCACATAATATGGTATTATACTTTACTTTTAAAATTAAAAAAAATATATTGACTGTTTTTTTTGTATTGTATTGTATAAGCGGTCAGCTCATTTACGTTCCACTGCAGGGCATGGCCTAATCTACAATCAACAAAACGATTGAGAGGGGTTATACTATACTATACTTTATATACCATAGACATTCATACAAATCGCTATGATATGCGGGCGTCCTCAGGATATTGTATTCTCTCACCGTTTTAGTGCGTGGTAGTTGACTGGTGTGCCCTGGGATTTTAAACCGCGACCACTGTGAAAAATTTGGTCGTCGCGTCTGGTCCGTTCCTAAAAGGCCACCATGCACTTTTATTGACTATTTTTTTTATAGTAGTAATGAACAGTTTTTCTGCATATTTGCCGGCCGTAACTCCATCAAAATCTATTTTAATCAGTAAAACAAACGGACCATCAATCTGAATGTCATAAAATCAGCAGTAAAGACCCGTTTCCCACATTAAAAATGGCTGTCCCGTGAAGAGCAGTAAAAATACTCTTAAAATAATACCTTCACGTTGGACCATCTATCAAAACGGGACATTCCGGAGATCGTGTCGCCTGGAGAGTAAATCACCTGGTGCTGGACAGCATCGTAAAACAGTTGACAAGGGACATAGGTTTCTTGTGTTTTAACACCGTGTTCGTGATAATGAT
The DNA here is from genome assembly GCA_023078785.2 of Hyles euphorbiae. Taxonomy (NCBI): domain Eukaryota; kingdom Metazoa; phylum Arthropoda; class Insecta; order Lepidoptera; family Sphingidae; genus Hyles; species Hyles euphorbiae. Next base: position 1,356,606 of record CM041049.1, read on the forward strand.
TGGTTTGATGTGCTGTAGTGTTGCCAATGAAAACAACGTTATAATTCTGTCATGGTGGTCTGGAAGCGAATTATGCGACGTTGATTTCCGTCACGTATAGAATATTACAGTATTAATTATATTAAAGTTTATACAGTAATAACTGAGTATTTCAATAATATACTGCACTGTATCAGCCCATATAGGTTCTACTACAGGACACGTGCTTCTTCTACAATTGAGAATATGATTGAGAGTGGTTAGGCCATATTCAAAGTTATAGCACAGAATACTAACAGAAGTCAAGCTTGTGTATGTACTTCACTTTTATTGCCACACTCACACTACGCTCGGCGTTCGCGCAAGGGTTGTTAACTCTGGCTTATGCGAAAACACGAATCGTGTTAATAGCACTCGTATCGTTTGATTATTTTTTTTAAATAAAATATATAAAACAATAATATAATAAATACATTTTAATTGTATTTATGAAGTCATTGAGAATGTGTATGTCATTAATCTTCAAGTTTTTTTATTGTTTTTGTATAAAATATATATTTTGTTAATGATATTTACATTATATTATTATAATCTGGTGTTTTATATACAAGTATAATAACTTTTATTCATTTTTTCTATCTTTGCACAAAAAATATCATATATATCGCCCGAAGCGGGTGACACTCGCGCTCGCAGTGGTCTCGACTGGTTTGAAATATCGTGTCGGTGAACGCTGTCTATGTGTGCGTTGATTTAGCGCGCTTTGTATGAAGCTTGACTTCTGTGAGTTTAGTATTCTGTGGTTATAGTCCCCCATGCTGGCCTAGTGCGGCTTGGCGGATTTTACATACCACATTCTTACAAATCGTATGCAGGTTTTTTCACGATGTTTTTTTTTTACCTTAATATTATATTCTTAATTTGTTCTGTACTTAACTTGTGTAAGTATCATTTCCAAAAGTCTGCAGTGTAATCCATATAAACATTTACCATGAGCCAGTGTATTTTCTCACTATAGTTGCTGTTTCTAAGTTGTTTTCTTCTTCTTCTTTAGTCACGTGAAGTACACTGATGAAGATTGGCCTCCAGCATTTTTTTTACAGCAAACTATTCTTTTTGATGTAATAATCCATAGATCCCCATATTTCAAAAGAAAATATTAATAAATCAATTACATGGCTAAACTGTTGTACTTGGTTGTAGATGACGACGCATGTTTCATCTTCAAAAAATTCCATCAATCCATTTGTATTGGCCTATGGCATGACCCTTAATTAGATCGAATCAGTTATCGGTCTTGGCACGCGTCAGACCATTTTATGATTTTATGTCTCCTACATGAATGACAATGACGAGAAATGAGTCTATCAGAATAAAAAGGACATATACGCCCCACTATTCAAGTATGAATGCGCCATTACGCTGTTGTGTTATTGCATCTCGTTCGATTGTGGTGAAGTGTTTTAAGTTACTACGCCCACTTCGCCAACGGTATTTCTGTCCTATAATGTGACAGGGAGCATGACCAACGGCGTATCGGAAACCAATCTATTCCTAAAGAAATTGTGCTCTATTAAACGAAAAACGTAACACGGGTTTACAGTTTGAATTCCACTTAGAAATATATAAGAATAAATAAGTTCATATTCATTATATTATTTATTGAAAAATATTTTTATATCATAATTAATAATTTGTAATTCAGTTTTGGGTACACCAGCATAATAATTGTGTCCATTTTTCGACAGTACATGTTATTAAATTTGTATTGCCATCAGTTGACTTAATCGTGATTAAAAAACTTAAAGACTAAGGCTGAGTTGCACAAACTCAATTTGCCAATGCCTTGTCATCAATGTCATCGCCATACATTTGAGACGTATTTGACCTTGCGAATGTATGATATTGACAGTTTCAAAGTCAAAGGTATTGGCAAAGTTAGTTTGTGCAACTGAGCCTAAACCTTACCTTATCCATTATAAGAACACTACGGCAATAAATTAATAACTAAACACTAGAGACTGTATACATACGTAATAAATCTACATTGGACTTTATATCAATGATACCATATAATTTAAATTGAATAAAAATTACAAAAAGGGCGAAACGCGCTTTATCAGAAAGGTGTTCTCCGCACGTGGGTAGAATTTTTAAACCCAAGATATCGGTGTTTGACAAAAGAGCGGCGCACTCAAATATAAGGAACAGGTGTCAAATTGTAATAAAAAGATTTCACTCCGACAACAGGAGGACCACAGCCCTCCGGTATCGAACGATAACGTAAAAAGAACATGGAAACAGAAATAAAAAGACTTTTATGTGTTTCAAATGAGGTGGACGCCGCGTTGAGATTGGACGGTAAATCAAGTTGTTTATTGTCGCCGACGGGTCCATTGTTGACTTGCAACATCTTATTGGGATTCTATAACGTTTCGCTGGTCGTAAACGTCTTAATATTTAACATTAGTCTCGTAGAAGCTTCGGTTTGAACACTCTTATATGACTGGAATTTGTGGTAAGTGGGATAGGCTCACTCCTTCAACAAAGTTTAAATGTCGATTAATCCTGGTTGTCTCTTACTGTTAATCAGGAAGCTACTGGATGCCACTGTCAGTCCACTGTAGGAACACAATGTGCTTGCTGAGCATGTAACTCAGCGTGAGGATCGCTGTCACTTAATCAATCAGGGCTAACTATATGACAGGCTCTTGGTGACGCTTTTATCTAATTGCTTACTCATAATCACATTCAAAAGTATACAAAATTCATTACTATGAAAGTTGCTTTGTACTAAGGTATTGTTTGGTTATGCTACCGCTCATGAGCAGTCGTATCGCTTACCATCAGACGAACGGCATGTCTGTCTCACTATTCATGAAAGTAAAAAAAAGCATGTTCCGTCTTAAAAAAAACATTGCTGAATATCTATTTACGAATGCATAAAGTGTCCCCTATGCATTTTTTTTGGTCCTGCTTCAAGTATTTTGCCTTTTATTTCCTCAGTAATAAATTCATTCTTAACGTTTGTAATGAAATTTGATAGCGTAATAAGCGAAATGCTGGCAGTGAATCGAGCCTGCCATTTCGATCACTACATTGAAATTAACAAAATTTATTTAATCTGGGCGTTGAGACCAATATTTCCCACGAAGATTCTGATACCCACTGATTCATTGATACAGACACGAGCCAAAATACCTTGAAAATCAAACGGATCTTGCGCAATGTAGCCGCCGATATGCCTAATACGTTTAACTATTTACAAATATACAAATTAAATACGTCGTTTTGTTAATCTCCCAAAATCAACACACAAAAACAATCGATTCTCTAAATATTGAATTCATTATGGTTTTCTAACGGTAAAGCCGGCATTTTAATGAATGGAAACCAAAGGTGGTCTCCACTAAGCGCATGTCGCCCGCCCCCTTACATACATTACGATTGAAGTTAGATAAGCCTCGTTTGTAGCTGGTCCATTTTTGGTCTCATCCGTATAATGTTGAATAGAAACATGTAGGTAATCCATAAGCGCACACCGGTCCCATTTGATACTTTCTTGTCGCATAAAATATTCATGTAAAATCAAATTGAGACATAAAAGTAATAAATATTTAATTTTATTATTAGTCTCATGTGATAACGCTGAATAAATCAATGCAAAATGAACGTCGTTTAGCATTTTATGTGTGCGAGTTACTAAAAAAGCGCTTTCAGTGAACAGTGGTGGACATTTTATTGCCCCGATGACATTTTTGTTCCTTTTACCCTTTTTTCTTTTAGTATGTTTACTGAAATAGTTGTCGGTGTTTTTGTTCGTTTATCTCTTTTGTAAGATTTGTAACAGATGTGTTGTTCTTTTGTCAGCTTGTATAAATTGTACATTAGAATTGGTTCCGTATAAGCTTTACTACTTAACAGAAGCGGTTGGGTACATTGTTGTAGTATTATTTGATGGTAGCCAATGTATTAACTAGGTAATAGTTAGTTATCAGTTACCAGCAGGAATAAGAATTTTGAGAAGCATCAAAATGATGCTGTCTTTTGAAGCTTGTAGTAGTTATTCACAAACCTCGCACTATACGATTTCAGAACATAGCGTAAAAATATCACTCATGGTATTATGAAAATTAAAATCCTTACAAATCATAAAATGTATGAACAAACTGATTTGTTCTCGTTCAAAACGAAATCCATTCAGAGGTATTAGAAAAGGGTAATAATATTATCAAAAAAAATTGAAGAATGTTGGACTTGTATAATTGATAGGTGATGATATAGACAATTGTTGGGTGATGATGAAGATAATTGTATAAACTAAGCTATTTATTCTTCCAAAGTGCTTGGATAATAATATTCAATAAAACCCGAACATAAAACGGTAGTATAAATAGCTGTCAACACATATAATAAAAATGAATGAAAAAATGGTCCACTTCGCATCGCAAAAGGATAATTGACCAGCCAAATTTTATGTATATTTAATTGTGCAATTTATATGCTAACTCCAATACATATATGTTAATGAAATTAATGTTCGACACAGTTATGGGAAACGAGGAGCAATCATCGACAATAATATATTCGTTTGATATTTTTTTGGTAACGCCATTTTAATTAATTGGTATTAACAGCATCGATTTGCGTAATAAATCCTTTTGAATCGGTTTGGCTGCTTTAAAATCGATTTTAAATTAGGATGTAATTTGTTTTGATTTTGTTATGATGTATTTTTAAATGGCCTAAGCAATGTAAATAGGTGTATGAATTTAGTGACGTTTTTTATACCTGAATTGTTTGTCAGATTTGAATTGTTGGGTAAGTTGCATAACTATTTGGGAATTGAATAAATTTCATAAACTATTTTGCGATTTCGATTCGGGGATACCATGTTCTTACAATTACAAGTTTTCAGAGTAAATCGTATCTAAGTCTTTAGTTAATTATCATGTCGTCTTGCGTACATTGATTTTACTTTGACGGTAATATACAAGTACTCGTAAAGAGTAATATGCAATATAACAATAAGCAGCCAGAAACCTACTAAATGGAACTTCCTTACAAGCATTTCGAAGGCTTATGAACATGCAATAAATCACCAAGTGAACTAAGACCTAAAACATCTATATCACATATCCGGATATCTCTAAGATAGTTTGCCTACAAAGATAATGTTATTTTCACTATCTTTGCCATCACAACAAGTAAAGATACAACGATAGATAAACACCATAAAACTGGCGACAATTTAACGCTCCTAAGATCTTCTGTAACATTATTGTACGAGGATTTTAAGTTGACGATATTCAGTCAATAAAGAGTGGCTAGACACTAACACAAATCAGACTCCCCTGCAAGAATTTTGAAGGTATATGAGATCATACATTTAATCAACAAGTGAAGTAGAAGCTAAAATATCCCAATTATACACCTGGCCATCTGAAATGTAGTATACATTCATTGATTCAAAGTTCAAATACTATTGTCACTATTGTTGCCATCACAACAAGCAAAGATACAGCCATAGATAGAAGATAAACACCATAAAACTAGCGACAACATTTAACGCTCCTAAGCTCGTCTGTTACAATGGCGTACACGATTTTACGTTGGCGATATGCAGTAAACAGTAAGTGGCTAGTAATGCGGTGATTCATGGTGGTGTAAAAATCAAATGCGTCGCGGATCGCAGTAAGGGCGTGAGCGTTGGAATCGTGTTACCAACCGGTTTTGTTAGGACCTGGCCATATTGATTTGCGAATTTTGGATCAACAATTTTGGAATTTAATACAGAGAAACAGATATGTTGAGTTCTAGATAGAACAAGTTCTCTATCTAGAACATCGTGAAAATTAAAGTATTTTATGGGTAAATTAAATAAAAGTTGTTACGTCTTAGTTTCAGTAATTAGATAGCATGAAGATTGTATGACCATTGCTAGAATCATGGGAAAAAGTTGGATTATATGAGCAGCAGGTAAAATAATTAATGAATACAGCCAACAGCGCATTGATAGTCCTGACCCCACATTAAGATCGAGTCTAATAACAAACTGCTCCACGGAAACTGTGATAAATACATATTACTAGGTTTTACGCATAACATAAAATCATTTTTATAGCATAGTTTTAATGGCAACACCATAAAAGTGATGTGGGATTCCTATAGACCTAATCTTATCTAAGATTCAATACATTCGTGGAATAAACTCGACGGCTTTTACGGTAATTACAGGCAAATTATATTCCCTTTATCTTTGGTCCTCATTTATTCTAGAGATGTGATTGCTAAACATTTTTTTAACCTTCACATTTTAAATATTGGCGATTAGATTAATGGCTAAAAGTTTATTAGTAAAGATAATTTAGGTTTCCGATCTAGGTGATCTAGAATGCAGATAATAAAAGTAAAATGAAAATAAATGTTTTTTATAAATAAAAATTATTTTTTATAGATATCAAAGCTATCTCAGCCTATTGGTAAATGTATGAATGGAGCTTTATGATAATATTTTATGTCATAAGTACTATCACAAGACGTCATACGCCGACGCTTTCTGCCAATGACCTAGGCTTTGTCTAGACCCACACGTCATGTGTGCGGCTGAATAGGGAAATGTTTACGTCAAAATCCTATAGATACGTCGTACAAGTTTGATTAATGTACTAATGTATCATAGACCTTGCATTCAGAAATGGAAAATATTAATGGTTTAGCTAGCCGTTTAGGAGACAAAGCTATAGATAGACTAGTAAAGATAGAAACCGGCCTTATTCATAGTTCCAACTGAATCAAAAACTCGTTTGAAGGAGACAAAATATTCGATAATAAAAATGGTTTATAAATTGTCAATGAATGAGGCTGCTTGTGTATACTTGCTTAGTGAATCCTGTTTCATCAATATAAACATACTTATCAGTCAGTTGGTCGCAGCACCATTTTAAGATACGTATCTTAAATAAGGTGCAGTTTTTAGACACTTAAGGGGATTTTTAGTCCTTTAATACCTTCAGTTGAGTATATCAGCCCGAAGTCAAGAATTGATGTGGGATGGAACATACAAGGCGTAATGTGGGTGTCCTGGTTGCACCTCTGGCTACCCCTTCTGAGAAAACGGCGTGAATTTATGCATTTTATGTATGAGTTTATCTATGTGTAACGTAGTTTAGTATCGGATTTTGTCTACAATCCGATAATACTCCTTAAAACGTGTATTACTGCAGTGTTATTTGCTTATCACAGAAGGTCTTTGTCATATAACAAATTAATTCTTAATTCAGAATGTTTTTTGGAAGTATTTACTTCGGAAGTAGATAATTATAAGATTTATTTAAACTTAAAATCGAATATATGGCTCATGTCATGGCCACTACTCGTTAAGCAATCATTCAACTTAATCTGATATTATTGAGATTATAGGAAGGCGAATCCTACCTCAACTAGTCAAATCTCACTGATAACGTTTAATAACGCTTAACAGGTACCCCAGTGATCTTTGCATTAAGCGAAAATATAAAATTTAAACGGTGAAAACATCCAAAGACCGTGAATAGTGTAGTTCTAGCATATTATGTTGTGCTCAACATGCTAATTGTGCAGAGAAGGCTGATTGTGATACAGGTAAGTGCATGTACAAGATATAAGAGTACATCTAAATTGGGTCAAAGGTTTCTTTTATAAATTGACTATAAAATAAATAAAATAGTATTTCTTCGGCGCCGTTCACACAAGTTTTAGGGTTACTCTTGATAAATCCATGCAAAATGCATACTAAATACTAAACGAATATGCCAAGATTTGCAAAAAGATGTCAAAATCAGTTGCTAGCAATAACATCCTTGTAAAAACATAAATCTTTCGCCAACCGCATTAATTCCACAATTGACTGTAAACATCGAAATGTCCACCATAAAACACGACGACATGGACATAATAATCATTATTTTCTTTACACTTTACAATAACAGCACCGCCATTAACGATAACATTGAAAGGAAAATTGCAAATCAAATTTATGGACGGCGACTAACCTGAGTCATTCCACCTGGGCCAGCCTGTGAGCTAGACGATAAAGAAAAAGCCCTATACCTTATGACACTGCCGTAAAAGTTATGGGGAACATTTGCCGATGTGTCACCGGGCTGGCTGCATAAAGTCTGGCTGTTTGACGGCAGCTGCAGGCATTGTTGTATCGTTTGTTCGTTTGCGGATTATTTTATCATTTCGATTTTATGGCGTCGTGTTTGAAATAGATTCTGTCTGGTTGATTGTTTGCTTTCTATTCAGTTTTGTTTGTTTGTTGTGAGGTTTTTATTTGCGGTAGAAATTAGTTTGTGAACGCTGGTGTTGTCTCTATCAACTGCATTCTATTGCATTATCTTTGTTATCTGGATTATCTATTTAATTTTATAAAGGGCAAATATTAATATTTGTTTACTTGTTTAAATTGACTTGGAAAATGCAGGTCCGATTTTAAAAAATCTTTCACCCTTAGGATTCAAGAAAGTATATCTTCACCCGGGCGGAGCTTGGTCATGCCGCTAGTATATTATTTAATTAATATTTTATATGCGTTTGAATTGTATCTAGTATCATGTTAATTTTAAACTGGCTTTCTATCGCTATAAAATTGCGTCTGTCTGAACATCCACCAACATACACGACGCAATGGAAGAAAATAAAGACATATTTATCCTATTGTGTTTCATTAATATCTAGGCATATCTAGTTTAAGAGAAAGCCGACATAATTGTATAAAATAGCGATGAAAACTATCCATCTATGATTAGTTATTATATGTAGATAGAACTACACATACTATCGATTGCTTTGTAGTCATTAGAAGGAAAATTCTCCTTTCTAGAAACAAGTCCCCACTTACCTTGAATTGTTCAACCTAATAGATACTTGATTAATTTATCAATAAACAGTTCCTAGTAGCAAAAATATGAGAGCTTGTTAAGTAAAACCGTTATGCAGTATGAACAAGCCGTATTGGTTGACTGCTCGGTTGATTAATTTTACCTAGTTTTATGCTTGATGCGGTTCCGTGGAATTACGCACGTAAAATCATTAGATTGTTAAGTTACTATGATGTTACTTGTTGGTATGCCCCTGATACTCAGCAGAGCAATACGGATTGATCTTTAACCCACTTCAAACAAAGGAGTTTTCAAACTAGATCTTTTGTAAATATTCTTATAGAGGCATCGACTCGTTTTCTTGGTCTTGTGACAGCTTATGCCAAGAGGGATGCGAGATTTAATGCTCAATATTCGGGACATGCATCTAACTTTTAAGCCATCGAATCGAATTCCTTTTGTGGCTGAAATGTACTCCAGGCATGAAGATAGACTTACACCAGGTTATGTTTTCGGACAAGGCTACGCTAGGTAACTATAGATGAGATCAGGATCATCTTCGCCGCTCTTTTAGAGGAAACTGACGTGAAGCTATGCATTCATGATTTATCAAATATTTTTCATAACTTAATATTAAGATGACCCGATTTTTCGTTTTACATAGTAATCAATTATCCAAGTCTGTATCTGCATCAGCCCAAATACGTCCCACATTACAGGCACGGGCCTACTCTACAATCGGGAGTACGATTGAGCGAGGTTAAATTATAAAGGAGAAAATTAATCCAGCAGTTGCAAAGTGAAGTGTCAACAAATCCACAGGGATTTATCACTTTATTTACACAGATTTCGAAGTTAACCCCTTCACACGATTCCGCATCATGATTATTACTTTCACTGCATATCTTCAGAAACATGTGTTTAATTTCTAATGCAAATCTGAACACACTCTCTAGACGTGTTGCCAAATATGGCGGGAGTCGGGTATCTTGTGCAAATCTCTCTGCACTTTGCCTCTACACCGTGTCGTTGTGATCGTATCTGTTTATCAGTCGCTGATAAGTATGATATTCAAGTAATCTATTGTAAAGTGAATGAGAATACAGGTGTTAAATCAAAGGCTGTTATAGTAAGAGAAAATGGTAGTCTAACGAGTCATATTCAACTTCTAGTAACTAGTTACAACAGGAGGAAAACTATTTCTGAAAAAAATTCAAGAACGTTCCAACATGTTAACCTGTAGCTGAGAGAGATAGAAAGAGAGAGATAATAGAGAAGAACGCAGAAGTCGATGCCGAGTTCTTGCAATCTTCTGTCTGTCTGTATCTGTCCACGTTGTGGACCTCCAATGTTGCGCTGTTCAAATTGAATTTTTTTATTAAAACTGAAGGGATACATTTTTGTGTTTAATTCATTACTCAATATCTCTTTACTTTACTTTTTCAAATAAAGTATAAACTTAATTATATCACACAAACAAATTAATGAGAGATCATGTTTACGTCCTTATTCTTGCCATAAGAACTAAATAATCAATCTAAAATGGATTCCACATCCGATGTAGGTATACAGCCTTCATTGTTCGTGAAGAATCAGCATACGTTCAGATTTCGGTAATATTTATCAATCCCGTTCCACTCATCAGCACATCTTCAACAACCGAACAGAATGTCCCGCGGAAATATAATTTACATTTACAACTCATGAATGATATAATCTTTGTGGCCACTAAATTCTCGGACAGTTTAACAGCTTAATAATTATCGGGACCACACGCGGCTCGTGTCCTCCCGCGCACGCTGATTTACTGGCCTCGCCATTAACGTTTGTAAATCAAACTTTACAGAGATGTGAACTGTTTTTATCGATTGTGTAAACGATCGATAATATGTTTCGATGTTTTTATAACGTCGTTGGTTTTGTGGCAGACTGGTTATGAAGTCTTGCTTTCTATTTACAGGGAAAAAATGCACCTACCTTAATTGTACCGTTTTTCATAATAATACAATTAAAACAAAAAAGTTTGCCATATGGAAGGCCGTTGTTAATAAAAACATATCATTATCAGCCAATGCTCTTTATATTAAACTTTTTAATATCATTATAAACAATCCAGTGTTTTTCGTAACTTAAATAGAAAGTGTCTAGAGTTTATGCAATAACTTTAGCTATAAAATTAAACATAGAGAAAGCTTATGAATCGCACATCATTATTATTTTCTCTTCTCAGTTCTTTCCTTTCCACTTACATAACGTCAACACATTAATTTTCGTCTTGGCACTATCCATCTTCCAACATACTTCCCATACCATAATTAATAGCATCGCAGTACAGTTTTACACAGCCAACAAATCTTCCGAAGCAGGTCGATAAACTCATTTCCGCGTTTTATCGACATATCGACATCGATGATTTGTGACAGTGTCACATCCTTATTGGCTAGATGGAGTGCGTGGGTTACAATACCTGAGAACCAGTAGCGGGTCCTTTTGTGAGTCATGGATATGGTTTTTTAAACTGACTACCCTTGAACATAATTACTTTGAATTTATGCACGAATAATAAGTAAATAGGCGATTTAATTGCTTTGAATAAGAATCAAGTCATGTCTAGATCTTTATTTATTTATCAAAGGGTGCTGGCTCGATTTTTTTTTTGTTAGATTATGGAACAGCGCCGATGCTTTTTAAATATAATATTTCACTATTTAAGTACAGAAAAGCGTGTGTAAAAAACTTTTAATGGGAACTGTCTGAAGTTAACCACATATAGCACCTTGGAAGCTTTCTCTTAATCGTTAGCATTGCTTAGATATTTAGACACAAGAATTCTGACATTGCTGGAAATCTACCCCCTTAAATATTTCGTTCCCAGCGCATTGAAAATATTTTGTAAATTTATGAAAGATTTTTCTTCGATTTAATTACTTCTTTATTATCCTCTTCTTAATAGCATGTAGCCTCCCATTCGCTTCCATCAAAAGGGTTTTAAATACCGTATTATAAACAAATTCGGTGGCGCAGTAGTATTAAGGTATGATTGCAAAGCTGTGGTCTCGGGTTTGAATTCCGGGTCCGGCAAAGTGATATAGGTTTTTCTATTAATTCATTAATCAGCCCGGAGTCAGGAATTTGTGCCCGATATGCCGACGCGCTTGTATTATCATGTTGCATATCGTGGACCGGAAAATACAAAGCGAATTGTACGGAATTTCGACTATTAGACTTAAAGTTTTTGGGTATAATCAGCTTTAGATTTTTTATCTTGCTACACTTAATTTTATCAATACCTATCTTGAATAATCTAATATTTTATGGCATTAAACATTTTTCAATGTCCTTGAAGATCTTTTATGAACCATCGGTAGCAAATTGACAGTGATCGAAACCGGATGTCCACAGGCTGAGCCCAAAATGCTTTACGCTTACTTTATTCCCATCAGCATGGACTCTGATCTCTATCCAGATAGATACCAATATTTATCACCAGCAATAAACAAATACATCCACCAATCATATACACAGTTTAAATGCACTGTTGTGTTTCGGATTGAAGGACATTGTAGCCAGAGTAACTACTGGACATATTGAGACTTAACATCTTATGTCTCAGAATGGCGAGCGCAGTGGAATGCCAAGCATTGCTTTGTAAATCAAGGTGTTGTTTGGTTTTGCTTCTGTCCATGAGCGGTCGCAAAGCTTACCATCAGGCGAACGGCATGCTCGTCTCGCTATTCACTGCAATAAAAAAAAAAAAAACAGTTCTGACCCCAAACTAAGATCTAATAAGGCTTTACTGTCTCACAAACATCCAGACCTGGAACAAATATTTGTGGGTCAAACAAACTTTTGTGTCGGTACGGGGATCGAACCAGCAACCTTTCGTTTCACAGTCGGTGTCTAACCAACTCCAGCACGGACGCTATATAAGCTATTCTATTAAAATTATAAATTCCAACAACCTTGAATCATTTAAATAATTTAATAATAACCAATAACTCGCGCTATGCGTGGAATGCAAAATATTATGTACCGAAACTGTTAAATATGTATCGGTTAGTATAAAGCATTTGTGTTGCTAACAATAAATCTCCTATGGCTTATCCGCTAAACGCGTCGACTTTGCCGGCCTAAACTACACACCGCTAAATACTTTATTACTTGGACAAAGCTAATAGTTAATGTTGGCTTAATGTATCTGGAATTTGAGTGGGGTACTTAGTTTTTGTTTGAATAGTGACTCGCATGCAAGTAAAAGTTAGGACAGGGCTGTCTGGGTGATTTTTTTTAAATAGTAACCACATTGCTCCTGATGGTAAGCGCAAATGCCGTCCAGGCAGAGTATCAATTGGCATCAGATGGCAGTCCCATGCCAATAGATATAATTATGCCATCCTGCTAAGATGCCTCTTCACACTACGGCAGTAGGACCCAGGATTATAGGAAGGAGGGAAATACGCGTGACGGCAACCGATTCCAAAGCATGATGGTACGGCAAAAAAGAATTTGAGAACCCTTTGGTTCGCGCCGGGAGGGTGTGGACCATCAAAAACATCAAGAGTTGAAATCAATGAGAGATAACGTCTCAGGATGACGAGCGTACAGGACTGCCAAGCATTGCTTTTGTCATTTGTCATATCGCTTACCATCAGATGAATGGTATGCACGTCTCGCCATTCATAGCGACAAAAAAGAACTTGTCACTAGAACTTGAAGTTATCTGAGTCAAGTCTGGGTTAGCTAAATTGATTTATTTCTTTGCATAAACCCAAATAATGAAAATATCATATTTTTATGTGAGGATTGCTGTTAAGTTCGTCTTGTAGTAGCAAGACGGACGTTGAATAGCTATACGAAGGTTTATCAGCACATCTGGCTTCTCACAATGAAATGATAGCAAATGTTGCAATCGAGTTGGCTCCCTAACAAAAACTACGCCAGCCTACTACGGTGTAAAACACGGTGGTATTTTGCAGACCCTTAACTATATAGGTATTGTTGATTTATTTGCTGCATATTTTAACAAATTTTAAGTAAATTTCGTTGTCTATCGTAGTCTCTCGTTTATTCATAATTTACTATATTGGAACTATCAATGTCCACCCAGGACCTCACACAATAAAACACCAATATCTAGTCAGTACGAATGTTCTTAGGCCAAGACAATCTGTATAATATTCCACCAACAATATCCAAGTTATGTTCAGCGTCCAGTAAGTGTTTTACGATTTGAGACAAGTCTTTTAATGTGTTAAAGGCTGGACAAAGTGTCGTAGGCAGGAGTGTTTATGATCGGAGCGTCGACGCCGAACTGATTTACACAGTCACACCGCTGCAGCCAGGCATCCTAGGAATTTAGCACTAAACTTGACTATTGTCTTATAGATCGATAATGTCATAAACTTTAATGCCGGAGACAAGGGAATGCGTGCAATAATAGTCGAAGCTTCAAAGGATACGGATGAGTGGATGTTGGGAAGAGAATTGAATGATCAAATATAGTCGATAGATATCATGATTCTAGCTCTGTGTTCTTATGAATGCAATGTTTATGAGGTGTACTTTGTGCATTATAATAGCTGGCAAGTAACTATAAAAGCCAAGTAGGGATAAATTATAAAGGGGTAAATTATATCTCATAAAAAGTGTGGCGCTTTATCGTAAAATCATTGGCTACTTTTTCGCAAGATATATGAAATAATGCATCATCATCGAGCATCAAACATCGTAATAGGCAGGAAAATCTGGCCGCAAAAATTTGCAATTCATAAATCATTATGATTATTGTCGAACGTGACATTGACATGCAAATGCTTTTTGGAATCTGCTGTTCTTTTTTAAATATTAAAATACCACAATATAAAAGATAGTATAACAAACATCTGACAAAGTCTCCAACAAAACTGCTATAAACGTTTAGTATCATGTAAATAGTTTGAGGTGCAAGTCCCACGCGGCGTATCACAATGAGTCCATTTTCATAATTTCTCCCCGCTGTGAGTTTATCGCGGTGCTGCTATCATAATTATATAGTTCTTTATGTTCTTGTTCGTGTTTAGTTTTGACAGGTTATTTTGATTGACGATTACGCTGATAACTTTCTTTTAGGCGACAATTATTCAATCAAATACAGAATTTAGTAAGTCAATATCAGATAAATTGTAATCCATGCAAATATGATGTCCTATTATGACCAAATCCAAAGTGGCGTTTCTGATAAATGTTAAGAAATCAATACACCCAACATTCACATACATAGTGCTGATCCCACATTAATATCGAGTCTTGTTTTGTGGGTAGGTATCCGAAACTACGATATAGGTACTAATACGCGAAATAAAAATATTTGTATTAATGATTTTTATTACTTGTCATTTTATTAAGTTATTTGTATTTGCAATACTTTTCCTTTCTAGATGGGTATGGTAACGATAGATCGTTTATATTTTAGACTGCGCTCTGTTTACCCTATTCTTAAATTCATGCCATGCCTGTCTGTAAGACATTTTCTTTCGACGATAAGACCGCCAATTGTATCTTCTATGTATGTTATTTCTCTTTGCATTTGTTTTCTTTTTATGCAATAAAGTGTAAATAAATAAATACCTGTGGATCACACAAATATCCATACCCAACGTCCACAACTTTCGTTCTGGAGCGCAGATCTCTATTTCTTATGCGGTCGCATAATTCAACACCTAGGATACTGCGCTCCATGTCTCGCTGGCAAACCCCGAAATCGGACTTTTGCACTTTAGTCAAGGACCAGGTCTGAGAGCCATATGTATATCCCAAATTGTCAATCGATATTATATCTAGACACCGCTGTAGTTGCCATCAAAAAGTCACCATGTTAGTATAATCTTATACATCACATTACTTTTACAGGTAGTATTTGCTTTCCAAACACCCACGCGGTTCTCAATACCGATTTTATGCGAGTCAATTACAAACAAGGGCAATTATCGTAAAAAGTAATTACTACCTGTAAATTAAGCTAATAACATTTAACAAGCATTTAATAAACTGTTTAATTGGAACATTAATCCGAATGTACGTCCGTTTTTGACTTGTTTTTTGAGACAACAATGGAACTATTAAGTCTTTTTATTTTGATAGTCAAATCAATATGGTAAAGATACACGGATTTTGAGGTTAATTCTTATGTTTGGTTTGAGCTATGAATGGTTTCGTAAGTGCAAGTAATGAGGGATCAGCGGGTATTAGCCTAATTTAGTAGCATTGCAGAATTTCAGTGTGCAATCGTCACATCCACGGCGCTTATTTGACGGGATTAGACGTAAGCCTTTTACTGATAAATCGTAAATCACTAAATTGTTAAGTAATTTATTCCATGTGGGGGATAATACGATCTTACAAAATGATTAAACACAATTCTAAAAGGTATGTTCTTTCATTGCGTAAGTTTGAATGGCTCACTTGACTATTGATATAGGAATTAAGATCATCAGTACTTTACAGGATTTTTAAAATTAGAAAGGAAAACAACAGAATTTAAGAGATATCGGTCAATTTCACTCGCGGAGGAAAACAAGGGAACAAAACACCCGGCTTTTTGCGAGACAGTAATACTCAGTCAAGCTGGCTCGTTCTCAAGTTATTATTGCTACACATTAAGCTTATGTGTATGTAAATATGCTTAAGAACAAATAGGATTTTAATGATATTCATGACATTAGTCGTTAACTAATCGCCACATCTCCTCCCTTAATGCCAGCACCATCCCACATGCATATATGAGGCCCGTTTAGCATTGTTTAATTGTAAAACACCGATCCCGACGCCTTCGTCTTGATTAATTAAATTGATTACCTCTTTCCGCCTCATTAACTTGCTACGGCTCGTCTCGTATTGTCCCAAATATCTTTTACACTCCCACATCGCCTATAGAATCGGCGTCTTTGATTGGCCTTTGTTTATCGTTTACTTTTTTGTCTGTCTAATGGTCGGCTTTATGTTCGTTTCTTGTTTGTCAATTCCCATACCCGCCTTGTTTGAGCCTACTAATTGCAGTGTCGTTAATTAAACTTTCTTTTGTGTGTTTAGTTAAATTTGAATTTTGTGATGCCATACTGATCAGTCGAATACGAAAATAACTCGCTTTAAGTTTTGTACTTCGTCTTTGTTAACTATATTAAAGGAATGCCAATTAATCTTGTGATCTCAATGAATATTAAATTTATTGTACACCAAATAAAGACTATCATAAATTAAATTATATCGCCTGTTGAACACGGCTATCGAAACATTAACCAAAATACTATTCCAATTGATAAACATCGAATAATGAATGAGATAAATCGATAGACAACAGATTAACTCGGTTCTTAGATCGTGAAATTATATAATAAAGAGGATTTACTAACACGACACGATTTCTTCACAGCCCATCCCATCTTAAAGGTAGGACCTAAAATTGCTTTACAGGGAAAGCGGTCAATACGATTGCAAATCAAATCCTTATTGATTATCACAACATAAATAAACGTTGAACACTCGAAGATTCTCGAAGCCGCTACAAAACGACCGGATGTTTGATACGTCCTCAACATTTAAACACAAGTAATACCCATTTTGTACTGTTCGCGCAATTTGCGTAGAATTATTGCGATGTTTGGCCAGTAGTTGCTAAATCGGCGCAATGCAACCAAAAGTCACAGTACTGTTGCAATAATTCACTCGAGATGTCTAATGCCGCCTGTGCACTGTGTGTTTATTTATTTTCTAAGTGTAATGTATAGTTTAATAACAATATTGCTTAAGTTCTTAGCGGTGGTTGCTACTTGCAATGTTGGAGGTCCAACTCCGACCAAGTTAGTAAAGTAAACAATTCGTAACTACTTTGTGGATCATCATTTTCCACTTCACATTGTTTCGTCTAATGGAATATATGAACGGGAAAGCTATGAATTAATTGCCAAATAAAAAAATACTTACCTCGTGATATAATACTTATCATAAGATTGCACGAAAAACTCACAATAGCGTGTTTTTTTATTTTGGTTTCTGTTTAGGCAATTTAGTTAGATTAGGTTACACAATGTCCATCAGGAAAATATCTAGCAATGTCTTTTATTCCTATCAACACCTATATATGTCATTTTATTCTTGGTCTATCAGTCAATTGCTAGACTCTTCGAAATGCATGACTCTGATCAAGAACCTCCGAATCTACCATCCACTCCCTTTACTTCTTTACTGTAACAATATCATCACCGTCTTCAGCGATAAGAACCTCCATGCTAAGCATAGGTTTCCCCCAACTATTTCTCGCAGGAAGTAGAATGATAAAGTTACTAATAAATAATCCAGCAGTTAGCTAGACGTTTAAGACAACGGGTGAACAATGAGCGTCGTTTTGTTCGTTTTGTGTCTAGTTTATTTCAGTACACGTGGTTCGCGCCGGGCCGTGTTGGTCTACGCTCGATTTGAGCAATTTGTTCGGTAAAGGATTTTTATAGGAACCGATGTTTCTAGTATTTTAATTGGAATTTATATTGGATGCTACAGAAATAATATGGTCTGTGAAGTGTACGAAGAATTTTTCTTGACCATTTCATCAGTAGGCAGGTAGTTTTTTTTAGGCGAACATCATTTTACTTTTGATGATGGTGTTAGGGACCTACCTAATTCTATCGAATTTCGAGCTTATCCTATGAACATCAAAATACAATCAGGCTAACAAAGTTTTGTCGATGGGTGAAGGATACTTTACATTGGTGGGTACTCCATGCAGTTTCACTCTTCACTGCGCATTTTAGTCGTGTTTTCTATTAAAACACGTGAAAGACGATCTGCAGACTGATCAAAATATGTTTGATGAACAGATGAGCTGTTCAGATATTGAAGACACGCTGTTTATCACAATGTGAAAGCATCCGTCTTTGAATCAATTAGTCTTGTCCACCATGCGTCTTTTAATAATTCGTGCCAGATATATACATACTATCATAAGGAAGTATCTCCCCATATATTTAAAATATTCTGCAAATTTAAATACCATTTTATATTTATACTATTCAAAGATGTACTACCTGCAGAAATTATATTTATACTAATATAAGATATACATGCAGAAAAAAACTTATAAATATCTTAATAATCACTAAAGTGTTTCATCACAGTATTTTTTACAGTAGTTGAAAAATCTCTAAAGTATAAAAGGTCATACCATTTAGAAACACAGCAATCGTTAGTCACAAATTCCCTGACGAGTTATCCGCACGATGAATAGAGACAGATGTAAATCGTGTCGTACACACTAAACACTCCTTGTTAACTCCCTGATACATGTCCCTGTCGTTTTGTTCCCGTGTTTTCTTGTTTTATCTCATTACGTAACACGCGATTGTCCCCGCACGCGATTCTGTGTTTTATTTCTCACAACTTGTGCGGTAAATTGAAAAATTGCCGTGGCAAACTTTTGATAAATTGTCAGTGTATTTGAATGTTACCCAGATATTTAATTAATTGCATTGTTATTGTTGGCTTTGATGTCGGACATTGCGAAAGGATTCGCGTGTTCCGAATACTTTGGTGCGACGTCCGCAAAATCTCAGGATCATTGTGGTTGATGTGGTGGAATCCTACTGGTTTATATACGGTTCTATTTGTATTTTTACTGATTAGAGACCGCGGAGATCTTGAAATTTTCTGTATTCTACGTATAATATTTGATATGAGGGTTCATTTATTTTGTAATCTATTGAACTTTTTGACCTTGATGCAGCGGTAATAAGGTTGGAAGATCCTGGTGTGCAAGATTTGATTTTTAGGTGATGAAATATTTTTAAGCTTTTTGTAAGTAGAATATATTATTTACTCATTGCTGTTACAGGAGCTCTTTAATTGCCTACGTGACCAATAAATACATTTCATTTCATTTCAATTCACTCTATGAAAATGGTATATAGGCAATATGAGTAAGCTATTTCTCAGAAATATATAAATAAAATAATATTCCACCATCTGTAATACAGATCTTAAATCGCGTAGCCAACGAAAACTAGGTTTGATTGCTAACACCGCGAATTGAGTTCTGTCATCCTATATTCTATTATAGATAATAATATGATTGTTCTAATTCCCACTCGTACTGCGCAAATCCAACGGGTGTGCAAGGTTTTCAAGTCAACTATTTGCTGTGAATTTTAACATATGTACATATTAACTAAAACTTTAACTCGTTACGTTGGCTAAACGTATCCGGTTGGGCCGCTTTGCTATCACGTTCAGTTCAGTCTAATATCGGGCCTCTAATCTATGTACTTGGCAGCCTTCTTTTGGTTTTGATTTTAAGTATCGTAAATTTTGAGTGCTTTATGAGGTTGCACCGCTGCCTACCCATTCTGGAAAAAAGGAATGAGTTTAAGTGTGTATGTAGGAATCACAGACTTTAATTTTATTTAGTGCATTTAGAGACACAACTCTTAAGTAAATTGTTTTCTAATTAACATTTTTCCTGCGAATGCATATTTTTCACAAATTGTAAGACAGTTAATAAATGACAGGCTGTTGACGTGCAGCAGCGTCCTCAATGCGAGACGCTAGGTTCTGCGCTCGCCAACCGGACTGACAAGTATGGTGATTATCGGCACAAACTCCCTATGACGATCCATGGGGAAGGCTTATGTTCAGCAGGACTTTCTGGGGATGAAGATAGAGATAAAAACATAGAGACAGAAAGAGAGAGAGAAAGAGAGGTAAGGCAATCAATCAAACAACATACAAAAGAGTATAACATAATAAACGCCCTAACCCGGTGTCAATGAAATATATAGCCAAGTCATAAAAAGTATTGATTCAGACAAATATCTGTTTATCTTCATGAGTGGACACACACAGAGCTTCAACGAAAGGTGATTGAGAAAAAATGCGAACGTAATTGAAATTGAGTGTCGGCATTCAGCGAGCAACAAATTGTGAAGAATTGCAACAATATATCTGAATAAATGTCAGCATTGCCTTAACTGAATATATTGATATCTTACGTATTATTCTTGGAAAAATTAGGCAATCACTTGAACGGTCATATTTATTTTTATTTATAGCAAATAATATATACAAGTAAGTGACCTGATAGTAAAGTCTCATCGATTCAAACTCATTGCTTGGGTTTCGGCAGCTCGTTGTAGAATATTGGTCCTCCCGAATGTCTTTCATCAGCCATGATAATGATAAACTCATTATAGTCTCAAATAATTTCCAATCCCCCTAGCAAAACGGATAATAAAAAATGACTTACCAGTAGCCTGTAAGGAATTTGTTCTCAACCAAATATAAACCATTTTCACAAACAAAAATGACTAACCACTCGAGCCGATGACTTATACCAAACAAACAAACCGCAAGCGTATCGATACTGCTGATAAATCGCCCCCATTCATCTCGATTAGCGCAGAAGCACTCGATGACAGCGCCCTGTTGTGACACTCGCGAAATATATCGACAAATATTATTCCCCGCACTGATTGACAATCGGCAGATATTGGCTCGCGGCTGCTGTTTATTGATCGCGATACGGCGATAGAATTCGATAGGGATGTGGTGACGAATATGATTCTAATTTCGAAATTCTATATCTGAAAAATTTTATATTGGAATATTGCATTCCAATTTCAAATATTAGTAATGTTATGAAAATATGCTATCCTGTTTACACACCTATCGAATGAGCAAGACGGTAGCGTAGACAAAAATACCATCGAGTATGGAAGTTTGAAGTCTCTAGGGGTTATTGGGTTGCCTTTAACCCCCAACGGAATTATTCAATCCAAAATAAATAGGAGGTGGCAATAACGAATTTAAATCGGAATAGTATAGTAAACTTGGTTGTTCTATTTTTTAATATAGTCTTTTTCTAATTATGATCTACTATCTTTAACACAGACTATACTATTAAATAATATTTCGCGTTTAATAACTTTAAAATTAACTTTATCTAATCATTCATTGGGTAATCAAATGATTCCTAGCAAATGTTTTCTGCATCATTAGTATAACATGGCTTGAGGCTGTACACAATTATTAATTTTGCTAGCTTGATTAATACATCGATTTGAATTGGGCGTTTCGATATATCCATTACTAATCCTAATTCCGAGGCTGATTCTGAAACTGCCACACCCCTATTGCTTAGTAACAATAATGGCTTAATACTAACTAGTCTTAATAGCTAGACCTTCGTCACGGTTGTGGAGCGAGAGAGCATAAACTGCGTCAAATGCTAATATAACTTCAAAGATACGTTCTGATTATTTATGTCTGCCTGGTGTGTTATCTAGTTGAATAATCCACTAATTTAGCTAATAGAGGACTCAAAATCTAAAGGTAAAGATATTTTTAAGGAGATAATCCATAGCCAATTTTTGTTCAATGGATATTTTACATAGATCGTATGAGTTACGCAGCTTTTTTTGTAAAATCTTTGCAGAAATCTTTGGCTCGACCAGTGAGAGCAATGCAAATTCGATCTTCAAAGTTCTGAATGCATCTCAGACTTCACAGATTTTTGGGCTTCGCCTAATATGTAATTAACTAGGTATTTTTATTGTTTTTTTATTTCATTGAATGGCGAGATGATCATACCTTTCGTCTGGTGAGAAGCGATACGACCGCTCATGAACAGCAGCAAAACAACTCCTTGATTTACAAATTGGCATTTCACTGCGCTCTCCTTCCTGAGACATAAGAATTTAAGTCTCATTATGTCCAGTAGTATTGTTTCATATACAAATATCACCCATTTTCAGGTCAATGCCAATAGTATTTCAAGTAAATGACACATTCTTGCCACTTAACATAATTTCTGATTAGCCGTAAAATTATTATAATTTCATGAAGTTGCAAAATCCCTGCCACCCCAAGAGAATTTCTGATTTAGGTAACGCCTGCTGTCTCACAACAATAGCCAGGAGTAATGGGAACGTGCCCTGCGACAGCACCGATTTATATCAACATTAGCTTCAAAATAGTTACCAAATCATGTTCAATTAGTTTGTATACTAAAATATATCAGTTTTATTCAGCCTAGTTAGCTTTCATAACACTTTCATAATGTTGGTTGAAGCTGTGACCTGCAGTGGACTATGTGATATAAGTGTATGTGGTATATGTGATATAAGTGTTAATTTATAATCTTAATGCTAAAACATTGTTACCAGTTTTGTTTTAGATTTTCATCAGCAAAAGTTAATTTATTTTATAAGACTGTCAAAAGACAAAATTGATCGCATGGTGATAAGTTTTATGTATTACTAGTAATATGTAAAGACCATCATTATATTGTTTTCATCTTTTCACATCCAGCATCTACCAGTGATCTTCTGCAAATCGTCAGTCCTATGGTTGGCGGTGTGTTAGGATTTCCATCCCTAAAGAAGGATTAATAGAGGATTTTTGGATCGCTAGAAAATTTACTGACAACAAATGGACGTGATTGTAAAACTATACATAATTTAAAAACTTATGATTTACTCTCGTATCTTCAAAAACAGCCAACAAATCAGCCAACATGCTATCTGTCCATAACAACGCGGTGTCACATAATGGGTGGTCATTTGTCGTGGTATTAGAGCCAGTCGATAAAGCCACTTGGCTAATTTAAAGCCGCTATTTTCACACCTAGAACTACCTAAAGGATTATAAACCCGCTTATCTGAAGTCAGATTGGGCGGTTATTGTGATTTTGCTTTGATTTCGCGAACTAATTCTGTATTACAACGTTTTTATGGCCTTAGTAATCTTATCTCTGTTATCTGACATTACCATTTTGTAACTATTTATAACGGATAAGTGAGGAAGATAATTTGCTCTTGAGGTGATAGAGAATGCTTTATTAATTATTTAAAAAAAGATTAAAGTTACGTCTCAACTGACATTACTTACCGAGTAACAGCCGCTGCCAATAAACAATCCCAATCCAAAATTTGCCGTTTTAGATTGACAGCTCAATCTTTTTTCTGATACTATATTGCCAATAATCAATCTCAGTAGTGAAAAAACTATGGCAACATGGTAAATGACAAATCGAAAAGTAGAAAACAATCCAGATTGACATCAATCTAATTTTTTCGATTGATTATTGGCATCGGCCGTTAATCTAACTGTTCTTTCCTGAACAGTTCGATTTACTTTAATTCGTCTAGGTTTTCTGGACAAGGTAACTTATTTGGTCTAGCCCAAAATTATGCAACCATAATTAAAAAACCAGTTACAACATTTAAATAAACTCAAAATCATACATAACAGTAGATCATAAAACCACAACAGATTTACAAATCCTAGTTTTTGAAATATCTCCTAAATTCCCCATTATTTATTGTGCCGTTAACCTCGCCAGGCCAAGTCGAATGATTGGCGTGTTTTGACATTGAAAAAAGTGAAAGCCCAGAATTTGGCGAAGCGGCCATAATTTGGCCCATTAGCAGTCGGCGTCGCAAATTATAACATATTAAATGTGTACGCACGCGATCCGCCGACACTGATCGTACCACCTCTTACGTCAGGAAAGTTGGAGCTCCAGTTTGAGCGGGAAGCAGGAAATAATGCCAGAAAAATTGGCGGATATGGTGGTAGGTCTCTCATGTGTGAGAGCCTGATATCTATATATCTATATCCTGATATATATCCTGATAGCCTGAGATCTGGGTAGGTACCACTGCAATTTCTATTTCGCCCGCCAAACAGCAGTGTAAATGCACTGTTGTATTTCGGTTTGAAGGACATTGTAGCCAGAGTAACCACTGGATATATTGAGCGAGCGCAGTGGAATGCCAAGCATTGCTTTGTAATTCATGGTATTTTTTGGTATTGCTACTGTTCATGAGCGGTCCTATCGCTTACGAAGAGGCGAATGGCATGCTGGACTCGTCATAAATTGCAATTTAAAAAAAATACAAGATATTTGTAGCTCTATTTCATGGCCCCAAGAAATATCGTATGTTCTGCTATAAATATTTATGAACGTTAGAATATACACTGTATCAAAATAATTGGTAATAGCAATTTGGCAGAAAAACTGTTGTGTCACATAACAAACAAGTATTACAGAGGAAATATATTGCTGAAATTATATATTTTTTATTTATTTTATAGTGTTGGCAAGCTTCTTGAAAGTCAGGCATTAATTATTTATTTAGATGCACGTGTGAGACTTATCTTTTTTATCGTTCAAACTTAATAATTATATAATAGGAAATAGATTTATAATATATTTGTGTCGAATCGTAAGAGGTTATGCAACCAATCAATGCTGCGTTAATTATCAGATGATTTGGCTGATCCCGAGTTGCGGTTGCATTGGTCATTATAGTAAGCTTTATACCGAGAAAACAAATGTATCAAGCAGATATCAATATCCTCATTATTATCCTATTTTACATTTAGATCTAGTGCTAACGCACTGATTTTGAAATTCTGTCACATCTCTGCAGTACCTGAAGTTTTTTTTTATTTCTCATATTTCCCCGCTGCAACCAGGACCCCGCCTTCAAATCGGTAGACTCAAGTGATTGACATAATAGTAGTTTTGTCTCACGCGTGTTGTCTTCGTGTGCGACGTGGGTCTCTATCTGCAACCATGTTGCGTCCACACGCACCATTATCAATTACCACAGACACCATTTGACGCCTTGGCAAGGCCTTTTTGTCTTTTAGAATGAGGAAACCTTCATACATAATAATTTATGAGATTAGAACTGAGAACACCACAGCGTTTCGGTATATAAGCCTTTTATTTAATAAAGATGAATAATCCTAAAGTCGGGCCTTCCATATCAACGGAATGTTGCTTAAAGTTGCTTTAAGCTAGAAAAGAAGATGCCTGATGATGAATCAATGATACAGTCTAATTTGAATTACAGTCTACTAAAGTATCCGATTGTTACTAAATATTATAGCTAGATTAAATGGCTAACGTCACTATTATAAAGTCACAAGACAGTCATAAATTCTTCATGATCTCTTCGAATCTGTGAAGGTTACAAAATAACTTGATTTAACACATTTCAGTCCGAAACTTTACCTAATAAACTAATAGATTTTCTGTTATTACTACATTATACTACATCATAATAACACACCTCTATATTTTACGAGAAACAATACCAGCAGGAACATAACTACAAAATATTACCGCATCATAAATAAACATACTACAACTTGAAATAGCATCTAAAACGAAGAGCATAAAGCAGACTTTGGCGTGTAAATGACGGCTCAGGAACACGTTGATTCGCCCCAAAAACAGTAAACAATGTAACAATACAAAAATCTTTTGGAATCCACCCAAATCCGTACCAAAGGTCAGCAGAATACGGAGATCGGAGATATCCTATGATTTTATTATTATGCATAATAAACACAGATCCACTTTTACAACGTATTCGTGTACAATATTATAGAAATCATGAACAATAAATTATGGGGTAATCCTTTGGCCAGTTTCCATGCGAACTTTATCACAAGGATAGGTGTGGTGACGCAAAATAACCCCGGTTCAGATGGTACACACTGCACTCCCGAACGACGAACTATTTTTATACATTTTTCAAATGTGTTTCGATAGATCTTGTAGCGAAATTGTTACTATGACTTTCATTTCTGGTTAAGTGACGAAAATCTTAGTGCGATATTAGTCTTGATGCAGTTTAGAAGTACAAATAAAATAAATCTCAGAAAGTTATATTTAGTTATTAATTTTAGATGGTTATTATTTCATTTACGTCTTAGACTGCCTTTTCTTTCTCCTATTTATATATCCGTCTCATTGTGCCTGTAAGAAATTACCTAGTGTGATAAGACCGCCACTTGTACTATTATTATTATTTTATAATTTCTAAATAGTATATCTGTATAGTGCAAAACATAATTAAATAATTTTGGTAAATGCAGAGCCATACATATTAGTTATTATCGACGGCAAAAAGCTTCTACTTGTCATTCGACTTAATTATGCTGGCCCATATTTTTGCTTTCGTTAATATACCTATCTTTTATTATGTGCTAGGTGGACCATTTGAAAGACGATGCCATTTGTATAATATACGATAATAATGTAATTTGGAGGAAAATTCTATTCATAAACTACCAATATTCCAACCGCGACTTCTTAATGCAAATTGAAACATCTTGTTTGACTAATTAAAACACAAAATAAATCGCTATATTAAGCAAACACCTTCATATTATCCTCTTCTATTAGCAGATATCGCCGAGTGAGCCATCTGTATGGCGATTTAGATTGCGGCCGAGTTTTATCTAGAGCGATTCCTTCTTCGTTCCCACTTCATTACTACATAAGCTTGTATGTTAATAAATTTGTTACACCTCCGCCGCTTTGTAGATAATGTTCATACGAACGATTTAAATATAAATGTGTGTTTTGCATTTATTATGTCGGAATATGCTGTTTTGTTCGGCGTTGGTTTGTTTATAAGTCAACGGTATCTATACCTATTCACTATAAATGTAAATCGGATTATTATTTATTGTATTCCTAATTTTTAAGTCCGTTTTGGATATTTCCGCGGTATTCAGTGAGGTATTAACGAGATGATATAATAAGGTAAATAGGTCCGACAATTTGTAATGACCTTACCTTTTTTTTGTAAACTATTTTTACAGGCCATGTTAGTAGATCGAGCCCAGAGGCATACCATAGGTCTTATGTCCAGCAGTGGACGCAGATATGCTGATGATGATGATCCTGATATTAGTAGGAACAAACGCAGTAAAAAATTGGTGGATTAAACAATGTCACTCACATTCCGTTTATGAAAATTTCGAGTCCAACAATCAGATATATTGGCTAATTTACATAAATCCAGAACGTTATTGATATAATGCTGTCATTGCCTGCAGTTGAGTCTTTAATTTGCATGCTTATCTTATTTGTTCAATTTGTATTGTCCATATACTTTCATGTATAAATAATCATTCATACATGAAAGTAACTGGCTTACAAACCGCATTAGTAACAACGTACAAATCACTTGGAAATAGCGCTTTCCTATTGAAAACAATTGGTCTAGGTTTAGAGCGTCGAACAGTACGTGTTTCCGCTTGTTTCCATAGCGGGCTGGTAACAGAATTAGGCGGGTTTAAACAATACTATTTACACAAACACATGGACAATTACAGAGGCGTTAAATCACTCGCATTCACCTACAAATACACGCGGTTTAAAATGTATTCCGACGGAAAGGACCGGATTGGGAAAGGGTTTTCGAATGGGGGACTGATTATTGCTTTTTTTAAGAAGTGTTAATTAATAAAATTCAAAGTATTATCTTCCGTATAGTGATTAAGCTGTAGATAGCCACCTTTACAGTACTTTCGTAAGTGTAGACATAGGCTTTCTTCGCAGGAAAGCAAAAAAAAAAATGGAAATTTTATTAAAAACCGAATTCCGTTTATGATTAGACAAAACATAGTTAAATTAAAACAGAGAAATTAATAGACTAAACTTAAAAACTTTTCCAAGCGTACCCAAACTAGGCTATATCTGTTATAATTTTACACAACATGATATCGAAATACTTATTTATATCTTTTTTCATCACAAAGAATAATACACAATTATAAATAAATAACACAATGCAACAACACACATTAATTAAGTCATTTCCTTACACGAGTCAGTAATAGCTGCCAGATACTGTCATCGGCTTTAGATATCTGTCTGAGAGATCACAAGCCAACTGGTCTTATGCAGATAATTTTACAAATCCGAGCGTAGCTACATGAAATTTCTAGACGTGTTTCCGATTTACACTTTGCGTTCTAATAAGTATTAATTGCGGTTGCTAAACGAGACTAGTGGATTACGTTTTTATACTAATTTATTTGTATCAGGCGATATTTTATTACCTGTATTTAGATACTGGTCTTGTTGTAATTTTAACTGTAAACGGAAATATTAAATATATTTATTATAATTGGGTACACACCTTGTTTCTGTCTAGTGTCGTGGCTGAAGGGAGATTAAAATAAAAAATCAGATTTACATGAATTTGTATAAAGTGAAAGTTATAGATTTTGAGTATTGTCAAACATTTTTATTGTATGTTCTCGTAAAACTTGCATAGAAATTAAACCAAGTATTTACTCTGTACATGTAAATGTAAAAGGTTACTTAAATAAACTTGTTAAATAAAATTTTATTAAGTAGCTGATTGTCTTGAAAATTTTATTTTCAAAGCGGTAATTAATTGAGTCTATTAGCTTATTAAAGTTGATACATTTCCTCTAAAATTGTGGTCACTGGGCCCCGATAAAATTTCCAAATCCGTCCCATCCCAAAGTAAATATAATGCGACGGTGGCTCTCCCAATTCAGCCGGTAGTCACGTACAAATCTATTTTTACGTATATTTGGAACCAAACTCTTTTGATATCACATCGGCTGGTGCGGCGCCCTTTGATCTCCGGTGGTCGGACATAAATTTCGGCAGTGACAAATAGTCGTCGGTGATAGATGGCCTGTGTTGTGCTACCTTAATTTTAATTTATTAGATTCCTGAGGTAAAGACGGTTGGATATTGTTTTCTCGCGTCGCGGGTACATATTTTGTTGTGTTGGGAATTTTTATGGCATTTTTGTCTTTTATTTATAGCGTTTAAGTGGATATCGGCAAAGAGGCTTGCGTAATATGTTAAATAGAAGGTGGTGAATAGTTTTAAATTTCTTTTATTCTGGGAAGGTAATATTATAGCTGATATCGACTCGTATACTGTATTCTAGACTAGAGTATTGACACGGTAGAGCCAATTAGCTTTCGACGATTGATATAAGCACAACGTTCTAGTTCATTTTTTTTTAGTTACTGAGGACCAATAATCTTGAAGATATGGCTATGTTGGCATTATAGTAACTAGATGCCTGAGTCTGCTTTCCCACGTAGACTCTCTCGCTTCCGATTGTGGCAATCGTACAAGATAATGAAAAACCTATCATAGTGAAAAATGTCCTATAAAAGCCTCAGGAGTACATAAGCAATTTTGCCTAAGCCTTAACAATTCCATCCCTGGAGAGAGGTAAACTAAAAAACCGCTGACTTGATGTCGTCGAAGATATGAGAGTCAATAGCCTTTAATTGTTTGAGTTGGTACCACCGTCACCTATGTACCATCACACCACACGTCTCCGCAGTATAGTTTCCAGCGTTCTTTCCTACCACGTATGTGCAAGCTCTGGAATTAACTCCCTGCATCAGTGTTTCCTCAGCGCTATGACCTGTCCTTCTTCAAACTAGGTTTAAAGAGAGTACTCTCCTCGAGGTAGGCAGCGACTTTGTTGTGCTGGTCCCCTGGCACGTGAGGTCCATGAGTAGCGGTAGCCGTTTACCATCAGGCGGGCCGCTAGCTCGTCTGCCTACATGGTTATAAAAAAAAATCATTGAGGATGTTGAAGATCGGCTGAAAAGGAGGAAACTCAGTTGCGAGGCGGACACTGGCACCGGCCAGGATAACGCCTAGGTAGAAGTAATTAAGTTTAATGGGAGGTCCTTGGGGGAAATCTATTTACAGCAGTGGACTTCCTGTGTCTAAAGATAGAGAATGAGACAGATAGGAGTAAGTAAGAAGTGGCTCATGTAAGTATGTAGTGTATTAAAGTATTCAGACTATAACTGGTTTCGGCCGCACTGGCATGATTGTGGCAACCAGTGAGATATTAACTATTCTCACTAAAAAAAAGAAGACAGCCATTGAGTTAATATTAGTATATGAGTCAATAAAGATAGCCCTTGTTGCTCTAGGAGTTTGATGCACCTTTTCTTCTTCAAAGTTGCAACACTTTCCGAAGCGGTGACAGCAATAATTAACAATTCAAAAGCTGTAGTGACAGACTTTTCGCCTAAATCATATTTCGATTGCTTTGGTTGTAGTCACTTTGATCATGCCGTGCATAATTCTTTGACTCTCCGCTTCCGTGACGAGACCAAACTAGCCTAATATATATATTATAGCATTTAATATTTACGACTTCATTCCTAGACCATTCCGCAGAAGTATGAAGCATTAAATTGAAACTGATGTGTCTATATCCACCCCAATCATATTTCACAAAGTTTCTCTAACAAAGTATGGCGGTTACAACAAGACCACCACCACATCTTTTTGCCAGGCCAAAAATAAGCTAGAGTCAGTCAAGTTCAACGGCTAAACTAAAGTAAACACACTCGACAAATATTGCGGCCGATATGCGTCAACATTATATTTTGTAGTTATTACAAGATGTGGCGATTTTAAATCGATATGTTTAAAATCGATGCTTCGTATTTAGATAGTCGATTCTTTGGTGCACGAAAATCAATTATTAAATCGACTACCCTGTAGAATAATATTCTTTTACTTTTTTGCGTTCAATTCTTTTCGGCACGGTCGATTGCTACACTTAACAATCAAAGATTTATTTATTTATTTAAAGATGCCAAATTTTGGGGAGGTTTACACATGTTTGACACCACCCAGATTAAAATACTGTATTTTGATATGTAGTATAAACCTAAATATTACTACAGTAATCCACTATTATTATTACATTTTATTGAAGTTAAAACAAATGTCAAGTCAATTTTGAAACAAATTCAATATTACCAATTACAATCGATACAACAATCGATTTTTAGCTAGAATCGAATTATTACCGCATTCGCATTTTCCTCGCAACGAGGCGAGCGCCGGTGCACGCGCGGCCGCCAACAATTGGTCTTTATTAAAATTTAACGATTATTTTACGACATCGCGGTGGAAATTAGACGCAGTTGTTTTGTAATTTGATCGTGAATAGTGGATTAATACGTGTTTATGCCGGAAGCATTAGTAATAGATTAAAAGGAAACGTTCAATGGACACGGTTATAAGCAATGGTGTCGTGTCGCATGTCGCAGTTATAATGTTTGATGATGATGGAATAGCTTAGGAATAAATGTTTAAATTCATTTGTAAATTAAATAACTTTATATTTGAATTACGAACATTGAAAGCGTTTTGTAGTGCTGATCAAGTCATTTGCAGATTCATTCCTTATCCAAGAGGTCAACAACTATAATTCAGTATTTAAATAAAACTATTTTTAACGGATTTTATCGCGGATTTGGTTAAAGTTTTTTTTTTTACTTTCCGGCGTTTATATTACATTACAGATTTCGTGGTCACAGGGCGGACTAAGGTATTAGCCATCCTCTCAGTGACCGTTACAATTTAACAACCCTTTTTCATAATTTAAGTAAATTGCTCCGTGCTTCGCGGAGTAATAGAAAATCTTTAGATTTTGTAACTAAACATGGTCGATATCAGTCAAAATCAGCTCAATAATATCACTAAATGTTCTATTAAGTTTATGCCCCTCTCCCATACGAATGGAAACATATTTCTAATTCTGTAAATCAAACATCACCATCGCTCAGCGACACATGTTACAAAACAGCCATAAAAACGGCATAAAATCGCACTCTAAAAAATATAATTTATGATCATTGCGGAGCGTATCTCATATTTGTACCAGTTTCGACAATTAAGTGTAATTGTAACTAGCGTACGAATGTGGCAACTTCACAGATAACATATTAATACGCTATTGACTAGAGTGTTTTTTTATTTAACAACCTCTTTACACCCTGGAAGTTATGGCCAGATGAACAAAATGCATAAAGAAGTAACTTGTTGATAAAGGTTCTTCATTATTCGTGATTATGACCTAGTTCCTCTCAATCAATATTCTGAATTTAATAATATTGGTGCTCAATAATAGGCGTTTCAAGTGGATGATAATCATGTCCATCGTCAGTTTAAGTTTCATTTATTGGCATTGGCGAGTGGCGAATTTTGGAACGACAAATAAAATGCAAAAATATCTATTTACCGCCTGGTTATTGATACGTTTTCATAATATAAACAGCAGGCATTTGTACTCGTGATCTAATATTAACATGTCCAATATAGCAATATCTAATATGTCGACCACAGCGTTACAACCACGCATTCGAACGCCAAAAGATCGCAGACGATCTTTTAAACATTTATTCTTGTCATAAGGATTTTTTATTGCGACAAAAATGAATGTAAAATACTTTGGGTACTTGAGATTTGACATAATAATCTCTCCCAAACGTTGACAATCCCTGACCACATTAATATTTTAACAACAAACCTCAGAGTCGACGACCTTAGATTTTCAGACGTGTTTATGAAAACATTTTCCCACGTAATAGCTTTACGTTAAACACTGCAACTGCAAGTACGAAAGCGCTTCTCATTTGTTAATTGTTTACAATAAGTTTAAATACCACCCAGTTAGTTCCTTCTTATAAATAACTGTTTATGAATACTATGAGTGGGTGACGAGAGATTTTGGTATTCGAATTGAGAGGCATTCGTAGTCATTATGCTACTTCTAATTAAGTGTAACGGAAACATATTTGAGACATAATTATCTACTTATTATGAACTAGAAGCTCGGCACGGTAGATAATTTTATTTCAAAATGTTCTATCGCATATGTTCATCGGGTATATTAAATAAATACACCCAACAGTCACATACATAGTCCTGACCTCACATTCGGATAAATTAAGTCTTGTGTCGTGAGTATCGGAAACTACGAGAGACTTTATGGTGACAAACACAAACATTTGTACGTCGGTCGTGTTGATGATAATTCTCATTTGTCATTTGGTGCGGGAATCGAACCCGCAGCCTCTCGTTTCTCAGTCGGCGTATAACTTGCGTGACGGAGGCTGTCAGGCTAATTAAACAATAAGTATAATGTAGGATTCTAACGGTTTAAAAGCTTTTTAAATCGGTCGAATAGTTTTGGAGCCTATTCAATGCATACAAACAACTAAGTATTTACACTTTATAAAATCATTAGTTAAGAAATTTGTTGCTTAAAATATCCCTCGTAAATTAAGAGATTGCATTAACTGGAAGAGCCTAATTGTTAGACAAGCCTCTTTGATGTCTATTTATAGACCTAAAGCTATTTAATTTTTACATTAATATGGGAAATAATTACTTTATGAGTGCTTTTTGAAATGGCTCTTTCAGTAGGATACTGTTATAATAATTATTATCGAAGAGGCTATGTTCGGTCAACCCGCACTAGGCCACCGTGGTGGACTATATGGCCTAACCACTCTCAATCGTACTCTCGATTGTAGAGTAGGCCCGTGCTCTGCAGTGGGACGTATATGGGCTGTTACTACTACTACTGCTATGTTCCACTATTAAAGAGCGAAACAACAAAATAGCTCTTTAAAAATTAAGAAAAAGATAAGACAAGCCCGCACTATCGCAATCGGAATCGAACTACCCAACACGTCGGCCGCGACACATAATCATAATTTCAACACGAAAAACAAATATAGAATCGTTTTAAAATACGTGTTAAACTAATAATAACCGTCCATTGTGTACAGTGAGACGTGTGGACAAACAGACGGACACTGACGGCGCCACACGCCTCCATTGCTTTCTTGTTTGTATATATATAATTCTTAAAATTGACTTTTCGTGCACGAATTTGCCCCGAGTGTCAGATTTTTATGAAAGTGGTTAGATTTTGAAATTGAAATTCTTTGTGTAATGATCAAAGGGGTGACAATATGAAAGGATGACAAAAACCAAATATTTTTTCATGGAATTAGGCTAATTTGACAAAGCTTTTGATGAACGCACTTCTTGTCACTTCACACACTTCTTTTCAGTGTAAAACGTCAACTTCAATTACTAAAAAACACCGAACAAATATTAAAAAAAAAATGAATTAATTTCTTGAAGTTAATGAAATTTTCGCCGAAATATTCTCATATTCATTATTTGTTGAAACTAAAATAGTATAATGAGCGCAGTATTTAGATACTTTAAATTCAATTGAACTTTTGATAATCAGTATAATAGGACGTACCTTTAATTTATAGAAACTGGCAGATTCACGTTGTATGCAAGACGCTTCAAAAAAGTGGCTTTGGAGATCTTTGGCCAAGCCTACGTTCAGTAGTGGACTTCCTGTGGTTTTAAGAGACAAAGACAAGACTTTTGTTACCCATTTTTTTCGATCCTTATATATGGCGTTAGTTTTGAATGTCTTTAAAGTTCTTGATAGTTCAAGATGCTACTAGCCTCACTAACAATTACTGGATAGTACCGATACAAACCATTTCTAATTTGTATAAATTGTTTTATTTGTATAAACTCGAGCTAATTTTTTATTGTCCTAGAAAAACCACCATTTATATCAATGTACAAGAATGTGAACTATTAACGAAACTATGAAATAATATTATTGGCGCCGACAGCGACATCGTCCATTTAAATATTCATATTTATTGGCAAATACGTGACCGATTCTCAGAAGTTTGGACAGACTTTAAATGGACCGCATACCGTGTTCGGCCTTTATTTTTATTTGTGTAATAATTTGTTTATGATTATAATTTGCTGGAAACTATTTGTTTAAATTAATTTATTGGCTTTTAATAACGCAACCTAATTCATCGCTATCAATAATTTCATGGTATCATCAATTCGTCTGATAGGTTTAATTAATTCTAGCTAATTAGGAAAATTAAGTGTCCAAAATTCTAAAGGCATTTGACAGCCTCCATGGCGCAATCGGTTAGGCGCTGCCTGTGAAACGGGAGGTCGCGGGTTCGATCATCGCACCGAGAGAAATGTTTATGCGACCCACAAATATTTCTTTCCAGTCTGGGTGTTTGTGAGACCGAAAAGTCTCTCGTAGTTACTGATACCCACGACACAAGACTCGATCATAGTGTGGGGTCAGTACTATGTGTGTGACCGTTGGGTGTTATTTATTTTATTTATTCATGTAAATACATCAATTTTTTTTTTGTTTAAAACTACTCCTATTTGTTTTTTATTTCTGATTAATTTCGATGCGGATCAAAGACAGCTATTGTTTCTGAGAGTCTCGCCGAGCTCCGGAGCTCGGTGTCCATCCTTTGTGTGCCACTGTTGATCC
The DNA here is from genome assembly GCA_023078785.2 of Hyles euphorbiae. Classification (NCBI taxonomy): domain Eukaryota; kingdom Metazoa; phylum Arthropoda; class Insecta; order Lepidoptera; family Sphingidae; genus Hyles; species Hyles euphorbiae. The sequence goes on from CM041049.1 coordinate 1,392,454, forward strand.
TGGCTGACAGGAGTTGCAGTAGTGGGTGTGAGGGCGAGAAAGTCTCTCACATCAACATGTATGATATGATAGAGACTTATGGTTGATAGAGTTCAAAATACACATGGTTCAATTCGGTCGGTGTGTTGTTTTTCCTAACGAGGGAGATCACCGAGATTCCTAACGCCGATGGTGTAAACAAAATAAGCGACAAAAGCGGTGTGAGCGATATAAGCGATGTAAGCGGTGTTAACAAATGCGCTCAGCCGCGTCATAACTTCATAACACCCGTGACAAATTCATCGGGCAGACATCAAAATAGACGGACGCTGCCGTTCAATGCATAGGCATACGCGGGTTATTTCAGTCAGTTGGGTAATAAGATCGCATGTAATTTTTACCCAACTTTATGAAAAAATTTAACCCTCATTTAAAATATATTTTTAAGACAATTCCATATTAAATGTAAGGAACAATTATGTTCAATTCTTATAATGATTTATGAAAATAATGCAAATATGAGTTCTTCACTGTAAGCATTGATCGCCGTACAGTAATTTAAAATCCCATCAAAAACATCCTGTAAAAAAATTCCAAGTCTCGCAGCTCAGGTTTTCTAGCGCAAAAAGTTGTGAGATGCATGTAATACCAAGTCGATTAATTTATTTAGTCCTTAAGGGACCTTCTATATAAAGTTATTACGTTAGTTATTACCATATCAATATACAAAATTCTTTACGTTTTAAATAAATGGATCGACTTGGCCATCGCATGAAAACATAATGTATCGTACAATTTATACATAATGCTGCTGGCCAAGTCGATCTATTTATTTAAAACGTAAAGATATCACTAACCATTTTTCTTAAAGCCTCTGTCTTATGGATTTTTCTTATTTTTGTAGGTATCAATTTATCACAAATATAGCGGATTTGATTATTAATGTTCTTTCTTTCATTGCAATTGATATTTTCGAGCTATTTAGTCTATTTATTTGCAAGTTTTTCTTCGTCATGTTTTTCTAGAGGAATGTTGTACAGTTTCATGGGCTGAATACACCATTTCCCTCTCTATATCCCCTCCTGTTATGCCTCATATATATAGATATCTATCTACAACTATTATTCCATTATATACGGGTACAATGATTCATTAACTGCAAATGTAACTTTGTAATCCTATACATTTATATGGGATTACAAAGTTATTCACGAAGTTGGTCTATCTAGAAAACTAGACATAAATTATGAAATGTTTGAATTTTCCCTTACTTTAGACACTAAACACTAATTATATTCTAAATTTGAAGGTTCTATGACTGCTAGAAGTGCTTCGACTTTTGAAGATCGGTCAGTCAGTCAGTGAGTGACAAAATTACGAAAGTTTGACAAGTTACAATTCTTAAACCACTGGTTCAAATTGAATGAAATTTTAAATATACCGTGTTTACACAATGCCTGCTTAGTAACTGAAAATTCAGACTTCATGCTTTAGCCACAACCAAGTTATAGGGAGTTGAAAATGGTCTGAATTGCTTCGAGAAAAGGATGTTACGGCCTATAGCTCGACTTGGAGGGGGCTCGGCCGCGCCCCCAGATAATAATTCAAGGTAACAAAGGTTTATTTCTTTTAAGCTTTATTCTTTTACTTTTGAGATTTTTTGGCATATGACCTCAAACTAGCAAGCAGGTCACGTGATGGTAAGTGATCACTCATACCCATGAACATCCAAAATGCTTGGATCATGGATATGTTGCCGGCCCCTCAGTTCGGGAGTGGAGCGGGGAGGAAAAGGGATGGGAAGAAAGGTTTATTTGACAATCTTACTCACCGAACAAAACGCGACAGCGAAGCGGTCGCTTCACGTCAGTCTCCTGTGTGGTAGAGGTAGTTCTGCCCATTCATGCTGAGCTATGACTGACAAAAGCGTGGCTCTGCCACTGCTGAATTCCTAGTCAATTTATTAGTTTACCACAGGCTGTGAACACTGAATCGCAACGATGCATTAACACTGCTGTTTGGCGGGAGAAATTCACATTGCGGTGGTAACTATGTGGGGAATAAAACCTCTTAGTTCTGTTTTGTTTCTATTAGAATTTAAGTTATTCAATATTTTATTATTTTGTAGGTTACTGTTGTCAACATTTTTTTTTTATATATTGAACAACTACCTAGGTTGCCTCTCACATATGAAGCCTTTGCCCTTCATTGGGACGTGCACGGGCATATCTCTGTTAATTATTTTAGATTACTGTTGTCAACATTTTATTTTTTTCAAATACATTGAACAACTATCTAGGTTTCCCCCCACACATGCCTTTGCCCTACATTAGGACGTGTACCTGCCCGTACACTATCATTTATGTTTTTAAATCGCGCACTCTCCTACCTTATACCCCAAGCTGTCACCGTTACAATTGTCACATCACAGAGATGATGTGTTTCGAGCTCGCCCGCTAGGGAACCACAACACTGTGGTCGACTCAATCTTATTGAATCATAAACCCAGGCCTTTGTCTTAGGCGAGGAACTGGGTTGGAGTAATTGATTCGGGATATCTAGGTTGTAGAAATTGAGTGACTTGGAGAATGGGGGAAAGAGGGCTGTGAAAATCTGCGGGTTTGGTTCACGCATTCGTGTTTTTGTTAGGCAAGAAATAATTATGATTACTTGGTTCCTGTGGTTGATATTATGTGGTAAAAAAGTTTAAATTCTTTGCCGTCACTTGAAAATATAAAACTTTTATTTTATTAAGAAAATAATGGCGAAAAGAGAATTGTTTGTTTTATGCTATACTAGTAATAATTTAGTAAACTACTAAGTAAAAAGCTCACTTGTACTTAAATATTCATAAGGTCGATATTTCTGTAACCGCAATGGTCAATTAATTACAAATTGATATCTGATAATATTATCTACAAAAATACATTACATTCTAATTCATATTGTCAAATGAGGACCCTACAATGTAAGGAAACAGAGCCCCTTCTCAATACAGAAGATTCCCTCATACAATTCCAAAATGATTTTGTTAAACTCAAAGTTGTGACAAGTACAGACATAAACATAGAAACATAAAAAATACTAATAATAACTTACAATACGATGTTTTACTATGTGCCACTGTGAGTGTAGGTGATAAAGGACTCTACGCCCTGGTGATAGAGTTGGTATTGGTAAGTGAAGCAGCAGTAAGCTTTGAGTACAACAATGAGATCAATTACCCCGCGTCGAAGCAGGTAGACACTTACTGTAACATTAGTTCGTTCACACGAGTGTGCTTGTGAAATATGTAGAATAAATTTAATTTATTTGTGAAAATGAGTATTAATATTTATTCAGAAATGAGGGATAAATGAGTAGTGAATTTGTATGCACATACATGTATAAAAACTCACAAAATCTGTTATCTATATCCCTGAAGGGATAGGCCAAAATTTCGCTAATAAAACCTAATATAATTAATATTTTGCGTTCATTTTTTAAGTCTTAAACAGGAAGAGCTTAATTTGAGTACTTTCAGTCTCAAACAACTTTGATTATCAAACCGAACCCGCAAAAGTGCAGGGCGCAATCTAGCAACCGAACCCAGGGTACCATCCTTCACTGCCATCGTAAGCTTGTACTATACGAATTTGTCGCAAGTAATAAAATATTACACCATATTTAAAGCTTATGATCGTTACACTTTATTTCTTTTCAATGAACAAACACAATTCCCCATTGAATTATTATATTCACGTAAAACAAAAGATGTTCAAAACGTTAACATGTTTTGCATTTCACTAACTCGTCTGCTTTATTCCCAGCTTTCGTAAAGGAGTTTCTCTCCCTCTCTACCCGGTAGGGTCAGAAAGAGACAGATAGAGTCACCAGAGCACACAATGTCTTAGCCTTTCCGTATGTTAATGAATGCGGATGAACCGCAAATATCAGTTAGTAATTTTAGAAGTTCCTAACTTTTCTAGATTATCTTTTGTTTTTAGGTGTTAGGAAGTATTTGTATCTTTATGGTCTCGTAAAACCATGTCTTGAAACATATTTTTTCTGGTCACACAAATATTGATATTTGCCTTCGTTACGGGAATCGAATCCGCAACCTCTTATCTTACAGCTTGTTTCTTCACTAACTGGGCCACGGAGAATATTATTATATGAACATTTTCCAAAGAACTAACTCACCTATTTCAACCTCTTGTCTCACAGCTTATTTCTTCACTAACTGGGTCACGGAGACTATTAATTGAATATTTTCCAAAGAAGATCGGAACCTCACGTATTTTCATATGCATTATATTATTCCACAATATAAATGTAAACCAACAAAAACGTTAATTTTGAGTTTTATAGTCTACGTTATCCATCACTAAACCAGGCCCTTGGAATATTCTCACGTCCTCCGCATAAACGTTAAAAATAATGAATGATCCAATTTTCTTCTAGTATTTCGTAATTATTAAAATATTACAAATATACTGAGCATTGTAGTTCACAAGACATTCGAAGATTAACCCTTTAAGAGATAGGATATAATCTGTAGTTTTACGCGAAATATTTGAAAAAATCATAAAGTAAAAATGTTACATCTGCATTAATAAAATAAAATACAATCAGCCATAAAAACGATATAAATATTTTGATTGTGATGAATGTTAAATACCTTTACCTTCAAATATTTTATCATGTTTTTAAAAGACGTGATAAACAAATATTTATTCGAAAATCAGGGATAAATAAACATATAACTTGGAAATTATGCAACTAGATCTATGTTCAAATCCTTAGGGTAATAAATAATTTCCAAAAAGCGAACCACAAGTGTGCACAAATACGCAACAGCATCAGAAATACCCAACCACGCGTATAATCCTTCTATTAACATTATTGTTACCAATACCACGAATCCAATAGCGATCGGTTCAAACGAAATCTTTTCAGCGAGCTTTGCCAAGTTCAACAGCAAGCTGTCGCTAGACCAGTACCCGACGCAAGCGCAAACAGCTAACACGCACCGGACAAACGGGAATAATCGAATCGACTAATAATATCGATTAAATTACCGATTTTTACAAGAATAAATGTCACGGCTCTTTTGTTTTTAAAGTGTTCTTTTTTTGAATGTGCTTTTATTTTAAAATAAAATATGTTGCGTGCCAGTGCCAGTGTTGTGATTAGTGGAAGTGTTTTGTGAGTGATTTTGACAGGTGAGTCTAATTATTTTGACAGCTAATGAGAATAAATTATAGTATTTTTGATAGAATTACAACGTCTTATTTTGAATTTGGAGCAGCGCAACACGCGTGGTGATTATGTTACTACGTTTGGCGGGAAAAAAGTTATATTATGTTATAAATAAATTATACATTTTCTATTGTTTTATAATATAGTAAATATAACAAAGGTTACACGTTTATGCTATTTACTTGTTCATAATCGATAATCGCCATTCACTTCGATAATTATCTTTAATTTTTGCGCGAATCAATGAGATATTTCTAGAATTAATGAAAACGTGGTGTAGATAATATCGCATAGTTAAGTAATACCCGTCACGAATTTGTAAAATTTACCGATAATTGCATAAAACAGTAATTGAGTACTTAAAGCAATTTTGTGTGATTTAAGTTATTGCGTTTAAATTAAGTTGAGTTGATTAATTTTGTAACTAAATATTGAGTATGACCTAAATGTAACGATTTTTTTATCGTTACAGGATGTCGACCAAAATTTAAAGATATGTGACACAAACTTTTCCTGAGTAGAAACTATTTACCTACCATATTGAAATGAGTTTAAGATACATGGTAACAAATTGGTAAGGATATAACTCTTACAGTGCACAATATTGTCCACATATTTTTAAGATGAAATTAATTGATTAAAAATATCTCGGATTAATAAGAAATTCTTATTATAGTTATTTGATGCTTAAACTAATAAAACGCAATATATACTTAGCATATAAAGCATACCTGGACATGTGCCCATAACACAGGTAAACGAAACATATTTGCAGCAAGCGTCTAGGGAAGACGCTGTTCATTTTCAACAGACCCCTGTAAAATATAGGATAACACAAAATATCTACATTCTACCTCAGAGGAACCAGATATTTTGAAGAAACCATAGGTCACAAAGTTTTTATACAAGTTTCTAAATCTCATTACATTTATGCTAAATCTACCTTGGGGAGAGTTCTCAATACGGATTAAAACAAAACCAAACCCTTAATTGCTTACATAGTAAGAAAACAAAAAATCTGTGTTGTCGTTCCATCGTCACAATACAGCCATCTGTAAACGAAATGTCACCGTCCACTTTAAAAAAGAAATTTATATCATCAACTATTGAAATAAATAAGACAGCAGCACACCTAATACCACTAAAACGGCGACTGTCAAACTATCACCCGCTTTCACTATGTCAAGGAAGTCAAAACACAAACCGAGCCGATTAGCTGTGCAATGTATTGCTGCTGAAAATAGATGTGAGAAAAAAACCAAATAAAAATACTGGCCGAATGACAGCTGTCATTCGATATTGTAACTGGCCGTAAACAATTTTTAAAAATCGAACTTCATTAAAGGTCGAAGAATAAAAAAAACAATACCGATAAAAGAAAGTTATGAAATTGTAATGTAATTTTTACATCATAATTAAGTCTAGTCTGTGTTGAACATAAGTCTTGCTCAGACAGTTGACATTCCTTGCTCGTTGGCTACAAGCCGCTTCTCGACGGAAATCCTTCGACTAGACATAAAGGAGTATCTAGCTGCAAACATTTTTTTTTATGTTTTTCGTGGTTTGTGCACTATTTATTTCTTTCGGGAAGCAAGTTTATTTCCATTGGAGTGTCCTCGATATGTAAAGTAGTGAAACATGCGTGACGCCACCCTCACGGTGCGTGGTGGCTAGACGGTTTCAAGAGCAACATAACTATAAATCAAGTAGGTGGTGCAGCCGCCCCGCGCTGAAACGTTGATGACTCTACTGGCTGCGTGCGGGGCTTGGCGCGAGGTATGAGTGTTAGCGATTTAAATATATTGTGGGAAGTGGATTATAGTTTGTGGCTAGGGTGGTTGATAGTATTAAGGTTTCGTTTTTGTGTACTGTTGACGATTTTTTTCTTTAAGTTGTGTCTCATTTCAGACTTGATCCTTGCTCTTTTGAACAATGTATTGAGTTTTTTTTAATGTTAAAATATTATCGGTATTAATATAATGCGTATTTTTGTACTCTTTTGATACTAGTTAGAGAGATTATTAATTCAGTCAATGGGTATTTTGACATATTTGTTTATTTCGAATAATTCTAATGAGATTCACGACATATAAGCAGCTCTAAGGTAATAAGTCACCACACAGTCACTTACATTTAAATAGAATTACCTTCCTTCACCATTCATCAACAAAATCCGGGAGTTTTCTATCCTCGAGGTTCTGAGTATGTGTATGGGGGGTAGTGATCACTTTCTATAACATAGGTAGTTTATTTGCTTCAATACAAAAACGCTAACAATATAACCAATCGAATAAATGCCTACAAATATAGCCTACTCTTCCAGCGCCTTGATTTATGTTTACCTAACTTAATGCGATGTTAAAAAAAAACAGTTTATATTTGAGTTCTAATATAATATATCAATTGCAATAATATGATCAAGCTGTAAATAGCAATCTTCAAAATTAGCAAAAATTAATTTAGAACCGCAATCGCTAATACCTTACACCACGGACCATCAAATAAAATCCATCCGTGTACACACGACTCAGTAAAGTCTACATTGACAAATCGCGCCAATTACCCACCACTAATAGTTTCATCCGAAACACCATCATTGCCCGGCAATCGGTGTTTGTGTCCGATATCCGTCCATTCGACATCTTTATGGCACTTGAACTGACTTTACGAGCTAGTATATCGCTCGAGTAATGCTAATCTTGTTCAATTCTAGATCTAGTTTCTAGAAAGTATTCTATTTGTAATTGAAGGTTTTGTGTGTGGATAACCAACCAAGTCAAATAACTGACTTTTTAGTGATGTGTTTTTTACGGATTTTATCGCGAATTCTTTTTTTTTTTTTTTTTTATTGCACTGAATGGCGAGACGAGCATGCCGTTCGCCTGATGGTAAGCGATACGACGGCTCATAAACAGTAGCAACATTCCACTGCGCTCGCCATCCTGAGACATAAGATGTTAAGTCTCAATATGTCCAGTAGTTGGTCTGGCTACAATATCCTTCAATCCGAAACACAACAGCGCATTTAAGCAGTGTTGTTTCACGGGAGAAATAGACATTGCGGTGGTACCTACCCAGATGGCCTCTCACATATGAGAGACCTACCACCAGTAAGTAATTCGGTTTAATGTAATCGACAAAATCCGTAAAAAATAGTTTTATTTCACAAAAAAGTCAGTTTTATAGTGCAAGTTTTATTCCAATGTGTAATTCGCGTAAATCTAAGAAACTAATAGGACTTTTTATTGATAACGTATTGTAACAAATGGAGAAGTTCCTTGCTCGCAAGTGGGTCTAATTTGTGTTGAATTGTCAAAGCTTTTTCGTGCCTAATTGAAAAAAAAATTCTCCTGATCCCGTAGAAAAACATCAGTAGCTTCTACGGTTGTGGGAATCAAAAATAACAAGACCAATAAATTCTCGTTTAAATTTCAAATTCTTTCAGAAGTCAAACACAATTTTCCCTTGTAAAGACACCGTTTTACATCAGGCAGTTATTTAAAAACAAGTGACATGCACCAGTTTATAAAACTCGCTCGACATAACAAAGAAACTTTCTTTCCGATAGTTTATAAAACAAAGAGTGCACGACACACATCGGGTTTCCTGTGCGTATGTCAATAAGTGAGAGTGTATTGGAAAAATGTCAACTATGCTTATTACGTAGGCGTGTTGGGTGATCAATACTTATGTATGAATATTGTTATGGAAGGATTTGGTTCGATTTTTATGAAAATTAGACTGTTGGTTTGATTTTTTATACTAGTGATAGTGATGAAATTTTGAAGATAATAACCAATTAGCATTGATTAAGCGAAGGACAAATTCTGGGAAAAGAAATCAGTTTTATATGAGAGTGCACATCTCTCTAATAAGCTAGCAACAACTATTAAAAACTGTGAAAGTTTCTTTAGTTTATCTCCTTTTTTTAAAGTCAATTAAAATAGACCTTAGCTACATATTCTCTCTATAATACCGTACCGTGGTGTAGAATTTAGACCTTCAGATCCATATTCAAATCGTTGTTGTAATGTAACAATTTCAAAAATCGTTTAAGCTCTTACGTGCTCTTACTCTACACAGTTCGAGGCAATTCATCCTTTATCTTTTGCAAGAAGAAAAAAAAATAGCGACACATGGCATTACCACTTTTACGATCGCTCATTTCAAAATGTTGCAATTTTGCATGCTTGTCGTGAAGTGTTAAGCGGAATTCGGGATCCATTGGTTTCAAATTACTAAACAAAAAGGTGGGAACGCCCGATTGAAATGCTAGTGTGTTTCAAGTGGGCCACGTTGTGTCAATAACAACTGAAGTAGTAGCTTTTTATTGCATAGGTCCGGCAAATAAGAAAAGGCGTTTTTTTTTTATTTCTATGACTGGCTAGACGATGCCGTTCGCCTGATGGTAAGCGATACGACCACTCATCAACAGTAGTACGACCAATCAACAAAGTGAATTACAAAGCAATTAAAAAAGGCACAGGTATGCCCTGATGTTTTGAACCTGTGACCACCGTGAACATGTTTGCAGCCGCGTCGTGTCCGTTTACCAACAGGCCACTACGCACTGCATATTGCGTGGGATTACGATAGTATTTGTGTTTTAATTGAATTATTTAAGTACAAGCAAATTGTACAATACCATAAATTGTTTTAATGGTAAAATTAATTTATGAACGTTAAACCAAAGTTCATTCGCAGTTAAATTAATATTGGACTATTATAGACACGGGCTCGCTGAGTGTTTATTAATTAACTGTATACGATGTATTATCTTGTCTGTATGTGTGCATCCCACTGCTGGGCAAGGCTTTTACTGAATTAAGCGAAGGGGTGTTTGTTGACTATGACAAATGTTGAAAGAATTCCTTTCTCAATTGTATCTGTGTCTGCAAATAAGAATAAACTTAAGAGTTTAAGTCTCGCGCTGAAAGTGTTTTACCGAAACAAGTTTTACCGAAACAAGTACTACCATGAGAACTGATAAATTGAGTTCTTGTTCTGAGCTAGTTTTAGTGGATTTTTTACTTAATGATGAATCTTCTAAACACTTTTCACACTACACTCAGACATGCCGCAACGTCATAACACAACCAGATACAAAATTTTACCGAATAAAACACAACTTAACCACACACAATCACGAAAGCGCCATATGCTATCCTGAAAACCAAAACATAAACCGAAAAACTGACTTCAAACATATTTGACCTAATTTAACCGAATGCCTCTCGAAGCGACGCGTTGACACGAACAAAGGAGCCGAGAGAATAATGTAAACAGAACATTTTAGTTTTAAAAATAATTATACCCATAAGAATATATGGTAATGCGGTATTCCTTTTAATGCTATGGTTTTATAATATGGAAAATTGTTTCTTTTATGATGGAATGGAAAAAGAAAGTATGCCAATGGAATGTGCAGGACAAGTTATTTATTTCATTTTTAATTGTTTATCGTTACTATTTAGTTAAATCTTGATTGTAGTTATTGTTTATTTTGGCAAAGCTGTTTAAGCCTATAATGGCCATGTACATATAGGTCTTCATACATACTTTTTTTTTTAAATGAAAAACTATTAATCTCCTCTTTCAATACCCCGGGGGAGGTCATAATGGGAGTATGACAGTGTAAAAACGCGGATGATGTGGCCGTGCTGGGTCCCTAGCAATACATACGCGAGCATACTGACTAAAAACCCTTCGATGGTAGTCACACGCATTGTGGGCAGCACCGAACATCCCAGGGCGAAGTATTCATATATTATATACTACTTACGTATTATGCTCTTGGGGCACCATTTTTAAATAAATAAATAAATAAATTTAGAGTACCTACCGGCCAGTGACGGCTCTCTTACTGGTTCACAAATCTATGATGGCCTGGTAGTAATCGAATCTATACACTCTATATCAAAAATGAAATTAAGTAGCTAGTGTTATTTTGATCGGTTTTCCACCGTCGTAGGTGATGGTGGCTGAACGAGGGTATACAAATATCAAATTTTATTTTATTTAGTTCATTTATTCAATAGATCTCCAACGCGGAATGTATACAATTAAAGATTTAAATACAATATATGCTGATATTCTTATTCTAGTGTACTCCCTCAATTATAGGAGACCATAGCGTTCTCAATAATAAATACTAAACTAGTTAAAAGCTTTAGCTGACTATTCTCAAAAGCTGAAACTACGAGTCCCTAAGGTTAGGCAGAGTTGCAACTAGTCACTAATCACAGTTGACCAAGCTTAATTTTCACTCCAACATTTCCATTCCACGAAGGCTGTTAACCGTGGCTGAGAATCGAGAGGACGTGTGTTCGATCCTTGCGTCGAAGTAATGTTTGTGGTCCACTAATATTTCATTCAGGTCTGGGTGTTTGTGAAACCGAAAAGCCTATCATAGTTCCAGATACCCACGATTTGTGATTAGTGTGGGGTCAGGATTATGTATGTTGGGTTTGTTTATTTATTATGTAGGGGGTGAATCTGTCACCTTGATGAGTATCAAGCTTAATCCTGCTTAACTAATGTTATGACATTATTTATACAGAAGAAACGTACCCAATATGGATTGGTTATTGTGACAGATTTTTAATAGCCCAAAGCCCATACAATTTACACAATCTATGGAAAAAGAAATACAAAACTAAACAGCGTAAATTATAAAGAAACAAATATAAAATTAATATAACTGATTTATAACGCTAGTATAGATTAATATCTTTGTCAAATTACAAGCTGTATTTTGTATGCAAATGAGTCGGCTCTTTGGTGCGCGACAACAATGTTAGCCGACTTTCTACGGCGACATTACTGGCGGGTTCAATAAATGCCACACATTACTCTCAATTCTTTTTCTTTGTTGTGGTAGTGTAATTTCTGTATATATCTATGGGATATCAATGGGATATATCTTAACGGACCTGCCGATTTACGGCCATACGATGTCTATGAAAGACATTATTATATTATTTTTGCTATTGAATGTTTTGTCCCTCTCGAACGACTATTAAATTCAGTTAGAGCGAAGAAGATAAAGCATTGGATAACTGAAATAGGTTTGTAAACTGTTTATGAATAAGGCCGTTACAGTTTCAGCCAAGGGGCTACGAACGGGGTACTACGGGGTTATGAACAAGGGTTCATAACAACTTTTTACAAACAGCCTCGGTGGCGTAGTTGTACTTCGGTACGGTTACAAAGCTGAGGTCTCGGGTTCGAATCCCGGGTTGGGCAAAGTGATATTGGATTTTTCTATTCAGTATCAGCCCAGAGTCAGGAATTTGCGCCCGATATGGCGATAGGCTCGCCACCTATCACATCGTGGGACGGAACATACATGGCGAAATGTGGGTGCCCTGGCACCTCTGCCTACCCCTTCTGGGAACAAGGCGTGAGTTTATGTATGTATGTATGTATGTTTTTACAAACAACAACGCAGTTTTCAAATACTGTCAATATGCACTGACTCACGTGATCAAATAATTTCAATCGATATTCCTGAACATTATTAATTACGCTGACTAATTTATAAATTAAACCTCATATAAAAATATTATGAATGAGAAGGCGTGTACTAATGGTGGCTGTGTGTGGTCTACGTGAATTTATAAATCAAATTTTCAATTAAATCCAGCGGCGCGACATCAACTTGCTAATGACCATCCATTTGTACAGATTATATGATAGAACTCCGCGCTATTACTTTAAACATGTTGAGATAGGCGTAGTAAGTAATATTAACACGGGGTTCAGTAAAAAAATCCTTTTTTTAATATGCATAGTCGACTCCTCAGTGTTGCAACATGAAGAAGTTATGAATCGTGAGATCCTGAGTTATTTTTATTCGAAATATCCCTATAAAATTAATACTGTGTTCCATTTCGGGCGTGGCTTGTGAATCGAGAGTGCACGTAAGAAGTAACCATTAGGTTCCGAGACAGATATCATAAGCCACAGACTGATGGGAGATATCCCTTCATCTTATTCCGGTAAATACTTTATTTGGCATGGATTGTGCTTACTATTAAGTATTCCTGTCATTTCGCCGAGTTATTTATGCCAGTATCATTATCATTTCCAGCAACAGAATATCTAATGCTTAATATAGACCTCCTCAATTTTTTTACAGTGATCCTTTGGATCCAACTGCCATCTAGATACTTCCTCAACTTATACTTAAAACATACCATTACTAAATTGCTCTCACAACTGTGCTTTGTATAAATTTAAAAATAAAACAATTATTTATTCCCGGTCCTGCCACATTGTCTGTCACTGTATGTGTTACTTTCACTAAATCCATCAACACCGTCGATATTACATACACGTGTTCAATGTTACGTGTATCTCACGTTATTACTAGTTACTATCTCAATGACTTTTGTTAATAGTTGAAGTTGTACATTAGATATTTTTGGAAGACGTTGCAAGGAACTTTAGACGCGTGATGATGGTTTTAAAGTGTAAGTCAAAAACGGAACAATTGTTGGATCAGTTTTTTGTTGTCAACTTGAACTTGGTTGGCCTTTTGAAAAAAAAAAACGTACGAATGAACGTTAATTTTGTACTATTCTAGCTTATCAAGATAAAAATATTCATGATTTGTAATTAGAAGCTGACGCATTAACTAAAAATATCTTGCAATTACAAAATGACTTCATCGAAATTGTTTGATTTTTGGCATGCAAATTATCTAATTCCAATTCTAGGAATTGGTCTAGTGCTAAGAAAATGATGTTTATGAATGGAACAACTCGCATAACAAAGTTTCACAGACAATACTTGGACTCGTACAAACATGAGCCATAATGTAATGCCATTTGCTACATCTGTAAAGGTTTGGTTTTTGATTACGCGGTTGTTTTTAGAAATAAATTAAATTATTGCAATGTAGACTACATTGTAGTGACTTTTTCATGCGAATTTAATTAAAAAATGAAACCGATTACTCAAATTTAGAATTGAACGAAGGATCGCAATATAATATTATGTACATTTTACATATGTGTTAAGTTTAATATTAAGCACACAAAAATAGACGATTCAAAACAGAATATCAAACAACAAAAAATTCACAAGTGTTCTAATTTTTTATAGAGCTTAATACGGCTAATTCGACAAGCAACCCCGGTTATGCATCCCTTGCAATTATACCTTCCCGCTTCGGAGGAATTGAATGAGATTTAAAAACTTTACGATTTCCAAGAAGTTCGACGCTTGGTATCGATTCCACGAATTACTCCACAATGGTTAAACCTTTTGAATGATTATCGCAAATACCCGCTATACATAATAGCTGATCGTAAAATCTAATCGTATGAAGATAGTAACTTTGAACATTATCATTTCGTTTGTGATACAATCTAGATGTTTTTACAATAGGATTGAAATTGACAGCTTTCTTAACATGCGACACCACAGCTTTAAATCCTGCCTCTCCTCTCTCTTCTCTTCCTTTTCAGTCACTAGAAGAACTTCAGTGACATCTGAGTAAACAAATACATCTAATAGTTTAATTAAGACACCAAATCTTGAGTCGCGGATAATCGAAAATTCAAGAAAATATCTGTTACGCTAATACCCAAAGCCAAACTACTTGTAAGTGACTCAACAACTTGTTTTTCTACAAAGACCGAACTCTAAACCGTTCGATTCACGGTCGGTGTCTTAACCTATTGCATTTTGAAGGCTATTGAGTACTCCAAGATATGCAGTCATACAATGGCCAACTGACATTGATTTGTCGGAAGCAAATAGTGCATTAATAATTAAGGTTTTCCAGAAAGACTCTATTGAGACAGACAAGCGTTTGAAACATTTAGGACGGTACAATAAGTGGACTTGTTAATACAAATTAGTTCCACGGAACGGTTCTGTGCTGATTGGATGTGACAGAAACTGATCAGATTTATAGGGAATGGCGTTTGGACATTCTTCTACCTCCTTCCAATTCACACTGAAGCAGTAACGGGAAATACTTTCGTCCATGCTAATGATAGCGATTTGAGAAATTCAAAAGCATAAAAAAAATATTTTTTTACTCAAAGCTTACAGTCACTTAAAAGCTGTGATTCAAGCAATTAAATTGTTAATTTATTATTATGTGATATATGATATTTTTTATTTTAGTATCTTTAGTCATAAAAATAGGTAAGCCAATGAAGCAATAACTGTGTTGTAATTCATGAATATTTGGGTTAATATTTTAGATGTTTACCAAAACTTTGTAACACATTCGGTATAAGATTCAAATAAATCGTTAACCATTAACGCACCATCTACAAACCACACGAAGAACTGTAAAATAATATTCACAAGCAGAGCCTATCCATCATGCAAAGCATAAACAATGTATTAGTGGAAACAAAAGGAACAAAACTCGCAAATACGGACCCCACGCGAGCGACCGCCGTGCTAACCAAATAACGCTTACAAAAAGGAGGTTATAGGTGATTCTGCATTGTTATTTTTATAGCAGTGCCATAGAAATCAGATGATAAAAAGGATTCAGACGATTGTATTACTCGCTTTAAGGAATGGGATATTGAAAGATAGAATAGGAGAAGAAAATTAGATTTCTAGTAAATTTCTTAATCGATTGAAATATTACAGAAATTGCCAGTGATAATGGTTGCATTTTGCAGAGAATTAATGGAATCTTTACTAGGCCTTTTATTCTTCAAAATTATTTAAATTTATTATATCTTACCCGTCTTTCATTCTCAATCTTCAAAGGCTGACAAAGTTACTATAATTCCGCAAGTCTTTCTTTTATCTGGCTTTAAACAATAAAATATTTAATTAAAATTTTTATTGAGTTTTCATCCGGTGTTTGGCAGTCTCCTAATGCTATTGATTCTCTTAAGTTTCTAGATGACATCAAAGCATCTCATTTTTGGCCGATCACGGAGCTTTAGCATTATGACTTTGCAAGTATAGTCATAAATTATGAGCAATGGTATGCAGCTATAACACTCGCCAATTAACACCAATGCAAAAAACGTATATTTACATTTAAATACTACACATATGGTCAGAATACCTTTGTAATTAATGTCCTACAGGTCCACGGAGTGCATCGCGTGTAATAATGCCACTAATGGCGGAAGTGTTCGACTTCACTAGCAACGTCGCATTTTTACATTAATTAGTCCATTAGTCGAAGCTTGGTTGAAAAGTGATTATTTAAATTCAATAGCTGATTGAATCTGTGTTTATTTAAAATAGTTAACTAGATGTTAGTGGATGCAGGTTGGTTGGAATCAGTCACTGTGGAAAACCTTGGGAATGTTCAGCAGTGGCCTTCCTATGGCCCAGACGATTTATGCATGATTTGTGTTCGTGGTTATTATGAACGATTGCTTTAAAGCATGCGTAACGGACAGACTCTTCACGGATATTATATCTGCATCTATTCTCATAAATAAACACAGGATATGGGCAGTTTTGTGACTGATAGACAAATCTATAGAATTAAACCATGCGTATATTGCTAGCTAATTTTTTGACCAAAGTAATGACCGTTGATCGCTCTATCATGACACTTTTTGTTTAACTGCATCTAGGGTGATGTGATCTAAATAAGTGTTTTATATTATTTGCTACCATATTAAATACTTTATAGTCTCCACAGTTGCATGGTATTTTTCACACCGTACGTTTCCAGTATGTACTGCACAATGTCGCTAATTGTTTATTTACATTATCGCGCGTGTGGAGTGGGTTTCCCGTTCACTCGGCAGTCGACACAAATCGCTGTACTTACTGCTTACCACTTCACATCTCGTACAGCCTTTGACGTTCATTGAGATGTTAGCATGTCAGTTAACTGAGCATTCAGGGATAAAAAGTACCTGGTTCGATTCCATGTGGACTAATACAAATATATCGATGACTGGGATAGGACCTTTTAAGAATAATTGCCTATAAATCTAGGGGATGATAATAATCACTTAGGCCTCCTGATTATTGTTCCTCCTGATTATTTACAGTAATATCATAATCACGATAAACAGATATGTAAAAACCTCAAATATCGTAAAAACAATGAAAAATGCCATGCCATGATGTGAAACATCGTTTTATATTTGATCTGATCACACCACTACCTCTACAATAAGAATTCGACATCTGTATTCTCTCAATTGTAAATAGAAAGCTTACAGCGACGCTTACAAGAATCTCACATTTTAAACAGCATTAACTAATTCGCTAATAAAAATAATGTACCTACCCCACACAACGGGATGTAAGTTATCTCCAGCCCATATGTATTGACCATGCAGACGACAAAAGAACCATCGAGTGCCTGTTAATACAGTTTTTTCAACGTTTCATCATCTTAAGTGGCAAGTGTAAAAATTAAATGGTCTCTTATCGTTAGTACCAAAGCATTCGCTTTGTACAATGCGCCGCACATGTACGATCGAAACTGTTCTAAAAAAACTAATTATTTTGTGTCACTGTGTGGTCGACTGTTAATAGCTATCTATTTGTGCATACATCATTTGTTACTGTCTAGTAACTAATATTTAATGGGTACATTGAAGATATGAGTATTCATATTGAGTTTTTATTGATTAATATTATTGGTCGTCGTTATAAGTCGAAGTTAGGTGTTTATTGGTAGTCACGTTAAGAGTAAAGGGTTTATTTTTAGAAAATCCGAATATCTGAAAATTTTCACTCAAGAATTTCGAAGTTATATGAAGCTGAATAACCTACATTAGGCTAGCATGGTGAACAAGAGCTTAAACCCTGTCAATTGTCGGGAATTTCTGTGCTGATTATTGGATATGTGCACTGATAATATTATTATTTATTAGTATGAGGGCAAAACCTACAATCTTTAAGCAATCAATACATTTGAGGTTTACAAGTAAATTGCCTTGGTTCTAATTGAAAACCTCGTCCTTTAATACTACTTGAGCAGTAGAACACACAAGGATCACGTCGCGTGGCTCACGAACGCATTGTGAAGATATATTAGATCCTATTATTGTGCATTTACGTGATAATTGCAACATTATTCAGGTAACCTTTAGGGTTATTACATTGTAAAATATTTAGGTGTGACTGACTACTAGACAATGATTTGTATTTTAGGTGCTAGTGGTGACATATTGGTAATGACCTGAGACGATGGTAATGGGTTTGAATTCTAGACACGCCTCAAATGTTCCAGTGCATTACAATGATAGATGAAAGGATGATACGGAGAAACGGAAACGGAAAACAATATCCTTATAAAAATGTCGTGATTTTTGAAGTTCCCAATCTGCAATACCTTAGCATAATCGTTTGTGGCCTAAGCCCAATCAAGCGTACACTTGACCTTAGAGGAATCCCGTTCTCAGATGTAAGTATGCATGGGTTCAGATATCTATTATTTATATGTATTCAAAAGGGACCGCACACACCGATAAAATTTTGGAAGCAAGATAAAAGTTAAACAAAACGTTTGCACATTTTAAAAAATCCCCTGAATGTGCTGAGCTAAGTTACCAAACAAGAACCTTTTGTTTCTATTCATGACTTCCTGGAACGTCAAGTCAACGTTTAATCGTTATTCAGTTTTTATATAGAAGCAAATTGCGCAAGCGAAAATAGAGAAATTGTTGACAATTTTTTCTACCATCATCGAAGTTATCTTCAGTCAATTTGTGACCTTAAACTCTTGGAATAAAGGCTGAATCAGGATTACCAGATGATGTCTGTTAAGTTGGTGCACTTGGCTAAGGTCTGGCGCCTACAAGGGTCCTTGAGTTAGCAGTATTTAATGGCACTCGAACGCGAGAAGTGCAGGTAGGAAACTGGTGTTTTATAAATTCTTTGGCTATCGCGCATTTTATTCTTATTGTGCTCGCCCTTCTAATGCTCTCATTTACACTTGGGACTGACCAATTAACACTGAGTGATGAAACTGTGTTTGTTATGCTCTAGATGGTTAGAAGATTCAGTGGAGAGGTTTAGGGTCCGTGAGATGATAAGTATTTCACAATCAGTGATTTGAGCTCAAATATTTTACTATGAACGTGTTCGTAGGCTTGTCACTATGTCAATGCTTTTATTATGTGTGTGAACTGATTCCAAAGCTGACTGTGAAACGAGAGTCCGCGGTTTTGATCCTCGCACCGAGAAAAGAAGTTTGGGTGACCTATTAATACATTAACTATCTGTATTTCGTGTCTGGGTATTGTGAAACCAAAGACTTAAGTAGTTTTTGATACCTATCAGTTAGTGTTGTGTCCAAACGTAGAGGCAAACTAGGACTGTGGGATTTATTTTGTTATTTACCCTCATATAGTTCTATTACGATGCATTTTATCTTCATCAATTTATTATTACAAGTTCCACTTAAATTCTACTACGGCTGATCTTTATAATCCTGTTACACTAAATTCTACTTTGGTCGATGTTCAGAATCCTCAATGGCCAGACTATTGACTCCGTATGTGTATATTAATTTTCCCAATGTTATTGTTTGTATACCATTTAATCCCACAATGAACCATAAACACGGGAGCTAAGACCACGGCTGTATTTCTTATGGGAAAAATGTGTACTCCATACTTTTGTATTTCACAACAGTTGTAAACTTTGGGCTTCAGTGCTAAACAGTTTTTTATCGTCCTCTAATGGGTTATCTGTTATCTACGTATCTTGAGTTGTCAGCAAACATTGTGTAAGAGATATTGAGGGTATGAAGTTGGTATGGCGATTACGTCGATGTTTTGGGACAGTAGATTATGTGTCACATGTCTGGCTCAGATTTATTTCCTAAATTTTTGGTGAGTAATTGCTTTAGAGTATAAAGATATTTTATTTATACCGATGTTATCAACTTTAACGATTTAAATTTAGTCCCACTTACCAATTTCATAATATTATTAATTCAGCGTAAGTGGTGAATTTAGGGATCATTGGTTTGATTTTCTAGTCGGTCCACTTCAACATTTTTACAGGTTTGGAATGAAGTCGTAAAATCTTAACAGAAATATTCAATATGCATAAAATAAAATGTATATAATTAATGATATTGTTTCCAGTAAAAGATTTTCTTAGACACATTACAACTAAGTAAATACATCTGACAGCAGTAATATTTACTTATGTACACTTTATTGTACACACAAAAAAGTAATATTGTCGGTGTTATCGCACAAAGGCAATGTCTTACTGACACCCATGGCATGGATTTAAAAAAGGTATTAATATTAGTAACACATACAGCGAAATCGATACAGCATTGTATGCTACAACAATCGCGATTAGTTCCTACGACCGCAAGTAAAAATAAAAACAAAATATTTACGATCTCGCCGCGCCTGACTCTCCCCGTGTTTCTAGGATTATTTGCAGTTTTAAAACCCGTATAAATCAATACAACAATGCACAATTATAGGTTAAGTGATCGACGCGTACCGCCGTAAAATGGTGGCGATACTGCAAACAGGGACAAAAGTGAAAACTGACTCACTTAGAAGAAAATGTTAAGTCATGGGAAATTATTGGTATGTGACAGAATATGAGCTGTACGTACTAATTTGCCTAATAAATTTGACAGAGTTTATAGCTTGACCGGGAAAACTTGTGCCATGATTATAAAATTAAATAGTTTCATTGCGTTAACTGGTGATTAGATATGGATATACACCCAAATCGCAACCATCGTACACGATTTTGAAAAGTGATTCTTATTACTCTAGGTATTGCGTTTCGAATTTATGCTGTGTACATATACCTAAGTTTGAGCTTAACGATATTAATTATATATGTATAGACCGGAAAGTAATCATATCTCCTAAATCCTGTTGCCTCTTAATTGTTAGTTAATAACCCGTTTTGACGCCTCACATACCCAACTTACTAAATCAGGTGGCTGCCAAGCATTGTCCATGACAATACATTTTCCCAGGGCGAGTTCGCACTTGGTCGCGAACTGGTCGACTTTTTGTCGAGTGAATTATCACGGCAGCGCTAACGAGTCGGTGCGAACTCAGCGCCGGACTTCTGGGAAGCCTTGTGTCATACGTTGCGGGCCAGCCGTGAGATCACCCAGTTAGTGCTAATTCATGGGCGTATATTCTAATTGTTGGATAATACGTGGCGAGATCAATCGAGAAAATTATCATTTCGAAGTAATTATTTATGTACCTCTGTGGTGTAACACGTTTTTGGTTCGTTGCCCGTAGGATTACGCATATATTTAGATAATTCAAAGGTGGATATTGATATGTAATATGTAATATATTGATATATATGCACAAGAGTTTAATAAGCGATAGAGCCTTGCTTAGGGTTAGTAAAGCTTTTGATATAATATAAATTATAATTTAGTTTAATTGAAGTAATTTTTTTTTTTTTTTAATGCTGTTCTTTGGAGCATTCTAGGAGTTCTAATTGTTGATACCAAACGTCATTGTTCGTGATTGTGACCTATACGTGTTTCCAATAAATTGACACCCTAAAAATTCTCTCATCCAGCTAGTCTCTCCATTATTTCAATTCTAAATAAAACCTATTTCGTACTTATCACGTTCCATATCCCAAGCGCCATGTCCACTCAATCAATATTTGTCTTAGTAAATTCTTGAAGCAAGGATTTTACCCAGTTGTGTAAATATTATTCACATTAAACACCTAAGTTTGTAGTACTTGTTTACTTAATAGGTAATACGTATCTAAACTTAGTATTTACATTAATTGCATTTGAATTCTGTATATTGGAATAACACTTTCTTCTAGTACTCGTATGTTGATATTTTTTTCTAAAATGTATGATGTATTTGCCTACTGGCTATTACAAACAACGCTGTTATACACAACAGTTAATAATTGCTTCAGGTGCCTTCGTTTTCATTCATATCGACTGTTTAACTCTGTTAACAAGTGTCGCATAGAAAATATTCATAGACATTATAGCAAAAACGAACTTACTAGGAATCGATTTGGATACTAAAAATCGCACGAGGTATCGATTATTGTGTATTAAAGTAGCCCTAAAGCTGTGGTTAGTGTATTGCCATTAAGTTTATAAATAAATTTTGATTGTTTTTTTATCGATATTTTGCTGTATCAATTATAATATCGGTGATGCTATATCGATCCAAATCAACCCAGTTCTGGTGCAGATATTCTTTTACTATAACTTAACCAAAAATCGATGTAATAAAAACCTTTCCTTTTATCAATGGCGATCACACGCCTTATAGGCGGCACCGGACATCCCAGGACGAAAGGCGCCCCTAGGCGAGTGAATTTTTAAGTCTTTCGGTTTGGTTGCTAGATTTTAATTTGACAATTAGTGGCCCATATTAGTCTATTGGTTTATATTTTCTTCAACTTATGCGTAAGGTATGTAACTGCTCTTTTTCAGTTTAAATCTAAATAATTTTATCTTAACAAATTTAACATTACCTAATAATTATCACCCTGACTAGTCCCAGGGTTTCATTATGCTTTAACTTCGCTATTTCGGTTGGTTAATAGCATCCTCTGTGGTAGAACCATTAGCTTCTACATTATATTCTTGCACAAGGCAGTGATTTCGAAGACCTTGGAGACTTAACCTATGATCTTGTACCTGTTATTATCCTGGTATTCCTATATTCCTGGGTCTTTCCGCCCTAGCGTGATCATGTCTGATGGATCTTAGCAGGCCGGCATAATTGTATCGCATAGCATGGGACTGCTGTCTGATGCCAATCGATACTCGGCCGGGAAGGCATTTGCGCCAGACCAGTTAAAAAAAAAACAAAGTATGTTGAGTCCCAGAAATAAGATGCCAACAAACTTCTGAGGTTTTCCCTGCGATGTTATAAAGCATTTCTATTTGATAAATCAGATCGTATATTTTACTTAGAGTTTGGAATGATATAAGTAACTATTGGGTGCAATTATTTATTCTCATTGAAACAATGCAGTACAGCAAACACACAGGATTTGAATGGACACCGCTCAACGGCCGGGCCCTTATCACAGAACAAATTCATCTAACAATCGCGTCTATTTATCTGAACGGAGATAATGTCAATACAAAAACAGATATTGTTTAAACAAATGCGTGATAAGTTGAGCGAAATGTTTCTAGGAATTGTCGGCTTGGAGTCGTAGGTCATTGAGGTGTGCCGATTGACAATAGACCCTACATCTACAGTTTGCTGTTTGTCTGTTTGATTTTGGCGTAATAATATGATCATAGGTCATAGCTGTGAATCAATGCTGGTATCAACACGGATTCAGGCCTTGGTCGGCCAGATAAGTTAATCATACGTTTAAATTTTGTTGAAGCTTTCTTGTTTGTTTTCCTGCGGCAAGCAATTACTTTACTTAGTAAACATTCCTTAAACGTTTTCTGTTGGATTTTTAAACTGTAATGACTTTAAAAGATAAATGTGAAAAATACCTCGGTGGCGCACTTTTACTAACTACATTACGATTACAACGCTGTTCGAATCGCGTTTGTATCCCCGGTCGGGCAAAGTGATCTTAAATTTTTTTATCCGCCCAAAGTCAGGAATTTATCCAATACTAGGATGCATTGAATTTACACCGCGTTGTGTAGAAATAGTAAGTGATCACTATTATGAGACAAGGTTAACAATAAGTAAATTAGCTGGTTTGCGTTTAAGATATTAGATTTAAATTATAATTATAACCTCAGCAGGATTCGAACCCAATATGACCCAACAGTACTGTAGAAACCACAAGTTTCACAACAATAGTGGTATATTTCATAAAACTTACACTATGCCTAATTAACCAATATAAAATGCCAAACTTCCTCGAAAGATAGTGCGGCGACATTCACCCAGGTCGTTATATCGAGATTACGCTATCGATATCGGTAATGTATCGATGTTTCGTAACGTTCGGTAACCGCTATCCATTACTTCGGCTTCCGTTGTAACACTGAACACAAGCGGAGAAAGTCTGTGCTTTACGGTCTTCGGAATTATTTTTTAATTATTTATTAGAGGGAACCTGTTTAATGATGTTAAGTTAGCATCAGCGTTTACTTTAATTAATTAGGAGCTAATAATTAAGTTGACATGAATGGAGAAGGTAATATTCATCAGCAGTTACGAAAACCGGGAATTTTCTAGTTAGAAGTAGGTGTTAAACTAAAATCTTAAGTGCGAGTTGTATTGGCCGTTTGTATTCATGCCTCGCCCGTTCCAGTTTAGTCTTGAAAACGTCTTCCAATACAGTCATAAACAGTTTCGGGGATTTAACATCCCCCTGTAATTTCTATGGTATTTAAAGTCTGCGAGCCCACACTAGGTCAGCGTGGTGGACTATATGGCCTAACCCATCTTAATCGTATTTTCGATTGTAGAACACACCAATAATACTACGAACTGTTCACAAAACAAATTCAAAAACTATCCATTTAAAATTAAAATGTGAACACCATAAAAATCCAGCTATAATTCTTGATCACAGATACGCTATCATTGTTTAAACTAAGAAAAACATCACCCACCCCACCTGCTTCTCAAAAATAGAACAGAAACTAATTCTCTCCGTCCCTCTTTTTTCCTTCGATCTCTCTAACTCTGTCTCAGACAAAGTAACTCAACAACTCTATAAATCAAATTCCACAGTAAATTCTCTTGCAATAGTGCTAATACGGCTGGGGTTCCCACGCAGTGTTTGCTCTGCCGGCACCTCGCGTCACGACGCCGCTCATCATACGGGCGGCGCCGGGGGCTTCACTCATGCTCACACTAACGATTTATTGGATAACTCCAGATATGATAGCTTATCGTGTTATGTAGCTGATGTGGTCAATGTTGATTAACTGGGTGTGGAATATTCATCAAGTCTCCTGTCGAAGGTTTCAGAAAGAATAGAAAAATGTTTGGTCTTTCAACATCCACACCCGAAACAAATATTTTGGATGATATAATTGTCTCGAGCCGGGGATCGAACCCGCGGTTTCTCCTTTTCCGTTAACTGACTGCGCCTCGAGGTCGTCAAAATTACTATGATTATTTTTTTTATTTATTTATTAATCTTTAGATTATACAATTTCACTCACAAAGAAAATTATATCCATCACCCTAATATTTGTATATTACTATTCCCTCTCAGTGGATGGTCGCCTAAACTTGCACACGGTCAAGGTAATTCCCACAAATTCCGCATAAAAGTGGCTCCAGTGCAGGAGAAAACGCATTTTATCCGGTTTCCATTCGTCCACAATCGGCGGATATCGTTACGGCAATGATTTGCGATTTCCTTCACACCATTAACTTATACGAGAACGTATTATCCTTGTCTGCATCAATCATTGCTCGGATTATTATTATTTTCTGTATTGTGTGTCAACGCACCACGAAAAAGTTGTTCCAATTTTGAAATGAGTATAAACAAATACACCCTTGTACATAGTTCTGACTACACACTCCCATAATCTTTTGACCTTGGTATTAAAATTAATTTAAGAGATTTTTCGGTGTCACACAATACCCAGACCTGAAACAATTACCTGTCAATCACGCAAACATTTGTATCGGCACGGGAAACGAACCAGCGTCCTCTTGTTTCGCAGTTGGCGTATAACCAACTGCTTTACAGAGGCTGTATTGTGTGACATTGTTTATATTAGGTGTACAAATAAGTTTTGAGGGTTTACAAAAGATGGCATAATTAGTACTATATCGCATCGGACTATCTTGAGACTTGCGTATTCATGTTAAAACGTAACCAGTTTCCTCTCATAGTACGTTTTATTTCGTTGAAGTGTAAACGACACGCATTTTTGTGGCTCAAACTATGTCAACTAAATTGCCAACTAAACAAAATTTGCGGGAAGAATTGATTTTTGCTTCTTCTTGAAGAAAAGTGCAGCTGAAGAGCATCAACTGCTATGTGAAGCATAATATGGAGGGCATGCTCCATCAATAAAAACATGCAAGTATTGACTCCGGCGTTTTAAAAGTGGTGATTTTTGACATCAGCGACAAAGAACGCGAAGGGAGGCCAGTAAAGTTCGAAGACGCTGAGTTGGAAATATTACTGGATCAAGATGCTGAAACTGGCTGAAAACTTGGGAGTAACTCAACAAACAATATCTATTGATGCAATTGAGTCGAAAATAAAGCTTAAACGCCCCCAATATGCCAAAAGACATGACAATGTGATCTTCCAGCAAGACAACGCTCGGCCACATGTTGTTAAAGTTGTCAAGGAAACTTTGGAGGCGCTGAACTGGAATGTCCTACCTCCCCCGCTGTATTCGCCAGACATTGCTCCTTCGGACTATCGCTTGTTTCGGTCAATTGCTCATGCGCTGTCTGAGCAACACTTCACTTCTTACGAAGATGTGAAAAATTGGCTCGATTCTTGGATCTCCTCAAAAGATGAGGAATTTTTAAAATGCGGTATCCCTATGCAGCTTGAAATATGGGCAAAGGTAATAGAAAGCGACTGGCAATATTTTGAATGATATACATTGTACCAGTTTTTCTAAATAAAAATTCAAAGTTTAAAAAAAATCCCTTAAAACTTACTTGTACACCTAATATTATTGACAGTCCGAGGCATACACCGTTGACTTCGAAATTACGTGTATTTCTAGATGCGAATAATATACCTAACAGATATTGTGTACTTTAATTGTGAAGATAAAAATCTTGATGGAACTCCACAATAATTTCAAAGCCACATAAAGTCACCAATCTACACTAGGACGCTTTGGTGGACCCTAAACACATATTAAGCATTATAAATGAAAAATAGTGGCTATGATACATGCACACCGCTCTGTGCCTCTTTTGGAGCACCATTGTGCAATACAGTAACAATCTATAACTACTTGTTGGATGTTTCTGTTCGTGTTCATATAACCATCAACAGAAAATAACAAAATATAACAAAAAATAATACAAAATATAACGATGTAATCTATTGATACCACATGTTTGGAAACATTTAGTAACATCCCAACGAGACAACATACATACATACATAATCGTCACTCCTGTATCCCGTAGGGGTAGGCAGAGACTATAGACCGCTTTTTTGGTCGATCCAAACATATTACTTTGGCTTCATCCACTTTCATCAACTTTTGCATGCATTGTCGCCGGTTTAAGGTACTTTTGACTTGACCCTTGACCATTTTGTTATCTTTTACCCAGTAAACGTTTGGAAACATTGCTCCACAAAAACTAACTGCAGTGTGGACCTTTGGACACTTCAAAATCTTCTTTTTCAAAATAAATTGTCAAATCCACAACTACAATTGTTCTAACAACCCTTCCGAAATTTGACTTATCTAGATGATATCAGACAATTCACAAGATACCTACGGCAAAGGGGAACCAGTAAATAAACATGCCCAATGCAGCCGATATTACTACTTGATTAAACTTTAGATTATATTTTAATGAAATGCGCTAGGAGACCGCAGTTGTGATAACAACGATATCTTGAGATTAATTATCACGTCTAAATTGAGTAGTCAAATATGAGGTCACGTTTTTGATTTATCAAGTCTATTTGGTAATATAATAATCTAGGCTCCACCCAGATTGGGATATACTTTTTAAAAATATTCTATTGCCTATATTCATCAAGGATAAGATAGGATTTTAATTATGAAATAATTTTTCAAATTGGTCCAGTAGTTTCAGAGCCTATTCAGTGCAAACAATGAAATATTTCCTCTTTAGCATATTAAAGATATAACTTGTACATATTTTTTATATTTAGCGTCAATGCATGTATGAGTACTGTTAAGTATAAAACTTTCTTTTACGGATAAGAATTCCTTATCAAGGAGCAATCTTATCTTAATATTAATTTGAGACCGTACGGTTTATTAAAATTCAGCTATGAAACAAGAGGCCGTGGGTTTGATCCCGGTAACGAACTTATTGTTAGTATGATACACCAAAAATTTCGAGTCGTTCGTAGTTTCGTCTAATTTTTGGTATTCACAAAACAGGCCTCGCGACCTTCCTGTAGGGCCAGGGCTTTGTACACCTACATATTAATAAAAGGCGTACAGTAATGTATAACTGTAAGATATACTCAGGTATATATTCAAATCAAATCTACTACTGGTACTTTCTCAATCTCTTAGCCAAACTAACCAAGAAATGTCCTAGTCCTCCCTAATGCCCTTACCTACGCCGATCCTTTCTCCTTTCCGCTCCCTCCCCGATTTTGGCCAGCAACATCATATTTATGATCCAAGGGCTATAGATGCTTATAGGTTACAATAATCACTTACCATACGGTGACCTAGATAGTCTTTTGGAGAAAATATTATTAAAAAATCTACATACTTTACCCAAGACAGATACTGAAAACAAGTGCAGCTCCTAGCCAAAGGAATTGTTGCATTTAATCGCCTATTATGACGGTAGGCAGGCAATCTATTATGGTACTTAGATCTTACATTAAGATTGTGTCGCGGCGCGGTGGACATTGTTTTTAATGTGAGATACTTCGCGTACTATTGTAGTGGACAGATACTATTGTAGTACGCTCGAAGGATCTTGTACGAAGGCGTTTACAATGTGCGTGGAATTATTTATTAGTTTGTGTCTTCAGTATAGAGGTTTGCGTGTGATATTTGTGTTTGATGTGTATCAGACTATCACAGAAATGATGGTTAAACAACCTAAGTATCAACAGTTGTATACATGAACTCAGATAAAACATGGTTACTCAATTATTTCGTATTTATTGGAGCTTTTTTTTTTATTGCAGTGAATGGCGAGACGAGCATGCCGTTCGCCTGATGGTAAGCGTTGCGACCGCTCATGAACAGAAGCAAAACCAAACAACACCTTGATTTACAAAGCAATGCTTGGCATTCCACTGCGCTCGCCATCCTGAGACATAAGATGTTAAGTGTCAATATGTCCAGTAGTTACTCTGGCTACAATGTCCTTCATTCCGAAACACAACAGTGCATTTAAACTGCTGTTTGACGGAAGAAATAGACATTGCGGTGGTACCCACCCAGGCAGCCTCTCACATATGAGAGACCTACCACCAGTAAAAAAGAAAGGAGCTTGTGTTCTTTATATTCTAGACTGCCCTATCATCTGCCATTTTTATTAAGGTATATTTTTTTTTCTGTAATATATCATTCAATGCGATAAGACCGCCATTTTTACTTTTTATGTTTATTTGTAACATCTTTTAAATGATAGATTAAGATTATCTTTTGTGTACAGCCAAGAATATAAATAAACAAAAACTTTGTCAAGGATTGGGCTACTGTATCAAATAGCTAGAAGATGGCAAATCACATAATTTGTAGTTTCAAATTATGGATCAATTGATATGAGGATTATTGTTTTGTTCATTAAAAAGTATAAAAAATCGTAGCTTCCGTAATTTAATTTCAAATGGAATTAAATAAATCATATATTAATTAAATTATCTTCACCCACCAGACGTACTGCCAACATTTTGTGTGACTCTATCAAAAATGTTAAGAGTTATTGCACATGGCCAACTTTTATAGATTTTTACACATGTATATAAGAATATATAAACAAACGACTTACCGGAAGGGGCTGGCATACTTACTACCAGGAATAGAATAGAAAATACAATAGTACTTTGTCCGACCCGAGATTCGAACCTGAGACCTCAACTTTACAATCATACCGTAGTACAACTACTCTACTGACATTTTGTATTGAACGTTAAATTACACATCCTTATATTAAATATATCAAATTTCCTAGAAAATTCTTTATCGTTGTCTATATTGTTTTTTAATATTAATTTTAACTATAAACATTATAATAATTCATATCCCTAAACTTACGAATAACACGAGTTATGACTGATGACCCATTTCGAACAAACAACGGGTCAGGCAAATCCGATCCGTCCACGCAAATCTAATTACCGTACGAGTGAACAAGAAATAATTTATCTAAGTGAATACCAGTCTCGTTCCTAGTTAAGTTGCTACGAGTAGATAGACAGACAGACAAGATAGCTAGTTAAAATTTTCTACGGCAAAATTATTGCTGGAACAAAGTTACGACTGTAGCTAGTTCAAACGAGACTCTTAGGTAATAAGTATTTTTGAGGTCCCGTTGTAGCGAAATTGTTCGACTTAAAGGGTATTTTTATGTAATTATCTCCGAGGATTTCAACTGACTAGGCGCACATAGTTTAGTTTAAAATGTATAAATAAGATAAATGGGCCGGAAATATCAATGTTGAATCAAGCTTATAAAACTGAAAAACACTTAGCAATATTTTCCTGAAATTGGAATTAAAACCTGTCTTTAGTGATCGTAAATATTATTCTTAATTTATTTTAAGTAGGTTAATTAATCTTGTTATGTGGTAACAATTATTATCTACTTAGATCTGTTTTTTTTTTATTTCATATTTATTTTTAGCCATCCATTCCTCAGATACTTAAATCTGTTCTGAATAACAAACAGAGTAGAAAGTAAGATCTAACCACACGTAATCTGGTAAACAACACGCAGTCACAGGGCAAATATGAAGATGAGAGTGGTTCTAAATGCAGATCCCTGTTACAATGATCCGTTTTATAGGCGTGACAAGCCGTGGATTTATAGCCAAGTTTAATGCAAAACACGCAGTACAATGTAACATTAAATCTTCTATTAAACGAGAAATTTATATCTATTTTCTGAAACTGTGAATGTTTTACAGCACACGTAAGGGCCAAGAGTATATTCAATTGCTGGTTTCCAGTCGGTTTTAGATAGATGAAAAGATATAGAAGTTTTAAATATGCTAGGTATGGCGTGTATGCTCGTAATTTAGACAATAGACTTTTTATATGAAATGCCCGTAGCTGATGTGATAACCGTTGCCAGAATATCAAAACCTGTCTAGAAATGAAAGCCTTTATAACGTAAGGCACGAAAATAATTTTGAAGATATATAAGTAGCAATTACGTCAACTATCTCTACCCCTTCGGACATCAAGGTATCAAAGAAATAAACTCCTAGATACCCAAAAATGTTTGGAAAAGGTACCACCTAACCACCACTTCGCTAGACATAAACAATATTTCCCTAAAACTTAATCTGAGTAATAAAGAACAATAAAGTATGTTCCATTTATCGAACAGTTCGCAATACCGAGAGCAATGGCAAGGTAAGGTCGAGCGTAGGTTAGGTAATACTAAACCCAACGGATACACGTACAAACGTTTTAATTTGATTTAAACAGCTTGTTAATTTTTATTTCAACATGAGAACTTGCATGCTAAACATTCGTGTACGACGCTGTGCGGAGAAAATATAGTTAATTCTTTTTGTAGCTGAGATTTAATTATGTTCAGTTATTTGTAGTAACATTGTAGATATTGTTAGCCAATTACAATAAACTTAATGGTGAAAGAGAACATCAAGGCAACCTGCATACTATACAGATATTTGCAAGACTTCTATGGTAAATGAAGTCACCCAACTTAACAAGCAATAAACCACAGGGAACTATGGCCTGAGCCTTCACAATTATATACGGGGCCCGAGCTCTACAATTCATAATGTTCTTGGTTAATTATTTTTTGTTTGGGTTGAAGTTTTGATGCGCAATAGTATTAGCAGCCTCAATCCTAATAAATAGTACAAATTTCTTAATGAACACTAATTCAAAGTAGAATCTGTATTCTCTCTCTCTCTTCAGCCAAATCCAAAATGTTCAGCAGAAGTAAGTTACGGTTTTGTTAAGTCAGTGACATTGTAAAATGTATATCGACATTTTCGCTCTTCGCAGAAGTTTTATCTGCATCAAATGGTGAATATGGTGCCGTAAAGATAAATTGCCGAACTGCAATGAACGTATTAACTCTCTCGTTATTGGACATTATGCCAGCCTATTATGTTGTTTATAGGCTTAGACATCTAAACGCCTTTGTTAAATTCGTTTCCGACATCTACGGATGAATTGTGGATTTAGCAAACAAGTTTCCAACCTACGTCACTCTAAAGCAGATGTTCTACAAATAGCCAATACGAACTGACCTACAAACCCGTCGAAGGTTTCAACCGAACTAACGACTGTTTGCTAGCTTGATGCCGCAAACGGAAGAAGAAAATCGACTTTTAGACGCTGAAAGCAGAACGATAATATTCATTTTTGTACAGAGGTCGTAAGCGGTTAGTCGCAAAAACGCAATGAACCATCAAAACTGTCGCTGAAATTTTGTCGGATTCGCGACCGCATTTCTTTACTTAAATGTGATATCAACATTGTTTTGTCACCTGATTGCACAGGGGAAATGGACAGTAATTAATTTCCAACTCCTATTAATTTAACTTTCTGATTGATTTTGTTGCGGGTTAAAGACAAGTTAGACATTCCCGGAGACTCGCCGAGCTTCAATGCTCAGTGTCATTACAATGCGTTCCACTGTTGATCCTCGCTTACAGGAGTTGCAGTGGTGAGTGTGAGGGCGGGATAATCTCTAAATAATTACATCGATGCAGTCGCAAAATCGTACTGCTGGAGCTATCGCTTAAAAACCCTCAAACAACAAAGCGGATATTTAAAGATGAGCTTATCAAATCCATCATAAACACTAGCCCGTTACGTTGTAAAGTGCGTAACAAAACAATAAGTTTTACTACTCATAGCCTAGTAAATCTTCGACACTCGTTAAAACGTTTAATGGCGTCATTAGAGCAGTTTAGTGGTAATAATGTAAAGATACTGTCTGGTGTGAAGTTTGATTGGGTGGGACTTTCTTGGTTATGATGTTTTGATAGGGCTGGTTTAATCTTTGGATAGTAGTCAAGGAGTATAAGACCATCTGATGATCCGTTTGTTCGTTTGCCGGAAATATTGTACCTATAAAATAAGTTTGGCTCCCTAATCCATAAGTGTAAATATGAGCTTAGATTTTTTTGCAGGTGAGGCAATTATTAATGGCGACTCCATGATAAGCGTGAAACACTGTGGTTTTGGAAAAATTGAAAATAATAATTGAAATGGTACTGCGACGATAAATTCTAGGCTTTTTGGCTTGTCATATTGAGTATTACTCTATTTAGGCTTTAGCCGACACTTTAATATAAGAACATCTTCGCTTTTGGCCAAGCCAAATCTGGAAACCCCGTTAGAACGAGATAATCTCTCGATTTTCCATTTAAAGACGAAGGAATCTAAATAGCTTTATCCTAAATATTCGTGAGGCATAAGCAAGTAATATTGATCCGACATAACTCATTGCATTAATCAAACAGAAATCATTTGATTCCTTTTTACAGCTCGTGATAAGCGCAGGCGCCGTAATAATATATAATAACATCGATTAGCCATTGAGCCACTTCGTTATCCTTTCTGGTGATTTCGGGTCGTAAAATGATCATAAATACATTAATGACTCATTTATTACGTGAGATCTTTAACGGGAAATATTTTTATAATTATTCTGGGATGGATCAACACCC
Organism: Hyles euphorbiae; assembly: GCA_023078785.2. Taxonomy (NCBI): domain Eukaryota; kingdom Metazoa; phylum Arthropoda; class Insecta; order Lepidoptera; family Sphingidae; genus Hyles; species Hyles euphorbiae. Next base: position 1,426,111 of record CM041049.1, read on the forward strand.
TGTGTTTGTCGAGGTTCCCATGTTTGTTTACCAGTAAAACTGTAATAAATTACGATTAAAGAAGTTCTTTTTTTTTCTACTAATCGGCTCATATAATAAAATGATTTTTTTTTTACATCTGAATATCATAATACAAGTATTTATTCCAATTTATTATGGCGTAGTTAACTAGGAACCCGACTGTGAAACAAGAAGCTAAGGGTTACATTCTCACAATATATTTTATTAATAAAAAATATACCCTAAAACCGAACACATTTATATAATAACAACACATTCGACACTCCCCGTTCTGTATGAGAATGTAATTAATCAATGGTTTGTGTGAGCTTATACCGATGGGCGTCTGCCTCGTGATTCCGCCCCCACATACCTATATTGTATTACCATACACAGTATACACTATGGAATATAATTGTACATAGACCGAAGCGCACATGATATGCCGTGGAAACCCACTTTTCAACATAGGCCATTAGATTTCCACGACAACTAGTTTAATGTGGCCTTTATTCGACGAATTTCATAGCGCTATATTTTCAAGTGGGGCTCCGTTCAATTGTTTTTTGTCCATCTGCGTTTGATTTTGATTTACAGCTACCAATTTGATGCAATGACTTTGATTTCTGAAAAAGTAATTCCTAATTTCAAATCCTAGGACAGGGAATTGAATTTCAGCATGTTTTCAAGTTAAAAAACCGTATATGTATTCCCCAGAAAAGAAATTCAAGCTGGACATAGTGTTAATCGTTAGGTCCATTGATACATAACACCCTACTATGTATTGACTACTTATAAGAGTTATTTAATTGCCTCTGGATCTGGATCTGGATCAGCCCATATACGTCCCACTGCAGGGCACGGGCCTACTCTACAATCGAGAGTACAATTGAGAGTGGTTAGGCCATATAGTCCACCACGCTGGCCTAGTGCGGGTTGGCGGACTTACATACCATATAAATTCTTATGAATCGCTATGGTATGCAGGTTTCCTCACGATGTTTTCCTTCACCGTTTTAGTGCGTGGTGATTGACTATCAATACACACATGACTCCGAAAAGTCAGAGGTGTGCCCTGGGATTTGAACCCGCGACCACCGTGAACATGCTGGCAGCCGCGTCTGGTCCGTTTACCAACAGGCCACCACGCACTTCATTGCCACATTCACATTCACGCTAATTGCCTACATGATCAATAAACCAGATTCATTTCATTTAATTTCATTTCAATGATTTGTTTCTCCGGTACAGTCATATTATAAAAGTGTGTAATGTCCAAAGGCTAATGTTAAATCCAGTAGCAAGACCTTTGTTCTCTGCTTACCGTCTAAGGACTAATACCTCCTTAATACAATGCACAAAACACTTAATCCCCAAGAGGTATGAGTGGCACTTATGTCGGTGACAGAGACTTAAGTACCCGTACACTTCCCACGTATTAACGTGAATTATTATAAATATTATGATTATTCCTCGTCCAGTAAACACGTCAGATATGTATGACAAATTGCTGCGTTTCAAACTAACGTTAGGTTCGCGGATCTGTCTGTGATAAAATTAAATTTATTGGTGTTGTCGAGATAATGCGAGTAGTTAATTAATTGGAGGTCCGAAGTGTTGAATACAACAATGGAACGCGATCCCACCCTATCGTAATTTGTTGTGTAAATATTTGAAAATTGCTATATCCATATCCTACGAACAGTTGGTTTCTGTCACATTTTTTCTGAGTGGAAGCCATTTTTCTTGACTTAAAAACTTACAATCACATCGCTTTCCCACATATTCTTATCTTAAACGTATTGTAGCACATAAGCATGCCGTATTTTTTATTTATTTATATCGTTTAATAAACGAAGTAAATACTTTGTTTTCGCAACATACAAACAAGCTCACGGTGTATTATTGAATATAATAAGAAAATTATAAAAATCCCTTTGAATAACATGTCTATACTATAAATACAAAATTATGCTAAAATAACATTTAACATGACAAATAATCAATAAATTACCCCATTATTTACATATATCTATTAAAAGAAACTTATTACAAAGGACTAAATATGTATGGGTGTCTAATTATGAATATGAATAGAAATTGTAATCATAATCAGCATTTAAATGGTTTATTTATACTTGAAGGAATCCTTTATTTAAATGCTTTCGTAAAATTATTATTGATGTTATTATAAGTGATGTATTTACAGTAATTGCATTTGTAATTTATTATATTTTAGATCTGATTAGCATTTATAAAATCAATTTGTAAATTAATATTGTTAGTTTAGTTATTAGACTATAAATATTTATATTTAAGAGGTGGTCCTACGTTATTGTCTGAACTACAATAACAATGAATAAGATTTAATAAAGTAAGTTTAGTATCCGTCATAAAGATATTGTAAAGCAACATATTTTCTGCTGTTCATTGTTATGCCCCTAACTTGTTTTGAATAGAAATCCCAATTTAAAAATTAAAACAAATATGCAGAACATAGCAAATTAATTTACAAGCGCCATTTCCTCACCACAAATTCCATAAAAACTTCGTTAACTCGAAGAAACTAAACCAGAATTATCAATTAAGGACACTTCTGTAGCTACGTGTCAATCATAACACCTTTTATATATATTATTATTTATATATTAATAACACCTAACTAATCGCGAATGACAGTTAAATTGCCCGTGAACCATTTTCACTCCGCGTCTGTGACATGAACGGGTTATAAATACTGTCTAAACATTAGCTTCGACGTAGTTTTAAGGTCTTAAACTGGAAATGGCCTAACCTGGCTCGTGCCCTGCAGCAGGACGTATAAGGGTTCGATTATGATAATAAACTAGAAATTAGGAAACAACTTGCTGTGGTATTCGACAGGTGAGATTAGGAAAGACGATAACTAATTAGAATATATCTATACTCCCAAATGACCGCATATTTTCGGACCCTATATTTTGTCCCACTGCTTTGGCAAAGGCCTCTCTTAGTTTCTCCATTTGGCCTTTCGTCGGCGAGCTCTTGCCATTTTGGATCCAATGCATCCAACTCGTTCTTCCACCGCATCTTTGGTCTTCCGCGTTTTCTCTAGCCATTCGCGGGAACCCAGCTTGGCCCAAATTGTTGGGATGCATTCGAGTCATATGCCCTGCCCATACAGCCCAATATAGAATAGTCGCTTATACTGACGAACATCCCATCACGTCATCATTGTTTTATTTGAGTAAGTTTTTAATTTCAGCAAGAAAAGTTTCTAATACGAAAATCCGTAAAATTACCTCAAACAAACAAGCCTATTTATCCAGCGATATGGAACTAACCTTTGTTAAGTTTCCCGAGTTCCGTATAACCGTTTGTTGAGTCACGCTGGTCTCGTGCTAAGCAGACATTAGCGCGAGGCCCATTGCTACCGAAAACGACCGTGGACCATTAAACGAACCGATTCGCAGATACAAGCGCACCGGACAAGTGATAAGCCAACGGGCGTTTTCGAAGATTTACTGCTTATGTAATGGCTGCGATTACTGGAATGCAACAGTTTTATTGTTATATTAATTGTGTTTGAGACAAAATGTAGTAAACGCTGTAAGGAACTTAGGAAACTTATACAGAGAGTGTTCAACAATATTTTTGGGGATTTTGAAGTCAATCAACCGTATCGAGCATGGTCGACTAAAAATCATACTCTTCACAAGATTGATGTCAAGTAGGCAATTAGACGTAAAATTTATTAGACCAATTTTGTATCTGTATCTGTATCAGCCCATATACGTCCCACTGCAGGGCACGGGCCTACTCTACAATCGAGAGTACGATTGAGAGAGTGGTTAGGCCATATAGTCCACCACGCTGGCCTAGTGCAGGTTGGCGGACTTACATACTATACAATAGAAATTTTTATACATCGCTACGGTATGCAGGTTTCCTCACGATGTTTCCCTTCACCGTTTTAGTGCGTGGTGATTGACTATCTATACACACATGACGCCCTGGGATTCTATACCACGTTCAAATTTGAATAAAATTCATGAACCTGTTAATAATTGTTAGCACTAACATAGTGATTACAATTAACATTTTTGATTAGTACAGAACCCGTTAAACAATATCTGACAAACGATGCCGACGTTCAGACCGCACAAACACTGGCCCTTTACTTTAGACCTTCGCATTCTCATCTCGTAAACTATGGGATTAATTTTATTAATCTAATTAAATTAGTTATCTGCCGCAAACATCAGGATTAATACAATATTAACTTTGCATACCTGCACACGAAACCGTTGTATCCACCACTGATTATTGATATTTTGACGTAAAATATGATTAATACAAATTATTGTTATTAACCAAATACATTTATTATTATTTATTGATTTGGATCGTGATTGAAAATCAATTTGATTATCATAAATTATTATTAATATTTAATAAAGTCATGAATCATTTTGATAACACAAATTCAATGTGATAGGTCCGCCTACGATCACGTTGTAGAACCAAAATTCGGGTTAAAATTTGCAATCGTTGCACTTTTGATAGACAGCTGTAGTGGGTTAAGATTTGTGAAACAAGAACTCAATAAACTTAACCCTTCTCTACCATTTTTCAACCTCCAAAGCGGCAATGTACAATTACCCGGGTATAAATGACCACGATGATAATTCAAGTCGCGTTGTCTCAAAAATTCACTCCAAATTCAAAAATTCCGAGTCATAAAATTTGTCAGAACAATCAAAGCCACCCATGGAGAAATACCTCTAGCGCGGTTGGGCCATAAAATCGGCGGCAACAATGCATTATTTACCATTATATACCAACGTGACATGCGAACTAATTACAAAGCTAAACACCGCCCCACGTAGGTGTAAACGGGGGGCGTTGCCTGCGATCTGTGGTGCCACGTCGGACGAATAGCTCCTGACCGAGGCTGTACTTAAGGGATTTGGGGGTCAAAAACTCATTACCAATATTTTATTTTTGTGTTCTTTAAGAATAATAATCTTTATTTGCTTAAACGTTGGTACAGAAAAAGGTCTTAAATTGTTTTAATCTGATTGATTAATTTTTATTCATTGATGTTTTATTTTACCACTATTTAGACATATTTCGTTAAAATGATGACTAAGAAATAAGAGGCCAAGAGCTTAATACCTGGACTGATACAAATTATTAATTAATGTTCGTGTAATCCGCGCCATTTGTTTATGGTTTAGACAGCGGTCTCGTTCTCCAAGTTTCTGATAACTTATTAAGGCAAGAGCAATGTATGTAATTGCTAGAACTGTTATTAATAATTTAGTACATTTTTATTAATTTCACTGGATCGCCTTAACGTGTTGACAATCTTTCACAAGAATAAAATTAAAATAAATAATTAATTTAATTATAAGTAGATATCTACTTATGAACGAGGAGGCTGTAAAATAAAAATTACTTTACTCCCCAACCCCCATTCAAACATCTCCAAATCCGCCCCCATCCAACGCAACAATGACCCACCGTATCCCAATATTGACCAGCGCGTAACCCCATCGTTCCCACGCTGTCCTTAAATTTTTCTCATGTATAATTGTTAGACTTAACACTACCGGGCGCCTGGGCCTATATGACCCCTACAAACATCGTACTACAAATATTAACCCTGATTATTCGGCACTTGGTATCGCCCAGATCACAATAGCGGCTTTTAACTCATAAAAGGAATGGTAATTGTATTTGATTTGTTGGTAATCGCTCACCACTTTTGATGCTTGTTTGACGTTCGTGGATGGTTACCTTTTCAGAATGGCGTTGGGTGTGGTCATGGTGAAAGTGGATTTTTTGTGAGATTTGGTACCACATGGGAGGAATAAATTTTTGCGTCTGAATAGCTGGAAAGTGATAAAATTCTGATTTTAGTAGGATTCTTTAGAAGATGATGCAAGTTTTTAATCGTCACAAATAATACACAATTAAAATAACCAGTAAAATACGGAAGTTATAAGAAATAACTAAAACAGCAACTTTTTTTAAGAGGAATTCTGACCTTAATTCTTATGAGTAGTAAATTAGCTTACATTATTTCTCACATTATCAGCTTAATTTATTAAGGATTAGTTGCTGATATCTGTTACAAAATTAAGAGTGCCTTATAATACCATCTAGAGAATTTGAAAATATAGCAAAAATACTATACGATAAACTACTACACTCAATTTTGCATTTGAAGAATTGTAGATATGATGAAATCAGACCTAAACCAGTTGAATCAAAAGATGCAGAGTAATACAACAATATCAACTTTCGCGGCAATAGTGTGTACACTAGTATTTCAAACGCAACCAATTAAGGTGTAGCCATTGTTGCGGAATGTATACAGGCTAGTTAAACGGACGCCGACACAGGGGGTCCTGTCTGCCTAGTTTATTGTAAACCGTATTGCTTTTTGTGACACGCCGGTATTATTCAACAGATTTACATATTGTTTGAACAGTTTAGCTAAATTTAAGTGTGTTAAGACAGAATTCACATACCGGGTATATTGAATCGAGGAGAAGAGATGCAAATTTTTTGAAAAGTTTTTCCTAATCGTTTGTCAATTCAGAAAACATTAAAAAGAAAGTAGACAACATAGAGAACCCTGATAATGTAGGAGCATAAGGAGGGAGGAAAGAGAATTAAGAAAAATAGTTGTATTTAGTTGAAATGAATCACCACATAAGTATCAACACCGCAAAACACCTAGTTCTAACCTTTCAAATTAAATTGAAATCGCAATCTCTTACTCACTTACGCATGTTTACAATGAGTGTAGCATAAATCACATCTTTACATCTTCACCAAACATTCTCGTCCGAAACGTGGCTCTTAGCTGAGACCCAGCTTTACGAAATTCATCATTTTAAGTCAGTTTATTGTTGATTTATACATTCACTCGACGTTCGGCTCCGAAAGTAATTATCACAAATCATGTTTACACAAAATTGTGGGGGTGTTCAGCGATCTATTGTGAGGAAGACAAATGTGTAGAAATTAAATTGTCTTGAGGGGGTGGACAGATTGGTACGCACGTTTGAAAGGCTGGCAACCGAATAAATTAATAAATTAATACACCCAACATTAGTCTTGGGTTAACACTGTTATTATGTGTAGGAATTCGAAAAGTGATGGCTCGTCTATTGTGGTTGGATCGCAAGGATTGTAAACAGCAAAATTAATTTTACTATTAAATTCTATGATGTAATTTTGTGTACAAGACGCGAGCTGACAAACATCGCAGTAGGTCATCAGATGCAGGCTAATTCCAACAGGTCGTTCTGGCAGTTTTTTATGTAGCACTATGTTTATTAGTGGACATCTCGTGAAGATAATCATGGGTTCCAAATAATATGTTACTTGTTTACGAATTTGGTTCGTCTACTTCTTAGCTTGGAAATCCAGTTTGCATCTCTCACCAGATTTAAATAACAAGTCACAAAGTTCAAAAGTCAAGATATTGCTCCAAATCAGCATATGAATGACCTTCATAAAAACAACATATTTACTGCCAAAAACAAACTGAAGCGCGTCTTTAAAGTTGGGTAGTAAGGCTGTATAATCGATGATAACTGGAGGCCTAATACTAAACGCTATTAAATTCCGCCTTCCATATAACGTTCCTTATACATTTGCAGTTTTTTTTAACAACTAGGCCATCATCATTACTTTTTTTAATCCTCTGTCATTCTTTCAATATTTCCTTTTTTATGTTATAAGGGGCAAACGAGCATACATTTCACCCGATGGTAAGTGATCACCGCTGTCCACGAACAACATTTTCGATCCACCTTATGAATATTACCATGTGTTTTTATCTGAATCCTTTTCGCCGTGACTATGTGGAACTCCATTTATTCTAGCGTTCTACAACTGGAATGACGTGCATAATTTCGATCTTTATGGCACAAACATATTACATTTCATTGGTATCTTAGACATAACATAATATACCCTCCCTAAGGACTTCAATAATTATTTCAACTTTACGACTTACTGCAAAAATTAATCTGACCCTAGAAATAAAAACATACTATTTTTTTTAAATACTGTGATGTTCCAATATTAAATCCACAATAATTGGAGATTCGTGCAGTCTGGCATCCCAACACCAGTAGCCTACATGCAAGAGAACGTTAACGTCGTGTGCCATTAGATTATTCTGATTGCTTGCAATCAATATGCTGTCACATACACTCGCGGCGTTATGGGATTGCCGTGACCTCTTTATTCAGTTTTGTATTAAGGTATCCTCGTAATATATTCGAGAGATTTGTTGATATACATATTTCAATTTAATTTTCTATAATAGTATGCAGATTCATGTTCTTGGATGCTCTACAGTCTAAAGTATTTGAAGGAATTTAAGTGATAAAGATGATGATGATGATGATGAAGTGATAAAGCCCAACATCAACTCTCCGAAATTGGAGTGGCAAAGACGAAGTGCTGTATCACAAACACTCATACAAAGTAAGAGTTTTGTGCTCGCATTCTCGGATTTATTATATTGATAAAACCTTGATAAAGAAAGTGACTGCTTCGGTACTACAGTATGATTACAATGCTGAGTTTTTGAAAAATAGATACGATTTTTCTATCCATTATTCATCAAGGATCAGATATTTGTACCCGATATGACTATAGAATCACCCCCAGTATCACATCGTTTGACGAAACAGACAGGGTGAAACCGCCTATCCCTTTTGGGAAAAAGCATGAGTTTATGTTTGTATTTATGATAAAACCTTGTTGTTATTATATTTAAAGTACAAAAGGGTGAATATTTATGTTGCCGGAGAGCCATAAACTGGTCGTAGAATATTCGTTTACGCCCGAATCTGTCATCGAGCGTCGTATATCGCGATTGCTTTTGAATGAACTCTGTGTATTACTATTAGTTTGTATCAAACGGTCAAAATTATATTGAAACTCTATTTCGATTTTATTTAACTTTACTTGTTATAAATCACATTCTTTGTTATTTTTATTTACACACATTTAAATGTAATTTTGACCAGCCTGTAGGAAATTAAGATTAAATTATTTTAACATACTTTGTCTGTATCTTTTGAATGTATCTTAATAAGTAATAAATTCCTAAATAATTTAACAACGACGACCAAATTCCGCCTAACCAAATTCTCGGAACACCTTTAAATTTGCATCAGAAGTAAATATATGCTGCTTAATTCTCATTTTGGAGGGAACCGTGTGATTCGATAGGATCGCAGTCACGATTTATTATTATAATAAGTACAATTGCCCAAACAGTACGAGTTGGGACCAAGGGACTCGCTAATGGTCAACTTATACCTATCTGATGCATTTTCCATAAACTTATGCATCATTTCAACATTTCTTTGGTGATCGTTGCGTAAATCACATTTCGAAATCAATGATTAGGAAATATCGGCTGGAAAGGGTATTGTTTTCTATTCAATTATAATAATACATAAATATAAACAACAATAAAACAGTCCAGATTCCATAGTAAATCATGTGTCTGAGGTTGAGATTAGAAACTACATTGACTTTTCAATCACACAAAAACATAGATTAGACATAAATATTTGTGGTTCAAAAACTATCGGCATTTAACCCACCTACTAACAGCCGCTGCCAATAAACAATCCCAATCCAAAATTTGCCGTTTGAGGTTAACAGCTCAATCTTTTTTCTGATACTATATTGCCAATAATCAATCTCAGTAGTGAAAAACTATGGCAACATGGTAAATGACAAATCGAAAAGTAGAAAACAATCCAGATTGACTTCAATCTAATTTTTCGATTGAATATTGGCATCGGCCGTAAGTCATTTACCTGGTATTTACAGCACCAACATAATAACATTCAATAGAAACAATTAAAGGTTTTCCATCCATCAATAAACCATGCATAGAATTGTTTTAAGACTTTAAGATGGCTCCGCGGATCACTTGAGATGCTTTCAGGGTCCACTAGTGGTCCACTGGTATAGATATAGATGATGTGAAGTCGGTTTATTTGATACATAAATATTCAGACAGAAACAACGAACACCACTTTCTGAAACAATTACTACAATGAAGCCACGATGACCAGCATTTCCTGATGTTAATTTATTTTGTTTCAGACACGCGGCAGTCATCACTTGACCCCTTAAAGAGCCCAGCATTTTCCAGGTATTTTGTATGATGATTCTAACAACGAATATCGATTTATGTATTGATAAACTAGCGGTCCGGCACGTCTTCGCCCAGGTGTAGATACTTTTTGAGTCCACTTTAAAAACATGGTGTACCCTCGGTGCAACAATGTCACTTATGCAAAAATTGCAAAGTTTTAAGGTTAAAAATAATCAAATATATTTTTTACAATACTATGTGGTCATATTTTTTTTAACAGTAAGTTAAAAGTTGATATTGTAATAAAAGTTATTTATCTTGTCTATGTCTTAGAATATCATATTTTTAAACGATGTCAAAGTTTCAAATGTTTTTCGTGAAATGTTGCATTTTAGTATATAGTGACGGGGTGCGATGGGAATTATTTCGCGTGACAATTAATTAACATATTTAAACTCAACGTAGCTGCCGTACCTCAACTGTCCATATTATTCATTTTAATTTGAAAGCGCATTGAATATATTTTAATTCCTTGCAAAACTCACGGGAACACTAAACTTATTTGGGATAAACAGTAGCCTATACGTTGATCCAGTGTGTCAGCTAGCTCCTTGCCAAATTTCATCAAAATTGGTCCAGCGACTTGCGCGTGAAGAAGTAACAAACACACAAACTGTCATATTTACAATATTAGTAGGATAAATATTGCAAAACGACAATTCGATGACAATAAATCTTCATGTATCCAATATAAATGTTATTGGAAAAACATTAAAAGAACATTATTTTTATTGCAGTAACTAATACTGATTCTGATACATCAAAATATTTATCCATACTATGCGATTCAACTAAGAATAGGACTGACCGTGCGCCATATTGGTTCGTAGTAGCTGTCAAATCGCACAATTTAGGTAGGGTGAGCAAAACAAGATTTCTTAAAATAATATTTTTGTTGAATAAAAATAATATTTTTAATACTTAATAATTCGTAAAAAAATTAATGAATGAATAATGTCGTGTTATAGTTACTCTCTGGCGAATAATTGCATATGAAGTAAATAAATAAAATTTAAAAAATATACTTTTTTAAGCTATTTATGACTAAACATTCTTGTTTATGTGTCCATATAACATTTTGTAATTGTTTTAATTTATTTAGTTAATTTATGTTCAAGAATTTGACTATGTGAAAAAAAAATATAATTGATGCGTAAAATTTTTTTTGTTGCTAACCATACTTTTCGTGTGATATTTGACAACTAGAGGTCATTGACGTTCCTATTCTTATTTGAAACGCATAGTAAGTAACCATTACGTAATGTATAGGTAGTTCATGGTTAAAGCAATCACGCGTGGTGATAAAAATATTTATCTATGTTCCAACACGGTATGAAGAAGAAGGAAGCTTCTATGTAAAGCTAGTCATAACACCTCTAAGACATATCTATAATTTCAACTAAGTTTGATTTTATGTATAAATTTTTTAATCTTTATATCTTGCACTTCACTGAAACAAAAATAAGCTGTTTCATATTCATCACCTGTGTCAACATTTTAAAATACTCAAATTATATGCATGGTTGTTTTTCTGCAACTCAATGCCTTAAAAAGTATTGCCAAAAATACTTCACTTGTGGATTTTTGCATCACCAATATTGTTATTCCTGAAAAGAAATTTCAAAAAGTACTCACACATGTAACTTATTTTTACATCGAAATATTTAAAAGCAGTATTGTCAAAAATATCGCCCACAAAATCCAATTTGAGTGTGAAACAAAGCGCAAACTGCCTATTCATTGGCCAAAGGGCCGACGCCGCCCGTATCTGACAAATGACATGACAAGCCGAACGCGCGTTAATTTGTCTCTGGTCGTTTTTTTTATTCCGTTGACAGGCCGTGGCGCTTGCAATTGTACAGCCGCTTTCTTCGTCACGTTTCAATTACTGCATTATTTATGTCGTATTGTTGTGTCACATACAATTTCAGCTTTTAAACGGTCATTAATAAAAACAGTTGTGTTGTCGCCTCGGCTGATGATTCCATTTACGCTTTTAAATCTTTGTCAGTTAAGTAGGTTCGGAATTTGAACGATTTAATCTAAGAGATTTTTATCTTTTGTTTCTCTGCTTTCTTTTGTTACAATTGGCTTTTTCAAAAACATTTAGAGCCATAGCAGTATACCAAAACGTAAAATGTGGCACTAAGCAAACCGTTTCACATCGACGCTACGTCCTGTTTCCAAGTGACTCGACGAAATACCTAATTTCGTTGGCTTTAGAATGTCGAAAAATAACATTCATAAAGAAATCCGGAAGCAAGCATAAATATTACAGATGTATGAAGAGATTGTTTCTTTAAAGTTCTATTTAAAATGTATAGTACACCATAATTCATCACTGACTGATAAATACCTATTAACCCCTTAGCATTTAAAGCCATCCACAAACGGAACTAAACAACAAAGATCAGAACAATTCAACTGATGCCAGCGGCGAACTCAGTTCCAAGACTTTTTAATTACCTTTCCTTTTCTCATTACGCAGCCAATTTACGAAGCTTATCACGAACTGAACGTATAAATCCACCATATACGGCGCCGAAACAAGCGCTACAAATTACGAGCCAAAACTTTATGTTAACTGTTCGCGTATTGAATTAATAATTGCGCTAATACATAGCTAGTGACATGATTATTGCCGAACAGATTGTATCTGCGGCTGACTTTATTGACGATCTGGGAACTAGCTTTCGTTATTAAATAAATACAGTCACATATATCTGACCTTAGGAACACACAAACATTATAGGTATTAAATCAAGAGATTTTTTTGGTCTCGCAATCACCTAGATCCGAAACAAATATATGCAATTTTACATATTCGTTTTGTGCAGGAATCGAACCCACAATAGTTTCAAAACCGACGTCTAATCAACTGTGTCATTGAGGCTGTATACGGCTATTATTAAAAATACTTACAAACATTTTCAGAACAGTAATTGTATCATCGTCCTACATAACTTCAATTAAATGCGTGCTACCTCGAGATTCCGTTGCTGGGTTTCATATTCAATTATCGATATCCGCCGCTAGAGGGCCCCACCAACCCCTACGCCTACGCAAGTTCGGCTATTTTCGGATAACCCGAAGTCCTCCAACCAATAAAAAAACGGTGTGGAGGGGCCTGGCGGGGAACAAGGCGCTAACGGACAAGAAGTCAAAAAAGTTTCCAGAACCGATTCTCCAGCGTTTGTCCGGGCATACAAAATCCAAAACCGTTACCAAATATCTTATCGCAAGTTTTAATTTCGCTCAAGAATTCGAATATCCTGTGTTTTCGACTGCCAGCGGCCTACATTGCTGAAACCGGACTGGAATTGGCGAAGGTGGTGAACCCGAAGGCTACGGTGAGTGATAGTTGAATAAGTGCTCAGTTCTGGAACGCCGTTGTAGCACGTATTAATTGAAATTAGGTAGAAGGTTCTCCCATCGGCAGCTGCCAACCAGCTGAACATCTTGTCCAGCCTCATCGCTGGTACATGTTTTGGTGCCGAAACCCGGGAAGCTCAAGTACTTGTCGTATAAGAGTTTCATTTATACACATTATATATAGCTTGACCTATCATAAATTCGTTAATATTTATTTTCCCATTTTAAATCTAACTATCCACACTTAAGCACTAACATGAGTTACGCAAAACGAAAACTTAGTGTAGCAAAAAAATCACGTTCTAAGGATTCGTGGAACTATACGTCGGACGATTTGCCATCCTTACGTCGCAAGCGCACGCTAGCATATAATCGCATTACAAAGGCTTACGATGTGGCCACACTTGCAATTAATGACCCCTCTCAAGTCGAACTATTTTTTTCCTATCACCAAGAAATAAAAAAAAATGTAGGTAGCTTTGAGGAAGCACATTTATCAATCTTGGACTTGGTGGACGACCCAGCGGAGGACGAAGCCATGTGCATGCGTGTCGATGATATGCATTACGAAATCATTCGAATTCACCGATCGTTAACTAAGACCACTGTGCACACGACTCAAACTACAGTCGAACATACGAATACACAATACATTAACTCGCACGTGAAGTTACCCAAAATCACCCTTCCTTCGTTTTCGGGAAATATAAAGGAATGGCCAAAATTTATTGCTACCTATAACACCTTAATCCACGATACGCCTCTTAATAACACCGATAAATTCAATTATTTACTCTCCGTCCTACAAGGCGACGCGCTGGCACTTGTTCGCACATTCCCGGCTACCGGTGAGCATTACTTGAACGCATATGGGAAATTAGTCACTCGCTATGAAAGCAAACGAGATCTAGCGTTCACCTGTTGGCGCGATGTATTAAATTCTAATTTCAAACTCAATAACGCACACGAGTTTCGTCGTTCTCTCGATATGTTTGATGAGAATTTAACCATCCTAAGACATTTGAAATTACCTGTGGATCAATGGGATTTCGTGTTAGCCTATCACATTTTGTCAAAATTGGACCCAAAACTGCGCAGAGAATTTGAAGAAAGACAACCTAACATCGAACACGTTATTACATAACGAGCTTGGCCCATCTTCAGAGTCAGTAGCCCACACTACGTTAATTACACAGAATGAATTTTCCTACATTAGTCCTACTGTATTACTTGCCACGGCAATCGTATATGTGTAAAACGCGAACGGAAATTCATTAGCCTTTCGTGCCGTCTTCGATACAGGTAGTCAAAACAATTTTATCACACAACAAGCAGCCGATCGCCTTAGTTTCGTTCCGCAACCTGTAGCAGTCAACATTAATGGCATCGGAGGCACTAAAGCGGCCATAAATGGTAGAATACGGTGTAAGTTAGGCACGGAGCGTGCGTCTTTATTTAATTTAGACATGCTTGTCATTAGTAAGATCTGTGGCGATCAACCTATTGCCAAATTAAATTCACACAACTGGTCTAATATTAAATCTTTACAACTTGCGGATCCTGGATTTGATGTTCCGGGACCAATTGATATTTTATTGGGCGCTGACGTATTTGCTGAGTCATTATTAAATGAACGGATAAGGAGCCAAGGCTCGCAACCCCCAGCGTTTAGTTCTGTTTTCGGGTGGCTTGTATTAGGTAAAACGTCTATTGTCCATGACTCACTACTTGGTATTAATGCGGCCAATGACAATGAACAGTTAATGCAAGCAGTTCAAAGATTTTGGGAGGTAGACAGTATTCCTCAAGCATCTACGTTGACCCCTCTAGAGCAGCTTTGTGAACGTAAGTTCGTGACAGAACATTTTCGCGAGGCGTCGGGCCGTTATGTAGTAACCCTTCCCTTCAAAGACGATTTTGTTCCAGTATTCCGCGGATCCCGAGATGTTGCATTGAGACGATTCCTTGCTATCGAACGGCGCTTATCTCGAGACCCTAACCTAAGGGAAAATTACGTGGAGTTCATGGATGACTATCTTAATAGCGGCCATATGTCTTTAGTGCCGACTACCCAATTAGCCCAAGGTAGTTACTACATTCCACATCACGCTATTTTAAAACCAGACAGTGTCACCACTAAGTTTCGAGTGGTTTTCGATGCTTCTGCAAGGGATTATAATAATAAAAGTCTAAACGATGCATTGTTGACGGGCCCGAGATTACACAATGATATATTTTCAATTCTTCTACGTTTTCGAGAGCACAAAGTAGTTTTCATGGCGGACGTTCGTCAAATGTACAGGCAAATATTAGTGACTAAGGATCAACGTGACTATCAACGTATTTTGTGGAGACGGCATGCAGCGGAACCGATTAAGGAATACACTTTAAATACCGTAACCTATGGGACATCAGCTGCCCCATTTTTAGCGTGTCGCACGATAAAACAACTCGCACATGACGAGGGTGACGAATTTCCAACCGCTAAACAAATTATCCTATCGGACGTTTATGTAGATGATGTTGTTACTGGATGCCGCTCTATGGCGGAAGCACGTGAAGCCAAATCGCAGTTAATTAGTCTTTTCCATAAGGGCCATTTCCATCTTCGAAAATGGGCAAGCAATGTCACGGAATTATTGGATGATATACCAAACGATCACAGATTGGTGAAAAATAATGTTAACTTTGACGAAACGCGAGACGTCACTTTGAAGGTGCTAGGGTTGCGTTGGGAACCGGCGTGCGATTCATTTGTTTTTAATGTCACACCCCTGCAACAACCTTGTACAAAACGCAATATTTTGAGTGAACTAGCAAGAATATTTGACCCGCTTGGATTTCTTTCTCCTCTCACTATCCAAGCTAAGTGTTTGATACAACAACTTTGGATAAAGGGTGTTTTATGGGACGAGAAGCCACCGATCGATATTATCAACCATTGGAAACAATATTTATCACAACTGCCGCAACTTATTGTATTTCTAATTCAAGAAATCTCATTTGACATTTCATACTTTTATCATAAATAACTTTGTGAAGACGTAACTCACACAATTTCAATAAAACTTTCCGTAAAACCATAGAATTATGAAGCTATTCTTATTTTATTACAGGATTTACAATCCATAATAACTAAATTTAAATATAAATCCTTTAAATAAAGCAAAACAACCATTTTAAACAACATACTTTTTTACTAGACGTCATTGCAAAGTCACGTCGTTAGGTCTTCCATGTGTAGAGTTGAGACTATGCAAACGGATTTGTATACGCATAATCGGTAAAAATATAGAAATAATCGAGCAATTTTAATCCAGTTGTTTTCTAATTTTAAAAAGTACTGAATTATCAGCTAATAACAAGCATACTATCACCGAACAACCATCAGTAAATAATGTAATAATAATTTTAATAAAAGGCAATAATTTAACAATTTAATAATTTAACAATAATTTTGTGTATGTGGTGGCCTGTTGGTAAACGGACTGCTGAGACGCGGCTGCCCACATGTTCACGGTGGTCGCGGGTTCGAATCTCAGGGCAGACCTCTGACTTTTCGAAGTCATGTGTGTATTGATAATCAGTCACCACGCACTAAAACGGTGAAGGAAAACATCGTGAAGAAACCTGCATACCATAGCGATTTATAAGAATTTCTATGGTATGTAAGTCCGCCAACCCGCACTAGGCCAGCGTGGTGGACTATATGGCCTAACCACTCTCAATCGTATCCTCGATTGTAGAGTAGGCCCGTGTCCTACAGTGGGGCGTATGTGGGCTGATACAGAACAATAATTATTCATTTAAACATGTAGCGATGGTACTTCAAAAACGTAGATAAAAATCGTGATGCGTCATCTTTTTCTATCCCACATCTAGTACTAATTGTGACAGCTTGGAATGCGCACGAATTATTAGTGAAAAATATATATGTACAAAGAATACATATTGTAAGGAATGATAATATCGAACCGTTGGCGTCAAAATAAATTGGAAATTCCGAAAAAATCGTGTCACAAAAAATTGCCATTTCGACTCAGTGGGCCGGGCCGCTAGTAATAAATAAATCATTGCTTTTGTTCCTTAATACTAAAGTGACTTATGCAATTGTGGATGTCTCATTAGGATAAAGATGTACATAAAAAAAACGAAATAATGTAAACTAAAAATATAAACTGTAATCGATTAAGAAATACAAACAAATAGTATCGATACCTCGTTAATAATCGGATATTGTACTAACCGATTTATTTGACATCATCCCTATTTCACAATTTTGAGATATGTCAAATGGAACTTTTATAATTAGATAGATAGTAAACGTATACAAATACCTCGTTGTATAAACATGACCTTGAATCCTACCTTCGAACTGCACGGATTTTGTGACGCTTCCGAAAGGGCGTACGGGGCTGTAATTTATATTCGAGTTGCTGAATCTTGCGGTACCATTAGAACGTATATACACTGTGCAAAGGCTCGTGTCGCACCAATTAAACGTATAACATTACCTCGTCTTGAATTGTGTGCAGCAGTTTTGCTTGCTCAGTTGGCTAGTAACGTTAAGGCATCATTTGGATTGCCTTTACAAGGCATATATCTATGGTCGGATTCTACAATCGTTCTTTCTTGGCTTCGTTCACACTCCTCTCGATGGGTTACGTTCGTCGCAAATCGGGTGAGCTTAATACAGGACAGTGTGCCTACACAATCCTGGCGGTATGTGCCGACTAATGACAATCCCGCCGACATTTGCTCCCGGGGGCTAATGCCAGCTCACTTAGCTGACAATATCTTATGGTGGGCGGGACCGGATTGGTTAAAGCAGTCGGCGGACACATGGCCTCAAAATATCGTGGAACTTAATACCAAGGATACTGATGTCATCCAGCAAGAACATCGGTCCGGTAGTACGACGTTGATCGAGTCTACTTCAAAATACACTCCGGTCGCGTGGATTGACCAACTTTTTCAAAAATACTCCTCTTTGAATAAAATTCTCAATGTAATAGGGTACATATTGAGGTTTATAAATAACACGCGTAGGGTTAACCCACGCCCTAATCGTGTGGCCCTAAACGAAATCGAGCAACATAAGGCATTATTCGTTGTTGTTCGATTGTATCAAAATGAATTCTTTAGTGAAGAGATAGCCAAATTAAAAACCCACAAATCGTTGCCAAAATGGTTGCGGAAACTAAATCCCTTTATCGACGATAATGGAAATCTCAGGGTGGGCGGCAGAATTTCTCGCAGTGGCTTAGAATATGAACACAAACACCCTGCGCTGTTACCTTCTCGGTGTCCACTTACTTCTCGCTATATCGTATGGATACATCGCCAACATTGTCATACTGGCATAAACACTACACATTATTTGATACTACAACAATTTTGGATAGTAGGCGCAAAACGTATCATTCAGCAACAGTTAGCATTGTGCGTACGCTGTTTTAAAACTCGTCCACAAACACTTCAGCCGATTATGAGCGATCTGCCATCTTTTAGGTTAACCCAAGTGAAGCCCTTTTCAGTGGTAGGTGTTGATTTCGGCGGACCCTTTCGTATAAAACTCGGAAATCATCGCGGTGCCAAGTTAGACAAGGCTTATCTTTGTCTATTCGTTTGCCTGACAACTAAGGCAGTGCATTTAGAACTTGCTTCCAGTCTATCCACAAACGCCTTTATTGCCGCATTAAGGAGGTTCGTCTCACGTAGGGGGAGATGCTCCGTTATCCACGCTGACTGTGGAACGAATTTTGTAGGGGCAAAAAATCAACTGTGTAGTTTGATGGATCAAGCCTCCCAAGCTGAGCGCATTGAATTTAAATTCAATCCACCATCGGCACCTCATTTCGGGGGCGTGTGGGAGATACAAATAAAATCTGCCAAGAGTCACTTATATCGTGTGGTGGGTGAGCAGGTACTTACATTTGAAGAACTTACCACATTATTTACTCAAATCGAAGCCGTACTAAACTCGCGACCGTTGTGTCCACTAAGTTCAGATCCAAATGATTTAAATGTTCTCACTCCAGGCCATTTCTTAACCTTAGAGCCATTAAATAGTGTGCCGGATCATGATTTTACAGACACTAATTCGAATAAATTGAATCGCTGGCAACTTTTGCAATCATTTCAACAACATTTTTGGATGCGATGGAAAAACGAATATTTGAATTCTTTAACGCAACGAGCGAAGTGGACCAAAGATTGTAAACCACTGCCATTAGATTCTGTAGTGATTATCAAAGACGATAATCGAGTACCACTACAATGGTCTATAGGCCGTGTCGTCCAACTTCATCCCGGTCCTGACGGAGTTGTCAGATGTGCGTCGATAAGAATGGCAAATCACCATGTCATAACGCGTCCTTTAGTAAAGATTTGCCCCTTACCATCTGCATGACTTTCCTCGTTATCTATTTATACACTTTTAGTTTTATTGTATGTTATATGTGTAATTTACAATGCTTGTATTTATTTTCTTATTCATTCGTACTATATTTGTATATTCTTATCTCAAATTTATTAATACCTTATAACGTTAACCTTACTAATCTAAAAATACATTCATATTTTGGTGGGCGGTATGTATCATCGTCCTACATAACTTCAATTAAATGCGTGCTACCTCGAGATTCCGTTGCTGGGTTTCATATTCAATTATCGATATCCGCCGCTAGAGGGCCCCACCAACCCCTACGCCTACGCAAGTTCGGCTATTTTCGGATAACCCGAAGTCCTCCAACCAATAAAAAAACGGTGTGGAGGGGCCTGGCGGGGAACAAGGCGCTAACGGACAAGAAGTCAAAAAAGTTTCCAGAACCGATTCTCCAGCGTTTGTCCGGGCATACAAAATCCAAAACCGTTACCAAATATCTTATCGCAAGTTTTAATTTCGCTCAAGAATTCGAATATCCTGTGTTTTCGACTGCCAGCGGCCTTCATTGCTGAAACCGGACTGGAATTGGCGAAGGTGGTGAACCCGAAGGCTACGGTGAGTGATAGTTGAATAAGTGCCCAGTTCTGGAACGCCGTTGTAGCACGTATTAATTGAAATTAGGTAGAAGGTTCTCCCATCGGCAGCTGCCAACCAGCTGAACATCTTGTCCAGCCTCATCGCTGGTACAGTAATCATCCTGTTTCTGATGATAACTGGTGGTACATGTCTCATTTGTGTGAGGCCGCTAGGATAGCTACCACCACGATGTCAATTTCTCGCGCCAAACAGCAGTGTAAATGCACTTTTGTGTTCCAGCTTGAAGGACATTGTAACCAGAGTAACTACTGGACATATTGAGACTTTACATCTTATTTCTCAGGATGGTGAGCGCAGTGGAATGCCATGCTTAGCATTGTAATTAAGAAGAAAGAAAATAAATTCAAAGAAAATAATAATAATTTAAAGTCATAATTCATGTTGTTGTTTGTTTTGTTCCTGTCAATGAGCGGTCGTATCGCTTACCATCAGGCAAACGGCATGCTCGTCTCGACATTCATTGCAATAAAAAACAGGAATGTTATCATAAATAGAGAGTTGAGTAATGACGCCACTATTTCTTACCATTCAACGCAATCATGGTGAAGTGCTAAATTGCATCCTCATGTTTCCTTCGTTCTTCATTCAGGTGGTTATTACGAAATAAGTGCATCGTCCGATACGTTTAATTGATGTAAAAAGTGCAATGTCTGTAGGAAAGGAGCTCAAATAAACACGTGTGTGAAGTTCGACCATTTGTTCAGGACTGTCAACATACGCACATGACACAAATATTCAAACCATACATCATACAATATATAGGTACATCTCTCAATCACAGACACTGCAAAAAGTGACCATAAAAAATTGTTGTTTTTATTTAATTTGCTCAGATTTCCTCCAGACATGTGGATGTTGTTATTATCACATCCAAGCCAGCCTTGTTGCTAAGGTCAAGTTTACAAACGCTTTTGATTGGGACAAATTGGCGACTAACTCTTCAGTTCATGAAAAGTTTATTTTCAATGTAAAATCAACCTTAGGTGCCAGTTATATGGTTGAAATTATAATTACTTGGCTCTAGGAATGTCTCATGTTTTATTGCTGTGTGTGATTGACTCTATCAATCATTGATCATGAGAAAGCTTTAACTAAATATCTATATAGAGAAGATTATATTGTTTTCTAGAAACGTTTTAGATAATTTATTTAAATACTTTGGAATTACCATATTCCTAGGAAGTCTGCTACTGTTATAAATTAATAAAGTTTCATAAAAAATCATCTAAGTTACAAATTATACCGTCGAGGTTTACTTGTCGTTAATTTACAGTAAGTTTTCGTATCTCAAACAGAAAAGTGAAACCCATAAAAAAGGTAGAGCCATATTGTTATCAGTCACAACTCAGCATGTATGTGCAGGTTCATCCGGGGCCATACCACTGTCTTCCGGGTATCATTTCCTCAAATCTTTGACGTCCGAAATAGCTCAGCGGTAGAGCATAAGGCCCGTGTGACCTTGCGGTCCCTGGTTCAAATCCAGGTTTCGGTACATTGATTTATTACAGCTCCCTAAGTTTTCGCTTTTTTTGAATTGTTATTATAACAAATTGCATTGAAAATTGTTTTTAAAATCCGAAACATGATATTACACGCAGAAAAATCTAAACGTTTAGTCTCTCAAATTGATAATGAAAAAGTATAATTCTGGTGTTTTAATTTCACGGAGGCTTTCTGAGTAGGTACCATCGCAATGTCTGTAATTTCTCCCGTCAAACATCAATTATATTCCGGTTAGAAGCAAAATGCAGCCAGGGTAACTACTGGATATACTGAGACTTAACATCTTAACCCTCAGGATGACGAGTGGAACGCCAAGCATTGCTTTGTAATTCAATTTGTTGTTTAGTTTTGCAATAAAAAAATATACAAGTAAAAATATTCTTTAATTGTGTTATCTTACAAGTGTGAATTGATTAATGTTCAGAAATGGTTCATAAACATTGTTTTAAAGCAAAACGTCTCAACAAGCTCCCTCGTGTGAAATCTCTTTTCAATATCTAATACGCTGAAAAACTTTTCATACAGTATTAGATGTAGTCCAAATTTATACGTACGTAATTATTCGTACATTATTCATACACCTGAAACTGCCGCAACTTTCGTTTGTTCTCGTTTAGCCATCCCATAGTTTTCTGGCAGAAACTGCTTCAAACAATAAGACCGCCACTTGTGCATTTTTTATTTTTCATTTAATTCCATTTACTTTTATGTGCCTGGCATACAATGGAGTGTTAAAATAAATAAGAACGTACAAGGAAGAACAATTATAATTCATTCCCAGAACATCCAGACTCAAAATAAACAATGATTGCTCCATCACAATATATCACTCAACAAAGAGATTAATAAAGTACATTGATAAACATACGATCAATCAAAAAACTAGTGCAAAATAGTTGTCTATCAATAATGTATTCGCCGACGAATTTGTAGAGATCGTTTACTATATTTATATAATATTATATACTTTACTTATATACTATTATGTAAAGTAACAAAGACAGTCGCAAAGAAATTCCCAGTGTTAATCTATTGCAAACTATGGGCACGCAAGATTTACGAGAAAATTAAAATATTAAATAATTTCAACTTTATTTATTGTGCTTTTTGCTTCCAATTGTAGCTTCATTTAATTACTTTTTAGGATATATTCCTTGTAATCTCGCTCAGCATACTGAAAAAATAGAAATGTTACTATCTTATACATCCGATATACATTTTATCATTTCCTCTATTTCTAGCACACCAACACTGTAAAAAATAAAAAAGAATACCACCCTGCAACGGTTTAAATTTTTACGAGTGCAAACATTTTACTGTCCATAAATTGCGCATTGAAGTCGGTAAGAGAGTTCCGTTGAAAGACACCGACGGTAGTGGGTTCTTTCAAATTAGTTTTATTGATATGGGCTCGCCCGTTTCAATGAGGTTCGCGATATGGGTGGCAATTTCTATAGTATGATGATGAATATAAAATATTGTGCATTGTTTAGTGTTTTTGGTTATGGGTGTTGTGTAGTTAAAGATAAAACTATAATAAATTTAGGTATGCACTTAATAACGGAGGTGTTTGAAAATATGAATATCAATATTTATATATGCGGTAAAAAATATTTTGTATTTTGTTTTTTTGAATTCAATGTAATGCATTTAGGTTCCGTGTTTGCTAGTTTATTTTATTGCTTAATATATTATTGGTGTTCATTAGTTAGTTAAATAATTATTTTCATTTATTTACGCTTAAGCCAATTAATAGCTAAAGTTCTAAGTCAAAGTTCAACGCTTTTAAGACCATCTATTCAAGAATCTATTGATTTAAATGTTAACAAAAATATATATGAGCCTGTGAAACTAGACGCCGCGGGTTCGATCCCCGCACCGAGAAAAATGTTTGTGCGGTCCACAAATATTTCTTTCTAGTCTGGGTGTTTATGAGACCGAAAATTCTCTAGTAGTTCCTGATACACGCGACACAAGACTTGATCTTAGTGTGGTGTCAGGACTATGAATGTGATTGTTAGGTGTTATTTATTTATTATAATATGTAGTATGATATAGTAGTATTTAAATATGTACTTAACTACACAACAAAGAAAGCTGCATAAAAACATTTCTTCATATGGAAATATTGCAATATACTTTCGTCCCATCAATTCAAATATTAAATTAGACCCGAATTTCCTTTATCATACAGGTCTTACGAAACTACAGATTTTGTTTAACTTCATCATAAATTGTATACTGTTAATTAAAATTAGGCAACACTACAGTATATTATGTGTAGTAGAATACCAAGTAAATGTCCAAAGGTTCCGTTTTGAAACAATCTTTACGATAATTGAAATCAAAGTTCAATATTAATTGATAAAAAATTTCCTCGCTATTTTTAAATCAGTATTTTAATTAAAAAGTCAGATAAAGGGTATAAATAAAAGATACAAATTGTCGTGCCGGCGTACAGTATCTTCATCCCTTTCTAAGTCATCTACATCATATAACACCGTCCCTTTCCCGCGCGCTAACGAACGCAATTTAAGCGTGGCGAGTATTTTACAAACAGTTAAATAGAAGTCAAAACAAAATTTAATACTGTACACAGTATTTACAACTGCATCTTAAATGGAAACAACCAGTAACAGGTACAGTCAGCCCAGTCAATAAATCACGTAATGCTTCCACTACCGCCGTTATGCCATTTGAGTGGGGCCGCTGTACCCGCTACAAGTGTTTGATTATTCTACATCTCTGGAGACATCATAATGAAGACGCAAGTTTATGATTTTATTTAACTGTATGGGGTATTGTATAGGGAATTTATAATTGAAGACGCCAAGACAGGACGTATATGGAAAAATTAACAGGCATATCCTAACATCAGTTATGGACAAGCGTATCCTATCCTAAGATTTGTCGTTTAGGTAAAGATTGAAAAAAAGTAATTTACTCTACGCCTTAAAATTAATCTATAACATTTTTCAGAATCGATTTATAGCAACGAAAATTTGCAACAATCATGAAACTCACCTTCCGATATTTTATAATTCGTATTCTTATTTACATTTGAAGTAAACCACATTTCGCGATTCCAGTAATTTTACGATCACGCGTCTTCCTGGCATTAACCTTTGCCATGAACCTTGCAACCTAACCCACAACTCATATCCGCCCTAGGTCTATAACGTTACTAATTCAAACACAGTTATTAAATTAATGCAAAAATGTTACCGCGTTAAATAATGTTGTACACCACAATGATTTAAAGTTCAACCGTAAACAATTCGATCAAGATTTAATGTCTTGCAAAACATCCAGTCCTTTAGACCTGATATGGAAATATTACAAACTGAATTAACAAATACAAAAGTAATTGTAGTTCTAAATAGACCAGAAGCTGTTGGTGATAACAATGTAAATATCCTTCAATAGATTATTTTGGGAACAGCGTGAATTATTCAATCTTTCCGAGAGATTTAGTAATTGAATTTGTAAGATATACAATAGGATTTACGGACTTTGAAAAGAGAATGCCTAAAAATTGAATGCTAATTTTAAAGCAGGTTCCTCAGTTAGATATATTATATAATATTACACTGGGTAATTTTATTACTCGTTAGATATTTTATTTTATTTGTTAAATGACACACCAACAGTTAATAAACTAAACATGCATTTTAAAACTTGTACAATTTATGGACAAGTCTACTCACTAATTACAGGTATGAAACAGAATTTGTATTAAAATTGAATTATATAATAACAAAATAATCGAAGATAACAAACATAATTTTTCAAAAATACACATAAAATAACTGCACAATATAGAAAATAATAAGAATTAAAATTATTATGCAATTATAAAAATTTATATATGAGACATAAGTATAATATTTGTTACGCGAATTACCTATAATACTATTATCCTTCACAGATAATGATTGCAGTCATAATAACGACTTTATCTTAAATCAACAGGCTGATCAAGTTAGAAGACAGCAAAATTATATATTAGTTGCACTTTATAGTTTCTATGTTAAATATAATTGAGTTATCATATTGTTATTATTGAATATGATCCTGTAAACGGAGGTAAATTGATAAAACTGAGCAGCAAAACGAACTACTAGGGGAATGCCAGGTTGTAATACTTTTTTAAATACTGGCTCGAAAAAGTCGCCGCACTGAATTTAATTACGTGCAATGCAGAACAGATAAAATATTTATTAAGACAAAAATGTTCAGTCCCGCTTTTCGATACAATATCCTGACTTACATAGCTGCATCTTAATGCTCCGTCATGCATCTTGATACTTGAGCATAAAGCTTCACAGCCTATTAATTCTGGTGGTAAGTCTCTCATATGTGAGAGGCCGTCTGAGTTGGTACCGCCGCAATGTCTATTTCTCCCGCCAAACAGCAATTTAAATGCACTGTTGTGTTAAGATTGAAGGACATTGTAGAAAGAGTAACTATTGGACATATTGAGACTTTACATCTTATGTCACAGGTTGGTGAGCGCAGTGGAATGCCAAGGATTGCTTTGTTATTCAAGCTGTTGTTTGGTTTTGCTTTTAATGAGTGGTGGTATCGTTTACCATCAGGCGAACGGAACGCTAGTCTCGCCATACATTGCAATAAAAAAAAATTGCCAAAGATTTGAATAAATGAACCTCAGATTTCGAATCAAGATGGTATTGCCCATAAAACTGTAAATCGAAATACATCATGTGTCGGAATAGCAGAGGAACATATAACACAAAATCAAACAATTCCTCAGAATATTGCAGATGAGATATAGCAAAACATTAAATGACACAAACCCTGACATATTTATAGACAAATAAGCGCAAGCATAGCGCCTGATCAACCTGCGACCAGCCGTAATCCAAAGATACGCATCGGGGAGTGGCTCCTCTCAATTCGTTCCAGATATGAAGTGTATAAAGGCACACAAGTGTTTGGAGGTTACAAAGTTACAATATTGTTTACATCTTAAAATTTGTGCACGGTATGGTCTTGTGCCGTGCGCACAATTATTATTGTAGCCAAATATGGATGTCTCAAGTAGCATAATTTGTTTTTGTATTACATACATCAATTAGTTATTCTGGAACTGTGCAAATATACACACATATTATTCGTGTTGGTTGTTGTCATTTGTGAATACCCGATCTAATAAAACTTGGACGCCCTAACACCCTAACTGGCACAGTCTCAAAGCAGCGGTCTCAGGTTAGAATCTCGAGTAGGACAGTAATATTAGATTTTTTATTCATTATCAGCCCTCTGTCCCTACCCTTCTGACGGAAAAAGGCGTGAGTTTATGTATGTATAGTGTATGTTTTTGTAAAATATGGAAATATGCAATAAAATCTCGTTTTGTCTCATTATATCCTAAGTCCCAAGACTTGATGACTGATATAATTTCAAATCTTATGTATTTTTTTTTGTATTTAATTGATAGGTTGTAGATTGTTATTATTATGTATATGAAAGTCGATTGTTATTATTATGAATGGTGAAACAAGACGATAATGCGACCACTCATGGACAGTGGCAAAACAAACAACTCTACTAATTATAAAGCAATGCTTGATAATGCACTACGCTCGCCATCCTGGAAAATAAGTTGTTAAGTCTCAATATGTCTAGAAGTTACTCTGGCTACCATATCCTTCAAACCGGAACACAACAGTACATTTACACTGCTGTTCGACGGTAGATATAGACATTGCGGCGGTACCTACTTAGATGGCCTCTCACTTATGAGATTCCTACCACTAGTAAATAAAAATGCCATAATAATTGCTAAAATGGCTGAAAAAGATAATAAGCAATAATAAAGGCGCCAAAGCAGTTTCTCGACTGTGTTGTTTTTCACAGCTACTCGTACAACGCATTTCGAAGTGATGTTAGTTTTAATTAATGATGCAGGAGATGTATGAGACTACTTGAATTGATTTATATCGACTATTTGATTTGTGTACTTCGTAGAACACCGATTCTCTCTTTAATATAGATAAAAATAGTCAAAGGACTTACAAACGTTGCAAATACAACAGAATTTATTCAATTCGGTAATGGTAATTTTTTTAACAGCATTTTCAGTATGAACAATAAAATGAAAGATGATCCTACAGGATCCATGCTATCCGATTTTTAAACGGTAGTTCAATCTATAAATATGCATTTGCTTTCGCATAGATACAAACATAATCGTCAAGCCTGTTTCCCACACGGGTAGGCAGAGACTTTATCATCACCTTGATCACCACCTTGCTCGATCCTGACATTATGCTCCCGCTTTATCCAATTACATCAACCTCTTCATATTTTCTCGTCGGTTCAGGGTACTTTTGACCTGACAAACGTTGAGGGTGTCATCGGTTTTGACTGTGTGGGTTCGGCAAGATCGACCCCATCCACACTCGCCTTGTATATTTGCTTGGTTAGTTTCTTTAGTTAAGTAGGTATAGGCACGGATCATGAATTTAAACTTATCCTAAACCTTGCCAATAACAATAGCTATTTACAAAGTTTGCTTTATCAGCGTAGAATTTCATAAAATTATCCGCACATGAACACTTACGAGTTCACGTGTACCTAGATATAAATCTCTGATCCGAGTGTGTGTCTCAATTAAGTGGTTTATTGGCCAATTTGCTCCATTCGGCGGTATGGAACAAAAAACGTTTACAACACGCGGCGTTTCTTGTAGCAGTTCCATGGGCGTTTAATACGCTTTTAATTGATGTAACGAGCTCTTTCTGAGCACACGCCGACACGCCGAAACAACGCCCTCACTCAAAATATGTGTTTTGTTTAAGGCTCAATTAATATGGTTGGCGTTTGTAGGTTTCTTGTCAATTTATATTGATTTTGATATTTCAGAAGGTGATAAACAAAATATTCATACTTAATGCATTTTAAGGCTTTATTTTATCCTAGCAATATTAGTCTTCGATAGGGTCCTGACCTTAGGAGCATTATTTTCAAACAATTTTGTATGATTCTTGTCTGTCTACCTATTCTTATAAATTAATTTGTGCTTTGAATTAAAGTAGAAATTAAATTGTAGAGCAAGTGACATAATATGATTAAGAAAGCTATAAAAATCACCATCACAGAATTTCACGGGACTTTTTAGATACGTAAAACCAACAACAATAAGTAAATATTTACTGATATGTGTATGACATTATATAATAATTATACACTACGTATGTATGTACTGTTTCTATTATTCGTAATGTCTACAGCATTCTAAGAAGTAGACATAAAAGATTATTACTCGCCATTGCGATGCGAGTACAACTTTTACGACCCATGGTAATTTGCTAGTCCACGTGTTTCATAAATTGTAATACTAGATATAACATAAGTGAGTGGCCTTTTACAATGTATTTTTATTCCTCTAAAATATATCATTGTTTTCGTAAATGGAATACTGGAGCATAAAAAAAATGGATATCTAAGCAACCATGTTAGTTAGTTTACCTTGTAACCCAGTTAGGAGGAGAATCGTAGCTAAACTGAGCAAAAATTCTATTTATTTTATCGTCTTAGATACTCTATAGCAAAATGTTAAGGAGTCATTCCTGTACCTATGTTGTATTTAAACCCACAATATTTTTGCACAGAATATATTCTCTTTGGGATCTAAGAGGCTCTATTGCCTTGCAAATTTCATCGCCAACAAACAAAAGTATATCTACTACACTAACCAGATTTTAAAACAATGTAATTGTTTTCCGTTTATCTGTTACCTACCGCGCGCTCAACTAATGGGCGTGTAGTGGCGGCTCCGCTAATACTCTGTCATTACTCATGATTACTGTTGTTACTGAGACTTGGCGCTCATTCTGCAACGCCGAGAAGTAACTGGGAGACGTTTATGGATGTTTATTGGACAAAAGATTGAAAACACTATGTTTAAAAAGTAGAAAATTGAATTGAAAAATCCTACTACTCACTCATGCAGTTTACCTATAATATCAAAATCTGCAGATATGTCCATTAACGCATTACAATTAAACCTCGCCGACTCTCGAATAAAAGCCAACTTCTCTACCCCTTGTACTAAGAACCACGGGACCACCAGAGTTCCGATCCATGAGGGATTAACGCATAGAGATTTTTTTGTAATAAATAACCTTACGTGAACTTGTCGCTAAAATATCTTTGGAGGAAGCCTATTTCAGCAGTGGACTTCCTGTATCTTAAGAAGTAGGGGGATTGAACTAATGAACTTCTTAACTATCGCTGATCTTGTATGTAGAATACGTTATTACCATAAAAACAATGCATGGTGCGGTAATTCCAACCGCAAGCTTAGTTGGTTCATTAAGCTTTTAATATTTTCCTTCAATACGCTAATTTTACGAGCGTTGCTATTCGTTCCCACACAATCTCGACTAATTGAACTTTTGTATGGTTTTTACTGAGGAAATATTTTAATATTTTGTCTTATTATTTACCTAATTATATATCTATACCAAAGGTCAAAATAAATCACAACATGTTGAACGAAAATACTTTTTAAAATTACCCGCAACGGTTACCACTCTACAAGTTGATATCTGTAAGACATGATTTTCATGAGAGCCGAAGGACGAAGGTTGAAATTAAAGGATAAATATTTTGGAACGTGATTGGACCACACTGTTGTCATTTATGCCTCAGCTTGAATGAGCAGACTCGTCTGGGGCGGTACCACTCTCTCACAGGAGATCGACGTAAAGCGAAAGCTTTTCTTTCGGGTTTCGTTCAGTAAGATTGCCGGATGCCCAATACCCCTTTCTTCTTCCCATGCTTTTTTCTACCATCTTCCTTCTCGATTTGATGCGCTACCAACACATCCATAAACCTTTATGGATGTACATGGGCGGCATTGGTCACTAAGGTACCATCAAGTTGCTTGCTACTTTGGCAGACCTTTGCAATTAAAAAAATCTTGAAACCGGGTCAAACTCTTAGCAATGCAATCGTTCTCACAATATGTTTCTTTATCCGAAATCCCCATAAATAAACCAACCTGACCCAACCCGCGAGACATAATTGCCTGATCATTCCCCGTCATAATAGAGTAATTAAGTAATAAATTCTTTATGTCGACTGCCAGTACTTAACGGTATGATTCATCACACGATGTGCAAGTGCCTTAAAGTAACTGTGAATAAACTCCCTTACATAAAACATCGCAAGCCTATCATTATCATCGCTTACTTTAAACCTTTTTCTTATTAAAACCCATGCTTTTATTCTGCCGTCGGGACTGTCGCGTGTAAAAGTGATTACGGAATATAAATTGTGTAAATAAATTAGCCCGCACACGTTTACTAGTATTGAGGTAATATACATTGGGATATTGGGTTGTTGGGCTGTGGAGAGCGGGAAGGAAAGGGTATTTTAAAGTCTTTTGGTTTCTTTCCGGTCTCCGACAACATTAAAACACGTGATTTATGATTAAGAATGACATGATTTCGAAAGTCAAAAGTATATTTTATAAAGCTACAGCACCGATGGGTCTTTTCGTCCGGGGTGCTAATATAAATTAATGGGAAATTGTAATGAAGTATAAACTTTGCCGTCGCGTTGTATTCCGTAAATAAGATTACCGGAGACCTGAAAATTGGTGGTAGGTTATTTTTATGTACCTAGGGATGATCTTTCGTATACAATGGTAGAATAATGGTCATAGTACAAATAAGTATGTGGTGAATTTCGGATGCAGTCTCCATGAAACAAGCCGGCACAAGTAAGTCAAGTGGCTATGAATCGTAAAGCCACGGGTTTGATTCCCGCTCCGAGAAAAATTGTGTGATCCACAGGTATTTGTTTCGGCTTGTGAGACTGAAGTCTCTGGTAGTTTCTTATACCTACAACACAAGTCATTTTCTTAGTGGGGGGTCAGGACTATGTATGTGACTGTTGGGTGTATTTATTTATTCAAAAAATAATATATTTCTAAACCTTTTCTATGCGATAATACAAAATTGTTGTACTATATAAGGCTGGGCGCAGAAGCTCCGGGCGCCGCGCAAGTAGCTATAAGTGAACACTTTCACACTTTAACGGTGAATAATAAATATTTTTGCTTATAATATAACATCGTACGCGCTTTGTGACGGTCCCGTTGTTATTAGGTGGTTGATTGATGTTTAATACCTTGAATATAACACTATTTGTCATTACCAAACCAACAACCCGTTAAGTAGGCTGAATATAAATCGCCTCGTTTGTTTGTTAGTAATAATGGTATTTATTATCAACTCCTTATAAATAACAGATATTTAAGTAAGTTCCGGCTGAAAAGAGCACTTCAATATACTTTCCGAGGAAACTTGAAAGCTTTTTGTATTCTGCGATCCTACAACCGTCGCTAATTCGTTTTTCCATCTTATGAGTGGTCATCCACCTTATACCGGGTTTATCCTAACTGCGATTGAATTGAAAAAAAGACATAGTTATTGCCAAAATTATAATTTAAACAATTAAGTAACATTGCGTCTTTGAAAATAAAAATATGTATATTATAATTAAAAATAAAACTACGTATTTGCCACCCAAACACGACGACAGGTAGGATAGGATAAGAAAAAAATGTTGTATAGTGAATGAAGTCGCTCAAACTACCGCCTCGTTTCGTTTTCGTTGCAGTCTGGATATATGTAGTACTTTAGACCAGAGACTAGAATTTGTGCTTCTCCCGGCGATAGGTTCGTCTCATCATATCATGGGACGGGAATGCACAACAAAATTTGGGTAACACTAATAACACCTCTGCCTATCCCTCGTCGACAGAAACACGTTCTTATGTATTCTGTATCTGTATCAACCTATATACGTCCCACTGCAGGGCATGAGCCTATTCTACAATCGAGAGCTCGATTGAGAGGGTTTAGGCCATATAGTCCACCACGCTAGTCTAGTGCGGATTGGCAAACTTTACACACCATAGAAATTTTACAAATCGCTATGGTGTGCAGCATTTCTCACGATGTTTTCCTTCGTCGTTATAGTGCGTGTTGATTGACTATCAATACACACATGACCTCGAAATGTCAGTAGCG
Organism: Hyles euphorbiae; assembly: GCA_023078785.2. Classification (NCBI taxonomy): domain Eukaryota; kingdom Metazoa; phylum Arthropoda; class Insecta; order Lepidoptera; family Sphingidae; genus Hyles; species Hyles euphorbiae. The sequence continues at coordinate 1,459,289 of CM041049.1, forward strand.
TGCCGTTAGATTTGAACCCGCTACCGTGAACATGTTAGCAGCTGCGTCTGGTCCATTACCAACAGGCCACCATACACTTCTTATGTATTAACTTGAGGAAAATAAGACTGAATTAATAGTAGTTCTCATAAATATTTTACGTTAGATCACCAATCATTCATGTTTAAACGAGCCGTCTCTCAACATTGAGATATTCACGAATATATTACACGCTCTATTTTTACTAAAATTGAACTGTTGTCAAATCTGTATGTTTTGCGAAATATTATTGCGAACATTTACATATGCCTAATAGAAAATCACGAGCAAATTGTGCCATAAATTAAGTTTGCGCTAATTACTCACGGTGTCTGCTCGATTGATTGTCTCTATTAATAAAGCGAAACAACTGACACGCGAATTTCAACTCTATGACATTTGAATAAAGTTTAAATATCAAAATACAGTGTTAATTGTAAAGGACTGAAGAAATTGCATAAACCAACACCCTCGTGAAAAGTGTGTAGACAATTCGTCATAACGTCGTTTGACCATTAATGAAACATGATTGTTTTAAATTGAATTGGAAAATACACGCAATTAAAGTCCGCAGGATGGCTTGGCTTAATTCATCTGGTATTTTCTACGTGTAGTTTCTATTCTACTTTTACTATAAATAAGATATGAATATTTAAACCGGATATCCGGGTGGTGAAGCGATAGCCTTCTTGGAAATAGAAGAAAATGACTGAGAGGGCGAAGCTGCAGCATACTTAAGTCTATATTACGTGAAAATTCATAAGTAAATATATTTGCTATTTTAATGATGAAAAACACGTAAGTTCTCCATAATTGTGGTGGCCCAGGCACCGCCTTAACACTTTTCATAATTGAAGCGCACTGTATAGTCTAAATTTAAAATATTCTCTCTATGTTCAACGCTAATTACCATTGAAGGGTCCTTTAAAGTACTTCAATTAAAATATCAATATTTTCTCATCTTTACATGGCTTGGTAAATCCTTAATGAATTAATGGAAATATATTACAACTTGAATGTGTATTTTTTGTCTTTGTATTATTTTTGTATGTTTATTTATTTTAATTATTTAACTTGATTTATAATTAATTTTATGTATATATATTTTTTTAATTTTTAACCACCTTCATAAAAGGAGGAGGTTCTCATTTCGACTGTATTTTTTTAATGTGTGTGTGTTACTATTTTTCAAAACTACCTTAAGAGAATATGTCAAAACTATTATAGCTCGTACGGATCGGCAGGGTTATTATTTTAAGCGTACGCGTGCATGTGTGTGGGCGGGTCGGCATGTGTGAGTGAAAGTGGAGATTTATTTGATTTTCATATGACCCGATCACGAGTGTTTGTTGCTTGCACAACAGGACGCAAATGGAGTGTTCCTCGTACACAGGTACTCACAGATCTAATAACGTGTAGAAGTAGACAAGTACTACATTTTAGCATTCATTTTTTGTTAATCATAATATATACCATGCTTTTGTATTGTAAAATAAGAGAATTAAATGTGAGTATAATAATGATTTTGTCGTTTGTAATTCTAAACTCTATATTGAAATAAAACATTACCGAACATATTATATTATCGTCCAAATAAATTCACGAAATCATTTATTAATGTTTTTCTAATACCCCAAAATATTATTAAAACTAAAATGTTTTAGTTACACCTGAATCAAATCAAAGTACATATATGATGATATTAAAATAGTTCAGCACTTGAATTTCGTAATTACCGATCAACAAATTAACATAAAAATTAGATATCAATTATGCAAAAGTTAAGACAAGACATCGGATAAAAACTAAGCTTTATTGTAAGTAATTCATACAATAAATCATTGCTCCTTTGACCAGTTTAAAAATCTTATAATCTGGCCGCTCTATTAGCTTCTAAGTGCACATGAACTAACCCATGTGCGGCACGGGTCGATGCCGCCGGCCGGGTCTGGATCGATCGGGTTAGAGGTACTTCATCGACACTGACCTTCCAGTCGCCTGCTGCGGACACATCGCAGGCATAAGGAAATAAAACGAGCAAATACAAAATCAATTATTTATTTTAGTACACATTATTGTACAACCAACTCGCACTAGGCCAGCGTGGTAGACTATATGGCCTAACCACTCTCAATAGTACTCTCGATTGTAGAGGAAGCCCGTGCCATGCAGTGGGACGTATATTTACTGATACAGGTTGTATAACACAAAATGAAAAAATACACAAAAAGGAAAAAACCTAACCTCTACAGTACAATTGGCGGTCTTATCGCAGTCGGCGATATCTTCCAGACAACCTTAGGACGAGTGAATGGAAGTGTAAAATGGGGGTAGACAATTCTTAAAAATAGATTAATAATCATCATCATCATCATCGTATCAGTCCACACTTATCCACCGCTGGACATAGGCGGCTTCTACATTACACCGCTTCTCCCGGGCCTGTGCTTGTCTCATCCACTATTTTCCTTGGAACCTAACGACGTCATCCATCTACCTGGCAGGTGATCGCCATTATGTTACTGACATTCTGTACAAAATCAATATAAAGTCTAACTCTTAGGACTGCAAAAAGCATCAATTTGCTCTACCACCAAAGCTTGCAAAATGTATATCATAAACATCAAAAAAGTCTTGCTTCGGCACTATAAACCATTCGTCTATACCAACAAATATTACAATAAGTATGTATACATATTCACTAGAAAAGCTCTGTACAAAAACCTTTAACCATTGTATCTTATATAACCACCTGCCAATTAAACAAACTCCTCTATAACTTAAAGGTTATTTCGCCGTGTAACACAAAATATCTGCTGCAAACGTCGTTATTCAGCCTACGAAGGTCGGCCACAAATCACCCTATCCATTTACCGGCGATTCGATTAATAGAAACAGGAATGCTAATGCACAAGTATCGAAACTCAGGATTGTTTTAATTCGTCTAACATTTAATATGATCAATTATGTCGTATGTGTAGGGATGGGAGCTGTGTGGTCAATCGATACTCATTGATTAATAATAATTAATTATTATTGCAATATATATTATTGGTTCATTAATTAATAAAAATATCTGTCGGTAAGTGTAAGAAAGATATGAGTATTCATAGTGTTGATTCGCCTCCAAATATGCAGTTTTCTACGCCGCGCTGTCTTGAATTCTGGACACTGTAATAATGCGTACTCAAATCTCTAATTAAATTCAGATTCAAAATACGTATGTATAAAAACATTTAAAATATTTAATTCTACAGATACAGTGCAGTCAGTAGTGAGTAAGAAGTTTGGAGGTTAAATGAACATTTCATACAAACATAATCATTATCCGTTTTTCTCTTTTAGGGTAAATGTAGAGGCGCTATCAAGACGCTCTCTTTTCGCTTCGTGTGTTCGGTCCCACGATGTGACAGGGGGCGAACCTAACGCCATATGATATTTTTATTACATTAATTTTATTAATATACTTAATTATTAGATATATATAACCGAATCTTTTAAAAAAAAATTATATGCTATAAATTTCAAAGGAAAATGAATAATAATCAAATTATGAAATATCAAATTCCAATATTGTAAATGCATGGAATAAAAGGCTTTCTAATTTTATTTTATTTAATATACTTATTAAAATCAAAGTTACAGTTTTTATCGTTCTCAATATTAAAATTAATTCCTACACTATTGCGCAAATAATCTCAAACAAATTTGTAACAACACTACGCAACGCAGCCGAGAATCCAGAAATTCTAGTAAGCGCTAAACATAGACATTATTGTGAAATATAATAAATAACTTTGAGAGGGGAGATTTGATAACGATGATTTAAAATAGTATTTAAGCTACTGAACTACGAAATTAGAATTAAGTACTTAGGTTTACCTACATTCTAGCAGGATACGAGAAATAACAATTTCAATAATTAATAATTTATTTTTTGAATTTGAAAACTCATATACGTAAAATGCCCATATGGATTTAGATTTTGACGTAGCAATAAGCTTCTTCCCAATTATATCTTGACAATTTGTATGTTCAAAGTAAGTGGGATTGATTTGTCCCTGTCCCTTTAGATATATAGACGGTATCTTTTTTTACAACTATGTTACAAAAACGCAATGTCGGAGTTCCAGCCAAAAGGTGGATGAAGGAATGAAGGTGGTGGTCAAAAGACGTACGCCCAAAGGTGCCGTGTTTCAGCATACGTATGTCCGCTTTTGACAGCCTCCGTGGCCCAGTTGGTTAGACGCCGACTGTGAAACGAGAGAACGCGGGTTCGATCTCCGCACCGAGACACATATTTGTGAGGCCCAAAAATATTTGTCTCGGGTCTAGCTGTTTGTGAGACCGAAAAGCCGTCGTAGTTTCGGATACCAACGATACAAGACTTAACTGATCTTCATGTGAGGTCAGAACTATGTATGTGACTGTTGGCTGTATATATTTACTATGCGTTTCAAATAAGAATAGAAAAGTCAATGATACTTATCTGTCAAATATTACATGAAAAGTATGGTTAGAAACAAAAAGTTTAAAAAATACCACTTTTTTCAAATTTTTATTTACTTTGTGGACAATAATTATTTGTAATAATTAAAACAATATTTGAAAAGTTTTGTTTTGCTCACCCTGCCTAAATTGTTTGATTTGACAGCTATAATGACACAAAATGGCGCCATTCTTATTTGAAACGCATTGTATTTATCATTTACCACCAAGTATTCAGTGACTTTGTACCGACAATACAAAAAAACCTGAACCATTATTCCAGATAATACAACCTTGTACACCCACTGAGTCACAATCCTCTCGTTATCATGAAAAAGTATATTCTAGTCACACCACACTCGCCTCGAGGCATTTTGTGCGGTGCAAACTGCGACGAGTGGAAATGACCATAAAATGTACATATAATTATGTTCCAATTCATATTTATATAAGTGGATCATGAGGGTAGGTTCACACGTCTCGGATATGTGAAGGATTTTTTTGAATTTATTTGGTTTGTATTGCATGTTATGTCTCAGAACCAAGTTAAGTGGTAAATGATTACTGCAATCGATAAATTCAACGCAAGATTGGTAGTAGAGTTTCCGATCTTTGGTAAAGAAAGAGGGAAAAAAATATTATTATTTTATCCATTTAATTTTACATTAAACAGGTTTCAATCTTGAAGCCGTTTCAATAATTGACAATAAGGCTTTTTATCTTAACTATAATTTGTGTTCTACGCATTTAGTATGTGTATTAATTATAAATTTTTTGGATTATTTATTCATGTAATTTTGAATACTACTTTTAATGTTAAATTACATTATAAAGCTTTGTTGATTAAATAATTCCAATTAATTTCTGAAGACGAATCATTCCAAACGACCAATTTCATTCTCGTTACCGTCATTCCGTCTTTATGAAATAAAAATTTGCCTACAACGTCAACAGCACTATTTTTGCAGTAAATTTTCTAAATAAAAGAGTAACAGGAAGACAATTATCTATTACATGTATTCGTTGAAAACCGGCAGTCCTGCCGCCTATTTCAAGCAGGAAAGTCAGACGTAAGCCAGACGACTGGAATGTTTTCCTAATCATGCCAAACCGTTGCCAAGTTTCTGACGAGGTATTAATGGACTAACAACTGAGGATACTGAACATCGGGCGAAGTGGCGAGTAGGCAGGAAGGCGAACCCAAGCACCAATCCGAATAAGACCAAATAGAAAAATATTTCTAAAGTATTCATGGAAAAATACTATGAAACGTTAAAATCTCAGCTCCACTAGGCATACACACATTATCTCTAGCGTTTTTCCAGAATGGGTAGGCAGAAGTGCAACCAGGACACGCACATTTCGCCTTATATGCTCCGTTCCATGAAGTGATAGGGGCTGAGCCTATCGCCATATCGGGCACGAATTTCTGGCTCCGGGCTGACAATGAATAGAAAAATCCAATATCACTTTACCCGAAACCGGGATTTGAACACGAGACCTTACCTTTGTAATCATACTGTAGCACAGCTGCGCCACGTCATCATTTTAGGAATAAACCTTCCGGAATTAAATATGCACATCTGCAATAAGCAGAACATGTCAAAAAGTAGCAGATCATCTCAAATACCTTCCAATGATTTTTATCGACATACCAATGTAAATATCGAATACAGAGTGCGCTTAGCCCACCCACGCTAAAGATGGATTAGCTTCTGAGGAATTCCAGATGGAAATAAATACGTGGACACAATACATTCCGTGAAGCTGTAAATCCCAACCAAGGCCAGCTGTTATTGTCCGTTTAATATCTAAATGGACAATAGTGAGAAACGGCTTTTAGAATCGATTGATTAACATCGTAATCGATTTAAAGGTCGTGAAAGCCCACAGGGCTTGTCAACGACTGCTGGCTGTGATATATCCTGCGTAAGATTATAATCATTAATTATATTTCATGACCAGTGGCCAGCGCAGTGTCAATATTTTCACGCCACTCAACTATTTGGTATAACAATTGCTAATATTTTAGTAACAATATGGACTAGTCGATAAACTTTAATAGAATCCAGATTAATACCTAACCTCCAAAAGGATATAGGCGCAAATTCTAAAACCCATCATAGTGACTCACTCAAGGGTCGCGTTTAAGGATCCGTGAGCTTACATACGATTTTACGGATGGGCATAATTGTTTTAATCGGCAACAGATAATATAGTATACCCAATCGGTACTATATCAAGACATAATTACATTTAGAGTAAATCTAAGGGATCTACTCAACTTAGCAGTTGCAGTAGAAAAAATAAAACCACACACAGTAGTGCCACAACATGCTGCAAATGAAGCAATCAAATCGCTAAGTTACGATAAGCAAATCAAGCTCAAAGATAAAACAAGCACGGTACACCCTACTCACCTATCCAATAAAACCAATCCAATAAAAAATGGGTGAACAGATATCCAAATGTCGCTAAAAGCGAATCCAATTAAAATACCCCGCGGAACACGTCATGTGTCCGTTACGGGCGCGACACTGAAGCGTGTGAAGCGACCTTTAATCAGTATGCAGCGGGCGAGACGTCGGCGCCAGTGTCACAGCCACACGACGCACGGCGCCTGCACCGCATTATTGCCTCCAATCGATTTAACACGAGCTGATCATTCGAATACTCGATTAATCGATCTGATTAATCTATCGATTCCATTAATATTTCAATATGAAATCAGTTGGTTTTGCATTGATTGTTGGGTTCGTGTGATTTATTGTTCTCCGCTGGGATTTACGCTATGAGTGTTGAGAGGTGGATTATTAAGTTGCTAATGATACGGATCTTTGGATTGATGTATCATTCTTGTTTATGCGAAAAATGATGTTTACTGTTCGCGTTTGTTCAATTACGTCTTAAACTGTGACTGGAGTAATTCGTATTTGTCTGTTCAGCTTTGACGCATTAGTCAATAGTCGAAGGCCGTGCATTGTGATATTGAGAACAAAGTCCTTTTAAGCCTGCATATTTAAATCTACATTTTGGTTTGTTACAAGTACTTAAAAGTTTTTAAGTGAATTTAATTTTAAAATAGTTTGAACCATCTTTAATTAAAGCAAGTGGTATTGCAGTGACATTTTGTGAGAACAAGGGCAGATCAAAAGTCGTCGCGGGCCGCAACGTTCCTCCAAGCCAAGTGATAATCATATACATACATAATAAAGGAAAACAAATAGATACACTAACTTTACTCATTCCTGTAACACAACATTTAGGTATCAGTTCATACAGTATTGTTGTTGATAGGACTAAGGGAGTGTTGCCACCAGCTTTCTGCATACTGTTTTTTACTGGATCGGGTGCCATATACCGCTTGTTGCTCTATCGCAAAAAACAGGATGAAGACTGCTGTGTGTTAACACGGCAGTGGTTTTTGCAGGATTCCGTAAGGGTTAGAGTTCACTCCAGTATCGGAAGGCGGTGATATCTGACACGACTTCACGCCTGGTACCATTCCCAAATGTCAACAAACGGAACATACCACTTGTCTTCTCTAAAGCAATGAAGGACTTGATTTACTAGATCAAAACTATCAAAATAAATAAATTAGTCCTCACAAGTTATTTTTTACGTCTTTTTTCTTCATGGTCATATCTTATGCTTGTATGGGATTGGTGCTTCGGAAAATTGATTGGTCTTTTCATTTTACGGCCCACTGCCTGCTCGATACTAACCCTTTCAGATATAGCCTTCACTTCCTTTTCATTTTCCTGTTTATATACGATAGAAAACGAAGCTGAGTGGTAGTTTTAGTGACTACAAACACAGTGCAACTAAAAATTTTGTAAAGAAACGCGACAATAATTTTTTATGATCCTTCAAATATCGTAATTTTTGGGTGGAAAATCAATAGTTTTTGCTAAAATAATAATTTAAACTCTTTTATACCTTAGAGTATTTATAAAACAAAGGGTATACAGTATTATTTTAAGAAAAAAATGTATTTACCACCCAAATATGGCAATAGGAAAAAAAAAATTGTCGCTTTTTTTTGCAACTTTTTCTGTTGCATTGTCTGAAGTCGCTTAAACTACCACCCGGCTTCGTTTTCGGTAGCAGTCTTGATATACCCTGTATAGAAAATTATCATCTGGATCAGATTCATTGTCGGAACATTGTACCGGTTATTTCAGTCACAATTTAATTTTGTAATGATTTGGACTTGAAATTTTCGAATATACAGCACATTTTCAGTGACATATAAATTTGTGCCCAAAATAGAGATCGATTATGAGTGTAAATAGTTTTCTCGATTCCGAAGCCTTTATAGACATATTCAGCCGACAAACTTACTTATTATGATAAAGAAGTTATTAAAGGAATCGGGTTTATTTTGAGGTGTTGCTTTAAATTATTTCCACCGCCGGTGATTAGAACAACTTTTTCCTCATATATAAAAAAGTGACAGGAGAATAACTCGATACAATAGCATATTAATATAGTCAATATTAAACAAACAACATTTACCTATTCAGCCGTCTAGTTATTGACGGAAGAAACATGTGTATGCTCGATCATAATTCAATATAACATGTGTAATTGTAATAATTGCATCGGATATCGTTCAATCATACAGATCCTTTTGTGACTTGACTGCTCATTGGCGCCATCGTATAGGGTTGCCACTAGCCATTAATTTTATTCTTGGGTTGGCACTGACCATAAATTCTTGGGTCGTGAAGAGACCTTCCGTTATTGCTAAGAGGCCTACAGGAAATCATAAATCTAAGTAAGACGGTTATTTTTCATTCTAAAGTAATTTCATCATTTTAAAGTAACGGAGTAAACAGCATTCGAATATATATATATATATATATACATATTATATCATGATACGATGTAGCGATTGGATGAATTTATTAAACCGTAACTTAGTAAAAAGCAGGAATACTACGGCAATCAGATTTCAATCTTTTGCAAGACTTGATAGGTATCTAAAACAGAATCGAATGAAGAAGTTTACGTAATAACATACATACTTAAACAGGATTTTTACAGTAAAATGTTCGTTTGTCATAATTCCGTGTATTTTAATAAACCTGTGAGCGAGTGCATACGAATACAACTACTTCTAAATAAATAATAATATATACACCCAACAGTCACATAAATAGTACCTTAACCCACATTGAGATCAATTAAGTCTTGTGTCGAAAGTATTAAAAACTATGAGAGACTTTTCGGTCTCACAAATTCCCAGACCCGAATAAAATATCTACTATTCGCACTAAACGATCGAACCCGCTGCCTCTCATCTAACAGTCAGCGTCTTACCAACCACGCCACGGAGGCTGTCTTATTCCACAATAATACTTTAAAATCTTATTACGTCACACGGTAAATCGTCGAAGATTTGTTAGATGCCAAACTAATGGAAGTTAAATTCATACTTCCTGAGAACTACTTTTTGATAATATCATCTACGTGATTTAAGCAATCCGTGGTCCTACAGCTTAAAATTATGATCGACGTCTATAAATAGACAAGGAATTGCTCCCGGTCATCACATCGCCACCTGATCAAATATCGATTCTGTTGACAAACAAATCAGTCCCATCACTCACCATACACGATTAGATAGACTTATCATCAGAAGTGTCAACCCTGGCAGCACACACGACGGTTCCTGCTGGCTTACCATTAAAATTTCCACATTAGCATATTTGATTAAATCATTTATGCGTCACATTACAGTAACAAAGTTTACCAACTAGCTGTGCGGAGACCGCACCTTATTCCTTTAAATGGACGGCTTGTTTATGATTATGTTATTATTGTTAATTAATAATAAAATTTACATGAAAATAGAGCTTTGAATTGCGAATTTGCAGTTAATCAATGTCGTAATTATCTGAAATGTGTAATCGACATTGATTGGTCAGCGGGGCGTGACCGTTGAGGACTTAAGATGTTAAACATGAAGGGAGATAAATAAGACTATAGGTATTCGGATTTGGTAATAAGGAATTCATAGAAATAGTCAATGAAAGGAATTAATTCTATTTAGCTGGAGGCTTATTAATGTTACCCTTTTCAATGATCATCGGTCTGTTTACTGGTCGTGTTCTATTTAAATTCAATACAAAAAGCATATTCTATCAGACCTATAGGGCTCATGCCTCAGTGGCGTAATTTTACTACGGTACGTTTAAAAAGCTGAGGTCTCGAGTTCGAATCCCGAGTCGAAAAAGTGATATTGAATTTTTTTATTCATTATCAGCCCAGAGTCAGGAATCAATGCCCGATATAGCAAAAGGCTCGCCCCCTGTCACATCGTGGGACCGAACATACAGGCGAAATGTGGGTTTCCTGGTAGGACCTCTGCCTACCCTTTCTGGAAAAAAGCGTGAGTTTATGTATGTATGTACAGGGCTCCAAAGAAAATCGACTTTCAATAACCTTTTTTCTGCGTTTCGGTCTGTAGGTAAAATTGCCAGAGACCGTCTAAGTATTCGAAACGATAGTGTATTTCTGCGTTCCGTTAGAGCTACAGTGGTAGAGTTATATTGTAGTGGCAGATTGGCTCATTCAGTGTGTATATTCACTATAAACTAAGCTTGCGTTTTTGTTTCGTTTGGTAAATGAGATTGCCGTCCGGATAGCGGGGAACGTAAATTATCCAAAACCCATCACAAAGCCTCACTGAAGTATACTAAGTTTCGGGTTCATGCTAGGTATATTTGGTTTTGGGTAGGGCAGCATAATCATGCCAACCGAGACCTGGTTAAAAAGTCAAAAAGTTTTAAACAGTGATTATTGTGGAACATCTGAGAGTGGACAAGTATTGCGACCGCCGCGGAATTATTTCGCCTCGCACGAGACAGGTGACGGTATGCTGAACCGACTGCCAAGCTTTAATTATTGGAGAGGCACTACAAGAAAAATAATATAGGTGTTATTATCGACTTCGATAGCGCTGCATCTCCTTGGGGTATATTATCGACACCCTACGTGGCGCAGTTGGCTAGGCGCCGGTTGTGAAAGGCGAGGCCGCGGGTTCGATCCCCGCACCAAATGAAATATTTGTGGGGTCCACAAATATTTCTTCCAGATTTGGGTGTTTGTGTTGAAAAGAAAAGTCCCTCGCTGATTTTGATACCTACGACACAAGATCTAATTGATCTTCTTAACGTAGGATCAGGACTCAGTATGTGAATATTGGGTGTATTTATTATAACCACATTTCATGTTAATATGAAGAAAACGCTATCATCTTTGCAAATGGATTTTATGTTAAGTTATAATTGTCACGATTCTAGCGTGGGATCAGCCAGTATTCTTAATACTTTATTTTAACTCGAATAGGACAGCATTTGTACATCATTCCGCTCATTATAAACATTTCTTCGAATACCTGATCCTCCTTTCCACTTCCCATACCTTTGGCTTGCCGCTCCCCTCCCGATTTGATGAGCCAGCGACACATCTATAATCCAAGCGATCTGGATGTTCATGGTCGATAGTAATCACTAAACTGAACTGTTTGCTCGTTTCTCTATAATATAATAATAATAATAAAAACGTCCTACTGCAGGGCAGACAAGGGTCTACAATCGAGAGTACTATTGGAAGTGGTTAGGCCATATAATCCACCACATTGAGCCTATCATACAGAATTAAAAAATCTTCTCAGAAGCTACATTGACTACCATAATGAAGTCACTTCACCATTCCGTAATATAATTTAATTGCACTAGATCACCTCTTGAAATTCTCAGCCAGATGATACTAACGCATCAATTGCTGCATCTCGTGTGCTTTAATTAACAAATGGCTTTTATTAATACCAAACTAACATAGTAAGACTCATAAAATGGCGGTCCTTTGAATAATTCCCTCGTAAAATGAACAAATTAAAGTGTTTACGCAACATTTTATAATTGAATAGAGTCATTAACCAGTACTGGATCAGTGGTAATTAAGCCAATATTAATGCAACTGTTACACTGACAGTTTTTATTGAAGTAAATTGTTGTTCGGCTTGACGGATTTGTGATTCTTGTTGAGTGCAATCAAAAGGAAGTGAAATTAATAAACATAACACGCACAGTGTAAATTATTGGGTAGGTATAAATAAATGTAATGTAGAAAATAAAAGAAAAATAACGAACAAAAATGTGACTGTGTTACGCTTAATGGTAAGTAGAATTTAGACTACCTCGAGTATTGACACACAAAAAGTTATCATCACTCCACTCCCTGTTCCATTACTAAAGAAATTGAGTTATATGTATACTCGTAAGCCCATATAGGCATACTATTGACCAGAAAAAATCTAAAATCGATAATTTGCCGAAGAGAGTCTCTCAAGCCAGCCTAATGCGGGTGTCCGACATTCATATGCCATAAAATAACTACAGAAATTCTCTGTGGCAATTAACTAGATTTCATTTTCTAGCACAATATAACACATGTTCCCTTCAATTACCAAGTTCCAATCTACATTGCGACCGACTGGCAACATGTTCACAGTGGTCGCGGGTTCGAATCCCAGGGCACATCTCGGACTTTTCTGCGTTATGTGTTTATTGATAGTCAATCAACACGCACTAAAACGGTAAAGGAAAACATCGTAAGCAAACCAGTATACTGTAGCGATTTTCAAGAATTCCTATGGTATATAAAGTCCGCCAACCTGCAGGCCAACATGAAGTACCAATACGGTCTAACCACTCTCAATCGAACTCTTGATTGTAGAGGAGGCCCGCGCCCTGCAGTGGGACGCGTATTGGCTTATACAGTACAATAACCCACAGTTTGCTATCAAAACACCATCACTACAACCTTACAAACAACAACACAACCATCAATACCGTATCAGTCCGATCTACAACCCATCAAACCGAACTGACGGTGTAAACAAGCCAAGTACAGTGGCGCAAATCGCCAGCCGCGAATCGATACCCGCCGATCCGATATCAAAGTCGTTTGTATCGGTAGCCGTCGCGAAATCGTTTCTGTCTCATTGTATCGCCGGAATGTGTCATGAAGATTGTTCCCGATAGTGGAACTAAGCCGAGTGAATAATTTGTATGATAAATAAGGTTTAGAGTTATTGCCCGTTGAATGGGTTTGGTATTTACAGGTGCCGGGTTTTTGGGGTTTGTTGCCTTTGTCTGTTGTTAGGTTAGATTCTGTGGAAGTTTATGAGTGCTAAATATTGAAACGGTTCTATACTCAAAGGTACAAGTTTTAAAGGTTTACAAGGCATGGTTTCTATTAAATCTCTTTAATAACAATGCTTTTGTTGAGATGAAGTAGTCTTCAAAATACTTACCTAAAATTACTGATGGTAGGTCTCTAATATGTGAGCGGCCGCCTGAGTAGGTGCTATCGCAATGTGTATTTCTCCCGCCAAACAGCAGTGTAAATGCACTGTTGTGTTCCAGTTTGAAATACACTAGCCATAGTAACTATGGATGGCGAGCGCAGTGGAATGACATGCTCGTTTCGCCATTTATTGTAATAAAAAAAGTCATTTCATTAAATTATGTCATGTTTTCGATTAATATGTCATCATTCCGTATAACTCTTGCACAATAATTTTATTTCCATAATAATATGGTTATTACTAGATAGTTAGGATCCTAACAAAATATAAGACTGAATTCAATTATAAAGAGAAAAAACGTTTTGAATTTTTAACACAAGAAGCGAAATCGATCTGATAGTTTAAAGTAATAAACCATTTAAACCATTTAAACCATTTATTTCTTCCACACACACAATACAACAAAATAACAATACAAGTAAGTTAAGAATAAGATAACAGTTAACAGGCCCATTCTGGTATTTGTTGTAATATGCGTGGAGAATGGATACCAGCTCAGTATACGCTGTTTTACAACAGCACTGATTTTCAGCTGGCTCCAAAGCCATCATAGTACAACAATTTTACTATACGTGGGGTCGAAGACTATAAAGCAACAAAAAGAAAAGAGAAAAGGAAAAAAAAATGAAAAGAAACAGATGACATCCAAAAACCACAATTAAAAAAAAAAAACAATATAAATAGAACAATAATAATAATTAAACAAAAAAACAAATTGTGTTATAAAAGTTACTCGTACAATTTATCCCGTCAAGACATAATTCATTTTTACTTGTGAATCGAATTGTTGTTGTTTATTGCTTTTGAATTTTTAAAAGTTCTATTTTGATGTGTTTCTTTAAAGTCAGATGGCTTATGTTTGTACGTAGAGGTGGTGGAAGGTCATTCCATATTTTAGAAGCTGCATATTTAAAACAACCCTTGTATCCAGTCGTCTTATGTCGAGGTATTCGTAAATCGTTAGCTTCTCTACTTCGTGTGTTTCTATTGTGAACATTTGTCATCCATTCCATTTTTCTAAAAAGGTATGCAGGTGTTTTCCTTAATGCGACTTTATGTACCAGACACGTTAAATGTAATTTTCTACGAGCTTCCATTTTTAAAACGTTCTTATCGTTGAGATACGGTGTAATGTGAGCTCTTCTCGGTACATTGTAGCAAAAACGAGCACATGCGTTTTGTACGCGCTGGATTGCTTTTTTAGTACTACTTTGGAGTCGGGGTCCATATACTGTGTCACAATAATTGAACTGCGAAAGAACCACCGATTCTACAAGTGTTCTTCGTACATGCTCTGATAAATATTTCCTAATGTTATAGAGCGTTTTAAGCCGATAGAAAGCATTTCGTACCTTACTATTTACATGTTCAACGTACCGAAGTTCACTGTCCATAAGAAGTCCAAGATTCCTTGCGTTTTGCACCCTGATCAACTTTTCACCTTCAATTTTTATACATAACGACTTTGAGGCAATATTGATGCACTGCGATTTAGTACCCAGCAACATAAATTTGCATTTTGATGCATTCAGAACGAGTGTATTTTCACTGGCCCATCTACTCACAGCATCAAGATCCTCGTTAATCCTTTGCACCGCTACTTCTGTATTATCGGGTTTAAAAGAGTAATACATTTGAGTATCATCTGCATAAAGGTGTACCTTGCAATATTTTATTACTCTTGGGAGATCAGCAGTAAACAAGGCAAAGAGAATTGGACTTAAAACCGATCCTTGCGGCGTGCCTCTATTTATGTTTGTTATGTCAGACTGCAACGTATTACCCTGATTAGTTTGTATTTCTACATACTGACGTCTATTTGAAAGGAATGATCTAAACCAGTCACATGTGCTCTTTGACATTCCATAATATGACAGCTTGCCTAGGAGTAGCTCCAAATCTAGACAGTCAAAGGCTCTTGAGAAGTCAAGCAGCGTCAGTATGCTCCCCATTCCCTTGTCTGATGCTGTAATAATATCATCTGTGACATGTGCGAGCGCAGTCGCTGTCCCAAATCCTCTACGAAACCCAGATTGGATATCTGGCAAGACTTCTTCATCTTCCAAGAATTTCGTCACTTGGGTGCACACTACCCTTTCCAAGACTTTGGACAGAACTGGCGAGATACTGATAGGTCTTAGATCTTTGTGCTCTTCTATCTTTGTACTCTTAGGGATAGGTTTTACTTTGGAAAGTTTCCAGGACTCTGGGAAAATACTTGATTGGATAGAACAGTTTACCAGATCCGTTATAATAGGTAGTGTTACGGTTAGACTGAGTTTAATCATTTGTATATTAAACGAATCATGTCCACTTGCGTTAGTGTTTATACTTGAGATTATTTTGAAGACCTCTGCTTCTGTTGTCATATTAAGGTTAAATTCATTTTTGGAATGTCTGTGTTGTCTAAAGTAATTTATAATTCTACTGTCTACCGTTTGCCCTCCTGGTACCTCTAAAAAAAAGCTATTAATTTTATTGGGATTATTAAGGTTATCTGGTAATGTCCCAGGTATCATGTTTTGACCTAATGCGCAAGCGTATCTTAGATGGTTCCACATTAGCTTCGACTTGTTCTTATTATTATTGATGTAAAAATTGAAATATGCACTTTTTTCTCTTTCTATAGCTGCTCTGGCAATGTTTCTAAGACTTTTATAATAGGCTCTATGAGTGTCTTTACCGGAAGCGCGTGCTCTTTTCAGTGCAGAGTCCCGAAGTGAAATCATAGTTTTGACTGTGTCAGTAATCCATGGCGTTTTTTTAGGGTGAATTTTTATGCGTTTAACTGGGGCATGAAAGTCAAAAAGGCCTTGTAGCAATTCATTAAATCGCTGAACTTTCTCATCAACGGTGGGTAGTTTTGTAACCTGGGACCACTGAAGATTTTGGAGATCAGTCAAAAAAACATCCTCATTTATTCTGCCCAGTGGTCGTTTGAACAAGTATTGGGGTCTTTCTTTGGGCTTCTGAATATTAAATTCTGACATCACCAGAGCGTGATCACTAAGCGCGGGATTGTGGTAAACATTTACATTTTTACAAAGTTCAGCGCAGTTCGTGATTATAAGGTCAATAAGAGATTCAGATCGATCCGTGATTCTAGTAGGTTCCCGTACTAGTACCTCCAAACCTCTTTGTGAACAAAAACTCATAATTTCTGTAGCAGGTCCCGTGTTTGATTGAAGTAGATCAACGTTAAAGTCGGTCATTAAGAATACATGAACATAGTTGGAGAAAGTATTCATCGATTCGTGGAGAGCATCTATTGCGGAATGCAACGCTACTGATTGTGGCCGATATGCCGTACCGATTGCAAAGCGACCTTGGCCCGGCAAGGTCAACTGGAGCCATAGCTGCTCAAGATCGGAATCTGGATGTGGCTTGATTCTTACTTGCAAATTCTTTCTCACAAAAAAGCCTACGCCACCTCCTCGAGCATCCCGTGGTCTAGGTCTATGCTTCAGGACATAGCCGGGCACCGCCAATGTAAATTTTTCCTCATCCAGTTTCACCCACGTTTCATTTAACGCTAGGATATCTGGATTGTAGATATTTATACTTGCTATGAGTTCATCGCGCCCAGTGTTTAACGAGCGTACATTGAGTAACCCTAATTTCAAATTGAATTTTCTATTTCGAATCATTTTCAAGATTAAACAAAATAACAAAAACCAATAAACAACAAAAAACTGAAATTGTAAAAAAAACTATAGGACACTCACAAATACTTATGACAAATTTATATACCGTTATATGTACTCGTATATCGAAAACACAACTTATGCAAGCAAACAATAAGTTAATGTAATAGTAATTATGTCTTGAAAATCCCTTCAAATTGGGTTTAAATTGTAATTTATATAAAAGACAAACATAAAAACAACAAACGAATGATTTACACATTAAAACAAAATAGTAATCCAAAAAACAAAAACTCACAATAGGATAACGAAATGACAAACCACATTTACAACAGAATATATGCATGTGCGAGTATGTATAGAGACTATTACAAAAAATCCATTTTACATTAATCAGCAGTGTTTCTAATAGAGCTAACAGTATCGACATCAAAAACCTTTTTAACGTCATCTTCTGAGCGCAATCTGTAACGCTCCTTTCCGTTCTCCTTTCTTGCATAAATCTTACCGTCACGGGTCCAGACAAACCGCCACTTTGCTCGTCCAGCCATCTCACGGGCTTTTTGAAAGAGCTGCCGGTTGTGCATTGTTAGCCTCTCGTTCACGTAGAAGGGAGACGGAGGCCCGCCGATACCCATATCCGCGGTAGTAACACTTCGCCGTACGCGAGCTGCACGCAACAACGCATCACGATGAACTCGACGCGTTAGGCGCACCACAATAGGGCGCGGCCGCGGGGCTGGCTCGCCCTCCAACCGCGCGCGCGGTAGGCCCACTCTTTCTGCATTTACTATGTCTCGTTCATCCAATGCAACGCCAAGTTTTGCGGCTACAGAAAGTGCGATATGGATAGTTCCTTCCCCTTTAGTTTCTGATATACCTGCGATCTCAATATCGTTACTCAATAACAATTGATCTCGATCTTGCAATTCCTGTCTGAGTTGGGCGACTGATGATTCTAATTCTTGCGTCGCTGAACTAGCCTTAACATTAATGTTTTCCTCCAAAGACTGTATTCTAGCTTCCAGTCTCTCTACTCGCGCATCATACCTGTTAAGTGCTTCAGTCAGCTCGGATAAAATATTTCTAAACTGGCACATTTCAAGGCGAGTAGCTCGGAGTTCTGACGAAAAACTCTTTATATCCCCAACTGTGTTTTCAAAATTGTCAGGAGTCTCTGGTCCCTCGAAATCAGATACTACAGCGCAAGTAGGGGTGTTATAGTTACTAGTATCAGACCTTGGTTGGTGGCTGCGGCAACCGGAACATTTCCAAGTGCGTTTTTGGTCAAGATCCATCGAATGGTAGCGCTTTATAGAAATATTTGCGCAAAATAGGTGGTATTTGTTTTTGCAGATTGAACATCCTAGGTACTCTTTTTGTGGTACGACATTTTTGCAAGCCTTGCAACTTTGCTTTGATTTATTTGAAGAGGACGACATTGTATTAGGAGCACTTCGAGCTCAGTTATGTCTTAGTACACGAGGTAGGATATAATAATTTCGACACGGTGTCACCGTCGTATTTGGTCCGGTGGCGTCGATGCGCCCGCCAAAGCCACAAGCCGCAGGTTCAAATCCTAATGCTACACACCTCTTTTTCAATTAATAAATAATTTCTTCCGAGGATCTCTCAACGCTGGTTTCTGGTCCGATCAATGTCCCACTGTATGCGTTAGAGTGAGATTTTCGCTCACCAACAGAACCACACAAGATGGCCCCCGACACTTATGACGAATCCTCCAAGCGAGAACGAGAGCGTCCGATAACTCCGATCCAGCAATGATTTATTAAAAACAGTTTATAATATTTGAAAAAAAATGAACTAAAAGCACGAGGCACAGCACCAACACACGTCCGTCCACTTCGAACCACCACGCAACCACATCAATAATACAATTATGGAATAAAATATTCCTTTATGATTTATTATAATCAATTATATAATGCTTGAAATAACTAGATAGCACTAATCCCGAACTTGCTCGTAGTGCAAGTCACTGTAACTGGGTTTCACAGTACCGCATTGTGGTGGTCCCATCCCAATTACACCAAGTAATTTTTCACTGACTGTTTTGGATCATTAAATTATGTTTGACAGTGCCAAACAGGATAAGAAAGATGTAAAAAGATTACAATTTAAAGGAAATGGTGCAAGAGACAGACCAGCTATCTTATTTCATTGAGATTTATTATACTACAACTTTAAACGGCAGGTTTCTGGCGACTTCCTTATGGAGCTTCATTTCTGAATACAACTGAGAAACCTTTTAGAAATTGTACTCATTGTTTATTATATCTTATCTAATTTTATTTAAAATCCACGTCATTCAATGTGGTGATGAAACATCACTAATTATTTTACTACCTTCAACCTCCTTCAACCACCTTTTATGTCTCATCCTGATTATTTATTTTATTTTACTGAATAGAACGGTTACAGACACCACTTATACTATTCACTGATAAGTGAAGTTTATCCTATCGAAATTCTTAGATAGAATGAAAAGCATGAAATGGAAAATAAAACAATGTCTCCATAGTACCCAGTATACAAAGCCACTTAGATAATACTAAGATACACAATAAGATCAATGGGACAAAAAGGTATAATTAAATGAGGCAATACCGCATAGCTATTCAGTTCATAAATAATATTATCTTCGAACGTGTCGAACAGAAATTCACAATACTAAGTAAAGGCACGAGAACATTAATACAAAATTAGTCACGGTAGCAAACAGATCCACGCGGTGCATAATTAGTTTGAAGTATGCGCCATGCTGCGAAGTAGACGTGTTGTGCAACGTATAGACCAGTCTTACCGGCGAAATTTATTGTCATTTTAAATCTACAACCCGTGGGCAAATCACAGCTATCATTTCAGTAGGTTTTCTGTGATTTAATGGCTAATAAATATCTGATATTGGTTGATATGTTGGATACAAATTATTTGATGTGACGAAGTTTAGCCTCTGATGTTGAATTTAGTATTTTTTACTTGATGCTAATTTAGTATAAAATTTAACTTGATTTCAAAATTATTTCTATACCAAGTCACTTAATAATGCGATGAACTAATCATTAGCCTTATTATTTCATGTGGTAAATTCTAAATATTTATACCATAAGCGCGGCAAATGAGCACGTGGTTTACCTTATGGTAAGAAATTTCTGTTTACAACACGAGGGGAGTTATCGGTGTATAGCCCACATTATAAACGAAGCATTACAGTGAAAGAAAGGAGTAACACTTTCAATATTCATAGACTTAACACCGTAATGTCTATTTATCCTGCCAAGCAGCAGTGTAAACGCACTGTTGTGTTCCGGTTTAAGGAAATTGTAGCCAAAGTAACTTCTGGACGTATTGAGACTTAACATCTTATGGCTCAGGATGGCGAGCGCAGTGAAAAGCCATGAATTGCATTGCTTTGAAATTCATGGTGTTGTTTGGTTTTGCTACTATACATGAGCGGTAGTATCGCTTACCATCGGTGAATACCATGTTAGTTTCACCATTCATAGCAATAAAAAAAACTTGATACCAGACAAACTGATAGAATTGTTCCTCTTAAAGCTGTCACTTCAGGTTTGTATCTAAACAGCGATACCATTGCTCTCAAGTCTTTACATTTTATTTTAAAACTATCTACACAGTGCCTTAACAATAAGACTGTTTTTCCAAGACATTTCCTAGATCATTCATCAAGTCCAACAGTCATCGTTTGCCATTTTTGACATGGCTATTGTTGCACTGACTCACGGCTACTGCACTCGTATTCATTTTGCCGATATCGATCTGTTATCGACTGCCGACAAACATCAAAGCCACAAGTTACTAACAAACCGATACTCAGCTATAACTGGTGTGTCATGACTGAATCCTATTCTGTTTTCAAGTGGTTTTAGTTTTCTTTGGTTTGATTTTAGACGAATATTGTGTTATGGATTTTCATTCATTGTCACAATAAATGCTTTGTTATAATTATTATTATACGTAAATAGGAAGATATTTTATAAAATTATGATAATAGCTTATGATAATAACAGTAAAACTATATTTTCGAATAATTATTTGCGCCACACAGGTTATTTATAAAGGACATTCCGTAGAAAGATATATGAAGCTGCAAAGAACAATATCCCTTTATGCTTTTCTATTGTGATTTGATTTGCTGCCATTATCAAGTAGGCATGAACACACTTGCGAAATAAACTACAAAATGACCGAAAAATATTGACTGGCAAAACAGTAATAATTTGCGCACAACATATTAAGACTTTACAAGTCAACAAATCAACTGACGTCCAAAATATTCAATTCCATCAACATTTCAATCAATCACAGGCTGCAGATTTCAATTTCACGTTCATATTAATGTTATAATTTTAATAAAACACCGTTCAAATCGTTTGAGACACACTATTATACGCTCGCTGTACGAGTATTGACTTGCGGTAGACCATTTATCACGTCAGAACTTGTTAATTTCGCATACAATTTATCAATATCATTATTAATAATCTAACTAGGTTTTTGACGCGGCTCGTTCTGTAGTTTGAAGTCCTTTATCAGTTTCGGCGCGGAATTATCTTCGCTCGACGTCTCGGTGGAGATCGATTGAGTGTGAGTCCTTCGCAGGTAGGTTTGCATTTAATCCAGGGCATGATAATCTTGTGTTGAAGTGGTGGAGCAATTATCAAGATGGTGGTTCTTTCTGCACTACACTTTCTGCAGTTGTGCTGCCTTATTAATTATAATACAAGAATTTGGAGTAATGGATATATGGCTGCAATTGCACGTGTGATAAACTGATACTATGTGACACGATTAATAAGGTAAACGATACCCTGAACGTAGAGGGCACTTTTAAAGCTTGTTTTTTAACAAACTAGAACTCAAGATTTTCCACAGTAACTCTCGTAGCGCATTACGATTTGGATTAGTATTTATCGAGTAACCCACTAGATTTTACTTGTAAATATGAAATTTCGTTTGCATAAAAAGTAAGTTACGTTATCAATAAATTGTAGAATTAATACAACATAAAAATAATTAAATAACAATACCCAACAGTCACATACATAATCCTGACCTCATTAAGATTTTTCGTTCTCACAAAAACCCAGATCAGAAACAATTACCCGTGAATCAAACAAATACTTGTTTATGTGCGGGTATCAAACCGGTGGCCTCTCATTTCATAACCGTCATCTATTTCCTTCTTCTTTTTTCTTTTTTTACATTCCCGGAGACTCGCCGAGCTTCAATGTTCGGTGTCATTACATTGCGTACCACTATATTGATCCTGGCTTGCAGGAGTTACAGTGGTGGGTGAGGGCGGGACAGTCTCCAACCATCATTTAACTAACGGCGCCACGGAAGCTGTCAAATAATGAGACTGCTTGTCAAACAACCAGACCAGACTAAAACCTCTGCCAGGCATGAAGTGCATAGTCGCCGACCACTACTGACTATACACCGCTTACTTTTGAAGTACTGTATCAGCCCATATACGTCCCGCTGCAGGGAACGAAACTCGTCCACACTCTAAAGTACGTTTGAGAGTGGTAAGACTATATGGTCTTACCACTCTCAAACCATCCATCACACTGGCTTAATGCGGAATGGAGGACTTTAGATACCACAGAAATTCTTCTAAATCGCTATGGTATGCAGGTTTCCTCACGATGTTTTCCTTCACCGGTTTAGTGCGAGGTGATTGACTATCAATACACTCATGACTCTGAAAAGTCAGAGGTGTGCGCTAGGATTCGAAACCGCGACCACCAAGAAGTTGGCAGCCGTGTCTGGTACGTTTACCAACAGACCACTACTCTTTTTAGTACCTGACGGTAAATGTAGCGAACCCAGAGTGTCCACAAGCGCGTTATAGCTATATTATGACAGATAGTGGTGTACTGCTGTTGTAATATAAACCTCAAGGGACGTGATTTAATTATTGCCCAGGCCCTAGACGATACAGCACGATAAGACGTTCACCAGCCATCAATCTCAATTAACCAGCCTCGAAGGAGGCCAGCAAGTTACCACATAAAAATCCCTGGAGCAAGGAAACACAGCCCGCTCATAACTTCCCGCTTTCTGTCGCAAACAATATTGAGTGATAAAGCTTGATTAATGAATGTCAGACGGGAGTCTTGTCAATCCTTATTGGTGACATAACTGACAGCTTACGTAATGTATCAGGTATAAATGATACTTTTAATTATATGATAAAGCTGTTGATTAATATCAGTGTGCGGAAGAATTTATGGGTTTTCTGTTGTTTGTTTTTCTCGGCATTTGTCACGAGTAGCAGGTCATCAATCAACACTTGTAAATATCTATTATCTTGTTATATTTTTCATATGATTTTTATTTTTTTGTATCCTTTGTGTCTATAGTGGTATTTAAATGTTATTTGGTTTTTATATTTCTCGTTTGGTCACCTAATTGAAAGATTGTATTTTGTTCTTTTAAAAAAGTATTTCAAAACTATTTGGCAATACTTCATTTGTCACGCCTTATTAAGCTTACATCTAACAGCCGCTGTCAATAAACAATCCCAATCCAAAATTTGTCGTTGAAGATTGACAGCTCAATTGTTTTTCTGATACTGTATTGCCAATAATCAATCTCGGTAGTGAAAAAACTGTGACAACATGGTAAATGACAAATCGAAAAGTAGAAAACAATCCAGATTGATTTCAATCTATTTTTTTCGATTGATTATTGGCATTGACCGTAAGAAATTATAGTTTCTATCAAAATAGTATTCATTTAAACGTATACCCGATAGCGAGGAATTAACCAACCCACAACCACGTACAAGCAACTCGCCTTATAATGTGTGTAGCCAATCCATTACTATCCAATTATGGAAACCACTTATACAGTGTTAGAATGTGAGAGATATGTGTTAAAGTCAATCAAAAGTGGTGAGGTCTAATAATATTGAACTGGCTTAAAGAACTACAGCAGGTTCAATAAATGAAGGTCCAAAATTCGGACCTAGAGCCACTAAATTCGGACTCCTAATTTAGTGGTTCTCAAATTCCATTTTACCACCGCACCATCGTTGTAGATTCTATAAGTTTACCGACTAACATGTTCTTGTTCTCCTTCATACAGTATATTATTTTCGGATCTTCCTACTGCATCAAAAGAAACAATTTAGCAGGCCTGATGAGCAACCAAAATTATGTAAAATTTCGAGAAATCGCATTTCCTTTCGACATTCGATGCTCTATGTTACGGCTCGCGCTATGCTTTCAATTGCAATGTAACACCAAATTAAAGTCATTTCCAAAAACAAATTAAAAAAAATTGCAAAAACTTTAATTAATAATATATTTTGCATACACTTACAATATGGTAGCTAATTACAATAAATACCTATAGTTTATTCAACAAGAGGCTCTCTTAACTCATCTTATTTCCTACGTCAATTTTTAAAAGTAAATCTTTTTAATTCTTATACCACGAAGTTACTTTAAATTGTCACGAAGTCACATGCTCTTCTATAAGACACATACTAGAAAAAAAGCACAATATTACGTGTGTAAAACCGGATATATTCAGGTAATCCCGGAACACGACAAACTTGCGTAGATCAACATGGCCCCCACTCAATTCATACTTATATGGACATTCTAACCAAAGAAAATGTATTATAGTAATTAGTATTCGTAAACTATTTAATTTAATAAACTCACGCTAATCAGGCTCAATGTACGAACGTCACGTAAGTGCGACATAAGGGTAGTCGCACACTATGTATTACTTTTCTACTCGTAATACAACGTAAGGCACCATTTCGAATTTATTTTCGTTGATATTAATCTCTAATCGTCTTCTCGTCCAAAATACCTCAGTGCCTAAAATCGAAAGTCTTCGATAGTTGTGTGTTACCAGTGATGACATACGGCACCGAGACGTGGCCTCTCACTGTGGGCCTCATTAAAAGGCTCAAAGTCACTCAACGAGCCATGGAGCGGGCTATGCTCGGTGTTTCCCTACGAGATCGAATCAGAAATGAGGAGATCCGTAGGAGAACCAAGGTTACCGACATAGCCCATAGGATTGGCAAGTTGAAGTGGCAGTGGGCCGGGCACATAGCTCGTAGAACCGATGGCCGTTGGGGCCGAAAGGTTCTCGAGTGGAGGCCACGTACAGGCAAGCGAAGTGTCGGACGCCCGCCTACAAGGTGGACGGACGATCTGACTAAGGTCGCAGGAAGTCGCTGGATGCAGGCCGCTTCCAACAGGTCATTGTGGAGATCATTGGGGGAGGCCTATGTTCAGCAGTGGACTTCCTGTGGCTGATATGATGATGATGATGATGATGATGATGATGATGATGATATTAATCAATGGTATACTACGATTAATTACTTCATTTATATTAAACAAAAAAAAAGTTATACTGAAGAAGGTTCTCCGCAGTATTCTCCATAGTTATTATAAATCGGTAGTAATATTACTTAACAATAAAAAATATTTAACGTGGAAAATATATTTATTTTGGTTTGATGATTTAAAACAATGTTGTTTGATGATGTACCTAAACACAACCCCATCAAATTGGGAGGAGAGCGGTAAGAAAAAAGGATGGGAATAGCAACGGGCTATTGGACTTCCAGCAATATCAACACCAAAGCTGTCGCTTCACGTCGATTTCCTTTGAGACAGTGGTACAGCCCCGGAGGAGCCTATCAATTCATACTGACTCATGACTGACAACAGCGTGGGTTTACCATGTTGAAAATATAAAAATACCTTCAAATAAATAATACTGCTACATTCTCTCACGCATTACAAACTAGCTATTCAATTGATTTTCACTTCTTATCAATTGCCTAACACCAATTAGCGAGGATATTAGCATAGTGTCGACAAGCTTATCACTTCACTCCGTGGAGCATCATCAAGCAGGTCACGACGAGGGCCGGCAGCATCGCACCTAATGGATTTCATCAAATACAATTTGCAATTTTACACGCATCCATTTATCTTCGTTGAAAATTATTTAAAGGGATTAATTATTTTGTTTAGACCAAACCAGGAAAGTCTTGCAGTGAATCTATTAAATTAGTTAATTTTCTTGTGGTGTAATAAAATAGCTTTATTTTTATGAATGGGGAGACAAGCATGGTCTCATGGACAATAGCAATGCTAGGCATTCCTTGGCATTTGCTTGGCGTTCGGTATCCTGAAACAAAAGATGTTTAGTCTTAATATATTCAATACTCACTCTGTCTACAATGTCCTTCAAAAGGGAACATAACAACACGTTTACACTGCATATATGAGAGACCTACCATATATGATAGATCCACCAGTAATTAACTAAAATAATTAATACCTTGCTACAAAATTTAATCCAAAAATCATCTACGCGTTTAATGTTAGCGAATAGGCGTAGTCATTCCGACATCATTAATAACATTCGTACATAAATCCCCGCCCGTGTCCCGACGGAGTAGGGAAATTATAAATACAACTTTTTACTCCTTTGTGTCATTAACCTCCTCATATTCCTTCCTTATAATATTCTTAATTTAACTCCCAAAAATACTCAATATTAACAAAATAAAACCACCATTATTCCATTTTTTTTTATTGCTATGAATGAATATGGCGAGACGAGCAAGCCATGTCTTTTGCCTGATAGTAAGCGATACGACTGCTCATGAACGATAGCAAAACCAAACAACATCTTGAATTACAAAGCAATGCTAGGCATTCCACTGCGCTCGCCATCCTGAGACATAAGATGTAAGGTCTCAATATGTCCAGTAGTTAGTCTGGCTACAATGTCTTGCAATCCGAAACACAACAGTGTATTTAAACTGCTGTGTGGTGGGAAGGTTGTCTGCAAGATAAGAATAAACAAATAAAGAAACAAATAACCTCCTCACATACCTCCCTTTAAATGTTCTTTATTTAATCCCCAAAAACACTTAATATTAATAAAATTAAATCACAGTTATTCCATGATTTTAAACCATAACTGTAATCTGTTTATAATCCTTAGTTACAGCAGTCCCAACAGACACTATGCAGATAAGTGAAACTGCGTGTAAGGTGAATAAACGCTAACAATATAATATTTGTCGTAGTAATAACAACGTTTACACGTCCTAATATCGTTCTAAAACATGTATTATAAATAACTTCGTTGCTAAGAATAAACCAGATCGGTACTCGGCAAGCATTGTCCAAGTATAGGCAACCACGCCGCAATGAAACCTCGCGTTCGCACTGGTACAGATTAAAGCTGCGATTTTCACATGTAAATTCTGTTTGGATTTTGTTTTGTTACGTCGTCTGTGATAGCGATTATCACGGGTTTTCACACGTTTCTGTGGCTTCGCAAAGCTAGGATCGATGGTGGCATGCTTTTTATTGCTATTTTATTACACTGTGCACAAAAAATAGGAATACAACGAAAATGACAGCATGCTATTTTTTTCCGAATAGGCTGAAATAATTATGTTGCACAATGAGATCTAAAGAATGCGCTTAACATCAGGACAATACAGCCACAAAAAATTATATAGATACAAATTATAAATAAACAAATAGACCCAACAATTAATATATACATAGTACTTACCCCACATTAAGATCAATTACGACTTGTGCCGTAGATATCAGAAGCCACGAGACACTTTTCGATATCAAACACCCACACCCGAGGCTTGTGACCCTCACGAATATTTATCTCGGTGCAGGGATCGAAAGCGGCCTCTTGGTTCATAGCCGGCGACTAACTGCGTCACGGAGGCTGTAAAATCTTTTGTACTGCATTTGTATGCATACAGCATACTGCATGATAAAAGCCGTAAATAATGGTTTCATTTCTATGTGTAACATTCGCGTAAATCTAAGAAACTATTATGCAGACTTGCACAGTTATATTATTAGTGAGTGGCGGCCTTTACATACAGTTGACATCAAAACCCGCGGCGTTTTCCAGCACAGTGCGAATCCACATCACACATACATCCAAGCCGGCACCACACCTTTATCTTGTAGCCCGCAGTTCCGCCCTCATATATCTGTCCACGTTTGAGAAACGCTCGCTGCATTCAGGAATTTTGTAACCATCGGTGCCCGAGACGCAGATAATATCTCCGGTTGTTAAACAACGTGTTCTGTGGATACTTACCTGGATTAACTAATCATTTGCACACTTTTGGTCCCTATTTAAGTGGGTCTTTGAAGGTGTGAAGTAAAATGCTGGTTGGTTCCCCGCACCAAGATGATGTGATCGTAAAAGTATTTTTAGGTCTGGGTGTAATGAGAGTAAAGTGTGTTTTAGTTTATGCTTCCTAAGACTCTAATATTGCATGAAGCTAGAACTTCAATATTAAGTGTGTGAGAATTGGGTGAATTTAAAACAATATATTGTTGCTACTGTCTCTGAGCGGTCATATCTCTTATCATCAGGCAAATAAAATGCTCGTCTCGCCTATCATTGCTTTAAAAAGCAATGATATAAAAAGCAATGATATAATGGTTTGAAACTTTTAGTTCTTCAAACACTGTGACCAATAAATATTGTTGACATGTAACTGGGCATACTAAATGATTGATTAAAATCGCCATAAAAATAAGAACACTATTATTAAACCATAAAAATAAATTAATGAGTTATTCTTCTTCGAGTTCCTATCCTATGGGCGGTTGGGCAACATACAGGCAATTTTCACTTTTGAAATTGCCTCTCTGAAAAGTGATGTGTTGCTGAAGCCGAACCAGTCCCGTAGGTTTTTTAACCATGAGTGCCGCCTTCTGCCAACACTCCTATTTCCAGCAATCCTCCCCTGCGGCGGGACGAGCATGCCGTTCGCCTGATGGTAAGTGATACGACCGCTCATGAACAGTAGCAAAACCAAACAACACCTTGAATTACAAAGCGATGCTTTGCTTTCCACTGCACCCGCCATCCTGAAACATAAGATGCTAAGTCTCAATATATCCAGTAGTTTCCTGCCTGTATCTGTTATTTCTCACGATGTGGCCAAAGTACGACATTTTTCGGCGCTTGATGGTAATAACTAATAAGGACATGATGGTAAAAGCAAAGCAAATAAAACACCCCCCTCCTTTCTATCATCATTTTAATTTAGGAAACCTGTGACGTCACAAACAATATCAAATACCACTATCGTTCCTATTCGATAAATCAGAGGTTCTGATTAAAACTGACGTCACTGAATTATAAAAATAATGTTACCATGAAGAGATATAAGCACAAATATTTGCAAAGTTATTTTAAGACGAATCGTATGTTATCTAAGGCCTACCACAAGCCGGATGGCTGGTGCTATGACATCATTAACCATTTATTTTTCCCCCTTTTCTGTACAAATGCTAAGAAATCACACATTCATAAGTCATGTAATCAAATTCCTTAGATATGTCGATAATCAGTGACTAAATCGTAGTTCCGGTTATGTCCGTTTAGTAAATGAGTAACTGAATAGCGTATTAGAGGAAATGTTTTTTAATCGATGAAATTATAGGCACTTTTATACTGAAGTCAAAATTGATAAGGATAGAAATATAACAAAAAGTATATTTCATCAAATCTAACAATAATTCCCAGAAGCCAACTAAACTAAAACACTTGGTAAACAATGAAAAAGAGAGGAAAATCTGCACACCGTTACCTAAGTACGGCTGCTGCGACTTTTTTATGGTAGTTATTTTTTGACGCCCTGCCATATGTAGGGAAACCCAGAAAGCAACATATTTGTGTGGATCAGTGCAATATGTATGACTATATTGGGTTTTCCACTATTGTGAATGGTAGTCGCTAATCGGGCTGATGCAAAAATTCTGTCACCAACTTAAACTACACGAGAACAAAAATTGATTAATTTCCCCCTCTCAATCGTACTCTCGATTGTAGAGGAGGGCCATGCCCTGCAGTGGGACGTATATGGGCTGATACAGATACACGTTATTTGTTTAAATTCAAGCGTTCACGCTAAATTACGAGTATTTTACTACCATTTTCATCTCCTTACGATAGATAGTTGTTGGTGTTAATAATAGTAGTCTCTTTACAAACCATGTTTTAAAACAAACTTATATTCTAATTTCCTAATTTATACTTCTGCATATTTAAATAATATTTTAGAAAATCCGGTTTCCCATGCAGCTATCATATTAAGTTAGTCTTTCTTTAACATGCGTGAAAATAATTCGTTTTCGAAAGGATAAGAGCTGTCTGGCAGGTACAAAATCTATATTTACTAACAATACCACATTAAACTGGATCTAGACTTGACACACATACCATACAACCATTAAATTTTATGTAAACACTGCTCTATGACATCATAGGCGCCGAACCAACCGCGCCTCCAATTATTTTGACATCATGATATGATTTGTTCATTGTACCGATAGCGACGGCGCCCGCTTATCGCCAATATTTTAAACGTGAATTATTGATTCATCAAGAATTTATTTTTCTTCCTGTTAGATAGTCTAGGTAGTACGCATTTTAATGTTTTTTTTTTTAATAGATACACGTCTTTTGTTCTGTGTATCATAAACTATGACTCCTGGTTTTAATAACACTCGAACTAAAACAAAAGCACTACATTTCAATCTTGATCCTGATTGTATGAATATTATAATATTAACATGAACAGAATGAGTCCAAAACGCGAATCTTCTGCCTGAATCATCATGACGGCGTGTGTTGCCGACGATGGTCGCTATGCGATCGACAACGAATATTCTAAATTACTACGTCATTTGTAGATTTCTATAGTCATCTTTACCTAATTACACAATTAAGTGCAAATTAATAACTTATAATATTGTTTCAGTATCGCGATGTGGCCGCGACGGTGGTAGAGGTCCGGAGGGCGGCCGGATGCGGCGCGCGCGTGCCGGTCCGCCCGCCGCCTCGCTCCCGTAGCGCCGCCCAGCACCGCCAGCGCAGCTACTATGCGCATGGCAAGCGCGCTCTCCACTCTGCTCGCGGTCAGTACTCACTAGAAGCACACAGCTCCTCACACTCACACCCCTCCCCCCGCGTAGCTACTATGCGCATGGCAAGCGCGCTCTCCACTCTGCTCGCGGTCAGTACTCACTAGCAGCGCACAGCTCCTCACGCTACTCACACTCACACCCCTCCCCCCCGCGCAGCTACTATGCGCATGGCAAGCGCGCTCTCCACTCTGCTCGCGGTCAGTACTCACTAGCAGCGCACAGCTCCTCACGCTACTCACACTCACACCCCTCCCCCCCGCGCAGCTACTATGCGCATGGCAAGCGCGCTCTCCACTCTGCTCGCGGTCAGTACTCACTAGCAGCGCACAGCTCCTCACGCTACTCACACTCACACCCCTCCCCCCCGCGCAGCTACTATGCGCATGGCAAGCGCGCTCTCCACTCTGCTCGCGGTCAGTACTCACTAGCAGCGCACAGCTCCTCACGCTACTCACACTCACACCCCTCCCCCCCGCGCAGCTACTATGCGCATGGCAAGCGCGCTCTCCACTCTGCTCGCGGTCAGTACTCACTAGCAGCGCACAGCTCCTCACGCTACTCACACTCACACCCCTCCCCCCCGCGCAGCTACTATGCGCATGGCAAGCGCGCTCTCCACTCTGCTCGCGGTCAGTACTCACTAGCTGGTGGATGAGCTGTTTCCATGCAATTTCTATCTCTACATTAATTTCGCAGTATTTTTTTTCTATGTCAAACTTAGGTGTCCCCTTCAAAAAGTTTAAAGAATGACCAATTTATTATGTCAGTCCGCCCCGTGACCACGAAAGCTGTACAGTAATCGAAACGTCGGGAAGTCAAAAAGGTAAAAATTAAACCAAATCCGCGATAAAATCCGTAAATGGACTGTTATGTTTCGGATTGAAGGACATGGTAGCCAGTAACTACTGGACATATTGAGACTTAACATCTTATGTCTCAGGATGGCGAGCGCAGTGGAATGTTGCTACTGTTTATGAGCGGTCGTATCGCTTACCATCAGGCGAAAGGCTTGCTCGTCTCGTCATTCATTGCAATAAAAAAAAAAAGTTTTATTTCAATTTATTATGTTCTTCGTACGCATGAAGGTCACTAAATATTAGTTACGCATTGATGACGCTAAATTTAACATGGGCATAGACGACGACTATGCCTGTGCTTAATTTGCCTGAAGTGAATAGAATTTCATTTCGTCATCTCTTCTCTTTATCTTTTCCATCTCTTGATTACAAATTCGCTTAATCGTCCTGTAGCTTTTACTCGTAATACACTGCAAACATATTCTGATTATATCCGTAAGTCATAACAGTTTCCAAACAAAAAATCCACCCAGCCAAACCGCAGAAATGAAAGAGCAAATTAACC
This sequence comes from Hyles euphorbiae, assembly GCA_023078785.2. Taxonomy (NCBI): domain Eukaryota; kingdom Metazoa; phylum Arthropoda; class Insecta; order Lepidoptera; family Sphingidae; genus Hyles; species Hyles euphorbiae. The sequence goes on from CM041049.1 coordinate 1,492,207, forward strand.
TACAAATTCTAAAAAGGCAGCTCAAGTATTTGCACCAATAAAACGGCGCGAAACGATTACTTAGCGCTCGCTTACAATTAGTATTTAACCATTTGAGTTATAATTACAATGTAATTTGCACACCGAATCCTTAATTGACGGTACAAACGAGCCTGAGTCGGTAATTATTAAGATAATTATTCAATACGCTGATCGCCCACGTTTTGAGTGGCGCCAGCGGTGGCGAAACTAAGAATTTCTACAATTCGGAGTACGAATTCTTGCTGTTTGTAATATTTAGTATGACTTCTTCATTTTCACGATGCTTGTGAGTCAAATTACGAGAGAATGTAGAAATAAAAAAAAATATTTAAAAATTTTGCTTCACAATTGTAATAAAAAAATATTTTTTCAAAAATCTATGATATCTAAATATGTCGACACTTTTTTTGAGGACTGCAAAATCTGTGACAATTTATCACTCATGTCGAACTGATAATATCCTTATTTTTTTTTTTTTGAATTAAAAATATGCAGGTTAATGATACATAAAGCTGACAAATAATTGTCTTTCGCTTAGGGTATTGCACCATCAAAATTAATAAATAAAAAATTCAAAAAAAAACACCTAACAGTCACCCAAAATCCTGACCCCACATATAAAACAAGTCTTTTGTCTTGATTTTACGAGTATCAGGAATTACTAAATACTTTTCAGCCTCAAAACACTGAGACCCAAAACCAAATAGTTGTGGATTATACAATCTTTTATCAACTAAGTGCGTTACGCTCTAAAAGTTTCACTTTTTCGAAAAGGATAAAGAAAAAGGAAAATTAAAGGATTTTTTCTTTTGTTTACGCGGGGAAATCTAGTTACCCCTAAAGCCCCGCCTTCAGGAAAAGTAGAGTGATCATGTTCGATTTATTGATCTACGGCGTATAGACCAAAACCCCGTAGTTCCTTGCACCTCAAGTATTAGAATGTCTGTACCTTTACATTTTATTAGATGGACATCCAACGCGACGCTTTCCGGCACGTAGCCTCAACTGAACAACTTAAAGTCTCATCGCCAAATAGTTTTCTGCGTTGTATTCTTATCTTTTCGGGACTTGTTTCGGTCACTGGAAATAATTCTCGATGATTTGTATGAATAAAATAGAATTGGTGAAATTGATCACGCTTGTAAACTTATTTGAGGCCGAAGTTGAAGGGTTTCTCTTAAATCGGGAGAACGATTAAGAGTGGTATATCTCTTGATAGTTATTACAATTTTGTGGACCTACGTTTTCATGCATTACATTTTAATATTTATTATGTCTCATTCTTCGCTCCGAGTTCCAGAATTTATTTTTTGCAAATTAATATTCCACGTTTCAACTGTACTGAACTAAGAAGCTACTCTATATAAAAATTTATAATGTACTTTTCACCTGTTTCATGTGAAAATAATGTAGCTGGCAGTAAACAATTTTCCCCATTAAAGCTGGGTATCGCCCGCTTCCATTCAGTATAAACGCCATTGATTGAATATTTATTCTCAAAGGTATATTGGCATGAAGATTTTAATTTGAAATTTAATTAAGCTAACTGTAAAAGCATTCTTTAAAAAAACTGGCAGGTTTTCGCCTATTAGTTTTTAATAAGAACCGATCGTTTTTTAAGCACTTTCTACCACATTGACGACAAACAAGAACCAGAAAAAATCAAACAACCACAAAATTATATTTTTTTACAACGCGGGGTCAACACATAATTTTCATAGTATGTAATAATTTTATCGCGTCGCGACGAGGTGACGAGCGAAAACTCGATGACATTCCAATGAGTCGGATAGTTGTAATAGTCGGCCAATACTTACGGAGGCAGCGTCTAGCGCAGTCGACAGCCAACCACCGACCGCGGCGGTCAACTCCGCTCAAAAAAATGTCAAGCGCGCGCCGCACGTAACGAAACGCTATTCCATTTTCAAAAAATAACAACTTTAATAACCACAAAAATAACAGTTATAACGAGTGCTATAAAATGTGTTTCTTAAAATGACACACAAGTGACAGTTTCAAATGAACGCAGTGTCGATGTTAAATTTCATGTATGATTTATCAAATTGCTTGGAAAAATATATTTTTGCTGATGGCAATTAAAATGGTGAGTTTTTATGTTTATTTTGTTATTAAAATTTTTGTTATGCATCTAACGTCGACGCTCTAATTTATAAAATGATCGGTTAATTGTTTTCGTAATTAAATACAAGCTCGAATTGTCTAATTCGTGATAAATATGATGTCGTGTATATTATGTTGCACAATAGTTTTATATCAATTTAAATTTAGGTACAAATTAACCAAATTATTATAAAATGTAGACTTTCATAATGATACAGGAACAAAAAAACCATAAACAGTTTCACTAACCGTTCAAATAAAAAAATATGTTTCAACTTAGTTTATCTAAAATAAATGACAAATTTCAATAATAAATTATGAGAAAATATTTCGACTATCTAATCCCTTCATAATACACAGATATATCAAATAATGTATTTCAATTAAGCATACCTTGGAAAACTGAGACATATAATTTATTAGTTATTACTTTATATGTAAAGCATACCTGTGAGTTCCTTACAAGAATTTATAAAGTTTGTGAAATGTATCGACGGGCTTTAAGCTTAGTACGAAACGTACTTTATTGGTATATTTTCGACTTGCACCATAACAAAAATTAAATGCAACTTATGATTTTAGACATGCATGAAATAAATTTATACCATGCAACTTGTGGCGGCGGTGTACTTAAAATAGAGCATCCACTGACGAGTAAAACTTTTTTCCCGCCGCGCCGGTCACTTCCGTCTGATTAAAGTTAAATTAAATAAGACTAGACCGCCCTGTTATCGCGACGGCAGAAAAGTCTTCTTATATTCGGGAACTTAGGCCAAATAGGTTTAATTTAATATATAACATATGCCTCAGCCGCACTGTTGTACTGTAATGATTGCAAATCTGAGGTCTCGGGTTTGAATCCCGAGTCGTGCCAAGTGACATTAGATTTCTCTACTCAATATTATCAACCCGTAGTTAGAAATATGCTCGATATGGCGATAGGCTACCCGGCTATCACTTCGTATGACGGAACACACAAGGCGAAATGTGAAAATCCTGACAGCATCTCTGCCTATCCCTTCTCTATGTAACATATGCTTAAACATACTAAATATTATGTTCTGTGAGATAGTGATACCACACAGAAAGACCCGATCCATTTGTACTATAACTTTATCAACTGACCGCAAAGCTTTAAATTATCGATAGGTGTGGACAATGTCCAGGATCCCACGGCTCACTATCGATACTCCAATAAATCTTAATACAATTTCCATACAAACAATGTCCTTAGAATGCAAATCAGTTTGCAAACTTTATGGTATTGCCTCAGAAACTTATATTAAATGTGCGTTAAAGGCAACACGTTGTATGAATATATTAACACTTGGCAAACATTTTGTTCTATAAACATGTCCCACTTGTGGGCTCGGGCGTTCTTTACGATAGGGAAAGGTTAGGTTAGCGCAATCCAGGCCTATTGCGGGGCGGTCAATTTCACACACGTTCGGAACTCGATTCAGGCTCTTGTGTATGAGATTTCCTCAATACTGGTTCCTTTGTACAGAGCACAGCAAAAATTACTATGGCAACTCAGACAACTTCAGGTTCTGAATGTGTGACTTCAAATCTGTAAAGCTTAAAATTATATCAAAGATAATAACTCATATTTATCTCAACTTTTCACAGTTTAACTATTATACATATATTATGGCTTTATAAAAATAAATATGGATAATACAGTTCCGGCCTCTTAGTTGATAGCCTCCGTGGCGCAGTTGGTTAGACGCCGGCTGCGAAACAAAAGGCTGCGAGTTGTATCTTCGCACCGAGACAAATATTTGTGTGATCCACGGGTATTTGTTTCGGGTCTGGGTGTTTTTGAGACCGAAAAGGATCTCGTGGATTCTGATACCCACGACACAAGACTCGATCTTAGTGTGGGGTCAGGACTATGCATGTGACTGTTGGGTGCTATTTGTGTAGTTTCGAGGAAATTGTCAAGATCCTAATTAAGACCTACGTCTTCTCAATCCAATTTGGTCTCAATTAAGTTAACTAACGTTTTAATGAACTTTGGACATGTGCGAATGTTTCTAATGCCATTACCATGTTGACAGGTGCAGTTCAACATTCTTATACATGTAGTATATTGCAGTACTAGATATTCAAGATTTAAGATTAGCTTGATTATTCCTAGGAAATAGCTAAATACGATGTATAGTACTTTTACACATACATCACATGAACTCACGTCCTTTCACACCATCGTTTCGCCTTGTATTTTTCGTGTCACGATGTGGTAGGGGGCGAGCCTAAGGTCATATAAAGCACGAATTCCTGACTCCGGGCTGATAATGGATAGAAATATCTAATATCACTTTGCCAGAACCGACATTCGAACCCGAGACCATAGCTTTGCAATCATACCGTAGTGTAACTGTGCTACCGAGGCATCATAGGCGAGGATAGGTACTAATGGTTAAGATAATAATAAAATACAGAATCGATATCACTATCTTACATATCGTGGCGCTAGTTGTAATCAAATGCATATTACATTTACTGGTGGTAGGTCTCTCATATGTGAGAGGCTGCCTGGGTGGGTACCACCGCAATGTCTATTTCTCCCGTCAAACAGCAGTTTAAATGCACTGTTGTGTTTCGGATTGAAGGACATTGTAGCCAGAGTACTACTGGACATATTGACATCTTATGTCTCAGGATGGCGAGCGCAGTTGAATGCCAAGCATTGCTTTGTAATTCAAGGTGTTGTTTGGTTTTGCTACTGTTCATGAGCGGTCGCATCGCTTACCATCAGGCGAACGGCATGCTCGTCTCGCCATTCAAAGCAATAAAAATATATATATATATATATTAAAAAATCGTTAACCAATAAAACATTTACTCTTCTAATCTTTTTTGTAAACCAGATTTTATAATTAAAAAACTAGGCTCGACAGCCTAAAACCGTGACATCGAAACTCAGTTATGCAATGAAGAGTTATGGTTTCGATCCACGCACCAAAACGAGGATGATCAATATGATCCTCTTATATTTCTTAATATTAGATGATTTAATTATACTATTGAAAAAATACCTTCACAATTGCTTTAATCTACGAGACGACAAGCATCTTACTGGAGAGTAAAAGCCACCTTTTATTTTTATTAGATATTAATAATCTCAAAAATTATAATCGGAATATTTTCCCATGGGGTTAATATAATAAATAGCCTAATATCTATATTAATTAAGAACTAAGTACAACGCAAACGACTGCTTCGGCGACGTAACTATTCTACGCTATGGTTACAAAGCTCAAAGGTCTCAGGTTTGAATCCCGAGTCGAGCAAAGATATATTGAATTTTTCTATTCATTATAAGCCCGGGGTTAGAAATTTGTGCCCCATATATGCTCACCCCTTTTCATATCGTGGATTGGAGCATACAAGGCGAAATGTGGATGTCCTGGTATTATTTCCGCCTGCCCCTTCAGGAAAAAAGGCGTGAATTTATATGCATATGTGCTATATATACACAAATGCTCCGAAACTGCGCTCAGGGTGATGACTTTCCTTGACCACCAATTGACGCTAGAAATGAAGCTAAATATATACCACTTACTATGTCCTACGAGACAATCTATTTATAGACGCACAATTATAGACGAGGCAAGATTTTAATTGGATAGAATGTTAAAATGCAATATCCTTATGTAGTTGTGTATGTAGTATCTGTAAAATGTCCACAAAATATTATTTTTAAATACCAATGTTAAAATTATACCAATATCGCCGCCATATTTATAACCCAAAATCGCTAACTAACCGCACATTCTGAAAACGCACTCGGAAAAGCTATTTCCTCGCAGCGCCAGTAACCCTATATGGTTCAAAATAAACCCACGCTAACCAATAAACATTTTATGTCCGATTTCATAACATTACGAAAATCTAGGGCTCAGTAAACGCGCGCAACAATTTCCCACTTTCAGCATAACGGGTACGCGGAAGTGGTTATTTGTAACGTGCTAAAAAACTGCTATTTGCGTTATGCTATTATGCTATTAATATATAACCTAATTCATTTAATCTGTCTACACAAATTGACAGTGAATTTTATTCCTTCTGCAATTTCACGAATTTAATATTTAGTGGTGTAAATTAGTGTTGTAAATTTCCGATGTTTCAATTTAATTGACATTTAGGAGCGGTACGTTTTATTTATTTCGATGAATTTTAATATAATGTGGGAGTGTTTCGCTTTGAAAATTCTCGTATTCTCAAGATTAGAATCAGTGTATATTAGAGCGATAAGATTGGACTCTATCGCTTCTCGAACCAAAATAAACCCAGCAAATTATGGATAACGCCAGCAACACTTCGACCTAGCTTTTCGAAGGTAGTATGTATATATTGTGTACAACGTAATAAGTAAGTACATACACTATGTAGAACAAAAACGGTATCAAACTTCGGTACGAAATTTCGCGAGCTGAAATTTCAATCGTTACTTTAAATCGAAGGGCTTATTCAATCGATTATTTAGCAGTTCACATCTAAGAGGTTAGGGAGAGAAAAGTGTGTATAATGGGTTTGAGTATCATGAGTTATTTAAATTCATATTTGTTGAGATAAATCGTATTTAAGTTTAAGGAGTTTTAAAGAAGATTTCATTTAAAAATAAGTTTATTTTAGTGGCGCTTGTATACCATTATTAATGATTAAATTAACATTGCAATATAATTATAATATTTAAATTATATTAAGTATAATAATTTAAGTCTCTGTGACGACGTGTAGATCTGGCTATGAAACGATAGGCCACGGGTTCGATTCCCGCACCGAGACAAATGTTTGTGTGATCCATAGGTATTCGTTTCGGAACTGGGGCCCTACTATATTCATCCAAAACGAAGTTCGAAACTTCGGATGATCAAAGTTTATATACGATACGAATGTACCTACATATACTTATGGTCGTTATTGAGTTATGGGCGTAACCATAGACTTATAGTTACGATGTAGTTTATACAAATTCGAACTTTTACAAAGTAAATACATTCGTATCGTATAAAAAACTTCGATCGTCCGAAGTTTCGAACTTCGTTTCGGATGAATATAGTAGGGCCTCTGGGTGTTTATAACGCCAAGGTTTCTGATACACACACCACAAGAATCATTCGCAGTGCGGTTTCAAGACTATGTATGTGAACGTTGGGTACATTACCTACCTTCTTTTTGTCAAATCAGTTCAGGCCGTTTTTGACCCCTATAAATATCTCTTAAGTCACAGTTGCTGTGCTCAAAGCATTTAAACAGTGTTAATGCAACGCGATTAGCTGAATACTACGCTCATCAACGTTATCTGTAATTTCCGGTATCAACCGTATCTCATGCTGTAATCTAGGAGACACTCTATAAAGAGACCAAGAAAATATCTGCTATAATTACATAATACATACATATATTAACGCATTTTGCCCCGAAGAGACTGACAAAGGTGCTATGAGAACACCCGTATTCCACCTTTTTCCAACCCAATATAACTTTGCCGGACCCGGGATTCAAACCCGCGACCTCAGCCTTATAATCATATCTTATAGTACGAGAAATGATAACCAAAATTTTTGTCTCATAGCAATAGGGCCACAACCGCATAAAATTGATAGATTTGATTATTTCGAACTCGAAAATACCAATTTCAGACATTTTTCGCGTAGCGTTTGACCGCACTGAATTTTCAAAAATGTCAACAAATATTACCGGACTGTATCATAGCAATCTGTCTGATTTTCTGACTGTAGTTATATAATAGCTATAAGATACCGAAAACATATTTTTCAGAAGTTAATAGTGTAGCGCGAACCCAAAAAATAATTTAGAAAAATTAAAAATGAGACAAAAAAATATGATGATAGCAATCCGTCTGAAAATGTTCTTTACGGGTAAATTAGGATTAGTTAATACGAAAAAAAATATTTTCAGAAGAAAATTCGGATGCAACAAATTTTGAGACCATTCTAAATATGTTAAGGAATTTTACCGATCGGTATCATAGCAATCTGTCTGAAAATTGTTGAAATTGATGAAATGAATTAACCAGATGTAAAAAAAAATTATCAGAAGAATTCAGTGTAGCACCTCCCTTATCAGACAACTTTTCGATATCGACCGTATTGAAGCGTGACTGATTGCAAGTTGGGCAATCACCTTGCTTTTGTCTTGCCAAAATAGAGCGCGGACAACGTATCTATGCTATAAAAACGTCTATTATAATTGATAATTTTGAATTCTTAAAATACTACTCTTCCATCCCCGAAAACTTCGTCAATGGGAGATGAGCAAACTATGCCTTATCATTGGGAATAGAAGAAAAAAAACGTCCGCGAGCCCTTGGACAACCAGCGACACACCCACGTCCGCCTGAGCTACTTATAGTTTGTTGTCACTTTAAGTGAGCGTTATTTCAACGGTTAGGACAGCTGGTGAGTGACTATGTATAGTAAGAGAGTGGCAGGAGTATAATATGCGAAAAAACCATTCCCACCGCAGCAGAAACGTAAGAAGCGCTCAGGCATCGGCCAAGCGACTCCAAAACGTTCTTTTCTCTTTTGGGAGTACATGCGACATCTAAAATGTCTGAAAACATTTTTTTTGCAATCTTGCCATATTTACGAACGGTAGAAAAAAAAATCATTCGGATTGCTATGATACAGGTCGGCTAAATTTGTTGACATTTTCAAAAATTCGCTTCAGCTATATACTACGCGCAAAATGTCTGAAAACCAACTTATTCGTCATAAAATTATAAAATCTATGTACATTTCCAATATCAGACGTATTGCTATGATACCGACTGCCTTTTTTTTGAACACAGCAGAAATAGCCTCACATGCAATTGCTACACTTTTGACCGTTACTACCTACCTAGTCGGGTTTAGAATTACATAATCTAACGATTTATACAGTTTCGACCGTATTGCTATGATACATGATTTTGGTCGTCATCTCTGGGACTATTAGTTTAACTTTGCCACCGAGGCAGCCTGGTATAATTTATAAGCATTATTTTGTAAATTATTTTTAATACTCAAAATACGTTCATCAATTAAGTAGAAACTTTAAGACAAATTGAATCAACTCGAAGAATTCGTCCTGACAACAATCGTACAATAGGGAACCAGTGACTCTAATCCATTGACCCAGCGACGCGAATCTGGCGGGAACTGGTCTCAACTGAAATCTGTTAGCCACGCCAGAGCCAATGTCAAGGCATATTGCAGCCTCTAATGTCACACGACTGAGCACTGTATTGATAATTCTGCATCGACTTCCGACTTAGTTGAATCTGGTTGCCGATTTTTTCAACAATTTACATATTTTGAAATAAAACTATTGTTTACGGATTTTATCGCGCATTTGGTGTGATTTTTACATTTTTCAACTTCGCGACGTTTCGATAACTTTACAGCTTTCTTTGTCATGGGCGGACTCAGTGGGCGCAGTCCGTTTAGTAAGTCAGACAGTTTTATTTCAATGTGTAACATTCGCGTAAATCTAAGAAACCATAAAATTACACATTCAATAGAAAGAAAGGATCATTATCGTCATTTACTTCGCGCTTTCTGCATTTTTCTTATCTCAAAGATAGGCAATGAACGAGCCGACTAGATGGAGGGGGGTGGGGGGCTATTGGGAAGTAGGTTTTGCAGTATTCGATCGTATTTAATTGACCCAACAGTTGGCCGATAGTATTCGTAGCAGACCGAATAGCGATTGGGTACACAATAGTAAAAAAATATTAAAGTCTTCACCATCGCATCACCATTTTTATGGGACCATCTGTAAAGTATATACTTTACCTTTAAAACAAAAAAAGAATTTCCAAATCGGTTCATGCGTTTTCGAGTAATCGGTACATATATAAAAAAGCTTCCGAGAAATAGAAAACCTCCTCCTTTTTTCAAAGTTGGTTAAAAATGTGGTGCCATCGCAAAAGTCGTAACTTTCAAGTCAAAAAACAAGTATCGTACTAAAAAAGTAGGCATCGAATCCTGCCACAATTTTCCCAATCAATTTTGGTATTTCTAAGCAATAAATTATATAACCAAAACACGCATGATATTCATATATTTATCTTTCGGAAGTCACTTGTCGTTTATAATTATATTATTGTGTTATAATGATAATGAAAATTCTTTAGATAACGCTTATTTTTGGTCAATGGAATGTCTTTATCGATATTTGCGTGTGTATTTTATTATCTGGAACAATCAAGGGTATCAAAATGGTAATACCGTGCTGTAGACAGTTTACTATTTAATGACATGACTGATAGTTGCTGATAATATATATACTGAAGGTATACATACAGTAAGGGGTGGACATGGGGGGTAAAAGTTCCCCCTAGCTTGTCTAGCTTATCAGCTTAGCTTCCGTCCCAACATGCGGCGGAGGTCAATTTTTTTCGATACGTATTTCTTTCGGGTCTGGATGTTTGTGAGACCGAAAAGTCTCTCCTATTTCCTTAAACGACACAAGCTCGATCTTAGTGTGTGGTCAGGACTATGTATGTGACTATTGGATGTACAGTTAGCAACATAAGTCGCTGAACACTTCACATTTTTTTATAACCTTTTTATGAATTAAAATTTGTACGTATTACTCTGTAGTCGTAAAACATAACCAAGTAAAGTCATCTATGCCGAGAAGTGCCATACGATTTTGAAAATAATAATTATTTTGGATGATAAGACAATTCCAAATCTCGTGAATGTGTAGCGACTTATGTTGCTGACTGTACTTATTTATTATTTATTGCTTTAATTTTTGAGCCTACCTTGCCTTCTCTGTGCACCATCCAAAGGTCGACTGGCAGATAATGCCTCAAGCATCAAGTCCGCCTTTATAGGAGTGACGATATCCTTTCGATGGCTTGTAGCGGTTGGAGACGACGGGTTAAAGATTGACCCCAGTAACGTGCCAGGGAAGAGGCCTGTATCCAGCAGTGGACGCGAATAGGCTGATGATGATGATGATGATTATAAGATGCACAAATAAATAAATTTTATCGCCACAGCCATTATACTCTATCGCCAAAAATAGGGTCACATAAAACTATTAAAAAAAGTCTACATTAGTCTTGAAATGCAACTTAAAACCTTAAAAGAAAATATCGACTATATTCATTGGTATTGATGACGTCATATGTGAATAAAAAAAATAAAACCGACTTCAAAATTTTAATAAAATGAGGGAAATAAAATTAATCTTCTAATAGATCAAAAAATCTAAGTAGGCCAACAATGTGCAATACTGACAGAATGAAATACATACACATAGAAAACATAATCTCCGTTTTCTGAAGTCGTTTAAAAAACAGTGTCATCAACACCCCTGATAATAGTCCTAAATCAGTCCGCCCCGTGACCACGAAAGCTGTAAAGTAATCGAAACATCGGGAAGTCAAAAAATAAAAATTAAACCAAATCCGCGATAAAATCCGTAAATAATAGTTTTATTTCAACCTCTAATAATATTGAATACCGACGACACAAATCACGTAACTATTAAGCGTAATATAGGCTTCTCCAATAGTCCAACTACCAGAGGATTAACAATATTTGCCCACACATAAATACTTCTGCTAACTATGTTATCACTACACAAAATCTTTGATAACTTCAATTATAATGCCGGTAATTCCATTCACATATATTCTATGTAAACAATAATCTTTATGGTATTCATATCGAATTTAAAACTAAGAAGCATTTAAATAATGTATGTGTAAATAATGTGATAACACGAAGGTTTGCGTCATTAAAACTTTGTACCCGTGGAAATATTGTAGCTGAATGTATAATAAATACAATAGTAAGATAGATTAATTATCGGATTCACCTTAGATAGATACATAGGTTATCGAATCCATCTCGGATAGACAGCGTTCAAGACAACTCTTCCTAAACATCACAATGCCTGGTGTCCGGAGTCTTAACTTGTGTGTCGCCTATGAGGTCATACAGTGAAAAGTAGCATTACACTATGCCCTTTTAAGAAGGCTCAAAATGAAGAGCTATTGAGAGAGATACGCTTGATATTTTTCTGCTAAATTTAATATTTATTAATCTGTAGGAGATAATTGTGGTATTAGGCAGGGGACACTGCAGAAAGCTGATAGCTGATAGGCCTGAAAGGTCCAACTGGACACTCCTATAAACTAAATATACCGGAAAATTAAGAGGATAATACATTCTCTATTCTCCTTGTATTAATGATATTCATAGGGGTTTGTTACCACTTAGCATCGGTATAACCGTTTGCTTGTTTGACGATCCACCACAAAAAATATACCAGAAATTCACCCTTAAGCATTAACATTCGACCTCCAAGGTAGCAACCCCTTTGAATCTTCAAAAAGACTTTTTTATAAAGCAAAACCTAAATTCTACTAAACTATAAAAAGTTAAGAAAGGGGCCGCGAACGGTGTCCGCGCGGCCAATGTTTGCCGAAGCCCTTATCGTTGGCAAACAGGAAATGGATCTCAATGACCACGAGGTGTCCCTTACAAATGTTCTACATAAACTATCTGGTGTTTGGACAAACATTTCACCAAATATTAGGGTGGACACGGTACGTTTGATTCGGTGTTTGGACTGGGGAGCAAATATCAGCGATGCTCGCCACCTACATGACTATGGAATGAGTAAGGCATACAACTAATTTTGAAGAATGCATAACTTATTCCGATAATAAGTATATACAATACCGTTCATTGTCATCTTATTGATTTAGTAGTTGAATTAAGAATTACATTAGATGGTGATCAATTCGATTTTTCAGTTTGAAGAACATTGTAGTCAGTGATTATTTAACTTTAAGTGTCTTACCCACCATTGTCTCAGGGTGACGAAATCAGTGCAGTATATTGGATCACACTGGTCTAACACTGGGTGTGTTCATCATAATTTGTATTTAGCGTTGCTTCTATTGATGGACAAGTGTGAAGGTCACCAAGCGAGCAACCTGCTCATCTCATCATTGTAGCCAATAAAAAAGATAAAATTAAGTTATCTTTATAATCCGACCGGTTCACTTCAAGCTGGTAATTCTTTAAGTCGCTATATAGGTCAATATACACTAATTATGTTATTCGATTTCACGCTGATTAAGCCACCCACGATTTTATGTAACAACCGCCCGCACAATCTTCATTCACGGGGAATTTATGCTAATTCCCGCGGGAAACCCGACTCGGATCGAGATAAAATCGTAAATGTCAACGTAGGTTTTAAAATATCTAAGCTAGGTCTCATTAAATTCTGATAGAGCAATAAATGTGGATATGTTAGTGTTTGTCTAGGAACACTAATTTGGCTAAAAATAGACGTCTAGATTGTATATCTGTCTGTATCTGTATCAGCCCATATACGTCCCACTGCAGGGCACGGGCCTACTCTACAATCGAGAATACGATTGAGAGTGGTTAGGCCATATAGTCCACCACGCTGGCCTAGTGCGGGTTGGCGGACTTACATACCATAGAAATTCTTATAAATCGCTATGGTATGGTATGCAGGTTTCCTCACGATGTTTTCCTTCACCGTTTTAGTGCGTGGTGATTGACTATCAATACACACATGACTCCGAAAAGTCAGAGGTGTGCCCTGGGATTCGAACCCGCGACCACCGTGAACATGTGGGCAGCCGCGTCTAGTCCGTTTACCAACAGGCCACCACGCACTTTTATTTTGATTTGATTTGATTGTATATCATTGTGATTTATTTGATCTCTCTGTAATATCCTACACGTGTTCCGTATCATATTTGAATGGGTCATGGAAATAAATTTGATTTTAATGATGCAGTCTATGATTTCTTTTGAATCACCTGTTCTACTACAATATCGAGTCGTCTTATTAATTATCATGAGGAAAAACGGACACTTATATTAAGAATTTGCTGGCGATAGGTCATCTGCATCCGCGGTACAAACTCTTACAACGTTCCTGTAAGAGGTGTAAAACCAACCATTTTTAATAAGGGATTAATTCTTTCAGAAATGAATGCGTATAATACGTATTTCGAAAAAGATACAGATATACAATCAGCAACTTTGCATGGCGCAACACAAGTTAGCGAAACAAAATCCAAATTCAGCGAACATAAAAGTGCTACCCCTAATTTCGGCAGCCATTATTGATCCTGACTCAGAAGTTTAAGTTATATACATAGAATAGTCTCCATAGTCTATTTCAATAACATCAGCCCATAATAGCCAATATCTGAACACCAGAACTCGTTTACAACCCAAAGTTAAATTGGGAAGGTTTATACCGGACGGTGGTCTTTTGCGTGTGATATTAAATCAAATGAAAATAAAGTGAAAATATTTTTTTTTATCTTGAAAATAGTTCACAATGCTGTCTTCACCAGAGAAGAACGGGCAAGGATCTCCAGCACTGCTATTTTCTTTAATATAATATCAAGCGAACTTTAAAATTGACCAAAAATACACACAGACAGCTCTTCAATTCGCGTGATATTAATTAGGACATTGCTCACCTGTCGGAATATAGTTATGCGACCGTACTACAGGTATCTGACTCGGTGCCAACGGGCTACAGGTAGATTTCATTGGACCCAATTTGCCGGACGTATCATACAGAAACGCCCATGGTATTTGACATCAAATGCAGACAGAATGACATTGTGTTATGCTATTAGAGTTAGTGAGTCATGGTTCTTGTAATGACGGGCTCTAGAACAGGCGCCAGGAGGGACGAGACTTCTGTTTTGTAGTGTACGAAAGATCAAACGTCTATTAACATCCACACTTATGGAAGCAAATATTTCCGGTTGAATGTGGGATCCTGCAAGTGATTATGAGTGAGAAGGGTTGGATTTATGAACCACAATCCTATTGATCGACATGTGAAAAAATATCTCCTTCAGGTTGATTTTCTTTGTCCTCTCTGTATCTGTATCTACATCTGCCTATATACGTCCCACTGCAGGGCTCAGGCCTGCTCAAAAATCGAGAGTGAATTAAGAGTGGTTTGTCCTCTCACTTCAATCTTATCTTTTCAAACTCTAAACTTATTCAATTATCGCTTTAAAATAAATTTGTTTCTTGAAATCCAGTATTAACTAAATATAATTACCTCCTCTAAAGTTAATTTGACTTTATTTGCAACCGACAAAAAGTCAACACTATGTGTAGCCGCTTCCGCCGGCTGAGAAACGCAGTCTAACAGCTATATCTCGTTGTCACGAACGCATTAACTGGACATGGTTCAAAATTATTGCTTGTTCGGTTATCTGCGCGCTGACAGTGTAATATGACCTCTGTTGCTCCGAGATATTTGCAACTGTACTCCGATACTCCTCTGGCCAAATCAACGGACTGAAGTATCAACGGTTCTCGATTGGTTATCGTTAGATTTGACTGTTCTTCAACCTTTTAATCATCATCTTAAGGCCCACTTCTGATAATTTTCACAGTGTAGAAGGAGACTGCCTCGGGGTCGCAGTTGTCCTACGGTACAATGTAGGTAAAAGCAAAATGTAGGTGCCCTGGTACTAATTCTGCTCATCCCTTCTGGAAAAAAAGGCGTGTTTACGTACGTATGTAAAAGCAGGCTGCCGTGTGCTTCTTCTTTTCAACTTAAAGATCGTCTTATAAAATAATCTTATAATACTTAAAATGTATGTACATTGCTTCGTAGGACAGAAGATAATTTTAAGTATCGTAGGCGTTCTTGTGGCGGTAAATCAGATCATAAGCTTCCTAGTTTCCCATTTAAAGAGACAACTTAATAACAATTAAATCAAGGATAAATATTCAGTGGTGAGTTAACAATTATAAGCTAAGTTTAACGGTACGAAACTCGTGGTAGCGCTGGCGGCTATTTCGGCCGTAAGTTATGAAAGCACGCTGCACCAATGCACCGACTAGTTTACGATATAGCTGGCTTTTTTGTTTGTTTACTAGTATTTTGTTGGTTATAATTGAGTTGTAAAATTGTGGAGCCTAATTTGGGCACAATCGGTTTTAGTAAGAATGATTTAACAGGGATAATTTGCAGACTAATATAAACAAGTGCGTGGTGGCCTGGTGCTAAAGGGACCAGTCGCAGCTGCCAATATCCAACAACTAAAACAACTTTGTTTGTGATCGCGGGCTTTAATTTCCAGGGAACTCCCCTAACTTCAGTCAATAACCATTCACCAGGCACTATAACGGGAAAACATCGTGAGGAAGCCTGAATACCATTGCTATTTGTAAGAATTTCTATAGTATGTAAAGTCCGCCAACCCGCACTAGGCCAGTGTGGTGGACTATATAGCCTAAACACTCACAATCGTACTTTTGATTTTAGAGGAGACCCGCGCCGACTGTGGAACTTATATGGTCTGATCAGAATTAAGACACATCGAGAAAATTCGTAAAATATTTTAGTAAACAGTTTTTTCGACTTATAAAACTGAAAAGTTGCAAATAGTTTCTGATGCGACACTTTCGTATCATGTGTGGTCGGAATTACGTGACTAAACGCATTTGTTAAATAAATCCATCAGTAATCCCTATGTAAAACAACCTATAAAGGCGCCTCCACAATGTTTTTACAAGAGCACTTTCACCCGCCTTGAAATGCGTGAAGCATTACGTGTTCAGTGGAGAAATATTACGATTTATTCCACATCAACTGACATAATCGTTTTATATTGTCACAGCGGAGCATTTTGTTGCGAATAGAGTTTGATGTGTTCCACTAATACAATGCTAAGCGATGGCGAAATATTAGAAGGAATGTATGTACGACGGTTCTTTATTAAATAAGTTACAAGAATGCTTAATGGCTTGAAATAAACAACATGCATAAACACGGGATCCAATTCTACATTTGATTAAATCCGAATCCACAAGGAAAACTGCCCAAAAGACCTTAAGACACTGTACCTTTTGTGGATCCGATCACCAAACTTTTGTCATTTCATACTTGTAAAATAAAGGTAGTTAAATTGTAACAGTCATTAAGCGGATGACTAATACCTCAGTCCGCCCCGTTATCACGAAAGCTGTAGGTACAGTAATTTAAACGTCGTGGGAAGTTACAAAAATGTGAAAATTAAACTAAATCCGCGATAAAACCCGTAAAAATAGTTTCATTCCAATGTATAAAAATACAATTAGCTCTTTAACGAGGGCAGCTATAGATAAAACATAAACAGTTTTTTTAGACATTAATTATTTACATATGTAAATACGAAAATATTGCTAACATCGCATAAAAATGACACAAACGAATAATCATTTTACAAAAGCCGTGTATCGTCAACCAACAAATATACTAATATGAAGTTTCACTTTAAAAAGGCGTACCGACATTATTCCAAAAATAATCCGCAGCGTATTTCTCATATTGACAGTTGACAGCAGAATTTTGACATTAACCAGCACCCTTCAGCGATCCAATCATGTCCCGTTATCGCTCGCAATCGCATCGCTTCACACAGCGGACGCGAAACGCACCGTGCTAATTTATGTAGTCGCCAATCCTGTAAAATTGAAATTGATTTATGTGACATCGCAATCCTGTCGGATTAAGCGGTCCGCTTTGTGAGGATTATACGCAGCCGCCGTTCGCATTCGCACTTGTTTTATTTCGCATTTGTTTTATTCCGCACTCGAGATTAAGACGCGGTAAGTGGCGGGAAAATGATAATTAAAATTGCCAGTGTGGACGTATCTTTTTTGTTTCATGTTGGTAGTTCTGTTTTGTTTGAAGTTTAGTAATAAAATTAAGGATTTAATGAATGTTTTTACACGATGATACTAATAAAATTAAGGATTCTTGTTTGTAGTTGGCGGTAACTTTTTTAAATGTTGTTTACTTCTTTCAATTAATATATGGAAGCTACTTATTAAAAAACGAGAGGATGAAGTCCAAAAACGAACTAAAACCAAACAACCCGGATTACTTTAAGTCATAATGTTATTAGCATTTATTGCATTATTTTTAAAATGCAATTAATATTAGGCATCATATCGAATAATTAATCTGTACAGCAATCCAAATTCATTTCGAAAAATCTTTAAATGGTAAATCAAACTTTTCTGCACTACATCTTAATACATGTCCTCCATTATTATTGTGCATCAGCCCATATCCGTCCCACTTCAGGACACTGGCCTTCTCCACAATCGAGAGTACGATTGAGAGTGGTTAGGCCATATAGTCCACCACGCTGGCCTAGTGCGGGTTGGTGGACATTACACTCCGTAGAAATTTTTGCAAATCACTATGGAATGCCGGTTACCTCCCAATGTATTCCGACACCGTTATTATTATTATTATTAATAAAATATGATAACTTAAATACACTAAGAAATGTATCGTATCGCATCGTATCAGCCCATATACGTCCCACAGCAGGGCACGTGCCTACTCTACAATCGAGAATACGATTGAGAGTGATTAGGCCATATAGTCCACCACGCTGAACGCACCACCACTAAGAAATGAGGTACTCAATTTTATATCTAGGTTTCTCATATGTGAGAGGCCATCTGGGTAGGTACCACCGCAATGTCTATTTCTCCCGTGAAACAGCAGTGTAAATGCACTGTTGTATTTCGGATTGAAGGACATTGTAGCCAGAATAACTACTGGAAATATTGAGACTTAACATCTTGTGTCTCAAAATGGCGAGCGCAGTGGAATTTTGCTACTGTTTATGAGCGGTCGTATCGCTTACCATAAGGCGAACGGCATGCTCGTCTCGCCATTCATTGCAATAAAAAAAAAAAATACACAGTCTCGCCACACTCATTTAGCCTTCGTTTTTGGCCCGAATTGCGCATTTACCATAATTTTTGGAGCACAAAACAAAGAAATGTAGTAGGACATTTACACAAGTGCAGTCAATACAAACAAATTCACGTGTTGTGTACAGTTAAACGTAATCGTTTTGTGAAATATCGTTGATTGACGAGAATATTTGATTGGCCTAATTAATTAATCTTATTTCTTATTAAAGGAAGGATTTCATTCTAATGTATAACCAGACCTGGCTTACCTGGTTAGGTTTCCTTACTTTGTTTCAGGTATTTTAATCATAAATTAATTATTTATAAAAAGAAATCCGTATGTTATTTAAACCTCACAATTAATCTTCAACACATACATACTCCACAATAAGTACTATGAAAACCCCGAATTGGGAATTGAACCCATATCGCCAAAACCAAGATACAATAAATTAATACAACCAAAAAAAAGTATTTTGTAATTATAAATGACCTTTAATATTTCAAATCGTGAATTTCCAACTTATTTGGTAGAATCCTCAGGACCATAATATGGTCTTAAATATTGCACAAAAGTTAATCTTCCAGGGATCGGTAGCGGGGTAGGTGAAGGGTGTAGAGGGGGGAAGGGGGAGGGGGGTAGGTGTTTAATCTGATGCGGCGTGAATAATCACACGTCAAACACTCATTCAGTGTGAGAGCCGGTGAGATAACCACACCGGTTCCAAGCAGACACATTTAATAAGATGAGCGGTTAATATCATTCAAGATTTGTGAATTTATTTTAAGTATGCAACTATAAATACTGGTTATTCAATTTTTATGTGAGGACTTTTTGTTTTTACAATCCCGAGACCTGAAACTGATATTTTTTGGGTCTAATAAAGATTTCTCGTCGGTGCGCGGGTCGAATGTATGTCAGTATGTCAAAATTCCACTACATTGCCGGTTACAATACATAAAAATAAACCTTCTTGACGCAATGTAGCACTATATTGAAAGGAATCTAAACTTCACATTTTATTCAAGTCAATACATGCAAAATACTGTGTACTCGTAATCTATGTAATTCATAGTTTCAAGTATAGTTTAAATTACCCAACAATGTTCATTAGTCAATTCTCGTGACGCGTGACCGCGTATATAGAAAAATGATGAATAAGAAGTAAATTTTATTAGGACTTAATTGCATAGATGGTTTGTTTTCTTATTCAGCTACAGGAAGTCGAGACTGAAAAAGATCTCACACAAGAATATGCGAGATTTTTTATTGCAATGTATGGCGAGACAAGCATGCCGTTCGCCTGATTACAAACTGCGCTCGGCATCCTGAGACTTAAGTAATGTTAAGTCTCAATACGTCCAGTAGTCACTCTGGCTACTATATCTTCCAAACCGAAACAGAAAAGTGCAAGTACACTGTTATGTGGAGAAATAGACAATGCGGTGGTACCTACCCAGGCGGCCTCCACCTACCACCAGTAAAATCTACAAAAAATTACTACATTAAAATTGAATATTAAATATATGCCCAAATACTGGAAAGCCAATTAACTTTTAACTCCTGTTAACTAGCTCTAATGACCTGTTAAATTGATTCCAGTTAAATATAACTTCGATTAAACCACTTAAGAATTAAATATTTAATGGGGCATTATTCATCCGATTCGTATTCTCGAAAGCAACTTAAGAGTTTGACAGCTGTCAAACAGTCAAATTTTTAAGAATTTCTAGTTTTAAGCAGCCGTCGTCTTAAGGCCGCCTGCGACCACTTTTAACTTTTAAATTCTACATAAAATTTAATAAAATGACTCTCGCGTCGGTTTCATCGCTGTCTGATGACGATATAGCTTCATCAAGGCGAGTCAATCAAGAAAAAAATCAATGCTTTTGACAAATACAAAGAAGAAAACATTCAAACAAAGTGAGGATCCGCCTGAAGAAAGAAACTGTTCTGCATCTGTGTTCCTTGCTGGAGACAAAATAGAACCCACTACAAATAGAAGCCGATTGATAAAAACTTGCGACCAACTGTTACTTGCTTTATGATATTCTACGACAGGCAGTTACCAGAAGATTATTGGAGATGTATTTCATGTGGAACAGCCGACTGTACATCACAAAGTTGCAGCAGAGTCGGTTAAACTACAAAATCGTGGCATGAAAATTCCCAACTATCAACAACAATGCCATATTGCGAATGATTTCTTTCCGATATATAAGGATCAAATCTCCAGGTAATTTCTACTTATAATAATGTATACATAACTATTAAGCTTTTACATGTACACAAATATATGTTTTCTTATCCTATTTTAACTAAATGTGCTTCTAAAATGCCTGGCGTATTTTATATTATGTAGTAATCATTTAGAGTATCCCTTTTTACTGTACATAATATATTATTAATCATAGAATAGAATAATATATTAAGCACAGTATAAAGGCACACTCTAAATGATTTCTACACAATAATTTATATATATATATGCTTGTTGGAATCAAAACATTTAGCAGGTAATTGGCTCTTCCCCAGCCCACTGTACCCCATATAACCAAGCTCTCTAAATAGTTGTAGGGCTAAATATATAATATAATATAATTAATCATACAATGATTTGTACTGATTGTAGCTATTCAGTATATACTGGAACAATGTTCAACTACAATAATAGTTTCCTATAAAGAATTCAATTTTATGAATATATTTTTTCAGTTTACATAAAATTATTTGTAGTTTGAAATAAGAATATTTGCTAGAGCTCTAATTTTCATTATCTTGTTTTTAGGAGGACCACAAGCAGAAACATTTAGAAACAGAAAAGGCCATTTTTCTATAAATGTGCAAGCAGTCTGCGACCCTAACTTGAGGATAAGAAACATTATAGGCCGATGGCCAGGTGCGGTGCATGATAGTAAAAATTTCAATGATTCTCCTTTATGTGCATTTCTGGAAAGGGGAGACTGAAGAAGCTTACAATCAAGACCATACTAAAACAAGAAACCCAGTGGAGAGGGTCTTTGGTTTTACAACAAAGATCTTCTTGTCTGCAAGTTGGGCTATAAGTTTTTGAAAATTAGCTTACTATTATAGAGGCATGTGCTGTGTTACATAATATAGCATGTTCCCAGAATGATCATATATTGGAGATTGATCTTTTTGAATCATTTCCACCAGCTCCACATAGTATAACCAATGAAAATGTTGCAACAAGGAATAATATAATAAAATACATATTTTAAACCGTACAGTGCATTTTATTGAATTACCATGGAATAAATACAAATAAAAATGAGTTATGTTTTATTGTAGTATATTTATTTTAATAACATCATTAGTACATATTATATTTTTTTAATTATCTACATTTCTTTAGATCTGTCTTACATTTATATCTATATTTCTTTATAAACACAAAATAATAACAATTATTTTAACATTAATTTAAAACTAAATTAATAAATGTACTATTAAAAATGTACAATAGAAATATAATATGACATTTTTTAACAATGAAAATAGGTGAAATAAACAATTTATTTTATGTATTACATATTAATTAAAATTCACAACATTCTTCAACTTTGATTTAAAACACTGTTTTCTGATGCAAATATTTCTTCCTTCACACAATTTGTCTCATTCTTTTTTGTATATTTTTATATTACATACTCACTTCAAAAGGGTGTGTATTGTCCAAATGATTTGTTGTATGCATGATTTCTATAGCGTTACCTGCAAAAGTGTTTAAGTTAAAGTATGTCATAATTTTATATATCTCTTTTTATTTTTCATATATATTTGTTGAGCTTACTTATTTAGTCTATAGCTGATATACATGGCACTATATATATGACCCATATTTCTTGGACAGTCTTATTATATAGGTACACATTGAATATTTATGTACTCCACTCCAGCTCCTGAAACAAAGGATTATTTATAGTTATACACATTGTACCATACTTTATTTTCCATATTTATTACATAATACTACTATATGAGGAGGAGATAATATATAGGAGGCATAATATGAGAGAAGCCTATAGGTACCCAGCAGTGGGATCCTACAGGCTGTAGATGATGATGATGATTTAAAATGTGTGAATAATCGATTCATATTATATATTAAATAGTTAATTATCATATAAATTCGTTAAAACTTAGAGGAATACGTGTATACTTACCTGTTTATATTATCCAGCACAGCTTCTTTCTCATATCGTATTTATTTACATAGTCTTCTCCATTTGGTACTTAGGTGGTTCTGCAGCCGTTGTTTGGTATTTTATATACCTATTTATTGAAAAGATATTCCAAAAACTAACTTTCAAACCGAGTGCAATTACAACATGACAATAAATAAAATAAACAAACATCATAATATTTTTAATAAACTCGCTTCGGGTAAAGGGATTAGGGACATAAGTTTTTTCACCCACATGATTTTATTAACAGATTTTTAAAATAATAACATGGCAATATATAATATAGCTTTAAACATAATCGTAACAAAAGTAAAAACGTTACAATGATTCCTCATATTAAATATAAAGGGTTAAATTTCCAATTTTGAGAAATCATGTATGAAGAATATTGCGTCAAATGGAACGTTTATATTTATACAATAAAAATTGTAACTGAAAACAAACTTTTCGTTAATCTGTGGAAATTTAGCTGGATGTTTGCTGAGTAGACCGATTTATGAGCTAAATGGCTATCCAGTATTCCGTTTCGAAATTTAACGAAACCTCAAAATAACGTCATATCAAATGAGTCCGGTGGCTGAGTAGCAATCCAGTATTTGGGGGATAGTTACTCAGTTCCCACAAGGGTCCTCTAATCTATCTGCGTGTGTTAATGGAGTGCAAAGCGCGTGCTATCTGCTACTTGAGATACGTTAAAAGCAACCGTCTACTGAGAGATTAAAAACACGAATATCCTTGGCTATAATTAAAATGGGTTTTAATTGAGATCAAGAGTTGGTGTAGCACTCGATTTTATGCAGGTTTGAATAGGGAATAGGCAAAATCAGGTTTGGTGTTACAAAGTGTATCATAGTAGGATTTTGGGTTTGTCTTGTGACCATGAAAACAGAGCAAAATATACCAAAACAAATTAATCATAATCATTATCCCACACTAAGATCGAAACTGACGTGGGTATCAAAAATTACGAGAGACTTTTCGGTCTCACAAACCCCTAGACCCAAGACAAATACTTGTGGGCCTCATAAACATTTGTCTCAGTGCGGGAATCGAACCTAAAGCTTCTCGTTTCAAAGTCGGCGTCTTACCAACTGCGACATGGAGGCTGTCCGCTATAGAAACTTAAAACTGTCTCAAAATTTCTAAACGATTATGGTAGTTAACGTAATTGTACATAATTTATAGGAATAATATTTATGTAGTTTCATACATATTTCGTCATTTTTACGCACTGATATAATAGACGGAGAATCTAAAACTAATCAGGGATTAATATGACTCACGTAAAATGTATGTTTATCAAGTCACGCAAAGTTATGGCAGATAGATATTTACCTACGTAGCATTGTTAGTCTACACTACAGCTCATTTACCTTATGATGGCGTGTGGCGAAATTAGGAACTACAAACATTTAGATCCGAATAAATTTTTGACATTTGTTATGGTGCGCGGATCGAACTCGCGACCTGTGAGGTCGCTTAAAATAAAATAAGAAAGAAAAATATTCTTATTACTTTGCACAAATGCGCTAACGATGACAAAAGATCACAGACGATATACGATATACAGCCGCTGCCAATAAACAATCCTAATCCAAAATTTGCCGTTTAAGATTGACAGCTCAATCTTTTTTCTGATACTATATTGCTTATAATCAATCTCAGTAGTGAAAAAACTATGGCAACATGGTAAATGACAAATCGAAAAGTAGAAAACCATCCAGATTGACTTCAATCTAATTTTTTCGATTGGTTATAGGCATCGGCCGTTAGTCTATACGATTAGATACCAACAATGACAGAAAATATTTAAATCCAACTCAACAAATTTTTCTCACCAGAAATCAACCTTTAGCCTACCCGATACACAGACGATATATTCTCCTATAAAACCTTATAAATTATTTTGTAAAGCCAACTATCAGAACTAAGCCGTTCCCTTTCAAACATCAAATGATAAAATTATGCGCTATATATTAGACTCGTTTTGAAATACTAGACCGGCGTTCGGAATTTGCGCATCTCGCATAATATGGATCAAAATGATTCTAAATACGTTTTCATCTTAAATTATCGCATTAGGCGCAGGTTTGCACAAATCTTGCTATACAGTAACTTGGTATTAAAATTCTGACGTAACTCATGACGGAATCTTCGATTGACGTCACTACATTTATTTCAAGGACCTACGTACAATAATACACATTCTCACCTAAAATTAAGATATGAGTCGTGAGTACTATGAGGAGCTATTCCGTATTACAAAGAACCCAAAATAAATACTTGCAGACCACACGAACTAATAGGTCTTCCCCAGACAAGATTTGTGTCCCTGTTTCAGCCCATGCATATTCCATTGTAGGTCACGGGCTTCCTCTACAATCACGAATACGATTGAGAGTGGTTAGGCCATATATTCTACGACACTGGCTTAGTGTGAATAGACAGACCCAGCATAGATAATCCTACAAATGCTATTCACCTGATGTTAAGCGATAGAACCACTCATGTACAGTAATTGCAAATGGTGATTGACCATCCTTATTATCCTCATTTAAACCATTAACGAACTATAATATTCTGTCACATAATTAGCGTGCAAGAAGCAATAAAGTACATATTTTGATTTATTGATAATAAATATTAAGAACAAACGATTCAAGGATCGACATTGCAGCATTTTAATTTACAATCATTTAATTGCCAACTGAACTATGGAGGACGTTTCACTTAGTATTATGCTTGTGGTTTTTCATATTGATACAGTTAAAATAGCACACCACACCTGATGGTAAATGCAATATTTTCCAAATAGAGAACAAACTGGTAACACAATTATCTCTTGCCATTCGACACGAATATGCCAGATCAGTTACCTCTCGACCATTGGCATTTATTGGTATTCCATAATTATTGCTTATAAACCCAATTATAAATAAACAAATTGAATACCAAAGGTCCTTCCCAGAACCATTAAACTAATAACAGCGCGAACCGTCACACCATAATAAATGATTTGTCCAACAATTGATTATTTTGCATGGACATAACCCGCTTTAAATGCGATCACTTCCACACCAAACTGGTACTTTAAAACCAATCTTGTATCATTGTAATAAAGTCTAAAATCAAGGTAATAGGATCGTGTGAAGTGGCAAAACAATGTGGTACTGGACAGCTCATGGCGATAATAAATCAAGGATTAAGGATAAGTGTATAATTTGGCTTGATGACTGGTTGTGAATGGGTGTCTGTAAATACGCGGCTCGTACAGGAGCCGTTTCTAATGATTAATCGTCTGATTGTTCTGCTACCAGCTTTGAGTTAACGGGACTTGGACAAGAAATATTAAGTGACCGTATCAACATAAACGTGGGATAAGATTTGTAGGAAAAGCTTAAGTGGTCAGCATCATCAGTTATTGTAACATTGATTTTCGTATGTTTCATAACGGTATCAATAATATATTTTTTTGGCATGTTTTGGCCTATGTTTGCATTCCAATTGCAAAATACTTGCTTTGTCACATTTTGAGTACATTCCCATACCTGGTCCTATACAAGAATTTCTAATGTGTGGAAAATTGATCAACTAGGGCTGACAAAGCGTGATCTAAAAACGTTGTAAAAACTGTGATCCTGACTTCATCTCCTGTCGGTAACATGAGCCATAACTTTAGAGAGCTTGCTTGACCTGAGCAGTACCATCAATTTTCTTCAAACTTACCTAAAGCAATAATCAAAGGCACATCTTCATTAAAATTGTCAAATAACCAATACTGTCGTTCTTTTCTTTTAAAGCTTTAATCCTTTAAATCAGTAAGTGCTATTTAGGTTAGTAACTAACTCTAAAATCAAACTTCAAAATATTGCTCACTACAATATTCATATTGAACCGAACAGTCCCACCCGTCTAGTTAATTATTCACAACATTTCAATTATAATTATGCAGTATCGCCGATATAACACCGCCCTACCATTCAACCAGAAATATTCTCGATAATACACCATTCATATTCACGAAACATCAAATCAACATATTTTGAACATACACCCAGTGTTTTATTATCATTAATTTCTGTTATTTAATCAATAAATTAATGGAATACCGTTTTATTAATTACGAACTAACAGAATTAGCTCCGTATGTATTTTATTTTAGGAACCTACACGAATTCGAGACAATTAAATTGGTAATTTATTTGTCATTCCATGGCATTTGATGACGTTGAATCTATTTTATAAGTAGCCAAGAACAGGCCAAAATAATAAGGATTGATTTAAAATAAATGTTAATGGAGAGTTTTAGACTATGAACACCTGACTATCAATACCTTTAACATAGAATATTTATGAGAAAAAAAACGGCTAAATTTAACTTAGAGGAAAATTAGATGATCAATCTTACAAAATTGAACAAGCTACTAAGAAAATTAGTGTACATTTGAAAGTCGCAACAATCGGTTCAAAATTCGTAATTGTAAAAATGTCCTGATAATAATATTTGTTTTCTTGCAAAGTGACTAACGTGACACATTGACGTCTAAGTACTAACCTAGCTTAGCCGCAACACACAAATGCACTGTTGTGTTTCGGATTGAAGGACATTGTAGCCAGAGTAACTACTGGACATATTGAGACTTAACATCTTATGTCTCAGGATGGCGAGCGCAGTGGAACGTTCTGCTGTTTATGAGCGGTCGTATCGCTTACCATCAGGCGAACGGCTTGCTCGTCTCGCCATTCATTGCAATAAAAAATAAAAAAAAAAACATGAGGGGTAAAAAACCTATCAATTTAAACTGCATAATAAAAGTGAACAATTGAATTACTCTTACAATACTGGAATGTAAACAAGTTAGTGTTGCCCAAGATTAATTAATCCGTAGCGCTTGTTTCAATTCTTCATGGTGTAGAATGTTGATACAATGTTCACAATGCAAGCTCTGGAATGAACAGCCTGCTTCGCTGTTTCCCAAGCGCTAGTCCTTGAAACGATGCTTAAGAAGATTATTGTAGTGTAGAGTAATATTAAGGTATACAAATGTATTAAGAAGGAAATAATAAATTGTATCTCCTAACAATCGGATTTCTTATTTACTTCTCCGGCTGATCCGCACCTTACAGTACTCTCCTTAAAGTAGACAGTGACTGCTGTACTGGATCCCTGGCATTGCAAAGGTCCATGAGCTGCGGTGGCCGCTTACCATCAGGCGCGCCGCATGCTCTTCTGCCTTATAAGGGTCAAAAAAATGCAATAAATATGTTCCAGTGAGACCGAACTGTAGTATAAGAAAAATATTTATCAAAGCTAACTAGGTGAGCTGAAATAAATTGCGGATGTTCAGCAAGTGTCATTTAAGTAATTAATTAATCACGAAGTTAATTATTGAAATAGTAGTTTTATAGTAATATTACTGCAATTATATCTAAGCTATTATACTACATATCACCTAATACAACTCCAAAATATAGGTGACTTAAAATCTCAGCCAATATAACAGTAAAAATAGCGTCAAAAAATAACTTTTCAACCAAAGCCACGACGGTTATCCATTTCAAAATTAACATATATCTAATTAATGCAAAATGTAACATTTAAAAACAACAGTATATTATATTTTATATAAGTTATGACGAAACTCATTCTAATGGGTATAAGATAATTGGAAATAGACTGGACATATTTCATATGTAACTTGATTAAATCGTTGATTTAGTTCTATTCATAAGTATATCTATTCCACTTTCATTAACATTAATAATTATTCATTAAAGGTTGCCTGGAAGAGATCGCTTTTAGCGATAAGGCCGCCAATTGTTCCACCTAATGTACAGTTGTTTCATATTTTTATTTTTTGTTTTGTGGTGTAATAATAAAGAGTTTTATTATTATTATTATTATTAACAAATAATATCTACTAGTTCTTTAAATTAATAAAGTATGTTGTTTTATAGCTTGATAATGGGAATACGTGTTTTTCAATATACATACGTGCGTAACTCACGCCTTTTTTCCAAATGGGGTAGGCAAAGGTGCAACCAGGACATCCACGTTTCGCCTTGTATTTTCCTTCACACAATGCGGTTACACAATTTTCTACCTATTGCCACGAAGATTTCACTTGCGCAAACACTCCTTCTTCCCATCCTTGATTATGCCGATGTCAGCTATCTAGACCTCACCGAAGTGCAACTTGATAAACTTGAGCGCCTTCAAAATTTCTGTATTAGATTCATATTTGGATTACGCAAATATGATCATGTTTCTGAGTTTCGTGCTAAGCTCAAGTGGTTACCTATACGGCTTCGTCGGAATACTCACATTCTCTCTCTTCTTTACAATATTTTGTTTAATCCTCTCGCCCCTTCTTACCTTAAAGAACGATTTCTTTTTCTTCATGAGTCACATTCGAGGTCCTTGAGATCGTCGGAGAATCTTAAACTGAGAATGCCCGTACACACTACTATATTTACGGATAAATCATTCACTGTCGAAGCTGTTCGATTATGGAACGCCCTTCCTGTAGTGGTAAGACAGGCTCAAACTTTGTCATCTTTCAAAAAGCTGATGAAAGAGCATTACTTTTCGCTATGAACAGATTATATTGATGTGTTTTTTATTTATTTATTATATACCGGGTATCTCAAGACTGCTACCGAAAATGAAGCCGGGTGGTAGTTTTAGTGACTACAAACACAATGCAACCAAAAATTTCGAAAAGAAACGCGACAATTATTTTTTATGATTTTTTAAATATCGTCATTTTTGGGTGGTAAATCCATAGTTTTTGCTAAAATAATAATTTAAACAGTTTTATACCTTAGATTATTTATAAATAAAAGGGTATGCACTATTATTTTAGGAAAAAATGTATTTACCATCCAAATATGGTCATAGGAAAAAAATAACAAAAAAAAAATTGACATTTTTTTTTGCAACTTTTTCTGTTGCATTGTGTCTGAAGTCGCTTAAACTACCACCCGGCTTCGTTTTCGGTAGCAGTCTTGATATACCCTGTATATATATATATATATATATTGTATGTATTTATATGTATTTTAAGTATATGCATGTATATATTTGTATATATAGTGTATGTGTATTATGTTACGAATATGTATTAATATTATTATTTGTGTATTAAATACTTTATTAATATTAATTTTTTTTTTCTTTTCGTTTCGAGCTTTTATTCTTTATTCTTACACTGCCCTCTCAATCTCCTTCTCTTATATCCATCCAAAGGTTGTCTGGCAGAGATCGCTTAGAGCGATAAGACCGCCTTTTGTACTTTTGTATTTTTTAGTATCTCTTATAGTTATAACAAATCAGTGTACAATAAAGATTAAATAAATAAATAAATGTGATAGACCAGCCAATCTTCATATAGGCCACACATTTTTGGGCCTGACAATGAATAGAAATCTTATATCACTTTGCCCAACCCGGGATTCGAATCCGTGACCTCAGCTTTGTAATCGAACCGTAGTACAACTGCGCCCGTAAAGCATATTTTTAACATGCATACTGTTGTTTTTGCCTTTTTATGTAAGGACGCTTTAACATGGTTATTATGTCACTTTATAACCAACCACTTAAATCACACAAATTCTTTCGAACATACGCCCCTTATTCCGATACTTCGCCTTCAAAATTGTTGCGGCAAAATATCCTTAGGATGTTTTATATAATCTGTGGACATATTAATTTTAACATAAGCATATCTCATTGATCAATACTCTGTTTCATCTCTACTGCAATGTACTGTAGCATGCAAATAAATAAAGAAAGAAATTAAATTTATTATAGACCCTTATTAAGAAGAATAAGAACACAATACAGTATACTGTAAATTAACTAGTTAATACTACTTATGATACGCTTGTACTTAGCTACACTATTACCAACAAGACTAAGGCCTCTTGTACACACACGGTTTTTCGCCGTGAAAATCTACGGTTAATTCGCCGTGTGTAGGCACGGTCGTCAGTGTTGTATGGATTACTATGAAAGCTTGTAGACGCGCACGGCGCACACGGCCGCGGCGCCGTGCCGTGAGGCCTAATACTACTAAATATACAAAAGAAAAAACAAAAAGTGAGAGATGGCCAATAAATTAGTTCTACAATAGAGTGTATCTTTACAAAAAAACATATTGTTATCACTCATACAGGTCACGTGACTAATACCTGTCATTTTCCTCAACACGTCATAATATAAGTCAATTTATGACACTTTCGCTATTAAAACCACAGCGCGGTTAGATGTCACATCACACGAGCAACTTTCTCAAATGTTTTGATAAGTCTGCGGTTTGGATTGTATTAGAGTGTCATCACTCATACAGGCAATTTCATACATTATTGTTAGAAATTATTGACTCGATTTGATCTACAATTAGAATCATGGCAGACGGAAATAATCCAATGAACTGTATTATTATTATCATTCACACATAAATGTACTAGATTGAACTTGAACTTGGCCCGTTTATGACGCTAGGCTCGCTCCCTATCCAATCTTGAGGCCTCTTATCTACTCCTTTAAAAGCAAAGCAACTTATAACATCACATTGATTGAGTGACAACACCTTCGATCAAATATACACTAGATACACAGTTCCCTGTAAATGTTATGTTAAAAAGTGGCACCGATGCATTGAAACAAAAAAAGTAAACAAAAAGATCATATATTCCAAATATATTAACACAAATTCCACCTTATTCCTGGAGTTTAAAGTAGCTTTTCACATAATATTGTCTAAAGTTCTGCGACGTTTTAGAAGCAACGGCCGGTGCGTGACTGAAGGCAAAAGAGTGCTTAAAGCACTCTTTTTTGGTGCCATTTTCTAAGCGCTCATGTTGTATCTAGTGTATATTTGATCGAACGACAACACTAACATCTCTCCTAAGCCGCGATATAAATTATAGTGCAGGCTGAATTGCAACAATACCAATAACAAAACCAATACACTTCACTAAATTCAAATAGAAAATTTAATATATGAAACATCACAATTATCAATACAACTTATAACACAAAACTAGGAACACCCAAGTGACAAGGAAAAGTAACATAAATAGTTTTATAGAATCTATAGAGTACTTCCCGCACCATTAACTGCAAACTATCCTTTGAGACATCCATATTACCTCGTAAACACGAGCCAAGCCGCGTGTAATTAATGGTTGTATATTTACGAGTATTACCTTGCAGTATCCCTTCAATAATGTATCGGAACAGCAAAAACTAGAACCCAAGTAATGCGCGCAACTTAATATTGAATTATTCCAACAGCAATAAATAAAACTGTCACTGGTGTATTTTTCTTCGGTGACAAATCAATTTAATTGACTTTCTTAGTTGAATTTGATAAATATTTAAGTAATTTTCAGACTTAGGGTTACTCGTTAATACTAGGTTAAGTTACAACAAAATATATTAGTAATTATGGAGAATATTAATGATCATACTCAATAGACTGCCAATTAAATCTTGATAACTTATCGCAGTATACTTTCACGAAATAGGAATTTATTTAATTATTTTCCTGATTTTTATATAGATATGTCACTGTTTTGATTGACTTCGTAGAACTTGTTTGTTGGTTCAACATGTAAAGTAAATATTAAGGAGTCTTGACTAAAATTAGAAAACTTCGTCTAGAGCTTCACCGCAATTCTTATGAAAAATACCGTTAATTTAAAGATTTGTTGTCACTTTCGATTGCCAATGAAACTGCTTAAAAAGCTTGCTGATACTTATTCTTCATTAGACCGACCATGATCTACCCTATAAAATAACTAAATTACCAAATCGGATATTTCATTAGATTATTATTTTGTTTACGTGTTTGTCGACACAAATACGGCCAATTATGAGTTAATATAATCGATTAATAAGTCGTAAAATACGATTACAAGACACCGAAAACTGTGTCAGCGTTTTACAAGTGGAATTCGTTGGACACTCCACATTTGCCAGTAATTAAAATAATTTATTCATTAAAATTTTGTAAGTCACACCTTAGTTATGCTAGTTGTCGCAATAAATAACATAAAAATGTTCAATAACATGCTCATGTAAATAAAACGGTTTAGCCTTAGAAGGTAGTCATATTTCTTATTCGAAATTATTCGACGAGGCAATCGGTTAAAATGTCTATTCGTACTAAAACGTAACGTACCCGTGCTGTGCCTTATCAGGCAAAAACCGTTTTTTGCATAAATTGTTGCAGAACATTTTTATAAAGTTTCGGAATGGATAAACAGCATTTCACAGTCAACAATTATAGCCAGCTGCCAAACTACAAACGGAACCAAACTACAGGCTGAAAGCTAGTGGAATGTACACTCCACCGTACAGTCATTTCCAGTTTCAGGGGTTTACTCTATAAAGACGATACGAACTTCGACTGTTCGGATATTCGACGTCCGGAGTAAGATATAAGATATAAGATTCTAAAATCAATACTCTATTATTTATACTTGTGATTTTCTCTGAACTTAGTCTATGATTGCGACGAACGATAAAGGAATCCAATATTTTGTGAAGTATCTAGGCACATTAGTGAAGTGTTACGTACGGCGCCCGAATCGAAGTTGGTATCGTTTTTATAGAGAAAGACCCAGATTCTCCGACGACCTCAACGATCTTGAATGTGAGTCATGGAAAAATATGAATGTAGATGTTAATTGCCAATGATAATTAAAACTTTCAAGGTTGCTCATTATGTTATAACTGCAAATAATTACCTATTTGCAAAAACACACAGCTTCCGAATTATATCGAGTTTTGTAAACAAAAATTCCTCCCAAACAAGTAGAATCGTCCTAATTTTTCATACGTGATAGGACGTCGACATGCATTCTCCGATATTACTGTCCCATTTACTAATTTAGCCGCGTGTATTGTTTTATAATCTGGAGTGATAGATATGGGTCGGTACACGTCGGTTGACTGGCACCACGTCATATGTGGCTCCATGGACAGATAGAGTTACTTTTGATATCCTATGTACTGGATAGAATGCGTAATGTCTAAATGAATTGGAAAAAGGGAAGGTTAGTCATGTCATATTGTCCTGATAGTGCTAGTTATCCTGAAGTTTTTGTTGATATACCACTAAACCAATTTTGATATATTATTAGTTTGGAGATAGATACATCACAAATAGACTCAGGGTCATTTTTTTGTGTCAGCCATAATATGTTTTAGTCAGATATATTTAAAACTTAGCATTCAACGCTATCATGTACATTTTGAAACATTGATTAAAATAGCCAGTAATTTAATTAAATTATTGCAGTAAATTTCTATTATTCAAATAGCTCTATCAATATTGCTGTAAAATCTATTACAATGATACAAATATTCCACGCCCACGACACAAGAGCCAGCGGAAATGCGTTTCAAAATAGAATATGTTGTAATGTTTGATGGAGGACTTGTCAAAATGCACAATGTGTTTGAAATACGTCATGACTTATGAATCAAACTATTACACTAGGAATGTGTTATCTCTGGTCTGTATTTATTTCTGTTATGTAATTGGCCTTAAAATAACATTAATTTAAGTTTTTGTCACATCATTCACATTGTCATGCAGTTATCAGTCATAACTCAGTATAAGGGAACCTGCATAACCTGATCTATAAAAATTTCAAAGGTATGTCAAGTCTGCCAACCCGCATTAGGCCAGCGTGGTGGACTATATGGCTTCGCCACTGTTAATCGTACTTTTGATTGTAGAGGAGACCGTTGCCCTGCAGTGGGACGTATATATGCTGATACAGTACAGTGCAGTCCTCAGAATGAACTGGGTTTTCTAGTGCGATGCCACGGAAGATTGACGTAGTGACCTGACAAGATTTTTTTTTCTTTTCCTTTCTTTACCATCGCGTTTCGTTCAATGAGTGACACTGCCTGATGCTCAATATCTCTTCCTGAAATCTTCTTTCCTTCCTGTTTTCCTCCCCACTCACCTTCTGATTTGATGGTCCGACAACACATTGTCTATTTTACAAGCATTGTAGCCGTCCATTAGGTGACCAGTTTGCTCGTTTGCCAAAGAAATGAAAAAACAATCTTGTGGAACAACATTTATGTAAAGTTGTAGTTTTGATGGTGGCAGAATAGTCTTCACAATATAGTAAACATAGTACAATATAAGCGAACATTTTTAGTCTCACTGCCCCACGAAAATATGTCTCAATTTGGTTATAACCGGACTGATGGGAAAATCCAATATCTCTTTGCTGACCCGGGATTCGAACCGGAGATCTCAGCTTTGCAATCATACTGCGCCACCAAGGGAGTCGAGAGTTAATATCTTTAATTACTTTCTTTATTTACTTATTCTTATCTATTCTTTATTTCTTATTCACTTATTTTTTAATCATCTGTCGTCTGCCATAAAAATCTAATTGGAATGTTTAAAAATAATGGAATATCAATGTAAAGTAGTTATCGCGTCTCGATTAACAACAGACGTTTTATAAAACAAATAATAATGGAATGCGGTGATAGGAATCTTATCGATAACAACGATTACAAATTGATCATTTAAATCAATAATACTTTTATCTTGATTCAAAACAATAGATTTTTATATGATAACATCTGTGGCATGTGGCTAACAATAACTTTAAAACGAAAATCCACAGATTTGGTCAACCTTTTTTCGGGTCAAATAGGCCTGTAATTTATTCTTTATTATAAAATTGTATCTGTATCAGCCCATAAGTGTCCCACTGCAGGGCACGGGCCTCCTCTACAATCGAGAGAACTATTGTGAAGATTAAGCCATATAGTCCACCACGCTGGTCTAGTGCGGGTTCGCTTACTTTACACACTTTACAAATTCTTCTAAAACGATATATTATGAAGGTTTCCTCACGATGTTTTCCTACACCGTTATAGTGCGCGGTGATTGACAATCAATACTAAACTATAAATCCAATACAGTATAGTTCAAAATAATTTGTATTTGAAAATATCTTATGTATGCAAATAATTCCACACCTGTTTGAAGACTCATTAATCTGGCTCAGCGACACAATATCAATATACAAAATTAAAGATACAATCAATTTGAACAATATGATTAATTTAGCGTAATTTAATAAGCCTT
This sequence comes from Hyles euphorbiae, assembly GCA_023078785.2. Lineage (NCBI taxonomy): Eukaryota > Metazoa > Arthropoda > Insecta > Lepidoptera > Sphingidae > Hyles > Hyles euphorbiae. The sequence goes on from CM041049.1 coordinate 1,528,457, forward strand.
CCTTGTCTTCAAGATAATCAGAATTCACCAATCAATCAATATTTGTTGCTAGCTGCTAATAATGCTCGTAGCAAGCAAATTTGTTATTTATTATCAAAGCCGTCAGACCTACTATGATACTTAATATTAAAATTTGGTTCACATTGATTGGATTTTTCTATTCAATATCAGCCCGGAGTCAGGAATTTGTGCCCGATATAGCGATAGGATCGTTCCCTATCCCATCGTAGGAGGGATAATACACGGCGAAACGAAAATATCATGGTTGCAACTCAAGATCAAGATCAAGTGAATGGTGATAGAAAAAAACGTCGAGAAACCTCCCTGTTATTTTTTTTTTTTTTTGTATTTTTAAGACCCTATTCATAGAGATGTTGTTTGTTTCTGCTTCGCTTAAACTGAATTAAAAGGTCCCTCGAAGTCCAAGATGTCCAAGATAAAGGCAAAATGTATAAAATATTATTTACTTAAATACTGTTTTTACAATAGTAATAAAGGTTTGTGAAACCCGCACTGGAACAGCGCAATAGATCTCGGTCGAAGTTAGGTCCCTAGTTCTATGTCCTTCTTATAGTGTTCAACAGTGGGATGGACATATAAATTAAAAAATATTTTTAAAAATATGTTAGTATATATATATTCCAACGCAATGCACGAGCCTCCTCTCCAATCTATAGTACGATTGTAGCTCTTTTTTTGTCAACTTCTGAATATTAATTAAGTTTCTTTCTCTCACATTTCGTCTCGTTTGGTGATAATTTCCTCTAATAACTTTTGTTGTTTACTTAATATTGAAAGCAACAATATTACTATTGTACTTTATAACGATAGTAGCGGGTACATATGTAGCATCATCACGAACGTTGCACAACCTCACCACACGTCTATCTCTCCCTTATTTATACCATGTGTTAGCAGCCAACCTATTTCCGTAATGTTTACGTTACTATTCTGGCTAATCTCAAAACTATTAGATGTATCTTAACTGCGTTTGGAATTACCTTATTAGGCACAAACTTCACATTTCATCTTATCTAGGCGCATCATGCATATATGAATTTCTGATTTGAAAATTTGCAAGCATAGCCAAATATGTACTTGGTAACATTCAAGTCCCCATGTCTCATGACAGCAATCAATTATGCAGTACCTAAAAATACATAAACGCCTTTTTCCTAGTAGGGGTAGGCAGAGGTGCTAGGACACCCGTATTTCGCCTTGTATGTTCCGTCCCATGATGTGATAAGTAGCGATCCTATCGCCACAAGGGGCACAAATTCCTAACTCTGGGCTGATAATGAATAGAAAAATCCAAAATTTTTTTTTGCCCAACCCGGGATTCAAGCCCAAGACCCCAACTTTGTAACCGTACCCTAGTACAACTATGCCACCGAGGCAGTCTTCTATAAGTTTATATTGTTCGTTTCAGGTGCTGTGTGGTGCAGTGGCGGACGCGGGCGACGCGATAGCTAACGTGAGCCGCGTGCGCCGCGCGCCGCAACCTCACTACTCGCACCGCGTGTTGTAAGTACATCATCAACATCTTCTATAGCTTTAATTAGTGACAAGATATTTGCATACTCTCTATCTGCTTCCTAAAACTACTAGACATATTGAGACTTAACATATTATGTCTCAGGATGGCGCATTAGAATGCCAAGCTATGCTATGTAATTCAAGGAGTTTGGTGTTGCTATTGTTCATGAGCGGTCGTATAGCTTACCTTCAGGCGAACGGCAAGCTCGTCGATGGTAGAGTATTCGTATCAGTTAGTGTAGCAACCACTGCAAGCTATCATGGAAAACCTGTCTTAACAACACTAACTAAGATTTCGGGATCAGCCTTATTGTATCCAACGAAGGAAGATATCAGCAGTTAAATATACAGGAAAAATATAACATTAGTTTCGTTTCAAATAATTTATTTGCCATAAGGTACTCCACTTGGGAATTTACCTTTCATGAGCTTATGCTTATGTGCATGATTGTATCATGTTTCTTTGCCGATAATATTATCTCGGAATTCTGTGTTATTTCATAAATGTCATCCACGAAACCTTTTTGTTCCACCTTACTTACCTTTTGTCTATCAACGGTGTTTATGTACAACGTACAGTGTTTCTTCCTAAATGTGCGTTTCCAGTGATTCCGTGTGGGTCAGCGGGGTTATAACTTAAAGTTAAATATTTACCTAAGGTGTCGAAGATTTACACGTTTATTTTATCTGATTTCAATGATGTCTGTTTATAAATATTTATTGCGCCTCCGATTGTTTATGGGTTTGTGGTAGTTTCGGTTACTTTAAGTTAATCTTTGACCCTTGATTTGTATTTATATTTTAAAGTTAGTAACTCGTTATAATTACCTATTACCATAATAATTGAATACTCCTGAAGTTTATGACATTACAAGAGTCTAAAGAGTCGTATTTTAGTAAATGTTATTTAGTTACCTCAGATTTACAAGTCACTGAGTCTAATGTGATTGAATTTGTCCGCAGGACCGAAAAAGACGACATGAATTGGAAGCGGTCACATTGGCGCGAAATGCAGCTGATCTTGCAGCAAGAGAGCGCCCAGAAGGAAGGGCAGAGCAAGGACTCGCAGCGGGAGGGCGTGGAGTGTTGCCCCTCCGTCCTCGACGTGGTGTACAAGAAGGGCGGCCGTACGAGAAACGGCCTCTACGTCGAACTGTACGAGGACGGTGAAAACCACCAGCAGTTCTTCGAGTTATCCTGCGCACCCGAAGTCGTTGACAAACCCTGCCGCTTCGTTGACGCCAGGCTCTACAACGACTCTAGATGCATCCAAAAATATTCGTATTCGTACGCTCTAGTTCGGTACATACAGTCCGCCGCGTCGGACACGCCGCAGCATCGGGCCGAGCGGCACTTCTCCGTGCCTGGCTCCGGCGGCTGGTCCATGGACTATGTGAGAGTGCGTGCCGGTTGTGAGTGCCAAATTAAACCGACCAAGAACATTCGCAGACGCCACAAGAAGAGGAAACGGAACAGGCGGATAACCGAGGACGACGAGACCTGATTGTGGGCTTGTGTTTGTGAAAACCAGTGGAACTTTGGACTATTTCACGTGTTCTGTGCTCGGTTGTGCTGCCAAATTGATTTGTTCACTTGGCTGCAAAGGCAACTGCGAAGTCGTCTCCGTTACCGATGCGATATCAAGTGTACTTGGTGCAATTGTCGGTATATCGATATTTATTTTTGGCAATTTGTATATTTTTAATTACGCTTTTCGTCATAGTCCTTTAGGTAATCGATCTTATGAGAATACAACGCAGTGCCTTGTTTAGTGCCTAGTTAAAACAAAGTTTTTAAATTACATTTGTTAACGTTTAATTCCAATACGTAATTTTACGTAATAATGAGTATTATGCGAGCAAGTGGTACACGGTCGAACGAGGCGTAAACAAAGTAAAAAAACTCCTTAAGTGAGAAATGTTGTTCTCGGCCCGTGTAGCGCCTGTTTAATGTCTATTTTGTAGTAATTTTAACAGTTACCGAGTGTGATCGAGATGCAATGCTTCCAGTTCCCCAACTTCACTACGTGTATTATCAGATTTAATTTTAAGCTAGTTACAATTACACGCAGTCTGTGATTTTCTTTTACGTCATAACATGTCCGGGGAGACGCGCGTAGTGAGGTTGTGATATCAAGTTGTATCAAACGACACTCTTATAGTATACAAAATTTGGTACAAGTGCCATCTGTCGATATGTAACGTAAACAAGAATTATCTTGTAATTCATGATTGGTATTTAAAATATTTGCCTGTATTGTTGCCATAATTGTTTGATACGACTTTATAATCACAGTTTAAAATCGTTCCACTGACTATAATGCTCTCTTTTCCCATCTTAATATTAAGAAATATTTATTCAAAGTTAACAACTTTATGATTTTTGTTATTATTTTGTAACAGTACTTACTTTTAGGACATAAGTGCGTCGAGTCAAAGATCTGTATTATCTATTTTGTATTACTTTTATTTTATTTAAAAATGTAGTTATTATTAAGGATTAATATCATTTATTTATACTGTTTAATACGAGGTATTCCGATATACAGTATGAATGTTAGTTTTTACTTAGAAGTCGCTTCCATAAAATTGTATTGGTGTACATATAATATATGACGCAATAGTATTGTGGACTGAGATTATTTTGTGCATTTAGATATTGTGTTAAAGCGGAACAAGAAATATTTGTATGTTAACTTACGTCATCTAGTGACGAGCGGCAAACTAAAAAATAATTCTGCAGCTTATGTTATTCGCATGTTTTAAAAGCTTATTAAAATTGCTAAAACTATAATGAAATAAATAATTATGTAATTGAACGCTACGTTCCTTGATGTGTTGCTAGCGCTATCTATTGTGCAGTAGGAAAAGAAAGTAATTCTTGACATTGCATATAGATGTCGCTTTAATGCATTTGAAAAATGAACCATATTTTAATGTAAAGCAGTGCCATTATGTTTATAATATTTTATCTACAACTATTATTTGCTGATAAATAGCCTTTATATTTGGAACAATTTAAAGTTTATCAATTTAATATTAATGTAAAAAATACGTATTCCAAAATGAATCTGAAATACCTACATATTAATATAGATTTATTGAAAAAGAAAAAGGAAATTGTGCCTTACTGTTTGGACAAACTATGTCAATTAAATATTTTTATTCTAATTTCTCAGTTCAATATATTTTCCGAGTATTTTAAAGTATGTTACATCAATTTTGTACATAAATATTATACATTGTATAACAAACTATGTTTAAATAAATAGGAATTCAAATGACATCACAACAACTGTACGTTATTTAATTGTTGACATCAAAAACAAAATAAATAAAATAAAAACCTGAAATAGCAAAAAATCTTTTATTTTCGTCGTTATCACGTTGCAGCCTTAATATAATTAGGAATCATTTAAAGAACCATAAAATAATGATAGTCTTATACTATTGAGTCATAAGTTTAACTTATTGATAAGTACTTAGTAAGTAAAAGTCTATTTCGGTGAGTTCTAATCGTCATGATCTGAAACAATGAAAAACAAAATTATAAGTACAAAACGTTGATAAAAACTCGAAAACAACATTTCAAATTGTTTCGCAAGGATCGGCGATTCCACGGTGTAGTAATGTTAAACAGGAGGTACGTGTTTCGATAAAGAGTGATAAAAAAATACATGGATTGTGAAATGTGGGTACGTATTACTTAAAGGTGTAATGGGTTTATAGATTTTATTTCCATTTCCATTTTAATCCTTATTTCAACCCCCTAAGACAAAAATATAGCCTATTTTGAACGGAGATAATGCAGTATTCCAAAGGTGAAACAATTTTTCAAATCGGTCCAGTAGTTTCAGAGCCCACGCAATGCAAACAAACAATTAAATCTTTCCTCTTTATAATATTAGTAAATATAACTTATACAGGTGACATAATTAACATGTTAACTAAAGCAATGAACAATCCATGTATTAAGGGCGGCATCACTGGCAACGTACCACCGGGCGTATGATAGCCGCAACTAAGTGTATAATCTATGGCCGCAACCGTGTTGTCGTCCAAAAAACAAATAAATAAGACACCATTAACACGTTTACATCATAGCGACATCTATTAGCGTTATGTTGAACTATCGCTTTATATTTTTTTCAATAGATGGCACTGTAATAAATTTATATTAAGAGCGTTTATACCCTGCACGCGCTTTTTGGCTTAAAAACAGGACTTTTCAAATGAGTTAATAGCCACCAATAACCAATTTAAAGGAAAAATAATTAGTACTATTCTTAGAAAAGGTTGCCATCTAGGGATTTTGGTAGGGATTGATGGATAATTTGTGAGTACTATAAGTATTACTGAACACAAGTTTCGTCATTTAGGCTTTAAATGGCAATTTAGAAGCTTAAGATATCCTTAACCACTAAATATAAGATGAAAATAAAAATATTATCAGACTAATAAGACCCTTATGGAGGGATTTTGCTGAGAAAAATAATCTTCTTGTGTTTAGTTCCTGAAAAATAAAAATTTAAACAATGCAAAATTATTCAGAAACTCTCATCAAGAACATATTTTTTTTCACCAACTTATCGTACATAATTTTTTATAGCAATTGCATATTATAATAGAAGAACATCTTATCAATAAATTACCATTTTTATATTTCAACAAAATTAGTTTTCATATTTTCTACAAATATTTTAAAAACCACTATAAAACACGTTGTCCGACATGGATCAAATCAGACCGCCGCAAGGCCTTCTAGAGGGAGGATGTAGCGCTCGTCGCTTCGGCCTAGCTGCAGTCGATTTTTGCCGTACGTCGTAAAAATTGCCACGCGCGGACTGCGATTACATCTTAGTACTTTGGTAGTAAAACGACCACATCTTAGTACTTTGGTAGTAAAATGTTTAATTATTTTTATTACCTACAATGATTTTGTAGTGAGTATAAATTATGTTTCAGGTAATATAATTGGATGTTATTCCGAGGCTAAATTATGTTATGTATTGTAATATAAAATTAAATATATTTCGTAATTGTAAGGGGTTGTAAGGCCCCTAACACTATTTATGTGTTCGAACACGAAATGATAAATAAAACGTCCGTAGTGTCTACTGATTGAACACTGATTTGAATGCAACTTAACAATGTAATAATAACGAAAATATGATTAGTATCTAAATTTGTATTATTCTTTGCTTGCACAGTAATATTTGTCTACTTATAATGCAAATAAAATATTTTTATGATATTATATTACAGTTACATTTCAATTGAATATTTGAAGCGCACGCAGCGCCTGATCTAGGGTTCTGACCGCCCTAGGCTAATTATGAGGACGCGCCCAAGAAGGTTACGATGAGCCTAAAAAGTGGTATTTAGTTTTGTTTTGATTACAAGTGCGAAAGTTTTTGCATCATTTATACAATCTATAAAAGTTGTCAGATTGATCTGCAAGCGAAACTAGCATTTTCCTTTAATCTGAACGATATTAAAGCAAACCTTAGGGTGGCAAATCATTTTTTAATTGACCGAACATAAGGGCTAAGGCTACTCACGCATTATACGACCAAAACCGATATACAGGTTGGGTTTTTCAAGTGGGCGTGGATGGTCAAATCCGAAACTATAAGGAATAGCGAAGAATGCTCAAGGGACTTACGAGCCCGATTCTGATGAAAACTAAAACTGCATACTTAGATTTTTGATAAATCAATAGGTACGCCTAGCTAGGAATCGAACCTAATGATTTTGAAAAAAAAAAACATATCCTCCTGCTCACATGGTCCCTTAAGCAAGGACTAAATAAATTAATCGACTAGGTATTACATGCATCTCACAACTTTTTGCGGTAGAAAACCTGAGCTGCGAGACTTGGAATTTTTTTACAGTATATTTTTGATGGGATTACTAAGACATCTAGGAAGACAAGATATTTATTACGTTCTAACTTAATGGTAAATTGAATTTTATTGTTGAGGAGTTGAGGTGATTTAAAAATGCAGTCACTTAGTCACACTTCTGTCAAGATATTTAAAAAAGACAGGAGGCATCATACTAGTGAGACACTTTTGCAACTGCTCAATTATTTATTTGAAAATTATAGTTAAACGTTTAAAATTACTCGCTCACTCGACCGCCGACCGATTTTAATGACAAGTCAGCGCTTGTTATACCTACAGGTGCTATTTAAAATTTCGTTTATTGTTATAATCTCAGGGACTCGTAAGTTTTTCAATTCACAGTTTAAGTTTAGGGTTTTGTCTGGGTCTAGTTAAAATGTATAGGGTAGATGCAATGACGCTAGATTAATAGTGCAAGCGAAGATAAGATTTCAGTTCAGCGCGCCCCCCCGATCCTCGCGCCCTAGGCTGCAGCCTTATTAGCCTAAGGGTTAATCAGGCCCTGAGCGCACGGATCAAAGTTGTTTGAGCCGATTGTATAGCGAGCCGACGCGGCAGCTCTACGCACACAGCTTTGGTCGCTTATGTGTGCGTGAAATTGACGAAGAAATACCTATAGTTGACATTCCGCGCAGGGTGTATACGCTCTTAATGGCTAGTACTTACCAAGATACATTGTACAGAGATACATAAATGCGAATCCAACAATAACAGAGAAGAACTGCGCGATCCCAGCACTGCGTTTACGTTCATGCCAGCGAGCTCTCTCTCGAGGAAGAACTTCGCTCACTGTCACATACAAAAGCGTGCCAGCCGCTAGCGCCTGTAATAATTCATCAATAGATGGCGTTACAATCGATTCACATAATTACATGCCTTTAGATTACTTCTACAATTATATGAAACGAGGTTTTCTTTTCCAATATTTTAATCGATAGCAGTGGCGTAACAATAGGGTGGCAGAGTGCGCAAAATGCCACGGGCCCCGGCCTAGGGGGCCCCGGGCCCAGCAGGGCCCTGGTCCTACAGGGTCCCAGGCCCGACAGGGCTCTGGCTCGATCATTGAGTTATAATGTACTACGTACTAGAGAAGACACCTCAAGCAAATAGTTTGTAACACGAGTTGGAGTCCAGGCGCTCCAACTCATTTAGTCTATGTCAAGCGCTTGCTGGAACTAGACACGTATCAGTGCGAAGTTTTATTCGACAAAATGCCGTCGTGTGCATTAAAATACTGCTCGAACAATTCAAAAAACATAAGTAAAAGTCAAGGTGTGACTTTTCACCAGTGAGTTTAACTTATTTTAATAAAAACACATTTAATCTAATTTAATATCAACAATTGTGACATGTGACAGCGGTTGATGACGGGCGGCCATGCATGTCAAAGACTAACGAGTATTTGTATGCGCAGAGTCGACAATATCGACGCAGATTTGTAACGGATACTGAAGTATTTATATAAGATAAAAAATTAAAAGCATTTAAATTAATATTTTTATTATTATTTAAATTAAAAGGTTTCCTCGGCCATGTCGTGAAACAAGAGAATTGTGGATCAAATCAGCCATCAACATTTAATCACAGAATACATTTAATTCGAGCAATAATAAATCAGTACACTAAAATTAGATTGCATCACGAAGCAAAAACTGATGAAACTGTCGATTACAATACCAAACGGCAGAAACTAACTAAACTCATATTATTTAAAGGAAATTGAAATATCTGTCTGTACCAGGTAAGGCAGGTGATATTGTCGCTTGTTATTTTATATTTTTGATTACCTATGTATATATTTAATAAAAAATATTTTATTTCTAGAGTGTTTCTATTAATTAAATCCTGAACATAAAAAAAATATTTATTTATAATTTAATTTCTTGTGTATTATACACAAATAATGTGCTCACCAGGCGCCATGTTTATAAATCCGGTAAATAAAAGAAACCATATTATTTTATGTAAAAGAAACTATTATTTTATATTATATTATAGTTGTCGGTATTAATATGTAGACATCATATAACGAAGAGTTACGATTAATATGAATTGTCTTATCTATTCGTGACACGTTTTTCTTTGGCCATAATTTGTATGATATCAAGTCAATAAAGTAGATGTCGCTATTGAGCTGGGACAAATAATTTCTATGACATGTCTTGTCTATCGGTAGAATATATGTCAATGGGCTCGATAGGGCCTCGGGCTCAAGCCCAACAAGGTGTAGACAGAAGAACGTTACATTAATAACTAAATTCATAATAATAAACAATAATTGACAACATTTTAAACCTGGCAAACATTTCGTCATAATATTTGATTTCAGTGTTTTGTTTCTTTTTCATTATCTTAGTATAAACTCAGAAACTAAAAAAATATAATTTAATGAATGTTAAGGTAATATTTTCCAAATAAATTTATACAAACGTTGTTCTAGAAATTATTTCAGTGGTAGCGAAAAACGAAAGATAAATGGCGTAACCACTCTCAATCGTACTACGATTAAAGAGGAGGCTCGTAACTTGCAGTGGGATGTACATGGACTGATGCAGTACAGATAACAAATATATTTAGAATAAAAAATTTGACAGCCACCGTGACGCAGTCGGAAAACAAGAACCTGTGAAACAAGAGAGCGCGGGTTCGATCCCCGCACCGAGAGGAATGTTTGTACTTTATCTTAAACTTTATCAGCCCATAAACGTCTCACTGCAGGTCACGGGCCTACTCTACAATCGAGAGTACGATTGAGAGTAGTCAGGCCATATAGTCCACCACGCTGGCCTACTGCGGGTTGGTGGACCTACATACTATAGAAATTCTTATGAATCGGTACGGTATGCAGGTTTCTTCACGATATTTTCCTTCACCGTTTTAGTGCGTGGTGATTGACTATCAATACACATATGACTCCGAAAAGTCAGAGGTGTGCCCTGCGATTCGAACCCGCGCCGTCTCTGTCGTCGTCTGGTCCGTTTACCAACAGGCCACCACGCACTTCGCGCTTAGTAATGTTTGTACGGTCTACAAATATTTCTTTCAGGTCTGGGTGTTTGTGCCGAAGTCCGAGACCGAAGTCTCTCGTAGTTCCTGATTACCGCGACACAAGATCTCAGTGTGGGGTCAGGACTATGTATGTGACTGTTGAATGTTATTTATTTTATAAAATCGCAATCTCACCTGCATAATAGGAACACCAGTAGAATCTTTTAACGTCTCTACAGTCTCAAGGCCTGCTCCAGCAGCGATGCCCGCTACCGACCCTCCGCTGAACAGCGTGATGCATACGATGTGCGCGCACAGACGGTTGGGTAAACTTGCACACAGCTCTGCGCCGAGACAGAAGCCTACCACGAACTTGTGTGATGCCACCGCACTGAGTAGCAGGAACACCTGGAAATAGGGACAAAATTTAATTAAATTTAGTTTTTATAAAATACTATAGATAAGTAGATACTGGGATCTACAATCAAATTTTTGTAACAAATTTGAGTTTTTTTAAGGGTTAACTCTTTTTTGAGGAAATATAATTTCTACCTTGCATTTTTAATATCGGTATCTGATTTTTGTGGTAACGCCAAGGAGAACACTCTTTTGCAGAATCGCATCCGGCAAGGCTAGGGCGTCTAACCCGTGGGATCCCGGAGCCGCTCCAATGCGCTGAAGAGGATCACCGTGGGGTTTTTGGTTGGTATGCCGGTGTAGGAATTTTGTTAGGGACGCGACTCAACGGTCGCCTGGATGTTAACATCCATTCCGGGTGGTTCAGCGTTGAGTCGTAAGACCGGCGAAACCAACATAACCTGCCTTTGCCCCAGGCAGCGGTAGCGATAAACCGTTTTCCACGCGAAAAAAAAATGGAAAACACTCTTTCGTTTTTAACAGATGTTGATTTTATTTTGTTTAAGGCATTATACTCAATATTTCCAAACTTTTTATTACCGTATACAGTTTTCCATCTGAAACTCCTTTTATTTAATACTAGCGGCCCGGCCAAACTTCGCCCGGATGCATACAGATTTGTCTACAGTAATGTGCACGTATTATTCACATAAACCTTCCTCTTGAATCACATAAGGACATAGGGACAGAGAAAGCGACTTTATTTTATACTATGTGATTGAAGTTGTATACTTTTTATTGTGTGAGTGATATTGGATTTTTCTATTCAGTATCAGCCCAGAGTCAGGTATTTGTACCCGATATGGCGATAGGCTCGCAACCTATCACATTGCGGGACGGAACATACAAGGCGAAATGTGGGTGCCCTGGCACCTCTGCCTACCTCTTCTGGGAACAAGGCGTAAGTTTATGTATGTATGTACTTTTTATTGCTTGTTCCATTTAATTGCCAAATTATCGTCAGATTTTTTGTATACTTGATAGGACATGAGATGTCTCGGGACCCAGACTCTAGCATAGTAGAAAAGATTTCACATACATGTTTCAGAATCACGCAATTCATACCCTCCCATCGTTCCCTCCCCGACCTACATTCTAGGCTTGCACCATTAGTCCGGCGTTGTAGGTTTTCAACACCGGGGGTAATCACTAGTAAGCCGATTGTAATGAAATGAAATGAAATGAAAATAATTTATTGAATCCATTAAAATGTTCAACATCGTTTAGATTCAGTCATTTTTTTTATCTACCACCCGGTTCGGAAAGCGGTTTTCACTAGAGAAGAACGGGCAAGAAACTCTAGTGTTGCTCTTTTCAAAACCAGTTTACAATTAAGTGATTATTACATAATTTACAAGTTGGTTTAAATCAGAGCAGTTTATTAAAAATATTTTTAATACGAATATTATTATATTATAATTATTACTATGGCTGAGTGAAGCGAAGTCGCCCAGAACGAAGAATCAGTATACTCTTTTTCGCCAAAACAGTGAATAATTGCGAAAGCCTTATGTAATCCATCAATGAATCCGTTACAATGTAAGCAAATCGGATAGACCAGTCTACGCAAGCAGCACCCGTTCACGAGTATGACGCATGTGCCAGCCATCGGCCTCCTCAACCATGTTGCAGGGAAGTGACCGACCTGGCACACGATGGTATGTTTCCGATATGCTAGAAATAATGACGGATATATAATTATATGTTATTTTTTACAATGAATGGCGATACTAGTATGCCGTGTACCTGAGACATAAGAAGTTAAGTCTCAATATGTCCAGAAGATACTTTGGGTTACAAAGCGAAATGTGGGTGTTCTAGCACCTTTGCTTACCACTGGGAAAAAGGTGTGAGTTTATGTATGTTTGTTACTATGGATACAATGTCTTTCAAACCGAAACACAACTGTACTGTTACTGTACTGTTTTGCGAGAGAAATAGATATAGCCGTTATGTCCCTACATAAGCCTGGGCCCTTTTCCCAGAAGCGATAGACAGAGGAGCACCTCTTAGACCATAAGGGGTAAGAGAGAACAATTAGAACTCCCATATTTCGTCTTGCATGTCCCGAACTTCCGTCACGGTCAGGGGGCGACCCTATCACTATATCAGTTTTTTTACTCTGGGCTGATAATGAATAGAAAACCTCAGTATCAGTTAGCCCGTCCCGAGATTCGAACCCGAGTTCTAAGCGTTGTTATCACACCATAGTACAATTACTGCACTAAGTGTTTGTAGACACATACGCCTTTTTCCCAGAAGGGGTAGGCAGAGGTGCAACCACGACTCCTACGTTTCACCTTGTATTTTCCGACCCACAATGTGATGGTAGGCGAGCCTATGGCCATATCGGGCACAAATTCTGGATTCCTTGCTGATCATGAATAGAAAACTCCAATATTATTTTAACTGTCCTAGTTAAAACCCAAGACTTCAGCATTGTAATCGTATAGTACAACGACTGTTAGTCTTTGTAGGTAGTGATAAGTCGCTATTATGACTAATAGCAGGAAGAACCGGGAAAGACCTTTTTTAAATATCAGGACTTCATAGAATTGGTTTACACTACGTCAACAAGGCTTAGGTTTATTTTGTACTTCCACTGCAAAATGACTGTATTTCATAATGGTAACCTTGTAATGCAATCATAATAAAGATCATACAATATCTAAAGGCGAAAGATGTTAATATCTGTTCGGCATAAAAAAAATATTTCGATTTACAAAAACTGGAAGTATTCTACATAGCACTCGCCCGATGGTCGCTATCTGATAAGACTTTTTTGACTACTGATTATTTAATTATTTAATAGCTCTGTGTTTTAATTAACTTTACTCACTAAAGATCCTATGCTATTCTTGGCAGAAAAAACTGTTCGAAAATGTTACTTCTTAGATCTTCTTTCTTTTATTTTCTATTAAAAGTATTTTATTGTATACTTATTTTGTTTTGACCTAAACATTTTCTTGTAACTATACTAAATCTTTTAGCATTCAAAATGTTTTTAAATTTGGAAAATAGGTTTAGCAGGCAAGACAAGATATTGCTGTCGCAAAATATTGCAAGTATATCGGAAATTTACATAATCAATTGATTTAGGTGAAATATGCAACAATCGTGAGAAAGAGCTTATGTAATGCTATATTATCAATTCTCAAAATATCTTTCCACATATTGAATTATGTAAACATTTGGTTGCTGCCAAATTTGCTTAAAGAATGACGAATGCCAGCCAAATATTTCGGGTTCCTTTAAATCTGGTATCGATCAGTCCGGCAAAATTATGTCCACCCGCAAAGAACAATTTAGTTGCGAGTCGCCTGTGGAAACTTCATATGAAATGCGTTGCAGTTACCATAAAGTGTATTATAGACTTATTTTTTAAAATATCTGAGGTAAATGAGTGATCACCGCTACACATAAACATCTGGAAACCATAGGACGTAGAGATGCATTGCCAACCTTTAATTTTCTCTCTAGGAATCACTTTTTCAATCTGGTGCTTTAAAATGAAATAAAATGAAATGTATTTATTGGTCATGTAGGCATTTAAAGAGCTCTTATGACAAGTCAACACACATAGAACTTAATCTCTATATACAAAATATTTTCTACACTCGGTTATATTTATAGTAATTTTTACTTTAATTTATTTATTTAATTTGTTATTAGTATTTTATTTAAAGCATTTCTTACTACTTTGGAGTTCGTTAGTCATGTCACTGTATAAAAATCGATAATTATTCCCAGCTGCGAAGTTTGATAATAAAATGAGTAAGTGTAGGGACTTCGTGGTTCTTCTCTGAGTCAGCGACAATGACATCATCTGAGGAGCTTGCCAGACGCCTTTTTAATTGTTATTGTTCTAAAATATTTGACCTATAAACACATTTCAATTGTTCAGTAGTCTTTGTTTACGTACTGGATACATAATAGATGAAATTTTCTACACTAATATTATAAAGAGGAAAACTTTGTTTGTTTGTTTGTTTAATTGTAATGAATAGGCTCAAAAACTACTGGACCGATTTTAAAAATTCTTTCACCATTCGAAAGCTACATTATCCACGAGTAACATAGACTATATTTTATTTTGGAAAAAAAAAGGGTTCCGTAAGATATTTGGATTTTTACATGTTACCATACAAAATGTTCATGGGTTTGTAACTGTCAAACATTTAATGTTCATACCGTCAATACGGTAAACTCTTCCCTCAAATTAAATAACGTATTTAAATAAAGGTTTCGAATCGACAACATATATCCACAATATTCGATTAATGGCGTATTTTAGATTTTAAAGATGTAAAATAATGACAGTAATGAAAAGTGGTTGACATTTAAATTGGTTGTCAAATATTTATGCATACGTTCAGAAATTTAATTTGTGTAAACTATATAAAGAGTATATTATGAAGCTAAATAAATATAGGACAATCAAATAAATAATATTCACACGTAAGAAGTTTTACTTCTTTTCAAGATAGAATGTCACTTGAAAATGAAAAATCTTTCATAAAATAACACTTAAAAATAAAAACTGAACTGAACTGAATAAAATAATAATTTTATATAATTATGGAGAATATTGCAGGGATTCTCAAATTAGGCGTTGTCTGTGTCTTGAGAAACCAGTTAAATATAATTGTTACTACCGTTACTCAATGACCGTTACTACATTAATTGTGTGTGTGAGTGTATTTCTATGAAACTTATATTTAATCTCTTTATTACTAACAAAAAGTAATGGCGTAATGTTTTTGGAAAACAGCATACTGGGGGTGAAATAAGGGATGGAATATTGCATGGATAATCAAAATCGCTAAAGTGTTTAATGTCAAAAATTTATAAGGCACACTATTTGGATATGGAGAAACGGGATATAATAGAGTGGGAGGTAGGGGAGAGGACTGGGATAGCTGACACATTTGATAGGACGAAATGTAAATGCACGGTATAAGACGGGATGGTCAATGAAGAGAAAGGACGGGACGTATCGGGAAGTGAATGAAGTATGAACAGACGGGATGGGACGGAATTGAGCAGGACAGTAGGATAGATAATTCATGTTTAGGTATACAAGAGCTTATACGAAAAATAACATGTATTTGGTGTGGAGTAAAATAAAAAAATATCTGCATCCAGGCAAAGGTGGGTCGGGCTTTTTACTATGCTAAATAATTCAATATAAAATTCATCATATAATAACTAAGCCATAGCGAAGCGTGGTCGGGTCATCTATGGTATCTTTTAATTGATTTCAATGAATGTCGTCGGAGTAGTAACAGTGTTATAATATTTCCATAGCAAAATAATGATTTGAATCTGGAGAGATGGGATAGAATAGAATATAAGGTGGATAAAATGGGACATAAGAATAGGTACAGGATGGGATTGAAATTGGATAAGCAGTTAAGACAACGGCTGTCATATTGAGTTTAAATAAAATATGGACTGGAATCTGTATTTGCACCCAGGCGAAGCCGGGCCGGGCCGCTAGTCTGTTATATAAATAAAACATAACATTATCGTTGTGTTAGGCCGAAGTACGTCTGTGTTAAAAACTTTTGAAATTATTTACTGAATGTATAAAGATGTTGGCACCGATATGAATATTTGTAAAAACTTATTTTTTTAATTAGAAAATTATTTAATTGGTTCTTTTTTCTATATGTCATTGTCCGCTTAGTCCAGTATGCATTCCCCTTTTCTTTTCTAAGCCAATATAAGCTATGGGCGTTAAGATCATCTACTTTAAAATAATTAAAAGAAAATTAAAATTAACCCTTTATCCATACAGTGACCTACATCGTTGAAATACTCCATGTTTCAATAAGCTGATAGTATTAAGTGATCCTTATCGCACACGATGTTCAAATTAATTTCTTCCTTATCAATGATAAGGGTATTGTTTGAAAACTGTTCCCGACAATTGAAAATATATACGATTTTCATTCATTGTAAGAAATTGTGATTATTTTTTGACATTACCAGCGTCTTGAAATAGATAAGGATTGGGTAGCAGTGATCATTTTCACCAAGTGACCTGTTTGCTATATTGTTTGCCGGACCGATTGTGTGAAAAAAGTGTGAGTACTTATGTATTATATACGTAAGAAGTTATAGTAAGTTAGTTTTGTCACAATTTTTTACTATGGCCTATCCTTCCCTACCATGTTAAATCATTTAAAATCTCTTTCCACTCTCTACTAACACCCAATAGTCTTAATAAAAGGAAATTGCCCATTTGTCGCGAAACTTTGGATCGGTGTGAGAATTTTGGTGCCTCAATGAAACCTATTTTTTGTGTAGGGAAAAAAATATTTTGAATTATATAAACATAATTACGAGTTCTTGGAGAAATGAACATTATGTCCAATAATTATTTTTTTCTCTTCGGCTCTGTGAACAAAATGTAAAATGCGATGATAATTACTTCAATTTATAAAAGTCTGTTGCCCTTTTAACCCAAATAAGCCTGAAACAAATTTTTTTGGAAATCATCAGAACTAATGATTTTCTTTAATTTAATTACCCTCAAGACGAATAAAAAAAATGTTGAAAAAAATATCTGCCATAAGGCTTTCCGGGAAATGACCGTCCTATATATAGGACGGTAGGATAATAGGTAGCAAGTATGGTTTGGTATCGATATTAACCAAATTGAATATAAAAGGCATATTTACTGATTAAAAGTGTCCTAAATATATACATGAGTCATGAACATGAATGTCGTAAAAGAAAAAGTCAAATCTACCCACATATTTTTTTTTAAATTTCACGCCATTCTACTGAAAATGACTTCAGAACCTATTATTTCTGACCATATTATTTCTCGCAAGAAGCTGCCTAACTTGTAGGTTTGTTTTTGCGATTACTAATGTGATCTCTACCGTGTTGTCTTTGAACAAAGATAACTGCTACTGGAATTATTGTGTTTGTTGGCTAGTTATTCAGCGTCACATTCTCAACCACCGAGTCGTTTTTTACTCTGGCCTATCAAACTGTTCCAGTGCACTTGATGTAAGCTTAGCGCGATCCAAACAGGGTATCTAATGGATATACACAAGCTGATCTCTGAATGCGATACACTTGCATGGGTCATCGACGAGTTTTCCACCAGTGTATATGATGACTGCCCTACACGGTTCGATAACCAACATCCGGCAATATGGTAATCAAGCACATTGCCAGCTGTTGGTTCTTGGACAATCTCACTTGACGAATGAAACGCAACAGCGAAGATGCTGCTATACAGTTCATCTGTGAGTTAGTAGAGCCTCCTTGGGTGAGGAGACATGTGTTTCGTAGCTTTAACGACTTACAGCAAAACTCTACCACTTACAAAAGTCCTTATACAATTAGTGTGTCAATAAATGTTAGTCAAAAGTGATCATATATATATTGAGTTACCTCTCAGTATTTTTTCCATCGTCAGAAAAGATTTCAACATCATAATCCACGCGAAAATTATGACATGCGCCTGTAATAGTGTGAACATAAAGTTACCCCGTATTATCCTACCGTCCTATTCGCTGGGTGCGCGACGACAGCGCCAACTAGCGGTTGCAACTACGGTGGCCTCCGAAATGTCAAATGCCCGGCTGTCATGACGACGAATTATTTACAAACGAACAATTTTAATTAAATATTGTAATTTACATTTATTCCAATAAATATTCTAAATCTATATAAGGTAAGTCTTTTTTATTTTTCGTCTAAAATGGCACAATCAATAGATTTCGCTTAGTACATTACGGATTTTTCATGGCTGTCGTCATGAGAAGTAAGTAAAGAAATAAGCAAATTTCATCGAATAATGCATTTCATATAAATAGCAGACGATTATTTATGAGTGCTTGTGCTCTCAATAATCCATCCTTTTATGTATTTTCAGTTAAACATGGCCAAATTAATGAATTAATCATAAAAACTGGATTCCGACCAATCACACACGACATCATTTTCCAACCACAAACAACATTGAAAGGAAAACAATTAGTTTTAGCTCAACACGTGCAAGATGTGAAAGAAATTAAATATGAAGACTTAACTTCGTGACTCATCTTTATTTACTAAAAACGTAAATCTCGCTAGTAAAAAGTAACAGCGTCCGCCACCGATAGTTCCTTTTTTGGCCATGACGCGCGCTGCGATCGTTTCGTGGTTCCCCCACCTTATACTTCGCACCCAGCGAATATATAGGACACTACTTTTTATCTCTAATTATTTCCACTTTCCGAAGTATTATATTGAGGAACAAGTTTTGGAAAATAAGGAACAGGCTATCTAGAATAAGAAAAATGTGAAATATAAAACTTTACTGTAATCTACAGTTTTTTATACCTACCTTTCGTGCACCTTGTCTGGGGCACACTTTTATTGCGGACTTTGAAGTGAAATATTTCTATGAAATATATTTATATAATTGATATTCTATTTTTTTATAATAAAAAATAGTCTCCTTACTTCAAATAACAACAAATAAAATCAACCATTTAAATGGTTAGTTGAATATATTTTTTCATTTTGACTGTCCTATATATAGGACAGTAGGCTTATCTGGGTTAAGGAAAAATCATAAAAAAAACTATTAATCAAATTTAAGCATTATAAGTACATCTAAGATATTCTTTATAATGAACACTATCGATATTATGAATGGGCATTTTCCTTTAATATTTCCAGATATTTTAAAATTTTCAAATACGTAATAATAACCTTGAGGTACCCGCCGTTAGTGATCACGACGCAACGACGGACTCGCCGTTATCGCGGTGCAACGGCGAATTATCTATATGTAAACATTACCTAAGATTACCGACAAGATGTGGCGCAATTTATATTAGGTAGTTTCAACGATTCTTGATATATCCGATTTATGTTGTAATTTATTTTAAAGGTTTATTAGTAATCATTAGGTATGGTGTTGATTTGTTAAATTTTATTAATGTTGAGCACGTCTTTAATTGGCCTACAAATCAGTGATTTGTTTGCTTCAGCCTTCATACCATATGTATATCTGTAAGGCTATGCTATTGATGTATTGTCTATTGATATAAGTATCGGTTCCAATGAAGAAATAAAGTTTAAATTAACATTATTATAAAATGTATACATATAATAAGAAAATGTGTAAAAATATTTATTATTTTTTTATGCAATATGTACCACTTTCAATCGTACTCTCGATTGTAGAGGAGGCCCGTGCCCTGCAGTGGGACGTATATGGGCTGATACAGTACATATTAAGATAAAAATATACTTAATGATAAAGTATTTTTAACGAATTTAATGAGCACAGAATATTTACTAATAAATATTGTGTTTCAAATTAAAATAAATATAACTAAAAATAAATAAATTAAAAATACATCATTAATCTGTTTTTTTTTTTTTGGAATTGCTATGAATGGCGAGACGAGCCTGATATTCAGCTGAAGGTAAGCGATACGACCGCTCATGAACAATAGCAATGCTTGGCATTCCACTGCGCTCATCATCCTGAGACAAAATGTTAAGTTTCAATATGTCAATTAGTTACTCTGGCTACAATGTCCTTCAATTCGAAACAACAGTGCGTTTACACTGCGGTGTTACGGAAGGAATAGACATTTAATTATAAATTCAGTAATTTATTGGAGGAAAATAGGAAAATAAAACATTTTTGTGCATCAATTTTATGAAATACAAAAAAATTTGTTAATTGCCCATAATAATATGTATGCATTCTTTCATCACTTTAAATTCAAGGTTGTGTCCACTTCAACGGACTATATTCACTATATTAATTAATTCTTATTGATATGTCAACTGTATTGACTCCCGAGCATTAAATGTAACCGGTTTAAAATGTACTGCATAAAAATTATATCCTCAATATATAGTGTTTTATAACTTCGAGATATTTAATAACTCACGAAAAAGAACTCATTTAAAGCTTAAGTGATATTTGGTATGTAAGTCCGCCAACCCGCACTAGGCCAGCGTGGTGGACTATATGGCCTAACCACTCGCAATCGTACTGTCGATTGTAGAGGAGGCCCGTGCCCTGCAGTGGGACGTATATGGGCTGATACAGATATTTGCTAGCAGCACTAACCAACATTTCTTAATCGACCCATATACATAGTACATACGTTCCACTACAGAGTACGGGCTTCCTTTATTATGAAGAGTACGATTGGTACAATTGATAGGGGTTAGGCCATATAATCCAACACATTGTTCTAGTGCAGGTTGGCGAAGTTTACATAGTATAGAAATTCTAACAAATCGTTGTGGTGTAAAGGTTTCCTAGGGATGTTTTCCTTCACCGTTACAGTCCGTTTTAATTGACTAGTTATTAATACACGCACTACTGATGAAAGTCAAATAAGTGCCCTGCGATTTGAACCCGTGACCACCGCGAACATGTTGGCAGCCGCAACTAGTCCATTACCTACAGGCAAGGGCGTCGCCAAAGGGGGGCAGGTAGGGGCAGCTGCCCCAAGAGATGAAACAAAATTGCCAAATGTAAAGCAACCAAAATCTTTAATTTGGCTTACCTTACTATACGATATTTTTTTGCATTTACCATACTATTGTACTATAATATGAACCGTCTGGGGGCTGCCGTCAAAACATTTGCACCTCCCTACAGGTTTACCAAAATAAAGTTAGATTTGAAAATTTTAAAGAGTTTGTAGTAGTTTCTAAGATTTACGCGAATTTTACACATTGATATTATTTACGGACTTTATCACGGATTAGGTTTGATTTTTAAATATTTAACATTCTATAAGTGTTGTCTGGCACTGGAATTTGTGCCTGGCATAGCGATTGGTTCAACCCTATCACATATTTTTATAGAAATAATATTTGTGAACTGTTTTTGACAGTCGAGTCACCTTTGAGGTATACTGACTTCGCCTTATGTATTGTATGTTTATATGTAGGTATATACTAATAGCCAAGCTCTGAAACTGAATAAAGGCAACCAATTTTACCGATGTACCCAGTTCTGCCGGATTTTTTAACAACTAATAAACAACTGCATTAGCTGTTTCAATGTGCGTTGCATGTTTAGTAGAAGATTAATCGTACATATTACTGCTCTAAGAATATCTTAAGAACAAACAACGACCTAAGAACTAGGTAATTTAAATGGAATAAAGGACGGGGAGATTTAATGATTAAGTACTGTACTTCTTACAATGCTTGACACAAAATAGATACATATTACTTTCTTTTGTGACTACTATTATTCTTTTTTTTGCCATTGTTGTGACCACCCTATTCTTCCTAACTTTTTTAACCTAGCCAATCTAATGGTTGTCTGGAAGAAATGACGTTGAGCGATACGACCGCCAATTGTCACCTTTATTTAAACATGTTGTCATAGTTTTTGTTATATTACTGTATGTGGTGTTCAATAAAGAATTTATAAATAAATAAGTAACTACCTGAGACGCGGTCTCCTGCAGTCCAATAGCAAGTCCTTCCAATAAGCTATGCACGAACAAGGCACACAACAGTCCAATGGTCCCAGAGGAATTCTCACTACATGGAGCAGTGTGGTTCACATGACATATCCTAGTATTCGCAGTCTCCCCGCATCTCATCTCCGCATCCCTCACTAGAAGCGCAGTATCTTCAACACTCCCATACCTCCGATGTAGTTCTTCCTCGTTAGTCTTCCCATGGAACAAATGGACTATCTCGTCAACAAAGTATACTATAAAGAAGCCAATGCAGACCATAAGTTCGGTGTAATTGGGTAGCTTTTCCCTTGCTTCTGGCATCATGTGGACTAGAGAGGTCGAGAGAAGAACTCCGCCCCCGAAACAGAGAAGGCAAGAGAGGAGCAGAGGATGTCGCTGTCTCGCTCCGTCGGAGAAGCAGGCGGGCACTATGCCGCTCAGGAAACTGCCCAGGCCTAAAGCCAGCATTGATATCACTTTTGCTGATGCCGCGTCCATCTTAATAATTCTGCTGAATTTGTCGTGAGTATAATATGTCTGGCATTAAAGTCAATTAAATTTGTGTCACCGGTCTATCCGAAACGGATATATAACTTTAAAACCGTACGGTACGGCCCCAATATCACTGCCAATATGTTTACATAAATAGTTTACATTATAAAGTTAATACTGTTATCATTTTTTTCCGTACACAAATATATCAAAACACGACCACCCCACACAATCGCAGAAACTGAATGACACGACGCCGCGTCGCGCGATACCTTCAATGAAATAAAATAAACTTTACCGCATTAGTCTTACTACATTGGAATAAGAATTACATTCGTATAGCAGGAAAACACAACGCACTCAACGCTAACCATTATAAAAAGATCTATCAATAATAAAAGGATTTGAATAATTAAACGCGACATAAAAAGGTCTTTTTATAATGGAATAACAATGTTTAAAAGCGTTCGGTAGCTGATAAGAAACGGAATTAGCACATAGTTTGGATATTTATCCGTCGGATTACAAATCATTACAATGCTATAATGCTTTTTGTGTTTTGTTTATTATGGATGCTAACTCTTAACAAAACATTATCAATTTTAGAAGATTGATATATTTTATTTCAATATGAGCCAATTTGATCAGTAATATTGAAATTAAATTAATTAATTAATGTTTGTAACTTTATCCACGTTCTAATGCAACAATTGGAGACCGAAAAAAACTATTTGTTTGAACAGAAAAAACCTCCTTGGCTTATTGGTTGCTTTGAATCGTGATATCCTGATTTCGATTCTCAATTCGGGCATTCCACATTGCTTAAGATTTTCGTTTTGAAAAATATCACATTTTTACTTGTATTTGATTTTAAACCTATTATATTATAGGCGCATTATACCATCATGCAACGAAAATAATCTCGATTAATCGGGTTTAAAATGTTGTTAAGTGTCGACCAGTCCAGGAATTGAAATACCTTTTGGCATTTGTAACTGTACTGTAACTGTATCAGCCCATATACGTCCCACTGCAGGGCACGGGCCTACTCTACAATCGAGAATACGATTGAGAGTGGTTAGGCCATATAGTCCACCACGCTGGCCTAGTGCGGGTTGGCGGACTTACATACCATAGGAATTCTTATAAATCGCTATGGTATGCAGGTTTCCTCACGATGTTTTCCTTCACCGTTTTTTGGCATTTATTTTATACTTAATTTGGTTTTGATGCAGACCATAAGCGGTCGTATCGCTTAGAATCAGGCGAATTTCAGCTCGCCCAGCCATTCATTGCTATAAAAAAGAAAATTCAAGTAACTCTGTGACCTAGCTAGCTTTTTCCCGTTGATTGAAATCCATTGACAGGTTCCGTGGCGCAGTTGGTAAGAAGGCTGAGAAACGAAAGGCCGCGGGTTCGATCTCAGCACCGAGACAAATGTTTGTAAGGCCCACAAGTACTTGTCCTGGCTCTGGGTGTTTGTCATATCGAAAGGTTTCTCCTCGTTTCTGATACCTACGACACAAGACTTTTTTGATCTTAATTATGTAGGTGACTGTAGAGTGTATATAAAAAAATCGGTTATATAAAGGATGAATCTGGAACGCAACAGACTTACGTAGTTGCTTTGTGTGCCGTGGTCGCTATCCAGACGGATACGTATATCCTACTAGTAGATAAATAATTGGCTGCCTCGGTGGCATAGTTTTACTACGGTACCATTACAAAGCTGAGGTCACGAGTTCGAATTCCGTCAATGTGATCTAATCTATTCATTTTCAGCTTGGAATCAGGAATTTCTGCCCGATATGGCGATGGGCTCTCCCGCTATCACATCGTGGGAACACACAAGACGAATCGTGGATGTGATGGTAGCAACCCTTCTATAAAAAGGCGTAGATGTATGTATGGAATAAAAACGTGAAAATAAAGTGCTTATATGAACGCATCGTCACCGTTCACCGTCCGGCAAATTGACACAAGTTTATTAACCTAGAACAAGGAAATAACATTGAAGTAATAAGATCCCCTATATTCAGTCCCACGCTATCCAATTACTTTGGATGTTGACCTTGCATGCCATAAGTAAATGTAGAACTCAATGTGCTTACTTTTACTCTGACTAACTGACAAAGGACACAGGCTTTAAGGGCGTGTCTAGAAAATAAATTTAAAAACTGTGAATAGTAGGTAAATTGGGATGGCGGTGAAAATCGCGCCATCTATTATATTTTTTTCCTAAGTGCGTAGAAATAAAAATGCTTAAATAAATATTAAATTAACTTAATTTAATGTTTTCTTTTTTTAAACCAGGATTCTTCCTCTTTGCCAGTATCACTCTTGGCAGAGTGGTCGTGGTCATCATTTCAGTTATTGGTGGCAAACTTCACAACACGCCTAGCCGCCACTCTTATTCATTGGCCGCCTTCCATAAACACGCCACCACTGTTCTCTATTGGTCGCCTTCCTTATGCATTCATGTAGTGATGATGAGCCATTTACTGCCACTTTTAAATAAGAAAATAGACGCCCTGGAGATGTGGTGCTAATATTTGCATTATCCAAATCAGTACCCTCAACAGTTAAGTCAAAAGAACTCTGAATCTACAAGAATGCTTGAATAGGTTGAAGAAAGTGGATGAAGCGAAAGTAAGATGACAGGATCGAGCAAAGTGGCGATCTATACCGCAGCCTATCCCTATACAGGCTAGATTATGTATGTATGTTTTATCTAAATTGTAATAAAATAAAGTATATCCGCAATTTTGGAAAAACAATCAATTAAAATATGTACCACAACATAAATAATAATAAAATGATAAAATACAACGTAACATTCAAATGAACGTTGTACAATATTTAAAGCAATAACATGTAATATGCGGTATCTTTGTGGTTCAGATAGTGATTCATTTAAAGTAATTCCCCTGGTATCGTGTCGTCGAGGGGGTTTACTTTACAAACTGTTTTAGTTGAACCCTCGTTTCTCCTTGTTATCCTTGAACGGTACATCAATTGCTAAAACACTATGCAAATATTGATTAGTCTAAATACTGGAGAAAACCTCATTAAGATTATTTTCGTGTATCGCAATCTTGTCCACCAAATACTCTTACAGTTGATTTTGTTCTTATTTAATATCATCGAATTTATGCGCTTCCAATTTGCACTATGTATCTTAGTGATTTTGTATTGAAACTATTTACATTCAAAATGTAGAGCCTGTATAAATATCGTCAGCAATCAAGGTTTCATTTTTCTTCTTCTACCTGGCGTTATCCTCTTGGTGCCAGGGTCCGCCTTCCGGCAAATTTGTCTAAATAACTTTTTTAATATTACCCGTTAATTTGCTGATAATTTTCATTGTTGGCATTACTGAGTAAGACGTGTACGATACTAATCTTATCTGATTAGAAGCCTATATCCGTTAAATAAAATCATTGATACCTCATCAAAGAAAGCAGCAATTGAAGCGGGGGAGACCCCTTGATAACACTGCTCCAATTTTATACCCAGCAACACTGATAAACAGCCAAATTACTTTAAATATTATGACGATTGTAAAGTATTTATTGACTTTATTACGTAAATTGATGGACGCCTCATGGTTTATATCCTTTGATCTTGACTTCTTCAACTTCCTCAAATATAAAAAAAGCACCAGTGGTTTCCCAATTTTTGTTCTAAGCCGTGAACAGCCAAATTACATGATGAAAACAACCTATGAACAGCGTAAGTAGAGAGGAATAGGGAGAATAGTGAGCTGAAATTTTTATATCCTAATGCAATAACAAAAAATCATCGCCGTATTTCACCTACTTAAATATTTCTTCGTATATCATCATTGGAAACAGCATCTTTTTTTAGTCTGGCCCGCCATAGTGGCCGCATTGCGCCTGATGGTGAGCGAAAATGCCGCCCAGGCAGAGTGTCTACTGGCATCGGACGGCAGTCCCATGTCAATAGACACAATTATGCCGGCATGCTAAGATGCCTCTTCACACTACGGCGGAAGGACCCAGGATTATAGGAAGACACATTATATATCTTGGCAGATTATTGTTGCAGTGATTGTAGTATAATTTTATTGAGTAAGAGTAATAAGTAATCAGGATGTCCGTATTCTGGTGCATCCTAATTGCTCTGATGCTGGAACAATTTCTTCTATGGCTTACAAGATAAATGGGAGTACGGCATCTCTTACCGCATAGGTGACAAGTGAAGAACGAATCATTGTTCTGAGGTGCGAATCAGCCGCTGAGACAGCCTTTTAGTGTTTCAACCTCTTTAACAAACGATTTTGATGTCAAAAAATGTGGTGGAAGAAGAAATAGCATGTCATAATCTGACGTTCTAAATGTTTGATGAAGGCCGAGGATGAAATAAAAATATGAACGAATTGCTTCAAAAACATGGATGTGCCAACGTATTCACGGTTCCCGATGGACTTAGAGAACTCATGTCTGATATCACACGCGAGGTATGTTCAGGACTATAGTTGTTTATGTCTTACTACATAAAATACAGCATGAATTTCAGTTGTGTTTCAGTGTTACAGACGATCAATAAGAAATAATATTTGCTTTCTAGCAGTATATGATTTCATCTAGGATCATTTGTCGGTAAAGACTTGCTCACATCAAATAGTGGACCATTCGTTTCTAGCAGTAGGAAGTACGATAAATATACATATACAAAAATATTTGCCTCGCTGCGGAGATCAAATCCGCAGCCTCATGTTTCACAGCCGGCGCCTAACCCACTACGCCACGGAGGCTGTCTTTAAACTCATGGATAACAAACAATTTATACCACGTTCGAAATAAAGTCTGCATACTAGTGACATTCGTTCAGCCGAAAGGCGTAGCCAGCAACATTCTAAAGTCACAGGCCTTGAACTTTCAAAACAAAGCCTCGCTGCGGAACTATTATCTGTATCTACATAAAATGGATAGCAAAATCATGCAGTGGCACCCAAAAATTTTGTAAATAGTCACGATTTTTGTAAACCATTCTCGACGCTACGTAGTATCTTGGCTTATCATATATCACAGCTATATAGATTTTAAAGGATATTGCCGAATTCCTTACCCTTCCTATTTTCAAGCTTTATCATCCATCTTCAGTGTTCAACGTTTGAGCATATACCACCAACAGAACGGAATCTTATTTTACAAAAGTGACACCAATACACTTTTCCCCTATTTTGTAGACGACTACGATTATTTTTTAATTTAGCAATTCGTTCAACCACTATCGACTTCCATTCCCCTCATAAGGTTCTTTCACATAACATATACAAATCTTCATTTCAAATGGTTCTCATTTCAGGTCTTACGAGATCAACCTCCAAAGATCTTCGATTACATAGCCAACTATCTCTCAGTATTACTGATCACTCGCGAACATGGGATCCTTGCTGTAAGGATCCTGGACGATCTGTGCGACTGCAAGCCTTCTTTGTCGGAACATCTTCTACAGATTGGTGTCGATAAGAACCAAGTAGATGCTCTCTCTCAAATCATTAAAGAAGAGATAGAAAGCGTTGAACCGGTAGAAGGCAAAGGTAAGGTATAATGGCACCTGGGTGGCAGAAATTGATTACCTCCTGTCAGTCATTACATGATGTTATAATAGATGGTCTAACCGATCTCAATCGTTCTCTCGATTGTATAGAAGGCCCGTGCCCTACAATGGGAGGTACATATATGGTCTGATACAGATAAACGATTGTGTTCCGTGCTTCAAACACTACGTGAAATATACAATAAATATATCTTTATACTGTCAAACTCGAAGCAACAATAATCTCACATTTTAACAATATCAACTACGGCAGTATCAAACAGCAAAATTGAATAATATAATTGTTACAGAAAAAGTAAAAGAAACTCAAATTATGAAGAGAATTTTAGCTAAAACAACTCTTGACGAGGATATGTCCGCCAGAGTGTGCCAAGTTGCCAGGAACGCATATCGAGACTATTGGTACCGTAAGAAATTGATGGAAAAGGTAAATATTACAAAAACATTATATTCAAAATGATCCCATTCTGTATAAAAAAAGAAAGAAAACCGATTTATTTCTCACAGGCACAAATAAATTTACATAAAAGTGAAATCAAATTATAATTAACTACTTGCTTTAAGACGATATCTAACTTATAACAATGATAATACACTTGTATTATATTGACGAAGTGAGTCTTTGATATACAATGATTCACGCGACTGCAACCGTCTTTACTTACATTCTGTAAACTCTTTATTAGAGAGTCACATATTATTCCATTGTTTCTTATTTATAACAGAATAAACGCTTCTAATTTGCTTTTATTTTCCATTTTTATATTCGGATTCAGCATCACCATTCGCTTGTGTAACATATTTAATTGTATAATACTATTATATATGATAGACTTCATTGTTATTATATGCTATTGTATTATATGTTTTAGAGTCTAAAAGTGCAACCCAACGAAGCCTGGGAGGTAGCAGCCGAGCGCACTTTACAACTTTATAAAAAAACTAAACCATCTTTCAGTGAACTTACTAGAGCAACTGAGAAGATACAGGTACTCACACCATAATTTAAATCTTTCCATATTTTCTATAAACTTCTCCAGATTTAACTGCAAGTAGAGTAAGAATAACTACTAACATTATAAGTTACAAATAAAGAAAAGGTATTAAAATATACCAACCCGCACTAGGCCAGCGTGGTGGACTATATGGCCTACCCACTCTCAATCGTAGTCTCGATTGTAGAGTAGGCCCGTGCCCTGCAGTGGGACGTATATGGGCTGATATGATACGATACGATTAAAATATAGAGCGCGTCGAAATACATTTTGAATTCATATAATATCCTTTTTAATGATCTTCTAAACCTAAAACACATGTTTTTTTAGGCCGCATACCGAGGGTACTACGTCCGTAGGAATCTTCTCCGTCACTTGAAACCAAAGAAGAAGAAGAAATCTGGACCCAAAGTTGAACTGCCTGGCCCACCGCTAGATATCGCCGCCTCCAGAGAAATTGATCTTGGACCAGTTATTGTAAGCAATAATACCATTTATAGTAATTTTTATCATTCAGTTCCTTAAAGTCAAAGTTACAACCTGAGTAAATATTCATGCCGAATATATTAGCTTAGCAGTTAGGTGCTGGTCATAGATACGAGTACATTTACACAAATTCAAATAACATAGAAACAATCAGAAAAGTTCATTAATGAACGTACTACGTACTAGTTGTAATATTTTTTTCTATTTTATTCATAAAATGTACATATCTTAAATGCCCGCAAATTATTATGATCAAATGATATTTGTTTTCAGATCCTAGTAGGCGTCTTTTTCTCATTGAATTTAAGCGATGTTTCCTCATCTCCACATAACTTAAGGAAAATAATCCTATTATTCACTTAACATTTCTACCAATTTTCCAGAACGTAAAAGTACGCGAGGATGACGTCAGCTCATTATTCGACGAGACAACCACTCGGAAGCTTGGACTCCATTACGACCCCAAGAAGACCATCACCCACTTGCCGAACGAACAGGAACAGATGGAAGACCAGCGCGCCCTGGCTGCAGCTCGAGAGGCACAGAAGAAATCTAGAAGCACAATAGGCTCTGGTAAGGCTTTAATAATTGTTAATATAACTTAGGTTATTAGAGGCTATTATTAGAGCGAGCACGAAGGAAAAAGTAAATAAGGTTTTTGCTTTCAAAATAAGCGTGATTATTCGAACACTGCCACCAAACATTGTCATGCTAATATTGCCACCGAAATGATATAATCAATAGCCATTAAAACGTTGAATTTAATATGTGCAATTTATTTCTTTGCTTAATTCAATTAAAAACTTCTCGTAATATTTACTTTTACCTCCATTTTTTAAGATTAAAAGATAAAAACGGGACCCTATAACTAAGCCTCCGCAGTCCGTCACCAGGCCGTCCATCATCAATCTTATAGATCGTAACAGTTTAAATTTTCACAAATTATGTATTTCCGTTGCTGGTATAACAAAAAAATAACAAAAGAAAAATTAAATACTATGGGAGGGTTCCCAAACAGTAAACATGTTTTACCGTATTTTTTTATTATTAATCCAGCTGCATCCCGCCGCTCTCGTACGTCAGGCCAGCTTAAAATGCCAGGCGAGATGCATGTACCAAGCGGAATTATTAAAGATCCGTCGGTTCACGGAGCTACTCGTGAGTCCACCGCTTCTGAACTGCACAAAATATCCTTCGCCGAAGTGAGTCAACTTTTTGATTTCCATCATTTCATGTTGGAGTATGTATGTGAGTTCTAGTGAAAGTGAAAAAAAGGTATTTTATCTCACTACTTGCTGTAGCTCAAGCTCACCTATATCAGCCCACTGTAGGTTCAGGCCTCTTCTATAATCGAGAATACGATTGAAAGTGGTTAGGCCATATTGTCCACATCGCTGGCCTAGTGCGGGTTGGCGGACTCTCCATAGGTACTAAAGAAAATCATAGAAATTGTTTTAATTATTTTATTTAAACACTTTGTACAAATTAATAGTACAGGCGGACATATTGTCTAAGGGCATTTTCTACCAGCCAACCTAAAGTTAGTGCAAAAAAAAAAAAAAAAAAAATTGGACGCCCATAACAGCTTTACGGGCGTCCGAAAGGGGGGTGTAAATGGCGGTAATCTGGGCCTTTATAATAATAACATAAGGCCCAGCAATGGTTTTGCGCGGGGCGGTTCGCGGACGTAAATCGGGGCGCCTTTCGCCCTGGGATGTCCAGTGCTGCCCACAATGCGTGTGAGGGTTATCAAGAGGTTTTTAGTCAGTATGCTGGCGTAGGTATTGCTAGGGACCCAGTTCGGACACAATATCCGCGTGTGTACCGGGCTGGAAGGCCAGAGACACTGACATACCCCTTTCGGCCTCCCCCGGGGTACCGAAAGGGCAGCTTAATAGCTTTTCCTCTTGAAAAAAAAAAAAAAAAAAAAAGAGGGACGGAAATTGCTATGCAGGTTTCATCACTTTATTTTCCTTCGCCGCTTAAGTATGCAGAAATTAACTCCAAAAGTCAGAGGTGCGCCCTCAGATTCCAACCCGCAACCACCGTGTCAGGTCCTAATGGACCAGGGCGTGGTGACCTTTTGGCATCCAACAGGTCCCCACGTTGTAGCTCATTAGTAAAGTTGATAAGTAGCAGCTTATTTTTAATGCAGGCACCCTTAACTTTAATCTATTGTCGATTATAATCAAAGCTACTTCGACGCAGGTACCTCCAGAAGTGATTCCAATTGAATCAGACGAAATTAGAGAGGTCGTAGAGGATTTTACTCCCGATGTAGTGGAAATAAAACATGAGTCTGATACGGAGGCAGTGCCAGAAGTACCTGAAGAGATACCAGGTAAAGACATCTTAATTTTATCATATTATAGTTAAATCTCATTTCTTTTCATAGGATCTTTTTATGAAAAATCCAGGGGGGATTCTTAAACATTTTATCGTTAAACCAACGGTTGAATGTTTCAAAACATCTCGGTTCGATAATTAGTTATGAAATAAATTAGACACCTATACGATAAGTATTTTAATATGCGCTTTGCTATCAGATATTTTAATATAAACATATTGTAAATTGAGTCAATTACACAGATAATGTCACAAACATCAACTAATTAATCAATAAAATTGATAAATGTATTCAGTAGTCACAGAGAATACGACCAATGATCTTTTCCCTCCACAATATGACACACCACGGCTGTGATATAATTGATGAATTTATCAGGCACTGTTGTATCTAGGTTTGAAGGACATTGTAGCCACAGTAACTAATGGATATATTAAGACTTAACATCTTATGATTCATGATCGCAAACGAAGTAAAAGGCCAAGCATCGCTATGTAATTCAAGGTGTTGTTTGGTTGTGGGGTTCATGAGCGGCCATTCTTACCATCAGGTGAACGGCATGCTCGTCTCACCATTTAATGCAATAAAAAACTAAAAAGGCAAAAATAGCATTAGATATCTATATATAGATAGGCACACTGATAGTGGCAGTCATAGTATGGGGTACGGTGTAAGAGTTTGAGATCCTAATGGTTAAATTATCGCAATTGTTCAAGATCGGAGTGAAGGCGATGGTGAAAGTGTACCAACAGCATCACTTGCATCGTCTGCCCCCGATACTGCTAATACTACTGACGGTGAAGACACAGGCGAAGATATAGATACAGCTGACGAAGGAGAGGAAGAATAGAAAAGAAGAAATGGATCTTACAATATTTATTGAAACAAACATTTAAAATTATTTAAAAACAAATATTTGTAGATTCGCTATAATTAAAATACTTATTTTTTTTTAACCGTATTTATGATAATTCATCGTAACCAACTAGATTGTGTCAAATTACAAGTCAAATAAATATATTTTGTAAATATGGACGATTTATTGCAATCACAAATTAAAGGCAGTTGTGAGTTAGCTCTGCCCAATGGACTTAAAGAACTAATGTGGGATATTTCTAGAGAGGTTGGTAGCATCAGCCTATATACGTTCCACTGCAGGGCTTCGTCTACAACTGTAAGTACGATTGAGAGGGGCTACGCCATATATTCCACCACACTGGCCTAGTATGGGTTTGATAAGTAAACGCTCCCATTTCCAACGATCATCGGCACTCTCAATTGTGAACTTACTTACTTCATGTCAGCGCTTTCTTAGTCGATACGAGATCGTCACTGCATTGAAATTGCTTTTGAATTTGTTTCAATAACTTAAGGTTATTCCTTCAAAGTTAAATTATTTATTTTTTTTTCATCAGGTCTTAAGAGCCCAACCACAAGATATATATGATTTCATCACAAAATACCTATCAGTATTGTTAGTAACGAGAGAAAACCTTACCGTTGCTGCCAAAGTATGCGATGAAACTTGCCTTGCTGCTTGTCATGAAGCATTGGAAGACAAACTTAGAGATATCGGACTTAACGATGAAGATGTTGGTATAGCCAAAAAAGTTATTATGGATCACTTTGGGACTAAAGGTACTAAAGATATTATAATTTTACTTATATCATCTCCAAACGATAAAATGGTTCCACGGATGTTAAGAAACTAAGTTAATTATTGCTTTCTCAAAAATGCATAATATATTATCGTTATTTGGTCTCCGATTTTGTTTTTAATAAGTAGAAAATATAAGTTTGGAACCAGGTAGTAACTACTTGTCATTTATCAGTTGATTAAAAAGGTCGACTGCGGTCTATATCTTCTCTCTGTACTGAAATATTAGTGTGATCATGTTTATTCGTCCATATAAAAACTAATTTTAGCCAGAGTCAACGAGGCAAGCCTCCTAATGAAATTAATGAAGAAGACGAGCATAGATGAGGATATGTTGCCGGCGGTACAGAATGCGGTGCGCTCAGCCTTTTACGAACACCATGCGTACAAGAAAAATGATCTTGAAGTAAATATTTCTTGAGTTGTAAAAATAAAAAAGTCTTAGTAATATTTGTAAAAATACCAAAGTATGATTAGTATTAGGTTTTCAAATCAAAACGTATTAATTATTTACATTCATAAAACAATGAGTCTGGTCTATTGTTTTAAGAACAAAAATAATGATGCTGGATCCACGCTGCTTATTACAACCTGAATGATTTTCAGCTCTCACCAGATATTGAAGACGACGTGACAAAAGCGGCATACCACACGTTAAAATTATACAAAGACATTCGACCTACAAATGAAGAGTTTAATCAAATGGCTACCAAAATACAGGTAGTTTTACAATATATTTTGGCTACATTCATCACGATCGTAATTATTAGCCACGATAAGTTCACAAAGATAAGCTTTCCTCAAGAATCTGATCAGCGATCTGTCGAAGGGGCCTGAATCCAGCAATTTCTTACAAATTTTGTTGTAGTGTGATGAATAATAATGCAGTCATGTACATTTCATTAATTACTGGTTACCTTACAAAACATGAAATCAGCCAGTTTGTTCTGGCAAAGCCACAAAACTAATATTTATAAACACAGTTACGGTTTTGAATCATTTCAATGTTCTTAAATACGTTCAAAACGATAAAGATATGATTTAGCGCATTTGAATTAAGTAAAAAATAATTGCTTCATATTGCAACATTGTATTACAACACAAAATAATATGCGAACGTGACTTATTAATAAATTAGTTTTAATTATTAAATCTTACCTAATATATTCGGATTGCGAAATGGATTTTGACATGTCGCTTCACAAAAAAGTCTAAGACGAAATCTAAAATCGAAGATAATTATAGAAGTAAGACAAATTAATGAAACATAAAATCCAGTTTTAAAAATTATTCTACGATTATTACCACTCACCAGTATTCAAATGCCGAAATAACGACAAAATAAATTTACAGAATCGATGTAGTACTGATTACTGAAGCAGTGTTAAATTTTGCTGTATAAAGAAGTAACAGATTTTTTAAAATAGTTTTTTCTTTTTAGTGTTTATTTACAATATCCGAATAAAACGATTTATTACAGTCGGCGTACCGGGCTTACGGAGTAAGGCGGGAAACCCGTAGAAAGCAATTAAAGAACACAGAGAAAAAAGACAAATCATTGAAGATAAAAGATGCCATGTGTGTGGAAATAAAGGTAAACTAATTTAAAAAATATAAGACGTCAAATCAATTCTGAAATAAAATAGTTTTGATTCTACAATTTATTTTAAATTATTCTTATTAATTGAATTTTGCAATGAATAAAACCGTTTTGCACAGGAACCGGAGAAAGCAGTAAAACCCAATAATCGCACTAGTAAGTACAAAAGCTAGTCTATGAAAATATGTTCTACCTTTATAAATTTATATTCAACTAGCGGCCCGGCCCAGCTTCGCCCGGGTGCATATAGATTTCTCTAAAATAATATGCACATATTATACACATAAACCTTCCTCTTGAATCACTCTATCTATTTAAAAAAACGGATCAAAATCCGTTTTGTAGTTTTAAAGATTTAAGCATACAAAGGGACATAGATAGGGACAGAGAAAGCGACTTTGTTTTATACTATGTAGTGATGAGGAAGTCATATAATAATCTAATCTTACGTCGGTGCGTTTACGAATTCATTTGTTCTTTTTAGGTGTGACGACAGAATCTTCTATATCACTCGCTGGATCGTATGTAAGGCTACCAAAATATACACCTTATTCCGCCCACGATGTTCATTTCTATGACTTCGAAGAGGCATTTGAAATGTCGCATTCAGGTACAAATGTGGTAGAAAACAATATAGATGAATCAAAAAATATAAAATTTCAAGAGCATAAACTTCAAATAGTTGATAATACAATGAGCTTCGAAGCGTTGACTATTGATGACGATGTTTTGGAAGCTGATGATGAATCTGAAGGGTCAATTGAAGAATCAATTCATCCGGAAAGTGAAGAATATGTAGGAAGTAATATGGATACAGTAAATGGAACTGATAAATTCAGTAGAGTCAGTGAAATTGGTGAAATGATAGAGGCAGAGAATGAAAATAAAAAATATAAACTGAATCAAATTGATGAATTAGCAGAAGGTGGGAAAGTAACAGATATTGATAAAACATCAACAACGGAAATGGATAATGTTAGAGTTCATAAGGCTGCTGATCAGCCTGAATGTGATATAGTAGGCAATGATGAAATTATTGAAGGAGAGGAAATAAATAAAATGGATAAAGTAAGAGGAACTGATGAAATTTCAAACGAGGAAGAATTTATTGAAATTGCGGAAATGACAGGTCGTCACGGAATATATGAAATGGACGCAGGACATAATTATTCGATGCATGTGTCAGAAGACGTGCTTGCTATGAGTGGTAGTAGCGATGACGATTACGGCATCACATATGATTAAAAAGCAAAATTCAAGCAATATTCAAATAATTATTTGCTTCTTTTTAAAACAAATATACTTGCCATTAGCATGGTATTAGTATATGAAAATGTTGTTTTTATTTTAATGCCTAATATACTGGTACTTTTTAAAAGTATTATTTTCATTATGAAGTTTATTTTGGGAACTCAATTAATTTAGATGTAGGTTTGATAAAAAACATTATGTTTTTTAATAAATTTATTCAATACAGGCCTTATGATTAATAGTAGGACGAAATTATATATTTTGTATAACATACATATTTTTGGTCAATAATATAGTTTTTATAACATATCCTAATTAATCTAGGTATCTTAAAACCTACGTACGTGTGGGATAAAACAGTGCTCTCTACATTTTTACTACATTAGATAAATGCTTTTATATATCTGAATTATTTCAGCTGCATCGACAACAAACTTAAATTATCCAACAATTTAACTTCAACAAAAACAAATATTGAAAGTATATGAAATTTTATGCCGGCAACAGGTAGACGCTAATATTTTGTGTATAAAATATTAATAAACATCAATAATAGAACCAAAAAGTCATCTAAATTAATATTGCACGGTCTATTTTATTGATGTTTTTTGTTTAAATACTCACGGTCCAGTGATGGGCATTTCCCAGCTGTGGACTTATACAGTTACAAAAGCCCGCAGTTATTATATACTTATATAGACCATGTATTTATATAACATTAAATGTAAGGATATGTAGTATGAACATTTCAAAATATCTGCCGCCGCCGTTAAAAAATATATATCTAACAAATACATACAAAGTTGAAGAGACTGTTAAAATAAAATTCCAAAATATAGTATAGAAATAGCACAGAGTATTTAAAATTATTACTAGATTACTTATTAAAGAAGCTTATGCACTTAATGTCGAAATAAAGGCTTGCGTATTATTTACAGATATTAGTATATTATTATTTTTTTACAAACATATACGAGATTCCTAGATCTTTTTTTGTATTTCCTTGAATTTTTTTTTATATTGTACTTCATAATCAA
This sequence comes from Hyles euphorbiae, assembly GCA_023078785.2. Classification (NCBI taxonomy): domain Eukaryota; kingdom Metazoa; phylum Arthropoda; class Insecta; order Lepidoptera; family Sphingidae; genus Hyles; species Hyles euphorbiae. Next base: position 1,566,216 of record CM041049.1, read on the forward strand.
TATACCATATATTATATCAATTGACGATATCAATATTGAGATTTTTTTGCAAATTTTTTTAAAGCTTTATATTTTTTTAGTCACGGAACAGGGAGGTCGCTCTATAGAAACAATACGAACTTCGAATGTAAATGTAATCACGCAGCCTTTTACATCAGAAATCACAAGATTTACAAGTAATGAAATATCATATAATGTCAGAAATCACAGCAGTTTTCAAGAAAAACTTATATTACGTTGTGATAGTTCGCTTACAACGAAATTAAACTAAGTCAACTAACAACAAAACGTTAGACTAGCGGAGTAATCCATTATAATAAATTAACATAGTTGTTCGATATACCTTAATATTATGCGAAAAAATCTTATTTACAAACATTTATTACATATGCATAAAATAGTCGAAAATCAATTTAGCTAGATGAATTAACTAAACGCAAAACAGAGGGCGCTGAATAAATTTTTACTCCGACACCGACATTTTTAAATTGAGCTATCAAATTAGAGATCTTGTAACTAAAGCTTTGGTATAGTCCAAATTTTTATTTTGAAAACAAAATACAAAAAATAAAAACTCCTCGTGCTGTCATGGTTGAATTAAATTAAATAGATCCTAGCCTAAATGGTATCTACGCCCCCGATCAGCTTGTTTCCGTATTCACTTAGCACCTGGAAAAAAAATATACATGTCATTAATACACCCAATGTTAATATTTGTAAAGATAGTTGCGGTTTTTGCTTCTTGACAATAACAACTGCTGTCAAGATTGTGTTAAGTGCCTTGTAGATTAATGCTAGAGAGAATGGAATCCTTGAATAAGAAAGGAAGAAAGAGGATAGAGAGACCTTTGTCTACAGTGGGACAGTAGCAGTTGATGTACATATATATGTATAGCTAATTCAGCGTCCGTAGCACAGCAAACAAGACATGGGCTGTAAAACTGTTCAATTTCCGATACGAGAATTTTTTTCACGGGAACCACAAGTTAGTTTCGGTTCTGGGTGTTGAAACCAAAAACTTTCTAGTAATTCCTGATCCCCACGAAAGACTCGATCTTAGTGTGGGGCACTGAGATAATATACTAGAAGGAACACTGCAAACAAAATGTTTGTAACAAAATGAAGAGTACCGTACCGCTCCTTCTATTTCTATCTCTGTCAAGCCTACGAAGTAACGTTATCTTTGCTCTCGCTTCAGTGTGTACCCGTATGCACGCACAATACGCAGAGATTTTGTTCCCGATGTCCGCTCTAGTATAATACCTCAATGGTGTGGTGTCAGGATTATTTATGTGACTGATGGGTGTATTAATTATTTATTTATCTAAAATTTCTTTAACATAACTAAGAATGCAGCTCGTTACATTTATTACACAAAGGAGGCATAAGACAAGTCTTATGTGATATGTCGTACATCATCGAGAGATACAAGTATTTCAGTGCGGGTTCTTTTTCCCTTTCTCCTATTAATTTAACTTTCTGATTAATTTCGTTGCGGGTTAAAGACAAGTTAGACATTCCCGGAAACTCGCCGAGCTTCAATGCTCGTTGTCATCACATTGTGTGCCACTATAGATCCTGGTTTACAGGAGTTACAGTGGTGGTTGTGAGAGCTGGTTTGTTTTTTGTTGTGTTACCTTATAAAGCAGTATATAATGATGCCTGTTGGAGAGCGAGTGCGGCCGCTGCGCGCGCAGGTGTCGCACGGCGCGCGGCACGTCGGCGCCGCCCGCCGCCAGCGCGCGCGCGCACACGTCCAGCGCGATCACCACCGCCGACCTGCCCGCTCCCGACGCGCATGTTACTACGCACGGCCGGACGCCTGCACACACAAATACACATAGTTTAAAGAACATGACCATAGTACTGCCGGTATTAGCACCAGTGATATACTAGAAAGAAATCGGTAACCCTGGGTGGTATAATATACGCCCAAAGCAAGCTATTTGCTAGTCAATTTTAAAATTAAATTAATAAAACTTTCTTTCTGGTGCCTTAGGTGGCCGCTCAACTTTAACAGCAGCTTGTTGAGTAACTTTTTTAGCAGGTGCTACTTTCTTTCAAAACGCAGACATGAATTAACAGATTTGGTGTTATCTTTGTTCCTGTCCAACTATTTGCTTCCTTCGCTCACTCTTCTCCTTTCATTCAAGATCCTTTCTGATGCCACAAAACGGACACAAAACGGAACCAGATTCACAAGATGTGGTATTCATGGGTAGTGATGGTCACTGTTCTTTTGTCTCCTACGTTTATATAGTTTCCTTCACTTCAATATCTTTAAACCGAATGTCCCTACCTTCGATCTCGGAAGCAGCCTTCATCCGTCCCAGCGTGCCGTTGTTGGCCGGGCCCCTCCTCATCATCTCCTCGGCTTTAGAAGGAGAGTACACGTTGACGCCGTTACCAGAGCTGTTGTCATCACTCCGCAGCTTCGCTAGGTTGTTGAACGAGGAGCGGTTCTGGTCGCCGTATATTACTTCTACACCTGGAAAGACATGGAAATATTCATTTATTAACGTTAACTTAGTGATTTTCATGTTCACCTCCTTATTAGTACTTATTGTATTTTTCTGTCTTTACCATAGATACTTCTACTTAGTACTTAGTCCTCAGTGATCGTAATATCGAATATTATCTTACCTTACTGACTTGGAAGTCCCACAATATATTCTAGAAAAAGGTTATTATTTTAAGAAATTATATGTTCATTCTAATTACATACTTCATTACCTTCTGTTTTAGGTATTGTGAGTACAATCTACCTACCCTAGACTTCTCCAAAACATATTTTAACTCCACTAAATTAAGTTGATAGTTAAGGTTCTTGGTAATTTGGACTACGGTATTTTTAATCATGAAATTATATTACCATAAACAAAGCTGTTGCTCAATCACTATCTATATACTATTTAATCCATGAAAACTCACCTTCTTCATCAAACTCCTTGGCCGTCTGCGAGACCTTCATATAACTCCTCATCTCGGACAAGAAATCCAGCACCGAGTCATAATCATCAGGCACGCCTTTCGCCGGCCAGAAGTACCAGAGGTGGGTGACCTCCCTCCAGGTCCTCGTGGCCAGGTTGATCAGCTGCACGCTGGAGATAGCATATTTGTCGCGCTGCTCTCGCTTCTTCAGGATTATCTTATACTCTCCGAAGATGCGCTTATTGTCCGAGATTTCGGAGGGTGGGAGGTATTCGTAGCATTTCTCCTGGAAATATAAAGATTAGTGTTAGTAAGAAGAAAACTAAAACGGTGAAGAAAAACATTGTTAGGAAACCTGCATACCATAGCAATCTATGGTACGTAACAGATGCCAACCCGCACTAGGCCAACGTGATGGACTACATGGCAACATGACAACTACTTTCAATCGTACTCGCGATTGTCGGGAAGGCTCGTGTCCTACAGTGGGAGGAATGTAGGCTGATACAGAAGTTACAGAAAAATAAAAAGGTTTTATTGGTTTTGTAGCGTTACTTTTTATTTTATTTTATTTATTAAGAAACAAACAGTCTTATAAATAATAGTGTGATTACATTAAATTAAATATAATTTTAGACCTATAGTTTCCTATGTTTATTACACAAAATTGAAATAACAAAATCCTAATCGAAGTAGGTAGCAATTTTAGGCTTTAGGAAAGTAGTGAATTGCATATTCACAATACTGTTATTTTGCACAAGTACAATAAAAGATTACAACGAGTACAAAGTACAATGGAAAAAAAAGTATTGAAATAATAAACATTTAAAAACAAAAACACAAGCACATAATTTATATATGTAAAAAAAAAACTAATCAGCTAAAAAGAAATAAATGTATCATTCTGTATCAAGACCAGTAATAAAACCTAATGCTTTTGTCTTAAACTTACGTAACGATTCATTAAAAACATCAACATTGAGAAGTTTGTTATTGTACAATCTGCAAGACCTTCTTAAAAAACTATTATTGGCATAACAAGTTCTACTGCGAGGAATATTAAATAAGTGTTTTTTACGACAATCTCGTTCACGTCTGCGAGGTATTCTAAAATTAAGTGCATGCAACAACCCAGGGGCATCCACACCGCTATTTATGATTTTAAAAAGGTATGTAGCATCGGTTAAATCTCGACGACGAGACAGACGGGACATGTTATATCTTCGTAAAGAGGATTCATAATCAGAAAAACTACAACCTAAGCGGTAGTCCAGAGCCTTAATAAACTTCTTTTGAACAGATTCGATTCTATCAATATGTTTCTTATAAAAAGGATGCCAGACAGAGTTAGCAAATTCTAAATGACTACGAACGTAACTGTTGTATAATATTTTATAAGTGAGTATGTTCCGAAAAGGTTTGCTTACGCGTAATATAAAACCCAATTGTTTAAAAGCTTTATTCAACATTTTGTCAATATGGGGGATAAAAGTGAGTTTAGTATCCATAACAACGCCTAAATCTCGGATTTCTGTTACTCGAGCGAGTTCTTTATTACAGAGACTATAAGTATAGTTTATTAATGACCTCTTTCTACTAAAACTAATAACAAAGCATTTATCTGGATTTAAAAATAGATTATTTGTGTTACAATAACTCTCAAATCTATTAAGGTCATCTTGAAGCAACTGACAATCGCCTGAATTTTTGATAATTCGAAAGATTTTAGTATCATCAGCATACAATAATTGATTTGAATTAAACAAGTTTTTTGTTATGTCATTTACGTATAGGATAAATAAGAGTTACCTACGCTTGACACACAGAATGCAATACAGTCTTCAATACTATCAAAATGTCGTTTTAAGAGCGGTAATTAAACTATCTATTACGTAGGTACCTACACGTTTTCTCATTTTTTAAACAGACGATTAAGTTCCGTAGTTGGCGTAGTTGTATGTCGCTGAGATCTCAGGGTCTAAACTCGGGTCGACCAAGTGATATGTATCAATTCATTTAAAATGATCAGACTGCTATCAGGAATTTGTGCCATGATGATAGGCTCACCCCCTATCAAATTATGTGACGGAAAATGGCGAAACATGGATGTCCTGATAGCAACTCTGTCTAAATTTCTGGGAAAAAGCCGTGTATTTTTGTATGTACAATGTATATGTATAATAAATTCAGTTAATTTTCCAAATGGAGCTTTTTATTGCCAAAGAAGAAAATATAACGTCATAATTTTAAATCATAATAATTTACTTATAGGTACCACGTAACGGTTCCATCGCATTCAGCCATTAAGATACGAGTTGTGAATGCAAACTGCTGAGCACGAAACAGTTGCCCTTACAGATCTTGTTACATCAACAGGATGTCTGAGATAAGCTTGGTATTGAGTATAATGATTACTCGTGGGTTTGGCTGTGTAACGGCTAAATATTTTGATAAGGTTTTTATGTACGCGACTGCTTCAACATATCCTGAACTGACAAGAAAAAGGTCGATGAGACCGAAAATGTGGAAGCGATACATTAGAGAGCCTAACAAAGTAAAGATCCATCGTATTACATATATGCTAATTCATGAGGTATTGTACTACACTGAATAAATCCACAATTGTGAAATAAATTAACTTCTCTACGATCGAGATTACGATTTACAAATAAGAGAGATTCAGCTGTCTATCACGTTTGAGATACAATGATGAATATGATGATACAATGAATGACAAAATCTAGGCACATTGACGTGTTTTTTTGAGACGATTTTTCTTTTTTGCATAAAACATTACCAACTGTCTAGTTAGTCTATTGTTGTACAACAGAGAACGAATAATAAACGCTTATATTTTGTATCAAAGCTGCCATAAGCATTCAGCTGTTGAATTTTAAATATTATTTCAAAAATTGAAAAAAAAATTCAAAACAATGTAGGTATTCAGTATTTTTAAACTATCTAATTCTGTGTCTACTTCTCATTGTTGGTTGTCTGTCAGAGATTGCCTTGTGCGATAAGACCGCCAATTGTACTTTTTTTTTTCTCTCTATTTTGAATTGTTTCCTTTTGTTCTATTTATGGTGTACAATAAAGCTTATATAAATAAATAAAATAAATAAATTGTTCTTACATATAATTAATTGGTATTTTAAATTGATATTTCATCAGAAAAAATGTCTTGGTACACAGAACTGTACAAAGTTATAGGAAACAAACACAAACAATGCACAAAGTTTTTTTTTTTATAAACATACATAATGAAATGAAATGAAATGAAATGAAAATATTTATTGAATCCATAAAATGTCATACACTATTTAGATTCAGTCATTTTTTTTTTCCACTACCACCCAGTTCACAAGGCTGTTTTCGCCAGAGAAGAACGGGCAAGAAACTCTAGCGTTGCTCTTTTCAAAAATAAGTTTACAATACAGTGATCATACAGGAGTTGGAAATTCAGAGCAGTTCATAAATTACTCATAATAATGATTATATTGTACGGCTGAGTTAAGTGTGGTCGCCCCGACCGCGGAACCGGTATACACTGTTCAGCAAAAGCAATGAAAGGCAATAAAAAAATTAAAAAAATGAAAAAAAAAACAAAGTAATTAATATTATCATTATAAGCAAATTGAGCAGACCAGTCTACACAAGCAGCACCCGTTCACGAGTATGACGCATGTGCCAGCCATCGGTCTCCTCAACCGTGTTATAGGGAAGTGACCGACCCGGCACACGACGCCGCCGCAAGCACAGACATTTAAGCGAGCATGACGTACTCAAATTGCCTACAACTATGGTGACACAAGTGGGATAATTATTTTAATTATATTTAACAGAGTACACACACATCCGGTTCGGGGACTTATATTATGTTTTATTCCCACGCCTTACTATCTTCTAAGTATTCTGAAATTTTATAATATGCTTTATTACACAACTGTCGTTTAATATTAGATTTAAATTTATTTATAGATAAGGCTTTTATGTGAGTGGGAACTAATATACGTAGCAACGCACAACATTGTTGGCACAATTAGAAAGACGCTAACACAACAAAATTAAACTATGAGGAAATGTTCACATTTCTAGGAATAATAATTGTGATATACAATTACTGTTTCTACCCGCCTCAATGGTATAGTAGCCAACAACTACGTGTTATGGAATATCGTGGGTTTGATATTCAGATTATAGAATTTTAACAGTGTAAGTCCCACTGCAGGGCACGGGCCTCCTCTACAACCGCAAGTACGGTTGAGAGTGGTTAGGGTATATGGTCCACCACGTTTGGCCTAGTGCGGGTAGGCGGACTTTTCACACCATAGACACTTTACGAATCGCTAAGTGCGTGGTTATTAACTAATAACTATTAATTCACACGTGACTCCAAAAAGTCGGAGACTACCGCAGAGCGACCACCGTGAACATGTTGAACGTACTTATTTATTATGGCATAGCGAAACTATTTATTATTGCTATCTGGGGGCGCGGCCGAGCCCCCGTCCAAGTCGAGCTATAGGCCGTAACATCCTTTTCTCGAAGCAATTCAGACCATTTTCAACCCCCTATAACTTCGTTGTGGCTAAAGCATGAAGCCTGAATTTTCAGTTACTAAGCAGGCATTGTGTAAACACGGTATATTTAAAATTTCATTCAATTTGAACCAGTAGTTTAAGAATTGTAACTAGTCAAACTTTCTTAATTTTGTCACTCACTGACTGACTGACCGATCATCAAAAGTCTAAGGCACTTCTAGCAGACATAGAACCTTCAAATTTAGAATATAATTAGTGTTTAGTGTCTAAAGTAAGGGAAAATTCAAACATTTCATAATTTGTGTCTAGTTTTCTAGATAGACCAACTGTCAACTAGTAATTGACATGACGTGGCGCGTTTGGATGCATTAGAAATCCGTTAAATATGGCCATTTCGGTCGCACTAAGGGCAATTTGTATTACTATTTTAACCTTGACGGGCATGAGCGGCGGTGCGGATAACTTTGTAATCCCATATGAATGTATAGGATTACAAAGTTACATTTGCAGTTAATGAAATGAAAATGAAATGAAATGAAAATATTTATTGAATCCATAAAATGTCATACACTATTTAGATTCAGTCATTTTTTTTTTCCACTACCACCCAGTTCACAAGGCTGTTTTCGCCAGAGAAGAACGGGCAAGAAACTCTAGCGTTGCTCTTTTCAAAAATAAGTTTACAATACAGTGATCATACAGGAGTTGGAAATTCAGAGCAGTTCATAAATTACTCATAATAATGATTATATTGTACGGCTGAGTTAAGTGTGGTCGCCCTGACCGCGGAACCGGTATACACTGTTCAGCAAAAGCAATGAAAGGCAATAAAAAAATTAAAAAAAATGAAAAAAAAAACAAAGTAATTAATATTATCATTATAAGCAAATTGAGCAGACCAGTCTACACAAGCAGCACCCGTTCACGAGTATGACGCATGTGCCAGCCATCGGTCTCCTCAACCGTGTTATAGGGAAGTGACCGACCCGGCACACGACGCCGCCGCAAGCACAGACATTTAAGCGAGCATGACGTACTCAAATTGCCTACAACTATGGTGACACAAGTGGGATAATTATTTTAATTATATTTAACAGAGTACACACACATCCGGTTCGGGGACTTATATTATGTTTTATTCCCACGCCTTACTATCTTCTAAGTATTCTGAAATTTTATAATATGCTTTATTACACAACTGTCGTTTAATATTAGATTTAAATTTATTTATAGATAAGGCTTTTATGTTAGTGGGAACTTTATTATAGAAGTGTATACAGTAACCCTTAAAAGATTTGCTAATTTTCTGGAGCCTGGTCTTATGAATGACTAGATTATTTCTATTTCTAGTATTTCTGTCATGAATATCGCTAACCTTTTGAAATTGTTCTATATTCTTATGGACATACATTAAATTAGCGAATATAAATTCTGATGCTACTGTCATTATATTTATTTCTTTAAATTTTTCTCTCAGAGATTGTCTGGAGCCCAACGAATAAATAGATCTTATGGCTCGTTTTTGAAGAAGAAAGATGGTATTAATGTCAGCAGCACCACCCCACAATAAAATTCCGTAACTCATTATGCTATGAAAGTAAGCAAAATAGACCAATCGAGCTGTATCAATGTCAGTCAATTGGCGAATCTTGCCCACTGCAAAAACTGCAGCACTTAGCTTTTTAGCTAACGCTGTTATGTGGGGACCCCATTGAAGTTTAGGATCCAATGTGATTCCCAAAAACTTAGTAGTCTCCACAAGGCTCAACACATCCCCGTTCATAAAAATGTTGGCATTCACTTTTTTTACGTTAGGTGTTATAAACCGAATGCATTTAGTTTTTTGGCTGTTTAACAGTAAATTGTTAACGCCAAACCAATGTACTATTCTTGAGAGAGTGTGGTTTACTTCGTCAAAAATTGATTGATGTCGTTTAATTTTAAATATCAGTGAAGTATCATCAGCAAACAACACTACCTCACATTTATCCCTTATAAAATAAGGCAAGTCATTTATATAAATCAAAAAGAGAAAGGGTCCAAGAATTGAGCCCTGCGGAACCCCCATAGTAACAACAGATCCATGTGATTTTTGTCCGTTGACATCAACCCTTTGAACCCTATTGTTTAAATATGATTTACATAGTTCAAGAGCAAGTCCATTTATTCCATAGTGGCTCAATTTCCTGATAAGAATATCATGATAAACACAATCAAATGCTTTGGATAGGTCACAGTATACACCTAAAGCATCCTGAGAATCCTCCCAAGCATCAAATATGTTATCTATGAGCTTCACACCAGCATCAGTGGTGGAGCGACCCCGAGTAAAACCAAATTGTTTACCATGAAGTAAATTATTATTTTTAAAATAACTTTGCAACTGTATAAGCATTAGTTTTTCAAAAATTTTGCTAAATGAAGGCAGTACTGATATAGGTCTAAAATTAGAGGGGTCATCTGTACTACCAGATTTAAAAAGAGGTATTATCTTACTGAGTTTCATTTTATCAGGAAATATGCCACTATTAATACATGTGTTAAAAACTAAAGCTAGCTGAGGAGCTAATATAGGTAGTACATAGTGGAGGATCTTTGTAGAGATTCCCCAGAGGTCACAAGTATTTTTAATGTTTATAAGTTTAAATGTTTTTACAATGTCATCACTGTCAACGGATTGGAATTTAAATGAATCGCCACACCCTGGCACACTTTCCTGTAATAATGTATGGGCTAAAGAAGGAGACGAATTTAAGCTTTTTGTTATGGAAACTGGTATATCTGTGAAGAACTTTTCAAAAGCCCTAGCTACTTCTATATCAGAGTTTATTAATTTATTATTAATACTTAAGCTAAACTCGGTGTCACGAGGTTTAGCTTTCCCAGTTTCCTTATTAATTACACTCCATGTCATTTTAATTTTATTTTTGGAGTTTTTTATTTTATGTATAATGACTTTGCTTTATAGCAGACTTGTTTAAACAATTTAGAATAATTTTTAACATAATTTTTAAAATGCTCACTATGATTATATGTTTTTTTCAGAATATAGATCATATAGTTTCTTTCTACTTATGTGTATGCCAACAGTGGCCCAATTATTGAAGCAAGTTTTTTTGCTTGTAGGAACAGACCTGGATGTAAAGATTGATTCAAATTCCTTACAAAATATGTCAAATACAGAATTATACAGAGTATTGGGGTTGTTACCCTGTACTAGTACATTGAATTTTTTCAACAAATTATTCTTTAATTTATCTAACCGGATCTTTGTTACCGGAACAACATTAAGTTTTCCAATGGAAGTTTGCTGGAATTCGCTTCTAAAAGTGACTAGTTGTCCACAGTGGTCAGAGTCTAACTGATTAATAATAGATTTATTTTCTGGGACTATATCAGTGAACACATTATCTATACAGGTAGCGCTAGTGTTGGTTATCCTAGTTGGCTCCAAAAATAGATTGACTAAGTCAAATGATAAAAAGAGATTTCTTAATTTTCCAGTCATAACAGACATATCTAACAGATTAACATTGAAATCTCCACACACCAACAATCTTTTATTCGTTTTACTTAATTTCCTCAATGCATCTTCAAGTATTATTTCAAAAGTATCATACAAAGAGGAGGGTGGTCTGTATACACTTACAACTATGAACTGCTCTGACTCTATACATGAGATTTCTACTGTTTGCTCCACAGAGAGACTCACTATATCTTTACGTTCTTTGAATTTAATATTCTTATTCATTAATATTAGTGAGCCACCATGTATAGCGTTTTTCCTGCAAAAGTTGCTACCAACTACATGATTCTTGAAATTGAAAATGAGCTGTTCAGTTCTCAGCCAATGTTCTGTGACACAAAGTATATCAATATTCTGACAACTCATGAACAATTCCATTTGTAGTTCCTTACCTAGCATGCCCTGACTATTTTGATGTACTAGGTTTAATATATTATTATCATCCATATTGCAAACACTATTCTGTCTAATGGGTGGAGAAGTACTTATTGGAATGTCATTTGAAATATTCGTATTATTTTTCAGGCTACAGTTATTATTAATATTATTATTCATTATTCGGAATTGTTGTTGGCAAGAGGGAGACTCTATTGTCTGATTATTTAATTTAAATTATTTATAGAATTATTATTTGGAATAGATACAAGTGTATCATTCCTTGTCTTCAAATATGTCAACTGCTCAATAAAAGCAGGTGGAGAAGCCAAACTTTTGGCTTTGTCTAATAAATTAAAATATAGCAATTTTGCTATATGTCGTTTCATAGTATATAAATTCATATATTTATATATTTTGTACTTACTACAGTAAGTATTCATGTCAATTAGAGTGATTTTACTATTATCATTTTTATTTTTAAGGGCCTCATTTAATGTACAATTAAGGTTATATCTAATATTTTTTTCCACGTTTGACAACTCTTTTTCATAAGGGAATGTAAACATTACAATTTGTTTTACTTTTAAAGATGTTAGAATGTTAATACTCTCTATATACTGGCGTGTGTTTACATTGCCCCTATTACTGATTAAAATGATTAATGTTGAATTTGGATTAAAATTATAATTTATAATTTTTTCAACAATTTGTGGGTAGGAAAGCCCTGGCATACAATAATTTACAGTGTTTTGTCCTGTCTTATTATGTAATACATGACCTAACCCTTTCCCAATTTTATCGCTGAATATTATTATATTTTCATTTTCTACAACGGTGAATCATTGTACCCGTCTATAATGGAATAATAGTTGTAGATAGATATCTATATATATGAGGCATAACAGGAGGGGATATAGAGAAGGAAATGGTGTATTCAGCATGTCACATGCCCTTGCAAATAAATAGACTAAATAGCTCGAAAATATAAATTACAATGAAAGAAAGAACATTAATAATCAAATCCGCTATATTTGTGATAAATTGATGCCTACAAAAATAAGAAAAATCCATAATACAGAGGCTTTAAGAAAAATCGTTAGTGATATTCTAGAAGTAAGAAGTACCGAAAAGGAAAAAAGTAGGACTCTACAAAAAGACGTGATATCCCATCAAAAACATCCTGTAAAAAAATTCCAAGTCTCGCAGCTCAGGTTTTCTACCGCAAAAAGTTGTCAGATGCATGTAATACCAAGTCGATTAATTTATTTAGTCCTTAAGGGACCTTCTATATAAAGTTATTACGTTAGTTATTACCATATCAATCTTAAAAATTCTTTACGATTTAAATAAATAGATCGACTTGGCCAGCAGCATTCGCAGGCCATCGCATGAAAACATAATGTATCGTACAATTTATACATAATGCTGCTGGCCAAGTCGATCTATTTATTTAAATCGTAAAGAATTTTTAAGATTGATATGGTAATAACTAACGTAATAACTTTATATAGAAGGTCCCTTAAGGACTAACGGCCGATGCCAATAATCAATCGAAAAAATTAGATTAAAGTCAATCTGGATTGTTTTCTACTTTTCGATTTGTCATTTACCATGTTGCCATAGTTTTTTCACTACAGAGATTGATTATTGGCAATATAGTATCAGAAAAAAGATTGAACTGTCAATCTAAAACGGCAAATTTTGGATTGGGATTGTTTATTGGCAGCGGTTGTTAATAAATTAATCGACTTGGTATTACATGCATCTGACAACTTTTTGCGGTAGAAAACCTGAGCTGCGAGACTTGGAATTTTTTTACAGGATGTTTTTGATGGGATTTATACCTTGCTTCGACCACTCTGTTGTTCAATGTTTGTGAGGGTATATTTTCACAATATTTTTACCGGTTAACCTCGCCTCTAGTATAGAGAATATATTTCAATATACATCTATAGTATACACTTACCACTCCATTCTCCATGTACTCTGTAAGCATGACGATGAGTCGCGAGTTCTGTTCCCATATCATGCGCCAGAAGTCTATCACTGTGTTGGAGAGAGGCGCCTGACACGCGATGTAGTAGTTGCGAATGTTGCCTGGACCCTGCAATACCAAAGGAAAATTATATTAATAAATAAACTTACGTCTATATTACTGAAGTACTGGGCACGTAGTGATGCCACTTGTGAAATGCCTTTGCGATTGCTCGTAGCTTTCTCGGTACCAAGACATTTACTTTCGAAATCAGGGCGTTTGTTATCTCTTCGTGTTTGTAAGAAAGGTTCGGACACTGTAGGCCAAAGAAGGCGTCATTAGGCGAACGGCATGCTGGTTTCGCCAATCATAGCAAGAAAAAAATAAAAAAACTTTAAAAAAATAATTAAAAAAATATAATGATACACGTAGTGGATTATCTAATCTAGGTATCTTATCCTTGTGGTAACGAACAAACGCGGATACTAAATCACTGAAGTTACTACTTAAATATTCATAAAGTTTTCTTGATCCTTAGCCACAGGAAATTAACTGTTGAAAGTAGGCTTTACCAAGTATGTAAGTATTTGGCAGCCTCCGTGACGCAGTTGGTTAGACGCCGACTGCGAAACGAAAGGCCGCGGGTTCGACCCCCCACCAAGACAAATGTGTGTGACCCACAAATATTTATCTCAGGTCTGGATGTTTGTAACACCGAAAAATCTCGTAGTTCCTGATAACAACACAGGACTTAATTGATCTTAAAGTGGAGTCAGGACTACATGTGACTGTGGGGTCTATTTATTTTCATAGCGCAAGAAACTCACCGTAATATAATTAGCGTTAATATACTCCGTGGTGGGATCATTGCCGATCCTGGTGAGAGGTACCCTGGTCTCCGGGAGTGGCAGGACGTTGGAGTATCGATTCTTGTCCTCGCACCCTGGAGGCACCTCCTCAGGCCGCACGGTGACTGAGGGGATCTCTGCAAACTCAGCAGACATGGACTCGATGTCCAGGGCGAAGTTGGCTAACGCTGGGTACTGCATTGGGTGGGAGGTGACCTGGAATAAAAGTTATAAATGAATGCCTACTGGGACAAGTCTTTTTTAGTGTCTAAATTTGTATGGACCTCATTCCGTACCGCGCGTGAGACTAAAGTATTTTTGTCGTCTCTAAATGGTATAAAGAAAAATAAAGCATAAGATCACACCTGTGCCGCAGTGAGGTAGACAAAAACTAGAACTCCTAATGTTAGGACTCTACATTTTGCTTGTGAATAACTTGTTTAAACAATTATAACATCTTAGTTCAACAGGAATAAGTGATAAGCATTTTGCCTTTTTTGCAATGCCCCAATGTGATTTCTATAAGTGCGTCTGGGTATACACATAAGTGTGTATTATAAATTAGCCTAAGTATGGGGAGGAGACAACCCAGACGCACTTATAGAAATCACATTGGGGCATTGCAAAAAAGGAGCCAATCGCTTTTACAGTCAAAGACTGATTACGACCATATCCGATAGTTAATAAATTAAACTTTACAACGGTCAAAAGTTAGATACGAAATTTTCTATTATATTTAGAAACATTTTCCCGTATGATAATTACTCTACTACGTTGTGTTTCGATATAATAAAGAAACCACAAAAGTTTTATCAAGGAAATAACTAAGGTTATTATTTTTTAATACCTCGTCATCATAGGCAGGGTTGCCGTAACTCCGTTTGCTAGCTCGAAGTCGATGGTTGCCCTTCCTGTGACCAATGCTGACGCTGTCCAAGCTGTAAGCGTCCAATGAGACTGGAGTACATCGCTGCGCGTATATACCCCGCCTGCCGCGACGACGCACCACAAGCTGCAATGAAAAGGGTACAACGAACAACACTCGGTGAATGAATCGAACATAAAGTGTAGTGGTAGATAAGTTTTGTAAGAGTTTTCAAAAGAGGAAAATATGTCATGGTGTTAAATAAAGTAATTAAATAGTCTCGGTACCACTTCAGGTTCCTTTTTTTATAATATAATAAAATAAATAAATAAATACACCCAACAGTCACATACGTAATCCTGACCCCACACTAAGATTGATTCTTATGTCGTGGGTATCAGAAATTACGAGAGACGGTCTCACAAACACCCAGCCCCGAAACAAAGAATTGTGGACTATCCAAAGAGATCGCACGAATATTTGTCTCGGTGCAGAGATCAAACCCGTGGCCTCTCGTTTCACAGCGGGCGTCTAACCAAGTGCGCCACGAAGATTGTCAATTATTATAGGTTTTATTTTAAGCAATATTATTGGTATCCAGAACCGCCCGCTTTATAAAAAGTTAGAGTCGACTAGTTTGACTTGAATGAAGCCTATGTAGTCAGCCCCGTACTCACGAAATGGCAAATAGAAGCTATTTTGGGTGATTGTTCATATATTTATACATTTAAAAGCATCTTATCACCAAAAACCGAAGTTAATGACAGTATTTGCCCAAATGTAGCTCACGCACAATGACTCCGTTCATTCAATGATAACATCTTTGTCGATGCAAATATTTAGGACACCGATTAATTGCCTAAATATATAAAAACACATTAGCGGTAAAGCGCAAGCCACTTTAAGTGACATAGCATTTATTTAGAAAAGGAATTGAAAGTTGGAAACGGCCGTTGCAAAATTTTAAGCCAATCCTACATTCCCACTCCAAGTAATAAGTTTGGAAAACAGTTGGACGTAATAAAAACATAAATCATATTTATTTGTTACATAGTTGAAGTACATATTTGGTAATTACCTATTTCTATATTTAGGTTTAAAAATCGATGCGTTTTTGCTTGCGTTTTTGGTTTTTTGTTCAATTAACGAATATTTTAGCTTATCTGCACGAGAATTTGTAAGTGCAACGGCAAGTGCTCGTAAATTTCATATTAAATACGTTCCCAGAAAGTGTGAAATTGGCACTTAGCCGTGTGAGCTAAAAACTGCCGATATGAAGGACGGGCCGCACTTGAGACCTTAATTTATGAGCTCTCCTATGAAACGCGCGAGTCCATTGTCACGCAGCATTTTTAATAATATGGTGTTTTTTTCTCATTTTGTTTTTTTCATTTTTAAATGTATTTTACTAATATGGCTATCGATGAGGTTCTTGGGCTACGTGTATTTTTACATACATAGCAGACAATATATTGAGACAGAATATCATAATTTATTTACTTCTTATATACCTATGTATGCAGATATCTGGTAAATTGTGTCTGAGAATGTATCTGCCAAAAATAGTGGAAGTTCCGGAAAGGACATAATAATTAAAAACGATGAAATTTTTCATGTTCCTCCAATTACCTAAAGTTTCACATCATTGTCAATTCACATCTACGTGAGATGATTGAATAACGTTTATTGACTAATAAGACCTATTTGTGCGTGGCAAATACAACCACATTTTATCAGTTTTTTAACTGGTGGTAGGTCTCTCATATGTGAGAGGCGATCTGGGTAGGTACCACCGCAATGTCTATTTCTCCCGTGAAACAGCAGTGTAAATGCACTGTTGTATTTCGGATTGAAGGACATTGTAGCCAGATTAACTACTGGACATATTGATACTTAACATCTTGTATCTCAGACTGGCGAGCGCAGTGGAATTTTGCTACTGTTTATGAGCGGTCGTATCGCTTACCATCAGGCGAACGGCATGCTCGTCACGCCATTCATAGCAATAAAAAAAAACGATATTTTTTTTTCCTCGACTTACATACGATACATCTAATAAACTTGAGATATGTCAAAGTGCATTCTCTGCGAGTGAAACCACGTCAAGATTTATTGCTCCAGCGCGGCATCGTTTACGGCGTCATTTGACGTGTCGTGTACAACATTGGAGCCGGTAACAAAAGGTCCGTCATCAGCTTGGCTTTGTTTATAATTTGCATTGTAAAAACATCCTCGACGCGATACTGCGACACTTACCTACCTTTCTAGGAACATACGTGGACGACGTATAGGAGGCAGAAAGTTATTCATGTATGTATATCATGTTAAATTCGCAGTATTTGTAAAACACCTCTATGTACTCACAGACAAACCAAGCAATTGGTTTTGTGAGACTAATTGTACAATATTTTACTTCCGCTTAAATATAATTTTGAGATATTACTTAATTTTGAAGATCCTTGGAAAAGGCCTATGTTCAGCAGTGGACTACTGTATCAGCCCATATATGTCCCACTGCAGGGCACGGGCCTCCTCTACAATCGAAAGATTGAGAGTGGTTAGGCCATATAGTCCACCACGCTAGCCTAGTGCTGGTTGGCGGACTTACATACCATAGAAATTTTATAAATCGCTATGGTATGCAGGTTTCCTCACGATGTTTTCCTTCACCGTTCTAGTGCGTGGTGATTGACTATCAATACACACATGACTCCGAAAAGTCAGAGGTGTGCCCTGGGATTCGAACCCGCGACCACCGTAAACATGTTGCGCAGTCGCGTCTAGTCCGTTTGCCAACAGGCCACCACGCACTTCCGCAGTGGACTACACTATAGGAAAATTAATTTAAAAAAATACTGGAATATGCCAAAACTTAATAAATCATAGGTAAATAAGCACTAGACTCTATAGTATAGAAAATAAATATAATTAGCTTTGTTAATCTCATAAGTTAGATCAAATTTGATGGTAGAGCTATTTGTTTCATACAGTTTTTCTTTATATTGGCCAATGTAAGCCTACTTGAAATTCTTGCAGATAAACAATGAAAATGTATACGTTGTTGATAATCATTATAGCAATGAACTTATTTTGCAGTGATTTTTAAATTTGTGTCTACTATACACGAGGTAGGTGATTTCAGCAAAGCTTTGCCAAATTGAAAATGTGGTCCACAGGTGTTTCTTCCGGTTCCGGGTGTTTGTGAGACAGAAAAGTCTCTCGAAGTTTTTAATACCCACAAGAATTGGTCTTAGTATGGGGTCAGGACTATATTAATTGACTATTGGGTTTATTTGTTAAAAGATTGTACGGGTTTTCGAAAATATTAAACTCAAATATAACGTGAAAACTAATCTGTTATTTTACGCTTTTCCCCGGTCGAACCAAATTATAAATACTGTAAATAATATTTGATAGAGATATAGATGTGCGCGCGCAAAATTAATACCAATTTAGGTCCAAACCGACATCATAATATAAGCTTTAACTTAAAGTACTTTCTTCCTACCGTACCAGTAATCCGTATCCCAGCCCTAAACCGAGCCCTGCGCGTTACCGTGACTTGTGACGTATTGCGGGCGCAAAGTCAGTGCCACTACCGCCCCAGCCGCGCATGCGCACCGGTCTTGACTAGTCTTCTTACCTACTGTTATATTCAAATTTCGAATATTCCTTTTTTGATTTATAGTTCCATTTTTTAATTTGTTTTAAATTGTTAGAGGTTTTAAGTTTTGTTTCCTTTTTAAATTTTGTTTTCTTTTTCGTGTTATTTTCAAAGCAAGACCGGTGGATTGTTGTGTTAAAATAATGAAGACGTATTACGTGAGTGATATTTTATTTTGTATCTAAATTGTTTTTAATTCTACATTTTTAAATTGTATTTTGTTTAGGTTAATTCTGTAGTATAGAGCATTTTATTATTTTTATTTAATTTTATTGGGAAAATGTTTAATTAAAGCTCTTGAGAAACGAAAGAGTTTTCAATACGTACAATATAAAAAAAAACCTACTATCATTGAAACCTTCTCAAAGCATACTAGTCTTAGATTAAAAACAAATTCTTAATTAGTACACAAGTTTAAGATTCAATTTATGTTATATAATTATAAGATGTAGTAATTTCCTTTAACTAAAATTAAAATTAAGTCTATTTTATCCCGAATCCAAACTTTTGAAAGTTTGGTGATGTTTTTATGTGTCATGCCGGGATAGAAATTAACGGTTTCGCAAATATAATGCAAACCAATTAATATGTTTTCATCTATGGTTTACACCGTGAAACTAGAACCGAACTCAGCTTTTCGCAGCTCGCAGCTATGTTAAATACGAAGCATATAAGCTATAGCAATGATAGAGAAACACAATTATTGTTATTTTTAACCGACTTCAAAAAAGGAGGAGGTTCTCAATTCGACTGTATGTTGCTTTTTTTATTTATTTTACTTTGGTTTGTCAATTAAGATAATCTGAATTTTGTAACAGGCTGGCCGGGACATCTGAAGAAATCATCAGTGGAATGACGCACCAAAATGCTTGCACGCTTGGCGCTCTACCACATTAAAAACGGTAAGTACCATTAACGTAACATTCAAAATGATAAATAATTAGGATACAGTTATAATAAATTCCTTAAAATTTCATTATAGGTATTTAATTATCTACATGACCAATAAATGAATTGCATAAGAAGCGGTAGAGACTTGAAAATGTAAATTAAAATCACGTACAGAAGATCACTTTAGTACATTAACTTTGAAATTATTATCGGTTCAGTCCCTAAATGATATGATACTTTTAAGTTTTTATGAAAATATTGCTTCTCGTATTTTGTAGTTACAATCATTAATTTATTGATTTTAATATATGTATTGTAATTTAATAAGATCTTTATCACAATCCTTTGTAAAGTTGATACATAGCAATATTGATAGAAAATGTGTATTGAGAAGTGAAGCGTGAAGCCGCGAATTCAATCCCACAACAAAGAAAGTTCTTATTGAAAATACTATTATTTAACTTTTGTGTATTTTGGGATAAAGAAATAACTTATTTCTTTTGGAAATTACATCATAATACATACTCTTAAATTAATCGGGAATAAGTATTAAGCTTTGGTATTTTGTGGGTGCTTTAATGAAAAAAGAACTCGTACGAAGTACCTAAATAAATATAACCTGTCTTTACATAAAATCTAATCAACTTTATAAGTCATCTATCTTCTATTGATGTGTGTTAGAAATACAGTTAAATACAATATTATCTACTTAACACATTTTTTGTACTTCGAGTTAATTTTCCATGCTATAAACAACATGCATTTATACTTTAACCTAATGGCAATATATCGTAATATAATAACAGCATGACAACAACGCATTCGGTTGCAAAAAGATTGTAAACGATCTGTAAACTTCTCGTTTAACAGTTTGCTCTATTCTGGTTTGGTGGTGTTGCATGAGAAATATCTACAGATTAGATTGCTAAAATTTAGTCACAAAACGCCTTAGCGCATCATTATAACTATCAGGGCAAATACAGGCCTCATAAAATCTGATGCTGTTGATTCAAAACTTTATAATCTTTTTCACCAATTTATTGCGACGCATACTTATTAAATTAAGAACAGCAGTTGTTAAACGTGCTTATTATACCTGTGAACGTGTGCGTACTTATACCTTGTAAAAATTATCAGTCATATACTAACTACGATTTGCTAATTATTACTTAAAGGCGTATCAATACAAATAATGAAAGATTCATAATATCTTCACATTACAACTGAAACATTAAAATTTCTCACATTATGTATGATGATCCATCACAAAGTGGAAGTTTTAATTCGACAGTAAATTTGCCCTTAAATATGGTATTTGACTCCATTATTTTTATTTTATTTATCAAAACGTATCCACAGCGATGGTCTAACCAACAAAGAATTTTATAAATTCACTCAGAATGGAACAAGTTAGAAACGTTTTAAATCTTGCAGTGGGAATAACAGAAAAGAAATGCAAAACCAAGATAGTGACGTCACTAGGGCTATTATACATTACAGTGTGCGGGTGTAAAAGAGACAGCAAGATGTCCCCACTACACCCCTACTCTTTAATTTTAAATATTAATATTTGCCTTATGTTACAAGCTACTTAAATACTTTTTTGACAGCAAGGCTTTATTTTTAACGTATTTGTGTTTGTAAGCGAAATAATACCAAAAATCGATAACAGTCAAATACCCTAATATAGAGAGATCGTTTTGTATACATGGAGTACTAAGTAATAAGTTATTTCCGAGTGAATTTGCTCCTGTTCACGGGCAGGCTTAACCTTCACCATTAGGCACAGCTCATTACAGAATACACGCCCAAAAACTTGAAGTCCCAGAATTATACAATACCTCAATCAAACCCACAATTAATTGACATCCAAGTACCAGTAGTTAGTCCACGAGGGTGCTATAAAAATTCCTCGCTCCGCAACTGGAGAGCCGCCCACCCGACACCGAAGCGTTATCGCGAAACTGGACACCAACCGTTGATGTCGGTCACAAGGTTGGCACAACATTTCATTGTACATGTTACGTAATGGTTACTGGATAATTTATTTGTATCGGTTGAGTTTGAATTAGGTTGCTTGGTGGAGATTATTACTCTACTACTTACTGTTATAGTATTATCGTCATTGTTTTCAGCTACAAGAAGTCTATTGTTGAATATATGTTTACCTAAGGAAGAAGCTTGGATGTTCTAACTTTTTCAGAACAGATACCAATTATATATTTATGAAATTTCAGGTAAGCAGAAAACCCGTGGTGAATTTAGTGAAGGTAATTATTAGCTTTAACGCTTAATGAAAAAAATTTCAACGTGTGTGGCAATTTACATAATTATAATCTAAAATCATTTTATTAAATCACTCTCCAAAACACGAAATGTAATTTAGTTTTTTGACCTATTTCTGCTTCCTACCAATATATCACACTGCCATCTATCGGAAACAATAATTATTTATATTTTATACTTCGGTTAGTTAGGTAAAAGTAGTTATAATAAGTAAATTATATTAACGCATGTAATACAAAAACTGAATTTTATAATTTCAGGTGTCAGAACGACTGAAGACAGCAAAATACTCGACAACTTACCCCAAAGTAGTGAACGTAATTTATCGTGAGTTAAATCTATAGATATTATGCTCATTACTTTGGATATGTTGTGCGAACATACTTCTATAGAAAAATGACGAGAAAGAAGAAAGAAACCCAGGGAAAAATACCGAAAAACCTGAGCTCCAAGACGACAGAACTTTTACGCCTGTACTGTATTTATTGTTATTTACATTTTAAATATGAAAAGGTAGAGTAATTTGTTTTACGGTTAGTTTGGTTAAGTTTTTGGATAGACAGGGCGATTTAGGTGTATTTTAACTTAAACATTGCTATGAAGTTAACTTGAGCTGCAGATATTCATTTATAAATCTTATCAAATAATTTTATATCTATGGTAAAAGGTTCACTACGTACCAATAATCCGATGAGTAGAACCAAAGCAATAACTCCAATAGTGCTAACAGCAATCGCTACAGCAGCTCCGGTGCTCGACTCTTCAGTCAGCACTCTTGAGGACGCCTCTGTCGTCACCTCACCACCATACGTCATTGTGTCATCAAAATCTACGGGCTTTGTAGTAAAATCTAAATCAGCGTCTGTTGTCGACAATATTTTTGCTGAGTGTGTCGTTGTATCTTGCTTTGATACTGTTGTTACTACAGATACTACGGTTTTCCGGCTAGTTATTTCAGCTCTTGGACTGGTAATTACAGGTTTATATTGAGTTGTCTCTTCGGGAACTTGTGTCGTTGTTTCAGGTGTTTCTTCTTCTTCTTCTTCAGAGGTGGAATCGGGAGCTGTTGTCTCTTGACTGGTCGTTTCTGTCGTAACAATTGTATGTTGCTTAGTTACAGCTCTTTCTGTAGTCATAGGCAACTCTTTCTCTTTTTCTGTAGTCTGTATTTCAGTACCTTGCTCACTAGTCGTTTTATCTTGATTTATTATTTCATTACTATCGCTGTTCTCTTCTGACGAGCAATCAGTGGTAACTTCGCTATACAAATCAGCTTCTGTGGTAGGTTTTTGTGTTGTAGTGATTCTTTTCTCCCGTTCAGTATTTATTTCTGTTACAGTTTCAAAGACAATTGTCGTTGTATCTTCTTCAGTCGTTGTAGGAAGAGTTGTTGTTGGCGTCGGGGTTGTTGTTGTTGTCGTTGAAGTAGTAGTGGTAGTACTAGTTGTAGGTGAAGTAGTAATAACAGGAGTTGTTACTTCTATAGTTGTAGGGTGTGTAGTAACTTCAGTTACAGCTTGAGTAGTAATTTCTACAGTTGTGGAAGGAACTATTGTTTCAGTCGTAGCCGCAGTTGTAACGGCTTCCGTAATAGTAGTCTGTTCAATAGATTCTGTGGTAGTAGATTCTTTCTCAGTGGCTTTTTCAAGTATTTGCGAAGAGACTTCAATGGCTGGAGGAGTTGTATCGGAAATAGTTGTTATGTCTTCTACCCTGTCCGTTGTAGTCATATATTTAGGACGATAAGTTGTTATTGGACTATCATTTAATGTTGTAATTTTTGTTCTTGTTGGTATAATTGGATGCCATTCGCTATTTGTAGTAGTTTCTGTTTCATTAGACATATCATCGGTCATCTCTTCAGATTCTACAGGGACGTAGGAAAACCTAATGGTAGTTACTTCATAATCTGTGGAAGTAGAAAGCGTTTCATCCTGAGGTGTAGTTATATCTGCAGGTAGCTTTGTGATCGATTCAAAACCGGTTGACTTTGTCGCGTCAACCGGTGGAATTGTTTCTGATTTGTTCGTTTGTTCCGCGTCGTTTGCTGCTGGTATCCAAGCTGCAGTGAACACCTTCGACTTGTTTAAACTTTCAGTTGTCACTGGTTCCACACTACTTTGTACAGATATGTTGCTCTCAGCGCCTAGCTTTTCAGATTTTCCTTCAGATGTAGATTCATCCGACGGCCCTGGTGAGGTTGGAGTGTATACTGGTTGCCAAGCAAGTTTGTTTTGGTCCACGTCAGTAATATTCTTAGGAATTATGTCTTCAGATGTAGTGCCAGCAGTTGTAGTTGTTGTTGAAACTGTTGTGGATTCCTTTTTATCTGAAATTAAAATAAATTGGCTTGTGAATAATATTATTTAAAGTTTGGATAAATATATTAGTGAAATCTAAATGTTCTGTGATGGTGAACAAGAACTTATTTAAAATAATAATAATAATATTCACCTGAGACTTCCCCGACTTTTTGCAACTCATTTTCATCAACACTCTTTGGTGTCGACCTCGTTACGTTTACAGAGCTCGGCAATGGAGGTGGATTTCTCATGGACGCTAGTGCCCAAGCAATCGATGTAGGCGGTATTTCCATATCATTGAGGTCTGTTACTTCAGTTGATGTTGCTGCTGAAGATTTAAATTTTGTAGACCCTCGTTTCCACAACGATGGTATTGTATTATCGGTAATCGACTGCGAATGGACAACTTTCTTGGTTCCGCTAATGTCACTCTGCAATACTGGATCTATTTCAGATGATACGGTTGTCAGCATTGTTTTACTAGGTTGCTTAGGTTTATACGTAGTGGTTATCTTATCTTTGATATTAAAATGTTCAGAGTAAATAGTATGACTAGTCGGTCGAGGATAATCTACTTTAGTTACGTTTCTTTTAGGTAACATCCAAATAGGCCTGGTTCTTGGTGTGGTGTAGTAAAATTTGCGCGTCAACGGTCTTAAAGTTGAATAATCTGGTTTTCCTGTTACGCTGTTGGGAGAATCTTTGACACCCGTCAAATTAAGCCTTTTTGAGTAATTTCTATTTCTGCTATAGCTGTTCAAAAACACTTTAGTCACTCGTTCGGTAGATGAGATTATGTTTTGCGTAGATACAGGTATGACTGTATGGTAGAGCGGTATTACACTGGATATAGGGAAGAAGTTGGTAGAAGAAGTAGTTATATTTTCCACTTTGACTTCTGGTAAGGTTGATTGAGTAGTTATTGGTATTACAGTTGCTGGTTCTGTCGATACTTGAATCAAATTTGATGCTTTTGTAGATAACTGTGCGACAATTGGCTCTTTTATCGTAGTTATTGAAGGTAATCTCGGATTCCTAGTAGTTTTATCGCCCATCATAGGGTTTTTAGTTGTAGTTTCGTAAACAGGTTTAGAGAGTTTTTGAGATAGATTTTGTTTAGTATGCGTCAGACCTGAAGTGGTTACTTTACGAGGTATTTCAACAATGGTTGGCGGCGTTGTTTTTATTGTAGGTAGTTCTTCGTCCGATGAAGTACTTAATGTCGGTTCAAGATGCGATGATTCGTCACAATCATCGTCGTTTGTATGGTTTATGTATGTTTCAGTAGATAGCACTGACATTTCATAATAAATACTAGTTCCCTGTACATCCGAAAGCTGTCTCTGAGAAGTACCTGCTTCTTCGTTATCAGAAAGACGTATCTCTTTGGTATTTTTAATGAATACTGTCGATTTATTACTAGGTGTATTATTACCTAACCTTTCTAGACCTACGTTCTCCGTCACAATCGTGTGAACATTACTAACATTAGGTGGTGGCGACATAGCCTTTATAGATTCTAGTTTCTTTATAATACTACCAGAGATCTTTTGATATTTTTTATCGAAGAAATCGTTCTTGGGCGTAGTCAGATCGGAGTCGAAATCGAAAAAACTCTCGGATTTAAAGTGATCGTTATCTTTGCTATTATATCCATAGGACGTTTCTTTAGGGAAAAAGCTAGATAGCCCAAACGAAGGACTGCTATAATCTTGCTTCACTTTATTACTAAAACTATCATCGTCAAAACTGGGTATTGTGAAAAAGCTATTGTCATGGAACTTGCTGGAAGTAAACCTCTCGAAAGACTCATTTCCTTGTTCTTCTTCTTCGTCGTCGTATTCCTCGACGCTTTGAACTTCTTTCTTCACCGCCATAGGCGTAGTGCTGGAAATGCTCATAGGCATTTTAGTTTTCTTATACAACTTCATGCTATCAATAATCTCAACAGGTTTCTTGACTTCTGGTGTGGGTGTGACTATTATAACATTGTCAGCTTCTGTGGAAGCCCTGACTCTTCTTAAACTGCTTTCTGTGCTAGATTTGAGTTGGGATAGGAACCTAACCCTTCCCCTGTCTTTGTATTTTGCGTTTTTCTCAGTGTGCTCCTCAGATGTGGAGTCTTTAGGGCTCAACTCGTTGATTGAGACGTCTGGCGTGTTTGTTTTGGTCTTGGACCAGGTTGTGGCATTGGGTCTGTTGTGCCTCGTGATTCTGTCATCTCTCACCGGCTCCGGCGTCGTTTGTGGCAGCGCGTTGCCACTCACTGTCGTGCTCAACACTAGTAGGTTCACTACTAATGCTGCACCTGAAAATAGCAGAAAAAAGTATATGATTAATTCGAATTTAAACGATAAATATTTGGTTCACTGACGATACGTATATATGACACGATTTTCGGAGTCTGATTGCTAGGTCGGTTACTACATTTTGTATTATACTTAATATAAGTTTTATGTTGAGTTGTTTGTTTCTTCATAAATTAATTGACTAAAATTATTTTAAAATACAATGCTCGTTTATTCGCTAATTATTATGATTAATATTTAAATTTATAAACATGTATTCATCGACTCTTACGGTCGATTTTTATAATCTATCTATCTTTAATAAGAGATTTCTCTCAAAATTTCGATACATTTTTTGCTTCAGTAAAAAAAGACGGAGATATTTAGATAAGGTGCATATATTTATACATATCTAGGCAAGATAATATTGTATGTCTATCTTTGTTTATGGAAGCATACAGTGGTATCGACATAGTAACGATATCCATTTTAACCTCTTGTTAAAGATAGATAGGATATAGAGAACGGCCGTAAATCAACAGCCTCCGTGGCGCAGTTGGTTAGACGCCAGCTGTGAAACATGAAGCTGCGGGTTCGATCCCCGCGCCGAGAAAAATATCCGAGTGCTCGAGGGAATGTTTGTTTCGGGTCTAGGTTGGTGAGACCGAAAAAAATATCTTGTAATGCCTGGTAACCACGACACTATTATACAATCAATCTTACTGTGGGGCCGGACTATGCTTGTAACTGTTGGTTTTATTAATTACGGCTCTTTTAACTCCAAAGAAAAAAATATAATATTGTTTTTCATGTGATTATTGGATGTATTTATTTTTGTTATTGAATTTATTCTTACCTAAGCATATTCTCACTGGCGACTCCATGTTATTTCATTTTGTTTCAATGTGAATTTTTCAATGTTTCATCTCGTCTCGGTCATCGTACCTGCAATTATAAATACAATATTATAATTACATTATATCTATAAAATAAAGAGTGTAGTTTCTTATTTGTTAAAATAAATAAACCACATAATATAAAAGTGTTCTTTATCCTGACACAAAATGTTAATAACACGATTTATTTATTCAGTATGTTCCTCGTTCATAACAAATGGCCCTATAAATATTATTTAGTGAGCCAATTAATGCACTTGACATATTAAAATGGATAGAGTCCAGACTTATTCATACTATTATTATTTATATCTGAGTTTTCTTATTGTTATTATACACTGCTCCTTCTTTCCCATTCTCATAAGTCCATCCAATGTTAGTCTGGTAGAGATTGCCCTGTTTTGTTGCTTTATTGTCTCTATATTCTGTTATTTATATGTATAATAATTTCTTGTAGTTACACAAAACATATTAATTTTACAACCAAGGGACTTAAATCTAAACATAAGTCCGTACCAACGGCGGCCTTTTATGTGTACAAATAAAAAATAAAAATAATTAAATATTCTTAATTCCAACACAAATTACATAGACAACACGCATCGTTAATACTGTACTGGGGGGTCAGTCCCCCATATATTCTTTAAATCCATCTCTGCGTATAATCGCAGCGATCAGAGAGATGTGTTGGCGCGTTTACACAATCGTCGATGTTCGCCGATGATAGGCGATGACACGTTTGCGCATCATTGCCACAAATTTTGCGCACCTCGCCACGTATTCGAGCGAGTTGTCAATAGATAAGTCGTCAAAAATGGACGTCGATCGACGTCGATGCATTAGCGGTTGCCACGACATTTATTTAAAAAGCGCGTATAGATACGAGTTTTATGAATATATATAAAAACCAAATAATACCGAGTAAACAGATAAGTAGAAGATGGTGGATGTTAAGAATTTACCGCAACATAACTAGGTATTTGTAATCGTAAAAACAGCGTTTTTTCTAGGGATATATTTTACACTACATAAGAAAACAATATGTTCTTATTATCGCCCTTGAGTTGTTGTTGTTTTGAATCATCATTAACATTTCTGATTCCTTCCCGTTACATCCCGTCTTATCAAGTTTCATTCGATGCCATACCTCAATCCTGTCCTATTTTATTCGCCTCATACTTTCTAGCATACCATCCACTTACATGCAAATAGAGCGTCGTAGATAGCCAGAACAACCCTTAAAGTAACTTATTATTTGTATTACGATTAATATCATGGTTATAAACACAAAATAGAAAATAATACATTATTTAAATAATTATTGAAACGATTATATTGAATAACAAGAAGATAGACTTATATAAATTACGACGGATATATTTTTTGAAATTTATTAGGATTAAAAATTTTGCCTTATAAACGTAATAGATAACGTAACTTTACCCGTTTACACAGCTCACACAAGGCAATTGGTTCAGTGGTGTAGGCGTAAAAGTTTAACAGGCACTAGACTGTCAAACAAACAGAAGTGTTAGAGCCACGCTGTTGTCAGTTATTGCTCAGCATGAATGATCAACGTGAAGTAACAGCTTTTCCATTGCATTCGGTAAGTGAGATTGCTGGATGCCCAATGCTCCTTTCTTCTTCCCATCCTTTCTCCTTTCCACTCCTCTGCCATTTCATGGACACGCAATACATCTTTGATCCGAACGTTATGGATGTTCATGGGCGGTAGTGATTACTTACCATCAGGTGATTTGTTTTCTCATTTTCCATTAATAAAAACAGACAGACGACAGACAAAGAGTTTCGTTTGAATTTATAATATTAAGTAGACATAATAAGATGAACAGAATCAGAGCAGCACAAGCAAAGACATAGAATTAATTGGATTGATAGAATTGGCTGGTCGTAAAATTATAAACCAAATAACTCTGGTGGATGAACCCTTATTCATCACATAGCTCTGAATTATAACAAGTACCACTAATACCTGGTTCAAATCAATGGGTGAATTGGCTATGGTAGAATGCTGGTTTTGAGATGAGATGTCATAAATATAATGAAAATAATAAATAACACCCAACAGTCACGTACATAGTCCTGACCCCACACTAAGATCGAGTCTTGTGTCGTGGGTCTTTTCAGTCTCACAATACCCAGACCCGAAAGGAGTATTTGTGGGTAGAACAAACATTTCTAGCGGGGCGGGGATCGAACCCGCGACCTCTCAGTTCACAGCCGACGTCTAACCAACTTCGCCACGTAGGCTGGCATATGATTCAACGACATTTATTTTTCATTTTGGAAGTCAATCATTTAACCGATTCGTTGCGACGCCCATTTTGGTGCACTTTTATGCGTGGCGACGAACAAATATTTCGTGACACGACAGTCGTGTCAAGCGCCATATCAGTTGATGACACGCCTATTGTACCATCAGCCATGTACAGAATAAAATGCTCTTTTTTCTTGTTTAGCCTTGAATTGTATTCAGTCGACTTCCAAAATCGAAAGTAAACGGTCAGTTACTTTGTGTTAAGTGGTTTTGAACTGATTATATATGTGTTTCACTGAAAATGGATGGTAAGTTACTTTTTTATTCAGATGTTGTAAACCTTTTGTACTGTTTTATGATTTACATACATATCATACTGGGATTGTAGGTTATAATAAAGATTCTAATTTCTGTTTTCATTATTTGATGTCATTTGTTGTGTTTCATCGATTTGTGTAGTAGGCAAGTGCCGTAATGATAGCAGAATATGGATACAGATATTTTCCTGCAAAAAAATCTACTTATGGTATCTAATAGCTACTTATATTTATATTAGCCCGATAAGCTAAATAAGATAAGAAAAATAGATGCAGCTATTAATAATAATTCGAGGTAAATAATGCATTTCATTAATACGTACCTAATCGCAGTAATCGTAATGCAACTTATCGAGGTTGTCAACCCCTGGAATTATCTGATTTGCATTATTTCCAGAAACGAAGTCTATAATAATGATCCGCATTCAAAAAGATTAATGTTTAGTTCAAGAAGCACCTCGAGAAATTTCGATTTGAGCGAGATAAAAGACATTTAAAAATGACACGAAACGCGTGTCATACGCCATATGTAAAAAAATTGGATGGCACGTCTGTCGTGCCATCCGCAACGAATCGGTTAACTAATCGCAAAGCCCGCAATGCCTAGTGTTTTTTAAAGCAGGTACTCATAAAACTCGTAGTAGAATTTCATAAAAAAACGAAGTTATTAATAACAGACATATTAATTGGATTAAAAACTTGAATTGGTAATGGACGATGAAGGTTTTTGGTCGTATATATCCACAGACGTCCACAGATGTCAATTGTGTCATCTTTGTCAAAAATATAAAAATATACGAAAATTATGATTATTTTATTTAGTATGGGGTGTAATTAAATAAAAATGTACAAACAGTTTATTTAGAATTATTTCAATTAGTAATTGTGCTTTTTACGTACACTATATTGCATGTAGTGAGAATTGAACAATGGTGTGGAATTTTATAATAAGAAAATGAAACCGAAGAAATTGCAGCAGGCAACTAGGTGCAGATACAGCTGAAACGCACGCGTGCCCTGTCCTATAATTCAACTTATTTATTTTATAGTATTTTTTGTATATTCTTTTTTTGAAATAAACATTTTCTGTACATCTATAATTTTATTTATTTTCTTTTAGTATATATTGTAGAAATATCAACCCGCAATAGCAAGCTAAAGTGGAAGTAGGCGGACCTTATAACAATAAATGAACAAATATTTTGAGAACACCGGGTTTCTGTAAACGCAATGCACGTCATCGGCATAAGCGGAGTGATATTCATACAGATATAAATCATAATATTCAAATATATAGTTTAAATCATGTACAAACACTTATAAACTATGATACTTATTTCTGAATAGATTTCGTATTGTGATCAAACTGAACCAATTATTATACGGAAGTAACTGATAGCTCCGGAAAATGCTAGGTGTTGTTACTGAAACTTGTATTTCGATATTTTTTTAATGAAAAATTAAATTTCTATAGCAATACACTGTCACAAACCCGCGGGGCATGTGGCTAGAAATCCATAACTAGCGGATCGTCGACGATGACAGGCAAACATGGGTATTCTCACTTTACTCTCACTCTGATTACCGACAGTTGGCGAAAAACCCCGAACACGAATGTTGTAAAATTTTACCAGGGTTATAAGTTTTGGAACAAATCCCTAAATTGTGGGTGTATATCTTAATAATTTAATTGGTTCATTTTATGATAACGAGTTAAATTATCAGAGTCATTACACTGTAATGTGAGTTATTTAGTATTATAATAATATAAGATTAACAATAAAAATGCATTACAAAAAAAACACTACACGAGTCAACATTATAAATAATTTGTTACTTATTTTAACATAAGCATAATTTTATTTACTATACTTCGCGGAACCGCTACATTCTCCAGATTTGGGAATGAAAAATATTTCGTTAGCAACACTGCTTGATGTACACGAATATCGGCAATGAAAGGCAATAAGCCGTACACATTACCGTCATCGCCTATAGTTGCCGATGTTGGGCGATTATGTGAACGGGGCATGTCACACGCGTGCAGGCGCATGTTACACCATATTGTCTCGGTTACGCAAATGTTTCCCATGCTCCATTATATTACTATCATCACGGGTAAATTAACATGGGTCTTTGTAGTAAATAATGCACTCAATTTTATACAAGTAAAGTGTGTAAAAATCAGTCCTATTCAAATTTTAATTAATAAATTGATAATAACATAAATAATCAAACAGCAGTGTACAAGATTCTTTTTGTGATGCTCATGATTTATGTATAATTTTATTTTGTATCCAATAAATAAAAAATAAATTAAAAAAATACCGCCAAACAGCCGTGTAAAAAGTCAGAAATATGATCTAGACTTGGTATTGGCCCTGGGTCCTTCCCTTGGGTATCGCCGTTAGTTTAAATCTGGTCGCCACAGCTAGAAACAGCTGGAGCACCGAACATTATTTCGAAACATCTGCTCGTTTATTAGGAGTTTATAATAGAGTCACCATTATAAAGAGTGCAGGGTAATTATAATCACACCCATCATCAGTTACTCTCGTAATCAATTTAG
The DNA here is from genome assembly GCA_023078785.2 of Hyles euphorbiae. Lineage (NCBI taxonomy): Eukaryota > Metazoa > Arthropoda > Insecta > Lepidoptera > Sphingidae > Hyles > Hyles euphorbiae. The sequence continues at coordinate 1,598,772 of CM041049.1, forward strand.
TAACAAACAATTCCTTTTGAAATGCGCAGTAGCCTGTTGGTAAACAGACCAGGGGCCCTACTATATTCATCCGAAACGAAGTTCGAAACTTCGGATGATCGAAGTCTATATACGATACGAATGTACCTACATACACTTATGGTCGTTATTGACTTATGGTCGTAACCATAGACTTATGGTTACGATGTACGTTATACAAATTTGAACTTTTACAGAGTAGATACATTCGTATCGTATAAAAAACTTCGATCGTCCGAAGTTTCGAACTTCGTTTCGGATGAATATAGTAGGGCCCCAGACGCGCCAGTCAACACGCTCACGGTGTTCCATAATTCAAATCCCAGAGCACATCTCTGACTTTTCGAAGTCATATATGTATTGGATACTCAATCACCACGCACTTTAACGGTGAAGGAAAAGATCCTTAGGAAACCAGCATACTATAACGAAATTCTTTGATATGTAAAGTTCGTCAATCCACACTAGGCCAGCGTGGTAGACTGTATGGCCTAACCACTCTCAATTGTAGGAACTCTCGATTGTAGGAGGCCTGCGCCCTGCAGTGGGATGTGTTTATATAGACTGATACAGTAAAGACTCACATTAACGCATAAAAAACTACAAGTTTAATGAAGTTTTTACAGACAAATACGCCATTGTTTGTACTCATAATGGCTGCATTTGTTAGAGCCTGCGTAACACAAGTTCTCACACCGGCTTTATGTAACAAATTGCTCTATTACCACGCGCCGTCCGCCATTCATAAGTTTCGTGGTTTTTATGGTATAAGTCTGAGGTATTCAGTGGGGTTACTCTATGAAATGACGAACTACGAATGTTTGGACGCCGTACGTAAAACTTCACTAATGTGCCTAGATACTCCACAAATTGTTGAAATCCTCTATCGTACGTCGGACCCATAGACTAAGTTCGGAGAAAATGATTATACACATGTATATTACCACTTCACAGAAAAAAAGGATTCCATTCACTTAACAGTAATATCACACGACATGCTGACAAATACACGAATTTTTACTTAAAACTTGCTAAAACTAAGGTCAATGAGCTGTTAAATAACTAATTAGGGATATTTGACGTCTATAAATAACGTTTTTGCTCATATTAACGGCATTTGAAAACTGCGTTAATTCCTTATGAAACTAACCACCCTTAGAGTTAGCATCTTATTTAAAAGACAGAAGCAGCGCTAGGAAAACTCTTTTGTTCTTGACTGCATTTTGAATAGCTTTGTATTATATAAGAATTCCCAGAAATTCCTCTGGCCAAAAGTATTAATGTGATAACAGTTTCTTGTGAGACGAAGTTCAAGCAAGTTCTTATAATTAAAATACAAAATTAAAAAATTCTGAAATAAAAATCCTACTATTGAAAAGATAGATATTTGTTATTTATTCTGTGAATCCATAATGTTTTCATCATACATGAATAGAAGTTCCCCATTATCACCTAAATATGAACCTGTTTTTTTTTTATATCTAGTCCTGTGAGGACAATAAGTTTTGCCCAAAACACTACATATCGATCGTTTCTTATATACAGAAACACAAATACCCACTTACAATGTAAAGTTATGGATACGTCATACATTATATGAATTAAAAATTGATATGTTTTCTTTATATATTATCATTAAACAATTATAAGCATTATACACATAAGATTTTTTAAAATGAGACTGCCTCGGTGGCGTAGTTGTACTCCGGTACGGTTACAAAGCTGAGGTCTCGGGTTCGAATCCCGGGTTGGGCAAAGTGATATTGGATTTTTCTATTCATTATCAGCCCAGAGTCAGGAATTTGTGCCCGATATGGCAATAGGCTCGCCACCTATCACATCATGGGACGGAACATACAAGGCGAAATGTGGGTGCCCTGGCACCTCTGCCTACCCCTTCTGGGAAAAAGGCGTGAGTTTATGTATGTATGTATGTATTTTTCAAAATGATTAGCTTGACACTTCCCGTTGTTTGTTGTTTCAGTATTATCGCCATTTGTCGTCTTTATGTGAGAATTTCTTTATAGTTTTCAAAATTATGCAAAAAAATTACATAATTTCATACTTTCGAATGCTGGTATTGCAACTTAGTGACGTTAAAGAGACTATTGAAAAGATATTTTTATTCTATAGGTCCAGCAAAAAGGCAGTCGGCTCGGATTAATATAAGATGTGTTGTTGGCTTCCTAAAATAAATAAATACACCTAACAGTCCAATACAGTGCAGAATAAAAATCCAATGCAGTTTTAGTTACCTTCAAAATCAGGCTCGTCACTTCTTTTGTATTTTTCGTATTCCTCATACTTCCGATTTTTTCTATCCACACCCCAAAATTCACCCTGTACTCGAAACAACAACACAGTCCACTGCAGGGACGTGGCCCATGGAGATATACGTTATCAGGACTCACACATGTAAAATCTCGATTCTAAGCCATTTAACTGCGAGGTCACCACACAATGCGCTCAAGCTCGTTTTGTGGCCTATTTGCATAATTATCTCATAACGGTTTTCCTTTGCTAACCAAACTGTTAATTTTACAAGGACTGAGTTTACTGGGCCAAGATCTTGCTCCTGATTTTTGGGTTGTATACATGAGATCACGCTTGTAGCCTCGGAAGTGGTAGGCAGAGATCTCACTTGAGTCTCAGTTCGACGAATTTATTCCGTCTAACAATGTGGTAAGGTGACGACCTTTCAACCTTGTCATTCACACAATGTATTAACCAGGTTTAAATATTCATATCAGTATTTACGTTTTGAAAAAATATGTATCTATGGGATATTTAAACAAAAAATCCTTTCTGAATCGTAGGGAAAACCCATATTGACTGACAACTTTTACTGTCACGTTTCATTCAATGAAGGCTATTCCCAGAAACTTCTAGACCCTAACTTTCACTGTATCCATTGTATCTTTTTCCAACCTTTTTCAAAGAACACCAACATACTTCTTCGTTTTTCAATAAATTTACCATGAGCTGAACTAACTCCTTTGTTATATGCTTCATTCTTTGTTGGTTATGTAATATATATATTTTTAATATGCTTATAATGAAGAAATAACTTTAACACTAAGTAAAGAAGGTAATGCAACAAACGATTATTTACAAGCTGACTGCGATTATGTCCGATGTTTCCCGTTATGTCCCAATACGCTTGTGTAAACTATTAGTCACAGACTAACCGCGGTTTAGATAACTGCTGGTTTTAAGAGTCACCGTTTAGTTTCAGCCTTTGTGGCATAGTCGGTTAGACGCCGGCTGTGAAACGAGAGGCCGCGGGTTCGATCCCGGCACCGAGACAAATGTTTGTGAGTCACAAAAACAAAGTGTGAAAACAAAGTCACTTTCCGCTGTCTGTCGCTACATATATGCTTAGATATTTGAAACTACGCAACCGATTTTGATGCGGTTTTTTTTTATAATAGCTGTACCCAGGCAAAGCTGAGACGGGCCGCTAGTCACTAATATTTGTCTCGGGTCTGGGTGTTTGTGAGACCAAAAAGTCTCTAGTGGTTCCTGATACCCTCGACGCAAAATTAAATTCTTAGTGTGGGGTCAGGACTATGTATGTGACTGTTAGGGTGTAATATATTTATTTAGTTCTTTTATCTATGGTGTATTTGATCTAATGACCTATATGCTGACAAAGTAAAGACCGATAACATGGAGAAAATTTCTCGCGGCGAGAATCGTATCGCATATTATCGTGTTCTGACAAATGATTACACGATGCAACTTTTTTATACCCTTACGATGTTTGAATCTTCGAGGCGAAAAACTCTCCCGTGTAAATGTATTAAGAAAATGTAACTTATTAGTGTCGCGCTAGACTACAAGGTAATTTTTGAACTGAGGACTCCTTGCTTTTCCCATTCGTACTACTAAAATCTTGGTTTTTATGATTCGCTTAGGTAATTTTAAACATATTCATCAAGCCTTTCTATTAATATTCTAATATTATCTGATATGCAAATAAACATTAGTAGTATACACTTAACATATTTTACAAAACCAATGTCTTAGTGCAAGAGTCAATAGCTGAACCGAGAGGTCTAAGATCGCGGTCATAAAAACAGTTAAGTTATTAGTTTTTCATACCTAAGGCAGGTAAAAAATATGCTATATTGAGCTCTATGGTTGGCACGATATGTGAGACAATTGTCTTTGTTTGTTAAAATATGCCCGTCCCAGTAAGTCTCATTTCATTAAAAAACATATTAGTGTTTTAAAAAACATATTAAAAAATTTAACTCTGACGGTCAAAGCTGAGTCTCGGGTTCTATTCATTATCAGCCCAGAGTCAAGAATTTGTGCCTGATATGGCAAAGAGAGTAGGTAGTGACTGTACCTAATATTTATTTGGATCATTGGGTGTTTTTTTAAATATGCCTGTAATGTAAATCCGTGCTTCTAATACATTCACATTTCATTTCACTGGTGGTAGGTATCTCATATGTAAAAGGCCGCTTGGGTGTGTACTACCTCAATGTCTTTTTCTCTCGCCAAACAGCACTGTGAATGCATTATTGTGTGTCGGTTTAAAGGACATTGTAGACACAGTAACTTATGCCCATATTGATACTTAACATCCTATGTCTCAGGATGGCGAGCGCAGTGGAATATCAAGCTTTGCTTTGTAATTCAAGGGCTTGGTTTTGCTTACTGTTCATGAGCGATCGTATCCCTTACCATTAGGCTAACAGCATACTCGGCTCACCATTGGAATAAAATAACATTGTCCTGTTTATTACAAGGCAATTTTTCTACTCTCGTTAAAATAAATATGGCTAGAATCGAATCAGCTATCTGTAAAATTGAGCAAGTCTCACACGGCAGCGCCTCAGATTTCTAGTAGCTAGGAAAGGTTAAGAACCTGTCTGCCTAGATACGCCCGATCTAGGTTATGCCGGTAGGTTCTAGGTACATCTGGTAGCTTTTCAATACCGCATATTGAATTACTATAGAAAACACGGAGAAATATGTTAGTCTATAAAGTTGTGTATTTTTTTTATTTATTTGGTTTAGGCCAGTTTATTCATTTCAAGTAATCATTTTGGGAATAGATTTTCATGTTGATCGAAAATTCAAAGCACATGAAGTTCTGATATGTTTAAAAATATATACTAAAAACATTTAAAAAAAAAACAGATTTTTATATTCCAGAATGATTTGTCCCACAATTTTTCAATCGGAACCATTTAGTAGCTGATTATCTCAAAATAATATGTAATGGAACCATTAACTATAGAATACATGTATTCTCCAAAATAAACATTGAAAAATGTAGCATTTCTCAATGGATGATTTTACACTACCAAGGTCGCATTAAAAAGTACTATAAAACCACTTAATTTATTTACTATCTCAATTTCAAAACACCTAATATTTATCCTTTGTCGTGTCTCAAGAGACCACCATTGCGCCACTGTTTCTCACAGTAGAAGAGACATTTACAAAATACACCCATTCCATTGCGTCTTCTGTACTACTTGTGTAAAGAAATGTGTTAAACAATCGTCAGTGGATGTGGAAACGTGCGATAGTAACGTGCACTTAAATGGTAGAGACGAGCAGTGAATTCGTGACAGAATGCGTCTTGCGCTCCCTGTTAATGTCTCGATTAGTGATGGACTTGTTTTTGTCGATAGATTTCAGAATTCTATCGACCATTTCTAATCGATTTAAATTTACTCATACATTAGTAAAGTTCTACGTCACTATGAAATAACTTGATATGAACAGGAAAAAAGAAATTACTGTATTGAACGATGCGCGATGTCAACTATTGTAACATTTAACTATTTTTATTACATTTTTATAAAATAAATTGGATTTCAAACCTCTGAGTCAAGACTTACCATTTCCAGTTTATCACAGTGATGCGTACGCTATAATAATTTTAATACAAAAATAAACAGCAAATCGCTAATGGTCTTATTCAAAGACAGTTTATAAACCTATTTCAGTTATCGGATGTTTTGCCTTCTTCTCTCAAATCGAATTCAAATTTTGAATTAGGAATTAGGAACATTCGATAAGTAACATAGGGGGCATTCCACGCGAAGCGGACAGGTAAAAAATCTCGATGTTTCTGATTTCAGAAATATTTGAGTATGTTCTACCTATATATGTCCTTGATTCGTGTATCAAATATTTTTCTAATATAGTGACTGGTTAAAGAATTACGGAACTTTGAAATTTTGACCAACTGGTGGGTATACAGTACTTCAAAGCCGATTATCTAGTCATATAATTATTGATTAAAATAATTAAACCACTGAATTTAAAACTTCATTTAATGAGCTTTTTAATTGCATTTTTGGATACGAAAATAAATTGTTTTTTTCCATATTTTTTTTATTTTATTTTTTTTAAGTTCGATTTTCACAAACTTAGACCATTTCGATTTTTTTTATATTTTTTATAAAAATAGCTAGTATTGTATAGAATATCCTTGCCAAGTTTTATAATGGGCGTAGAAGTGGTTAACGAGCTATATTGGAAATATGCGCCGCACCGCGCCAAACGCCCGTCACATGCGTAAGCTTGCAGGTTACATTATTTCCTTAGTACTTACTTTGATATATTTAAAATAAAACAAATTATTTTTATGTGATTAACTACAAATTTATTTACAACTTTAAATGTTTCACTGTTAATTGTGCGTTTTACCATAATACTTTCAGTAGTAGGAATGAAGGCATGATATTTTTTTGTGCCTGGTAGTGTCGCTGCCGACTCAAATCTCTTTTTAAAGACCATCTGTTCTGTTGAATATCCTCTTTTTGAGCATAGAAAAGGTGCATTTATAGCATTGATTTTCTCGCCCAATCGTGCAAATGCTTAGCTGTGGTTATTGCTTCGTTTGACGCCGATTGTAGACTACCTCGAGTCCATCACATGGGCCTTTGCCGTGAGAAGTGGCATGAAAATGAAATTCTGCTTCTGTACCAAAATCCTGTTTAAAATAAAACAGGTTCTAATTCACAGAAAGTACACGAATTACGAAGTTTTCGTTTCGTGATCACTATTTTTTTTATTTTTAATTGTCTGGATGAGGGAATATTCTCCTATTGCAAATTTTGTGACTTAATACCGTATTTTAGTATTTAAAAATTGTTTAAAATGTATTTATAGCTTTTTAAATATGCAAACTATTCGGTCGGATGTTATTTTATTTTATTGATAGTTTCACTTAACTGAAATTATTATTTATTGAATCCATAAAATGTCATACATTAATTTGAGATTCAGTCACTTTTTTCCGCTACCACCCGGTTCACGAGGCTGTTTTCGCCAGAGAAGAACGAGCAAGAAATTCTTGCGTTGCTCTTTTCAAAATAAGTTTACAATACAGTGATTATACCGGATTTGCAATACAGATCAGTTCATAAACAATTTATGATAATTATTAATTGATAATTATATTGTACGGCTGAGTTAAGTGTGGTCGCCCAGACCGCGGAATTAGTATATGTACACTCGCGCAGGACGCCGCGCTTCGGCAGTATTCCCAGTATAGCTCATAATCCACTTCCACGCCCATTATAAAACTTGGCGAGGATATTCTATACAATACTAGCTATTTTTATAAAAAATATAAAAAAAATCGAAATGGTCTAAGTTTGTGAAAATCGAACTTAAAAAAAATAAAATAAAAAAAATATGGAAAAAAACAATTTATTTTCGTATCCAAAAATGCAATTAAAAAGCTCATTAAATGAAGTTTTAAATTCAGTGGTTTAATTATTTTAATCAATAATTATATGACTAGATAATCGGCTTTGAAGTACTGTATACCCACCAGTTGGTCAAAATTTCAAAGTTCCGTAATTCTTTAACCAGTCACTATATTAGAAAAATATTTGATATACGAATCAAGGACATATATAGGTAGAACATACTCAAATATTTCTGAAATCAGAAACATCGAGATTTTTTACCTGTCCGCTTCGCGTGGAATGCCCCATAGGTGTATACATTTTTCTATGAATAAGGCCATAAATGTTGATGCGATTTTCATGCCACATTTGGCATCAAGTTATGACTTACTAACTAATGCCCCCATCTAGAACTACTATGAGGCTTAATATCTATAAAAATTACAGGTAATAAATGCTCTATCTACCCACCATTGCATAGATATTGTCCACAATTAATGGATTTATTATGTCCATAGTAATTAATAACACGAATTGTATCACTTTTATGTTCCGTAATTATTTGCCGTGCATTCTTTAATGGACAATAAAAAGTGAATATGTGTTTTTTTACGGATTTTCATTTGATATCGTTAGTAAATTAGCCATATACTGTATACATAACATGACGCACAATACCGCAGCGGAAAAGAAGCTCATTACGAAACGAAAGTCTGTGGGTTGGATCTTTGAACCAAACAATTGAATGCGTTGAATTGAACCGAAGTAATTGATCTACAAACATTTGTTTCGGTTCGGATTTTGGGAGTATTTCGTTATGTGTCTTGTGGAATATTGAGCAGTATAAAAATATTCTGATGATACAATAAAATTACATGAATACAAACCCTTCCTGTACCATAACATATCGAATCCCTACGCCCCATTTTATTTATGTTATGTTCCTGGTCCATGGTAATTACCTACTATTTAGCCACATTTCACCCAAAAAGTAAATTATTCTATTCTTAAATCCTAACCCGGATAAATATCGAGGTCAACTTGCAAGCGTGGTGTGACATCACTATCATCAATGAAATTACGTGGACACAAGCAAGCATGTTGGGCCGCGACTAGAATCTTAACTAAAGGCTTACTCGATAGTTGGACGCTCGCGTCCATAAATATTTTATTATTAAATAAATTTTACATACTCCCAACATTTTATTTCCATTTTTTGCTCGGCAATTACCAATAAACATAAGGCATTATTTATTTTTGCTGTAGTGTTTTTTTGACACAACTTAAAGGTAATTTATGATTATTTCTCAACAATTAGGGATGTTATCCTCAATTTATTGTTGTTAAAACAATTGATAATGCCCGCTCTTAGCGCTGCAACTAAATAGTTCTAGAACGACTCTCCCAGCTAAAAGATTCTTTCCAACTATCAGAAATTTTATTTTGCTGTTGACTATTTGTTTTCATACCTACACATTTGCACAACATTCAATTAATTGTAGTTTCGCCTTATCTTTCCTTTCTAAAACATAACAGATGTTATCTTTATTACACAATTATAAAAACTTTTTATAATTGTGTAATAAAGATATTTTAATTTTGGTAGAGTTATGAAAATGTTCTCTATTAAATTCTTAAATATCATAAAATCTATAATGACATCGACAGTACCCCGCTACGCTGTTACGTAGTAAGCAGTAAGCACGACAGACGGCTTATTTCGTGACGGACTAATCAGTTCCTGCCTTATATAAATGTCCTGGTCGAGTTTATGCGTGATGCAACACGCCGACACAGGAGACGCTGTTGCACTGAGAATTATTAATTACATCCTATTGTGGCAGGTAATGATGGGCCTACTTTAGATTGACTTGGTATTGTTATGGCAGCTGATAGTAAGAGCAGTAATGTTGAGTAAGAGTATCAAGGAATTAGAGAATTATCTTATTAATGTCACTGTTGGTCTAATCAATTTACAGTAGTAAGAATTAATATGATTTTAGTGAGAAGAATTTTACTGACTTGGTAGAGTGGGTGAGGTTCTTTTAAAGTTAAGAGTTTAAGTTTAAAGTTTAGATTCTCGCATCGAGTTTTGTAGCCTTATGTTCCATTTTATGAGATAACAAAGTTCTTGATATGTATCACATGATGCTTAATTATTTAATTTTAATTTATGTTTGCATTATTTCGCAACTGTAGGTTTTACTAATGCAGCGATTGACACAGCTGCTCAGGTTTTTCGACTCACAAACCCGACTTCCAGACAACTGGAATAACTTTCTGGTCCTTTTGTAACATACAAATATTTTCACATACTATACATCCAAATACTCCAAACCACCAAGACATGTGTCAATGTAATAATAGGATAATGTTCCATTTCGCAAGACGAGCGAATCGGTGTCACTTTTATGGTTGTTTGGTGTAATAACCTTGTCACGCACGCGGCACGTAACTGTATGGCAAATTGTCCACAGCTTCATGCCTCTGACATTAAACACCGTGTGATTATTCGCTGGGTGCGCGACGACAGCGCCAACTAGCGGTTGCAACTACGGTGGCCTCCGAAATGTCAAATGCCCGGCTGTCATGACGACGAGTTATTTACAAACGAACAATTTTAATTAAATATTGTAATTTACATTTATTCCAATAAATATTCTAAATCTATATAAGGTAAGTCTTTTTTATTTTTCGTCTAAAATGGCACAATCAATAGATTTCGCTTAGTACATTACGGATTTTTCATGGCTGTCGTCATGAGAAGTAAGTAAAGAAATAAGCAAATTTCATCGAATAATGCATTTCATATAAATAGCAGACGATTATTTATGAGTGCTTGTGCTCTCAATAATCCATCCTTTTATGTATTTTCAGTTAAACATGGCCAAATTAATGAATTAATCATAAAAACTGGATTCCGACCAATCACACACGACATCATTTTCCAACCACAAACAACATTGAAAGGAAAACAATTAGTTTTAGCTCAACACGTGCAAGATGTGAAAGAAATTAAATATGAAGACTTAACTTCGTGACTCATCTTTATTTACTAAAAACGTAAATCTCGCTAGTAAAAAGTAACAGCGTCCGCCACCGATAGTTCCTTTTTTGGCCATGACGCGCGCTGCGATCGTTTCGTGGTTCCCCCACCTTATACTTCGCACCCAGCGAATACAGGAAAAATCATAAGATAATCTTGACTACATTGGCAGAGTGGCAGTAACAGCAAGGCTTGGATTATTCGCTTTTTGCATAGGTCTGTACGAGCATACGGGTCATCTAAGTGAATCTCTTTAATTTGTAAGGATTATCGATATGTTATAAGGGGCTTTTTCAAAGGGTTACAAATGTCAGAAAACCTTATGCCAACCCGACATTTAAATATTATTGATCTTATTCAAAGACAGTTTATAAACCTATTTTAGCGATCGAATGTTTTGTCTTCTTCGATCAAACTGTATTAAAGTCATTCAAACGGGATTTGATACGATATCCCGGATTTAAGTAGGTTTAAACTATCTATGAATAAGCCCATATATGTATAAGACATATACCTAAATATCGTTTTATAAATTAATACGACCATATTATAATGACACTTTGTTTCAACATGGGAATTGAAACGGCTTCCGTTTCACATCTTATCGTTCACTTCATCACGCAGCCTATTTCACCAATAAAGCCTTAAAACACTTCACACTTTCCATATTAAAGGGAAACTGACGTGAGGTAACAAAAATAAAAAATATGTCCGAAATAAGATCTAGAAAAACTATTGTGATTAGCGCAATACCGACCGTTCCAGTCCAACTTGCAGTTAATTGACCTTTTTACATTATAACTTATGGCGCTAAATGAAAAAAAAATATGCAAATTGAACAATTGTCTAGTTAAGAAACTGACAAAAAACCAGATGTCTTCGGCACCCAAGGTTATCTATCTGTAACTTTGACAGTGAAGGAAAATTTCGTGAAAAGAAACTGCATACCTTTTTTTCTAAGGTGCTCGCATGAACTATGCCAATGTGATATTGTCAAAGCATTTTTGTCTGGTAAATGTTAGTACGTGAACGTAACGTGAGACAGCCTCCGTGGCGCAGTTGGTTAGACGCCGCCTGTAAAACGAGAAGCCGCAGGTTCGATCCCCGCACCGAGGGAAATGTTTGTGCGGCCCACAAATATTTCTTTCGGGTCTGGGTGTTTGTGGGACTGAAAAGTCTCTCGTAGTTCCCGATACCCACGACACAAGACTCGATCTTAGTGTGGGGTCAGGGCTATGTACGTGACTGTTGGGTGTTATTTATTATTTATTTATTAAATATAAACGTAGTAATTTGGAAATAGGGAAAATTTGTCATGTTGCACCGACCTCATATCGGACAGACAGTAGAAGAATAAATATTAATAACCTAAAAGAAAACAAATGATAATAACCTGGTTATATTTGGAAAGATACCACGGCAATGTCGATTCCTCCCGCCAAACAGCAGTGTAAATGCACTGTAGTGTTTTTTTTTAGGAAATTGTAGCCGTAGTAACTACTAGATATATTGAGACTTTACATCTTATGTCTCGGAATGGCGAGCGCAGTGAGATGCCAAGCATTGCTTTGTAATTAATAGAGTTATTTGGTCTTACTACTGTCCATTAGCGGTCTTATCGGCAGGCTAGTCTCAACATTCCTTACAATAAAATTTTAATATCGACCACATCTATTCTGGCGTGATGTTTGCATTAATAATATGAGTAATCATATAAAACAACAACTGCAAATAAACGAAATAACTAGTAAAATTGCAGACAAAGCGTTTAATATCGTAATCAGATTTGTTTAATCCGCTGATTAGTCATAACATTACAGCTTGACGATTTCGAAATCGGTTTCAAGTTGACAAAGGTTATTTTAGAATTCCATTCACAAAAAATGACTTCTAGTACCTGTTCTAGTCTAATGAATTTAATAATTATAGATTTCTCACACATAGTCCAAACAAAATACGCATAAGTATGGGCCACACAATAATTACAGCACAACTGACTTTTTATTTTGTACATATTTTTCTTTGATTTTATATCACCAGAATAAATTAAATTAACAACAACTCTGCCTGATTATTACACCAAATATAATTTTCCATAAACTCAATAAAATGTGCTTAATAATTTCTCTAAGCCGACTAATGAAAACAGCCTAATTAATGACTGTTAGCACACTGCACAAGTACAGATTTCGTTTCAGTCTGTTAACCACAAATCACTATGAAAATTTCACTTTCCTTCTAACGTCCAAAAATAGCGACGAAAGTAAAAGTCTGGCAACACTAACTGTCCAAATGTTACTATTTAAATAACATTATGTGTAAAATAAAACGCAATCAACACATTGTTATATTATTACGTAAAGCAATTATTCTTAATGTTATTCAAATTGATCTTGTTAACTTTTATTTTTATGTTACAGCATATTATACTTTTAACGGTTTTTGTTCAAACTATGGTAGGTGTTTCTTATTTTTTTATGCGTTGTGTATTTTTTCAATACCCAAACTCGGGAATTGATTGTTATTAATTATTGTAAAAATAATTATTAAGCAATCACTACATTTAAATAAATAAATACATCCAACAGGCACATTAATCCTGACCCCACAATAAGATTGAATCTGTGTGTGCGTGTGTCGTGGGTATCAGAAACTACGAGAGACTTTTCGTTTTTCACACAATATTTATTTGGGTGTGGTAATCGAACTCGCGTCCGCGTCGTTTCGCAGCCGGCGCGGCGCGGCGCCCCGTCTATCCAACCGCACCACGGAGGTTGTCATATCATTTGAATTTGTGTATATCATTTGAATACGGATAACGCTCTACTATAATGTTAAGCAACTTACCATTTTAAATAAGAATAAAATCAATATAATTTTTATAATGGGTAACCTTCCTAAGTTGATGTGGCAACACTTTCTTCACAGAATAATCAATTAAGCATGGTTTGGAAATATAATTTAATTTGCAATTTCATATTTATAGAAAGAACGAATAATTTGAAATTTAAATCTAGATTCATTAGTACCACTCACATTTCACCTAACCTAGATACCAATACTTGATGCTAAGCCCATACCATAGCGATTTGAAAAATATCTATGGTGTCTAAGTCCGAAAATCCGCACTAGGCCAGCGTGGTGGACCATATGACCATATGACTCTCGATTCTCGACTGTAGAGTAAGCCCGTGCTCTGCAGTAGGACGTATATGGGCTGATACAGTATGTTGCCATGTATGTCCCATGTACCATGTATTTCCCATACATTCATATTTAGATATGAATCTGGTGTAATCAGTCCATATCAGCGGTGGCGCCGGGTACGGAGAGCAAGTGCAGTGGGCGTATAGCGCTCACATTACACTGTTTGTCGCAACCATCTGGACTCATGTCACTTCATTTCCAACTATACGCGAGTTGTTTTTGATCTTTCATGTGCAGTTGGTATCAGAAAACCTATTTCGTTTGTGTACTTCGTATTTTCCTGTTACGCTCTCTTTTCAGTATCCCAGAGCAGGCTGGTATCTCCATTCTTCTAAGCTGGCTAGAGCAATCAAACAGCCCGCATGCTCTGTAACCTTTACGAATCCTTTAGCCTCTAACAGACAAAGACATAGTGGCGCAATTCTTAAGCCCTCTAAACACAATCTCAATAAAGCATTCATACATATACTTTTTACGTAAAAAGCCATTCATAATATTTATATATTTTTCATTTTTCTATACGAGTTATTGAAAGAAACAAAGTGTTAATCGTCAATTGCGAAGACATTATACAATTCTCAGCGAGTATATGACTGCTCGTATGATTGGAGAACGCGCCGCGAGTATCTCTGACAATTCGTCGTTTCCTTATTAGATTTGTGGGTACAATTCTTTTGTGGTCTACGAGTACGCTGTATCGCTCGCTTTCCCTTTAGCATACGTGTGTAAAATATGATGTGATCTAAAATAACCTTCAGGTATAAGAAGTTATACTGAAACTTGAAAGTGTATTTTAGTCGTAAGAGTATGGTCTAAATTTATTATTTTTTATTCGAAACGAGTACAATAGCAGTGAAGAATTCTAAGGCTATAAACTAAGGAGAAGGAGGAAGGTTTTCAAAGGGCGAACGAACACATAACATATCAGAGCAGTATAATTGATAGGCAATTAGTATGAAGCTCGCGAGGTGAATGTAAATCACAATTATTGTATTTCAATTTAATTAAATTAATAATTATTAATATTTAATTCAATTACTTTAGAAAGCAAATATCAACGACGAAGGGATAAAAATGCTATTAAGCTTGAGTCCTAAATGCAGAATGTTTTGCTGAAACGCTGTATACGATTGTTTAGTTACACGTCCCACTGCAGGGGTCGAACCTCCCCTACAATCAAAAGTACTAAATTGGGAATTTACAACATCGTAATCGAAATACAAAAAAGGATTTTATATCTATTTGTTTGGCTTGTGACAATTCTGAATTCCAGTTTCAAAATAACCAAAATTTGAGTGTCTCCACTGTTTTCTAGCCAGGAACTTCACAAACAGTTATTAACTAACGCAATCCTAAATGAAATAAATAAGTAGATTACGCACCACAGCTGACGAAATCTGACGAACATAGCCGATTGGCGACGCGACGCAGACGTCGTGATCCAATTGCTAAGGTTTGACCCTTACAATTGTACTCTATTACGAATCGACTTCTGTGCCACTTACAAATTTAATTCTTTACGGTACTACTGTCACAGATTCAGAGATGAAGATAGTTAGAGAGAAAAACTATTGGAAAGCCTGCCTTTATAATTTACATACTACAACTACCACCCGGCTTCGTTTTCGATAGCAGTCTTGATATACCCTGTATGAATAATAAACCAATATATCCTTTAGTCACACATTTAATCCCGAGTACTAACTCCACACCAAGATACAAGTCTTGTGCTGTGGCTAACAGAAACTATGACATACTTTTCAGTTCCACAAATACCCAGACCAATATAAGCATTTGTCTCGGTACGGAAATCGAATCCGCAAACTCTATTTTTATTGTCGGCTCTCAAGCAATTGTGTCACGGAGTCTATTAAGATTAAAAAGATACTAATTTCAGTATGTATAATTCACTACATACACTCTAGGCCTATAATGGTGAATCAGACTTGTAAATTGATCTGTACCAAAAACATCGAATGAAAACAATGCTCCTTACAGTCCACATTCTAGGTTCGAGTTCACGATGACAGAGATTCTAGTACAGTGGCGTCATCTATATCAGCATATTGAGATTAACTGTGATAAGTAAATTGCTAAGTTAACTATTACCTAGACCGCTCGACATTAATAAAAGATTAGCAAAGCCACTTGTAGAGATATTTTATTGCCTCGGTAGCATAGTAGTACGATTACAACGCTGAGGTCTCGGGTACGAATCCTGGGTAGTTTAATTAGGAGATAGGCTCGCCCCCTATCACATCGTGGGACGGAATTCACACGGCGAAACAAAGGTGCCATGGTTGCAACTAAAAGAACCTGTCCCTACCTTTTCTGGTGAAAAACAGCGTGAATTTATTTCCATACGTTTTTTATTGACAAGAAAATGAAAAAAAAAAGAACTACAGAACCTGATAGGCGCAATATTGATCAGATAGAGTAAGAAACAGTTATGCTGTTTAAATGAATACATTTATGTGGATAATGTGGGATTTTAACTTTTTTAAATGGAAAGAAAATCTTTGTTAACTAAAGATTGACTTCGCGCTTAACTGAACTTTACTTCCGTTTTTTTCTGTCCTATTTTCTAACATTCGATATTTTAAATATCAACGTCACCAACATCCATTACTATTTTTTCTTTAAGACTATCTTTTCCAATTTTCTATAATTCAAAGATTGAAATTTAAATTTCAACGAAACCAACACTCATGACCAACAGTATAAAAATGAATAGATATTTCGAGTCAAAGCACATGTGTTGAGAATGGCAGCTATTGTATCGGACGGTGAATGGATCGACGAGGCGGCCGTGGACTCTACTGCAAAGGTTAACATCGCGTCGTACCTACCTACACCTATTAGTCGCCTAACAACTGTATACTATTGTGCACAATGCTATATTTAGTTCTACAATCGAGTATAAGCTTTAGCGAAGAATACTGCACATGGTAACACCGAATGACGCTTGATAGAAAAGGAATTATGGATATTTTTGCTAGGAAAACTCCATACACACATACATCAATAATAAAAAAGGGAGCCTTTTTCCTAGAAGGAAGGGTAGGCAACCAGGATACCCCACATTTCGCCATACATATGCCATCCCACGATATGGTAATGGGCGAACTTAATGCGATATTGGGCACAAATGTTTGACTCCGGGCTAATAAGAACAGAAATTATTTTGCCCAACCTGGGATTCCAAGCCGAGCCTTCGGCTTTGTAACCGTACCGTACAACTACGCCACCGAGGCAGTCAAACTAAGAATCACTTCCTAACAAATGATACTATTCAACAAGAACACAATATATTATGTATATTTCTGAATTAAAAACTTGAAGTAAACATTATTCTGAATGCAAATAATGCAAAATTTTTAATGTAACTGCGTCACCGCAGTGGGTTCACGCATATCTAACGTTCAACAATAAAGTTATTTAATTCTCCCCAAAATAACAAAGCTGCCATTACACAATGAGTGTAACAAAACTAAATACCAACATTGTCTCATACATTTAATAGCTCACGACATTCTAGGAATTTTCGTAATATCGCACGCGCGTATACTGATTGCCAAATAATATACACTCATTATTAAACTCGGGTTGACCTGACCTCAATGACCAGGAGTTAGGGAAATATTATAACAGCATTAACCCTTGAATATTATTTGGGGACAAACTCAAAGCATTAACTTGTTGAAGGGTAAAGTAGCAGACTAGTTTTAAAGGGGATGGTAGGATATTAAAACTAGCTTGGATACTGGCCACGTTATGTAATCTTGGTGTAGATCTCTCACAGGTAAGGGGCCGCCTGAGTGGGTACAACCGGAATGTCTATTTCTCCCGTCAAATTACAGTGTTAATGCGCTGGTGTGTATCAGGTTGAAGGATACTGTAGCCAAAGTAACTACTGGACATATTGACAGTATCTAAGAGATTGCTCTGTATTAAATAAAATAATAAATAAACAATAATACCAAACACTCACATACATAGTTCTGACCTCACACTAAGATCAAGTCTTGTTCTAAGTATGAACTAAGAGACTTTGGATCTCACAAACACCCAGACCCGAAAGTAATATTTGTGGGCCGCACAAACATTTCTCTCAGTACAGGGATCGAACCCGAGGCCTCTCGTTTCACAAGCGGCATCTAACCGACTGCGCACAAGAAGGCTGTTTTTACTATCTGTCTGTATTTATTTAATTATTGCTTTGTTACATGATGCAATAGTGCATTCCCCTCACTTTGTCGTGCCAGTAATAAAAATAACTTATAACAAAAATTATATAAATAAAAAATACTATATTTGCACTACAGACACAACCGACATCAATTCTTGTTTTCACCTCACGACATTTGAAAGTGCGTTAACTTTTAAGTGCATTGTATCAATATCTCTTACAGATAATTTGAATTGTATGTTAAATCCAGAAGCTGTTGTTAACGATCTCAACTGGAGTATTATTCACGACTCATGTTATTTAGGGCTGATATAACATAGAAAGTGATTAGACTATACAAATATTTTGTTAGTAATCTTTTCTCTTGATTTTTTACTGACTCTCATTCGTGGAAAGCAGGGTAGGTACCTCTGCAATATCTATTTCTACCGCCAAACAGTACTGTAAAAGCACTGTTGTGTTCTGCTTGAAGGATATTATAGCCATAGTAACTTTTGGACAAATGAAGATTTAACATCTTATGTCTTAGGATGGTGAGCGCAGTGGGATGCCAAATACCATGCACTGATTTGTAATTCATGGTATTGTTTGGTTTTGCTACTGTTCATGAGCGGTCTTATAGCTTAGGTATCAACAGGCGAACGACATACCCGTCGCGGTATTCATTGCAATAAAAAAAAAACAGATTCCATTCGTAAATTTCCATAAGCAATGATTTAATTTTTTTATTTTTATTTTTTATTTTATTTTATTTGGAAAATCAACAGCTACAAATAAAGTATACATTTCTTTTAAGTTAACAGAAAGCCAATTATAGATTTTCACTATTACGAATCAGATAGCAGCAATTTACAATGAAAGTTAAAAACAAAAAACAGAGTTAGAAAAAACATACAGACAAAGAAACCAAGTGAATAACAATATAAACATGAAGAGAATAATAATAATAATAATACACACAAAGCCAAAGTGATTATTTAAAGAAAGAAAGATTCAGCTTCCTCCTAAGTGTCGACACCTGCCCTATATATGGATCGAAGTCCAGTTCTTTACAAATTTCATTGAAGTGTTTGCTCGCTCGCACCATATATGAGTTCATTCTATAATTTGATGAGCAATGCGGTATATGAATTGGGTAATTGAACCTTCTAGATTTTATTGGAACGTTAAAAGAGAGTTTATGTAGGAGATCGGAGCAGCGAATTTTGTTAGACAGGATTTTGACAAGATATATGCTGTCTGCTATTTTCCGTCTATTTACTAAAGGAAGTAAATGAAATTTTTTGCAAAGGTTAAGGTAATTATCAGCTCTGTAAGATATTCCGGATCTGTAACAAAGAAGTCGCATAAATCTTTTTTGGATACGCTCTAACCGCTCAATGTATGTATCGTAGCAAGGATTCCATATCTGTGAAGCATAGTCAAGATGACATCGTACAAAAGTGGAATACAAAACTTTGAGGGTTTTTATTTGTTTAAAACTTTTAGAGATTCGTATGATAATAAAATAAATATATAATTGATAATAAATAATTGACATTAAATATCGCTGAATACGGTAGTATGAGTCAGTTATGTTTCGATGCTCGGAAAGATCGCTGTTACTGTTTATCTAGACAACAAGAAACTCAAAAATGAGGGAATCGGTGGAGTAAAATAATAGCGCTTTTCACATCGATTGTGCCTCCTAGCTATAAGCTAAATTACTATCGTGAAGTTTACTGATATCGTGTTTAATCTGTAAGACCGGGAAGATAATATTACCGCTCCAAAGCCGTCCGTTGTCTTATCCGTCACCAATATGACACATATGAAATTGGTTCATTTAGCAAAATATGCAATTAAAATCTTAATTGTCCATGTAAGCATCGTCCATCTTCTTAATTGTCCCCAACGTGTCATACGTGTGATTTTGATTGATTGGTTCCTAAAGTATGTGGGCTTGAAGTGCGTGGTGGCCTGTTGGTAAACGGACCAGACGCGGCTGCCTCACGGTGGTCGCGGGTTCGAATCCCAAGGCACACATCTGACTTTTCGGAGTCATGTGTGTGTTGATAGTCAATCACCACGCACTAAAACGGTGAAGGAAAAAATCCTGAGGAAACCTGCATACTATAGCTATTTATAAGAATTCATGGTTTGTAAGTCCACCAACCCGCATTAGGCCAGCGTGGGACACTATATGGCCTAACCATTCTCGTACTTTCGATTGTAGAGTAGGCGCGTGCCCTGCAGTGGGACGTATATGGGCTGATACAGGCCACCCCAATATAATACGTGTGAAATTGGTCGATAAATCCAAAAATGCAATTAATATCTAATTTGCCCATGTAGGCAACCCTCGCTCGGTGCAATGTTGGAGCGCGTGGGTCGCGGTCCAGCGGGCAGCTGTGCGCTTTCTCCCGCCTCGCGACTCCATTCCTCGCAGTCACGGCACGCATACTCTGTTCACTTCGCCTTCACTCCATAACCTCAGATAATTACTCGTCTCTTGTGAGTTGTGACGTTTTTGTATCAACTTTTACTTAGATGCTGCGATGTAGGAGGCAAAGAAAGAATTTGTGGGAATGTCAAACATGGGGGGCAATGCAATGAAGCTTTGATATAGCAATTGTTTTAAATACATGGTTTTACACATATTTGACTTATTTGTCGATTCATTCATAGAACTAATAAAACCTTATATAAATCTTATAGTAAATAGATATTTTGTACATCAGAATGGTGGCGTCATACTTCATGGTATAAAAATACATTTGAATGATTAGGTAAAGATGTACCTTTGCCACCGTTTGGCTATAGACATAACGGCATTACTAACTCCATAACAAGCATATCGTACAACATGAGACACATATGGAAACTGCCAAATTTTAGAAATAACAGGTAAAAATGAAAAAAATAAATATCATATTGTACCTTCTTGCCAATCTTCATCCGTTGAGGGACATTCTGAAACAAAGAGAATTGATTATTCATAACGCATCCGCCAGCAACAATAAACATCAAAGTACAGTTTTTCAATTACAAGAATGAGTATTGAATCACCAAGAAAGGTATTAACGCCGAGAATATTATTTATTTGTATATAATCTAAATCCCACGTGGCAAAGCGATTATACAACGATAATAAGCGAGTTCGACCTTCGCACCGAGACAAGGTTTGTGTACTCGTAATTAGTCATAAATACTTTTATGAGGATGACCATAAAGTCTCACATAGGAGGTGATATCCACCAGGCTTGTTCTCCATTTTTTCAATTTGGAGGACATGCCTTTGTCGAAACAACACCAAGGTGCTACTGGAAAAAATCTTCTACACTACTTCCAATAACCACGACGCAATACGCACATTTTATAATGCTTAACTTTGAGTGTAACGGTTGAGTACCCATCATTAGAATTTACATTCATTACCAAAAAGTGTGCATCCTTTTTGAAAATCAATATCAAAATATAAATAAACTTAAATATATCTGTATCAGGCTATATATGTGGTACTGAAGGGCACGGGCCTCCTTTACAATCAAGAGTACGATTGAAAGTGGTTAGGCCACATAGTCCGCCACACTGACATATTGCGCATTGCCGGACTAAAATACGATATGCACAGCTAACACATACACAGCACACAAATACATCAATTTTCTGTGTTTTCCATATTGTCACATGGCAAATGATTGAGTACAGATAAGGCATCAATTACAGGAGCTTTTACTGTCGCGCCGATCGCGTGTGGCGGCAGTGTCAACAGGGCGGTCCACCCTAGATAATGATGGTATAAACCCAACTATTTTATAGTTTTTTGTACTGGTACGACAAAGTAACTTCAACACAATTCATTGCAGTTCAGGTAGAGCATGGACATTGTTAGGTACTTTCTGGTAATAGCTATTGCCGGCCTTTTCCATGCCTTTACTATATTTATTAATTTACACAATTATTATATATTTACAATTGTCACCAATGCGGTACTATAGGTAGAACATAATTGTTACATTTTAATTATAAATAAACAATATCATAAGCTACTTTCTACGCACTTAAGTATAAGTGCGTAGAAAGCTTCAGCGTATTTCGGCAGGCTACCGCTAAATAAATCAATATCCCCCAAAATAACATTAAAAAATCTAAAAGCCCGTGTTAACATCTACGAAGAAAGAGCAAACATGTCACCTGATTACCGTCAGGTGATCACTACCGCCCATGTTTATCTACAACGTTTGGATCATTGATGTATTGTCTATCAAGAGAGAAGCGGGAAGGAAAAAAGTATGGGACGAGGAAAGGGCTTTCAATGGGTTCGTAAAAAAACTCACTCATTCATAGATTACACGAGATCGTAAAAAAATATCAGCCCATCGGCTTTGTGAATCGCAAAATTTCGCCTATTTATATAACTTGTGAAATGTTATTTTCGACTTCACTTGCAATTCGTGATCGATATTGCTATTTATTCCAACTATACTAGACATATAATCTATACCAAGACATAATAATCTATCGTAGTCTTTGCTCTGAAAATGGCGACCATGGCTTCTTTGCCCATTTTGTAAAATGAAAATGAAAATAATTTATTGAATCCATTAAAATGTTCAACATTGTTTAGATTCAGTCGTTTTTTATCTACCACCCGGTTCGGAAAGCGGTTTTCACTAGAGAAGAACGGGTAACAAATAATTGTCATCTAATTATCGACTTATTTGGTATCGGTTCCAATATTTTGACTTGAATAAAGCACACTTAAGTTATGCAGATGCCAGATTATGCGTATATCTATATTAAAGGTATAAAATTAACATCCGGTATCAGAAATTGGATATTTTACATGGTAATTACATAAATAATTGACTTCTAAGTCCTAATATAGTACTAGTAACCGTACCGGCTTATTAATTCAAAGGGCTTTTCCTTTTAAATACCAGCAAACATGTACGGCACGGAAATATCTCAAATACCACAGGCAATATTCACAAAACGAAACATTATTGCATATTCATATGCCATTAACTACCATTGCAACTTCGAAAAGGCATTGGATCTATTGCAATAGGTAATGTTCATCAAACTTCAACCTTAAAAGTAACAGTATAAAGTTGAATTTGCATTGTGATTTGCGTAAAAGGCTTTAAACAGACAAAGGGCTGGCTGTCAAAGGTGAGTGACCCATATTTTTTTAATACACGCAGAGGGCAACGGCATCAAATCATAGTGAAATATTAAACCAATATGATCGGTAATTGGCGTTTTGATGTGTGATATGGAAATGTATGTGTGTGACCACAGACTAAACACATATAATTTTTATTTGAAAGCAATGAAAGCGCGCCATAATGCCTAGAATTTATTGCGTTTTGTTATCAACATTCATACATTGTGCTTTAGGGCATAGACCTTTCGTCATATTGTAGTGGTTGGTAAAAGTTGTTTTACAAATGAGCAACGTAATTTCATAATTGTATGCCACCGCCCACCTTACGATTTGTATTATGATTTATGTAAAAAGCAAAAATACACCTAGTAGTTTATAATAATTTGCCGCCTTTTAAAAATCCATCCTAATAAATTACATTATTACAACATTACCAGTAATCTCAGTTTCTAAGAATATTATACAATATTCTTAATATAAGATAGATATGTTTTAGGTAATTAATTAGATAATATTTATTTAATTAATTACCTAAAACATATCTGTTCATTGTTCTATAAGTAGTTTGATGTGTGGTATCATACCGATCAAAAAATCGTAAATGCCCCTTATCTTTTCATAGTAATATGCCTACCAAATACTTTTCTATTTCTTGATTGCTGACGTAAATAATACAAACCATTGCTAAAAAAATACAACTTAACAAAGTTGTACATAAAGAAATGTGTGAAATTAATTAGCACAGAATAGCTCGTGTTGGTAGAGTCGAACTCTATTCGTTTCAACCATATATGCTTTTGAATTCAGCTACCAGCTCTGAGAAATATCGACTGGTATCTCTGACATACATACATGTTGTCTTTCACTTACAAAATAATATCTACGTACCTTATACACCCCACTGCAGGGCACAGCCTGTTCTACAAATGAATAGAATAAGGCCATATTTCATCACAGTGGCCTATTGCCAGCTTCACACACCAGACTAATTCCTTTTTTTATTGCATTGAATGGTGAGACTAGCATGCCAGTCGCCTGATGGTAAGCGATACGACCTTGGACAGCAGCAAAACCAAAGCCTCATTAGTCCAGTAGTTACTTTGGCTGCAATGCCCTTCAACCCGGAACACAACAGTGTATATAAACTGCTGTTTAGCGGGAGAAATAGACATTGTGGTGATACCTACTCAGGCAGCCTCTCACATACATATGAGAGTCCACCAGTAAATTCTATAATTCTACTAGAATTATTCACACTACAAGCAGATTTCTTCACCGTTTCAATTCATCCGCTACAATTCTAAAAAGACGCCGATAAAGCAGGCTCGGCAGTTTGCGTAATTGTAAAGGGACACGAGGTGTTGGGCAAGGCGCGGCAATTAGGAAGCCAGTTCCCACAGCCACGGCTCAGCTATTCGTACATTTATTTTAACACTTTATACACCAGATACATAAAAGTAGACGGAAATACATGAAAAAAAAGGACAAGTGGTCTTATTGCTTGAAGCAATTTCTGACAGACAACCATGGGATGGACAGACGAGAACGAACGAAATTTGGGGCGGCTTCAGGTGTTCGCGTGATAAAAAATGTTAAAAAAGGTATATTAGTGATTTATATTAC
Organism: Hyles euphorbiae; assembly: GCA_023078785.2. NCBI lineage: Eukaryota > Metazoa > Arthropoda > Insecta > Lepidoptera > Sphingidae > Hyles > Hyles euphorbiae. Next base: position 1,623,674 of record CM041049.1, read on the forward strand.
ATAGTCATCATAAATAATTGTAAAAGCTATTTTAGTTATTGAATGTTTTGTCTTCTTATCTCAAACTGATTTCAAAAGTCGTACGAAAGCGACAAAAAATTAAATTTGGTTAACTAAATTAGATTTTAAAACTGTCTTTGAATAAGATCGGTACATTGTGAGGAAGCGATGAATTATTTATTTACGACGAATTAAATAATTATTTAAGCCCTTGCGTACCTTGCATACCTTTGATAGCTTAAAAATAAATACGTGTAAATTATTATTTTATAAACTACGTATTTAACACCAAAATGAGGATAGTTATGAAATTGCAAAAAGAAAATCGTCACATTTTTGGCGAAATTTCAATTGCACTATATCTGAAGTTACTAAAATCACTGCCTGGCTTCTTTTTCTGTTAGTCTCGATATACCAAGTTTTAGTCGCTCTGATAAGGACCTCCGTACACACCGATTAAGATTCCCTCATTGTGACTCCAAGAAAATATGTCACGATGCGAATTGATCCCCTATATATCGGAGTACAATCAGAAAGGCATAATCGTATCGACTGCGCAGAGGTTACCATCTCACCTCGGTGCATAAGGCATTTGGACTGCACTGTTTTTTTATTGCATAGGTCCGGCAACAAGCATACAGATCACCTGACGGTAAATGTCGCAAAATCACTGCCGCCCATGAACATCCGCATCGGTGGAGAATGTGTTGCCGGCCCATCAAATTGAGCGGGAAGGAAAAAATATGAGAAGAGGAAAAGTGTATTGCATTGCAGTCAGTATTTCAAACTTGTATAAAAATAAACAAGTTGAGCTATGACTGAGATAGTGGCATTGTAAACTTGCAATCATATTCTGTTAAGGAAAATTTGAAAAAGGAAATCGTCTTGCAAATATTGTACAGAAAGGTCAATGACAAAGCATCATAAAGAGACTTCTTTATCCTCAATAACATTGACACAAGTTCAAAATAAAAGCCGACATTTAAAGCAGTAATGTAGATATTAACGGAAACGCGAGCCGCACCCGGAATCGAATTCAGGGTCGCCCGCTCAGCATTCACTTGTCTAACTGTACTGTATCGACCGAGGAATTACTAAACAATTGTCAATCAACTTCGGAATTTAATTGATTCCCACATTACGCACTTAACACGCTTTTTCTTGAATAAATAATTTGAGACACGGAAAGGAAAGGATAACTGGAATTTGGCATAAATTAACAGCTTTGATCTTGCTTATTATACGTATTTATATTATAAATGGTCGAGTCATTCAATAAGCTGGTATTCTTGACTGAATTGTGATCAAACTCAGTGGTATAATCCCAATAATTTAAAAAAGAAACACTTTATAGCAACAGTATTGCTACATTAGATTAAACGAATTGCTAGAAAAACAATTACTTAATATTCCTCCCTTCCGTATCTTTCATACTATCCTACTCACCTCCCGGTTATTAAATTCAACAAGTCACCCGAAAATCTAAAAATACATTATTGACAGCACTAACAATTTCAGTTTTACTGTCTAATATAAATAAGAAAATAATTAAACTAAAATACTAATTAGCTGAGTAAATCTCTTTTTTCTTAAAACCCTAATCAACTTCTCAATTTCAAAGCAACCTATTTACGACTATGAGTCAAATACGGAAATTTAGTATCGCCATTCGCCATGAGCCAGTTGTCACGACTTTGCCCTGCAGGCTGAGGACTCAGTGAAAGACCCGTTGCGATTTAGACGACTTAATTAACTTTAAATATAAATAAAACAGTAGACAAAACAGAGGATTATGATAATTAACAACTGTTCTCTATCTTTATCATGAGATTTCATTAGATATTTCGATGCAATTTATATTTTCAGTTAACAAAGATAGAGAGGTAGATACGGTGCATATATTTGTAGATGGCTAGATTAGATAAATATACACATATATGTCTATTTTTGTTTCATGAAGCGTAGAATTGTACCGACATAGTGATGGTAGCTATGTTAACCCTTTGTTAAAGATAGATAGGATATAGAGAACGGCCGTAAGAAAATATAGTGGATTATTAGATCAATAATCAACGGACTTTGATAGAAGTAAACCACAGATAAAAACAGTGAATTATGTATAATATAAGTAGTGATAATATGAACATAAATTATCACTATAAAGGCGACAAAAAACTCTGTCCGATTGACAGTGAATTATGTAATAAAGTGATAATCTGAACAATTACTATCACTACTTATATACAGAATGACAAAAAAACTTTGTCCGATCGATAAAGGTATATCGTGTTATCAGGCATCATTAATGATTTTTGACTGCCTCGGTGGCGCAGTTGTGTGGTATGCTGCATAGATGCGGTCTCGGGTTCGAATCCCGAGTCGGGCAAAGTGATATTGGATTTTTCTATTCATAATCAGCCCGCAGTCGGGAATCTGAGCCCGATGAGATGATAGACTCGACCCTGTCAAATTGAGGGACGGAAAATACAAGGCAAAACTTGGGTATCCTGGTTGCACCTCTGCCCACCCCTTCTGGGAAAAAGGCGTGAGTTTATGTATAACAGTTTCACAAAATATGTTAAAAAAATATATTTGCATCTTTTTATCAGTTCACAACGAAACAATTGCGAGATGAATATATATGAATGTTCACTGAATAAATGTATGAAACTACGCAAAAATATTAACATTAGCTAGCGACGTAGTTACATGTATACTTCCCTAGCATCATAATTATAAATATTTTGACTCTAATGACCTACCCTATTGCTATTATTTGAATCGTTTTGGCAAAGGACGTTTTAATATACGGTTTTAAAATAGTGTATCATACCAATAAATTAGTGCGAAAACATAAATTACCCTAACAATACAATTTAATTTAACCATTATTAAATTACATCCTGTGTATTTATTTTTTATGTTTATTTATTTTAGGATTTTTTTATACAATAGGTCCAGCAAACGAGCAATCTGTTCACCTGATGGTAAGAGGTCATTGCCGCCCATGGATATCCACAACGCTTGGATCATAAATATATTGCCAGCCAATGAAAGCGGATGAGGAGCGAGGAGGAGAAGGAGAAAGAATGAGAAACGGTAAGTAATTGAGCATCCGGCAATATTTCTCACCGAACAAAAAGCGAAAGCAACTTCACCTGTGAGGCAGTGGTACCGCTCCGGACGAGCCTGCCCATTCATGCCAAGTCATGACTCATAATAGTGTGGCTCTACCACTTTTTAATTTAAAAAATACACACTCTACCATTTTTCCATATTGCAGGTCACACACTGTATATAAAATTTATTTTTGTTGTATCATAGCAATTTATTGTCTTGTACGCTAATTCCGCGATAGCAAAAGCATTTTCTTTTTTTCTTTCTTCGGAAAAATCAAAATGCTTCAAAGTCCGTTGAATAATTCTCATGGAATAAACTTAAAGGCGGCTATTACAACGTTATAACTCAGATAGCCAAAACTCAGATTAAACAGAATTATACCTCTTCAATCAGCTCTTAATTGCTTACCGTACCTACGGCACAATACCTAACCTTCGTGAGTTCAATAAAAACAATGATAAAAAACAAAATACTTATAGATGCAAAGGAAAAAAAATGGCTTAAGTTTTTACAAGCTTCTGACCTCTGGTGTTTTGTATTCGCTACGGTTTTGTGGTTTGTTTATTTATATAGTTAGCTATCTTTAATTTAATATCTTCAAAGTAACTTTTGATATAAAAACTTAATTGATTCTAAACTTAACTTTGTTATCCCTATTGATTAGTAGTTGTTTATCAATGGTCACATTAAAAACAGGTCTGTATTCGAGATTCCAAATAAAAAAGAATTGTATCTTATATCTAAACAATTAACCAATGTGTAAATGTTGATGTGTCTATACTATGTTATAATATATTAGCTACATTGTTGTTCACTTGAATTATGTAACTATTTTTATGTATATGTTGAGTGTTTGGTACTTCATTTAATCTCATTTAATTTTAATTTTATACTCGTTAATTGATATTTGTATTCTCTTTTGTTTTGTCTTTAATTCTTATGTTGTTTTTTTTTATGTTTAAATATTTTTGTTCCTAATTTGTCGTTAAATTTTGTCGTTTAATTTTATATTGATAGTTTATGGAAAAGTTATGTCATAGTTCTTTCCTGTTGTACAGTACTATTGCATGTTGTGATCTCCTCTAATTGAAGAAACACAATGTTTAAACTGCAACAGTACATTAGCAAAGCTTGTAAAGTGTATTCCTTGTTGGAGATCCTAATAAATAAAAATAAAAATAAAATAGACATTTTTAGCCCAAATTATGATCCACTGCTGGACAAATACCCTTCTGTTTTCCCCTAGAAACATCATCAATTTGCTTAAAAATAATTATGTTATCTGTATCTGCAGTAATCCTATCTACGAATTACTGATATAAGTATTATTTCTTAAGCCCGACAAGCAAGAAACTGATTTCTTATCTATTATAATTATGTTCCTATTTCGACGTAGAACGTAATGATCGATCTTAAAGACCAGCGGTCCCCGAACTTTTTGTGTAGTGGCACCTGATGGCACCTTCCATTTATCTTTTAGTTTTGAAACATGATATTTTCAAAATTCCATTACTTGGATTTTTTGACATAATCTCAATATAATTTCTTTAAAATATTTTAAAAAATTACCGGCAGTAATTTTAAGTCGACTGGCGTCACGTCTTTACTACTTTTTAATGTACCTCGTACATGTCGTTGACAGGGCCCTGAAGGCTGAAATACTTTTTTGACTACACGAAAACATCGTATTAGGTAGATAGACGTTATTTTAAAACCTAGGTATAATTATTAGCTAACCTATTTTAAAATCTAAATTTTCACAAATCATTTTTACCGCAGCTTATGAAGCCGAACAAACGCTTATTTATCACCTATTTTCGTGAGTACATAATATCAATAAAACAAAATTATCCAACATCGTGCCAGTAATTTTCATAGAAGAAAACTATCAGCGTAGCGTGCAGCCAGAGAAACTGCAGTCTGCAGCCGAGTTATGCATATTTACGTATAGCTTTCTCTCTCTCGAATACGACACACGATGCTACTACAGATGAAAAACTAACCAAAGATAATACAATCACATTTTAATTGTTTTTTAATTCATGACATATTTACATGACAGATACAAATATTTAGATATACTATCACTTTCTATTTGAATGATTTGGGTATTTGGGCAGATTTGAGACTAAAAATGATTTTAATTGCACTTATTTATACTTTGGTTCGATGTTTGAATTTTAAAAAAGAATATTTTTTTCGGCCTGTTTCAAATCTACGTCATATTTCTTAATAATGTCGTGATTTGTATGTCGAACAGCAAAAATAATAGGATTAAAATAGTTTACATTATCGAGATGCACTCATTCGATTGTCGGATTAGATTAAACTGTCGCATTAAGAGTCATCTACAAATGCAATCTATAGATATGATCAACGTATTTCCGATAATAATATGCGCCAAATTACATGTTTCTGATAACAAGATACATATTTCCATTAATAAAAACTTCCGAGGAACACTGAAAGAATCGCAGAAAGAAGCTTTGAATACTAAAATTATAGTCCTTGACAAAGTAAGTACGAAGTCCTACTAGACAACAAAATAAATAATAAGTAATTTAAGTAACACTCGCCAGTAGCGCAAAATCTTATAAAGTAATATAACATATAATGTTATTTATTGATCCTGTAAACTATATTGTATTATAGTTCCGACTCGAAAGCTGAGGTCTCAAATTCGAATACTGAGACTGGCAAAGTTATATTAGATTTTTTCAATTCATCATTTGCCCTAAGTCAGAAATTTGTTCCCGATATCGCGATAGGCTCGCCCCCTGGTGTACGGGGCATACAAGGCAAAATGTGGGTATCCTATCAACGCCTCCGCCTACCCCTGACCTGAGTTTATGTATGTATAGTTCCGACTGTATATTCTCATTTATAATGTAAAACACGTCGCAAATATATTAATCACGCTTTTATTTCTTAACTCTAATAAAAACACCATTGCTTTTTTATGTTATAAATAAATTAAAATCTACAATAATTAAGTAAACTTGTAATTAAAAAAAAACAACACCACGCAAATAAAAACATCAAAAATAATTTATACAAAAGACAAATCGGAACTGTTCCGAAATCTCCAGCTAACAATTACGAAAAAAGTTTAAAAAATGACAAAGGAACAAGCGACATTCAGCCTGTAAACAAAACGTATTTTACCAATTTTAATTTCACGGTCAGTTTGTGCTGACAAGACGGACGGAGAGCGGCCGCGCAAGGTCACATTGCATTATTTGCACATTACATTTATACTATTTTACTGTTTGTATGATATTGCCACAGTTATTATGGTCTGGTTTATTAAATTATCAAAGCGTCATATATGGAGAATCAAGGAAAGTGTTTGAACCATCCACAAATTTGACAAATTAGATGCTTCTGATAGGTACCAATGCGCTCTCCATTGAGTGGCTTGTGGATTATTTGTAGGTGAAAATAACAATTTTACAATATTATAAGTTCCCTGCAACAAATTCCCTGCAACACTCTATCTTCAAACACGGCTGAAAGATAATAATACGGAGATGTCCACATGATATAGCCAAAAATAAATAGCTATTGAAAGACTTACAAAAATAATCCTATGGTAAATTTATGTAAATAATACTCTTATTATGATTTGGTGTGTGAGTCTGTCGTCTATATTTAAACAGTATTACTCCGAGGCGGCTATAACTGAATACTTTGAATAATTCCCACAACGTGCTGTTTACAGCCTTGGCAACTTCAACCTTTGCCTGTCTTTCGAATGTATAAAATTAGAATACAATATCTCCAGCAAGTTGGCTTCAAGTTATTTTTACATATTACAGCCTCCGTGGCGTAGTTGGTTAGACGCCGGCTGTGAAACGGGAGGCTCCGGGTGCAATCCCCGCACCGAGGAACATATGGATAACACAAATTATTTGTGTGATCCATAGATTCGGATCAAAGATTTCGGGTTTGGGTGGAAAAGTCTCTCGTAGTTAGTCATACCCAAGACACAAAACTCGATCTCAGATCTTTACCCTTGGGTCAGGACTATGGATGTGACTGTTAGGTGTATTTATTTATTAACAAATTAGCACAATATAGCGACTATAATACAACTAATGGGAGGTTAAATAGTCCAGATAGAGCATTCACCGCATGAGACGGCTATATCTCGCTGATCTGCAGAATTATCCCAGCCTGACTGACACCGAACCAGACATTTTGACAGGTGTCAATATGACAGGTTCTCAATCGCTGTGTATATCATCTTGAGGCCGGAAACATACTAATGAAACGGCACGCGACCTGACCCGACGCGACACGTGCTGAATCGTGTCGTATGTTTCAGCCTACCTATTGGCCTATGGAGAAATTAGAAACTACAAATATAAGTAAAATATATCTGTTTAATGCATTCTTTGATATAAAGTTCATATTATTGTAAACAAAGAGAATTTAAACTCCTTATCCCGAAATAATAATATGTCCAATGTTATAAAATGTGAAGAGAGGAAAGCTATTTTATTAATTTGCACAACAGCGCTTTAGGGCGACAGATCTTAAATAAAATACAAAATACAAAATGGTGACTATCCGAACAGATACAAGTAACTTATCAAGAATTCTCCAATGTCATAATCGTTTCATGCCAGAATATTATGAATTATATGTTAAGGTAATAAACATATGTATTCAGATATAGATAAACCCATATCGGTTGAAATCGCACGTAATTCATTACTTTTATCAAAATATTGGGTGGTATTCTTAGGTGATAGACATAATATTATGTTGTCGGACTTCTAAAATATTTTTAGAAACTCAATCACAATATATTTTTTCGTGTCATTGTAAATGTAATAAAACAGGAAAGTTTAGTTGTTTCATCAAACTATGTTCAGTAGTTATAGCCTCAAAAACATACATACATACATATGTATCTCCTGACAAATATTAACATTTATACGAAAGGATGTCAAAAGACTGATATATTCAAAATTTTATTGATATTTGTTAAAAATATGAAGTAAAAAGTTGAAAAATAAAAAAAAATCTTTTTACCCCAGACCTTACAAAATATCACGCCTAAGTTATACTAAAATAAATAATTTGATCCTTCGTATTCCTGTCTCCAACTTCGAGAGAGAGGTCAATCGTCAAGTCCAACTCGGTTGGGCAGCGTTCGGGAAACTACGCGACGTCTTCTCGTCCAAAATACCTCAGTGCCTTAAATCGAAAGTCTTCGATAGTTGTGTGTTGCCAGTGATGACTTACGGCACCGAGACGTGGCCTCTCACTATGGGCCTTATTAGGAAGCTCAAAGTCACTCAACGAGCTATGGAGAGGGCTATGCTCGGGGTTTCCCTACGAGATCGAATCAGAAATGAGGAGATCCGTAGGAGAACTAATATAACCGACATAGCCCACCGGATTAGCAAGTTGAAGTGGCAATGGGCAGGGCACATAGCGCGGAGATCTGATGACCGATGGGGTCGGAAAGTGCTCGAATGGAGGCCACGTAGCGGAAAGCGCAGCGTAGGACTTCCACCCACAAGATGGTCCGACGACCTGGTAAAGGTCGCGGGACGTCGCTGGATGCAGGCTGCCTCCAACAGGTCTCTGTGGAAATCATTGGGGGAGGCCTATGTTCAGCAGTGGACTTCCTTTGGCTGATGGATGGATGGATGGATGATTCATGTCTCGTCTTTTAGGAATCATTTCCCATCCTCTATCCCTTATTATCAAGCCAAAAGTTTCTTAACACATGTAATTCCTGGTATTAATTAGTGATCCGTCATCATAAGTTGATTATAGAGACAAAATCAAAGATTCTATCTCGCATACTCGTAATCAAACGATCTTATTACATAACCAACTATTTTTTCCTCTTTTTGCATGTTTATTAATTTGCAATAAAAAGATTTATTTTGGTTCGTGTCACGTTATATTATTGTAAATTTTATCAATACGTGACTTATTTTTAAAGAACATTATGGTTGCTTCACATTTTGTATGGAGGTGTGTCCAGCAGCAGACTTTTTATGTGATTACTGCAAACAAGTGATACTCAGGAAATCCCGAAAATTAATAACAACATAATATTCGTATCGAGACTGCTTCTTACCTTCGGATATGGTACTATGTTATCGTATTTATTGAATATTGGTCTTCTTTTCCCCATTTTTCAAAAAGTTTTGAATTTTTTGTCATATATATTTTTCAGGGTTAAAAAATTAAGTAACCCCGCTTTAAAAATCAGTCCACGATTACCACAGAATGTACGATTTTCAAAATTTTGTTTTGTATCTTGCCCGTAACGAATAAAGAGTTGATCTTACAATTAGTTTATTTGCATATTGTAATAGTAAGAATTAGCTTACATTTTGGTGATATTATTGTTAACATGATTAACATCAGCACCTGGTGTAGTTCATTTCGACAAATTATACAATTCGGGGAATAACTGTTTACAATCGATAACATCACACAAAGAACATGACACTCGCATTAGCGAGCAAATATTTTGCTAAATGCACAGAAACGAAAAAAAATACTAGATATAAAATTACTTAATTCTGGGTACTATTCTCAGGTCGGCAGTTTTTTTTTTGTATGAGTCTTTCGATTTTAACGTGGAAAGAATATATATCTTAATACTGACCAGACCACGAAATTAACCATGTTTGGGCTCTATTTCATATACCTTCGAAATTCAAGAAGAAAAGCCTCAGCTAAGCAGGTTTCCTTACATAGTCTTCCATCATTCTCATTAACTTTATTAAAACTTCAAGAAATGAGAAGTCTGGGGCTTGAATCTCCGACTTCTGATTTCGCAATTCATTTCAATACCTACTAAACTCAATTTCAAATCACAGAACAGTACAATATTCAATTGAATTATAATTAAAATTATATCGGTTATAAAATAAATGCGGCCAACCCGCACTAGGCCAGCGTGGTGGACTATATGGCCTAACCACTCTCAATCGTACTCTCGATTGTAGAGTAGGCCCGTGCCCTGCAGTGCGACGTATATGGGCTGATACATATACATATATATATAAAATAAATGCGAATTAAGTATAATAAAGAGACAGTGATCGAAAGTGATCAATCAGATAATGAACTTTCGAATAAAACCGTATGTCGTGTAAGAGAAACCTCCATTACGAGAAAACCACACGTGCGATCGAGATGTACTCACTGTTTCTAAACGCTTATACCTCAGCTACCGAGGGAAACTTTAGCGGTTTAACAATTCTGAAAAAAACCCACACGAAAATGAGAAAATTTCTCGCCCGCACACCTTATGCAAGTCCTGTCAGCCAAGATCAACAGTGACACGCAAAGAATTGACTCCGAGCTTCGTAGCTCGGTAAGTCTCTCAGGGACACTAGCTTGTCTTGCACCCGCTTCGAAATTAATGAGAAAGAAAAACAAATAGGAGAAGTTGGAAACAAAACTCCTCACCAAAATATCGAATTTGCGAAAATTAAACACTTGCAATCAGTAGACACCATCCAACGATCACTAATTACGATCATCGCTATTCGAAGCGATTTAAACTTCTTATCATCTTTTGTTATTTCTTTATAACCATTCGGATACCTAAACTGAATTGATTAACAGTGATGTAAAGATAATACATTTATCTACTACGTCTTAGCAACATCTAGTATTAGCAACTTCTGCACAACATTCATGTAGAACAATAATTCATCTCATTCTCCTCTCCAATGATGAGTCTTTTGAGGACCTAATCCTACTCTTGGTACCGGCTGGGCTAACTCCAAATCGATATAAAGTATTTGCTTAACTTAACATCGCTTAGTATTCTCAATGTGTACAGCACAAGCAAAACAAACAAGATTAAACAGAACGCGTGCAAAAGCTTTAAAGTCTGAAACACGATCATTATGCAAGTAGGTCGTAGCCTGTGCTCGACTCATCAGTCACGCTAACGGTAGCAGGGGCAATACTAAATGCCAATAAGGCTACGTTCGGTCTAGACTGACTGACATGAACAATTGGTTAAAAAGCTAGTAACATACAAACATTAACTCACTCCTTTTTTCCAGAAGGAGTAGGTGTAGGCAAAGCAGGACACCCTCGTTTCACCTTGCGTCTTTCCTCCCACGATGTGATAGGGTGCGAGCCTATCGCCATATCGGGCACTAATTCTTGACTTTGGACTGATAATATCACTTTGCTCAAACCGGGATTGGAACTCAAGAGCTCTCATTGGTAATCGTACCAAGATCGTACCATATAGTACAACTGCGCCACTGTAGCAGTTAAAAAATTATTAATTTGTGCATTCATAACTTATAAACCTTTAAGAACAAGAATAACTCATTTTTCCAGTTCCTAAAATATTAACATGGTCTCTGACTCACGAACTGACTCATTAAATATTCCGTTAGCACAAGAATTAAGGCTGCACCAATTTAAATAAAAGGCAAAGTTCATTCTTTATATTGCTGTCCTGTTTTTTTTAAATATCAGCTCTTATTTTAAAATTATAGAGCCATATTTTTATAACATTGCACAATAGCCTAAATGAGCTATTAAATAGTTTACATTCATTTCTTTTATTAAAACTTAACTACCAAACTACATAACATTTCTAATAAAATAACAAAAATAGATTTTTGAACTTGGAAATCAAACCCACAATCAGCTTAACCACCCAATTCAGATTATTACCTACACCAATAAGGTTCGAAATATCCTTCAAAATAATAATGTCATAAAAGAAGCAGATAGTAAGCGAGGCGATCCAGTCCATACAAAAAGCATTGCGAGAAAGGTCAAGATATTAACTGCGTCCTGTGTGTATTTATAGACTGGCCGACAAATGGCAAATTGTATGAAACTGGCACTCTTCATTCATGTGTCGAACGTATGTTCTTTGTAAATTATATCTTATGGTTTTCATATTAGCAAGGAGGCTTGATGACGCTTATGATTCCATAAAGGTTTAAGGCTACAAATAACAAGATGAGTAATGCAGCAATGCGATTCGCCTGATGGCAAATTTATGACTGCTTATCAATATCAATCAATGCTTGGCATTCCACTGCGCTTGCTTTCCTGAGACATAAAATGTTAAGTCACAATTTGTCCATTAGTTAATCTGGTTACAGTGTCCTTCAAACCGGAACAGAACAGCGCGTTTACACTGCCGTTTGGCGGGAGAAATAGATATTGCGATGGTACCAACCCAGACGGCCTCTCATATATGAGAAACCTACCACGAGTAAATGGTAATCAGGAAAAGATGGTCACCTCTTATAAGAATACACTCTTAAAACGACTCTCTTGGTACAGGATGTACCAATGTCTCAGGGGATTTCCAAGCTTCTGTCCAATTGTCGCAATCGTATGAACATTATTTGTCAAGATTTAGTTCTTACTTTGCGTACCGCCACAAAAGGAGAAAGCTTTCCCAACAAAGTTTCATATTCTCGGATATCTTTTCTGACTACCGATTCTTTCACAAGACTGAAGAAACTGACACAAATAACTAAATGCTATGATTTGTTGACTGTAGAGCCATTATGTTAATTTGCTTATTTAAGTAAAATATGTAACCAAAATTAATTAACATGATAAGTGGCATACTGCTAATATATACAAAAAAGAGTTACATAAAACAATAATATACAAAAAAATATAATATTATACTTTAATTTGGGAATATAAAGTATCTGGGAAATAACAAACTCAAAAAAATAAGATAACAAAACATCGTTTTTGTGATGTGATAACAACAGCAATGTCGGGAAATACAAACGCTGTCTCACATGGACTTTCCAGAATATAACTCGTATGATGTTGCATATGCTCTCTAATTATGAATATGTCTTTATTAAATACACAAGGGTTGAAGTACCTGGTATTAGTGTAAGTATATACTATCAATCATATATTTTCAGTTTTCGAACAAAAAAATCCCAGCCTATGCCGAGGTCCTCATTTTTGTTGAAGTTTCTGTATTTCACATTTCGCTAGTCTCTTGGTTCATATTTGTAATTTTAAAGTACCTTATTTTGATTAGATGTCGTCTGTGTCATATCTTATGTAAGTGTAAAAACATAAAAATCACATCACATATTATATTACGTATTTAGTTTGTCCAAGAATAATAACAGAAACATCATAGTATAATTCAGATTCCAAAACGAAACAAAACTACAATAAATATACCTAATTACAAATTCCAAAAGTGATACGATATTCTAATTAATCTGCAAATTGATTTCGTTAGCAAATTGTAAACATTGCGTAAGAGAAATAAAAGAAACTAAAAAACACCACACGCTGACTATAGAGCGCAAAAAATTGGTTTTATATTATGAAAATGTTTTTATACTACAGTTTGCACTGACTGGAGCAAACAACACCGAAATGTTATACTATGAACCACAACTTTGATACAGAAAACACACTTGTGTTTCTAAACAGCTAAGGTTATAAATCCCATACTCAGTTCCGGACATACTGCGTCACAGAATGGTAATGCAAAAAGTCAAATTTGCCCACTCCATCAATGGTATTGAGCAAAGTGTATCAAGGCAGACTCTTTACGTACACAATAACAAATCGTCTTGAACTTGTCCAACAAAAGGCTTGTGCAATTTTTAATGGTTGTATTTTTAGCACAAAGGCTCTTGTGATTAAATCAAATGAGATAATTAGATGTATAACTGTTTTGTGTTTTATTTTGAACTAAACTGGTTGGCAAGATGTGTATTGTTATGGTTATCAACTTAAATATTAGGTAACGTTCGTTTTGTTCATTTTTGCAATCAGATCAAAAAACGGTTAAAATAATGAAAAAATATACTCCAATTATAATTCGGATAAAATCAAAAGTCCGAACTAAATGCAGTTTATAAAAACTTTAATAGCTTCACTAAATGAGTCACGTATCGGTACAGAATTAACCTACTTTTGAAACTATCTAAAAAACCGCTCAATGTCATAAGAAGTGACATAAATATTAATTTAGCAGCTTCGTTGCATCAAGCCTGGCGGAATCGAATGTGTGGCAACGAGATACGTAAAAACTTTGTTTCGCTACTTCCTAGTTTTAATGTACCACCGTATTTAATAATTTATATATCTCCAACGATCGGTTTCGGTTCTTGTTTAGTAATTCTGGCGACATTTAATGCCGGGTCACGGAATAGAATCGCGAAATTGTTGTCTAGATGATTTTATATCGCAAATTTAAGGGATCGTAGAACCGTCTTATACAGTTCAATATGTATATATTTTAATATGTATCTTCTTCTGTTTGATAGCGAATGCATGTTTTGCGACTAATTGACAGCCTCCATGGCGCAGTCGGTTAGACGCCGCCTGTGTAACGAGTGGCTGCGGGTTCGATTCCGAGGTGTTTGTGAGACCCACGGACCCAAGACTTGATCTTAGTGTGGGGTCAGGACTATGTATGATATGACAGTTGATTAATATTTATTTAATTAATAGAATAGAAGTGAGATATATGAAGTTGCGAAAAATAACTTAACGTACTAGAGACAGTCAGGAAAACCAAACAGAAAAATGTCTTCGCGCATAAAGAATTTTTGTTTGGAATCAACGACATTCCAACGCTAATCGTAGTATGAGGCAATATCAAAAATTTCTTGAACCATCATTAAAAGTAACACATAGTCGCTAATACACGAAACTCCAAAGAAAACGTAAACGTGGACATTGTCAATAATCAAGAAGTGGCGTGAGTACAGCACACGTGGGCTGTACCGAAACCGGTCCCTACTCGCACCGACTGACATACTGAACCAAAAACGTGACGTAGGTTATATGCACTCAGTGATACAAGCTTTACATACAAGTTGTCTGACAATAAATCAAGTAATCAAGATATGATTTTGAGATATTAAAATTTTTAGCTTCTGTGTTTATTTCTGTAGGGTAGAAACGGATCGGTAGAATTGAGTGAAAAGAAATCTGGTTTCACTACACTCTTCTTGATCCTTTAACTGTGATTTTTAGAAACCTAGACATGAACTGCATTATACACAAACTAATTATAGAATGGAACTTATTTCAATCATTATGGATAGTGGAAATCAAACTTTGATTGTGTCGTAAAGCATTACAAACTCACACACAAACGACTTATTTTGTTATTATTAAAATACATATCTAAAACATTAAAAAAACTTTTTCATTTTCACAGATTTAGCAATCCAACTTGCATTACTTTTTACCACTGAACTGCGCGCTAATGGTCGCCGTGCAAAATGAATCACACAGACGTGAGACAAAAACTCATAAGTGTTACAACTACACAAGCTTGGCAATAACAAGCATCGACAAACATTGTACAGACAAAAAATATGTTCGGGTTTCTGTGTCGATCATAGCGCACACGAATATTTTCCTAAAAACTGATGTACAGAAAAACTCAACCTCAGTTAATAATCAATTTACAGGGAAGTTAATATTACTATTATCAATAAAGAACAAGTACCTACAGATAAAGAAAACTATCATAGAAGGTATAAATAATGTTATCAAAAAACTAATAATTTTAATTTGTTAAGTAAACAATAATCGTATAACTTCACAAGCGAGAAAGCTCCGTATACTAGAAAGTCAACATTTATGCTTCACCCTTTACACTGGGAAGAAAATAATTCGAATAAAGGCTCTACAAAATAATTATTGTAGAGTTCATATGTAGAGAAACCACTAACTCTACATCAGTTGTATTCTCTACAAAATTTAGTAAAAAGTAACTAACTACTGGATTTATTGACTTAACATCTTATGTCTCAGGATGTCAAGCACAGTGGAATGCCAAGCTTTGCTTGGTAATTAAAAGTGTTGTTTGGTTTTGCTACTGTTTATGAGCAATCATATCGCTTACTATCAGGCAAACGGTAAGCACGTCTCGCCATTCATTGCAACAAAAAAACCTCTTAACCGAATTTAACGATTTTCCAGATCATTACACTAAAATATTGCTTGAATGTTTAACTTTTGATGACTCTCAAACTTCTTTAGATCACTTCGAAATTATTTAAAATTTTACTGTCTATTGGTCACCAAAAGGCCACAATAGAAGAACTAACTTTGTTCATTACAATAAGCCAACATACTAATAATTTCATGTAACCTTCACGGTTGATGGTCTGTGATCATTGCCCATCGATGATTTCGTACAAGGAATCAACGGTCCGCCGCTCATCACAGATAAAAATACTTTTTTCATCATTTGCAACGCGGTCAGCCAAGCGCATTCACTGTCGCTTGAGGTTTCATAAATAGATACATTGTTTCTTTTCGTGTTTTAAAGTGATATTTTTTTATGTTGAAAAAAGGCTTAGAAACTTCCAAACTCAACTGGGTACATAAGTAGATACGAGGATTCCATGGATCGATTACAAGATTTTTTTTTTAAATTGACGCAAAAAGATCTCGGTGTATTGGTCACGTTGGATAAATTTTAAATCTACGATGCACACCTCTATCAAAGAATGCTCGCGCTCCGCTAAACATCGAGAGACGTAAAGACACATCGCAAAACGGCTGCTCAGCAATCGGCCTAACCCACGACCACTCTGTCATTAGTGCACGACTACCAAGACGAATTTCATCTCATGTTTACTAGCTTATGCCGAAATATGAAGCATTTACGTGAACCGCTATCAGGTTATCTCTTGTTTACAATGGTCCACGTCCGGACGATTACAAATAATAATACTATCATAAAAACGTTTATCCAAAAAGATATTATAGTTATACTATATGTAGTTACTATTTAATATAATAAATGTAAATGAATTCCAGTTATTTAACATTTTATGAAATAGCTCACAAAACACAAACACCAATTTGAATTTAAAACAAGTTAAGCTGGTATTTTAAATGTGATTGGCTAGTTTATTTTAATCATCTCATAAACTAGTTTAAAATTGTATTTTTTATGTAAATTTAGTATATTGATGATTAAAAATATAGAGAAGTGTTTTAAAAAATCTAATCATTAACGATCATCAAAAGTAAAAAGTAATACCAATTTTTAAGCAACCAGACGCAAGGTTAACATTACAATAACTGTAAAGTCGTCCGATATTTATACAAAACGACCGTAAATGAAAAGTATAGCGTATGCACTTATTTTAAAAAGTTTAGCACTTAGCAGAGGAATTAAGTAGAAGCTTTAGCAAACATAACATTATAATATCTAAGTGTATCTTTAGAAATAGGCTCATCAAGATCTCATTGATCAACGATTATAATGAGAAAAAAAATCGAATAACACAAATTAAATATAATAATATTAATACCAAAGAGCCTCGACCAACATCTACAAAGACTCTTAATTTGTCGTTGGAAACGGCACACATTGTGACGAGGTCTCCAAACCGTCAGTGGCTTGGGTCTTCACCACAGGGGGGTATATTTTTTAATAATTTGTATGTATATAAGTTATTAATAATAAAAAGGCAAAAATAAAAAACATAACTAATAAATAACACATTTCAACTCTAACTTAGGGGGCGAAGATCTCCTATAATCGAGAACTCCACTGAGAGGGATTAGGCCGTAGTCCACCCGTGGATTTGCGGACATCACCTACAAATAGTTCGATTAAAGATTTTCAAATCCATGAATATCTAGAAACAAATTATAATCAGCGTTCAACAACGACCCACATGCCCTGAATTCTAGGCCATAAGCTACAGTCTGTATTGGAAGCTAAACTACAATTACTGATTGATATGCAACCATATTTCATAAATAAACAACTGAGACAGAATGGTGTCAAAATGCTATTATAACACAACCGCGAATGCAAATGGTTGCATTTGCTACGTTGGAATTGTAACAAAAACTACATTATGAGAAGAGCCTCATCCCTTACTTACCATGAAATGACTTTGATATTATTGACAGAGTATGTAACAACTAGACAGGAATTCAAGTCATAAGAAACCCTGTAAAGGCCAAGTCTTGTGCTTTATCAAATTATTGAAGCATAAAAACCCATATCTCTACTATTTTCTCTCTTGCTCAGTCTTCAGCTGTAGGAAGTCAACTACTAAACGATTCGATTGATCTAGACCAAAATATAAGTCGATATTATTCTTTTCGTATGCCTTCGAAGATAAGACAAATAAAAAAATATTTCCCGTCCAGGAGCAAAAAGACGTCAATAAACTCCATTCGGGTATCGAATTTGCAAAGCATAAGCCGAGGATGTCAACTGTTAACTGCTAAGCCAATAGTACAGTTTTGTTATCTCTATAAATACAAAAAAAATACTATACACCGTAACAACTGATATTCAAACTTAAGCATTTTAAATATTACAGGCAGTTAAGGTAGTCGGTAAGAGATTGTCTCGAGCGATACGACCGCCTTTTGTACTACTATGTAATATAATATGTAATATAATGTTCTATTATTAAATTAACTTAGTGTACAATAAAGGATATAAATAAAAAAATAATCTCCTTATTCGTACAATTTTCTCTATTTTTATGCTAGCATCAATCTTAATCTCAATAATCTAAATCAATTCTAACAAGATCTCTCATAAGACAGTGTAGTTTCTTGCTCACCTTAACTTTGATAATATAATATTTTTTTGGTCATTACAATTCATTACAATGGTACAATTTTTAGTCATTACAATGGTACAATTTCTAGGCTGAAACCAGCCATTAAGGAAAGGCACTGGAGGTTAAATGCACTGACATACAGCCGCTGCCAATAAACAATCCCAATCCAAAATTTGCCGTTTTAGATTGACAGCTCAATCTTTTTTTTGATACTATATTGCCAATAATCAATCTCAGTTGTGAAAAAACTATGGCAACATGGTAAATGACAAATCTAAAAGTAGAAAACAATCCAGATTGACTTCAATCTAATTTTTTCGATTGATTATTGGCATCAGCCGTTAATGAACTTTAGAAAACGGATTTGTTTTATCATATGGCTAATATGTGTATACTGTGAGAAATTTTCAAAAGGATCTTGAATACATCCTATTTTAGTAAAAATATTCTGCAAAAACTTGCTGGCGAAGTGCGGGCTCTGTTAATTACAAATGCACCGAATATGTCACTATATTATAGTCCATCACAGTCATGTTAATAATTTAGGCTCGATAACATCAAGTACCTTCGACCGTATCTTTTGCATACAAGTTGCATCAAACAAAAACAAAACAAAGTTTGCATCGGCAAAGGATTCCCATCGGGGTATCCTACATATTTGACATTATGTATAGCGTTAAGTGCGAAGTGCGTGGTGGCCTGTTGGTAAACGGACGGATGTGTGTATTGATAGTCAATCACCACGCACTAAAACGGTGAAGGAAAACATCGTAAAGAAACCCAAACACCATAGCGATTTATAAAAAATTCTATGGTACGTAAGTCCGCCAACCTGCACTAGGCCAGCGTGGTGGACTATATGACCTAACCACTCTCAATCGTACTGTCGATTGTAGAGTAGGCCCGTGCCCTGCAGTGGGACGTATATGGACTGATCAAGATAAAGAAGATAGCGTTAAGTTGGTTAAAATTAGAGTTGTAAGTCAAAGCTATTTGACACAAGTTCAGTTTTTTAGGATTTATTTTTCTTCCCCCCCCCCCCCTCTCCACTACTGAAAATAGGCTTCATAGATCGCCTCATAGACCAGTTGAAAGCGATGCATTTTAATATTTAATTATTATGTTTCTGATAAATATAAGATCGTATAAGTAGTTTCGACGGTCTATGAAGTATCTATCTAATTATTTAATTCACCTTTCAGTAATTAACGAATTGATTTCCCCAATAAATGTTTCATAATTCAAATGAAATAGATATCAACCGTTTAAAGATTTTTTGCAGTCTCTAAATCGCTCCAGTGGCACGTGTCTCAATAAAAAAGAATTCGTAAAAAGCATTTATTCGGTTTTTCTAATAACTCCATAGTTCAAATAAGTTACCTCTAATGAGCAAGGCTTTATGGAAGGTCACCGAATTGAAATCTTCTCGTGTTCCTCCTTGGGATTGTTACCGCCATTTTTTTATTCCCAGTTGTAAAGAAATTTAAAATCAAGTGACTTTACAACATATAAGAGGCCTAATTAATAAATTTGGATGAACGAAGGATCAACTTTAGCCCAAGGTTATAGAATATATTGTTCGTCATGTTACGAGCCTTTTATATCTTATTTTTGCTACCAACTATTACCCATAAAAAATAATAATACAAAGATCACAGAAGTAGGTAAATAAACACCAGTTGTTTTCCAGTGAATAACTAAAACATATGGTTATTAGTAATACAATGGCTAACACAGACTTCAATCCACATCTGTTAATGCGATATGACATACATGAAGGCAAAATGTTTACTGCAATTAATCCTCTTTAGCATCATTTGGAGACTGTCCCACCCTCACACCCACCACTGTAATTCCTGAAAGCCAGGATCAACAAGCACACATCGTAATGACACCGACCATTAAGCTAGGCCAGTCTCCGACATTGTCTAACATATATCACACCCGTAAATAATTAAATCACAAACATAAATTAAAAGGACGAGTTGGAAATATTATTTTATCCACTTCAATCAATCTCTCTATCGTCAGTATCGTGAGGCATTGTTCAAACAATTTACAAATGCAGTATACGGATATTAGAATACTGTAATGTATCAATCTAGAGTTCGATTGAGAAGACATAAGCCATAGTCTTGGACTTTACTTTTGAAATCATATTAACTTTAACTATAACGCTTTTCTTAAGAATACCAAAATACTGAAGAGAGCAATCTTTGTGATTGGCTTTTTATTGATGTAATCATACTTTATAACATTGATTAAAAAGCAGCTCCGCAACATGAACGTCGATACATAATAGTGGAAATATCTGTAGCGACACGGGAATCGAAACCGTGTCCAAACCGTCACGGTCGGCTCCCACATCACTACACCACGAAGGTCAGGTAAGTAAAACCATAAACCGATAGAACAATACTACCACATACTACCCCTGATCGTTCAGATAACATTGAGAGACTTATTACACGTGAAAAGTATTTTTTATATTTTCTTAATATTTATTTGATGAAAAGGTGAATTGCAATACTTTATATATCTTATAACTCCACCAACCTGCACTAGGCCAGCGTGGTGGACTATATGGCATAACCACTCTCATTCGTACTTTCGATTAGGCACGTGCCCTACAGTGGGACGTATATGGGCTGATACAGATATGTTATGACTACAAAGTCACGTAGTATTAAACAATGGTAAAGAATATAACAAACAAGAAATACTTTATGATTTACCAGAAGATATAGTAATCACAACATGGTATAAAACAAAGTCGCTTTCTCTATCCCTATGTCCCTATGTCCCATTGTATGCTTAAATCTTTAAAATTACGCAACGGATTTTGATGCGGTTTTATTTTAATAGATAGAGTGATTCAAGAGGAGGGTTTATGTGTATAGTACGTGCATATTATTGTAGAGAAATCTACATGCACCCGGGCGAAGCTGGGCCGGGCCGCTATTAAATAATAAAACATAAGTCGCCATGGTCGGGTTGGGTTAACATTCAAGCAAACTAGGTGATCTTGTGTTTGAATCTAATATAAAATACGTCTTGGGAATTGCCCAACGTTGGAGATTATGTTGTCATGGCGACAGATCTACGAATATAAGCTCCGCTAACTTTAAATTGCTATTATTAGCAATAGCCTCTCTAGCCTCAGGTTTAATTATACGCTTTACTAGTTATTTTATGGTATATGATATTTATGACGTCAATATTTACTGCACGCTGTATATGTATCAGTCCATATTCGTCCCAATGCAGGGCACGTGCCTCCTCTAGCATCGAGAGTACGAACTTCGTGGTGTAAGGGACTGCCTCGATGAAGCAGTTATATGAAGAATTAAACAAATAAATAACACCCAACAGCCACATACATAGTCCTAAACCCACACTAAGATGGAGTCTTGTGGCGTGGATATCAGGAACTATGAGAGTCTTTTCAGTCTCACTAACAACCGGACCCAAAATAAATATTTGTTGGTCACACAAACATTTCTTTCGATCAAACCCGCGGCCTTTCGTTTCACAGGCGGCGCCTAAGTGACTGCACCACCGACTATGTCTATGGTATGATTGCAAAGCTTAGGTCTCGGGTTCCAATCCCGGGTCGGGCAAAGTGTTATTGGATTTTTCTATTAATTACGAGCCTGGAGTCAGGAATTTGTGTCGGATACGGCGATAGGCTCGCCCCCTATCACTTCATGAGACGGAAAATGTAAGACGAAAGACGTGAGTGTCCTGGTTACACTTCTACTTACCCCTTCTGGGAAAAAGGCGTGAGTTTATGTATGTACTTATATGGATTGACCTGCAAACCGAATTCATATTATGCTTATGATACTCAAAGATTAATGCCAATGAGATGACAAACCAAGAATGGGATAATGATAAATGCATAAAATAGTTCAATTAAACAATTATTCTGATGCGGACGTCAATTAATTCCTGTGTGTAATTAAATGTAAGAAACACTTGACTATGTGTGAATGGTATCTTTTAATTTGCTATTGTAGGCACTTCCTATAGACAGCCTCCGTGGCGCAGTTGGTTAGACGCCGCCTGTGAAACGAGAGGCCGCGGGTTCGATCCCCGCACCGAGAGAAATGTTTGTGCGGCCCACAAATATTTCTTCCGGGTCTGGGTGTTTGTGAGACCGAAAAGTCTCTCGTAGTTCCTGATACCCACGACACAAGACTCGATCTTAGTGTGGGGTCAGGGCTATGTATGTGACTGTTGGGTGTTATTATTATTATTATTATAATAAAAATTCTCCATGTAGATTCTGCTGCTGTATCAGAACGTCGTCTACAGTTAACAGAAATTAGGTTTTCCGTCGTCACCGTATGTGAGCGATAATTATTATTATTGATTACGAATTAATAACTAAGTACCTATTATCCTGTTGACAACGAACGCGGAACTGATAAGATGGTAGCGAATTCGAATCCCAACAAATCTGAGAAAACTAAAATACCATAGATATTTTGAAGTAATGTTTATAATATTTGAAACTCACACGACAGTGTTCGCACTGTATTCTAATCTCTCTCACTGTCTCTCGATTCAAGAAGAATCCCACAAGATTTAATTTATAAGTATATCTAATTTATATTTTTATTGCGATGAATGGCAACATGAGCTTGCCGTTCGCCTGATGGTAGGCGATACAACGCTCATGGACAGTAGCAAAACCAAACAAAACCGTGCATTACAGAACAACGGTTAGGATTCCACTGCGCTCGCCTTCATGAGACAAGATGTAGAGTCATATTATGTCCATGAGTTATTCCAACTGCAATAATAATAATAATAATATCATTTATTTCAACCAACTTTGGATCATACAATTATTTTACAAAAAACAAAATTATAAACTAAACAATTACACCTCTCATGTCAAAACAATAACTTAATGTCATTCTGTACATGCCTCATACTACAATGGTTCAAATACTGACAGTCAAAACGATTACTAAATGTGTTCAGGATAGAATTACAGCTGGCCCGCACCCTGCGCACCAGAGATGTGCACCGACCGCGCATAGTAGCAAAAAAGCAATCTACGCGCGCCTCTGCGAACATCCCAGATGCGCTACAGAAGCGAGGCAGCCCCAACAACACCCTAAACGCATTGTTATACTGGACACGTAGAGCACTGTAATGTTTTTGCGTATAATTCGCCCACAGACTGCAAGTATAGAAGGACGTACAAAATGCCCTAAATAGAGAGATTTTGACGTCTCTTGAACAACGAACAAATCTGCGGGCTATCATGTTAGCACGAACAGACAACGCCCTTCGCTCCCGCTCAATATCTGCATCGTCTTTCAGGTCCGATGTTACAATATGCCCTAGATATTTAAACTTGTCCACAATATTTAGAGGATATAGGGATATATGGTCCTGCATAGATTCCTTCCCTATTGTAAAGTCATTCAAAATATTTAGTCATTATATAAAAAAAAATCGTTAGAATTTTAGATCAGAGTAGAAGAAACAATCCCGTCTTTCGCCACTTCGTTTTATACTTGCCCATTGGTAAATTTCACATTCTTTTGAAGTTCTCGTAGAGAACTCCTAATCTCTAAAGTATGCACGTTTCTTGTCGGTATTTTTTCGCAAGCGATAATTAGCTCCATACACATATGTACGTCCATCATCGACAGTTGAAATAACCTTATTGCCTGGTTTACACCAACTATACCACTATCACATTTAAATATTGTCGAGTGACGGTTAAATTGAATCTCTACCTCCTAATTCTCCTGATATTGACCTTTTTGAGAGCATACGAACGACGCCAAATCAGAGAAGTTACACTACGATCTAAACCAATTAAGTTTGGAGTGATTGATAAGTATCATAGAGACTATTATTTTTAGAAGTGGAATACTTATAATTTATTTATATTTCTCTCTCTCTCTCTCTCTTCCCGACTATTAATACCACATGGTAGTGGAGTCAGCCTTCTTCACATTATTCTGCCATTTCGCCCTATTCATGACGTCGTCCTCAAAACATTGAATGTGTCCATGACGTTTTTGGTGTCCTACATTACTGTGTGCGATCAAAACATCTCAAACATCACGTTCTCAATCAAAGCCATAGTAAAGAATGCGTGTTAGCGACCGGAAGTCGGACGTGGCCGGCTCCATCTCGGCCGCGTCCAATCGTCTCCGATGCTTTGCGCAACTAAGAGTTACCCAACACCAATTACTGCCTGGTCGAGTTTGAACGAGCCCGAAACTACGCCTTAACTCTCCCTTTATGTACTTTGAGATTGTGCAATACTAGAATTGAGAAGGTACGGTGTCTATGGCAAAAGTCGACAATTGAGTGAACTGCAAAAAATGGTTTAATTACAAATTTCTTCGCGATGGTAGTCGAAGTTTCTGTTCAGTAGTGCGGCTTATTTAAGCTGTATAATAGTCAAGATATATCCAACAATAATTGAAATCATATACAATATGCATATAAATATATATTTAAAATATACAAATAATTTAAAATAAATAAATTTTAATGGTGCCCGATTTAACATAACCACGTACGTAAATGTGGTGCCTCAAAATTGTAAATGACGTAGTACTTAAAATAAATATTCCAAATGATTAAAAAACTATTATTCGTTTAGCCAGATACAAAATTAATTTACTATTCATAAAACAAACGCATAATATAAAACCTCCAATATAAAACACTGGGCTATCAATTTCGTGACCATCTTTAAAAACCTTTTTTATAGGAAACATGTTCATGGCGCAAAAATTATTTCAACACGTGAATTGGTGTACCTATTCACAATAAGATTGATGACGACAAGGCCATCGGAGAAACCCGAAAGGTCACAATTAACTAGCAATCGAGGTTGCAGACTCTTGATTGTAAGTAAAAAATAAACTATATTTAAATTAAATTATATATCTGACTATGTATGTATATGTATCTGCCCATATACGTCCCCCTGCAAGGCACGAGCCTCCTCTACAATTGAGAGAACGATTGTGAGGGGTTAGGCCGTATAGTCCACCACGCTACCACGATGGCCTAGTGCGGGTTGGCGGACTTTAACATACCACAAAATTCTTCCAAATAATTATGGAATGCAGGTTTCCTCACGATATTTTCTTTACCGTTATACTGCAGGGTAATTGACTATCAATACACATTACTCCGAAAAGTCAGAGGTATACCCTAGGATTTGAACCCGCGACCACAGTGAACATGTTGCCAAATGCGTCTGGTTCGTTACCAACAGGCCAACATGAACTATTATATCTACTGGCCTTTAATCAGGCAAGATTGTTGTACCTTGCAAACCAAGAAAAAATATATTAATATTAAATGAGATTTCGTTTGCATTTCTCCATGACGCCTCTATGAGCACATAGTGGTCAAATATTACCACAAAGCTAAAACGTTATGCAAAGTATTGTGTATCAATCAATTAAACATGACCTCCTAAGGTATTGAAATCTATCTCAAAGTTACGGCAACACACTACAACAGAATACCAATTGCGATCCCGACACAATGGACGCCGCGCGGCGGCAGGCGCGCGTAACATTTTCACAACCGGTCCATTATTTTTACAACCGGTCCATTATGGAACTAGACGTAAAATATTTCGTTGGATTTATAATTATTATATTACATGTAACTGTTACTCGATAAACTAGTTTGCGTGAGGATTAACTCTTTTATATTTAGAATGTTGTGCAATATTGACCGTGAATATGCAATTAAATTTAAAATAATATGTATTAAGCTTTTTGAGCCATGAATACAGGCTTAACCCAAGTTATGAGCACTTATGGGGGCACCAATAATGTACCCATTTTATAAATTAAAACTTAAAGTGGTAAGGTTGTATATAAAAAGTTACTAACACAGGTACTACGAACGACGGACCAACCATACTCTCAAAGCTTCTAATATCAAAGTCATAAGATGCGTATCTCTTTTGGAGTTTTGTTTGTTTTTACACCCATAATTCACATACATAGTCCTGACCTCACACTAAGATCGAGTCTTGTGTTGTGGCTATCAGGAACTACGAGAGACTTTTTTGTCTCACTAAAACCCAGACCCGCGACAAATATTTTTGGGGCTTTCAAACATTTGCCTCAGTGCGGGGATTAAACCCGCGGCCTGTCGTTTCACAGCTAGCGTTTAACCAACTGCGCCACGGAGGCTGTCGATTGTTTCTGTGTGTATTACTACTGAGTGTATACTTAACGTGACCATACGTCCCGCTTTGGGCGGGACAGTCCCGCTTTCAGGAAGTCTGTCCCGGTATCCCCAGCAAGGCCAACATCGTCCCGCTCTTGCAAACAGACCAAACAGTAATTTAAAATGTATTTCCCGCTCAAAATGTTTTACCGAACTAATCTTAAAAACCGTGGGGTCAAATTATTTCAGCACTTTCGTAAATATGTGTACAATCTTGATTTATAAAACTTTTCCACAATTATTGAGTACGTTATGTGAATCTATCGAAAGAGTTTTTTCTCACATTAACAAAATATGGACAAGTGATAAAAAAAAAGTTGAGTGCCGCAGTAATGAACGTTATTTTACATACATACATACATAAACTCACGCCTATATCCCAGAAGGGGTAGGCAGAGGTGCCAGGACACCCTCATTTCGCCTTGTATGTTCCGTCCCACAATGTGATAGGTGGCGAGCCTATCGCCATATCGGGCACAAATTCCTGACTCTGGGCTGATAATGAATAGAAAAATCCAATATCACTTTGCCCAACTCGGGATTCGAACCCGAGACCTCAGCTTTGTAACCATACCTTAGTACAACTACGCCACCGAGGCAGTCGGCAGTCGGCAGCAGCATGAACGTTATTTTGATAATGGAAATTCAGTTTTTCAGAAAATTCTGAGTTTCACACTCATATAAAAACTTGTAAAAACTTTCTTATTATTATTATTACATTTCACAGATGTCCCGCTCTGGCACAAAAAATAAATGGTCACGTTATGTATACTATGTTTTGTAACAGCTAAAATTAACGCAAATGCCGCGACATTATTAAGCAATAGCCAGGCAAATGTCAAATACTCATCAATTTAAACATTTCGTAACTTTTGAGATAAATATGGAAATTGCCGTGAATTACTTTTAATGTTATTAAAATTATGTTGACTTTTCGGAGTCATGTGTGTATTGATAGTCAATCACCACGCACTAAAACGGTGAAGGAAAACATCGTGAGGAAACCTGCATACCATAGCGATTTATAAGAATTTATATGGTATGTAAGTCCGCCAACCCGCACTGGGCCAGCGTGGTGGACTATATGGCCTAACCACTCTCAATCGTACCCTCGATTGTAGAGTAGGCCCGTGCCCTGCAGTGGGACGTGTATGGGCTGATACAGATACAGAAAATTATGTTGACATTTGAACTGTAAATTTGAAGTAACGATTTAATTTACTCATTATGAATAAATAAATAAATTTATATTTACTCGTGATGATCATGTTATCTGTTAACGATTTTCGGATTAATAACTCTAATAATTTTTCATTAAATTCTCTTATTGAGGACCTATATATAATTTTTGTTCCAAAAAGATGAATATTTGTATACTTCAACTGATATATTATGCAATTAAATCACAACATCACTTTTTACAATTCAGTTTGAAACATCCAAGGTCCACGGTAATTTATAGTCCAAACCAAAACAGGCGGCAAACCTATGTGCACGTTTCGTATAAATTCCAGTTCTGGGCCACTCATGAGATTATTCTCAAGATAAGTGAACGTATCCCATTTGTTACTAAAACTTAATTTTATCAAAATGTAAATAGTGTTCTTTTCTCAACATTTCATAAGGCTAATGTCCATTTTATAGATCTAAGAATAAGACATTATAAAGAAACTAGCAATCGCCATATTGCACACGTCCATCTCATCTTTATGGCATAATGGTGGCGTTTACGTCAAATGATGCTTACAGTTGCCAGCAAGGGTCACGACATAGCCGAGTGTTCATCAAGATGCCACAACTTGATTTTCAACATTCATAAAGTTACGTGTGTCAGGTAATCTTAAATTGGCCATGTCAATGCGAGGATCAAAGATCGTAAACTTTTTGTGCGGTTTTTTAGATCCTGGATTCCTACAAGCAATTTAAATGGCTAGATGCAAATGTTTTTGATAAACTTTATTAACATGCAAGGGTAAATTAAATATATTTTGAAATCTGTGAATGAACATACGTTTTCCATATTTTGCAATAGTATTGAATCGCAGTCGATTTTGTGTAGCCATTGTGGATTGGCAGGTTAACAAGTCTTTACACTTCAGAATTGCGCGGTGATTTTGGAGTAGATAACTTATATTCGTATCAAAAAATAACTTAAAGGACCATTACACATATTGTCCAATTGTGTATCACAAAACAATTTAATAGCTGGTTCTTCAAAGTCGAAACAATTTCGATCATAAATCTTAAATTAAATATAAACTAGTTTGTAATAATTAGCTACAAAATATATTCACAATATTAATGTCACAATATTATGAAACTTTACATTAGAAAACGGAAATAAATAAAAAACTGCGGGAACATAACAATTATAAATGCAATTGTTAAATGCACTTTAACACCAATTCAGTGGTAATAACACTGGTCAACACTGATTTTGCCACACGAACTTTGATAGCTAATTTTGTTTTATCAATCTACCCTCATCATTAAATCACAGTTTTCATTTGTCTGTTAGCCTCATATTTGTTGTGATACGGTAATACTCATAACTAGTACTACGGCGGTAAATTAACAGAAACGCTCACAAGTAAATCGTCATAAAAGTATTTGTAGTTGAATTTGAATATTTTTTGTGATTTATTAATCCTGTGAACATGTCGAGGAAGTGTAAAAATAACCCTAACTCTTTTTGTTATATCTGCGGAGAACTTACATTCAAAAAACAACGACGAAATTTTACGAATCTTGTGCTGGAGTGTTATCACCAATGTTTTGGTTTTTCTGTCGCCCATCAAGACAAATTCATGTCTGTTGCATAACGTGTGTGAAAAATTTAACCGACTGGAAGAAAGGTGCACGAGCTATGCCTTTTGCTGTACCCATGATATGGACTGAACAGCGAGATCACGTTTCGGATTGCTATTTTTGTCTCACTGACTTAAGAGGTATAAATTACAAGAAAAAAAACACAGTTATCTACCCTAACGTATCTTCTGCTATAAGACCAGTCTCTCATTGTAAAAAAATGCCAGAACTAATACCAGTTGCAACAACGTCTGTTGATAACGACCATTCACAACCGTCTACTTCAAGTCGGTGTGTTGACGAGGATGATGACTTTGAGTTTGAAGGAATTGAAAAGGAGCCACATTTGATAACTCAAGGAGACCTAAATGATTTGGTTAGGGATTTAAATTTGTCAAAAAAGCAGTCGGAACTATTAGGATCTCGTCTAAAAGAATGGAATTTGCTACATCATAATACAAAAGTTAGCTATTTTCGAAACCGTGATGAACACTTCAGAACGTATTTTTCTCAGGATGGAGATTTGGTGTTTTGCAATAACATAAATGAGATCATGAAAATGTTGGACATAGATTTTGAAATCTCTCAGTGGCGTTTATTTATTGATTCTTCGAAGGCAAGTCTAAAAGCAGTTTTATTGCATAATGGAAATATGCTTCCGTCTGTTCCTGTGGCCCATGCTTCAAATATGAAAGAAACCTATGAAAATATGAAAGTTTTACTTGAAAAAATAAATTACAGTACATATTCCTTCAAAATCTGCGGTGATCTTAAAGTTGTTGCATTATTACTTGGACTTCAGCTGGGTTATACAAAATTTTGCTGCTTTTTATGTGAATGGGATAGCCGAGACAGAACTAATCACTATATAAAAAAAACATGGCCTATGCGTGCATCGTTAGTTCCTGGCCAAAAAAATGTAAAGTATTTACCCCTTGTAGAGCCAAATAATGTGCTTTTACCACCATTGCATATCAAATTAGGATTAATAAAAAATTTTGTGAAGGGAATGGATCGCAGTGGGAGTGGATTTTTGTACCTAAAAGAAAAATTCCCTAAAATAAGTGATGCAAAAATAAAAGAGGGTATTTTTGTTGGCCCTCAAATCAGGGAGTTAATAAAAGATTCAACATTTGAAGAAAAATTAAGCGGTTTAGAAAAATGTGCATGGAACGCATTTAAAAATGTTGTTGCAAATTTTTTGGGCAACCACAAGAGTGACAGCTACAGAGAGTTGGTTAGCGAGCTCTTATTGTCATATCAAGCATTGGGTTGCAACATGTCACTCAAGATCCATTTTTTAGACTCGCACCTGGATTTTTTTCCTGACAATTTAGGGGCTGTCAGTGACGAGCACGGCGAGAGGTTCCACCAGGACATTTCTAGTATGGAAAAGCGGTACCAGGGAAAATGGAGCCCAAATATGTTAGCGGATTACTGCTGGACAATTAAAAGGGACCAACCAGAAGCTAAACATTCAAGAAAATCTTAAATTATTAAGTAATTTATATAAAAAAAAAGTTTGATTTACGAGATCTGTATTTTTTCTTAATATTTTTAATTACTCAATAGAATAAAATCCTTGGCTAGCAAATTTTTTTTAACTGTTTATTTTTTCTTACAATCACCAACTAAAGTAAAAAATATCAAAAAAGTCCGTGTGGCACGAAAAAGTTTGAATTTTGTTGACCAGTGTAATTAGATTCAAATGATACTTATAACTACATTATTTTAGAAACATAAAATAGAAATTGTGGGAACAGACGAATTTAGTATCCAATTATCCTTTTACAGACTAATTTATTAGTGACTTATGCACTTCCTCTAAAAGAACATTTAATAATGAACTAATGAAAGCAGTAAAACGTTTCTCTTTAATCTGTTAACATCCCGGATACGAGGTCCTAGAGGCTATAACTAACTGTACATGTATCCGATCGCTGCTAAATTATATTAACGCTATCTACTCATAAATCTAACGTTGTAATTTATTTCTATTTAATATATTTATGGGAATAATAAAATGGCGATCAGTGATTATAGATTAGCATGATAATATTTTTTTTGACCAAGCAAATTGAAAGTTAAAATGAACAAAACTTAAAATATCTAAATATTATTAACATTTTGACAGCCTCCGTGATGCAGTTGGTTAGATGCCGCCTGTGAAACGAGAGGCCGCGGGTTCGGTCCCCGCACCGAGAGAAATGTTTGTGCGGCTCACAAATATTTCTTCCGGGTCTGGGTGTTAGTGAGACCGAAAAGTCTCTCGTAGTTCCTGATACGCACGACACAAGACTCGATCTTAGTGTGGGGTCAGGACTATGTATGTGACTGTTGGGTGTTATTTATTTATTATAATTATTGCTACATAAGAATACTTAATTTTTTCTTTTGTTTTTGACTTCGCACTTTTTGTACATTTAGCCTGATATACAATTATAGTGAAACGTTCAAGTAAAATTGAACACTAACAGTTTTATTCATAGACAGTTTTAAAACGTATTTAATCCATCGAATATATTTCCCTATCGAACGACTTTTAAATTATGTTTGAAGGAATTTAAATAAATAAATAAGATAATTTTAATACTGTCTCTGCATAAACGAAGAAAATAAAATTCAATTATT
Source organism: Hyles euphorbiae (assembly GCA_023078785.2). Taxonomy (NCBI): domain Eukaryota; kingdom Metazoa; phylum Arthropoda; class Insecta; order Lepidoptera; family Sphingidae; genus Hyles; species Hyles euphorbiae. Next base: position 1,656,055 of record CM041049.1, read on the forward strand.
AAAATATAAATATGTCCACCAAATGTTTGCGACCACTGCTCTAGAAAACGCGTGCAAAATTAAGCACGTATTCGTGGTTGCCACACTTAAGGGCTTGGTCTACTTCTCTCGAAGTACTAATAAGTACAGTTGTTGGATATTACAGATATGTAACCAGTAATATCGACGAAGTTTTACTGCTTCACATGATTATGGCCAATTTTTCTTTAATACATTCCCTTATATTTTTCGTCTTTCTATTATATAAATAATTATACACCCAACAGTCATACATCGTTCTGACCTCACATTAAGATCAATTAAGTCTTGAATCGTGGATTTTAAGAACTAAGAGAGACTTTTCGGTCTCACAAACACCCAGACCCGAGACAAATATCTATGGGGCTCACAAACATTTGTTGCGTTGCGGAGATCGAACCCGCATCCTCTGGTTTCACAGTCGGTGTCTAAACTTATATGGCTGATGTATGTAACTATGCTAATTGACTCAAAGTTGGTCTTACACAGAAGAGAATTTTCACGATATTCTAGTTACTTCACATGTAACTGCTTTTAACAAAGTTTACGATAATAATTTTACTTTATGGCTTATCTCACCGAATAACATTATGATGGCAATATAAGCTCGGAGAAGCGCTAACTGCTGATTAGCGGTTGTTACAAAAAATTAGACCAATTAAAAACAATAAAATAAAAATGTTTATGAGCACTGCACAAGCAACACTCTTATTTATGGTTTGCTACACCGAATGAGTTTGTAATCTCTATATTTTTTACTATTTACAGTAATAATAGTGCTGATTCAACAGACGTTCGTATTTCACGCAAATATTGGATTGAAATTTGCAAAGCAAAAATGTACATTGATTTATTAAAGAAAATCAATTAGTTAGGAAATGTTATCGTATTTCAAATGCGCGTGTGGAATTTGATTCGGGCTGATTACAGAAACAATACAAAAACATGCGAAATTATTTTTTAAAGTGAAATCCAGTTTGCAAGATTATTTGCTCTACTATGCTAAAAACATTTTAAAGACCAGCATCTTATTTGTGTGTGTCATTATTATATGTTTGAAACCAATTTATAGATTGTATTTATGCCAAAAAAACCTTGTACCGGCACAAACAGATGGTCTGGTGGCCACGATGAAGGCAAGCTCCAGAATTTTGCATTTAGGTTGAATTACTTGTTGCCATAAAACTATATTATTTGTCCCCGATTTTATGGATGGCAGTTAATCTTTTCCTTCAACCATTTTTCATAGCTCGTCAAGATTTTCTTCTCATTAACCGGTGTGGGAGGAAAGTTCTAAGTATGCAAATGCGGACAAAAAATAACCTCTAAATAAATGAAATTCATAGATACTGAACTTTTCATGAGCAAGGATTATACTGTACCTAACATTCAAAGGTTTACCCACGAAATACCCCATTTATTACAACACGGAAGTTTTCTAAATAGAGAAAATTATGTGTACCATTGCGAGTACGTCATCGGAGATATATCTGGTGAAAAACAACATGCATCTCGATGCGTGCATTTAATTGGACGTAACGGAACCGAACGCCGGAACAGTGTTTACAGACCATGACACTGTTGGACACGGCACACTATTTCATATATAAATTCCTCTGTATCTAGGAAATTGAATAACCTGAATACTTTTCAGGTGTAACTTTGATCCTCTCCGAGCCATTCATATATTCTCAATCATATTAGGGCGTAATATTATAGCCACCATAGGCCACCACGCACTATAATATCATAATATTATGTTCACGGTGGTCGCGGGTTCAAATCCCAGGGCACACCTCTGACTTTTCGGAGTCATGTGTGTATTGATAGTCAATCACCACGCACTAAAACGGTGAAGGAAAACATCGTGAGGAAACCTGCATACCATAGGGATTTATATAAATTTCTATGGTATGTAAGTCTGCCAACCCGCACTAGGCCAGCGTGGTGGACTATATGGCCTAACCACTCTCAATCGTACTTACGATTGTGGAGTAGGCCCGTGCCCTGCAGTGGGACGTATATGGGCTGATACAGAATACAGAACATTATAGCCTATTTGTAAATACGTATAGCAAATTAATACCTAATATTTTCTACAAAAAAATATTATGTCTGTTAGAAGTAGTACAAGGCTCTGAGAGAAATTTTTGTGTATCATAAAATTGAATTGGAACCGCGACCTCTTGTTTGTCAGGGGCTATTTAGACACTAGACCAAAAAGGTTTTCGTAATTTAAGATTACAATGATATTATCCACCGAAAGACCAAGTAAATACTTTTTCGATTTAAGCAAAAAGTTAATTTCTTTGATTTTTTATTTTCGATCAATGATAAACGTTGTTTGCTCGAAAATTCGTCATATTTTATGAATATATTGCAAGGGACAGGTGCCACAACAATACCTTCCAAACATTAATTCCCGCCGTTTTCTAAATATCATTCAAAAAGATTACTGTTGATTTATGTACGTTCAAAATAAAAAAGAAACAACATAAAAAAATAAAAAAATCTTAATCTTTATAGATTTAAAACATACTTCACATAAACGGAAAATTAAAGCATGCACAAATCATAAACTATTAATAATAAAAATATAATCCGTAATATTTGATAGCAAAATCATGTTTTAGCATATTTTCTATTATGAAAAAGTCATAATAAAATTAATTCAGCACATAAAAGGAGGATTCGTGGAAACATTGTTAGAAAAAAGAAACGTATCCAATATTCCAAGAACATACTCCTTGCTTTGAAAATAATAAAAGAAATACCCAATCACAACTCATACAAAAAATAAATTAAAAACATTATCACGTGTTTACCTCGGCTGTCCCTTAGATCCGGAATGTCCAAGCACTCGATTCATAAAATAAAAAATAAACCCAACACGAACACACAACACTGGCAGTTTGTAAACACTGAGAAGTTCTTTTTTATTTATGTCACTTTTTAAAAAAATATCGATAGTTTTTGAGAGTTTGACATTGACAGCTCGTTGTGGCGGGAAAACGCGTGCAGCGAGAGCGACGCGCGCGAACCGACTGGCTTGACCACAGGCCGAGAGGAGAGATAATCATTGCATTCAAGCATTGGTATTAGAAAACGAATAAATCGCGTAGATACGGTGTGTTTGTAATGTTAGTCGACGAGTGGACAAAATTGCAACGAAAGTTGCATTGTTAGAGACAATTAAATGTGCATAAAAAACGGAATATTAAACTTAGCTGCAACTGTATTTACTTAACAATGCATACATCTTTGTTTGTGGCTCTACTCTGTATGCGAACAGCGAATGCAGTCTTTGTTGTAACACAATCAACATATGGGTATTTATTTTTGCAGATAGGCATCAATTTTCAATTTGAACAATTCGTATCTACCGGATCTTACCAGTACAATCAAGAAATAGATATAACTTGCTGTTGGTGGTAGGGCTCTCATATTTGAGAGGCTGTCCTGGTAGGTACCAACACAATTTCTATTTCTCCCGCTAAACAGCAGTGTATAAGCACTGTTCTCTTCTGGTTTAAAGGACATTGTAGCCAAAGTAACTAATGTGATTTCTCAACTTATGTTTTCGGAAGACGAGCTAAGTGGAATGCCAAGCATTGCTTTGTAATTCATGATGTTGCTAGGTTTTGCCGTCGTTCTGAAGCGGTCATACCGGTACGGTCGCTTACCATCAGGCGGATGGAAATCTCTTCTCGTCGTTCATCTTAAAAAAGTAACTTTTTGGCATAGGTATTGGCGAAATTATATACCTACGTAGTTAAAAATACCCATCATCATCATGATACTAAACATATGTAATATTCCCTAAAGAATTGAACGTTACATGAAGATTAACAAATCTAAATCTAAACCGACTATATCAGCAATAACAGAGACCAATTTTAGGTACCCTAGATACCTACATAATATCTAATTGCTATCATAATAATAAGAGTGCTATTGCACACAGCGAACAAAACGGACATCTTGTGAAACTATTACAGTGATATTTAGCTCGATTGAACAGCATTGCGTTATTCAAATAATTAAAGAGCACTCTACAATTTATTGGGCACAAAAACATTACGAATAAATAATTGGCACAAGGATTTACGGGTTTTGAAAAGGTGTTTAGATTACGGCTTAAATTTTATTTTATGGGAATCTGCATTCAGCCGTGAAATCACGGAGAATCCATACAAGCTCTTCCTGAGCTATACAGTACCGCCCCTATTCTTGCGCCGCGCGACGCTCACCGCAATATTTTGTTAGATAACCAGCCACTAATATTGGTAAGAAGTTTATCATCACGCATCTTTTTATTTTCAATAACCATAAAGCTGCATTAAGGTCATTGATAATTTCTCTAGTTAAAAAGAATACTTTTACAGAATGCTTTGATGAGACCACTTGTACTAATATGTATAGTTCGTATTCAATAAATAAATGATTCACCGCCATATTTATTCTGACGCCCCCTCTATGGATTTACGTCACTCCTGGTCCACACTCTACCCACTTTCTTTTTTTAATATCCCACAGGTTCACACATACGTTTGGTGCAGATATAAACAAAACCATGAATTACAAAGCAATGCTTGTCGTTCCACTGCGCTCAACATCCTAAGACATAAGATGTTCAGTCTCAACAAGTCTAGTAGTTACTTTGGCTACAATACCCGACAAACTGAAATACAATAGTGCGTTTACACTATTGTTTGGCAGCACATGTACTTAAAGGGCAGACAGCCTATCACCGCTATAAAAACCCAAAACGCTATTTTTACGGACTGATTGGACTTTCAGTATAATCTACACCAGTAAAGGCACTAAAATTGCTCAGAACTTGTCTTATTACTCATATCTTGATTAAGGCAAACTGCGACCAATAATTAATAATTTGTTATTCCAAGGGGAGGCTTGTGCTCAATAATAGGGCGTATGTATGTTTATAAATCATTGAAAATCACGTAACACACCGACTATACTGTCTCGCCGCGCAGCGCCGTAGTAAACGAGAGGACAGTGAGTCAAAGGCGGACGATTTTAAATTATAGATTTGGAATAAACATAGGTAATCGAAAAAACAGAACATATGAAACAAGAAAATGCACTTTTAATTTTACGTAGCTTTATGAAACCTAGATAGGAGCGGTGAAGTTGACGTACTTCCATTTCTAATCAGCACTTTTAAAAATGTGCGCGCCTTTGACTTTCTGCCCTCTCAATTACCACGGCATTATATTGGCGCCCAGTATCCTAACTTCGAACGTTATAGCCCTAGTCAAGTGTAAGCATTTCTCATTCTAGACGAAGTCTTGGACCTCTTACATTCTTTACCTCTAGTTATCAGGCCGACGCTCCTCAATTTATGCAACTGATTTACTACCTACGTATCTCGACCGCATTGCACCCTCTGATAAGCGAGAACACTAACCAAGCGTAGTGAGATAACTCCGAACAATGGCCACAACATATTTGTCATAAAACTGCAAGTTTATCACCAAATAACAATTTAGACTTATTTATTCATACTCGAGTATTTACCGTCTGATAAAGGAAAGAACAGTCTTGTACAGAACTGCATGAATCTACGCGTCGCTTTTTAATACAACTAGATTTTTTTAAATATATAACTACCCTCTACCAATGAACTAAATAGAAATTGTTTTGGACAGTCATTTATAGTATTTGATAAGCTATATTCATTAGATAATCTACTTTTAAAATGTTTATACACTTTTTAGGATATACATAAATTAGTAATTAAATTATTCCACTCTAATACTGAGACAGGCATCTGAAAATAAATCACACAATAATCTCAAAGTCATTTAATCAATGTTTACACGGCGCGTACAATAGTACAATGGTGAACTGGGGTAAACGTGCCTATTACTTCACCTTTAGCCACACTGCATAATTACAAAATGCTCTATTGAATAAGATGTTCAGCTAATTATATAGAACATCGTTTAATAATGGCCTGAGGAGCTGTTTATGGTAACTACCTCATTTTAAACCTCAGACCAGAAAATGACTAATACATAAATTCAAGATATTTACGAATGGGTCAATGTTCCGTGATTCGAATTGGAATATGGGCTACCTTTGTTTTATTACTACATACAAACACTCTCTTGGAGTTGAGACTATCGCAACGTAGAGCACGAATTGCGGTATCGAAGAATTTTTTTAGAGATTTGAGATAAAAGAAACCCCGACTTGGGTATCGAACGAGACAACGACATATTCTCTGACAATTAATTAGAGATTTGTCCGCTGGTGGTCAGTATGGTCAGTAATAGGGACGTTTACCTCACAAAAAATTACATCCGGTCAGAACTAAAATAAATTAACGACACGAAAATAATAAATTATCATTAAAATCGGTGCGAGACAACTCATTTGTACATTGGATACTTTCTTTAGAGTATTTAAAGGCTGTTTCAATCATCAGATAAAAAACGCACGATAATATGAACATGAATAAATCAATAAATAACACCCAACAGTCACATACATAGTCCCGACCTCACACTAAGATCGAGTCTTGTGTCGTGGGTATCAGGAATTACGGGACTTTTCGGTCTCGCAAATACCCAGACCCGAAACAAATACATGTGGTTCAAACAAATATTTGTGTCGGTGCGGGGATCGAACCCGCGGCCTCTCGTTTCACACCCGGCGTCTAACCAACTGCGCCACGGAGACTATAGCTTAAAAATGTGTTGAAATAAATAGAACAATTATGTCAATTTGATATTCAAACAGATTACTATTTAAATTGATAACTTGTATCTGAAGATTGAAAACGCAGCCCTCAGTTAAGAAATTAATAAAACACAAGAATCAGGCATACAATTGTTAATATTATTAAGGAGCACATACACACACGCACACACATTAAAATATAAATTAAACATTTGATTGCATCAATCTCAATACATTATTACAAAATAAATATTTTATTCGAATAGAGCACAAATCAGATCACAAGGAGATTTCAGCAGTTGTAAAGACCGTTTTCAAATTCATTTTTATATAAAAATACATTTCCCTCGTATTAAGAGCGTATACACCTTGCGCGCAAAGTCAACTATAGGTATTTCTTCGTTAATTTCATGCACACATAAGCGACCAAAGCTGTGTGCGTAGAGCTGCCGCGTCGGCTCGCTATACAATCGGCTCAAACAACTTTGATCCGTGCGCTTCAAATATTCAATTGAAATGTAACTGTAATATAATATCATAAAAATATTTTATTTGCATTATAAGTAGACAAATATTACTGTGCAAGCAAAGAATAATACAAATTTTGGATACTAATCATATTTTCGTTATTATTACATTGTTAAGTTGCATTCAAATCAGTGTTCAATCAATAGACACTACGGACGTTTTATTAATCATTTCGTGTTCGAACACATAAATAGTGTTCGGGGCCTTACAACCCCTTACAATTACGAAATATATTTAATTTTATATTACAATACATAACATAATTTAGCCTCGGAATTACGTCCCATTATATTACCTGAAACATAATTTACACTCACTACAAAATCATTGTAGGTAATAAAAATAATTAAATATTTTACTACCAAAGTACTAAGATGTGGTAATCGCATTCCGCGCGTGGCTATTTTTACTACGCGCGGCATAATCGACTGCAGCCAGGCCGGAGCGACGAGCGATACGTCCTCCCTCTAGAAGGCCTTGCGGCGGTCTGATTTGATCCATGTCGGACAGCGTGTTTTATGGTGGTTTTTAAAATATTTGTAGAAAACATGAAAACTAATTTTGTTGAAATATAAAAATGGTAATTTATTGATAAGATGTTCTTCTATTATAATATGCAATTGTTATAAACAATTATGTACGATAAGTTGGTGAAAAAAAATATGTTCTTGACGAGAGTTTCTGAATAATTTCGCATTGTTTAAATTTTTATTTTTCAGGAACTAAACACAAAAAGATTATTTTTCTCAGCAAAATCCCTCCATAAGGGTCTTATTGGTCTGATAATATTTTTATTTTCATCTTATATTTAGTGGTTAAGGATATCTTAAGCTTCTAAATTGCCATTTAAAGCCTAAATAACGAAACTTGTGTTCAGTAATCCGTATAGTACTCACAAATTATCCATCAATCTATAATGTTTTCCACCAAAATCCCTAGATGACAACCTTTTCTAAAATTAGTAATAATTATTTTTCCTTTAAATTGTTTATTGGTGGCTATTAACTCATTTGAAAAGTCCTGTTTTTAAGCCAAAAAGCGCGTGCAGGGTATAAACGCTCTTAAACTACGTAATGTGTTACAATTTCATCGCATTAAAATAACTCTAACAGTGGGTTGAAAAACTTTCGAATATCAAAATGGTGTACATGAAAATTGCATTCAAAAGACGATATTTTTTATTAGTATTTTGTCAAACGAAGTACACTGCGGAACATAGGCTGTACCGAATAATTTGCCACTGCTTTTGAAAGCCGCCCACATATAGCGACTTCCAGCATCCCTTATTATGTCGTTAATACTTATAACATCTTAATACACATAAAACATTCGTCAATGTATATTTTTTACCAAAACAGGGCTTGTAAACATTTTTATAAAATTTGTTTCTTTAAAATACTTTATAAGTTTATAAATAGTCAGGGTTAGCAAACATCTTAAGGCATTTAAGGGTGACCAAATATCCCAGTCATTGCATACAATCCTTTTATAACCGAATTCAATAATTATTATAACATTTACAACCGCTGTATAAAGTTTAAAAATGTATATAAATATTCAGAAAGCTGTGAAGAGGAACATATTATTAAAAAATCTTTCTGAAAACTTATAGAAATATCATATTATGCAAATTTTAGTATAAGACGAATGAAACTTGTAACTATTTTTGAAATATAATTATTTTTAATACAGTTTAAGGAACATAACTTTTAAGAGCATTATTCAAAGATAGTTCACAAACTATGGAATGTTTTGTCTTCTTCGCTCAATTAGAATTTAAAAGTTGTTTGAAAGGGACAAAACAGTTGATATCCAATAGTTTTATAAACTTTCTATGAATAATTATATTGCATATCCGCTTATACTTATCTGCTTTAAATTCTTGATGTTTCAATTTATTTTATTGGGTGTCGAATTATCCACAGCGAAAAGTGCGGTTCCAGGCGAATTATGATTATTTATAACAAAAAAATAAAATAATAAGTTTAAAAAATTTAACACCATTTTGATGGTCATATAGGAGAAAAATATTGACTAATAGCAGAGGTATCTATAATTCTAATCTGAGGTATTTTTATGGAATGTAATTAGTCACTGGGTAGTTAAAATTAACTGGAACTCTTGGATGAACATCAAACACACTGGTTTTATTTTTTAACTAGCTTAGAAAATAGGAACTATTTTTAAAGTAGCTGCAATCGTAATATTAGAAGTTTAACGCCATCTCTCGGTTTCTTTTCGAACTACAGTTATCTAGAACAAACGCCGCGCCAGCGCACAAATACGTTAATAGCGCCATCTATATTACGTATCTCAAAACATCGATACATTATTTCCAAAAATTGTATATATCATTATCTAAAATATACATATCACTCAAAAACACATTTCTTTATATTTACAGATATGACAAAATTATCGATATGTACAGGCGGTCAAAAAACGTTAGATATCAAACATTGTTTATAAAACTAGTATAATAGTTATTAGAAAACTTGATGTTAATATTCCGAAATTCATCTAAAAAATATTATGCTCAATATTGTGATTAATTTATTATTATAACTTTTTATTATCACAAAATTGCGAACTTCAATTGCGTCATACAAATATAATATCATCTACCTTTTCCGTTGTATCCTGTTTATCCTGCAACAAGTAGACTATCGCAGTAAATCCAACTATCATTATCTAGTGCTCGGGAATATTATTTATGGATATCAAATGCCATGCTTGTATTAGCCGCAATATGACTTTCGCACAAAATACATTTGTTTGCATCGCAGTCAATGGATAATTTTTTTTTTCATAATATTAGTGCATTTACCTGCACTGTTAATGTTGTTTTCTTTCATTCCAAAATATACCCGCGGTCCTGATTGGTATAAGCGTAGAGCGCACAGATTTGGTTTACGATATCCGTCCTTGTATGACTCAATGACGTTTTTACATTATGGTTATAACTGATATACCTACTAGGGAGTTACTCTATATTCCAATACGAAGTTCGAATATTCGGACGTCGGCTGTCAACATATAAAATAACAGTTTTCCACTTCTAAAAATCAATACTCTTCTCTATTATACTTATCATTTTCTCCGAACTTGGTCTATTGTTACGACGTTCGATAGAGGATTGCAACATTTTATGGACCATCTAGTTACATTAGCAAAGTTTCGTCAGCGTCCGAGCATTCAAACATCGTATCGTTTTTTAGAGTAACCCTCCAAAACATTTAGGCACATTCATACAGTTTTACGTGCGATGTTCGAACATTCGTTATCGTATGGGATTATAGAGTCCCTGATGAGTGTGTCTGTCGATTATGAGTAGAAATTGACCCCCCAGGTGTGTATCGTAGTAGAATAACACCAAGTTACGAGATGAAAGTGATGGGTTATGAGTAGAATGTGATTTTCCAGTAGAAATTGAGCTCCCAGGAGTGTGCCGGAGTCAAATAACGCCAGGTTATGAGTAGAAAGTTACCCTCCAGAAATGTACCGTCTAATAATACCAGCATACAAAATCACGAGTAGAAAGTAAGCACAGCATCATGATTCCCTCGCACGAGCAGCGTGTTGTCGGCGGCGGTGGCGAGCGCGTGCAGCCAGCCCACGTACAGCGGCGCGGGCAGCACGCCGCGGCGGCGCGGCAGCGGCAGCGTCACGCACACCAGCCGCGCGCACGACGACTGCTCGAGAATCAACTCGCGCAGGCGCAGGTGGCGGTGCGTGCGCTCGCGGGCCGCTAGCAGGTCCGCTTCTGTTATGCCTCCTGGGATACGTAGAATAATATATTAAATTCAAAAAAATATGAGATTGTTCAAATTTAATGTATCTGTATGTATCTATATCAACCCATATACGTCCCACTGCAGAACACGGGCCTACTCTACAATCGAGAGTACGATTGAGAGTGGTTAGGCCATATAGTCCACCATGCTGGCCTAAAAAAACACCTGGCTGATTCAAATTTAATAATCAGCCATAAAAAGCAACACTGTATAAACTGTATCAATGTGACTCTGAGTTCATGAAATTTAGTCCAATCGGAAAAAAGAGTTCTCAAACTTTTAGAGAACAATAAACACCATAAAGGATAAAAAAACATTCCTCTTCTATACTAGACGATTCCAAACAACAAAACGAAATATATACTTCTCATCAAAAAAATCAAAACACCTTACAAATATTATATAATTACGAAATCTGGTTATAATTATAAAAAAATCTTCAAATTAAAAAATACATGCAATACTTATTTTAAAAAATAACTTTTCGAACTCACAAATCGTTTAAATTATTTTATGTTATAACAGATACGTACCACTATCTTCATCGTTCGTCTTGAACGGAGCTATTAACTTATCGAAGTAAGCCAATGTGGAGTCTTTAGGCCTCTTTGTGATATCGGATACCATCTTCAGAGCGGAGTAGTCTATCCGGAACTTGGATAGAAGCGACGCCATACTAAAACAAACACACATTTTTGATATTTTAATACTATTTTAATCATTCATATAATCTATTATTAAAAATTCTTTAAGTAGAAATTGGGACACAGGAGTAGCTAGCTAAAATATTATCAAACAGATTCTTTCACATGCAAAAAAATCTTTTAGTAATACCACCAAATGTAGCTAGGCAAGCTATCGTTTGTGATAACTGCGATCAGGATAAGGATATTAGAAAAATATTGAAAGGGCAGTCAAAATTATCAAGTCAATTTTTTTATGTTCTTTCTCTTCAAATATATATTCATAGGCTATATGTAGGTTGCGGAGTTCATAATTACAATATACTCACTTCCTTTCTTCAATTTCTAATTCTGTGTTCTTGTTGGCTAATGTGAAGACTCTTAGCGGACAAGACGACCACGCTCGTCGGGTCGACAATATGTAAGGTAACAACAGCGTCAGACCTGCGGAATTTAAAAAAACTTAACTCACTTACATTGATTCTATTTGGTACAAGAATAACAGATGGCGCCACATAAAACTTAATTATAAATGATATCTTATTTACTTGGAAATAGAGACTTTTTATAAATATGATTTATACAACTTAAATTAAACAGTAACCGCATTTCACAAAAAATCTAATAAAAAACCAATTGTGATTATAAAAATCAAATTGACAATAAGCAATCCAGATTTAAAATTGAAAAAAATCAATACTGTGCTTGTATATACGTTCTCAATATAATGATGTACGTATTTAATGGAATTTGTGAGATAGTATGGTCACTTCCTAAGGAAACCACAGGAGTACGTCAGAGATGTGTGCCTGAGCCAACCAAGGGGTAGACCAAAGAAGCGGTGGTAGGTATTGTCAAGATATGAGGGTCAGTAGCGTTACTATTGAGGATGCCGAAGATCGGGTGAAATGGAGAAGAATTAGCCGGAAGGCGGAACCTGGCACCGGCCGAGACAACTCCAGGTAGAAGAAGTATAAACTAGAAATAAATATAGAACATACCTCCATCATCATACAGCCACCAGACATCGACGGTGCCGGCCTGCCTGCGCGTGAAGTTCTCCGGCGAACTGAACGACGACGCGCGCCGCGCGCCCGGCGATAGTGCACGACGCATCGCGCTGCCCACGCCCTTACTAACAAAAACAAACAAATTCATATTCTTATATTATAATAATAATAATAACTCTTAACAAACAAACAATATACAAAAGACAAAAAAGAAAAAAAAATAGGAAATTCAATAATCATCACAGAAACACATAAAGTTGGTGATATAACTGGCGGTCTTATCGCTTTAAGCGATCTCTTCCAGACAACCGGAAAATTATGTAGAAGGCAAAAGAACCATCTCTATTTGCCTTCTTCTCGTGCCGACCGGGACATAGATACCAAGCAGCACTGATTTTCAGCCTCTCCCAACTTCCTAAGTTGTTGAACGGAAGTCCAATAGCGGCGGCTTACTATAAGCGACGTAACGTGACGTTTAATCAATAAACGCAGATTAGATTAACTAAATGTATTTTAAGATACACGCACAGTGCATAGAAAGGGGTTTCCTCTACTGTCACCCACCAATATATCTCCTGTAAACCAGGATCAATAGTGACACGCATTGTAATTGTCAATTTCTTGCAGAAGCTATTTGGCCAGTTATGGCCAATTGTTCGGCTCTAGCTGAAGGTCTGAATGACACGAACAAAGCCGATGTCAATAGTTTGTTCGGACAGTAGCACCCGCGCATGCAGACCTTTATCTACCCATAATAATTTATGAAATGAACGTTCATTAAACGCAGTTACTCAAGTGTTTTCCTTGATCATTAACTTTATCCTAACCTCATTGAATTAAAAACCACATATTCTCAACATGGAGTTTATGATAAAGATAACTATATATACCTCTCTTTCTTTTCGGTTTTCTTAGGAGACTCGTTGTTGGGCGCAGCGCTTGGTTCAGTGTTGACCGCGCGGCCCAACTGCGGCGAACCCATCGAAATGTCTGACAAACTGCTGCCTACAATATAAAAACATTGTTTAAAGTTTTGGTTCCGTATTTGATAAGTAGTGTTTACACTCCATTCCCCACGTATTATGTCGACGTTATGATGTTGAAAGTGACTCGCCGAAAATCAGCAGCCATATAGACTTGACCTAGTAATGGATACATATGTATTATGTACATACATACATAAACTCACACATTTTTCGCACAAGGGGTAGGCAGAGGCGCCACGACACCCACATTTCGCCAAAAATTCAGTATCAATTTGCTTAAGCCGGGACTCGAACCCGTTTATAACCGTACCATAGTACGCCACCAAGGCAGTCATGTACGTAGTAAAAATAAATAAAAATACATACTCCCTTATTCAGAGACAACTTATAAAATATTTTATAGATCGAATGTTTTGTCTTCCTTGCTCAAACTGAATTCAAAACTCATTTGAAAGGGACAAAATATTCGATAACTAAAATAGACTTACTGTCTATGAATAAGGCGTATAGTGATGACTTTGTAATGACTGGTACCAAGTGGTCCGTTTTTAAACAGAATACTATTGCTGTGTCCTTAAAATATAGTTTATAGAAACATATAACACAGCATAAGCTATAAGCTAAAGCCTTAATTTACCACCTCTAAGTTCATTGTAAAAATGTAAACGATAATATATTGAGAGTTCTAAGAATGAAGTTGTATAATTAGAAAAAATACCAACTTGTACGATTGAATTGACCGAATACGACTTATTATGTAAAACTCGTTTTGAGAAAGATTTCAAACACTTATCTATTTTAAGTCGAAGTAAAAATAATAATAATTAAATCGCGAATAAACGTTAAATAAATAACTGTCTGAAACTTAAGTACACGAGTAGTTGGAAAAACAGAGAATGACGTGGAGGAAGTTCACACTAAAAAAAACATGAATTTTTTGTTCTTTTCACAACACTAAATAAAAATATTTAAACATTTTTCCCCGTAGTATAACGGGTTGTAATAATAATTATAGATCGAAGCGCCCTCTATTTTGCCAATTTTTAGATTTTTGACGTCAATAGTATAGATTAATTATTGTAACTGTATTTTTCCTTCGTTTGAACATCTTATAAAGCAAATTTAAGACTCAGAGGTGTCTAACATTGGCCCAATCTTACCTCGAGACTGACTGTTGAGACTCTCAGTCGATTTCGACTCTTTGAAGTTATCCCCCATGGAACCTGCAGACAAGCTTGTATGACAATGATGGCGATATGTTATCACATATGTAAAGCTACTTTATTGTTATGTTAGTCAGTTTTTAATGATTTTTAGGTTATTAACGATTTTTTATTAAAAATATATCCAATCACACACAGTCCCGAACCCACACCAAAGTAATCAAATTGTTTTATAGACATCAGTGAGAGCAAATTACTTTTAGAAACGCTCTCCCTCGGATATGAAATAAATATTAATAAATGCAGTATTCTACATAATTTTTATTTTCCACAAAATGAAATTTTATATCACTGATTTTCCAGAGTTACATAGTATATAGTAGAAAATAATTATCCAAAACTTTCATATAAATCGGAGGACTCACGTCGCCTAGTAAAAATGTCACATATTTTGTAATTTAATTGTAATATTAGGCAACATAATCCTTTCAATATAGCTCCTCCATATTGTACATTACATTTTCTATCTAACCTTGAACAACCTTTGTAAAATACAGATGACTACTTACGTGAAAAAGTAGACAGATCCTTATTGTTCATATCGTTTAAGTAAGCCTGGAGATCCTCGTCTAATGCCTCGCTAGTGTACTGTCCACCCTCCACACGCAGTAGCGCTATAGCAAGGTGAACGTCCAAGGCTTTACTGAAACAAACACGTAGCATTTCAACGACCTTTAATGAGCAAGCAACCCTCCCCAATGAAAGGTATGAATTCAAAATCGAATAAAAAATCATTGAATTGTAGAATACGGGTTACAGGAATTTTTATTTTGAAATTTATAGGTATAGGATAGGTACCACCAACTTTATAAAATGAATGTGAAACTAAGCGTATACGCGCGATGCTCAGGTACAGGGTTCGGTCTCAGATGTATGTATGTATCAGCCCATATACGTCCCACTGCAGGGCACGGGCCTACTCTACAATCGAGAATACGATTGAGAGTGGTTAGGCCATATAGTCCACCACGCTGGCCTAGTGCGGGTTGGCGGACTTACATACCATAGAAATTCTTATAAATCGCTATGGTATGTAGGTTTCCTCACGATGTTTTTCCTTCGCCGTTTTAGTGCGTGGTGATTGATTATCAATACACAAATGACTCCGAAAAGTCAGAGGTGTGCCCTGGGATTCGAACCCGCGACCACCGTGAACATATGGGCAGCCGCGTTTAGTCCGTTTACCAACAGGCCACCACGCACTTTTTTCAGTCGGTCTCAGATGGGACGCAGAAATGACTAAGATTTGTTTGATTTGCTCTTCTAAAGAATAGTTGAGAACGTTGGAAGTACGTTCATTGTACAGATATATTTAGAAAGGATTTACAACGCATTACGTTGTAGCAATATAACTTTGTTTTGCTTTTACGTCGACGTTAGACGAAGACGAAGTACGTCAAACGAAGTTGCGGGCAAACCCTAGTATTATAATAGACTAGTGGTCCGGCCCAGCTTCGCCCGGGTGCATATAGATTCCTCTACAATAATATGTACGTATTATACACATAAACCTTCCTCTTGAATCACTCTATCTATTAAAAAAAACCGCATCAAAATCCGTTGCGTAGTTTTAAAGATTTAAGCATACAAAGGGACATAGTGACAGAGAAAGCGACTTTGTTTTATACTATATACTGATGTACTCACTGCATAACCTCAACATAATCATCAATCTCATTGACATCACTCTGCATCCAGTCGTGCTTGAACCCCATCATGAGTATATTCGGCGTGAGTTTCCCGAGCCCGCTGGCCTGCAGCAGAGCACTGGCGCCGACCCTGAACCCGGCGTCGTCCACCATGCTGTAGAAAGCCTTCATCTTGCGACGGGAAAACCATTCGTACGCTCTACTTGTAAGTGCCTCGCGAGTCCTGTGGCTCACTTGACCCTGGAAATTAAGTCGTTTTTTAAATATTACCCAATAATTTAGTGAAGCTCTATATGGCTCAAAGAAAGTAATTTTTTCTTTTCAGTTAAATGGTTTAAATATTACCCAATAATATAGGGTTTAGTGAATGGCTCAAAGAAAGAAGTGTGTTTTTTTCAGTTAAGTGGTTATCTTTTATTGGTCGACATAATTATGCTGATTAGAAAACTATTTCTTACCCCATAACACGAATACGAAACGTTTTTTTATTACGGACGCTCATAAACTAACGGGACCCGCAAAGGAATATTGGATTCGTGCTTAGATGCATAGTATTACTTCCCGTTGATAGTTTAATTATTTGACCAAAAACTTACTTTTATAATATGTCCACAAAGCATCAGCGACAATCCCTTCGTGAGCTGATACGTGAATTCAGTGAGTAACGGCCTCTCGCCTGGAAATCCGGTTAGCACCAATATCTGTGGCCTGTGGATATTCAAAAACAATATAACAATTATAATTACCTTAATAATTATCATCAGTACGATATCCATGTTAAATAAAGGCTAGTCATACGTACATACACAAACTTATACCTAATAGTTTCTTAGATTTACGCGAATGTTACACATTGAAATAAAACGATTATTTACCGATTTCGCGGATTTGGTTAAATTTTTACATTTTTTAACTTCCCGACACGTTTCGATTACTTTACAACTTTCGTGGATACGGGACGGACTGAGGTCCGTAAATGATAGTTTTATTTCAAAATTGCACCTTTCCCAGAAGAGGTAGGCAGAAGTGCCAGGACACCCATATTTCGCCTTTTATGTTCCGTCCCACGATGTGATAGGGGGCGAGCCTATCGCAATATCGGGCACAAATTCCTAGCTTCGAGCTGATATTGAATAGAAATTATCACTATCCGACCTGGGATTCGAACCCGAAACTTCAACTTTATAACCGTACCGTAGCACAACTACGCCACCGAGGCAATCTAAACCGTACCAAAGGCTATTCGAAGAGTTCTTATTGATTAGTAAACTGGTTGAATCCAGACATTATGGCAATAAATCATGTTATATTTTGTCGACTTGACACTGATAAGTGATTACTATAGGAGAAAATATTAAATAAGATAGTATTATACACATCACCTGTAATTTTTGACATGCTCTGTGACTCTGTTGAGTTGATGCACACCGGATAATGCTGTTTTGTATGTCTGAGCTTGAGTCGTCGATCCCCAGTTGACATCTGAAAAAATACATTTTATGACTTTCCAATTATTTTTACCCATAGATATTACGCCGCAGGGTCGATATGATATTTAAAACCCATAAACACTGTGTTTATGGACAACATTGGAATGTTCACCGCCAAATTAACGAGTTGCTATTTATAGCGGAAGACTAAACCGTCTCTGATAATTTAACAAGAATGTTCCTAGTAAATAAAAAATAGGTGATTAATTATAATATTATCTGAAATAGAGATTTTTGGGATTATTTTGTTCAGATTTAATAATATAAATGTAAATAACAGACCCAGCGTCCATAGTCAATACGGACTTCCAGAGACAGGTCCTTGTTATTTACTATTTACTAGAAATAGTGTACATATGTGCCATATGGTGATATGAGATGTGAATCGATTCGAAGTAACCGTTATTTTGTTACATTTATAGACAAGTCAAAGTGGTGTCAAGTATATTTTCTCGAATATATTACATAAGAATGATGTTTTTGAGTCGTATAAAATATAAATAAATTAAAAAATAACATTCATAGGGTAAGAGATTATTATTGATGGAACATCATGTAGATACCCACCTGGTTTCCTGTACGAGACGAGTAGATACAGGGTGAGCAGGAACGCGAATGTGACGAGCGCCGTGCTCCACGAGATCACGAACATGATCGCCACGCACAACATCGCGCCCACCAGCGACAACCACATGTTGTACAACTGAAATATATTATATTTATTATTGTATTGTCCGCCCGCACTATGCCACCAAGCTAGCATTTGTACTTTGTTGTTTTGTATTGCCTCTTCAAACTGTACTATATACTTCCCATTGCCGGGCATGGGCCTACTCTACAAGCTAGAGTACGATTGAGAGTGGTTAGGCCATATAGTCCACCACGCTGGCCTAGTGCGGGTTGGCGGACTTACAAAGCTTTAGCTTTATATAAAAAATAAATGATGATAAAAAAAATGATTACCCTAAAGGTAGGTCTCCATCCAACAGGCTTGGCGAGGCTGGCATGGAAGGTTGAGAAGTTGATGAGCGCGTAGGCCGCAAGGAAGAAATTCGATATCAACGGCGCGATCTGGTTCAAACCACCTGTGTTTAACAATAAAAGGTTAAATTTAACAAACAGGTAATTCATTAAAATTACCTATTAACAAAATTGATTGATAATTAAATAAAATATTTTTATTTTTATTTTTATTTTTTTACAATCATGGAAAAACGAAGAATACGTCAATAAAACCATAGACAAAGTACATAAAAATCATATGTGAACAATAGAAAAAGGTTAAGAAGTAAGTTCTTTTGTCTTTAATTAAGATTTCTTTGTTGTTTCTTTGTACAGTGCAAAAAAGGATGAAATAAATAAATAAGACATCATAACACATATACGAGGTCTCTCAAATACTTTCTAAAAAGTACTCAATTCAAGCCATATCTATTTGAATGTCACTCACCCATAAGTATAAAAGCCGTTGCAATGATAAATGTGAGTACGTAGCCTCGTACAGGTTCGTTGTTGCTCCCGTAGCCCTTCGCGAAAAACTCTAAATACGGGTACAGTTTGTCTTGACATAACGCCTGGAGAAAAACAAGAATATAAACACTTGTATAGTGACATCTACCGGGACATAGTACTTACTAATTTGAAGAAAACGTGGAGCGTGACGATTCAGAACTATTTATATTAGGTTAAACTTACTAAAAGATAATTTTAAAAATACTGATATTGTAACGTTGTACTCAGTTACATAATCATTTTTTAATTTATTTAGCTTTAATAATAAATGTACTGGTCCAAGTAATTATTCTATTATACAATTTTATACCTTAATAACGAGTATTTTATTTAAATATAATATTAATTTTAAAACTAAAATAATTGCTACGTTCGGCAGCGCGTCGGCGCGGGCGCTGTAGGTACTAGATAGAGTACCGTTACATTGAACGGCATCGATGCCACACGACGACGCAATCGGCGTGTGCGCAGCCCCGGCAGTCATCGTCCGATCGTCTTCTGTGACGGACCTTTACACAAGTTTGCGTTCACATATTATGTGTCGTCTTACACGCTTGTGTTTCGTAACTGTTCAAATTGTACGCTAAATATATATTACCTACGGTAAACCTCCACATAGTTTGGAATACTTATATTCGTATTGCACCCCCATTGGGGTGCAACATTACCATTTAAGTGGTCCCGTTGAATCCGGCTGTCCAGCCGGCGGGTTGCAGGCAGCGACGCGACCTAGACCAACACATCGGCTGCCGTGTCACCCAAGTGCAAGACCCCATAGGCTGAACAACACCTTGGTTGCCGTGCCCTCATGCAAGATCCCGGATTTATACGCATCTTCCCAAGGGCGGTACCAAGCGTAGCAAGGACCCAGACGGCAGACATCCTACCCCCTGTTTTTTTTTTAATATAATTTAATTTTGTGGACGTGGTTTTTTTGTTCCCGAATTAGCGGGTCAACACCTTAACGTCACACTGGCGCCCAACGTGGGGCAATTATGTAACTGAGTACAACGTTACAATATTCATAAAATGAAAATAATTTAATGAATTCATTAAGATGTTCTAAAATCTAAATCATTTAGATTCAGTCACTTTTTGATCTACCACCCGATTCGGAAAGTGTTTTTCATTAAAGAACAACGGACAAGAAACTTCAGTGTTGCTCTTTTTAAAACTAGTTTACAATTTAGTGATTATTACAAAAGTTACAAGTGGTTTAAATCAAAGCAGCTCATGATTAATTTGTTATAACATTATAAAATACGAATATGTTTAAATTATATCTGAACCCATAAATATTCATAGATTTCTGAACCATGTGAACAACTCTTAATAAAGGGCGAGAACCTTCCTCTTATTAAGCAGGTGCTCTAAGATGTTTACTGAAAAAGTACGAAATTATTTTCAGAGTATTTTGCATTAAAACAACATTATTAATAGTAAATTATACCTGAAATACTTTAGGAGCTGACACCAAAGAGGCGAGTGCGGATGACAACGTAGCAGCAAAACAACCGCCGTAGATCAGCGGACCGAATACAGACACCAACCGGATCACCTAATAACAAAATAATAGCAAATTCACACGTACAACTCTTGAAGTAGATGAATCGATGGTGGGTAAAACAATTTTTTTGTTATTACAATGAATGGCGAGGTAATCATGCCATACATCTGATGGTAAGCGATACGAGCCCTCATGGAGAGTAATATGTATGTGGTTACTGAGGCTTAAAAAATCAAACCAGAACAAAACAGTGCATTTACACTGCTGTTTGGCGGTAGAAGTTGACATTGCGACGGTACCTACCCAGGCGTCCTTTCACATTTGAGAGACTTACCACCATTAAAATATATATCACGGAACTGAGACTGAGGAATGTTTGCATTATTATTATTCAATAATTAGTTTCGGGTCTGCCTCGGTGGCATTGTGGGACGGAACATACAAGCCGAAATGTGAGTGTCCTGGCACCTCTGCCTATCCCTTCTAAGAAAAAGGCGTAAGTTTACGTATGTATGCACGTATTTTTTTAAGTAACGTGTGTCAACATTTTCTTTATCACCCATCATATAACGTCAGATAAAAATTTAAGAAACCCAATATAATTATTAGAGAAACTAGTACATTACATTATTTGAACCAAACCATAAATTACTTTCGGTTTAACGTAACAGATGGCGGTAACGTCGCGAAATTACATGTTCCGGGTCTCACATTATGAGGCCAAAATTCTTATAACCTTAGACATATCCACTCACATCGTTACTATTCTGCAGTCCGTACTGGCAGGTACGGTTGGCGGCGCAGTCTACAAGAGTGCCGTTGGCCACATCAGCCAGCTCGCCCGACGCGTCACGCAGTACCGTCCAGCCCGCCACTACTGCTATACCCAGGTACGAGAGCGTGGTCAGAAGTATCGCCAGAAGTGTGCCTTTGGGTATCGATTTTTGAGGGTCCTGTAATTTAAAATGTTTATTTATTTATTTAATCCTTTTTTGCACTAAACAGAAATGCTATCAAGGTATTAAACAATAATAATACAAGTGGCGGCCTTATCACACTAGGTAATTTCTTTCAGGCAACCGTAGGATGGATTTATAAACCAGAGATAAAAAGTTTGTTGTTAGTAAAATATTGTATTAGTTTGTGGGTAAATAGCGATACTATAATTATAGTGAATAGGATATTTGACAGTCACTTTAATAGCGCTGTCTTTAATATTATACTGTTTCCATTCGTTTATTTTATTTTTGACACATCGAGTACTGAATCAAATAGTGATGGCCTGATGCGTTATCGAATCAATTTTTTATAACAAACGATTTTATTTTTGAACAAGTTTTAATCGATTTAATACATATTTTATTTTTTGCTCCATGCATTGTTTTATAAAACTTCAGGGATATTTAAGTTACTTGATTTAATAATTATATTAAAATAAACCATTTACTCATGTTAAGTTAATATTCTTATCACTTCCGTCGGCAATAGTAATGTTGTTAAAAACAAATTGTGAAACGGCAACACTGGGCAGACAGGTGACGCGCGCCGCCATTTTGTGGTCACTCACAACGAGACGCCCGCGCCCGTGCTAGTGTTTTCCGTTCGCTGAATTTTAATTCACATTTTTCATACGTCGAGTTGAGTATTTATATTCCTCCGTATTGTTTTACCCGTGAATTCCTACATTTGGTTGAATTGAGAACATCGTACCTGCCTTCATCACTTTCAAAATGCCTAAAGGAAAGGTGCTTAAAGGACAAACAAGGGAGTTTGTGTTGCGACTTCATGAGTACTTTGAAAGGGAAAGCCGTAATGGTGGACCTCTTATACCAGTGACTCAAATCAGAGACCGTGTTTCAGCAGCATTAGGTATTACTGCTCCAACAGTTTCAAAAATAATTAAAGAAGGCTACGGCAGTAGTGGCATGGAACAAAACAAGCCATCTACACCTAAGAAAAAACGTCAGCCCTTTAAAGTGACAGCAATTGACAGTTTTGATGGTGATGCTATTCGTCGTCATATATACGATTATTACCAAAGAAAAGAGATTCCTACTTTACATAACCTAGTACAATCTCTGAAAACTAGTGGCTTGTTCCGTGGTCAAAAGTCTTCTTTGGCGAAGGTATTGAATAGGATTGGATTCCAATACAAAAAATGTGACAAAAGAAAAATATTGATGGAACGCAATGATGTTGCTTTGTATCGATGCGAATTTTTAAGACAAGCTAAAAAAATAGAAGACTGGTCGAATGTTGTTTTCACCGATGAAACTTGGCTCAATGCGAATCACACGGTATCAAAAACTTGGACTGACAACACTGCTAGCTCCTCGACCGCAGTGCCAATGGGAAAAGGTGAAAGAATTATAATTTGTCATGCGGGAACCGCAAAAGGATTTGTGCAAGATGCTATGTTAGCTTTTAAATCAAAGAAAACAGGGGATTACCACGAAGAAATGAATTCCGAAGTATATGAAAAATGGTTTCGGGAAATGTTATTGTCACTCGAACAGCCATCAACAATATTTATAGATAATGCGTCCTATCACTCTCGGCAAATTAACAAAATGCCAACGCAAGCCAGTAAAAAAAATGAAATAATAAACTGGCTCCGTAACAATGGCGAGGAGGTGGACGAGTCCCTATTAAAAGTAGAGTTACTTAAAATATTAAAAATGAGGAAGCAGCCTAAACGATACGTTATAGATGAAATGGCTGCAGAACATGGGCACACCGTCCTTAGAATTCCTCCATATCATTGCCAGTATAATGCCATAGAGCTAATATGGGCGCAAGTGAAAGGATATGCTGCGAGAATAAATACAACTCCTCCTATCACCGCAAACAAAATGCTGGAGTTGCTTAAAAATCCGTGTGAAAATGTGACGCCTCATAACTGGGCGAGTGTCGTAGATAAGACGAAGAAAGAAATAATGTCTGATTGGGATCGCGATGTCGCATTTGACAACTTACCCATGCACTCATTAATAATTAGTGTTACTGGGGATACGAGTGACGACGACGCCGATTCCGACGAAACAGACGATTGTTTATAAATAAAAATATTAACAAATTACCTTTTAGTTGTTTTAATTATTTAATCCTTAAAGTACTATGAATTCCAACATGGTTTAACTGTTTATTACAAGTAGGTACTAAACATTTATTTTCGTTGTAATCATTGTAATTATTTTAAATTAAACTCTTATTAAAAGTCACTTCAATACGTATACCTTTATTCATATTAATTAATTTGCAGCAAATACATTCGATCCTAATATTGGGTACTATATTACGTTTAACTGTTTTCATTAGCATTTGAATGTAATTTTATTTCAAATGATTCCGATTGATTGATTCTATTCAAAATCGTTTTTGTTATCTGTGGTCATTCGTTACGAATGGCACAACTCTAAGTGGGCGTTACCCGTCAAGAAAGTATCTACTTTTATTTCAAAATATTGTTCTACTGTAATGTCGTACTTTATAGGCGTGAACTGTCAAAAATAAAATAAACGAATGGAAACAGTATAATTGTAGTGCAGTTGCTTTATTATGACAGGAAAAGTTTTAATCCATACATATTCTAAATTGTTTCATGTAACAAAATGAAACTATGCTCAAACAATGACAGTTAAAAAAATGTTAAAAAGTGAATAATTCTGCATTGGTTATGTACTATGAGATTATGTAGTACAAGTAGTAACTATCAAACTTTATAATTAAAAATAAATTACAATATAAAGCTATTTTACCTTCAAATCACCAGATATGTTGGCTCCAGCAAGTATACCAGTAGCGGCTGGGAAGAATATAGCGAATACAGAGAAGAAATTATGCTCCACACCTTCAAAGTACCGGTAGTCAGGACCCATATTCTGCCATAATACCGACACTGGAACAAACAAAATAACCACAAGTTTACAAGAGTAGAACAAAAATTACTTAATCTGATCTACATCTATTAAAGGGTAACAGTTTATTTTTTCATGTGAAAGTTAAGAGTGCTTGATAAATTACTTTATGCTCCTGAAGTTACCTATATAAGAATCAAAGCACAGTAGGAAATATAGTCGCTACAAATTTACGAGATTTCGAATGGTTTTATCATCCAAAATTTCCAATATCTTATAACAAATCTCGACAAAGATGATTTAACCTGATTATATTATGTTACGACTATAGTGTAGTAATTAGACATTTTTATTCATAAAGAGGTTATAAAACAATTTGAAGCGTGTAGCGATTTAAGTTGCTGACTCTACATGATCGACACTAGAATTTCAAATATCCTAAATAGACAAAACTAAAATAGATGACCTATTGGCGTTAAAATTATTGGTCAAAATAAATATTTTATTGTACCTACAAAATATCATTGCCATTTTTATGATGATGGAAAACTTCATGTCGGACACTTTATACCATAAAATGGGTATACAGGGTATATCAAGACCGCTACCAAAAACGAAGCCGGGTGGTAGTTTAAGCGACTTCAGACACAATGCAACAGAAAAAGTTGCAAAAAAAAGCGACAATTTTTTTTTTTGTTATTTTTTCCCTATGGCCATATTTGGGTGGTAAATACATTTTTTCCTACAATAATAGTGTATACGCTTTTATTTATAAATACTCTAAGGTATAAAAGAGATTAAATTATTATTTTAGCAAAAACTATCGATTTACCACCCAAAAATGACGATATTTAAAAAATCATAAAAAATAATTGTCGCGTTTCTATGCGAAATTTTTAATTGCATTGGGTTTGTAACCACTAAAACTACCACCCGCTTCGTTTTCGGTAGCAGTCTTGAGATACCCAGTATATGAATTAATTAAATATTTCCTCAACCAAAACATTAACTTACTATTATATCCAACGAATCCCTGAGCCATTTCGATTTCACTCTTCGGTCCCACTATAGAACCTATGCAGAAGTCCGCGATGGCTGCTAGGAGTATTATCAACAGCACCACCTGAGCCTTCGCTTCCCATTCCATACCCACCATTACTATGCCAGTGAGCAGGACTATTGTTATGCAGCCGTATATCGCTTGGTCCTGGAATAAATTGGGGAAATATGTCAGGAAAAGGAGCAACATTTTTTTATCCTGCGCTCCTAATACAGTAGTTGTCGATATAATTATATAAATATATACTTGATCGAAGACTTATAGGCAGTTCTTTGAGGACAGTTTTAAACACATTTTATTTATAGATTTTTTTATTTTATCCATGCAAACTGAATTAAAAACTCGTTCCAAACGGACAAAACATTAGATCACTAAAACATGTTTATAGTTTCACAGTAACTGGGTGAAGCCAATGACTAAGACTTTACCCTGTTTTTGGTGCACACATTCGGCATTATTTGCAAAGCGGTGAAGCTTGTGGTTTTACATAGCCAAAGCCATATTTGTTAGTTTAACGTATAACTGATAAAAACAACAAAGAAGTTTTGTTGTTATTATAACCCAGATTTAGCCGTGCCAAGTTGCAAATAAATATTGCCTTGAATTACTAGTATCCATAAGCTTAAAAACATTAAAAAATTTATAACAATACAGCTACCAACCATTCCCATTTTTATTTTTAACTAATACATAGTTATTAAAACATTGAAACTTTGATTACATAATCGAAATAGAGTATTTATAACCCAGAGTAAGCGCTCATCATAGATTTGCGTCTATAAAAACACTGATATTTCCTTGTTCGTAATGTTAGCAGCGTGCCTATATTAGTGAAAATTGAACGAATTATTTACCAACAAATTGCTTTAAATTTCTGTAATAAGTAATAACCGAAAGTATAGTTATTTATTATTCAGTTTCAATAACCCAACATTTTCATTATTATTTTTCGTTTCCAAGTAATTTTTGCATGCTGGACAACCTGTCAAATATCAGCCAATAGGAGGGCAGAAAAAGATAGCCCGGCACCACTATTTTTATCGTTTTTCGCTCCCTCTATATTATAAACACTCGAAAGGTATAACACAAATCGGCAATACACCAACATTTGTCCAATAAACACAAGCATTTGTCCCACTCACCCAACTTTTGCTGACCATATACGCGGACTCCGGTATAAGTGTTATAAGTGACTCGCCAAACCCGACCACGTACATGGCACACGCCACTGCATTGGCCATCGAGAATATCAGCCCTATTGAACCTCCGAACTCAGGGCCCAGCGACCGCGATATCATGTAGTATGTGCCTCCTAGAACAAAATTGTATTGTGGGCAAGGAAGCATCCAGGTTTTTCGCCATGGAGGGGATCATATAGTTCTTGTCAGAACACTGGGTCTGATTTCAATACTTGAATTCGTAATAATGTTTTTTTTTATGTTTGTTACAGCCGTGATTAATGAACACACACTTTTTTACTTTACACACAAATAATTAATTGTGCTTATAAATTTTATCAACAAGATTATAAATAAATTTTACCAATCTGGAGCTAGTCTAAAGGGGATCATAGCCCCATGACCTCCTCCTGGATCCGCCCTTGATAATGGGTGCATTATAAAGCACAATATGCCCACATTTGGACAAACCACATTCCTCTTCGTGGTACGTGGTCATCGACCCCGCCTCCACCGGTTCAGAAAGCCAACGTTCTACAGCTTGTGCCAATCAACTGACGCAATGTATATCTTTAGTTTTATCGCCTTATTCATAGACAGTAATAAAACCTATTTTAGATATCGAATTTTTTGTCTTCTTCACTCAAGCTGATTTCAAAACTCTTTTACTGGTGATAGGTCTTTCATATATGAGAGGCTGCCTGGGTGGGTACCACCGCAATGACTATTTCTCCCGCCAAACATCAGTTTAAATGCACTGTTGTGTTTCGGATTGAAGGAGTAGTAGGAGTAGCCAGAGTAACTACTGGACATATTGAGACTTTGCATCTCATGTGTCACGATGACCAGCGCAAGTCCAAAAAGTCCAAGACCAAGCATTCCTTGCAATTCATGGTGTTGTTTGGTTTTGCTACTGTACATGAGCTGTCGTACCGCTTACCATATGGCGAAAGGCAAGTTCATCTCGCCACACATTTCAAAAAGTCTTTCAAAAGGGGCAAAACATTCGATAACTGGAATAGATTTCAAAACTGTTTATTAATGAGACCGATTATATTTAGGCCAATCTTACTTATTCATTTAATAGTAAATACTTACCGCCTTTAATAACTCCGTTGGTGCTGATGGCGGACATGGAGAGCGCTGTGATGGTAGTCACCACCGACGTCGTCAGGATGAGCAGTATTGACTGCGCTGCCGACAACACAGCACTTTACTTATAACACATACTAGGGATACCGATAATATAACATCCTCAAATAATTAATAAATAACACCCAACAGTCACATACATGGTCCCAACACTAAGATAGGGTCTTGTGTCGTGGGTATCAGGAACTACGAGAGACTTTTCGCTCTCACAAACACCCAGACCCGAAAGAATTATTTGTGTAAGGTTAATACAGTACAGATAAGTATGCTGTTAAACTATGACTCAACCACCGAACCAAATGCTATTTAATTCACAGGCATTCATGGCAGTGATTCTCAACCTTTTTTTGTTGCGGCACATATTTATCGATTTCAAAATTTGGCGGCACACAAAGAGCGCCTTGAGACATATTCCTATTGCTATGCACGCCGCTTCATCATAATTTGGCACTAAGAAAAAACGCGTTGCAAAGCAAATAATAAAATAATTAACTTTTTTGTGGATTTAAATATATATTCATGTTAAAATTATTTTTCTTTTAAATGATATAATTTAATGATATTAACATTATTATATATTTGCCAAATTTGGCGGCACACTTTTGAAATTTGGCGGCACACAAAAGTGCCGCGGCACAGTGGTTGAGAATCACTGCTCTATGGCAAAGGCGATTAGACGTCGCCTGTGAGAAATGTTTGTGTGGTCCACAATCTTTCGGGTCTGACTGTTTGTAAGATCGAAAAGTATCTCGTAGTTCCTGATACCCGCGACACAAGACTCGATCTTAGCGTAGGACTATGTATGTGACTGTCACTTATTCATTTGTTACCATTTGACTGCTATCCCTATTAAATTAAATAAATGCGATTAAATTAAGAATTCACTAACCCACTCCCGCCTGCCCGACGACCCACGAGAGTCGTAGGAACAGCATCACTCCCCAGATGTTGAGAAGGCATCGCATCAGCACGCCCTTGATCCAGCCGAACTTCACCGTCGACGTCATCACTGTGGGCGTCACCAGGTCCTTCTCCAACACTTGGTTTGGCTGAAACAAGAATTGACTTTTAAATATGTATGTATTATTTTATAGGTTCAATCGGTGCATGTTTTCTAGGCAAAACGCTCGTCTGGAGTCGTCTCGTCTAGCTTATATGTATGCTACTCGTAACCAGCCACGATTAATTTCATTCTTTCCCAGCGACATTAATTTAAAGATGGACGTTAGTTATATTTCTCATTCTGGTAAGGCAAAATGACAACATTACACCCATGATACTAAATGCAGCAATGTCCAGAAATAATATGGACGGGCAGCAAATGAAAAACACCAGTTGACACATTGTGCCGTGTCGTATAATTACTCCATTAAACTGATACTCCATTGAAATTATAGAAAAGTGGAAAACTTAATTTCTATGCGAATTAAGTCACCTTATCTATATCACTGCGTCACAATAACAAAGTAGCCTATGTAATTACTAATTAGTTAATCCCGCACGGACCGAGTCCCTATACGGGCGCATTAGTCACGCATAGGTGTTCGTACTGCGCATCATAATGAGAAAATTGAGCGCGTCGACGCCGCGTCAAATACTCTTAGCACACGTGATTACACATCACTGGAGCTTGAGATGCAGAGGATGGGATGGCGGAAAATAGTATGTGATTCATTGGTCTTATCCATAAGGATATGACGTTAATAACTGGGTGCACATCATGGTATGCGTCCACCATTGACATCAATACCTATACGAATATGGACAGGTTGGAAAGCGCAAGCATACGAAGCATTGCTTTGTAATTCATATTTGTTTGGTTTTGATTCTGTCCATGAGCATTCGTATCGCTTACTATCAGACGAACTGCATGGTCGTCTCGTCATTCATTGCATTAAATATAATATTATAACCTCCTAGCGCCCAAGCGCCTTTGAAACACCCATAATCGAGTTCATCATAAACGCCCAAACGTTTTCGGGACCCGACTATGATTGCAGCCCGAGGAACTTTTGAAAGGATATATTCAAAAAGTATTAGTATTTGATATTTGGACAAACCAAAGTACTATTTTCATTACGGATTACAATAAAATAATTTTAATTGTAAAAGCATCTATGGGCTATCACAACGTAGTACTGAAAATCTTACTCGTATGTGCATCAAATGGATAACACTAACGTGAAAAAAACCTTGGTCTGTAACGGGTTTTACATTTATGTTCTTCTAAAAGGACCTTTTGGTCATAATGACTACGAACTCCAAAAATTTCTGGGCGCTAGGAGGATAATAACAATAGTCAATGTCTGCCAATGTCTGCTGACGTTATAACGATACCACTGCAAGTTACAGCTGAGAGTTTTATAGAGGAGTTAGGCCATATTTACGCTGGCCCAGTGTGGTTTACTGGACTACATGAAATATTAGAATAACAACATAGTAAAACAAATTAGAATATTATTTATAGCTTTTAGACGTGTATCATTTTCAGCTTGTTCCAAGGTTTCAAGGTTTATTTTAAGAAAATGAATTTGTTTTACAAAGTAGTAACTAATGTAAGCTTAAAATTATTCCGTTCGTTATGAATTATGCTAACATTCATTACATTTATGACGTTCTTCCGTAAACAAATGCACAATGTGTATTTAATCTCAGCTCAAATAGTTGATTATAAGATTTAAGTATTGATATAGCCGCTTCTAACAGGTCTCTTTGGAAAACCTTGAAGGAGGCCTACATTCAACAGTAGAATTTCTGTTGAACATAGCTGTTGTATTTTTTGCGACTTTTTAAGTATTAAGGATATTTAAGGTATGTTGCGTGTTTTTAGGCTTCTTTAATCGTACTAATTTACAAGCCCTTATTCATAGACAGTTATAAAACCTACTTTAGCCATACATTTTTCGTCTTCTTCGTTCAAACTGAATTCGCAAGTCGATCGAAAGGAACAAAACGGAAAAACGAAGGGGATTAAGATCCATCATAACAATTTCGATATATCCAACTATAACATAAATCTGTGCAGTAAAGTTAATTTATACCTACAGTAAACCGGTCAATTGAAACGCATATCACGTAGAAACGGTCATATTTTTGGTATGTACAGGAAAAGGGCCGTGTATTCATAATATGAATCTATTGTAAAATCATTCATTAGCTATAAAGTGGGCGTTAAATCGGAAGCTAACCCTACGGAATTACAAACGATGTTCGGTAATGAGTATACACTGTTCACACAAAGGTTGTGAATGGGTCATTGCGGTATTATACTAGAGCGGACATCGGGAACAAAATCTACGCCTATTGTGCGTGCACACCGGAACCCAGTGAAGCGAGAACGAAGATAATGTTATTGCGTAGGCGTGACAGAGACAGAAATAGAAGGATCCGTTCCGATCCGGTACCGTTCATTTTGTTACAAACATTTTGATTGCTGTGTCCCCTCTAGTATACTATCTCGATGGAATGGGTGAATCTTTTATAATTTTAATAATAATGTAAGTCTGTCTGTTTGTTCTGCCTGGGAGGTGGAGAGGCGAGTCCTAACAAATGAGATTGGCCATAACCTCTCTCTGCCAGCTGTCAACAATGACCCAGCATTGCCTCAAGGCAATGCTGCGAGGAGAACGCCAGTGGAAAGCCGTAGCCTCCTTCTGTGAAACCGTAATGGCGAAGAAGGAGGCAGCAGAGCGGGATCGGGAGAGAGCCGATCCTGCTCGAAGACGAATTCGCCGAGGTGGTGCCAGACATCGCCCTGGCTAAAGACAAAAGCTAAGGGGAGTAAGAAACACCTTCTCTGAGTAGTGCTTCTAGAAGCTACGCACTGGAGGAACTTCGGCATGTTCTTTGTGAGGTCCCGGAGTTTCTCCAAAGTGCCCATGGAGCAAGATGGGGTTTTTATTCTTTAAATATCCGGCATTCCCTCCTAGTGCGGGAATCCAAGAGGATTTTCCCCGTGAAAAAAAATAGGTATGTCTGTTTGTATGGTTATAAGTCGACAACAATTTACCTGATTGTTTTTCATATCAATTGATGGGGTATAGTATAGTTACGCATAAGAGGTATAGTTACGAAACGTGGACACTCACGTTTCCACCGAGAACGACACGATAGACATACTAAAATAATAATTAATTCATCATAATCATTAAAAATAGAAGATCAATTTATATTGGAGTATCCGCGAATGAAGATACGAACAAAGATCTACACAATAACAAGTGCTAAAGGTGAACAGACCACATAATAAAGGTTGCAGGACTCGTTAATGCAAACCGCTTCTAACAGTTTGCTATGGAAATCCGTTAAGATCATGTTCTATAAACTTCTTGTAGTTGAAAAAGAAAGAGATAAAAATATGTACTAAATTATAAACTTGACTGAGGCACCGAATGTCTTCTAGATCTCTCATCCAAAATCAGTGCTTCTGTGCTGATCAGATATTTTAATATTTATTTGAATGAGGGATACTATTACCGGTTTCGTATTTAATTTTCCATTATTCTTTACGACTATTTTTCACCCCTGTTATTCCTTGTAACTGAAATTGTTACGGTGTTTGAACCACCAATGACAAATACCAGATGTACAAATTTAACCCATAATGATTCAGTAGTCCCGTAAACACGCCACACAGGAGTCCTTGTGAAGCCAGTTGACCCTGGTTCAAGGGATATGCACCTGCCACGTGACGCAATTGACATACTGCGCTCTGCTCACAAACTGACCTTATGATTGAATAATAACGCATTATTTGTAATTGCTGAAACACGGGATAATAGAGAGATTTAGAAGTTTTGAATATTTTCTCAGTTACAAAAATATATCATTACGTCAGAACTATATTTTCTTTCTTATTCCTTCTCGTATATTCCATCCTATGGTAGTCTGGCAGAAACTGCATTTGAGCGATAAGACTGTACAATAAATAATTAAATAAGTAAATGAATCTTACTAAGCTTTTCTTATTAAAAATATTTTCACATCTGGTTGCATATGTATTATACGAACTGTAAAATCCCATGTTTAAATAATATTGTAGCGAGAGATATAAATTCCGTTTATTGGGCATTTCACCCAAGGAACTAAGGTAATATTGTTTAAAAAGAAACATAAATATAAATATTTTACAGATAGCTGTTTTGATCAGTCCCTACTATAGGTATTTGTTATTGTCTATTAAATTAGAAGTAAATAAGTTTTCCATAAACTTCACGACTTGTCAAGCGCGTTCGTTGCGTAAGTAAAACTTATTATTCCAATGTTATTCACTTATTGCCATGTCTCTCTATATTATTCATGTTTGAATAATTCAATTGCTACGCAGTTATAAACATTTACAGCTAGGTTTATAACGTAATTCATCCGATCTAAAACTAAATTATTTCTGAAATAGAATGATAAATCCGGCTATTTCATCGTAGTATTGCTGGACATGAGCCATTACAAACAAAACGCAATATCTACTGCGAATTAGTTGACT
The DNA here is from genome assembly GCA_023078785.2 of Hyles euphorbiae. Classification (NCBI taxonomy): domain Eukaryota; kingdom Metazoa; phylum Arthropoda; class Insecta; order Lepidoptera; family Sphingidae; genus Hyles; species Hyles euphorbiae. The sequence continues at coordinate 1,689,892 of CM041049.1, forward strand.
TCACATACATATATGTGGGAAAAGTTCCGTTAGAAGTCAAATAAAACATTGCTTTGTTATTCTTCCATCAAATAAGTTTAATTCTTTTATATCGTCTTCCATACAGTTCTCTCCTATTCCGTCCTTCAAACTTCCACATCGTAATGTTGCATTCTCTCTTTCCCTCTTTAGTATTTCTATTCGTCATCTCTTTCACACAACGCTTTTCATATCAGTGGTTCGTGTAACGCTGTGGTTCTTAACTGGTGGTCCGCAGAGCCATCCTCAGACCATTCTTGATATAAGTTTATACATGTTTAGTTTATACGTGTTTTACTTATAGTTAGACATCAAAACAATTAATCTATTTACATGTCGGAACTGTATTAACATACAACCAAACTATTCAACAAATCGGTGATCAATGGCTGCACAGATTTTTTGTCATGTGGTCCCTGATGACTAAAAGGTTAGGAACTCTGCCGTTTAATTCTACTTATGTATTTTCATAACATTCAACTACTACATATTATATGTATGTATTCGGATTTTTTCTAGAGATATTTCAGACATGCAGGTTTCCTCTCGATTTTCTCCTTCATCATTTATACGGGTAATAATTATCTATGCCACAAGCGAATAACTTAGCAAAGTCGAAGGTCTGTTTAGATAGTTAAAACCCTGGCTTCGTCATTAATGTGACGGAAATAAATGACCTTCTGAGATGCATCTCGTAACCTCAAACTGACAGTTTTTATTGCAGTGAATGGCAAGACGAGCTTGCCATTTTCCTAATGGTAAGCAATACGACTGTTATGGACAATAACAAAACCATACAACACCAAGAACCAATGCTTGGCATTCCACTGCGATCGCCATCCTGAGACAAAAGATGTTAGGTCTACAAGGTAATGTATTTATATGCTTTATTGGACTTCAATTCAGCTGCATTTCTGTTACTATCTATCGTGATAACAAATAGGCAGCAAAATATCAACGAGCCAACAAGCCGACAAACGGTTAAATCACAAATAACATTATTTAGCATTTACAAAACATTACTCATTCAAAAGTGAAGGATAAGTTCGCGTACAACCTCAGAACGTAGTAGTTAAATTTAATATGGCGCCGTTTATACCACAATGATTAATAATAGAAAATAAAAATAAAACACCTATAATTGTGTTTTGTAACGAGATAAGTCTGTTGTTCAGTATATCTAATAACGTATAAACCGCAGTACTGTTTGTCAGCCACTACCAGAAAACAAAACGGAAGCGAACAGAACACTTGTGACCAAAGTCTAGTTTTACGGCCTTAGATAGTTATAAAACCTATTTTAGCTATCGAGTGTTTTGGTCTTCTTCTGTATAAAACTGTATCAGCCCATATACGTCCCACTGCAGGGCACGGGCCTACTCTACAATCGAGAATACGATTGAGAGTGGTTAGGCCATATAGTCCACCACGTTGGCCTAGTGCGGGTTGGCGGACTTACATACCATATAAATTCTTATGAATCCCTATGGTATGCAGGTTTCCTCACGATGTTTTCCTTCACCGTTTTAGTGCGTGGTGATTGACTATCAATACACACATGACTCCGAAAAGTCAGAGGTGTGCCCTGGGATTCGAACCCACGACCACCGTGAACATGTTGGCAGTCGCGTTTAGTCCGTTTACCAACAGGCCACCACGCACTTGGTCTTCTTCGCTCAAACTGAATTCAAAACTTGCTCGAATGTGACAAAACATAAGATACCTAACAGAAATAGGTTTCTGGAAACTGTCCCGCCCCCACACCCATGACTGTAACTCGTGTAAGCCATAATCAACAGTGGCACGCAATGTAATGACACCGAGCATTGAAGCTCGGAAAGTCTCCAGGAATGTCTAACTTATATTTAACCCGCAAGTAAATTAATCAGGAAATTAAATTTATAGGAGGAGCTGGAAATAAATTATCGTCCACTTCCTTTCGTGATAAAACGGGTGAGAAAACAATGAACTAAAGAGGTAAATAACCTGGCAAAAAGATTTTTACAGCTGGAGATGCCCAACTGGCTTCTAAAGCACCACAGATCAAATCAATTAAAATAGGTTTATAAATTGTGATGCATAAGACCGTTACTAAACTATGAGTGGCTGCTGAACTGGTTAGGAACAAGTTTGTGCTGTAGGTACCGCAAAACTGGGAATCTAGGTCAATGGGTATTGGTTGGTTGATCTTAGTTTGATTGCAATATTGGCGTTGCAAAGCGTATTTATGGAATTTACCTGATGTAAGCCAATATTAATTAATAGATTAGCTAGACTTACGCCCGAATACTGGAACGCCATTCAAATAATAAGTTGCTCTTAACAGCGCACGGCCCACTTAGCCAGTACATTTAATCGGGAATAACTTAATTAAGCGTCATTTATATTTAAAATGCGTTCCAATATTTGGGCGTTAAACTGGTGGAATATAAAATAATAGACGGAACGATATTGCAATGCGAAATGAGTATAATCATTAGTATCTCTAACTTTTGGGAGTCATGTGTGTATTGATAGTCAATCACCACGCACTAAAACGGTGAAGGAAAACATCTTGAGGAAACCTGCATACCATAGAGATTTATCAAAATGCACTCGTATGTGATATGTAAGTCCACCAACCCGCATTAGGCCTGCGTGATGGACTATATGGCCTAACCACTCTCATTCGTACTCTCGATTGTAGAGGAGGCCCGTGCTGCAGTGGGATCAGCCCATATCCAGGCTGATATAGGTATTCATTCCCAAAAATAAGTAATATAATACAGCAGCATAAATTATAGCAAAGTCTATGAAGTAGTTAATATACGAGTATTATGTCACGTGAACGCGTTAATATAATTCATTTAAACCCATAGTTCCCAGACTCAACGTGCTAGGTAGGAAAATTAGTCCATGTCATTTTCTACTTAAACAATTACTATATACTGCCCAATGCCACATTGCTTTATCATTCATCTAAGGACTCATCATTATAAGCCACGGTATAATGATGAAGTTTACCCCATATTCAGGGTCATTACCGCCAACCTGTGAAGTGCGTAGTGGCCTGTTCATACCGGACCGTATGCGGCTGCCAATAAGTTTACTAGTGGCGGGTTCAAATCCCAGGGTACAACTCTGTATTTTCGAAAGTATGTACATTGAAATTGAATCAGCACTAACTATAACGATGTAGAAAATATGCATACCATTTGTATGAGATTCTATGGTATGGAAAGTTCACCAACCCGCACTAGCCTACTGTGGTGGACTTTATGACAATCCCTTTCAATCTTACTACAGATGGGCTGATTTGATACAACAATACTTTCATACCGTCTATTTATTTTTACCCTATCCCTCTAAACTATTTCCTATTGCTGACCCTATAGACAATCAACTCACCTTTCTAGACAAGGAAGCATTGTGCAGTTCATCCAACGTCGGTCGCGGCGCTGCGTGAAGTGACAACACGTTCCTATAGTTGTCGAGTCTCGGTAGGGCTTCCCTCGTGAAGTGTCTGTAAACATAAATCAAGTTATATCTGCTAGGTCTTCTTTAATTCCTGGCTTGATAACACTATCGTATACTAGGTAATTAAAAATTACAACTAGTGCTGATCCAACGTTAGGAGACGTGTCTTTTTACACGCTTTATATTAGCTTCACTTGTATGTTTGTATGTTTGTATATTTGTATGTTTGTTTGTAACCGACTTCTTTGGGCGCGATTTTGACCCACTTTAAACGGCCAGATTTCGTTCAAATTTTGCACACCTGTCAAAGACCGATGACAATACAATAATTCGATTAAAATATATAATTATCCTGATTAGATTCGCCAGGATTAATTATTCTTATAATTGATGACCATTGCTACATTCATCGCTAGATGGCGTTAACATTGTATTCTTCCAAGAAGCTTATACCCAAATGGAGATTGCATTCCGTATAAAACACTGAAGCACAAAAATTTGACCTTGAATGCAATCGCTGTTGCCTGCTATCCTTTTCTTTAGAGTGACAATGAATGAAGTTCACGTGAAGTTCATTCATTGTTACGCTAAAGAAAAGGATAGCAGGCATCAGCGACGTCATTCAAGGTAAAATTTTTGTGCTTCACTTTTATATACGGAATGCAATCTCCATTTGGGTATAAGCTTCTTGTATTCTTCAAGTGTCAAATGTTACTACTGACCAACAGATGGCGTTATTGATTGGAAATACAGCCGTAGATGGATGTTTTTAGTCAAAACAATTATATAATAGTTAAAAAAAAACTAAAATACACGCTTTAATAAGATATACAACTAAAAAAGTAAAAATAATTGATACTGAATTTAAGATAAGAAAATGGAGTAAAATACATATATTTTATTGTTACAAAGCGTGGGGTGCAGGAGGATAAGTAATTGTTGTAAACACCCCACGCTTTGTAACAATAAAATATATGTATTTTACTCCATTTTCTTATCTTAAATTCAGTATCAATTATTTTTACTTTTTTATTTCGTGAATAATATAAACTCTTAATGCCTTTACAGTTCCAAAAAACTCAGCTCCGAAAAAATGTTATAGATATCGCTAACATTTTCCTTGACATTCAACCATCTTTTGTGACTTACGCCTCGAAGGCTATCCATAAGCGCTAACATTAGGACAATCTCAGCTAAACTGCTTCCTTCTAAAAATAGATATTTTAAAACTAGTTTAAAGCTTATGGTGATGTAACGAAAACAACAAATAAGGAAAGATTTTTTGAAATACTTTTATATCTCCTCAGAATATTTTTAATTGTATTATTAATACAGTCACAATCAGATACAGTCCTGGTTGTATTTCTATATCTAAAATTATTTGTAGTGATGAGTTACCTGAAACTCTTTCCATACTTAGTGTCATTGGTTGTGAGAGGATCGTCGCTGCCCAATTCAGACGTGTCTGAGTCTTCACTACATTCGTCTTGCTTGTCTTCCATCTGTAACAAACACAATAAATGTTATACATGAACTATATACATATGTTTTACTGGTCTTTCACATGTGAGAGACCGCCTGAGTAGGTACCATCGCAATGTCTCCAATATCTTTCTCCCACCACAGCGCAGCACCGTTGTGTTCCGGTTTCAAGGATATTGCAGCCAACTACCAGCGCAATCGAATGCCAAGCATTGCTTTGGAATTCCTGTGCTTGATTTCGCTACTGTTTATGAACGGTCGTATCGCTTACCATCAGGCAAATAACACACTCGTCTCGCCATTCATTGCAATAAAAAAACAAACCACTGGATATCCGTGGGGGAGACTTATATCCAAAAGATAAAAAATTGGAATAATTATATCATTAAAATATTTCCATTAACCGGTCGAAAGAAGTAATATAAATTAAAGATTATGTAGAAAGTGTAACAGTTCTTGTATTTATAATTGCATGGTTGGTAACAGGGCATTTAAGTTAATGCAAGGTAGTGCTCAATAATACTTGTTTTAACTGTTCTTCTTTATAAACGATATTTCTCATGAGGCATGTCATCTGCACGACTCAGTTATTTTCAGTCACAATACCAAATCAAATAAACTTTTCACTGACTCAGACAATAGGGGCAATTCACTTCTAAGCTAACAAAGACTTAAAATCCATACTATAAAAATTATAGGTTGACAACGGTAAACAATAGGGGTAGGTAATAAATTGCTTGGGTAAGAAATACATCAAAAGCATACCAGATAATAAAATAAGATAATGATGAAGTCATCACAAAATCAATCGATGCTAAGTTCAGATTCCCAACGAAGCCTGTATTTACATATCGACGCAGGAAAGCGATTTTGTCGTATCTCGAAAAAGCAATTTTACACCAGGATCACAAAAAAATTAATTAAAAAATGAATAACCACTAACTTGAAAACTTAGGAATACCATTTCTTTATTAAAAACATTTTCAAATAAAACCTTGCATTTTCACAAGGAAATTCAATGCGGTATTTTTTTATGAATTAAATAAAATATAAAACGCACATATGCATTTTTTGAGATACGACAAAATCGCTTTCCTGCGTCGATATTTAGTTATTCGTAATTATGTTTATCAATTCACATATTTTATTCAAGTAATTACTAATTAAATATTAATCCTTGAAACTAATTAAGTATATTGCTTTCCAACATCTATAAATAGGTACAGCTTCAACTAGCTAAGTATGGAACTCAAAAATGAATATAAATAGAGCCGGAAATTAAATAAATAAAATAAATAACACCCAACAGTCACATACATAGTCCTGACCTCACACTAAGATCGAGTCTTGTGTCGTGGGTATCAGGAACTACGAGAGACTTTTCGGTCTCACAAACACCCAGACCCGGAAGAAATATTTGTGGGCCGCACAAACATTTCTCTCGGTGCGGGGATCGAAGCCACGGCCTCTCGTTTCACAGGCGGCGTCTAACCAACTGCGCCACGGAGGCTGTCAAAATTCCTTAAAACGTATGAAACCTAACATGCCACTTTTTTGCTATTTTAATAGTTGTTTAGTGACGAAATTCAATATATGCGAAAATTCGATTCGAAGTTCCAGTATGTTTCGAAGAAACTATCACATCGCACTCGAATAAAAAATGACAAAAAACTAAATTAAGCTTCGTTTGGACAAATGAACTGTATGCTTGCGGTACCTATAATTGTGTCAATGGTATCGAATTAAGTTACGTGCGTCGCAAAGTTTCCCTGACATTGAATGTTGTTCCTCTCAGCCACCCACAAGGCAATTACGTGAAAGCGCATGGCTCGTGTCGACAGCCTGCTCAATATTTTCGGACCAATCACTAGACCTTGGAGGATGTTTGCCGATATTATTATAGCAGGGAAACAAACAAGCAAACCACTTTATTCTAGTGATTTCGAATGCTCGCCTCTGCTCATAAATATCAATAAATGGATTATCTATTGTTTTTTAACATTAAAACAGCCTTTATGGTGCAGGTTGGTTGAGGCTCGTTTTTGAAACGAAAGGCCTCAGGTGGGATTCTTATTCCAAAAGCAATGTTTGTTTCTGGTGTGAATATTGTGAGAACTTACTGGTAGTAGTAGATCTCTCATATAAGAGGGGCCGTCTGGGTGGGAAACACCGCAATGTTTATTTCTACCGCTAAACAGCAGTGTAAATGCACTGTTGTTTTTCGGATTAAGGGACATTGTAACCAGAGTAACTACTGGACATATTGAGACTTAACATCTTATGTCTCAAGATGGCGAGCGGAATAGAATGCCAAACAATGCTTTTGTAATTCAAGGCATTGTTTGGCTTTGCTACTGTTCATGAGTGGTCGTATCGCTTACCATCAGGCGAAAGGCATGCTCGCCTCGCACTTCAAAGAAAAAAAATAATCTAAAAGTTTATCGAATATCTGATGATAACGGACCAAGATTTACTTATTATCTTACTGTTGGTTCAGAATTAAGTGTTTGACTTTTGGGTGTATTTATTCACCCACAAACCACACATGCGAACTAAAATAATGAACTTACTACCAGCGTTATCAGATAAAACAATTTACCAATTGCGTCAAAACTATGTTGAAGGGCAAATCATGATCGCACATTTTGCGACCAAAAAGAATCAATTTGATGCTAAATAATAAAACACGGTATATTAAATGTGCGTCCCAAGACATCACGACATTTCAATGTCTTTAAATTTGTGAAAATAAGAATAAAAGCAATTTAATTATCTTAAGTTAGGAACCCCTTCTCAATCGTACTTTCTATTTTAAAGGAGGCCCGTGCCCTACTATGGGACGTCTGTGGACTGTTACAAATAAGTTGGGAAATTATTTAACTGTACCTAATGAAAGTGCAGTCGATATAACGTATTGGCTAAGGTCAGACAGTTATCACTTGCATGAATGTCATAGTTGTGTTAATCTTACTTATAACGGAATGAAAATAAAAGTGAAATAAACTTTACTCGAAAATAATAATTTTCCATAGCAGAATATTTCACGAGTTCTTTAATTATACGTTGCCTGTGGCTTGAGAAACCAGTTAAATAACAATATTTTTTATTTCAATAATTGAGTGTCTGAGTGTGAAAAAGTGTGCTATATGTGTATGTACATATGTGTTTGTGTGTGTGTGTTCGCGTATTGTAAAAACGTTCCTACTACACATTAACAGTTTCTACTACAAATTCACAATTACAAAAACTATATACAAATAGATCTCAGCCTGTATAATTACAGAAGAACAGACAAGAAACTCTGGTGTTTCTTTTTTTCAAAACCAGTTTACAATACAGTGATTATACTAAAGTCACAAGTTGATTTGCTTCAGAGAATTTTAGAAATCATATCTCTCAATGACTTTTTCCCACGGCTTCGTTTCCATTTTCTCATTATGTATATGAATTTATCTTATAACAGCATATCTTATCTACTCTCTCTAGTATTGGCAGTAAATTTATGAACACCGAATGATTGCTAAATGAACTAATAATCATTGTAAGACTTAAAGCATAGATACTTCGCTATTGTGTTGCTATCCCTTAGACGTAATAATTTCCGACAATTTGTGCTAAAGTTAGAGCTGGTGACTCAGACATGTCCTTAAGGAAAAACTGCCTCACAACAGATAACTCTTTGATAGCATGATAGCACCTCATCATCATCATTCATAGGATTCGTTACGTCATTCCTTTAAATTCCCTATGAAAAACTATATATATATATATATATATTGTGGATTCCCTGACGGTGTGCCGCCATTATCCTTGAATTATTTATATTAATAGTTCTTCCAAAACCAAATATTATAAAAGCACACGCTTGTGATCCCAAAGGGTCTTAGGTTACTAGAATACTAATGCCAGCTATACCTATGGTTTGCAGACTTCAATTCTATCCAAGATGTTTAAGGATGAGCCTATCGCCAAATGCCAAAGGAAATACACATCAAGAATTTCCACTCCAAAGAGTCACAGGAACTTCCTCCTTAACAATACTTAAAACGTCTTTGTCCGATACAAATGTACCTAAGCCACTGAACCCATCAATCGGGACGGAAGCGTTTTAAGCAATCGCCATCTCGACTATCATAAATCAATCAGTTCGATGCAAATTGAATCTATTGCCATTAAAATTAAGGTCTAAAATTGGACACACAATTATAATGACCAGGTCTAAAATTAGTTTGAGACGCCTACACACGAGCAAATGATTCGGACGGGGGTTATTTTTACACTGGTCGCAGAGGATGTGTCTTTTAGTTGTGAATCGCACAGTAACTCACATTAAACTCATTATGAATGAGGACATGCGGGATGGAATTGTAGGAATTCCTCGTCGATTGGAACGTCATTGAAATATGGATTTGGCGCGAGAATTCTTTCCAGAAAAAAGGTCTGGAAAATTATAAACAATGACAATAAGTAAAATGTTAGGCCATTTAGATTTTTTATTGTATGAAATATATTTTTAAAACAAACGCAGGTTATGTAAAGCGCACTACACACCACAGTCGAGTCGTCGGTTTATGTCGGCAACTTTTTGTTGGCGGACTGACTTAACGCAAGCATGTCGGCGTGCAACAAGTGCCGGCACTTGTTGCCGACACCATTGGTTTCTTAACGGCCAACAGAAGTGTCGCCGTGCCGAGCCGGCGGCTTTCATATGTAGTTTTTTTTTATTGCAATGAATGACAAGACGAGCATGCCGTTCGCCTGATGGTAAGCGATACGACCGCTCATAAACAGTAGCAACATTCCACTGCGCTCGTCATCCTGAGACATAAGATGTTAAGTCTCAATATATCCAGTAGTTACTCTGGCTACAATGTCCTTCAATCCGAAACACAACAGTGCATTTACGCAGTGTTGTTTCACGGGAGAAATAGACATTGCGGTGGTACCTACCCAGATGGCCTCTCACATATAGAAGACTTACCACCTTAATAACATACACACACGCAACAAATTTTATTCCCATACATTCCTTTAAAAAGATTGTCCTCCATAATTTATCTTTCAATCATATGTTCCAAGATAAATTGACCTATGCCATTCAATCGCAACATTTTGTTCCTATGTCAACATACTGCCGATCCAATGCTGCGTGTGAATGGGATGAACCAACAAAAAACAATTTCGCATGTTTATTGGTACGGCAGTGTGATTTGAAGTAATTTAATTATCGGTTATTGGTCCACATTGCACGCCCCACAGCCAATAAATATGGCAATAAAGAGGTTGAGGTCGCGACACGCTGCGCTGATTGTATCCGGATTAGAGGACCAATATAATCCATAGTAATGAATTGTACAGGAATTTGACAGATGATACATTGACATTCAAGTTGGGTGTGAATGACAGATCCAAAAATTGTACCCAAGTTTGGCTATCTATGTTTTTCAAATCATATACTTCACACTGCCAAACTACTTGGTATGGTGGTATGGTGTGATATGCATGATGGTAGAAACCATCGAGACGAGTTTAGTTCTTAGTCCACCGCACTACCCTAGTGCGTGTCAGTAGACTTCACGACACTCATTTTGTCAGTCCAGCATGCATCCAACTATTCTATTGCTCAATCGATCGTATAGCCAAGTGTATCAGTTAGTAACGTCTCAAAATAATTCGCAGTTTACGAACAATTTTCGACTCATTATCCCACACTACGGTCTTAGCTGTTAGTTTCGAATATTTTGTCTTCTTCGCTCAAACTTAATTGAAAAGTCATTTGAAAGAGACAAAATAGTACATAATTAAAATAGGTTTTAAAACTGTCTGTGTATATTTGATCGAAGCTGTCTGTGAATGAGGCCGTATATTACATATATTATGTCGCAAGCATATCCAATACTGAATACATAAAAATACTGAAATATGTTCGGAATGTGAGATAACAACGTGTCGTAACTCGTAAACTACCATGTGTCACATAAAAAATAATTACTGGCATTTGGAATGTTTTGGCCATAGAATGAAGAACTGTGGGGTTTAAAACTAGTGGAATTATATTTAGTTAATACATGCAATGCGATAAATTGCAAATGAATATTAATTACTAAAAAAAACATTAGTCATACGCAGTCCAAACCCCACAGACATATAACATGTGGGTCATCATGGGTAACAGAAACTATGGAAGACTTTTTGTTTCACGAAAACCCAACCCGAACATATATTACAGGATTACACAAAAATTCTTGCCACGGGGTCGAACCTTCGGCATCTCATTTCACATTTTGTTCTTTATAAACTGACCACGGAGTCTATCAATATATAAAAATTGATTTAAAGTTTAAACAATGATATGACTAACCGCTGAATCTAATACCAGTAACTTTCTGTAGCCATTTATATTAATTGAAACAATTATTTAAAATGTAATTGTGTTTTTTGAATTATTACATTCTTACTTAATATTTTTCCCGCTAGAGAATGCTAAGCACGTAAATAAATTGCATAAATAGGTTATAATCAATAGTTGTGATACAAATATGATACAATTAACCATGGCCTAGTCCCTTCATGAGGTAATTTACTACTTAATAACTGGAATGTAGAGTCCCTGCTCAAGAATTCCAAATTCAAATCCTATTTTAGCAAATCAAGACAAAGGAATTAACATACAGCCAGGAAGAATTAAAGAAGGTTTAATCAAGTGCTTTGTAAAGCAATGAACAAAACGTATAGGCACCCATCATACATAACAAGGGGAGCCGTAAGATAAAGGAGCACTGGCGAGGCTATAGGAAGCCGGTACGCCGCGTGCACTTATCCAATTTGCCGCTATTACGATTTATTGCTGCTTCCAAGTAGGCGCCTCTGACCTAGACCATGTGCCACGACAGGTGTAAGGTGAACAATCCTCTGATTGCCAAATATTGTTAACATCTACTAGTAGAAGACCCTGCAGTTTTTTATTCGCTTCCACGATCGAGCAATTCAAGTTGCGCAAAGGCTTCGTATAATTCATACATTAATAAAAAACACATATTGCGCAGAATCTACTCATGCGCGGAAAATACATGGAAATATAAATCGAATAACTTAGAATTTAGCAACAACTAAATAAAAAAGCCTCATGCATAAATAGTGAATAGGAGTAAAGTACAGTTTTCATGGAGTGTTGAAGAGTAGAATGGAGTAATGAAATAATTACGTCCGGGCAGAGGAGGGCCGGTCCTCTAGTATATTATGTGTAATTCACACGCCATGCATTTATAGTGAAATATAGCGACGGTATTTCACGCGTACACAGACCGGTTAGAATTAATCCTGCCTGTAAACTTGAATGGGCCATTGTTTTGAAAATAATTGTTTTGTAGCAGAACGGTTCTATCACAGGAACACATCTTTTATCAATTGTGTTATATTAATGGGTTACACAAATGATTATTATCAGTAAGGTCAACAACGTCCAATATTATTATAATTTTCAGGATTTGTTTCAATGCAACCGCGGCGAATGATAGGGAAATCCGCTAACCAGGATTATACTAAACACCTAAATGTTATTTCAATTATCAAAAGCCATGTAATTTTCCAGGCTCTTCAGAAGTGGAGTATGAGGAATGGCATGGGTGATGAAGCTGAAAATTGGCGACTATTACCAGGGGTTCGGAGTCGGACAAGATAAGTATATAAGCTGACAGCTCATATACTCAAAAAAATGTTGGATATATTATAGATTGTACCAATATAGCTGAAATAACACATAGCACGACTCCCGCACTTAAACCATCAGCCTTGCTTGAGTATTTTTTTTTGGAAAATTTCGACAGACCCTGTGGGTATTCTCTGGAGGTGGGTTTTCTATTGCTTTATAAACTGAAAACGTATAACAAACCAAGGCATTTCTATAGAATGTGCCCTTCCTGGTTTAGGGACTCTTTTTGTTTTACTTTTATTTAAAAGGGTGATCAAACGAAGTAAATGGAGGGCATCTACATATACGCCAATACATCCGACCCTAGAACCGCATTTAGCAGTCACAGGGAAGACATTCTGGGCGGTTTCTGATTTAGGACTTTAATGACACACATAATGCACTAATCCGCCTGTATGCAACTCTGTTTATAAATCATAAATAAATACTTAAATAATGGACGTGGCAGTCACTCAGGGGTTTTACCCAGTACGCAGGTACAAGGGCACCTACATGCCCAGAGTGCCGAATTTGTAAAAAATTCTTACTGCTGCGTAATTATTATTTTTTATTGCGATTAGTGGCGAGGCGAGCATATTATTCACCTGATGACAAGCGATACGATCACTCAAGAACACTAGCAAAACCAAACGCCATGCATTACACAGCAATGCTTAGCATTCCACTGCGCTCGCCATCTTGGGATAAATGTATGATGTTAAGTCTCATTATATCCATTAATTACAGCATTATAAATACTTTACTTAAGTGCGTGGTGGCCTTAGTCGCGTTTAGTCCGTTTACCACCAGGTAAACGGACTGCCAACATGTTCACGGTGGTCGCGGGTTCGAATCCCAGGGCACACCTCTGACTTTTCGGAGTCATGTGTGCATTGATAGTCAATCACCACGCACTATAACGGTGAAGGAAAACATGGTAAGGAAACCTGCATACCATAGCGATTTATTCTATGGTAGGTAAGTCAACCAACCCGCACTAGGCCAGCGTGGTGGACTATATGGCCTAACCACTCTCAATCGTACTTTCGATTGTAGAGGAGGCCCGTGCCCTGTAGTGGGACGCATATGAGCTGATACAGAAATACTTTATGACGAAAATGTTAACAATTACAACTTTTGAAATAAAAATATTATTTAGGGATTTTATCGCAGATTTGGTTTAATTTTTACATTTTTTCTTCCTGACGCAACGTTTCAATTATTTTACAGCTTTCGTGGTCACGGGGAGGACGGAAATTACCACTTTTGTACAATAAATATTTAATCTAATCAGGCCAGCATAATGAATTCGCGAGCCAAAGCCATCTCAATCGACCTCTTGCTTGTATAGAAGTTCTGACCTTAGCAGTGAGCAATTATTCCAAAATTGGCGGGGCTTGCCGTAAAAGTAAAGTAAAAATTAACATAATAACTTTTTTTTCATTAAATTATATTATAGTTGCTTTTAATCACAGTGAGTTTGATATTTCAAATTTATCATAGATTTATTTATTTGTATTTATTTACGTAATCAAAATAACTTTAATTACTGCGACATTCGCCTGTGTTTATTCACTTGTTGGTAATGTGAGAAAAATCTCTTTTGATTGGTGCGTTACTTTCAGGCAGATACTTAACATACTCAATAATTGTGGAAAAGTTTATTAAGTCAAGATGTTTGTATGAAAGTATTGGTATAATACAATTTTCAGTACTAATTCGGTAAAGCAATTCGAGCAAGTAATACATTTTAAATTATTGTTTGGTCTGTTTGCAAGAGCGGGACAATATCGGCCTTGCTGGGGACAAGCTTCCTGAAAGCGGGACTGTCCCGCCCAAAGCAGGACATATGGTCATGTTAAGTATATAGGGCCTTCGCATATTAGCTGGACTTGAAATAATATAGCTTATTAAAAATTTTAAAGGGCAGAATTCATTGTTGTATTCTTATTTAATCCTACATTAAATTAGATATATTTTTGAATAACATCTGTGGAGATGCATATTATTCTAATGGTGCCCTGTCCATACAAAATGTTGAGACAAATGGGACATGCATAGTATATAATTATATCTTGTGACACCTAACTAACACACCTAAAAATACAGGCACAATTGTAAGTATATAACTTCTAATCTAATTGTGCAAATGTTTAATTATTAAAAAAATAGCACTTATTTTGCTATGGATTTTAGTACTGAATTCATTTCAATCAAGTGATACAAATTAAATTTTCTGGATCCAAAATCAATTAAGTAAAAAATACTTAAATTATTAATAATACAGTATAAACAAAAGTATTAAAGACTCACAGAAATATAATAAGTAGGGACAGAAATAATAGAGCTTACAAATATAATATTATGGTTATTTTTATTATGTTTATTCTATATTGTAACTCACCTGAAACCTGGTAGCTGAGGGCTGATCCTTAAACCTAGACGGCTTCTCAACATCCCTGAAGCTGCTCTTAGTGACTTGAGACTTGGATTGTACCACCACCGCGCCGTTTGTCACCAGCTCCGATAATAACCGGTCTTTTTCGCCCGGCTCCTTCTTAAAGTGCAGCCCCGCTTCCACATCATCGGTCCTTGGCGGTATTTCCGTCGGGTACTGTATGTTTCCGTTGGTAGCAGCCATAGACTTCGCCGAACTTATTTTCCGAAATCTACCTATTATCACATCCTCCTCGTCCACTATAGGAGGTATATTCAACTTCTCAACCACTGGCTGCGAAACACTAGCGTTTCCGTCATTTTTAACAGGACTCAGCTCTATGTCTTTACTCGGCGAACTCATTTTTAAAAACGCACTTGCAATTTTATTTCAAAATAACACATTTATTTGTTCAGGTGCAATTCGGACTTGTAACGCGTCTCTAACACGCAAACTGTGGAAAATCGATTCAATAAATGCGTTCTCGTGTTACTATTTTAATAAATGTGACGAATTTATCATAGTACTTGCGGAGCACGTTTCAAACATGCCACCAATTTGAAGACAAATCGGCCGCAAGCTATACTACCTAGGACAACTGATAACGCTTGACTAAAATCTGAATTCTGAATCGGCGTGCGCTTTGCTTTGTGATCAATGACATTACAGATGACAATTGACGTTCTGACAATTGACATTTGACACTAACGTTACGAGTTACCAAATGAAAAGTGTTATACTACCGTGTTAGCAGGCTAAAATGACCGTGATTTCAGTAAATATATAGAAAACCCAACTACAAAATAGAAAATAAATTTTAATAATACTGAATTAAAGATAGTGCAAAAAATTAATAACGAAAAAATATTTTTTATTGTAAAAAAAGCTTGGGGTGCATGTTTTCAATAGATATAATTATTTTATCGACAGATTTAAGTAGAAGGATTAACGTTATGATAATATCTTAAAAAGCACCCCACGCTTTTTTTACAATAAAACATATATTTTTCTTATTAATTTTTTGTACTATCCTTAATTCAGTATTATTAAAATTTATTTTCTATTTTTTAGTTGGGTTTTCTATATAAAGCGTGTTCTTTTGTTTTTTTTAAACTATTATTTATTTTCTACTTTTTAGTTTGGTTTATTTATAAGAGCGTTTTTTCTTATTTTCAAAGAACATCGGCGAAAATGGACCATGAACGGGACCAGTTATGAATGGTACATCAAAAATTTTTATAATTTATTAGAGTCAAAATGCATATTTCAATTTATTTTAAAAAAACCCGGATAAAAAAGAAAAACTTTAAATGTTTTTAATAATATTGAACGCATATGAGTGCGTTCCATCAGTCATACTTTGTTTTAAAATAAGGTTTTAACTACAACGTTGAAGGTAGTACTAAATTAAAAATAAAGTGTAGGTATTTTCTATGACACATGATTTTTCTTTGCCCTGTCATTTTGCTTTCTTTTGATTTCCGACGACTACTGTTATTTCTCTGTTTATATTTGTGACTTGGCGGACGGATCACGGACTCCGATATACCATTGTATTTCTGACCACTTTGTAAGATTAACCATTGTATAACGATAATGCTTTGTGATTTGGTTTAAAGTGTGAAGCATTACCATATTTCCAACATGAACTCGGAGCAAAAGTGTGCTCCTCATTGTGGAGCGGACACGTAGAAGAAAAATTGTGCTCATTTCAATACGACATCGAAGTATAGATTATGTCGACATTGTTCCAGATGCGACATTTCAGAAATTTCTACCTACATCTATATACGCGTGATGTCAAATAAAAAAACATAATTCAATCAAATCATTTATATTTATTTCTTATAAATTAATATTATCCCAATTTTGGGTAAAATAAATTTATTTACAAAAGTAACTAAGTGACTTTATTTGAACACTATAACCGCAAACTTCTAATATTACTATTGTAGTGTCTAATTATGATCTCATAGCAAAACTTTGATAGAAATAAATAAACTAATCAAGAATTCGTTCATTATTAGACAGTTATATAAATAATTCTCGTGTAACACAGTTACTTTATTTAACTATCTCAAATTGTGAGCAATACAGCAGCACTGGGACCCTACTCACACCCTACTATATTCATCTATCATCACATACAATATCCACTATCCCTATACGAAAAATTCAATTTTTACCTATCTGTCACTACATTATTATTAATCTATAATTTCATTCAAAAATGGCAGTTGTCATAACGACTCCGGTAAATAATTTCTTAAATTTAATTTCTTGCTTCTTTATTCCAATTATGGTTGATTTACCTATGAAATGAGACTCCATCTTTTCTTCCTATTATTCTGGAATAGTTTTCGGACGTTTTTAGCATGTAATACGGCATTTATGGACCAATTATATTTGCACCTAATTAGGTCCGTCTTCGCTGAAACGTCAGGGACGACTGACAGCCTAACGGTACATGTACTCTTGCGAATGTTCCAAACTATTTGGTCTTGATGTCCCCTCCAGTGTGCTCCTCAACAATTTTTGCATTGTGTTCAATGTAATACCCGTCTTATTATACTCATTGCTGTAATCAGTGAGTGGGTCTACCCACTAATTGAAGTTTTTATTTAGCCATGAATCTACAAGGTATCAAGGTATTTACCATTTAGTCAATATGGTTTAGTATCCTGGAGTTCCCACAGGAAAAGTGTGTGTGTTTTGATGAAAAACAATGATGCAAAACTTCCAAATCAAGGAGAGACGAAATAACTAAGTATTGTTGTTAACTGTGTAGTAGGACGTCGCATAGTAATGTTGCTGTGCCCACGTCATGACTTTGATGTTGCTGCCCCTGCAGAGTTCTTAGATTCTATTGTAATAAGAGAAGATGAGAAATAATACATTTAAAAAATGTTTTCTGTTTTTTATTTTATTTTGTTCTTTATTTTTGTGACCACTGCTTATTATATTTCTATACTATACATATATGGGGATTTTTCAACTGTGTGTGGATTGCCAAATACGAAATTATGAAGAATAACGAAAAATACTCACAACAGTCACTAATAAATTCTGATAAAATTCTGCGAAATAATGACAGCAAAATACTACATTTTCTCTCATTACCTTAAGGTAACACAGGTATGGTGTACACCATATTCAATGGCTAATTGGTTTTATGACAAGGGAAATTATATAGCATAGTAATTACTAAGCCATCATTATGATTTAGTACACTTTTCTTCCATAACCATAAGACCACCCTACATTAGGTTTATTTGACAATGACAATGACAAATAATGTGCTATTTTTTATTAGTTTATTCGTAGCCTAAAAAAGATACAAATATATGAAATATTCTAAAATCTCCGGCTTTGCAGAAATCTTTTTGTAACTGGACATCACTCCTCATGCACTATACAACACAATAAACTATATCCCAGCTGTGTATCATATATTTCTTTGTCAGGTCCCAAAATGTATGGACGTGACCGATGTTCTTTCTGTCTTATCAACTGTCGATTTATAAACAATTACTACCACACACCACATATCAAACCATGTTTAAAAAATAAATACGCAAAATGCCCTATATAGTTCCAACCTCCGTTAAGAGATGGCGCCACTTGAAATCTAGATCGCGGTATGGTTTCCTTACAGACGTCCCTATATAGTTCCGAACCGAGATGCCTTGTACAATTAC
Source organism: Hyles euphorbiae (assembly GCA_023078785.2). Classification (NCBI taxonomy): domain Eukaryota; kingdom Metazoa; phylum Arthropoda; class Insecta; order Lepidoptera; family Sphingidae; genus Hyles; species Hyles euphorbiae. The sequence goes on from CM041049.1 coordinate 1,708,673, forward strand.
AAACATACAAACAAACATACAAGTGAAGCTAATATAAAGCGTGTAAATAAAACCGTATTTTATGTAATATACAGTTTCTATAATGGTGTCACTGGATGCAGGCTGCCTCCAACAGGTCTCTGTGGAAATCATTGGGGGAGGCCTATGTTCAGCAGTGGACCTCCTTTAGCTGATGGATGGATGGATAATCGTGTCAATCACTTCGGCTTTTGTATTTTTTAAGACATCGGTATCTCTCTTCCTCTCTGGGCTTTTGTTGATAATGTTTAACTTTTGGCTCATTTCTTAATTTTCAGTGTCATTTTCATCAGTGCCTATACTGTCAAAAACTTTTTCAAGATTTGTAACTAAATTAATAATCCATTCACTAAGTGCATTATGAATATACATAATATAAAAGAAACAAAATAGTGCCACAAAATCTTTTTCATTTGTCTGTATTGTCTGAACAAGATGAAAATTCATGTTGTTGTGTTCGCCTAAGTGACACATGTATGTCTTTTTCGGATTTATTTATAATAGCAGATTCTTATTCAAGTATCATTAACATTTAAACAACACCGTAATTAATTATTATTTTCGACCGTGTTTTACTAAATAAATACCCTATATTTACGTAATTACTGTGCTTTGGCAACACTGAGTCAGACATAGTCAAGAAGCTTATACCCAAATGGAGATTGCATTCCGTATATAAAAGTGAAGCACAAAAATTTGACCTCGAATGACGTTGCGACTGATTGCTATCCTTTTCTTTCGAGTGACAATGAATGAACAAAAAGTCATTTTCATTCATTGTCACTCGAAAGAAAAGGATAGCAATCAGTCGCAACGTCATTCGAGGTCAAATTTTTGTGCTTCACTTTTATATACGGAATGCAATCTCCATTTGGGTATAAGCTTCTTGTAGTCAAACATAGGGCGCGTTCCGTTAGGCGCTCCCGGCGCCCAAAACACTTATTTCGCCGTTCCATTTGACGATCAAGATCGTCGTGGTCGCGGTAAACACGTCATTGATGACGTCATGACAAACGCTCACGCGACGCCCACGATCAAGAAGCTTATACCCAAATGGAGGTTGCATTCCCTATAAAACACTGAAGCTCAAAAATATGACCTTGAATGACGTTGCTGTTGCCTGCTATCCTTTCCTTTAGAGTGCCAATGAATGAACATGACTTTTTGTTCATTCATTTTCACGCTAAAGAAAAGGATAGCAGGCAACAGCGACGTCATTCAAGGTCATATTTTTGTGCTTCACTTTTATACACGGAATGCAATCTCCATTTGGGTATAAGCTTCTTGTCCACGATGATCAATGTTAAGAGGTGGGTCGTTTTTTTTCGTCGGTCCCTTTGAAGCGCGTGCGCGTTGAGAATATTGGCGGGATTTTTAAATGTCAAAATAACAGAAAAGTCACCGGAGAAAATCATTTTAAACGCATAATTGAACCTGACCTATTTATAGCTATTTTAAAATATTTATTACCTAAACGCTCAAAACGACTCATAACCTGTTCCACTTGGGTTTACAATCGTAACGCTCATGAGCTAGTGGAACGGTAAATATCGCGGTCGTGAGCGTGGTTGTTGCGATCGTCAAATGGAACGCGCCCATAGTCTATAAAGCGAATATCAATCCATCGCATACAGATTAGCAACGTTACTGCCATCTGTTATTTAAACCGAAGCCTATTTATGGTTTGGATAAAATAACAAATATATGGGATTCTGTTATTATATTGGGGTTCTTAACGTTAATTATTTCGAGCGCGTCCCGAGCTTGCAAAAAATGCAATTTAAATTAGAAATAATTTATTTAAAATATAAAAATACAAAATTTACTTAAACTTGATGACGTCAGTGTGGGACAGGAGGTCCTGAGTCAGCGGCTTGTGATCGATACGCGTTTCACTGCGTCGGCGATCCTTTCATTGCTAATTTGAATATTAAATAAAATAGCTTCATTGCAAATGATCGATATCTAGGGGTTTTCAATATATAACACGTTTTATCAGACGTTATAAGAAGAGTGGCAAAGAAAATGTTTACCCACGTTTACTTTAAAAAATACGTACATACATACATAAACTCACACCTTGCCTCAAAAGTGGTAGGCAGAGGTCAGGACACCCACGTCACCATGTATGTTCTATCTCACGATGTGGTAGGGCGCCTATCGCCATATCAGGCACAAATTCCGGATTCCGGGTGGATAATGAAAACATAAATCCAATATAAGTTTGCCTGATCTGGAATTCGAGCCCAAGACCTCAGCTTTTAACCGTAGTGCAGTAGAATTACACCGCCGAAACAATCTTCAAAAAATATGATAAACACATATATCTATTTGCTGTTATCCCTTTATATTCTCGATTGATTTGCTGTGAAAGTAAAAATCCGTACTGTTAAGTCCAAATTCATCTTAGGAATCAAATGTCATGGCTGCCTTTTGAACAAAGAGCCGAAAATTATTATGTACATTACTTAATTATACTACAAGGTGGCGCTAGCAGAACAATAATTTAAACCTAACATAGAAATAGTTGCACCAACGACCATGTACCTGAGGCTTGACAGCTGTCTGCTGTCTGGCGTCTGTTGTCAACTGTCAATGAGTTTGTACCCGGCACAGTACCCGGTCAGTTGACGGCAATTATTTTTGAGGGAGTGTGTGTTTTGTGAAATAGTTTAATATCGGCAAAATGGGGTTTGATGAGGGGCGGATAGTTTTAGATAGTCCTAATGGGGCTTATTACGCTGGTCAAGTATTACACGGCAGATTGGAATTCGATCAGGACCATCTGAAAACATTCCGAGGTAAGAATTCGTTTTGTACCATGGAGCTTAACAAAAACCAGTGACCTTTGCAAACATTTATGTCTGAACAATATTCGTGGGGCGCCTCGCAGAGGTGATTGTTTTAAAATAAACAACGGTGCTATAAGAGTATCTTTCTTAACCATATTCAGTGTTCAGTAATATCATTGCGTTACTATAATCAAAGATAATCATGATTGAGTAGTCTTTGACAAGAATGGATCTCAAGTTTTTATTTACGTATTCATAATATAAAAATATTGCATACAATATAAGCACATAATTTTTTTCATTGAATTCAACAGTCTTACATTTGTTTTATACTTTTTCTGGTATACTTATGAGAAGCAGAGAGATCTGCAATTCTAATTGCATCGAAGATAATAAAATGTTTATTCGTAGATACAAATATCATGATCTTATACGTTAAGAAAAACATTGAGAGAAATTCTGGATAATTTATAAACATGCAGGTATTGAAAGTTTTAAACATGTATAATGTATGCAAACACCTCATAATCCATTATTTATAAAAGTCTTGTATTAAAATCAAAGATTTTTCCATATTCCATATTATTTCAATTTTACATATTTATGGCAAAAATATAAACATAGGGACGTGTTTATATTCATAAAGCCAGGGCCCCCGTAAGGGCTACTGGCGCCTGTGTGCGAAAAAAAATTTTGGCGCCCCTTAATTTTGAATTATCTTTTTTTTTATGGTAGGTAGGTGCTTGAAATAAAGCAAAGAACTGAACTTTTAAAGTCATATGTATTTGTAGACTATAATATCAAAATGAAATAATAATAATGAATTCTTGTTCACACTCATTTTAAAGCATTTACTTAACTAATTGGGTACAGACACGTTGTTCATAAATACAAGAAAATAACATAAAACTAAAAATCACATTTTTTTAGGCACAAATATGAGAAATATTGCCTCATGTCTACATGTTATGGAGAAAGCGCAAAACCTAAAATTAGTTTGTTCATAATCGTGAGTAAAGTCGATTCCACTAATAAAAATATGGGTCAAGAATCAAAATAATATTCGTAATTCTTTTATAATCAAAATAATTTGGCGTGTCTGAGGTTTTGCGCTTTTTCATTAACATGTAAATAAGTATCACTTCCTAATTATACTACAATATGCAGATACTTTAATAAAAAATACCTAGGTAACTTCGTTATAAAATCAAAAAATATATCTAGGTACAATAGAAAAATTAAAAAATTGCTGTTGTACTACTGTAGCGATATTTTCCGAGACTATGCTGTTGCAAATTCGTTAATTACATCGCTGAAATTTATACCATCAAAAATATCTTGTACAATGGCTAATATGGCTAACCCAGACAATCTTTCTTGAAGCGTTGTTGACCTTAAATAATTTTTAACTTTGCAAATATCCTTCGCCAGAAGCTACAGATACAGGCAATGTCAGAAGAATTTTTAGTGAAATGCATACATTTGGAAGGGTGGATGTTAAATTGTTTTCAAATATATATTGTAAAATACCAAAAGGGTCAGGGCGAGTATCATCAGGTAATGAAAAAACTCTAAAGGTTATTCTCATATTTCTTCTATACACCGACATCGATCGGTTACGATTTTATTATATGAATTGAGTAATTTTGTTTTTTTTTTTACCAAAGAATCGAGGAGGATACAATAACTCTAAAGTCTGGTAACCTGCTCTTCTCCGGGGGGACGACCAATAGTCCCGAGGAGGTGTCGGATTTCTTGTCCACAGGTTTCTCATCAACAACATCGTATCCGAAAGTGTGTCGAGCAGGGTAGTATACCTTATACTCAGAATATCAAAAAGATATTCGTTGAACATATACAGGTATACGCGCCGACCCTCGACACATCCAGATTAAGAAGTAGAGGAGATGTATGAGGAGATAAGTCGGGCCATACATACTTCCAAAACCTACTTCAATGTTGTTATGGGGTACTTCAACGCAAAGTTGGGCAAGAGAAGCGATGCAGAGTTGAAAATGGGGCAATTTGGACATGGGCAACGAAACTCTAGGGGTCAGAGTCTGCCCAACTTTCTGGAGAAAGACACCTGGCTGAGTCCTGACGGTTCTACGAGAAACGAGATAGATTTCATCTTGACGACGAATAGACGGATATTCAGAGATGTCTCTGTGATCAACAGGGTGAAAACCGGCAGTGACCACCGAATGGTTAGGGGCACACTGAATATCAATGTCCAATCAGAAAGGCGTCGCTTCATGAAATCTACACTCAGACCTACTCGCGCCCATATCCAAAACCCCGAGAGCTTTCAACTCAAGCTGACAAATCGCTTTGACTGTCTAGAAAACCTTGTAGTGGACGAGCTAAACAGCGGTTTGGTAGAAGCTGTCCATACGGTGGGATCTAAATATTTAAGACCTCGCCGTAGAGATAGACCACAAAAACTCTCGATACACACTCATGACCTCATGGCTGAACGTCGATCTTTAACGCTGCAGTCTTGCGTTGACGCTGAAGCATATCGGCGGCTCAATAGACGGATCTGGAAGTCCTTGCGACACAATGTCCGTGCTCACAATACCGTGAGCATTAAGGAGGCTCCAAAGTGTTTGCAAGAGACTTGTCTATTGGGCAAAGCCAGTTGTCTAGTCTGAAGACGGACGACGGCCGCGTGGTATCGACGAGGGCAGAGGTATTAAGGTAGATCAAGAGGCTCTACGGACAGCTTTACACCTAGGTGGCCCAACCTGCTGTTAGCTCGGCCGAAAACCTGAGATTCGAGTTGATCTGACACTTTAGCGATGATATCCCGGGCATCAGCCTGTGTGAGATTGAAATGGCCCTGAAGCGACTTAAAAACAACAAGACGCCGGGCGAGAACGGAATCACTTCAGAGCTTCTGAAAGCGGGCGGCACACCAATACTGAAAGTCCTTCAGAGGCTCTTCAATTCTGTTCTTCTCGAGGGCTCAACGCCGGAGGCATGGAGCAGGAGCGTGGTGGTCTTGTTCTTCAAAAAAGGTGATAACACTTTGCTGAAGAACTACAGGCCCATCTCGCTCCTGAGCCATGTCTATAAGTTGTTTTCGAGGGTCAACACAAATCGTCTCGAACGCAGGTTTGATGACTTTCAGCCTCCCGAATAAGCCGGTTTCCGAAAAGGCTTGAGTACCATAGACCATATCCATACACTTCGGCAAGTTATACAAAAAACCGAGGAATATAACTTGCAGCTTGCCGCTGTGTTGTAAGTGTATATACAACAGCGCCACAATGTCGGTCCGAGTACAGGATCAGAGTACGAAGGCTATTCCACTACAGAGAGGCGTGAGACAGGGAGATGTCATATCTCTAAAACTGTTCCCTGCCGCGCTGGAAAATGCCTTCAAGCTCTTGCAGTGGAAAGGATTCGGCATCAACATCGACGGCGAGTATATCACTTACCTTCGGTCTGGCGACGATATTGTAATCTTGGCAGAATCGCTGGAAGATCTTAGCACTATGCTCGAAGACCTCAATCGAGTCTCCCAACAGGTGGGTCTTAAAATGAACATAGACAAAACGAAGATTATGTCGAATGTCCATGTTGTGCCCACCCGAATCGATGTTGGGGGCTCGATTCTTGAAGTTGTTGACGAATATGTCTATTTTGGATTGTCGGACAAGTGGTCCGGTTAGACAGGTCCAACTTCGAGAGAGAGGTCAATCGTCGAATCCAACTCGGTTGGGCAGCGTTCGGAAAACTACACGACGCGACGTCTTCTCGTCCAAAATATCTCAGTGCCTTAAATCGAAAGTCTTCGATAGTTGTGTGTTGCCAGTGATGACTTACGGCACCAAGACGTGGCCTCTCACTATGGGCATTATTAGAAAGCTCAAAGTCACTCAACGAGCTATGGAGAGGGCTATGCTCGGGGTTTCTCTACGATATCGAATCAGAAATGAGGATATCCGTCGAAAAACTAAAATAACCGACATAGCCCAGCGGATGAGCGAGTTGAAGTGGAGATGGGCAGGGCACATAGCGCGGAGAACTATAAACGATGGGGTCGAGATGTGCTCGAATGGAGGCCACGTAGTGGAAAGCGCAGCGTGGGACGTCCACCCACAAGGTGGTTAGACGACCTGGTAAAGGTCGCTGGACGTCGCTGGATGCAGGCTGCCTCCAACAGGTCTCTATGGGAATCATTGGGGGAGGCCCACGGTGGTTTAACTTAGAACAAACAACGACGAATTCTAATCATTAGTTTGACTTATTTAACACCAGTACTTCCACGTCCCGACCGCCGATTTTGACAGTTGACGTTTGTCAAATTCAATTTGTCAGCCTAATGTAAATAGAAATAGGGTATATTTTAAAAATTTGAAATTTGACATTGACAGTGGACGTGCAAGTACAAGGCGAAAAAATCGTTGGTTTTTACGGGTTTTCCCATTTTACGTAGATTATATTTTACGCGGATATTATTGGCCCTTAATTACTTCCAACAACATTAATTCGCTTATTTGCTAATTAGTTTATTTTAAAACAATTATTAAAATTTATTAATATTCATAGTCATGCGGAAATGAGTATTTTTCTGTTCGCATTTCTATACAGAATAATTTGTTTCAAATAGACAACATTCAAGTCGATTCCGTTGGATGTAATTCAGGTCGAAACCTCCCTAAATCTTTTATTTTCGTATATAAACGCAATGAAAGTAAGTTTAGACATATTACGGGATTGTTTTTCTTACTTAATGCCAGAGGGCGCTTTGAATTGATTGAGTGACGTCTCTATCTTAGTATGTAAAATGTACTCTGTGGGGAAGCCTATGTTCAGCAGGGGACTTCCTTTGGCTGATGGATGGACGTATGACATTTGTTTTTTTTTTTGGCAAACTTTAGTTTGGGCCCTGGATTTTGGCGCCCCTAAAGGATGGCGCCCGTGTGCATTGCACACTTCGCACATATGGTAGCGGGGGCCCTGCATAAAGCCAGGCCACGTTTATTTTTCATCACACGCCCGCGCTTCGCGTCGCGATCGACGATTCGACGCGACCAAGACGCGACGCGACGCCGGCATTCGGCAACTAAGCTCCCTTAGAAACAAGGCGCGGAATCAACAATAACCTCCAAGTTTTATGTATTATACAGTATTGACAGCCTCCGTGGCGCAGGCGGTTAGACGCCGCGTGTGAAACGAGAGGCCGCGGGTTCGATCCCCGCACCGAGAGAAATATTTGTGCGACCCACATATATTTCTCTCGGGTCTGGGTGTTTGTGAGACCGAAAAGTCTCTCGTAGTTCCTGATACCCACGACACAAGACTCGATCTTAATGTGGGGTCAGGACTATGTATGTGACTGTCGGGTGTTATTATTATTTTCCTTTATTTTAAATTTCTTTTTTTTTACATTTTTATATATAGGTATATAATATTAGTATACAAAAATATAAAAATTATTATTATTATTATTAGTATTTAATTTCTACTTTAAAAAATCCTAAAACTATGAAATCAGAGAAACCACATCCACATAAATCAGTAACTATTACACAGTTGTTATCCTCAGTTAGCAGTTTCTTACTGCTGAAATAGATCTGTACAAGCAGTTGAACAAGAGGCCTAATTGTGTGAAAAGATAACATCTATCTTTTGTCGCCAGCCGATAATCTGCTTCGACAGCACCTACCATCATGTGCAGAGTACTCATTGGTACTTACTTTTCCGAGATAATAATAAAAAACATAAAGCTTCACCCAAAGATTTTTATAGTATTATATTTGAAAGCAGCCAACATCCAGCAGTTTCCTGTGAGCTCCTGGGTCCTTTCTGATTTCGCGCGTAGGTAATATTTTTCACACATTTCAGTGCCGTACGACACGTCATCACTAGCAACATATAACGATTCAAATTTAGTCTAGTCTCTGAGTTATTTAAGTCGACAATACGCGTAGATTCACCAAGCTGCAACTCTGCTGGATTCGACGATGTACGTAGCATACATTCGTCACAAACTTCTAAAGTTTTCAACCATAACCCTAACATGTATAGATGTAATATTCGATTTGTCTATGTTTATTTTAAAGGTCACCTACTGATAAACTCTCCTTTGGGTCTCTTTTTATTCTCCTCTCGAAATTTTTCATTGGATATTTGGTCGTTGCCAAAATCGGACAAGCTGCCGGACTTAATTGATAGGGTTGAACTAAATGGCACATCGTCGAACCGCCGCGCCGGGAAATTTGTCGACCTGTAAAAGATAATCGTAAATATATCTAGCCCAGCGATACTCTATTCGGACTTCATGCATTTACTGGCAGTAGTAAATAAATAAATACACAGTCACATACATAGTCCTGACCCCACACTAAGATCGAGTCTTGTGTTGTGGGTACCAGGAACTATGAGAGACTTTCTGAGGTCTCACAAACATCCTGACCCGTAACAAATACCTGTGAATCACACCGACATTAATTGTCTCGATGCGGAGTTGACCTGGGGTCTGGTTTCACTGTCTGCATCTAACCAACTGCGCCAAGGAGGCTATCATTACAAAGAAATGTGATTAGAGAATCAAACACTGCACTATCAATCGGCCGATATTTTTAATGGCATACATCGTGGATGAATGGAAAATGTAAGGTATTCAGTATAAAACGCTAACCCCACAAATATTTATCTATCATAAAAATATTGCACATTTTCCTTTAGAGATTCGTGAATTGACTCGGACGTTGACTCGACATACACCAGACAAGGACGATCTGAGGAATGCAACCTCTCTGAGCCACAAGTTAAAATGTCGTTGTGGTCTCATAAATCGGTAATTAATTAAGCAATTACCATACTATTAATCAGTAATGAAATAAAATATTTTTTAATTACGTGGTATATAATGTTTAATAAATTGCAAACTAAGTAATACGGAAATATAAACTTTAAGATCTTCGTCATCAGCACAGTATAACATAAAAATTATAGCCCCGTGCAAAAAAATTATGTAAGTTTGTACTCTGCACGATAACAGCTGAAGTGATAATTTAAATCGTCGAAAAATATTTGTGAAGAAAGATTGCATAAAGATTAGCAGTCTCGCCGCTTTTATTAGTTTTTCATGTAGTGTAACGATCTTTGTGATTTAGCCTTGATTGTTCATAGTACACAAATATTCTTTGCAATCACGAATGAACAAGCTCGCACTAAGTCCCAACTAACTTTTATATCGTACTTTTTTCAAAGCAATAGTTTGCAAGTTTTAATAGTAATAAGATGTTCTTATCTAGTGTTAAAGCTACCACCATACGCGACGATGGAAATTCATATTTACACGTTAAACTGTCTTTTCGGAAGCATGAGACACTTTTCATGCTTCGGATTTTGCCTGTTTATATTATCTGGTTTTTACATTGACACGAATTTATAGACTGGGCGAAGAGCTTTTTAGACATTCGTCTTTTAGATGAAATTTATTTATTTAACTTAATATTTATCTTCACGCGATTTTCACGCTCATCTTTTTAAAACTACTTTTTTAACCAACGGGTTTACATGTCGCAAATTTCAGATAACTATCTGTGTCTGGTGAATTTTCTATACATATTTATGGTACGATATTTACCATAGCAGTGCATGGTAGCCTGTTGGTAACGGACAAGAAGCGGCCAATATGTTCACGGTAGTCGCGGATTCAAATCTCAGAGCACACCTCTGACTATTCTTAGTCATGTGTGTATTAATATTCAATCACCACGCATTATAGCGGCGAAGGAAAACATTGTGAGGAAACCTGCATACCATAGCGAATTGTAAGAATTTATATGTGAAGTCCGCTAACCCGCACTAGACACATACATACTAAAATACTTACCATAAGATGTATAATGGTCTTTGCCTTACCTGTATAAAAATGCGAAATTCCTTGAGCTTAATACTGGATTGCAGAATCTATAAAAACATTACAGACTACTTTCATCGCATTATGCGCTCAATAAAAAATATAAATCAGCCGGTCTTAGTAGGTAAACAGACTGGAACGTATTACACTTATTACATATGGTCGCCAAGAAGTGCAAATATACTTATAATTCACGTCACGAGATTTAAATTGCTACAGTAATCACGTACATTTTAAATTGACTAGATTTCCAGAGGCCCAATACACCTTTCCTTCCCCCTGGAATTGCCTCCTCGCTCCCCTTTCATTTTGAATGGCTGACGACATATTTTATCCATGATAAAATAAAATAGATCCATGAGTTGAACATGTTCATGGCCTATGGGCGTTAATTGACTTACACGGTGGCCAAAACTGTGTATTAAAAAAAATCACATACAACATCAATCATGGCATTATTCATAATATTGCGAGGTAGGGTCGAGGCCATGTCTCCGTTGTTATAATACACATAGTCTGCTAACATAATTACAAATTTAAAAAAAATATAAATCATCCGTTTGGGTCACGCATACAGTCTTAAAGCAGCTAAAAGAACTAAGAAGTACGTTCAAAACATGCCAAACAAAAAACCAATATATTGAAGTCACTCTGGATTCGCGTTGACCTTGATGTTAATATCTTTCTGGGTGTAGCACTAGATGCGTCCGCCAAAAATCACTAACAACTAGCCGAATCTAATTGTATTTTTATGAAAGGAAAACTGCTATAGTTTTAACGATGGATGCGTCTAAAAACGCAAATTTAAAATAGATCTAGTTAAATATTTGCTGGGCATGCTAATGTTTGTCGTTCAGAGATGCATAACCTAGCGCAGAATTCAGAAATCAGTCAGAGTCAAAAAAGAGTCGGCACAAATCAGCCGTCAATTGTTACTATGTTATACACATAAAATGGATCAAAAAACCGAACAGGTTATTTCTACGTTCTGGTTACCAAGATTAGCATAAATGCCGCAGGAACTGTGATCCCGTGCACTACCCTGCTTCCTGCTTCCTGCATTCCAGGATCCAACTTTCTGTTGACCCACCTTCACTTAACTTGATCTTCAGCCCACAGCTCATAATATTATCTTCGTTGACATCAAGCCCGCCATTTTGCCTGTATTATCAAATAAAATCTGACCACCTCAGTGCAACAAGCAGTTCTGCTAATTGTTATCTCTTTATCTAAAAAATGTTAATGGTTCGGTATTGCATTTTTAATGTTATCACTAATGTAGTAAGATTCTTTGTTGTTTGTGGTGTTGTTTTTGGATAAAAAGCATACAGGTTGGGCCAGACGGTATATTTGTTTTTATTACGTAACGTAATACAAAACGTATGATGCGAAACGAATACCAATGTAGCGACGAGAATAGAGCTAAAATATACTTACAGCTTTATTCAAAGACAGTTTTAAAATCTATTTTAGCTATCAAATGTTTGGTCCCTTTCGAATAAGGCCTTTATCCAATATATTATTTATATGTATTATAATATTACTTTGGAACACACTTCAGATATTAATAAAAGTAGGAAGAAAAACTTATCCAATCTCCGTATAATAGTTGTACAAAATAAAATGAGCCCTGGCGCCTGCACTGGTTATTGCAATTCATGGCGAGATACGGTTATGTATTACCGGTCGACACAATTTTGCCGGTCTGTCGAAAACCAGATGTGTACACACCCCTTTGTGCAAAATTAAGGCGGAAAAGAATAACCAGGTATAACATTTCAAAAAAGGAGAATGGCCATTTTACTTTAAAACTTAGTAGGTATCGGTGCGAAGATTTTTGTCTTTCGATAAAACCTACTTTTTTTGTAGGTAAAAATATATACATATTTTCAATAAATATTAACATAATTGCAACTCAGGCCCAAAGTTCTTGGAGATATTAACTTAAATACAATGAAAAAGTCGGTTTTACGGGCGAAGATTTTACGTGACAACGTCTTTTTCTCGGTAGAATATTTATTGATATGAATATAATTAAATTGCACAATAGGAACAAGGAATTGAATGAAAATAAGAATTGCACAAATTTTAACTATAGAAATATATTTTGTTTACTAAAACATTGTACATGTAATGACGAATCTAAGCACTCCATATTTTCACTACAGACACAGCTGACGATACTTTAACCACACGTGTGAACTTGTATTGTGACGCTTTCTTGTTTTTCCAACGCCAAGAACGTTCGAGAAAGACAAAGACAGAGACACAAGCATGCGCCGGTTCAATGCGCCTAATTCTCTAGTGCTGCGCGCGCGGCAGACTGATCATAGTTGAGTGGGAGAGAGACGCAAGGCATTCGGCGGGCCTCTCTCTCGTTCGGTGACTCATCGTAACGTTACCGGGCGTTACACTTTTTCATAAGTGACTCCCAGCCGCAACCTAATTTAAGACGTTGTCACGTCAATAAATTTTTTGGAGGTAAAATATTTTTTTTGGGGGGGTAATTTTTTGCGTAATTTGGGATTTCTGGCGGGGTCAATTTGTAGCCCTCACCAAGACGGTTCCGAGGATACCAAACTCGGTGGGTCTACGATCTATATTGGCCGAGATAGGATTGGGGGGGTGAGGTAAATTTTCGGGGTGGGGGTAGGGGAGGGGGGGGGGGTAGGTTTCGTGGGGAGGCTAATAGGCACTATTTCGGAATAAGGGTGGGGGAAGGCAGGGGGGGGCTATGGGACAATTTTGGAAAAAGTGGGTGAAACTGAATTAAATTGAGTGGGAGAGAGACGCAAGGCATTCGGCGGGCCTCTCTCTCGTTCGGTGACTCATCGTAACGTTACCGGGCGTTACACTTTTTCATAAGTGCCTCCCAGCCGCAACCTAATTTAAGACGTTGTCACGTCAAAAAAAAATGTCTTCTTCTGTGAGAAAATGTAAAATTTGATGAAAATTATTTTATAAAAAAACTAACTGCTTGGGATGAACTAAAAACATTTAAGGACAAATCATAAAAATTCTATCATAAATAAGCAGTATCGGTATCGGGTTCAACAATATAATTTACCGATACTTCATACTATGAAAGGTTATTATTGGTTGAAAACGTGATTTATCTGTTAGCCTGTTTAGCCTTATTCATAAGCTGTCGAATGTTTTGTCTTCTTTGCTCAAACTGAATTCAAAAGTCTTTTGAAAGGGACAAAAGCTTGGCTAACTAACACAGGTTTGTGAACTGTCCATGAATAAAGCCGTATAACTCGATATAAAACAATAAAATGTTGAGCCCATATAAAGTTACAATGGTCACGGCACATTAGCATAGGAACTGTATAAATTCATAAATAACACGCCTAAGAGAACGAGGCACATTTATCGCGGGATAAAAATATCAAGGTCGAAACTCAAGGTCAGTGTAGAGCGAACACAAAATTATCCAATTAGCCGACAGACGAAGCGCCAGATACATCTACGAGACTTGGGTTGCGGACTGTATACATACTATACCTACTACATACATAGTATAAGTACACACGATCCTATACTCATTTTCGGCCTCCTATAAACCAAGATACACAATCACACGCATTCTAATCACAACAGCTATTAAAGATTGCCGATAAACTTAATTTATCCTGTTATACGTAAACGATCTAATTCCTCATTCACAAATCGAGCCGAAAATAGAGCAAATGGTATAAATCGGGTCAAAAATGTATCGCCACACCCACATATGACGTAATTTGTTTCCTTTATTTTTGGGATCGATATTTTTATAGCGACTAGGAATAATTAAGCAATTAAATTCGCTCGTAATTAGGTCGTAATTAGGACTGCCTCGGTGGCGTAGTTGTACTTCGGTACGGTTACAAAGCTGAGGTCTCGGGTTCGAATCCCGGGTTGGGCAAAGTGATATTGGATTTTTCTATTCAGTATCAGCCCAGAGTCAGGAATTTGTGCCCGATATGGCGATAGGCTCGCCACCTATCACATTGTGGGACGGAACATACAAGGCGAAATGTGGGTGCCCTGGCACCTCTGCCTACCCCCTCTGGGAACAAGGCGTGAGTTTTATGTAATTAGGTGCTTGGCGCCTAGGTTTGTGACTCAAACAGTCGGTACAGTGTTCAGTGAACATAAATGTAGCCTTTGCGTCAATATCTCGCAAGAAACCTGTGACGAAAATATTGGAACTTGTCGGTGACACTGAACGAGTAGTCAGTAGACTGACGTCAGCTTTCTTCACAAGACGATTACATTCTGAGAAAATTGTGCTTTTTATCGTGAAATGCATCGTTTGTCCGACTTATACTCGTATATCTATAGAATACAGTTTCTGTAAATAAATGTGTATGACTTGGAAACCAATAAGGTAATTCATATAGAATGTACACTCATAATTACTTGCGCCGTGAGGGAAAATACAAATTGCACTTATTCGGAAAATAAGGAAATAATACTCAAATTGACCTCTTAAATTATACATACATAAACTCACGCCTTTTTCCCAGAAGGGGTAGGCAGACCTACATCTAGGATTTGACTATTTTTTTCTGGGATTGCGTTCCGTCCCACCATGGTGTGATGGCGGCGAGCCTATTGCCGCCATATCGGACACAAATTCCTTACTGATTAGAAAAATCCATTATAACTTTACCCAACCGGAGTTCGAACCCGAGACCTCAGTCCTCAGCATTGCAATCGTACCGTAACACAACTGCGCCAACAAGGCAGTCGTCAGGCAAATAAGAAAAATACATTGTGTATTAATCTCTAAGTCATATCATCATCTTAACCAAAGTTTAAAAGAAGCTGTCCAAGAACTGAATTTCACAGACTTGAATGGTTATTGCCCTGTCCAAAAGCAAAACCCCTAACAGTCGTGTTTCCTTGCAGGTATATACGTGAAGGTGAAGGGGTTCTGCCAGGTGCACTGGACGACACACCACACGAGACGCGTCAACGACCGAACCGAGTCGTACACAGTCAACCACGACTCGCACGAAGAGTATTTCAACACCAAAGTGTTCCTAGCAGGAGGGGAAAATGGTAAGCGGTTATAATTTATTTATTACTTATCAATAGCTTTGACGTGGACGGATGACCTGGCTAAAGTTGCAGGAAGTCGCTGGATGCAGGCCACTTGCAACAGGTCGAAGTGGAGACCCTTGGGGGTGGCCTATGTTCAGCAGTGGACTTGCTGTGACTGAGATTATGATGTACTTATACATCTTTATAACAGATACAGTACTTATACATATTCATAACACATACGACCCTTTTTTTATATATATTGGTACGGCATGATGACTGCACTACTCCTGATGGTAAGCGCAAATTCCGTCTAGGCAGAGTGTCGAATGGCATCAGTAGCAGTCCCATGGCATTCGATACAATTATACCGGCCTGCTAAGATGCTTCTTCACACTAATTATTCGAAGTCTTTAAACCTATTTTAGCTATCGAATGTTTTGTCTTCTTCGCTCAAATCAAATCAGAAATCGTCCGAAATGGACAAAACATATTATAATTGAAATAAGTTTCAGAGCTGGCTAAGAATAATCCACATAAGCCATAATATTTATAACGAAAACAAAGATACAAGAACTAATTACTCAGTACCTACTAGCACTGCGCTCGTGATCAAGTCATTACGTGTTAATTCACTTAATGGTCATTAATCACTGGCTATGTTGTCCTTCAGACCGGAACACCAATGCATTTATATTAAGCTATAGGATCTTATTAATAAACTTGGATAAGCGAGAAACTAACTTTAGTCCAAGGGTTAATAATAATCTTGATTATTTTGGATAGCGAGCAACGAATTTATCAATAAACACGGTTGTACTTCGGGCTAACTTGACAATCATGTTATGGCAACCCCTTAATTTCAAAAGTAAAAAGAATGTACGAAATAAGTCCGCCCTTGTATGAGAATAACTGTATTAAAGCCGAACCGAATAAGGCCCATACAGTATAGTAACACCCTGGGCGTATAAAGCCCTGGCAAATACACAGGCTCATACTAGAAACGTAACTTGCAAAAATATGGAGCATTCCACGTGTTAATTGCACATTATCTGTAACAGACTACGGTAGGTAGTCCATTCACGTTCGAACCACGCAACATACCGGTGCAGTGCAGTGAAATATTTTGACAACTTACCTACGATACTATTTAGCGAGAAATACGATGACTAAATGTGATAGTTGTGATAAAACGCTAACTAAAAGGAATCCTGGATTAGAATGCAGCAGATGTGGCAAGACTGTGCACGCTAACCAAGTTTGTACAGGTTTATCTGCAAAACAGCTGTCTGCCCTACGTAACTCAGATGGCCTGGAATGGATATGTGACGAGTGTCAACGTAATTCACCCAGGAGAAAGTCTTCTATTATATTACCAGAAGAAGATGAAGACGAAGAGGACGGCGCTGTACGTAAAAATATTAGCGAAAACTATGCCATTGATTCCAAGAAGTTTCTGCGCGAAATCTCAGTTGAAATGAAAAAAATATTAAAAAAAGAACTTGAACCTATTGAAGCATCTTTAAATTTTTGTTGCTCGAAAATAGATGAATTTAATGAAGTCTTGGAAATCCATATGAAGAAATTAACGGAGTTGGAGAAGAAGCATACCCATCTTACTAATAAAAATACCCACCTTGAACTTAAAATCGAATCCCTGGAGCAACGCTTACACAATATTGAGCAAAAGAGCATAGATAATATTATTGAGGTTGTGGGAATGCCGAAAATCGCTGAAGAAGATCTTGATCATATATCCATGAATTTGGCTATAACTATGGATCTTGATCCCAAGCAAATTTCTCAAGTTAGACGCCTGGGAGGACGTAATGGACAAGATGGTAATATACAAATTGATCTACAGACATGCGATCAGGTAAATACATGGGTCCAAACTTCAAAGCAAAAAACTATACTGGTTGGAAAAATTCTGGATGGCGCTCCGTCTGATATAGCCAAATCAAAAGTTATTATACGACGTGCCTTAACAAAATACAATAAATCACTTCTATGGAAAGCCCAGCAGCAATTACGCCCTTCATTTAAATATGTATGGTTTCAAGAGGGAAAGGTGCTTGCCCGTAAAGAAGATAAGGATAAATCGATTGTAATAAGATGTGAAAAGGACATAGAAGCCACGTTACGCCCCCAAAATCGGTAATAGATCTCTTTTTCTTAGGACATTATCTTAGGCTCCAAACCGTTTCATTTAAATCACATAGAATATTTTAATTGTACCGATATTAACGACTTCATAAAATTAGTTCCTAATTGCCATAAAAATCTGAATATTGTTCACACTAATATAAGATCACTTACTAAAAATTACGGTCATATAATACAACTCATTAACTATTCAAACGTTTGTATAGATTTACTGGTGCTTACTGAAGTTAACATAAACGATAATATTGCTCCTATGTTTATGATTAATGGTTATGCGATGTATAAAAATCTACGTCGAGGCAGAGGTGGTGGTGTAATAATATATGTCAGAAACACCCACACATTTAATATTGTGCACCAAACCCAAAGACACTGTGAACTCATATTAGGTAAATTGAATACGAAACATAACTACACTGCTTACATATTTGCCATATATAGACCACCGAGCGAAAGTAAATATTTATTCATTAAAGAATTGAAGCAATCGCTTAAAAATCTACCACACACACAATCCGATATATACGTTATAGGAGATATTAATATTAATCTAAAAGGAAAAGATAGCATTCGCAGTCACTATCTAAGCTGCATATCCGAGTGTGGCTTAACGAGCGTCATTTCCGATTATACACGAATCGAAAAACGTGGTAGCCTAATTACTCAAAGTTGTATTGATCATATATTAACTAAAAATCGATCGTCAGAACTATACTCGGCCGTGCTCGACACTGTTGTGGCAGACCACCGTATAATAATGGCGTCGTGCGCTGGAGTAAGAAACGATCATATACAGCGTGACTTAAAAAACATTGAAATTATCGATAAAAATAAGCTGAACAAATTATTACATAATATTAACTGGAATGAAATAAAAGATATAGAATGTCCCCAAAAAATATACAATTTCATAAAAACAAGTTTTGAAGGTTGTTATAAAAAGGCTAAATACACAAAAACAATTAATCTGAATAGTAAAAGAAACAAAGACCCCTGGATCAACTCGAAAATTATTAATATGTGCGTTATGAAAGATTCACTGTTTAGGCAATGGGTTAAAGACCCCTCCAATAAAGTACTTAGGTTAGAATATAATTCTATAAGGAATAAAACTCATAAAATAATAGAAAAATCAAGAAATAGCTATTATAATAATGAAATAAATAATAACAGAACTAACCTGAGGAAACTTTGGCAAATTCTTAACTCACTGACAGGTCGTCGTAAGATGTCAGTTGATGATGTAATAACTAAATCTAAATCCTTTGGAAAAATAAACATAGTATCAATAGCCAATAACTTTGCAACGGAATTTAAGAATAGTGTCAGGAAAATCATGCCTAGTTGCCGCAGGCACATGTTAAATGAGTCTGATTACATGTATCCCGAAAATAAATCAATGTTATTCCACAAAGCTTCGGCTGGAAAGGTTTGCACATTAATAAATCGATTAAACTGTAACAAAGCCCCAGGAATGGACTTAATACGTTGTGTAGACATCAAATTCATATGCAGTGAAATGGCTGATATTATTAGTAGACTAATTAACTCCAGCATAAAATCAGGAATATATCCTTCGGATTTAAAAACAGGCATTGTTAGACCCATATATAAAAAAGGCAGTCGTAACTGTTACGAGAACTATAGGCCTATTACGATACTACCAGTGATAGACAAAATAGTGGAGAAATACATATCTAGTGAGATTTTTCAATTTTATACTAAAAACCATGTTTTATCTGAAGTCCAGTATGGTTTCCAACCGAAAAAATCAACGTCTCAACTACTATCAAAATTCACTGACGAAATTAACACCTACCTTGATAAAAAAGAACATGTTTTACTACTTTTTATAGATTATAGTAAGGCGTTTGATACACTTAGGCATGATATTTTGATTAGAAAACTAGACAACTCTGGGATTCGAGGACCTTTGTTAAAATGGTGTGAAGACTATCTCGATAATAGGCAGTATAGGGTTGGCATAGGTGGAGTCTTTAGCAAACCAATTCATGTGACGGAGGGTACAGCCCAGGGCTCTGTCCTAGGGCCTCTGCATTACCTCACTTATGTCAATGATATGGAAAATATTGTTAAACATTGCACCGTCTATCAATATGCAGATGATACGTGCCTAATATCAGCCGATAAGGACATCGGAGTAGCTGCTGAGCGTTTGCAAGAAGACTTTACGCATATTGTTAAATGGTCCCACGACGCAGGTCTAGTTTTAAACGCCTCCAAAACCAAAATTATTCATGTCCACTCTAACTACATACGTAATCAAAGCCCATTTAAAATCATCGTACATTCTCACGATTGTTTACATAGTACAATAAAACGGAATAATTGTTTATGTGATATTATAGAACAGGTACCGCACCACCCATATCTTGGTTTAATTGTGGACAATCGATTCAATTGGAGACACCACATCGACGCTATCTGCGAAAGGTTGAGAGCGTTACTTGCAAAATTTTATCTAATTAAATCAAAAATACCATATAAAGTACTCCTAAACACGTATATAGCTTTGGCAGAATCAATAATAATGTACGGTATCACAAGCTACGGGCGCACGTTTAAATCTTACCTGGACAGAATATGTATGCTCCAGGTCAGACTGTTGAAAATGATTATCCCCGTAAATATTAAAATGAAATATAGGGATAATGTTTCGGAGATTTTTAAATACTGTAAAATTTTACCTGTTCACAATAGAGTTGACTTGTCGTTATTAATAGAACAACACCATAATAAAGAGGTTCAAAGACCAATCACTCATAAAATAGTAACAAGAGGAATTACCCAAGGCAAATTGCATATAAAGAAAATAAATAACTATTACGGAAGGCGAACGTTAGCATATATTATACCGTCTTTATTGAATAATATACCGAATGACTTTAAGTTAGATATAAATAATAGAAATTACAAAAGTAAATATAAACAACTATTTCGTAATTGTAATTTTAATTAGCTGAATAATTGTAATTAGCTGATAGTACCTATTTTTTATTTCATATGTCATTCCTAACAATAGCCATTATACAACTTGTCGATTTTTCATTGGTATATTCCCCTTATTATTGGAAAATTTTATATTCATGTTATTGTAGTTAATAAGATTGTAACTAACACGCTGTATAAGTCCAACCCAGTTGTAAACTACAAACAGGTTAAAAAATGTAACTGCCTACATGAGTTTAATACCAAGTGGCAAACATAAATTTGTATATTACCCACACATTTAGTTTTTGTTAACGTAATAATATTAATTATATACTGTCGCCGAACTGTTAATATTTAACGGAAGATGTATTAATAGTAACTTATTTATAACTTGCTTTAAGTGAATGTGAGCACCAGGACAAACAACTAAGTTTATATGGTGCAATACTAACAAACATTGTATTATTATTTTAGTGATGAAATAAATAAAAAAAAAAAAAAAAAAAAAGGTAAATGATCCGGCATTGTAATGTTACAGTTGGATACGCACCAAGCAATGTTAACCTCTATACTGCCAGTACATTCTTATCACTGAGTGTGATTGAGTTTTTGATGAATTTGATTTTATTTATTTACGACATTAAGAGCGTTTATACCCTTTGCGCGCTTTTTGGCTTAAAAACAGGACTTTTCAAATGAGTTAATAGCCACCAATATACAATTTAAAGGAAAAATAATTATTACTAATTTTACAAAAGGTTGTCATCTAGGGATTTTGGTGGAAAACATTATAGATTGATGGATAATTTGTGAGTACTATAAGGATTACTGAACACAAGTTGCGTTATTTAGGCTTTAAATGGCAATTTAGAAGCTTAAGATATCCGAAACCACTAAATATAAGATGAAAATAAAAATATTATCAGACTAATAAGACCCTTATGGAGGGATTTTGCTGAGAAAAATAGTCTTTTTGTGTTTAGTTCCTGAAAAATAAAAATTTAAACAATGTGAAAGTATTCAGAAACTCTCGTCAAGAACATATCAAAGTTCAAACGCACGGAAGCGCACGGATCAAAGTTGTTTGAGCCGATTGTATAGCGAGCCGACGCGGCAGCTCTACGCACACAGCTTTGGTCGCTTATGTGTGCGTGAAATTAACGAAGAAATACCTATAGTTGACTTTGCGCGCAAGGTGTATACGCTCTTAATAACAAATGCTACGACGTGTCCTAAGTCAAAAATGCATCTATTCAACAAAAAATAAAATCGTTTTCCGGGGAAATAATGGAACCGCATCATAGTTGTACCTCCGAAGAACTATTCAGATTTGCCATTAGTGCGACTCGCAATTCGGAGATCTGGAACGTATCACTACACCAGGAGCCAATTCCACTTCCATAAATTCAGATTATTATCATACATCAATCATTATTGATATTTCCTAACTAGGACATTTCCTAACTTAGAATTGAACAAAACATCTCACGATTCACAGCGTTAAAATGTAATAAAATCATGAATATAATACATGGAATATATATACATATACTCGCATATTTCCGATCCTTTAGGAGGATATCAAGCAAAAGTACGATAATTCCAATATTTGATTCTCAGGTGAGCACAGTCTTCAACCAGGTCACCACGTGTTTCCCTTCCAATGTCCGATTCCTGTGAACAGTCCCTCATCGTTCGAGGGCTCCCACGGGCACATCCGCTACCAGGTGAAGGTGGTGGTCGACCGCGCCTTCAAGTTCGACCAGGAAAAACTGGTCGACTTTAGGGTCATCTCGCCTTTGGACTTGAACATGAACCCCTATTGTAAAGTGAGTTGTTGATATATTTTTATCTGATATAGTTAGTGTAATATGATGAATATTATTGAAAATTTAAATAATTCACATAAAAGAGACTGTCTATTTATTGTGAATGATTTAAAAAAGTCTGCTTCATTTTTATTGTCTCGTAATAGGGCTAGAGCCCACACTAAGATCGAGTCTTGTCTCGTGTGTCAAAAACTAAGAGAGACTTTTCGGTTTTATAAATAACTAGACCCGAAACAAACACTTGTTCATCACACAAACGTTTGTTTCGGTACGGGGATCGAATCCTCGAAATCTCTCTGCCTTTCGTTTCATAGTTCGTGTATAACCCACTGCGCCACGGAGGCTGTCATGCCGTTATCTTACACCAATCGACTATTATACCGGGCGCATCAAAACAACTTTTACACGAGCTAAACCCAAATGGAAACAGATAGCCCCAAATATCCTTCTACCAGCTAATAGTAACAAATATGTTAACTAAAGTAAATTGTGTGTGTCTCATGCTAAAGTATTCTACATATCGCATCCCTGGTGCAATAATGTCACTTTGGAAAAATGCAACTTTTCAGAAAAAACATTTGAAACTTTAACATCTTATAAAAATATGATGTTTCAAGACATACACAAGTTGAACAGCTTCTATCACAATATCAACTTTTAATTTATCGTTCAAAAAAATGATGACCCCGTAATATTCTAAAAAAAATAACATTATTTTTTTATACCTTCCAACCTTGCAATTTTTGCATAAGTGATATTGTTGCACCGGGGGTGCGATATTTACTTTTTATGAGAAATTTCAAAAGCTTTTCCTCTAAATAATTCCCTTCTCTCCCCCAGGAGCCGGTCCAGTTCGAGATCTTGAACACGTTCTGCTGCTGGTGCATCAGCTCTGGGTCCGCGCAGACGCTGGTGAAGCTGCCGGTGGCGGGCTTCTGTCCGGGCCAGGTGATGCCCATAGAGGTCAGCTGCAATAACACCAGCAGTGTGGAGATCGACACTATCAAGTTTACACTCGAGAAGGTAATGTAATACATCAGGGTTTCAGCATACAGGGAATATCAAGACTGCCGCCGAAAACGATGCCGGGTGGTAGTTTTAGTGACACTGTTCATGGCGGTTATCACTTACCATCAGGTCATATTTTTGTCGTTTTGGTCGATGTTGAAAATAAAAAAAAAATCAGACAGTTCAATTGATTCAGGGCAGAGTGAAGGGTCTACCACGCTGGCTTAGTGCGGGATGGCGGAATTCAGAAAATCTTACTAAGACCGCTCTGACATGCAGGTTATCTCACTCTCTCTCACTGTCACCGAGTAATTATGTTTTTAGGAATTAAGAAGATCCTACTCATTCATTTCGTTAACATAATTCTCCAAAACTTGTAGGTTTTCAAGCGGCAGTGATTAATTACACTAATTAAAAACTAATATGACGTGTGTGGTCGACTATAGAAGGTCAACAGCTCTATTAATGTGTGAAATAAAAACAGCTAATAACGTTAAATAACTATTTTAGTAGTTTCTTAATTACAATACGCTCTAAAACTCCTAAAAATAATGAACTAAAAAATAAACCATAAAAGTCATAGGTCCTAAAGTCTCACTTACACGGCGAGATTAGAATGCCATTATCGCGTGACATAACCGCCATAGATTATTGCATTCTGACAAATATTTACAGGATGCAACTTTTTTAAATCCTTGCGATAATCGTATATTCGAGGCGAGAAACTCTCTTCGTATAAATAGGCCTATAGTCAGCCATATCTCAATTAAAATGGCGTCAGTAAAAAACTCTTTAATTGCTGTCAACTGCCACACCGGGCCTGGCCGAGTTAAAAGCAATTAAACATAATAATTTATCAATTTAATGGTTGTCTTTTGGGTGTCTGGCGCGACAAATAGAATAAAAGATAAAATTATAAAAAACATTAATAGCAAGGCTCGTCCGAGGTGGTACCACTGTCTCACAGGAAAGCGATGTGAAGTGACTGCTTTGCTGTCAAGCTTCGTTCGGTGAGTGAGATTACCGAATAACCTATACCTCTTCCCATCCTTATTCCTTCCCTCCCTCTTCTGGGTTTGATGGATCGTCAACACGTTCATGATCAGCATGGCAGTGATTACTCACCATCAGGTGACCTATTATCTCATTTGACGGACCCATGTAATAAAATATGTACTTTTTAGATTGCACCGAAAATTATGTCGTAGTTCGTGACACCGACGTCATAAGACTCGATCTTAGTGTGGGGTCAGTACTATGTGTGTGACTTGTGTATTTATTTTATTTTAAAACAAGCTTTTGCCCACAACTTTGTCTGCGTCTGTATCAGCCCATATACGACCCACTGTAGGGCACAGTTTCCTCTACAATCGAGAGTACGATTGAGAGTGGTTAGGCTATATAGTCCACCACGCTATGTTTTATATCTTATGGATACATACTTCCATAAATAAGGTATTATTACATCTTCGTTTGTCCAATTTTATTAACCCCTAGCTACTAATAATATCACTGTTCCCCTACAGCAAATAGCATTCCACGCGACCCACGAGCCAGGCGAGCGAGATGAGACAGAAGTGGTGGCGCAGATCAAGAAGGGACCCGTCCCGCCAAACACCACGCGAAACTGGACCGTAGAGATGCCCATACCAGCCCTCGACGTGTACAACCTCGACAACTGCAGGTTTATCGACATCACTCACAAGTTCGAGGTGTGTGGCATTCAGTTTAGTTAATAGGTTATTTTATTTGAATGAATGGCGAGACGAGTATGACGTTCACCAGATGATGGACGATATGTCCTTCAATCCAAAATATAACAGTGCATTTACACTGCTGTTAGAGGGAGAAATATAAATTGCGGTGGTACTTACCCAGACAGCCTCTCACATTGCTAATAGTAAAAATAATTCTTAATAAAGGATTTATTTACTTATTATTTTACGACCCAAACACGAAAAATATTCTGATGGTTGGATATTTTGGTCTGTTTGCCAAGATAGCGTACCCGACAATTTATCTCGTCCCGGATTAAGAAAGAAAGAAAAAATTGCACACATCATAACGTGCGTTCTATAGATTTTTGGTGCAAATAGTTCAAATAGCAATATCATTAGTTCCCATAGCAAAATCTTAGTCATGATTTACAAGTCGAAAACCTCTTAAGGATGCAGGACGTGACTTCTCACAATTTAATTTTGTTCTCGAATAGGTATCAGTAGAAACATCAGGTTGCCACACGGACGAGACAGAATTCTGTCCAGTAGTTATAGGCTCAATACCAATAGCCGGCTTCCAAGACGATGTGCCCAACCCCCTACAAGACCAGATGCCCGCCCAGCCCATCATCACGCAGAACGTGCAAGGAGTGACGTCATCGTACCCACAACCCAATATGCAACCTGCCCCCTACCCGGGCGCCGCTCCCTACCCTCAAGTCAGTCCCTATCCTGTTGGTACTGGATTCCCAGGAGCTAACCCGCCATACCCGGGTGTGAACCCTCCCTACCCGGGTGGAAATCCCCCACCGGGTGCCAGTCCTTATCCGGGAGCGAATCCTTACCCGGCACCGCCTGGAGGTAGCCCATACCCGCCAAGATCTCCCTACCCGGGTGCAAATTCTCCCTATCCTAATAATCAGCCGGGTATAACTCCCTATCCGCCTACGAGCTCTCCCTATCCGGCCAACCCGTACCCGACTAACCCTGGCTTGCATCCGGATGTTACGACAGCTTCCACACCGCTCTTGAAGACGGGTACTTTGGGATTTGGACCTCAGCCTCCTAGCAACAACGCTACGGTGCCATCGTTGCCTCCGGGTGCCAATGTTCCTTATGTAAGTATTTTATAAAACACAATTCATAATAACGTAATGTGTATACGATGGAAGTGATTAGTGACCACCGAATATGGCGGCCTCACATATATGAGAGACCTACCACTAGTGAATATGTGAGTGAATATATCAGTGAGAATAATATGTCGTCTTTTTGGACCTCCTTCACTTTTAAGACCGGGACGGAATTTATTTTCTTACCAAAGGTTATTTGAATGTATCTGATCGGAATACGAAATGAAAAATGTAATCCCTTGCAGTACCTAGCCCTTAATAAGCCACCAGTCGTAACATATCTTAGCATTTGGATAGTATACGTGTAGGGTTTGTGATAGACATTGTCTATTTAACATTGCTATGTGGCATATAGATGAAATAACTATATTGTTCCAGCCTCCAACTCAGATGAATCCTTACGTAGGAGCCAGCGCGCCTTCGGCTACCACGCCTGATAATGAAAACAGTAAGTAAAAAATTATTTAAAAGCAAATTTAGCCCGCGACCTTGTACATTGTTTACTTTATCTAAACCAATATTATAATTAAATTATAATTTAAAAAACTAAAAAAACACGCTTGCATAAAAGATCCAACTAAAAAATAATTGATAATGAGTTTTTAGTTGGATCTTTTATGCAAGCGTGTTTTTTTAGTTTTTTAAACTATAATTTAATTGCTTGCACTAAAAACATTATCTACGGCTGTCTTATCAAAGAAAGACAGCTGCGCGCAAATTACCAACTTTTAAATATAAAAAATAAATACGTTTCTGGTTAAGATAATGTCATATACTTTTTAAATTATTGCGTTGTTTTCGGTCCTGGATAAGTATGCAAAGTTTGAATTAAATCTGATCGTTCTAAGTAGGGCAAAATCGAGCTCAAAGGAGTCGGTTACATACATACAAACATACAGGTGAAGCTAATAAAAGCGTGTTAAAAAGAAGTTATTTGATTGTTTGCATTGAATAGGCCCTAACACTAATGGACTGATTTGAAAAATTATTTTTTCATTCGAATCCTACCTTATCACTGATTAATTTATGAGATAGAATATTTCAAAAATGTATATCTACACCCGATCGGGGCCAGAACGGGTCGCTAGATAAATTATCAACATGTTTACACACACATCTGCCTAATTATATAATGGTAATAATAAAAACACCTTGCAAGTTCAAGGATTATGAGAAAAATGTGTATATTTAGGAATATATGCCAAATGTCGTGGATTAGTGAATAATATGAACATTAGATTTTCAAATCCTAATGTTCATGTTCTGAATTCAAATTAAATTTATACACATTTTTCTGATAATCCTAACAAAACATAAACTTGTAAGGTGTTTAGATTTTTCTGAAGAAAAGTATTTAAGTAATTATAAATATTAAATTAAGTGTGTGTAAAAATTTTAAACTATCATTATTGTACGCGTAGTGACACTCATATCGTAGTAATGTAAATTATAATTTGTAAATCGAATAGTCCATTACGCGTTATTTCTGTCCGGATAGCTCGGCCTTGAGTACCAAACTTCACGCGGTGCTCATTTATATTCCACAGACATGCGCATTGTTCCCCAAGCGAATTTCTTTTAAAATATAATTTGCATTTGAAACAGTTGTAACGCTTCAATTGAATACTACTTGATTATATTTAAAATCAGTGTCATCTCAAAAGAAGTTTTTCAAGGAATACTTTTAATGTAGGTGTATTATTTAATTAAAACAAATAAAGTCTTATTGATAGACCATTTATAAACCTAATTTAGTTATCCAATATTGAATGTTGAAGTCAGGCTGAAATTCAAAGTTCGATTTGCTTAACATAATTATTATGTACTATGTTTCTAATTTGTGTCTCTAATATGTGAACACATTTTATATATTTAAATTCTTGTATTGCAGAGGCACTCATCGGCAGCAACACAAACGGTTCGACTTAAATCTTAAGTATACTTAGCCTTAAGTTTATGCTGTGAAAGTCATTAGATTACACGTAAACCCACCTTTTTATTTCAACTGCCCATTAAATGTTTTCTGAACTAGTTGGTACATTGTTCAAGTCCGATGTAAAAAGTATGGAACATTATGTATAGAATATTATGATCAATATATTATGAACGACAATTTAAATAAGAATTAAAACCTTATGCTTAGACACAAACCTAACAATAACAACAAGAAGAGTTATCCTACCTCAATATTTCTGATATTTTATAGGATCCTGCTGGTTCGCAATCCTAAAACTCATTAATAAAACATGAATTACGCTTATACTGTAGTCTTCCATTAATAAAGAGGAAACAATGTGGGAAGAGGCCTCATATTCTACAAGTAAAATTAAGTGCTACTGATATTAACTATTACTTATGCCATCTTGACCATCGATGTGCCATTTGTTTACGTACATATGACGTCATATGTCATTAACGGGTTTAAGCCCCGTCCTAAAATGTGCTGTTAGATAAAGATGTCACATAATAAAGTACAATTTTGAAATATTTACTATACAATTACTTTTTTCGAATGTTTACTATTATTTGTACAATAAGACATTTTGTATATTGTTTCTTTAGTAATATTACAATGCTTAAGTTAATGGTATTGAAAATGTTTTTGATATAATTTTTAATAATGCTAAGTATAGACTATAGACGTTTTGTATTACAGATTAAGGCATTTACTTATTATGAATTGGTACTTACATTTTTAATGCAAGTTTTTTTCAGTCATAATTATTTTTTTCAATGTTGTTGCTATCTAAGTATGATTAAGGAGTCAAAGACAACTATACTGTTTTATGTTAATGCTAAGGAACCACTAGACGTGTTTTGTAGTTTTTTATCGAAGCGAAAAATCTCAATGAAATGTTACAGAGGAAAAAATCTCGAACAGAAACGATATACTCTATGGTATTGCATAGTGTTTAGTGGACTCTTAGCTTAAAGTTGAAACTATAAATAAATAAGTTTTTCGTAGTTTAATGAATAAGACGGACAAAGTAAGAACGCAAAATAATGTATGCATTTAGTAGACCTTAATCATTTTTTTGTGTTGCTGGGCCTCCTAGGTGGCGCAGTTGTACTACAGTTTGATTGCAAAGCTATGGGTATGGGTTCAAATCCCGGGTCGAGCAAAGTAATATTGGATGTTTCTATTCTTCAGCCCGGAGTCAGGAATTTATGCCCGATATGGCGAGAGGTTCGCCCCCTATCTAATCGTGAGCCGATAAATACGAGGCGAATCTTTGGTGTCCGAGTTGCACTTATGCCTGGGGGAAAAGGCGTGAGTTTATATATTGTATTTTTTTATTTTGTATGCTGATCGTATTACCTCACTTAGCGTCATTCAAATTCGTCCATTTCTGTTAATACTATATTTTTTTGTTTTTTTAATTTACTAGCTATGCCCGCGACTTCGTCCGCGTGGAATTTAACAAAAACTTTATTTTTCTAAAATAAAAGATTTTTTTTTCTAAAATAAATGTAGCCTAAGTTACTCCTTATTATATCAGCTACCTGACAATAAAAGTCCCGTGAAAATCGGTTCAGCCATTTCAGAGATTAGCCGGAACAAACAGACAGACAGACAAAAATTTTTTAAAGATCATTTTCGGCACAGTTATTGTGTATTTAACGATATTTAGTAGGACATTTTTTTTTATTTTCACTTTAAAAACAGACACTTCAATTTTATTTATATGTATAGATATCTAAAGGTAAAGAGCCAATCGAGGGTGATCTTGATTTAATCGTTTCTATTTTAAGGGAAAAGTGCATATAATTACGTAAAA
Source organism: Hyles euphorbiae (assembly GCA_023078785.2). NCBI lineage: Eukaryota > Metazoa > Arthropoda > Insecta > Lepidoptera > Sphingidae > Hyles > Hyles euphorbiae. Next base: position 1,738,981 of record CM041049.1, read on the forward strand.
GATTAAGCTTGTATAGAGATAATGTACCTGGCGATTAATGATTATATAAGATTATGAAAGCAATGAAACATTTTGATTGGGCATTTGGCGAGATATGTAATGACAGTCCTGAACGTTAGACACTAAAAAATATAAACTGACGAGAATGACTTGAATTTAAGTGATCCTAACCTTCTCAATTTATTCCTGCCAAAACAATATAGCTGATAATACAGAATTATATCGTGCCTTATGAAACACAGTAAGCGTATATTTGAGCAATAACATGACCCTCACAAAAATACAATATTTTTCCCAAATTCCGTAAGAAAGAAAAACTGTGAATTATTAAAAAGATCGATGTGACCACCATTTTTATTTTTCTACATCTTCCATTTTAAATTGTTGGATATCCATCCACAATCATAGACATGGTGTGATAACAGGTCATGGTTATCCGAGATAAGTGATTTAACCGTCCTACCAGACCCTAAATACATATTTATCGTTAGAATTCTTGATTGCGCAAAAATATAAACGTGTTATGAAGGGGTCATGTTATCAATATGGTTCATTAACAAAATGTTAGTAAAATATTGCAAAATGTGTGTTTCGGTAAACTAGGTAATAGGAAAAGTTTTTAAACTATTTATGTACTTGTATTTGTTTCTACTTAAATATTTTGTATTTACTGTTAATTATAAGATATATGAATATTTATACGCTGTTGAACATAAAATAATTGTTTTATATTAATTCATAATTGAAAACATGTAAATCACACGTTCATGCATCTCCACAATTAGAAGAAAATGTAACACTAAATTGGAAAGAGAATTGCGATGCTGATTTACCTGTTTTTTACAGAGCTTGGATTAAAAGTTCCTTGTGCCCATTGTGCTGAAAACATTTAGAATAGAGAACAGTACTGTTTATACATTGAAATAATGAAAAATTAATAATATTGTGCACAAACTGCCTTATGACTTCCTATGATCTATTGTATACATTATATTTTATAGTGATTAAATTATATTCATGTTGGACGTTCTGTGAATTCTCTAATAAAAATATTTTATACGCAATTATTACTTTTAATTTTACAGCTATGAACTAAGAAGAGTTAAAAAACAACACTTTAACTATAACAACAAATATTTAGTTTAACTATAATTTTTTGCATACCAATTATGCTATGAAAGCTTATAATTATTTTACATGAATTGTAAAATAATCATAAGCAGAAATAGTGATGTAGTGAGTGTAAAATAATTATAAGCTTTATAAACGTGGGTGAAATGAAGATAAAAGTAAAACAATGCCTTGTTATGTTTAATAAATATAATATTGTGATAAACATTTCCAAAAAAAATATATAAAAACGTAATCTTAATAATATTGTTACATTTTATAAAAAATAACAATTACAATCAGTATTACTTACTCTACATGACACTCGTATTTTGAGACTCGAGTAATAGCACTTAGAAATCTTTCAATAAAGGCACAGTTATATGGAATCACATCGCAGCATAAAAACATATTTTTTCCAGATCTGAGAATCTAACTGAAATGGGTCAAATACACACCACTGTGTAAGTACAATTGTGGTGGCTTCCTTATTGTCTTAATTAGTATAGTATCAAATCATACAATCACTAGGCTAACATTAATCAATTACAAAAAAATAATAATATAAATAGCTTATTTTCTGATCAGCAGATTACTTAAAAGAAATAATATTTTGGTTCCTGATATTTCTAATGGCTACTTATTTTTTTCAGTAAAAATAACTATAACTTCCTTGAACATAATTATTATATGTTATAGGCCGAGTATAATTTTATCCATTACTACAATCAATTTTACGAACATGTTTTAATAATAAATATCTCAAAGGTACTAAAGTACCACAGTTGCCTTTTTAATTGAAAATTTTAAAAAAATCCCTATTAAGTACTTTACTATATTGTAAAGTATATGCAATCCGAGATATAAACATAATTATTGTGCTTAAAGTTTAACTTAATTTTAAGTACAAATATTTGACATAAAGCATTTATGTTCCATAATTTTGTACATTTTTATAAACATCAGAGGCAAATATATCTCTTAAGATAGTTAGGTAGAAGAATATATTCAAAGTTGTGTATATTTTGCATAATATATAACAGATGAATGTATTAAAATATAAAAGCTCATTTAAATGCACTATGGTTAGTACAAGTCACCAGAATATATTGTCAATCACAAAGCACCTTTACATAATTACATCAGTCATATTGATACCATATATAAAGAACTAAATGTGTTACATACTAGTTATTAAATTGTGTAGTTCATTAAAATTATAACTTTGTTTTTCAAACTGTACCAAAAATAGTACAGCTAATTTAATATGGTATAGAACATTACCACTTGTTATAAGTTAATATTATTCTACCCTCAACTTCAACAGTGATGTGGATGGGTTAGTTTGTTACGATTTAAATTAAAAGTAATCACATATTTGATGCAACTGCCATGAAAAACATCTTTTTATCCTTAATTCCATTGCTTCCACATATATCCCTACTCCTTAATATAAACAACAGACACAAACAACATTGACAACCCTCAGACATCAGTTATTTAACAACACCAAATGTAATAATCGAGCTGCATTTAAGAGTAAGCTGGAGGTGCCGACGGCATCGCTCCAGGATTCCCGGGCACCTGGTTTTTAGGATAGGGATACCCACCTTGCGTCCCCCACTTATTGGACGGATAGGGGGCATTCACCGTAGGATTGGGCGTAGGATACTGTGTTTGAGGTGGGACTTCAGAAACTTTAAACCCAATTTCATTGAATGGTTTAGGGTTTGTTGTCAAAGGAATTTGTTCTGTACTGCCTACGTAATTAAGTGGTCTGTTGGTTGGAGTAGGGCTGTTGCGGAAGGGATCAAATTGTGTTTTGGTGCTGTAAGGGGTGTTGCTGGGTTCTATGAAGCCCGGGCTGATGTGGATATCGTTGGGGTTTGGTATTGGGCCCTTGGGTAAGCTGTGCGCCATGGGGTGTATGTATTCGCCTTCCACCAGCTCCCTTAATGGTACGAGACCGAGATATATCTCCGATTCATCTTGGAGGTCATCATTACATCCTGATAGTTTGATTGTTGTCTGAAAAATAAAAATATTTTTTATTGAAAATATATAATATTGAACTTTCATGAAGTACTTAGATAGTAGATATTGATCTCATTTTTGTTTCCGCCGAAACCACATAGTGTTAATTATTCTATTCTAGACAATTATACAAGATTCGTAAATGGGTTGTTTTTAAATTTAAAAATGGTAACCAAAGACTAATTTCATTCAGACAGATGATTAATTATACTCACTTTAAAGTAGTATGATATATCAATAATCCCGCAGTTTTCGAGATTCGGTACGATCATATCAGGCACCACCATCTCACAAGTGACATTGCGTTTGCTCTTGCTCAATACTGGTCCCTTTTTAACCGTCGCCAACACTTTCTCCGGCGGCATGTACTCTGCTATTGGCTCCTTGCTGCGATAGGCTTCCCTCGAGACGAGTTGGAAGATCATTTTGGTGATCTCGACAGTGCTTTCGTTCTGAGCTTCGATAGAAATCGGGATCACTTGTCCCGGACAGAAGCCTGATGCAGGCAGGCGTATTTGGATGGTTATGGGTTGCGCGCTGCAGATGCAGTCACAGCCATACACCTCCTCAAACACTAGCTCTAAGGGCTGCTTTATAGCAGGACTGCCGAGGTTTAAGTCAAACGGAGCGACGACATCAAACAACTGAGTTATCTCGTCTCTTGGTCGCGTCGGTTCCGGATAGTACATGTACGCGTTGATGCGGTATGTTATTTCATCCCCAAAGGAAGAGGGTGCTGTGTGCGGGATTTGAAATGAGAACTTAAACTCCTGCGGACCTGGTGGAAGTTGAGCTACACCTGGAAAATTAATTAAGTATTTTATAAAAATTGTAACAAGAGTCTTTATCCTTGTTTTGTATGCATATGTATTTTATTTGTTGTGACTCAAAATTACAATAAAGTCATAATATAATCCAGAAGTAAATGAAAATGACACATATGATTTCATAAGACTAAAATTTTAGAGGAACTGTTGATGAGTTCATTAAAATTGTTAAAATAATTTAATTGTTTCGTCCATGAACTAGTTTATGATTGAAATAAAACTTGTTGATATATGTTACTATGGGACTAATTAGTGTTTGGTCTTACCGTTCCCCCCTGCAAGGCACTGGTTTGCTTTGAAGTACTCCTCATGTCCTTGATATTTAACCAGGCCATGTGACTTCACACCATTGTACTCCTCAGTCTGTTCCTCTGTCCACATGACTTTGGCTTGCCCATGGTACTCTATGTTAAGGGCTGAAATACACTACAAGGTGTCAATCATATTAATGTACTTGGAAAATAAACCTTTATAAGTAAATCCTTCTAACTATTGTATTGTCCGGTCCCCAAACAAATATACAAGTGATATGTTAATTTAATCAGAAGTGACATAATTTCTTGAAGGTTTTAGGCATTATTGGTAATTCACACACATTCCCCAGATTCATTTATTTATTGTATCCAGAAAAAAAAAACAAAATCTTATAATAAATTTAAAATAAATAAAAGCAGTGGCCTTGTGGTACAAGGTAATCTCTTCCAGGCAACCTTTGGAATGAGATAGGAGAAATGAGAGAAAGGGCAGATTAAATGCCAGATTTTTGCACTTAACTTTTTGAAAAGATGTAGAAGAATAATGGAATTAATTCTCATCATATTCAATGTCAATATGAACATCTTAAATTAAATAAAAACAGTTTCAATCAAATGTTTTAAATTTTCATAAACTGTATCAGATAAATACATCATTTTGTAATGAACTCTATGTAACACAATCAACATTCAACCTTCTATTTATAGTTAAAAAGAACAATGGCGAATTTTTGATTGATCTTAATTTGAGCGTCTTAAAGTGGCATATATACAAAACAATTTCCAATATTTTTGTACATTTTTTCAAATAATCATATGAATTATACAAAGCGGGTGAAAAAAAAACCTTTAAAATGGAAAGCCATTTGAGTAATTCCGGATTTATAAACTATTATTGGCTAAGTGTTGCCATTTTATATAGTTTGCTATCTAGTAAAGTACTGTTATTCGAGATAACTTTGTCATTCAATATAATATTGGCAAACTCCCGCAATTTGTCAGTTATTTTAATTTTGTAAATAATTATACTTCATTGATATTTTATTTGCTTAAATAGTAACAACACATGATATATTTTTCTGTATTAAATAATCAGTAAATTCAAAGTATGATATGAGCCTGGCCAGAGGACTCATACTTAAAAAGCTTAAAGCAATCGATTGACATAGAAAACCCAGCAAAAAAAATGATAGACTTTTGACGTTTCCGTTGCGTGAATTGTTGATAAATATTTAATCCGGACTGAATCAAAAATAATTGAGGAATAAGGAGCCTGATACTGCGTTGTGATCCGTGCATTGTTACGGACTTTTATATTTACTGTGTGTGATATGTTATGTTTGTTATGATCATCGATCTTATTTTAATGCTTGGATTGATTTAAAGTAAATATATTGAAAATTGAAGGTAACTGTCAACTGAGACTGCGGCAGATCAACTGTAATTATTAATGATACGTGTAAATATACTTTTTAAGCTAATATAAATAAAAACACAAGATACTAATCGAACGGGTGTATTATTATACTTTTTATTTATTATAAAATGATATTTCTGACAATACAATACTTCATAGCACGGTCAGCCATTTTTCTCGTAGTGTGACGTAGGTGTAGAAACACAAAAATTCTGATGTGAATATCAATTTTTCCCCTGTTTCTTTAACAACAATTATTACACATGTTGAATTAGAAATTAATCCTCAGGCTAACGAGATTTTTTTCATCTTAAGACATTTAATTTTAATGTCAATAAAAATAATGTATGGACAGTTGCCATTGTTCTTTATGTTGTCACATCAATCATATCAATGTTTATTAAATGTGTAGATAACATTCGGTTACAATCGACAACTGAATGAAATTAATGTCCAAATTAATTTGTATCACATAAGAACATAAAACAAGTGAATATTGTATGCCCATAATGACAAGAATTAGATATAGTACTAAATATGGGTAATTGAAAAAATTATTTGTAATATGTATTAAAATTCAAATAAAAGATTACAATGCATCACATATACCATAAATATCCAGTCTATATACTTCTCTCTACAAGGTATTGGCCTTGTCTAATTAATGGGATAATGTTATAGTCTTTGTAACATGTTGAAATAGTTGGTAGACTTGAGATACATACTTTAATGTATAACAACACAAAGTATGTGGGGATCCTTACAATGTTATCCTTTTACTTAAATATGAAAACACATCAAGAAAAATGGATTCCAAAAATATTTGCCTATGAAATAAGGCCTTAAATCTGTCAAATGATAAAGGTATATCTTTTGAGTAATTGTAGCGCTTCAAGTGTTTATAATACTAACTGATACTAATACTGAAACAACTACAATATTTCTTTTATATTCTAGTTAATCAAAGTGATTGAAATGCAAAATAGAAGATGGTATATAGTTTAAATGTGATCCAATAGAGTATGTTTTGGTCACAAAATAGAAAGTAATGAAACTGCATATTATTTCAGACAAATACAATTCTTAAAATTTTAACGAGGAACATCAAAAGTTAAATAATTAAGAGCCAAAAGCATAAATACTTACCAGTAAACGTCAGTGGTACATTCAAATCAAAAACAACACTCCCCTGTATCACTTGTCCCGAATAATAAGTATTACAGGACGAATCCAATTTTATGTAGGCGTTTCTAAAACCACTAGCCATTGTTCACGTAATTTTTGATTAAATTAAAACGTAAATATATAGTCTCCTTAAGTGTTAACTCAATGGTAAATACAATTGATTATTATAGTTTATAGTTTTCACTTTAAGGGGAGAGGAGAGGTATTATTGAAGCGGGCGGGGACGGACCGCGGACGGAATGACTGCCGAATGCCGAATTCCGAACGGTGCCAAAACATATTCATATGAACATAGGCTTATAATAGACTTTTTGCTCAAAGCATAAAGTTCAAATTTAAATAAACAAAAATATTGGAAAACACAACAAACAGGTTTATGGTATAACCATGGACGTAGTATATAAACAGGACTGCGCACTGTCATCGGAAAAACGAGCCGAGCGAGAGGTGTAGGACGGTAGGGTTGTGTCCCGTTCCTATAGGGTGACCATATGTTTTGGGAAATACAGGAATTTTAGTCAAATTGGCTAATATGGTAAATATTTCAGTTGTAATACGTCGAATGAAGCATTTTGTTTTTGAGGTAACAAAATTGTCTAACCGTTTAAAAAATATTTGACCACCAAAATATGGTCCACCATTAGGACCTAGCAAAAAAGTTCAAAATCATAGTTTTATACGTATACTTTTTATAGGTGAAATGAAAAATGAAAATAATAAGCCTTTATTGACAGCAAAATACAGTTAACAATCTTCTCGTCTGTTCACAAAGTGCGTATGTTGTGTATTATCAGTGCCATTCGTCAGGGTGTGGTAGCCGGGGTCAACACAGAGATTCTTACCACCATCTGTCCCGCCATTACCGTGGCCGCTACCATAACCAGGAATAGCGGGGCTGCCGGGGACTGGAGTCCTGATCCTGGTTTTAGCAACTATTAGGCTTTTTTATTTTTTATGCTAATACTCACCACGCTTGGCAGACGGATTCGAGAGCGCAGGAGGGTACTCGCGTTGTTGACGCTGCTGTCCGTCTTCAACCGGGGAAAGTTTGCGGCTAGAAGATGTTATTGGATAGGAAAGTATGGAATGTAGAGATGGATACTACAGCCACGAAGGGGAAAGTTGGTAGTAATAGCAGTAGCTCAGGGGGCCGAGATCGCATACCCCGCAATGACCATTAGATAGGAGCTTCCCTGGCCTACTTCCTACCAGATACATGTTATTATTCATACCAACTCTTGTAATAACTAAAATCAACGTACCGTCTATCTCATCCCTAACCAATATCCCTATTTTAATCGAATCATTAACAATAAAGTTCAAAATTGCGGCGATAATTATCAATTCTGACTCTAAATTTCAATTTTTCGTGTAAATGTGTGAACCACCCGTTCAGATATCAATTTTTAGACCACCGGATCAATAAAGAAATGAAATGAAATCCCATAATGCTATTTTTCTAATATTATTCACGCCATTATTTTCACTACCTTTCAACACTTATTATAACCCCTTTATGGTAACTTTAAGAAAACGAAGTGTGCAGTTATTTTTGTTACAAAATAAGTAAAAAAGTTTGACATCTGTAACTTCAACAGTTTAGATTTTTCCATGCGTACTGCGTATCCCCTTGTTCAACCCCTTCAAGCGTTGTCTACATAACAAGCAGGAACCTTTTGCCCTTATCCAAGGTCTAATTTATCTCTGTATCAAATTCTATCAAAATTGGTTCAGTGGCTTAGGCGTGAAAATATAGCAGTTAGTATAATACGTCCGTGCCGAAATTTTACATCACTCAGTAAATAAAAACTATCGCAAGAAATAAATATTTTTTAATTATACTTAATTCATGATCAATTGTATTAGAAAAACTTTTAACGTGTTTATTTTCACTTAAAACATAGTATGTAGTAGATGCAAATTAATGTGTATAAATTAAACATTACTTTAATAATAAAATTTTAACGAAAAAAGAACTGCTTTTAATATTCAAGCAGATTAAAAGTTATTCAATAATTCATCTGAACTTTGAATTGTCGATCAAAAAAGTTCTAAGGCGGGTTTTATTATGGTCACGCTAGCAAATAAAAAGGGATAGAAACCTCTCATACTGTCTCATTTGGTTTCGGCCTTCCTCCATGTCATTTACCATAGTAAATTAAACCTTATGCTACATGCACATGTCTTATTTCAGGATGACACCATTTTCTTCGTGCGCAATCCTGTTTTTATATTACATCCATGGGTATAACTGTCTAGAAAAAACTTACTTCGTGCGTTTTGTTTCTGCTTTTGTTTCAATGTTATTTAAATAATCTTTATTTAAATTAAATATAAGTGGTTTAATGTTATCTTTCGCCGGTGGAAACAACTGTTTATAATGGCCCACCTGAAACGAGACTCACTTGCACTAATTAGAGGTCTATTCTTGAACTAAGCACTTTTAGTATGTTAGTATTCTAGATCGACACTGTCACGTCGGGGTCCCAGTAAAACTGCAGCCGAGCCCATCTGTATCAGCCGATATACGTCCCACTGCAGGGCACGGGCCTACTCTACAATCGACAGCACGATTGAGAGTGGTTAGGCCATATAATCCACCACGCTGGCCTAGTGCGGGTTGGCGGACTTACATACCATTTTTTTTTTATAAATTGCTATGGTATGCAGGTTTCCTCACGATGTTTCCTTCACCGTTTTAGTGCGTGGTGATTGGCTATCAATACACACATGACTCCGAAAAGTCAGCGGTGTGCTCTGGGATTCGAACCCGCGACCACCATGAACATGTTGGCAGTCGCGTCTAGTCCGTTTACCAACAGGCCACCACGCACTTTAGCCGAGCCTATTCTATTTCTAAAATCTATAGGTACTAAAAGCTGAAGACTGTTTGTTTGTTACCAGGAACGACAGCAGTAGTGAAAAATCTAGGAAATTTAACCGACCACTAGTGTAAGACGAAATCATCATCATCATCATCATATCAGCCACAGGAAGTCCACTGCTGAACATAGGCCTCCCCCAAGGATCTCCACAATGACCTGTTGGAAGCGGCCTGCAACCAGCGACTTCCTGCAACCTTAGTCAGATCGTGCGTCCACCTTGTAGGCGGGCGTCCGACATTTCGCTTGCCTGTACGTAGCCTCCACTCAAGAACCTTTCGGCCCCAACGGCCATCGGTTCTACGAGCTATGTGCCTGGCCCACTGCCACTTCAACTTGCCACTCCTATGGGCTATGTCGGTAACCTTGGTTCTCCTACGGATCTCCTTATTTCTGATTCGACCTCGTAGGGAAACACCGAGCATAGCCCGCTCTGTGGCTCGTTGAGTGACTTTGAGCCTTTTAACGAGGCCCACAGTGAGAGGCCTCGTCTCGGTGCCGTATGTCATCACTGGTAACACACAACTATCGAAGACTTTCGATTTTAGGCGCTGAGGTATTTTGGACGTGAAGACGTCGCGAAGTTTCCCGAACGCTGCCCAACCGAATTGGATTCGACGATTGACCTCTCTCTCGAAGTTGGACCTGCCTAACCGGACCACTGGTCCTAAATAGACATATTCGTCTACAACTTCGAGAGTCGAGCCCCCAACTCCAATGGGGGTGGGCACAACATGGATATTCGACATGATCTTCGTTTTATCCATGTTCATTTTAAGACCCACCTGTTGGGAGACTCGATTAAGGTCTTCGAGCATAGTGCTAAGGTCTTCCACCGATTCTGCCAAGACTACAATATCGTCGGCAAATCGAAGGTGAGTAATATACTCGCCGTTGATGTTGATGCCGAATCCTTTCCACTGCAAGAGCTTGAAGGCATTTTCCAGCGCGGCAGTGAACAGTTTCGGAGATATGACATCTCCCTGTCCCACGCCTATCTGTAGTGGAATAGCCTTCGTGCTCTGATCCTGTACTTGGACCGTAAAACAAAATAAAACAGCAATTTAGGTTGATAATACGGATTATAATATCGTCATAAACATTAAGACAGTCTAAAAAACTTAATTTGGTATAATTTATACTTGCGACTACGTTTTTCTCCCCAAAAGGGTAGACAGGAGTACCTCAAGTGGCAAGAAGTGGTCACCAGTGGTGGTGGTTTGTATTTTTTTTTTCAAACCAAAACAACGAACACTTTGTAACGCACGAAATTTGAACAGAATTCGAGAGATTAGCCCTTACCTACAATATCAAGGCAACGTAATCATAACAATATTACACATTTTCATTAATTATATTTTTATAAAATTTAATAATTAGATACAAACAGTGATCAGTAATAATATATCATTAAATTAACATTTATTTCATTAATATTAATATCTAAGTAAAAACACTTAAAAACTTAAACCCTAAGAAATAGAAAACTCGTGACAAAGGCACAAATTTTTATGGCAATTTCGACTTTTCAATATTTGTTACACCATAATATAATAAACGATATAAACTATTTTTAGTACTAGTAATATTCTACAAGATTCACAAATCGCGCGCTTATCGTATATATTACTAGCTGTCGGGCCCGGCTTCGCCCGGGTGCAGATAGTTTTTGAGTCCAATCCACATCAAGAACATATTATTTCGCGTGTCTACTAACTATATTTCCCGCGTGCCGTCGACTATATTTCCCTTCCGTAGGAGAGGACATCCCGTGCCAACAATTTGAATTTGAAAGAGTAGAAAATATGTATATTTGGTTTCCTGACTCATCCCACGGGAACACTACATTTTTCGGGATAAAAAGTAGCCTATGTGTTAATCCAGGGTGTCAGCTATCACTATACCAAATTTCATCAAAATCTGATGAGCCGTTTTTTCATGAAAGAGTAACAAACATCCATACATCCATACATCCATACATCCATACTTACAAACTTTCACCTTTATAATATTAGTAAGGATATACTTATAGATAATTAATCTGCATCTGAGTACTTTGAAGCAAATTGGATAAATCAAAAAATATATACGTATTGTTATGTAAATGCCATCAATTAAATGTAAAAAGTATAGCAAATACTTTTCCAAACAAAACATGTGTCATAGTCTGGTAAACTGTGTGTTAGCACCATTGTAAGGCACCAACTGTTATACGTGGGAAAACTATAGTTTTATAGAACCCTGAACCGAAACAAATATTTGTGGGTTACACATATATTTGTTTAGTCATAGATCTCTTTATTAACATATAGTTTATTCATAATAGATTTATATTAAGTAGATACTATTTTTGTTTAGTCTTATAACATAAAATCTTCCATTCTCATGAAGATGCAGCTTGTAATATGGGTGGCACAATAGTAATTGCTTTTTTAATTTACATATAGGTTTTTAGCTATCAAATGCATTGTTTTTTTGTTGCTCCTAAATTCAAAGATCATTCGAAAGGGACAAAGCTTTCGATAACTAAAAACTAAAATAGGTTTAAAAACTATATATGGCTGAATAAGGCTGTATGTGTAAATATTTGTTCGTAGTAAATCAGATAAATAGATGAAGTATTTATTAAATATAAAAGCTCGTATAAAGCATTATCTAAATACGGTACAAAACCTCATGTGAAGGAACGATCAACTTCTAAGCACATTTAATCAGTCATGTCATAATTGTTTATAAGCTAAATAGGCACATTACATTTTTATAATTAGGTACATTTGCAATTTAACATAGTTTAAATACGTAGTGTATTTCTTTTGTAAATTGTAATCCATTGCAATCATAAAATACGTTTAATAACTACATCAATATATGTCTAGCATTTGTATAAGATATAATTTTATAATGCGTTACACATCAAGCATAAACGCGGCCACAACTTTTAAAACGAGATGTGACGTCTGTTAAATTACATCAAATCGTATTATGACCAGAACCACACTTATTTTTCTTTCCATTTTGTATATCCTTAATAGATTCAGCGACTAATTTTCTTTGTATACACAACAATCACAATAATTAAGCCGATACAGATCCAATAACATCACTTACCTAACTATAAAATAATTATAATAGAACCACAGTTTAGGAGTCAGCTGGTGGGGCAGACGGTATCGCTCCAGAATTTACAGGCGCCGGGCTTCCAGTAATTCCGGGATAGGGATACCCACCTCCAGTTCCCCAGTTATTTGTCGGATAAGGCGCAGTATTTCCCATAGGATTAGTGACAGGATACGGCGGTTGTTGCACACCATCAGGAATTTTAAATCCTATTTCATTTAACGATGTACGATTTGTTAAAGGAATTTGTTCCGTACTCTCTGCGTAACTGGGTGGTTTATTGGTTGGAGGGAACGGGTCGAAGTGAGTTTTCGTGCTGTAAGGGGTATTGCTGGGTTCCATTAACCTTGGGTCGTTGTAGCCATCATTAGGGTTCGGTATAGGGCCAGTGGGCAAATTGTACGCCATTGGGTGTACGTACTCGCCTTGCACGAGCTCCTTTAAAGGAACGAGACCGAGATATATCTCCGACTCATCTTGAAGGTCGCTATTGCATCCTGATAGTTTGATTGTTGTCTGTAAATAAAAGGTCATATTCCAGATCAGTACACTGTTCTATTCAAAATTTGCAATGAAACGATACACTGCTCAATGACAGTAAGAAAATTAAAAATAACGCCATGAATTACAAAACAATGCTTGGCGCTCACCATCCTGAGAAATACAAATTAAGTCTCAATATGCCCAATAGTTATTCTGGTTTAAATGTCCTTCAAACCGGAACACAAAAGTGCATTTATACATACAGTCTAACACAATTTATACAAGGCAATGATGCAAATAGAAAACTGAACAGAAAATAGCAATCGGAAGCAACTAGACCAATCATTTTACTACTTCGATCAAAAATACACTTCGTTAGATATAAGTAATGACCTAAAAAACGGCAAGAGAAATAAGAGCACAAATAAACGGTGGTCTTATTTGATTTTAGTATAGTTTAAACACATAATAAATTTTAATTTAAATGAATAAGGTTTACCTGAAGTTGATTATAATTTCAATCTCGAAATTCAAATGTATGTATGTATAGTGATTTCGTTCCGGACCCTGTACCTAGTATATATTTGATCGAAGTTTAACTACTACCAGTACTCACTTTAAAGAAGTATGATTTATCAATAAGCCTGCAGTTGCTCAGGTTGGGTACGATCATGTCTGGTACCGTCAGCGCGCAGGTGAAGTTGTGTTTGCTCTTCCCCATCACCGGGCCCTTCTTGACGGTCATCAGGACTTTCTCCGGCGGCATATACTCGGCTACTGGCTCATTGGTGCGGTAGCACTCTTTCTGAAATACTAGTATTTTGTAACATAAGGAGCGCCATAATGTTAGCAAAAAGCCCTAGAAAAGACAGTTGAAGACGTAGTTAATTTTGCTTATTTTGACGGTGAGGTAACATAAGGGTTAACGATATTTCACTTTTCAAAAATGTTTTCTAAGCTATGTGAAATACGTCAAACCAGACTAATACTACCCAATTAATAAATGAAGCTGGGGTAGACGTTAGTAAATCCATTGGTATAGTGAAGTATGATTCCATTGTTTTCACTCATGGTTCTGATAAAGTAAAGAAGGGCTCAACTTACTAATTCCTTTTTTTTAAATGGACCAGAAGCTAAAAGTTACTACGTACGGTGGTGAGCTGGAAGATCATCTTGGTAATCTCAACGGTGCTGTCGTTCTGGGCGTCAATGAGGATGGGTATGACTTGTCCGGGACAGAAGCCGGATGCAGGCAAGCGCACACTGATGGTAACAGGGCTCACACCGCAGATGCAGTCGCAGCCGTACACCTCCTCAAACACTAGCTCTAAGGGTTGCTGGTGAAGGAAGTGTATTGTGTAGTAGCTAACGGACTATAGAAGCCTTAGGAAGTAGTTGGATACCGCTGTGGAAATCTACTAGGCTTGTCTATATTTAATAGTAGATATCCTATAGCTAATGATAACGATAAAAGTGAATGTTGATTTGAAGTAGAAAATGTAGGATACGAGTAATATGTAATGGCTGTTTATGAAAATAAAGAGGAAACTAATGATCGTTTAGAATTCTAGAAAAATATTGAATAAAATAGCAAATAAAGTGTTATTAAAGATACTAAAAAGAAGTAACAAACTAGTTTAAGCTAATTTTAACTTACCTTGATTGCCGGACCTCCATGGTTTAGATCAAACGGTGCGACGACATCAAACGTTTGTGTAATCTCGTCTCTAGGCCTGTAAGGGTCCGAGTAGTACAGGTGTGCGTTGATGCGGTAAGTAATGTCGTCCCTAAACGAGGAGGGCGCTGTGTGTGGGATTTGAAATGAGAACCGATACTCCCGGCGCCCTGCTGGTAGTGACGATACACCTGGAAATATTAATATTCTATAGGATAATTTCAAAGGATTTTTATACCTGATCTATGTTCTGTACGGTCATGAGATGCAAAGCCTGGAACAGCCAGATAATTGGAATGGTTTTTAAATTCTAATTTTCCATATAAAGTAGTGGTTAATGCTCTGATTAATGGTGAATTCTTATTCCATCCTATTCGTTTTTTATTATTGCATATATCCTGCAAACGAGCAAACAGGTCACCTGATGACAAGTGATCACTGCCGCCCATGAACGTCCACAACGCTTGCACCATGGATGCATTGCCGGCTTACCAAATCGGAAGGAGTGGGATGGTAGAAGCATGGGAAGAGGAAAGGGATATTGGGCATCTGGCAATTCACAGAACGAAACCCGTCAGCGGTACTCGATGTCCTATGAGGCAGTGATACCGCACCGGGCGAACCAGCCTATTCATGGCTGACAACAGCGTGTATGTACGACTTTTAAAATTCCATGTTAAAATAGATAATGCGCGATGGCTTCCGAATCCACCGCGAGGTATGTATATTCATATTATGTTTACGACACCATCATGTTGAGGAACTGTCTACCTGGTGAGTGGTGACATAGTCAAGATTGTACCGAGTGTCGAAACATAATATTCTATCATCAGTTGACACTCTACCTACAACATACTTTACATATCTTCAGTTGATGTGAAATCTTTAAAAAATATTAGGAAGTATCTTACCAGTCCCACCTGCAAGGCATTGTGTGACTCGGAAGTATTCCTCGTGGCCTTCGTATTTGACCAGGCTTTGTGAATTATCATCATGCTCTTCAGGCACTTCTTTTGGCAATAGAAACCTGGCTTCACCCAGGTATTCTATGTTCAAGACTGAAAAATACTATTAGATGTAAGTCAAAATTCCATTTGTGATAGAGAATTATCTCCAGGCTCAGCAATAGGAAGTCTGGTACCCTTATAATGCAATTACCATCAGACTCAATATAGACATACATATTTTGTATATAAAAATATTGTTTGCTAGTTATTGGGACAGATATTTGAATGGTAGTTATTATGTTGTTTCCAAAAATTACATTCAAAAATTTAAAATCAACTGATTTTTTTAATTCTAATGGCATTAAAATCAACCTAATCAGTGTAATTAACTTTTAAACCTTATGATAATAAATACGTCCAACAAACACAGTACTAATTCCATAGTCTGGAACCATGAGTATTAACAAGTATGCACAACTTTTTATTCTCTCAAAATCCAGACCCAGGCCACAAAAAGATTAATCAACTAGAAGTTATTAAACTCGTGGGCTCTTGTATCAACAAATTGTGCCATGGAGGTTGAAAAAGAAATTAATTTTTAATATGACTAAGTTATTTTTATCATATGGCTACAACATAATTATTATGACCATAACAATTTCAGGGAGGTTGGGTTTCCCAATTAAGGATTGTAGAATGCTGGTTTTTCCTTGTGCAAGTATCAATAAAAGCTTTACTAAGAACTTGACATTTTAAGGAAAATTATCTGTACTTTGAAAAACCTTCATTCATGTCTTCTTTAAGCAGTTTTATTATTTTACTTTTTAAGATAATATTAGAGTGATGTGTATAGCGCTTTTACAAAATTACTTGTGGTACTTTCAAACCAAACAAAATTAACACAGCCATATTTTTAAAGAACATATTATTTTTAAAATAATTATTTAAATAGGTATTTAGTTAAAGAATTTTTCATAATATTCACTAGTACTTAAATAAACACTAACAAAAAATTAAAAAGTATGAATGTTAGTTGATACTTTAATAATAAAATAAATTGGATGTATCATCATCAAACACTGCTAAAATTCGAAACTCGAAACAATAAGATATCCCCTGCATGTTATTTACAACTCATTGGTATGCTGCCAACATTTAACCTTCAGTTAAATACATCAACATGTATGAATGCCTTAAAATTAAAAGGGTGTAAGTGTTCATTTTGGCCATGCAATTTTTACTATATCTCTGACACTTATAAGGTATGAATTGCAACGATCAAAATGTGCCAAAGTCCAATTCTCAATTTTCTTTATTAACTATTCACAATCAGTCACAAAAATACAAAACAGAATAAAAATAAACACTGAATAATCAAATAAAAACATTTGAACAGTCCCTCTAAGCTCAAGTTATAAAGTCATCTTTGAAACAATAGGTTGGTGGTTTAGCTCACAGCGACCATAGATTGGTAATATATTAGGTATTTTTTTTATCATTATTTTCGTACCTAACTCATATCATGTCTGAATTACCTTATCTTTGACTGGTAGAGGGTTCCTTAAATCAACCTTCCTTCATTCCTTATACAACAGTATATGAAGTGTAAATAAATAAATAAAAACTATTTTTTGTGGGTACTGTAAAAATAATTATTTAAAATCACGGTGTGCAGCAAAACTTATTAATATATTAATAAATAAATAAATAATATAGTTTAGGATCTTATTTAGAATATAAGATTTCCTATCTTATTATGAGATCAAAAATTAAATTGTATTATTGTTCGGTGTATTTATTTATTATTTAAACTATCAATGACACTAACCTTATAAGTTTATAAGCTCTTTTTTTTACCAAAACGCAAAAAAATGCTATCAAAAAGCACACTGGTTACATATTGCCTAGTATTAAAGTGTAGTGGTTTACTAATATGTAGTTAATTCTCCGAAACAATATTTAGTTTATGCTGTAGGTAAACATTTAATTTTCGATATGCGATATTTGAAGAGTACAGTAATTAAATCACATTTTTTCAAGATAATTATCTGTATAACTTACATTGATAGTCCAAGTATCTTGTAAAGTGAATTAAATAAGAGCAAAATCTATATTTACCAGAGAACGTCAGTGGTCCATTCAACTCGAAAACAACACTTCCCAACATCACTTGCCCTGAATAATAAGTTTTACAAAAGGAATCCAATTTTATAAAACCATTTTTGAAGCCACTAGTCATTGTTTTTGTTTTCAAGTGCTACAGCAGAAAAAAAAGCTTTTAGATCCCACTAAACTTAAAAACTACGAAATACAAACATATAATTATCAATGAATATGAAACTGCCGATGATTGCCGAATGCAAAGCCGAATGCCGAATGCTGATTGGCGAATGGCGATTGCCGAAGATTCGAAAGCTGCCAAATGTGCTGTCAAAGCCCAAAACTGAAAACATATGATTAAAATTTATTTAAATTACAATAATAGACTCTGTTCCTGAGGCAGAACGCTTAAATTTAAATACATACACCAATAATTGAAGATTTGTAAGTGTTTTGTTTCTGCATATCTGATAATATGTCTTGTTCCTTGCTACCTGTTATAAATTCGTTTGGTGAAGGTTCAGACACACAATAATTTTCAAGACCAAATGTATAATAATTAGTATATTTTTTTGTCTTATTTATTAGTTAATTGAAAATATACTTAGTGATACGTTATCATTGATTGCATTTTCATGAACTAAACGTAATAATGGATGGCAGCTGTCATAATGAATTGGCATGTTGCGTTATGGGTGTGGATAACCATATTATTGGCATCAATTCTGGATTTTGTCTCACTTCATCAAAGAATTTTCACCCACTATATATGAAATAGCGATAGTGTAAAGAGTTAAGAGTTAAAGACGAAATCTGGAACATGGAATAAGTTCTCCCATCTAGGGATGGGCAAATGGAAAAAATATATCGATATTTATCGTATCGATATTTTTCAAATATATCGATATATATCGCCCAAAAAATATCGATATTTCGATATATCGATATTTTTTGCCCAATATGCAATTATTTATAAAAATTGCCAAAATTATCGGAATTTTAAAGCAAATACACATCTGGCCTGTTTCATCATCATCATATCAGCCACAGGAAGTCCACTGCTGAACATAGGCCTCCCCCAAGGATCTCCACAATGACCTGTTGGAAGCGGCCTGCATCCAGCGACTTCCTGCGACCTTAGTCAGATCGTCCGTCCACCTTGTAGGCGGGCGTCCGACATTTCACTTGCCTGTACGTGGCCTCCACTCGAGAACCTTTCGGCCCTAACGGCCATCGGTTCTACGAGCTATGTGCCCGGCCCACTGCCACTTCAACTTGCCAATCCTATGGGCTATGTCGGTAACCTTGGTTCTCCTACGGATCTCCTCATTTCTGATTCGATCTCGTAGGGAAACACCGAGCATAGCCCGCTCCATGGCTCGTTGAGTGACTTTGAGCCTTTTAATGAGGCCCACAGTGAGAGGCCACACTGGCCTGTTTCAACATAAATTTTATTATTTAAAAAAAAAATCGAATTGCTCGACATAAAAAAAGGAAACAAAATAACAAAAAAAAACATCATCGAAACCAGCATTTGTCTGATATTGACATCAGGAGCGCTCTTTTTTTGATGTGTTTCCCTGTTAATCTGCTCCTATCATTTGGCTCAGCCAAATTTACCACTGAAGCTACTCTTTCAGATTACACTGAAGATGCTTGACAAATCAAATATTTTTGAGCGATATCCGAGGGAACCGGCGTGTAATGTTGACAATTTACCCAGCTATATTGGATCAGATTTTCTTTCTAAAAGTGATACTGCTTCAGTTCATTGGAGACACAGCTACTGCTTGGAACCTATGCTCAGATTTAATAATTTCTCGTGTCTGGACAAGATGGAGGAACCACCCGTATTTTCTAAATTTAAGAAATCGGATTGATCAAAAACATGATGTGACGCATGAGCAGACAGCAGAGCTTAAAAATATATCGATTTTGATATCTGAAAATAAATATCGAAAATTGATATATCGCGGGAAAAAATATCGCTAATTTATATCGATATTTTTCTGAAAAAATATCGATATTTTGATATATCGATATTTTTTGCCCAAGCCTACTCCCATCTCCCTTTTACTTTGGTCACGTTGTAATATTGTTATGTTTTGTGAACAACAGCGATATATTTAAAGTTTTGCAAAATGGGAAAGCTCGACGTGGCTATTTTACGTTATCTGACCGGTGAAGATTTCCGAGTATTAACTGCTGTGAGTAAAGATCCTTATTTAAAAAAATATGATCACTAACCTCGAATTTGCTTATTAGTTTTTGTTATTTTTAGGTGGAAATGGGTATGAAAAACCACGAGCTGGTGCCAGGGTCGCTAGTAGCATCTATAGCGAACCTCAGACACGGTGGAGTTCATAAATTAATGAAGGACCTGTGTAAACATAGATTGTTGACATATGAGAGAGGAAAACATTGTAAGTGAAATAAAAACAGACTTTAATCATTATATAGCAAAATAAATCTATCCACTAGCAGGTTAAAAAGCGACTATATGTGAAAAAAATATTGGCGAATTTGTGTGGACCAAAACAAAATTTATCAGGCAGGCATTAGGCATATAGACTATAGTCCTTTAAAAACATGACAACATTTACATATTGTAGCTTTACTAGTTTTCGAACACATTTATCAGAATAATTTTTGTCTGAGCTTTTTATTTTAAAATCTCATAAATTTTCAGTCTGGCTTGCATAATGGTTTCTTAGATTTACATGAATTATACACATTGATATTTTAACAGTCACTGAGTGGATGACTATATAATACCTCAGTCTGCCCCATGACAATGAAAACTAAAGTGTTTGAAACCTCGTGAAGTATAAAAATGATAAAATCATACCAAATCTGCCATAAAATCTGTGAATAATTGTTTTATTTCAATCTCATAAATTCCTTATAAATCAATGCAGATGATGGTTATCGCCTCACTAACGCTGGCTATGACTACTTGGCCCTGAAGGCTCTTGCTAATAGAAAGGTGATTGCTTCATTTGGGAACCAGATTGGTGTGGGAAAAGAGTCAAATATCTACACAGTGGCAGATGAAGACCGTAATCCACTATGTTTGAAGCTTCACAGGTTAGTTATTTCTATTAATCTAGATAATTATGGTGTTTGCTCCTTGACTGAAGTGTACATTGGACACAAATTTTCAGTAGGGATGAATGGATTAGGTTTAAAAGTCTACCTTGCTGGCCTAGTATAGATTGCTAGACTTGAACTATTTATGCAATTAATGTTAAGAATGCTAAGTTAAACATAATTCATAAGTTAAGCAACATATAATTACAATAAACAAATAATTTTTACTGGTGGTAGGTCTCTCATATGTGCGAGGCCATCTGGGTAGGTACCACCGCAATGTCTATTTCTCCCGTGAAACAACACTGCTTAAATGCACTGTTGTGTTTCGGATTGAAGGACATTGTAGCCAGAGCAACTACTGGACATATTGAGACTTAACATCTTATGTCTCAGGATGGCGAGCGCAGTGGAATATTTCTACTGTTTATGAGCGGTCGTATAGCTTACCATCAGGCAAACGGCTTGCTCGTCTCGCCATTCATTGCAATAAAAAAAAAAAATAATAATTTTATAAATATTTGTAAATTTTTATTGTATTGTATTGCATCAGCCCATATATGTACCAGTGCAGCGCACAGACTTGCTCTACAATTGAAGAGTATGATTGAGAGTGCTAAGGCCATATAGTCCACCACGCTGGCCTAATTTGGGTTGGTGGACTTTACATACCATAGAAATTCTTACAAATTTCTATGGTACACATGTTTCTTCACAATGTCATCCTTCACCATTAGCCGGCATGGTGATTGATGATCAATAAAGAAAAAAGAAAAAATGCTTTATTATCGCGCAAATTAGCCGCATACAACACAGTACAATAATTATAAAAATGTAACAATACAATAAATAAAAAAAAAAACAAAAAGAGACTAAATATAAAAAAGGAGGAAAAAATAACAGGTAAGTATGTTGCGCAGCTCACTCGCGATAACAGGTCAACATCTCAGCATGATGCTGTGTGATTACAGAAGCAACCACACAGCGCTGGTTTTCAGATGTAACCTTAGGCGACGCGACGTACAGAAGCTAAGCTAGCCCAGCAACAATTACAATAATAACAAAGATATTGTAATTGGAAGAAATAAATAGTGCAGGCAATAAGTAGTAATTAAAAATGATAAGTCCAAATATAATGCACAAGTAATAAAAATAAAAAAAGGTAGAATTAAAACGAGTGTCAGATAAATTCATTCATATAATGTCAAGAAAATAATAATAAAAATTAAATGCATAAAAATAGTGTTTCAAAATGAAGCAAATTGAAATAACTCGGAAAAGTCAGAGATGGTCCCTGGGATTCGAACCCACAACCACTGTGAACTTGTTGACAGCTGCATCTGGTCCATTTATCAATAGGCCACTATGCACTTATAGGCTTTGTCTGACACACACTTTGTCTATAGCAATAATGCTTTTAAATTGATAATATGTTGTAATGGATCATATTTACGTGAGTTATGAATATTATACTTCTGACTATTCTTTTAATATAAAGGTATATTTATGGAAATGTTAAAAAACAACAAACTGAAATTATCAATATCCTCCTTTGATAAGTTTGTCATTTCAAATTACACCCTGCATAGTAAATATTTTTAGGAGTTAATGAGTCTAAGTATATTATAAGAAGAGATAATAGTTATAAATATTTTCAGACTCGGTCGTACATGTTTCCGCAACATCAAGGACAAGAGAGACTACCACGCTCATCGCAACCGCGCCTCCTGGCTGTATCTCTCACGTATATCGGCCACCAAGGAGTTCGCCTACATGAAGGCTTTGTACGACCGAGGCTTCCCAGTGCCCAAACCCATAGACTTCAACAGACATTGTGTTGTCATGGATTTGGTTAGCGGAGGACCTTTGTAAGTTGGATTTTTGTTAATTGTAACCACGTCTTATAAACCTACGAAATGTCAAAAGAACAGCATAATCAGGTTGCTATCTATCGCAATTATTCTTTTAATCAGTGGACAAAACAAGTAAGATACTACATATTTTGATATGATTAAAAACCCGGGTTTTTGAATATTTTTTTTTGTGTCTGTTATATATTATGTATTTATTTTAATAAAAGAAACGAATTGCACCGGAATCGAATTCTGCAATGAAATAATTAATGTCTTAATTTAAATCGAAATAGATTCTATTACTTACGACACAAGACACATAATTCGTTTCTTTCAGTACGAAACCTAACAGTAAAATTTTAAAATATCTTCCAGAACTCACGTAACATCAGTAGAAGACCCGGAGTGTCTGTACGACGAGCTGATGAACCTGATCGTGCGGCTTGGCAACTGCGGCGTCATACACGGCGACTTCAACGAGTTTAACATCATGATCGACGAGGAAAACCATCCCATCATCATCGATTTCCCCCAAATGGTTTCCACTTCACACCCCAACGCTGAATTGTGAGTGTTTATGTATGCAATATATTACCATTTTTACTTTAGACCTTTGCTAAAGGCGGATTGATAATACTCAATAAATATCTTTTTTGCACTCGACATGTAATAAAGATGTTACAATTTCAAAATCGAAATGTTCTTTATTTAAATAGTCTATTACAAGATCTTTTGAATCGTTACTTGCTGTTACCTCCGCTTTGGAATGTGTTGTAGTTGTGAAGACGAAACGACGCAAGGAACTCCTCCAGCAACACATTCTTCTTATTTTTATTTTTTTAATCCATATCGACCCATCCTCGTCCGCTGCGTTACATAGACCTCTCCTGTGGCACGCCACTGGATTCGATCTTCATCCCATCGTCTCCAACTCGAATGTCAGTCCACCTGGTTAGAAGGCATCCAACACTACTATTGCCGAGGCGTGGTCTCCACCCGAGAACATGTCTTCCCCAACGGTTGTCTGTTTTCCGATAAATGTGACCAGACCACTGCCGCATATTTGCTGATCCGTTGGGCAATATCGATAACCTTGTTTCTCTGAGGGATAACTTCATTCTGTTTATATCCTTCAGACAAACACATAGCCCGTTCACACTTATACCGACCATTTACTCTACGAAATTATGCTCAGCGGTGGTTGTTATAGAGTAGTTCCTCCTAGATTCCCAGAATCCCAGTATAATATGCAACATCAGATGTAATTTGTGTACTTGTACGTACTTACTACTTCAGATACTTCGACCGTGACGTGCGTTGCGTTCGCGAGTTTTTCAAGCGGCGGTTTGGATACGAGAGCGAGTTGTACCCTCGATTCAGCGACCTGCAGCGTGACGACCAGCTCGACGCAGAGATCGCGTGCTCCGGGTACAAACGCACCAAAGATGTGGACGATGAATTGCTCCAGGTCTGTACCACACATTGATGGAGTATATAAGGCTTTCGTAATTATTCACTGCTTTAGCGAAAAAGAGTATACTGATTCTTGATTCTGAGCGACTTCGCTTCACTCAGCCATATTTATTATAACTTAAACATATTTATAAAATATTTATTGTAAATTTACAACAAATTATTAATAAACTGCTCTGATTTAAACCAACTTGTAAATTTTGTAATAATCTCTATATTGTAAACTGGTTTTGAAAAAGCGCAACACTAGAGTTTCTTGCCCGTTCTTCTCTAGTGAAAACCGGGTGGTAGATAAAAAAAATGACTGAATCTAATCGATGTTGAACATTTTAATGGATTCAATAAATTATTTTCATTTTCATATCTGGGTTTTCTGGTCATGGGGTACCCGATATGCGCAATAATTTGAACTAGTTTTTACTGGTGGTCTCTCATATGTGAGAGGCCATCTGGGTAGGCACCACCGCAATCTCTTTTTCTCCCGTCAAACAACAGTACTGTACCCCAAGCAGGAATATTTTGAAGTATCGTATAGTAATAGTATCGTGACAACGATTACTATACTATTACTACTCCATATCGCTAGCATGAATCGTTTAACCATACTCTCGTGAACTCGATACTATTACGTTACGATAGTGACAGATAACCTAAGGTAATGAACGAATATTATTGAATGATTCGTGCGGAATTGTCATTCACTACGTGGGTAAATTAATTAATTATTATTATAGAATAACAAAAATATATAAAACATGCATTAATGTCGCGTAGAAAGGTTATGGAAATAAATTATTAAGCAAATACATATTTATTGCTTTTATTCCGCAATATACAAAAATGACTCCAATTAATTTTGCATTTAGATTTCCGAACGTAGCATTTTTTACGAACGTAGTATTTTTTTGGTTAGTTGTCACACATTAGCGGTTTTCACTTTTAATTTAATGCAAATTAATAACTCTCATATTATATAGGTTATAGATAAAGATACGTATATATGTTTTATAAAATCCCTCTACATTTTTAAGGAGGAGAGCTTCATGACAGTATTCTCTTTATTTTTGCTCGTTAAGTTCCTCGGCAACTATTTTCACATATTAAATGCTCACACTTCTCAGCCCTAAGAGCTTGCTCAACTATACATTGAAATAAGCTTATGACATAGAATGATTAAGTAGGTACGAAAAACTAAAATCAAAGTTCCATGTAAATATTTTATTTATAAGCTTTTTACAGTTTTAGGTTAGGTATGTTTTTAACAACAATAAATTCCAGACTTTCTATATCCTCATACTTGTTCACAAGATTCCCAAGTTCGTTTCTCCGATTCCAAACAGTCCACAGTCTAAGAAATAATCTTCATATTTGAGTTAGGTATCACAATAATTGTAACTTCATATCGCAGCATTGAATTTCATATTATTCGCGAAATACGGAGTAGATAATTACACACAATAACACTACGCCACCGGGAGACACTAAGCATGACCGTAATTAACACATTTTTCCTTAATTCGATGTGAAGAAATGCAAAAATATACTCCCGATAATGTTCTCACGGTAAAAATTACGGTGACAAAACAATCGTATTTCACGATAGTAAATCGGCGATACTATACGTCAAAAATTATTCCTGCTACCACTTTTCATACATTCAACTATCGCTAGACTATACGATTACCATACTATAGTATTGTAAACGTTTCCCGCTGCCATAATTTAGTTCCAAATACGCTCACAATGGCGCTGTTCAAATTCCCATACAAAATTTTACTATTACGATTACTATACTATAGAGTCAAATGTTCCTGCTTGGGGCACTGGACATATTGAGACTTAACTTCTTATATCTCTGGATGGGGAGCGCAGTGGAATGTTGCTACTGTTTATGAGCGGTCGTATCGCTTACCACCAGGCGAACGGCTTGCTCGTCTCGCAGCTCGCTATTCATTGCAATAAAAATATAGTTTAAAAAACTAAAAAACGCGCTTGCATAATTTTTTAGTTTTTAGTTGGATCTTTTATGCAAGCATGTTTTTTTATTTTTTTAAACTAAAATTTAATGGCTTGCACTAAAAATATTATCTACGGCTGTCTTATCAAAGAAAGACAGCTGCGCGCAAACTACCAACAATTAATTATTAAAAAAAAATTTTTTTTTTCTTTTCTGGATGAGATAATGTCATATACTATTTAAATTATTGCGTTGTCATCTGTCCTGGATACGATAAGGATAAGTATACAAAGATTGAATTAAATCTGATCGTTCTAAGTAGGGCAAAATCGAGCTCAAAGGAGTCAGTTACATACATACAAACATACACGTGAAGCTAATAAAAGTGTGTTAAAAAAAAGTCTCCTCTTGTCCAAAAAAATGCTTTACTATAATTATTGAAAAAAAAAATTACCAAATATCGGACGCCCGTCGAAAGGTGGACGGACGACCTGGCTAAGGTTGCAGGAAGTCGCTGGATGCAGGCTGCTTCCAACAGGTCATTGTGGAGATCCTTGGGGGAGGCCTATGTTCAGCAGTGCACTTCCTGTAGCTGTTATGATGATGACGATTTTTTGACAGCCTCCGTGGCGCAATTGTTCAGACGCCGGCTGTGAAATTTGAGGTCGCGGATTCAATTCCCGTACCGAGACAAATATTTGTGTGATCCACAGGTATTTTTTCCGGGTCTAAGTGTTTGTGAGATCAAAAAGTTTCTAGTACCTGATACCCACGACACATCTCGATCTTAGTGTGGAGTCATGACTATGTATGTGACTGTTGGATGTATTTATTTTATTTATCGACACCGATGTGATACTTTAAATTAGTCTTGTTTTTGAAAAAATCTGAATGTTAAATGGGGCAAGATGTATCGCGCCCCCATTAGACTTTGTTAGATATATTAATGATTGCCAATGTCGTGATGAAATATTAATTAATCATTTTTAATTAAAGGAAATGGGTATCGAATTAGAGGTGAGCGATTGCGAAGAATCTGAAGAAGAAGACGAAGGCAAGAATGAAGAAGTGCGCACCACCAAATATTCTGAGAACGAATTGGACCAACTGAGGAAAGAGGTAAGCTTGTGCATCAAATAGAATTACTGGTGTTTTTAGGAAATGTTGGATTTTATATTTTGTCAACTAATTCTATTGTTATTTGTTTCCTATTTAAATCTCTTCAGAGAAATATCAGATCCGGAATGAAAGATCTGCAAATATATAACCACAAAATATGTCCATGTGTAGTTATAGAATCGGAAATTAACTAGTTTTGCTAACTGATAATATAAAAATCATTATAAGTCATCGTTCACAAATGTTTGCTCGAGTCGCGAATGTAAAGAAAAATCCCCAACGTATAGAAGACTAACTACAACATTTAAAAAATCATAAACAATTTCAGGTTGAACAATCGATAGAACACGACGAGAAAACAGCAATCGAACACATCACTAAAAAAACAGTTTCGCTAGCGATAGACAGCAATCCCACAGAAGACGAAGAAATACCAACACTAGTCCCTGCGAAAGACCAAACTGCAGAAGACAAGGAGAATAGCGCAGTACTAGACAAAAACTCGCAGAAGTACAGACTGGCTATGATAGAGAAAGCGTTGTCGGATGTGAGATCGATGAGGACGTACACTTCCGCAAGCACGATAGCGCCGGAAGTTGTGAAGCAGCAGGTGAAAAAGAACTTAGAAGATAGACAGAAGAAGATGGACAGGAAGAAGGCGATAGCTAAAGGAGAAGCGAGCGCGGTGACCAGGCAGCGCAGGGACAACAGAGAGACGATTAGAGAGAGCCACGGGTTGTGGGGATGGGATGAATAAATATATTAAATTGAGCTATTTTTATTTGTGTTTAAAATATCCTTATCCCGAATCTTTGATGGTTGATGAGTAGTAAAACATTATTTTTCATTATTTAATTTTGTCGTAAAAGCAATTAATTGATACAGGTGCGATTTGGGCGTATTCTGTAGGTAAATAATAAGTTACATAACTGGCATTTTGTAATCGCAAGAAATGTATACAAAACATGACCTAAGTGTTTTCCAACACACTGATAATAAAATCAATTTGAGATTATAATGTTTGGACTGGAAAGAAATATACATATAATTATTATGCAATTCTTATTTTAATTCAAAGCTTCGTCACAATGCCGTTACATAATTTGAATGCCATGAGCTAATATTTGAAATACACGAATGTTTGGAGTTTCAACAAGAGCAACAGACGAAAACATTTATTTTGGATTATGTTGTCTTCACTCGTCGTTTTCTTTGGACGTTTCCTCTGTTACATTATGTGTTCTAGACAGCCAGTTGTGAGTACGTAGGTATACTAGTCGTAGGACTGTGTCCACGCAAAATATCTATGAAAACAAAATGGAAAAGTACTAAATAAATTGTTTCTTTCAAAAGGGACATTGCTGTGATATTTATTGGAAACTTAAGAAATCACTAAATTTTCTTTTTTATTTATTTTCTTTCTTACTTCTGGACATATTGAAGCTTAATAACAACTTATGTCTCAAGATGGCGAGTGCAGTGAAATGCCAAAAATAAATAAATATCATACACAATAGCTCAGTAACTATCGTCCTAGTAGCCTGCTATAATAAGGAGTGGATGGGTCGTACGCTGAGGAAATCACTGCATAAGCTTTAAATCATTAAGAAAGCATTTTCTGAACTTTCCATGTACATATTTTAAAAGAGAAAATTTATCGACTTTTTGTCTACCTTTTTTTCATCAGCCCCAAAGCCGTCCAATCTAAATGTATATCCGAACGCGCTGGTGGATATCTTAGATTCGTACACAGCTAAGTAGTTGTCTTCTGTGAATACTGGGTACCGCACCAGTTTGTATGAACCAGCTTGTATTGGACACGACAATCTGCAAATATGGTCGTAGTTAATTCTTGTGAAGAATAATAGTATAGGTAAGTAGATTGACTTGTCGAATGCGGTTTGGGCATTGGTCTGACTAATGTCTTCAAGCTGTGTCGTATTAAAGAACGAAACCCTTCCCGTGTGGTTAAGGCATCCCACACGCACACTCACACCTCTTGACAGGACACCAAACCCTTCCCCAACACAATAAAACATAGAAGAAAAATTTATCTTCAATCCGGGGTCAAGTGTTACGCCGTTGATGCTGGTATATGTAGTAGTCTGGTAATTATTTTACCTATATATTTTATGTTTCATAGGTTATAGGCATAAATCGCTTAATTAAATCCGAACCCCTAGACCTATTGTTGAGAGACATCATAATACTTAGTAATACTGCTCCGTTTAAAATGAATAAAATGCGCTTGATTGATCGTAAGCATAGAGCCGAATGATACCACGTTTCTCTAGCAAGAGATACTCAGGTGTAGTTCTGCGCTGTGGTTTCATAAGACAGCCTCCATGGCGCAGTTGACTAAGAGCCGGTGGGAAGGGATCGTGGTTGGCCCACAAATATATATTTTTAGTGTGTGTTGTGAGGTGGAAATTTTTCGTAATTTGTTATTCCCAGCAACGAATTCAGAGCTACGGTTGACTTTTATTTTAGTTTGGTATAAGGATTATGTGACTATATATTTATGTTATTTGCGTATACACCAACTGATATAGCTATACAATTTTTTTATGTCGTGTAATATTTACAATGTTTTTTCGCCTCCCCTGACCCCTGATCTACCTTGTCTCTGTGAAAAAACTATTATGAATTTTATTTATTATTTTTCAATTCGAATGCCATCAATTGCCTGGTTTTGTATTTCCCTTTTCCGCAGTTACAATTCTCTTTAACTTTTTGTAGATCACAGAGGATAATAGGCCTTCTTATATCTAGTTGACTACTGACTACGTTGTGTATCGTACCTAGGCACAGTATAATGAAACAGTAAGTTATAAAGGTCTTTCTCCTCATCATCGTCAGGTCCACAGCCATTCTTCACCATATAAAACGACTTGAAATAGTCGCATGTGTCTATGTTTCGTATATCCCGACACTTTTGCATTGTTGCCTGAAATAATTGTTAGTTGTTAAATAATCGCAATTCTTCGTTTATCTATCTCACGACAATTTAGAATATTTAGACAAGATAAGACTTGTACAAAATGTACTTATACAATGATAGCTTATATGATGTTATTTCATAATATAATTGTTTATGATCGTTGGTTTTACGTGCAGGCTACAAAATACATTCGTGTATGCGTAAATTATAGAAATCTTTATTAAGAGTTCACCGAAAAATGTAATATACCTACAATTTATTTATCGATCGACAATCAATTTACTCCTACTGTGAATGTAACAGGTACATAATCAACTAAAAAATAAGATTTTTAATTAAACAATTGATATTTTATCGTAGGCTTCACTTCATTTTGAACCATTACTTTTGAATACCTTAACAGTCCATCCGTCTGGAATATCTTTAGTAATATTGAGCATCCCGCTCATCGTAGAGTCGTAAGTCTTCGTCATAATGCTGAGTTCCTCCACAGTTATCACCAGTTCTGGTTCACTGTAACAGGGTCCTACACGAGACACCAGCAAATGCGTCGGCGCCATAGAACCCGACACCGTTGCAATTAAACTAGCGTACACAAATATTTTAGAACACATTGTGAATGTAGGAAAATTTTGGCAAAATGTCATCATGGAACCTCCCCTGCTGCAATTTGATTTGCGACGCTCGTGCACGTAAAGCTTTTAAATAATTTGTTAATTCGAATGTTTAAAACAATAGATTGTCAGTTTGTAGGCGTGATATGCTAGGATCAGCTTTATAGCCCTTCTAGACGATGGGCCAGCGCTGGAGCAACTAGTTGGTCATCAATGGCCATGTGGATAATGGAAACGTAACTACACGATGGCGACATGCAGTTGTGAATATTCAATACATAGGATCTGCGACGGAAAACCGAGACCGACGCACTTTCAAGACCATGGCACGCGCTATAATACGCCAATACAGCGCCTACACGATGGGCCATCATAGACGACTATCGCGATGGACAATGGTGGAAAAATTGGAGATGTCCAATTACGATTACAAAGATCGAGTATCGAACTTTTGATCATTCTGAGCTTTCGCCTGTTGCGCTACAGAGGCTGACCAAAATTAAATAATATTTTGAATAGGAATATTGCAGCAAATATAATTTGGCATAATTTTAGGAATAATAAAAATAAGTAATGAACACACACTGGCAGCGATTGTACATTTTTGGTCAAGCGGCCATTTTACATCCAGTATTAATGATTTTTTAATGTAATTTTAATGACGGCATTAAACATAATATATAACATAGTAGGTATGACATGACCTGCTAAGGCACATAATATTTTTATGTAATAGATAATATTTTTAATAAACAACGTTCGTCATCTAAGGTTACTTTATATATATTTATTACATGATACCTATTGATTAAATTTCCTAAATTGTAAAAAGCATTTTAACTCAAAAATTATTCATTTTACTAATTGGGATCGAAACTTCTTCATCAGCACGGAATAAAAGATTGAATTCCTCCATTTTTTACCTCATTATCATAGTCATCTATAATAATATGGAGATAATATATTACCTATATTAAGTATACCTAGTTTTTCCTCGATAGCCTTACAATATAAACAGAGGGAGGGTAAAGCCATCTAAAACTATGGAATACAGCTTCAGCATTTGTCCTACACCATGGCTCAAGGCAAGTTGTTGAACTTACGCATACCTATTATTGGTTAGTTAGTGTGATAAAAAAATGCCTAAAGAGCTACCAAAAAACGGCTGCTTAAGAAAGAATTAGTTAATACTCATGGATCTATAAAAAATACCCAATAAAATACAGACAGACATTCACAGACATTATTATGATATTAATACCAGAACATCAAAACAAACTTTATCTTCGGCAAATTGTTTATAATAAAACACCCACGGCTTTGATAAAAACGCTTATAAATTACGCAATTAAAATAAATTGTAAAGATATGGCAATCAGCTGTGAGGATATAGTGTAAAATACAAGTAATGATAAAAGGCATTTAGGCCGTAATTTCGACCATAATCTTAGATAAATTATTATTATCATACCTATAACCTATCTGAGGAATAAGTAAAAATATTGGGCAGACCGATGTATTGTACGCAAGTTATTTTAGGTGGTGATGGTGTATTGTCATTTGTATCAGCATCATCAGCAATAGTAACTTCACTGAGAAATTTGCTTCCCTGATCCGTTGCTGCGAGGCTATTTTCAGAGGACTTACTGCCAGTGCGTTTGAGACCTAAACTATCACCTAAAAGGTTTATTTTTAAGTATCTCTATGTAAGTATCCGCAATCCGCATACTTACACCAACTTTCTGAAAACTTCTTGTAGTATTTTTTGTGCATATTAAGACACGGGAAACTGGTAAATTGACCAAACGCAGCTGCCAACTATTCACGTTTGTCGCGGGTTCGAATCCCAGGGCACATCTCTGACTTTTCGGAGCCATGGGTGTATTGATAATTATCAATTACCACGCACTATAACGGCGAAGGAAAACATCGTGAGGAAAGATCGTCTATGGAAATGATTTCCGGTAACTCGCACTAGGCCAGCGTGTTGGAATATGTATATAGCCTAACCACTCACAATCGCACTCTCGAGTGTAGAAGAGGCCCGTACCCTGCACTCTGCAGTGGGACGTATATATGGGCTGATACAGATAAGATACCACAACTTATTCAATCAATCTGTATCAGCCCATATACGTCCCACTGCAGAGCACGGGCCTACTCTACAATCGAGAATACGATTGAGAGTGGTTAGGCCATATAGTCCACCACGCTGGCCTAGTGCGGGTTGGCGGACTTACATACCATAGGAATTCTTATAAATCGCTATGCTTCAATCAATGCTTTATAATAATGCTTAAATTTATTGTTGAAGAGTATACAAATTCTCACCTTATTAATAAGCCATTTAACAAATAGATTGTCATCTTAATCTACTAAGAAATCTATCTACTAACGCATTAAGCAAAAAACGTTGAAAAATGGTTGATTTGCTCTTGTATTTAGAATTGCTCTTTTAATTCTTACATACTTTATGCTGATGGAGTTCGTCCACCTGTGAATAATAACCATATTATATGTACCTAAATAAAAATATGGGTCCACTGTACCTACTAATGTATATGTAACTAATGTATTTTAATTATGCATGTCAATTGTCTCGTTTCTGCCAGTCGTTAAAATTACATATACGAGTACATATTATGTATATATATAGGCAATCGTAATTCCTACACATGCAAAATTTAAAAAGCTCAAATCCATTATTGGCATGAGCCCGCCCTTTAGAAAATTAACTAGGAAATTGTTTCTTATTTAATATTCTTCTTGGTGTAACAACTGTATGTATCTACGTAAAATACAATGAATAGTTTTTATATTTAAAATAAAAACATACCAGCTACACGGTAACCTAATTCTTATGCTCCGCTAGAAATGTGTTATGTAGGTGTCTCACACAATCAGAATATTGGTTTTGGAATTATTTGACCCTACACTGTTCCCCTATATAGAAAATCGATAAGAGATCTGGGGTCATTGCAAAAAATGCGCATTGAGGGAAACGGCGACCCCAGTAAACAAACGAAATGCACACAATTCAATGAAAGACCCACGCAGCTGTATGCACTGGTTAATTTTATGCGGCAGTTTTATTAGTCAAGACGAGAATTTAGGTAACTGTATCGTGTTGCTAACGACAGCTGCATTATACTGAAAGATAAGTATTTGTGTTTTTATTTTATATTAAATAAACCCACCGAAACCTTACTCCTGAGTCCTGACACTAAGTTCCAAAGCTTGTTTTCTAAGTATCAGACAATACGAGTACAAGAATAATTTCTGATTTCGGTCTAGCAAATACCCGCACGCGAAAAAATATTTGTGGATTGCGCAAACATTTGTCTGTGCGGGAGTCGAATCCGTACTCTGTTCTTCGTCTATGCCACGAAGGATGTCAAAGTTGATATTTTTTGTGGAGAGTGGTTTATAATTAATACTGTTATCATTTAATCGATATCAGTTATTAGTCGAATGTTATTGTTTGTCTATACGTATAGATTCCGAATTTTAGTATTGTACATACACGTCCATTCACATATAATCATTATTGATATCATATCAGGCTGCAACGGCTGGCTGTGGAATTTGGGGAAGCGTGAGTATTTAGTTTTGCTGTGGGTTAATGTATTAAATACCAAATTAATCAACAGGTTGGGCAAATGCCAGATTTTTTGTCAAATAGGCCCTCGTGTCAATAAGGATAAGAACCACTGTGTTGAAGTGTTAGTGACAGGGTATTAACTACTGAATATCAATCAGCCAGTCCTGCAAATGAAAACAGTGTGGTCACCTGTCATTTGTAGATCTCTCTCAAGTGCATATCTATATACCTATTCTAATTATCTTTTAAGTAAAGTAAACGGCAGTATTTAATTAAAAGAATATTATAAGGCTATACTTATTAGGATTTACGGCGTGTGGTCTATTGCATGACTGGTTGAAAAATGTTAATGTTATAAATGGCGTCAAGACAAATTATTTCCATCTTGGCTAAGCATTTCTGGTCAGATATCAAATAATCATTATATACTTATGATTTAAAAAAACCGATACCCGGTTTTATACCTATTTTCTATGACCCGCAAGTTGACAACAATGTATTCGGGTTTATTCCTCATGCGATTTTTCAAGGTGTAAAGAAGTTAAAACCAGTATTTGGTTGATGTCGACAAAGGAATTAAAATTT
This sequence comes from Hyles euphorbiae, assembly GCA_023078785.2. NCBI lineage: Eukaryota > Metazoa > Arthropoda > Insecta > Lepidoptera > Sphingidae > Hyles > Hyles euphorbiae. Next base: position 1,774,245 of record CM041049.1, read on the forward strand.
GATGGAAGACAGCGGCTTAAACAGCTGATAATTCGATAAAGACCTAGCTAGTATTTCGCCACGAAGTTTGTCTCCTTGTACGGTATATCTATACTTATTGGATTTTATAGATTGTTGCTTTTGGTTTGATGAAATGCTGTCAAAGCACAGTCAAAGAACCCACCATATTCCAAGGACCATATTCACTCATTGAATAAATGTGTATTAAAAATTATAATTAGTGTCTCCCGGCGCAGGTTTATAGATGTCTTCATAAATAATCAACTAGCGCACGTTTTTTTAAGGTATTTGCATGCTGAAAAATATTACAAAGTGTACATTTATGTGCAGAAACATTCCATTAGACTGTTGTGACATCGATAAAAACTATGTAGAAACAATAAAATTAGAGCGGAACAACGATTGATGGCAATTTATTCCTTTAATATGTCTTTTTCATTGTAAAGGTAGAATCTTGTGTCAAAAGCATGGTAACATCAGTACCCACGTAAAGGAGAGCGCTTATGGGCCATGGGGTGAATATATCCTCGTGGAATGCCGAATGCGGCAACTCAATACAAAAATACCCGGCACATGTGTGTGTTTACGCACAGACACACCTTCTTTACATAATATTGTGATCTCCATTCATTGGCCGAGCCAGTACTACGCTGGCAGCCGGCAACCGCGCACGCGTGTAAAATGACTGAAGATAACTTAACCGCACTTTTGTACCAAACAAAAGATCTACGACTGGTGAGTTTATTACATAACAAATCTATTTTATCTCATCAATCACTTTTTTATTATAAGATGTGTTTCATATTTGCAAGCGTTTAATTAATAATTCGTCGTCTGGCGAGTGTCGACGACAATCGGCCCCGACGTGTCTATTTTTTTTTTTCGTTTAGAGTTGCAATATAATTTGTTATTTGCAATTGGTTTGTAGAATCCAATGGTTTGCCAATATAATAAAAATATGTCTGTATTTTTTTAGACGCAAACAAATATTAATATCATGTATTCTTATCACTTATCACCAAGCTAATCTCTAACATTATTTTATAAAATAATAGTTGCAATTATGGTACCAACTTTTTTATATTTTTCCTTGTAGTGAAGATGGTCAGCATTTGGTTTATGTTATCGTATTATGAACTTAATTACAAAATATACTGGGTATATCAAGACTGCTACCGAAAACGAAGCCGGGTGGTAGTTTAAGTGAATACAAACACAATGCAACTAAAATTTTCGCAAAGTAGCAGTCTTGAGATACCCATATGAACATGCATGTTACACAGCATGTAGCGGTGTAAGTTCTTACTTCGGTTATCGGTCTAGTATCCGTCATATTGTAATATTTCAATTGCGTTTCAATTTAAAAAAAAATGTTGCAATCAAGTCTATTATTGATCCGAGACTCCATCTACCGCGCCATCTACCAATTTATCTTTTAACATACTTTATACATGTTTAAAAAAGTGGCAAGACATGTGAAGTCCTACAACCAGTGGGATTATATACCCAGTGTGGATTTTAGTGTTGATGATGCTGATATTCTTATACGAGGAACAAATCTTGAAAGCAAGCCTCTGTTCCTTACAGAAGTATGTCATTATTAGTATAATTATGCTGATATTCCTAAACGAATAACAAATCTAGAAACCAAGTCACGGACAATGTATATAATTTCTACAATCATTTTTTTTTATTGCATTGAATGGCGAGACGAGCATGCCGTTCGCCTGATGGTAAGCGATGCGACCGTTCATGAACAGTAGCAAAACCAAACAACACCTTGAATTACAATGAAAAGCAATGCTTGGCATTCCACTGCGCTCGCCATCCTGAGACACAACATGTTAAGTCTCAATATGTCCAGTAGTTACTCTGGCTACAATGTCCTTCAATCCGAAACACAACAGTGCATTTAAACTGCTGTTTGACGGGAGAAAAATACATTGCGGTGGTACCCACCCAGGGAGCCTCTCACATATGAGAGACCTACCACCAGTAAAGTCAATTCAACCACAACGTACTTTTTTGCTATTTCTTTTACTTGGATCAGATTCCCAAAATTGTCGATTAAGTCAATGCTACGAGAAAAAAGACCAGTTAATCATCACCATCTCAATTAAAATACTGGTGGTAGGTCTCTCATATGTGAGTGGCCGCCTGGGCAGGTACCACAGTAATACTTATTTCTCCCACCAAACAGCAGTTTAAATGCACTGTTGTGTTTCGGATTAAAGGACATTGTAGCCAGAGTAACTACTGGACATATTGAGATTGAATGGCGAGCGCAGTGTAATGCCAAGGTGTTGTTTGGTTTTGCTACTGTTCATGAGCAGTCGTAACGCTTACCATCAGGCGAACGGCATGCTCGTCTCGCCATTCCTTGCAATAAAAAAATACAATCTTTTATTTTCGATCTGTGTTGTGGTACACAATGTTACCTTTCTTTTCTTTTTTTTTCTTTCTTTCTTTCTTTCTTTCTAGTACCCAAGACAAAAGATTCATCTAGAATTGGGGGTGATGGGGGTGACTGATTGATATTCAATTCATGAAAAAAGTAAACTAATTTTCTTTTAATTGGAAAACGACCTTGCGTCACCTGTTCTGCCGTACACGGCTATTCACAACAATTGACTGCGACCTTCACCCGGTCGTTAGTCTATTTAATAAATAGCCGTCTTATTTATTCATTAGGCAAATTCTGTCGACGCGTAGCTCTATAAAACATATGTTTGACTATATGGCATTCGTCCAGTACATCAGTTTTTTATGTAGTTTTAAAAATAAATACCAAAGGTAGTATTTTTTCGTGGGCATCAGAAACTACGGGAAACTCATCAGCGAAACTGGACGCGAAACAAATATTGATCTTATTTATCCCACTTTGTGGATACACTGTTCCATGGATGCTGTTTTGTTTATTTAAAATGATCCACGAACCACATAATTATTCAATACAAAATTCCCGTTTATAAGTTAAAATTAAAAATTCTGCGGCACTGTGCATATGTTTATTTATGGAGTGAATATAATTATAAAAATAGCAACATAAGAATTGAAATTAAATATACACATACATAATATGCATACATAACCCATTCACGACAATCAAACCTGGAGTATTTATTTTCTTATTTCTGAACCACGTACTGGGGTTCTAACATGGCTATATAATTTCTTAAGAATATAACAGAATAGAAAACCTTTCTTTAGTATACATACACAGATACAAAACTAAAATAACTAAATTACATTTACCTACTATGACAATTTCAATGGCAAAATAGTTTCTATTCTTCCTGAAAATGTTCTTCTCGTGAGTTGCTATTGACATCATTAAGTTATGTAATTGGAATAATTAATTGCATGAGATAACAGTAGATTTTAAGATCAAAATCTCGGATGCGACCGTTGTTCGTTCGACCTATTGGCACCTACAATCAAGTAACATATGCCAATAATGATAACATTATATATAACGGATAATTAAAATCATTAATGAAACCCATGACAGAGTAGACATATTCTCAGGCGCTTTGAGTGAAATCACAAAGGTTCTATTATGTATAATTAGCTACAAGTAATTAGTTAATAATTGTTAAATATAAGCTTATTATTATTTTTGATATATTGTATTGATACTTAGGATTAAATAGCAAAATAAGTTAAAGCGTCAATGTCGCATTAGGTTTTTACCTGTAAGATATTGTACTGTTGAAATAAATAAATAAATAAATAAATAACATTTGTTACTACTATTTTTAATAGCCTGTGATGTGTCAAAGGCGTCCCCTTTATTACTCCACTTGACCATGTCTTGTGTCGTGAGTATCAGAAACTACGAGATACTTTTTGATCTCATAAACACCCAGACCGAAACAATTATCTGTGGATCACACAAATATTTGTCTCATTGCGGGGATCGAACCCGCGGCTTCTCATTTCACAGCGAGCGTCTAATCAACTGCGCCCCGGAGGCTGTCAATTAAACTTGAAGCCGGACACAAAATTATAAAACAAAAATTCTGAAAGAGGAAACACATACATATTGTAAGGTTTGCGTGTAGAAAATATCGCAATATAATGGTAAAGAAAAAGAAGACGATTACATACCACACTTGATATAAGTTCCTATCAGAGTGAAAGTATCTGTTTATTCTGTATAGGCCTCCTCATTTGCACGCCACATTTTCCTATCCTGTGCCAAGGGAATCCGCTGATTCCCACGATTCTCACTACATATATCATTCGACCATTTGGCTGATCAGAAGAAATGGAATGTCTATTGTCTAATTCTCAAAATAAACTCCGGATCACGGTTACTATAGAGTATAGATCATGTTCGATCTTTGGGCGTCCGAATGCGTTCTTGTCATGTTGTCTCAATATTAGGAACAGTTTTTCTCTCTTTACTTTTGATTATATTGATTATGTTAATACTATTAGATAACGAGTTAAAATGCTTGGTGTTTATATTATGAAAACATACCGGATATATCAAGAGTGCTACCGAAAACGAAGCCGGGTGGTAGTTTTAGTGACTACAAACACAATGTAACTAAAAAGTTCGCAAAGAAACGTGACAATTTTTTTTTATATTTTTTTAAATATCGTCGAGTCTGGGTGGTAAATCCATAGTTTTTGCTAAAATAATCAACTAAAGCCTTGCGTACCATAGCATCTTTAAAAATAAAAGGGTGTACACTATTATTTAAGAAGAAACTATGTATTTACCACCCTAAGACGACGATAGAAAAAAATAACAAAAAAAATCGTCACAATATTTTGCACAAAATTTAGTTGCATTGTATCTGAAGTCACTAAAACTACCACCCAGCTTCGTTTTCGGTTGCACTCTTGATATACCCTGTATATTAAACAATGCGTAATATTTTTTTATATTATATTTGAAGTTCCAATATTCGCCATAATTACGCCAGTAGAAAATAGATGAAGTTTAGTAAGCCTTCTGAACGCCTCAGAACAATATCTACTATGTTCCAACTAAACTTATAGGTGCCGTTTGACATTTCAACTTTTTACAGGCGTAACTCACACAATTTCAATAAAATATTACCGCACACGCAGTGGCGTAACTAGCCCATCGGGGGCCCGTGGCAAAATTCATCTAATGGGGCCCTTCGTAAATATAAAAATACTTGACGTTGTAATTTCGTTTTTATAAGTAACCAAGTAAAGTTCGGTCTATTTAAGTATACGTAGAAATTACAGGGAGGCCGTACTGGTAGAACAGTTTTGCTTTCAGGCTCTGTCATATATCCAACGTAAATATGTGGAGCAACTTCCTAAACGCTGTCCAGCCCAACTGAATTCCCCTGTCGGCTTCCTTTAAAAAGTTGTATCAACCTAATTGCATTAATTTCTCCAGGTAGACATATTCGTTGACAACTTCGAGAGCCATGCCGTCGACGATAGCTGGTCCCGGATCGACGAATTCATTACACATGACTTTCGTCATGTCTAGGTTCACACGGAGAACAGCTATTAGTTTATAGGCTTCATTAAGGCTGTGCAGCAAGTTCAAGAAACTGTGGGGCTAATCCACAAGTTTAAAGTCTCTCAACGTGCTATGGAAAGAGCTATGCTATGAGTGTCTGATGTCTCTGAAGGACAAAATTCGGAATTAAGTGATCCGTCAGAAAACCGTGGTGACCGACATCATATCACATATGTCGCAGAAAAGATAACCGCTAGAGTAAGCTAGTTCTGAAGTGGACACCGCTGACCGTGTCTTGGGAAACGTAGCGCAGGACGCTGTCTGGTCAGATGGCGGGACAACTTTCACAAGTTGTCAGCAGCGACTGCATGCACAAAGCAGTAGACCAGACTCATTGCCGTACCTTGGTAAAGGCCTGTTTCCAGCAGTGGACTGCAACGGGCTGATGAGGAATAAATTCTCTTATACATGTTGATTGTTCTACTTCGTGTTTAAAAGTGGATCGAAAACTGAGAATATCCTTGGAAAGCGAGTAAGATACCCTGGACCATAAAGAAAAAGGGTCGGTTAGAAAATCTTTAATATCTGCAAAAGAACCTTATCTAGCTTTATGAAAAAAAGATTACATCAAAGAATATTTTAATGCCATTCCTCTATTATTTCATTTAACGTAGCGTGATTGGCGGTGGATACCGCTGATTTACACGTTGTCTCACTTCATCCTATGCGTGCTCGTCATCATCACCCGCCCGTTGCAGTCCATTACTGGACATAGGTCTCACCCAAGCTACGCTACAAAGCCCGGTCTGCTGCTTTATGCATCCAGTCGCTGCTGGCCCTCTTGTGCAAGTCATCCGTCATCTAGTCAAAGAGCGTCCCACACTATGTTTGCCAAGACGCGGTCTCCAGTCCAGAACACACTTACTCTAGCGGTTACCCGTTCTGCAACATATGTGGCCAGTCCCTTTCGAGTTCAACCTAAAACTTTCAAAGCTATGGTTCTCTGACAGATCACTTAGTTCCGAATTTTGTCCTTCAGAGACACTCATAGCATAGCTCTTTTCATTGCACTTTGATCAACTTTAAACTTATATATTAGCTCCTCAATGAGTGTCCACGTCTCGGCTCCGTTAATCATTGCAGGACATACTGGATGAACACCATAATCTTCAAGCTCCGTGGTATATCCGACGAAAATATGTGGTACAACTTCCTAAACGCAGGTCAGCCTGAATCCTGAAACTGAATCCCACTATCGGCTTCCTTTTCGAAGTTGTACCTACCCAATTGCATTAGTTACCCGAGGTGGACATATGTAGATATGACATGCAGGCGAACGTTTTCTTGCATAAAAACGGCACTCTCACCAAATTCTCTTGTTCTCTATTATAAATAATTCAACCTAGAGTTTCAGTGGTGTCTTTCTAGTTTTTGCCCATTTGCAGGTTTCCATGGCTTTAGATTTGCTCCAGCCAGAGCCCGCCTTACTGCATCCAAACTCAGATTGTTTCCTCCAGCTCGTAAATGATGTTTTTTTTTTTACTTCAACAGCCCTAAAGTGCGATTTCTCAAAATTTTTGAAACCATATAGTGATCCTGCCATGCCACCACGTGCACCATTTTCGGCTGTTCCTGGTTTTCGAAGATTAGATACAGTTTCGTGGAAACACTGTAGACTTACTCGCTGAACTGCAGAAAGAGACACACTAATAGTTATTGCAGTATTTCGTGTGCTTACTGCGCCCATCTTCATGCATTGTAAGGGTCCTGGTAAATTCTTCAGAGGTTAAGTAATGACATTATGACTTCAGAATAATAAAATGTGTAAGGCAGATGTCTTGTTTACATCTTGCAAATGGAAGTTAAAAATGTAAAAATTAAACAAATCCGCGATAAAATTGGTAAATAATAGTTTTATTTCAATCTTCCAAATAGTTTATTCTTACTATCGTAATTAATGTTAGATTCTCCTCTGCTTACCTCCTTTTGAGCTTGAGCCCAACGCTCTGTCGAGCCAGGGCCCTGTCGGGCCCGAGGCCCTGTTAGACCAGGGCCCTGCCGGGCCGGGGGCCCCCTAGGCGGGGGCCCGTGGCATTTTGCGCACTCTGCCACCCTATTGTTACGCCACTGCGCACACGACAATTCCATGGCTTAAAAAAACATAATTGTGGAATTGTGTGAATTACGCTTGTACAAAGTTGTTTAAATTTAAAAAAGTGAAAAGTATGAAACGTCAAACCGTACCTATTATTTTAGTTGGATTATAATCCAATGCGACATGCGACTGTCAAGCAACTTTATACCTAGTATTGTTGTTTATCAACCTGCCAGTTATCAGAAACTAAATACTTGTTCAGTAAACACGTTACACTGAAATAAAGTGTCATTAAACTTTTACAGTGTTCAAACATGTATGAGATAAGAGTTACCTGATACAAAAGGTGAAGAGATTATAATATGTCGTTCGTTACCTACTAAAAAAATAAACCCAACAGTCACATACATAGTCCTAAGTCGAACCCCACACTATGATGAAAGACAATCTAGTTGCAGTCTGCAGATTGATACAAAGGCTACCGATGTCCTAAGAAGACGCTTTCAATGGGTCGCTATAAATATAGATGCTTTTACATACATATTGGTTCAGAAGCAGATTTACTGTGTCTAAAATTAATAATAATGCTATCATTTTTTAACTTAGGTACATATGTGTAAAGCAATTCCTTTTATCTACGCGTATCCATATGGTCAGATTATGTAATCTTTTATTCACGCAATTATTGTTGATACATTGAATCGCATTTACACCATCTTTATCTGCTATTTACTAATAGTGCATATCAAAAAGTTTGTGTGTTTGTTTGCCTCACTTAATAATAAACAAGTAGGAGTGATTAGGGCGAACAAACATCGGAATCTTTATGCGCTTATCTGTGATTTATTTTTCCACGCTTTATTTAATTTGTTTTAATAACACAAATCGATTAGTGTGCTCTGCATTCATTAATACTACAGAGAAACCAAATATGCTCATACCGATAGCACCGAAAAAGGAGGCAAGGATGCAACTGGCGCAACCCGCAGAAGATAAATCTTAAATCTGATTTACGTGTTAAACATAGGTGCTATGAATCGATATTTTTTTCCAAGTTTTTTGTTGACTAGCCCATGTCGCATAGGGTTTTTAGATTTTCCTGACATTACATTCATAATCTTAATTAATGTTTTCCACACGATAATATATTATGTGTAGTGTATAATTACGATTTGTTAATAAAGCATTATTTCATTTTAGGTACAAACACCAATCCCCGAAATAAATGATGATGGTGAGTCCTAATTCATTAATTTTATAGTTAAAAATGACTGCTTGAAAAAAAACTTATCTATTTATAAAACCTACTCATAGAACAATGTCTATAACCTTATTTGAATATCGTATGAATTAATAAATAAATAAATAACACCCAACAGTCACATACATAGTCCTAACCCCACACTAAGATCGAGTCTTGTGTCGTGGGTATCAGGAACTACGAGAGACTTTTCGGTCTCACAAACACCCAGACCCGAAAGAAATATTTGTGGGCCGCATAAACATTTCTCTCGATGCGGGGATCGAACCCGCGGCCTCTCGTTTCACAGGCGGCATCTAACCAACTGCGCTACGGAGGCTGTCAACTTATGATCAACTTATGATAAACAAATTATGATCTTATTTCATAATTAGTGATATTTGAACTAGACACAAATAAACGCCTGGTCCAATGGAATAGGGCAAATGAGTAGTGTTATTTTTCATGATATGCTATTCAAACTCCATATTGTTACAAAGCCAGTAAATTCCTTGGCTACAATGTCTTTTAAACCAGAACACAGCAGTGCATTTACACTGCTGTTTGGCGGGAGAAATAGACATTGCGGTGATTCCCAGGCGGCCTCTCACATATGAGAGACCACTAGTAAAATACTTATTTAAATATGTGTTTGTAATGTTCCCAGAGGTGTTATTGCACATGGCGTGCGTGGGCATCTGCGGGTCGGACGTGCACTACTGGCAGAGCGGCGCGTGCGGACACTTCGTGCTCAAGGAGCCCATGATCATGGGCCACGAGGCCTCTGGAGTCGTCGCCAAGGTAAATATTTAATCAGGATACATTCGTGGGAAACAAATGAGTGTCATTTGTAACATAAGAAATTTTGTACTTATGGCAGATGACCGAAGTATACATCTTTCTGTCTTTCACGCGTCAATAGGTCCGTCTTTAATAACGGGTCGATAGAGATGTTATTTTGAGCCAATATATGATTGAAAGCCAAAATTTATTTTTTTCGATTAGCTCACTTTAATTCTAAAGGTGCGAAATCTTTCAATCAACTCTTAATATTCGATGTAATAGACTGATACTTATTGATATTTCTGTCAATTCTACTATTAGTAATATGACTTTTTGTGATCAACAAATTTCTACGCTTTTACGAGGACCTTTCTGCACCCTAGGTGGTAAAAGTGCAGGTCCAGCGTTAGCATCTCGCGCTAAAACCCGCTAATAACTAAGAGTCAGATCAATTAAAATATTAGCAATCATTAAATAACACTTAAATTCAAGGTTGCCAACATTTTTCGCGTCCCCTCACTTGACATTTTGTCTATTCAAACCGGTTTTTAGTAGGTGTGAGTTATCTATAAATAAACAGTGTACAGACGTACAGACACACCCGCGCGTAGTACACACGTCACTGCAAAATACAAACTATACAGCTGTGATAAACAGCCTTGAACTTCGTTTGACGTTTTCCAAGCTTAATAAACGATCGAAACCGTACTACCACTCATTGATTTAAACATTATAATAATCGCGCTAAAATAAATATTAACTTACTGAATTTAATAGATTTTATACAAAATGGCGGTGACATAAGTATTTTTTTTTGGACCACATATAGGGTACCGCATCAGCAGCCCATACACCAAATTTTATTAATTTATCACCACCCGTTTAGCCACAGGATAGTTTTTTAGTTTTCAATATTTAACCACCTGCTGTAGCGATTTGGCTAGGTCATTGACACAAACGAATAATAAAGGTCAAGTGCAATAAAATACAAGGTCTTATTATTAGTTGCATAGAAATAATATCAATAATTGAATTTAGACCTAATATCCATGATAGTAAGACTCATAACTTCGCGACGTCGTGATGTCGAATAGGCAACGTCGCGTCGTTGATCAAAATGAGGCTAGGGTGGCAACGACTTCATCGATCATACAATATCAATATTATCGATATAATTCAAACTTTATTATTGAAAATTAAAGAATTCAAACTTTATTAATAAAAACCTTTATTTATCGACAATATTAAAAACAAATGTGATACATAAAATGAGATACACAACTCACATCTACATTTTATACCTACTTAAAATTGCTATGGGTCATGTGGCAACATCCGAGACATTATTCGGTATCATTCTGTATGGGTACTGTTGAGACGCATTTTTTCAAAAGCAGGCGCTATGGTGACAATGTAGAAACCCGCTGATTAGAATGAAACTTGGAAAATAACTTTTACTAAGTCTTTGTTTTTGTGTATTTATTTGTACTGAGGTCTTTTTGGCACGCTTAGAATATGTTCTGATAACTGTGTTAATAAATATGATATTCTTTGACATTTACTGCCCTAAAAGTATTTAAATATGAATTATGCGGATTTCATATTTCAATTGACGACATTTATTTACTCTCGATAAAAATATCGATGAATTATTTTATGCATCTCTAATCGTGCATCCTTCCCCACCTCGCCTCCTCCTTACCCGCGACTCCTGGGCAGTGTTGCAACGTAATTACACTAAAACTATTTGTGCTTCATTTAATATAAAATACCAAAACAAAGTATACAGTAAGAATAAAACATACTGGAATATGACTAACAAGACAAATAGTAAAGCTATTTCTGACACTTACTAACTGTTTATCACTACAAAATAGTGATATAGGGTCTTTTATTTCACCGAGCCATCCTTAAATTTTCAACCAAACCATAGATTCGATCTTAGTGTGGGGTCACGACTATGTATCTCCACTACTTTATGATGAATTTTAGAAAAGTGACACATACAGCGATTAACTTCTTTAGTCTTTTTACGGAATACTTGTAACTTTTAAGAATGTGTTTACTTTCGCTTTCTATGAAAAAAGCCCTGTAATAAACAGTATAATAATCTCCTCTATTTTATATCCATCTACGATATTTTTACTAAACTTTTTCTGTATTTTTTTAAATCTAACCTAGCAACACTGCGATCGGCGATCGACGGTCGAAGGTCTGGTGTCACGGGCGGGGGCGGGGGCGGGGGCGGTGGTGTAAACTCGGGATTCGGCACCCGCGCCACCTCGTCAGTGAGCCGTACTTGTTCTTTGCGAATGCGCGTGCGTTGCTCACAACACATTACGAATTACGATAGCATTTTATGTTCATGATGTCGCGATTTACAGCTGTGGAATACACTGATATGATTTGTTTGAAGGTCTATTTAGTGGCAGTAATATTTTACGCGACGTGCTATTTTCATCCCCCTTCGCAAAAATAAGACTGAATTTGTGTACTAATTGTAAGTGGCATCGTCGCTCCCAACCCAATGAAGCAATTTTGACTCACATAATTTGTGTAAAAGGTGATTTGATTAAGAGCGTTTTCATTAATTATTCTACGAATACAATTATGCCTAAAAACTACAAAGGATTCATCGCGCCAAATCAATTTAAAGCCATTTGCGACGCGGCGACGAAAAATGCGGCGTTGCCGCTCTTATGTCTGGGTCAACTGAGGGCAGTAGGTAACTTATAAAGCGTGTTGTATTTAAACCAATTTATTTTATTATTTAGTTTGTTTGAAAATATCATTTTTTCAATTTTAATGTGATTTAAACTCTAATAATTTTAATTTGTTTTAATTGACGTTATTTAATGACGTTGTAATTTAAAGCAATTAAAACAACGACACTTTGTATAAGCGATAATAAATATTGATAGTGATTGATAGTGCATGGTGGCCTGTTGGTAAACGGACTAGACGCGGCTGCCAACATGTTCACGGTGGTCGCGGGTTCGAATCCCAGGGCACACCTCTGACTTTTCGGAGTCATGTGTGTATTGATAGTCAATCACCACGCACTAAAACGGTGAAGGAAAACATCGTGAGGAAACCTGCATACCATAGCGATTCATAAGAATTTCTATGGTATGTAAGTCTGCCAACCCGCACTAGGCCAGCGTGGTGGACTATATGGCCTAACCACTCTCAATCGTATTCTCGATTGTAGAGTAGGCCCGTGCCCTGCAGTGGGACGTATATGGGCTGATACAGATAATAAATATTACTATGTTCATGTTTATTAAACTTTCTGCCTTTATACAAGTAAGATTTTTCAAATTTTTTGCGAGGCTCGACTAATTTCAGTAACGCTTCATTAGAGACGTACTGGAGCGCGCGCACCACTTTCGTCGGAACACGCGCAATGAGAAATATGTGATTGCAACTTACACAATTTTGACGGCGGCCCCCAGACGATCAATATTATTGTACAATTAGGGGTCGGGCCCGGCTTCGCCCGGGTGTGATACACGTTTCAAAGTGGCGGTCAAAATTTTCAATTCCGACTATCAGTTTAGAAAATCGACCGATCGGACCACGAAATACGAATAAATTTTCCTCGTATTTGCTAGAAATCTCACTACTGCTTCCCTCCTATATATAGCATAGCGTGATGATATATAGCCTATAGCCTTCCTCAATAAATGGACTACCCAACACTGAAAGAATCATTCAAATCGGACCAGTAGTTCCAGAGATTAGCGCGTTCAAACAAACAAACAAACTCTGCAGCTTTATAACATTAGTATAGATAGTATGGTATATGCAAAAAAAAGTAGGCAAGCCAAGTTAAAGATTTTGGTTGCTTTACATTTGGCAATTTTTTTGTCGCCCTTGTATTTATGTCCATGGTTGTGATTTCGATTAGGTTTTGATAGAAATTCGTATTTTATAAATTTTAGGTATTAAATATATTTTCCCTATTTTGTGGTTTCTTTTGCTATGTACCGTAAATGCTTTTGAAATAACATAACAATCTTCCTTGTACATGACTACGTTGTGCCTAGCAAAATCCCTATAGTCTGCAGTCTAATTTACCTCAACTCAACAAATAATTCTTCCTTACTAATATTTTTTTATTAATTCTGCTGTTATAATTCTATGAGATACGCATTGTTCCATCGGTATTCGGTAGCAGTAGTCGGTAATTATGTACCTTGGTGATAACATGATAAATTATTTTAACTTCTGCAAATATTTCTACTTATATATTTCTACATATAATTCCATATTTCTACTCTATACGTACATAAACCCACGCCTTTTTCCCAGAAGTGGTAGGCAGATGTGAGACGGGACACCCACATTTTTCCCCATGTGATAAGATAGGATCCCGCGATGTGATAGGGGGCGAGCGTAATAGTTATACGATATAACATCTATAATAACTAACTATGTTATGTGACCTAACAAGCTATTTGGATATTATTTGAAAACATATAACACCTTTCAATATTTTAGGTTTAATTGGCGAATGTAAAATTAATCAAACGACTCGTACAACCGGATCACTGATATCGAAAACAACATTTAAAGTGTACACTGTGTGTAAAACTGTTCCTAGAGAAGTGATGTTAGAAACTAGTGCAAAAATAAACGCGACGAACTAAAATAGACCCCGCGGAGTTGAATCTATATTATTAGCTTTCTCCATTTTCGCTAATAGGTCTTGATTGGCTTTACTTCCCTGTTTATTTACATAATTAAAATACAGAGATGGAGTTCAGGTGCTCTAATAAACGCGCTTTGAAAAAGAACAAATACATTAAGTATAATAAATCTGTTGGATATTCACATACACCCGGCATCGATCACTACAGAACAAATGAAAATTCGTCGCCATTTCACGAATATATCGCGTCGCCGCATAAGTCAGTACGTACATATTTAAGAGCAGTATAATTATAGTTATAATAAATCTGTTTGATGTTCACATACCCCCGGCATCGATCACTACAGAACAAATGAAAATTCGTCGCCATTTTCCGAATATATCGCATTGCGGTATATGTGAGTACGTTCATATTCAGAGCAGTATAATTATAGATTGAAGCAATCGAAATGAGATGTTGTCTCACATGACACATCTGTCGATGCTTTGTAAATTGTAATACTAATGCCGCGCTTACCATTAAACAGAATAGTCATTTTATCATCACCTCAACCGTAGAAATTCCATATTTGAACATAGAATATTACTGCGACCTCTGTTAAGGTCATCATACTTATGGATCGACAACACTCACTACAGTTGTCGAGGTTTCTACTCAAGAACTTTTTACCCCCAGTCTACCAGTCCAAGCTCTATACCCTACTCTTACTGCCGTACTCTAGAGACATTTAATATCAATTAAATCATTGGTTAGTGGAGATTATGGGAAGAGAATCTAACACCCAAATACTGGAACGCAACTTTAATATAAATGGCGCTACGTTAATCCCGATTAAATGTACTTGCTAAGTGGGCCGTGCGCTGTTAAGAGCAACTTGTTATTTGAATGGCGTTCCAGTATTCGGGCGTAAGTAAGGAACATATTAATAGACATTAAAAATCTCTGAGTGCAGCCGTTAACGCCTATGTCGCGTAATTTACATTATGTTCGCGTGAAGTCGCCGGCCCACCTTAGTCTGAATATAATCAGCTAAATGTATTATGAAAGTTATAAAGTCATAATCACGTATCTTTATTGCGGTTACTATATAATTGAAACTCAGATAAGGTGGCATAAACTGCATAATGCGTGTTATTTCATCAGCACCTCGCGTGATAACGTGTTGCTTTACGCTTAGTGTTTCGATATTCCTTAAGGGGGTAAATTGGGTATTGGGTTAAGTTTTCTTAGACAACGTCGATTTTCAGCAGCCTTCGTTTGCTTCTTCTTGTGCGTTCCCAGTATCTAGCATATTCACTATCTCTTCTTCTTATACATGCCCCTGTTTCAAACGCCTGAAGAGCTCGTACAACATGGATTTTAATATATTAGGTAGCTAATTATTATGAATGCGTGTACCGGAAATACGCAGACTGAATTCGAAATACGCCTAATTTGCATGAGTAATTCATGATGACTTTTCCACCAAGGTGTTTAAAGATACTTCTTCTATTATTGTTCGATATTGTGTTGCTTAACCTAAGCATTTATTTGTAAATATTTAATAATGACGCAAAACGTGAGATCCAGTGTTATCCGCTAACGCCTGTTTACTCGTATTATTATCAAGCAAATAATGATAATAATGAGTTTGCCGACGATTTTACATAAGGTCTGATAAAAGTTTAGCGTAAACACGATAATTATTAGCACTTTAGTTTTTACTTTACGGAGAGTAGGTCCAATGCCTCCTGAACATTCAGATGCATGTTATTGGTATGGGTACAGTATGGGTACAGTACTCAGTATGGGTGCTGATGACACTGAATAACGAGATACGATTGTTATTCCAATAACCGTTGGTTTTAAAAAGCACAGCCATTTTTATATTGTTATATCGTATTAATCTAATACATTGATTAATCTATTTTATTTAATAAACACACTTATACTAAGAGATTTATAATACATATATTTTTTATTCATTACCTATAACAATCTTAACTAGTAAATTATGACATATCTTACAGCCGCTGCCAATAAACAAACCCAATCCAAAATTTGCCGTTTTAGATTGACAGCTCAATCGTTTTTCTGATACTATATTGCCAATAATCAACCTCAGTAGTGAATAAACTATGGCAACATGACAGGAGACCAATCGAAAAGTAGAAAACAGTTGACAACAAAACAGATTGACTTCAATCTAATTTTTTCGATTGATTATTGGCATCGGCCGTTAGACTGTTGATAAAATGTGTGGATTTATCAAAAATACACGACTTTATGATTTACGATTTCTATCAATATGTATTAGCGCCCGCATAGAATTATGCACAGTGACAACAACAAGATCAGTGGACTTGCCGGCCCAAATTTTGTTTCGTATACTAGATCATTTCCCATTGTTCCATTGGTATGCTTACTAGAATAAATCGACATTGATTATGCCCAACTTTATTATTTAACATCAGCAATAATATTCAACACTTGTATCATTGATCAAATATGTTTTACGTAAAAGAAACATTAACAGCATTTCGTTCGTAATTAATTTAGCATTCGTAACATTTTCTCCTGAAAAACATATTCAATTCAATATCCAAACACCTGTGCATTTGTTATTAGTTCCTATGTGATTGTCGACGTAAATAGAAAAGGAGAAATAATGACTTTTCGGGCGTATTTTCATATGGAAACGATTGAAGACTATCACATTGATTTTAAAGAGCCTAACATTAAAGAAAAGGTTAGTTATAATGATGTTGACGATATAAATGGTGATATTTTTACAGATAGGCTCAAAAGTGAAGAACCTGAAGGTGGGCGACCGCGTGGCCATCGAGCCGGGCGTGCCGTGCCGTTACTGCGAGTTCTGCAAGACTGGCCGCTACCACCTGTGCCCCGACATGCAGTTCTGCGCCACGCCCCCTGTGCACGGCAACCTCGTCAGATACTACAAACACGCAGCGGACTTCTGCTTCAAGTTAGTCTTATTCTCTCTCTCTCTTCAACCATAGGAAGTCCACTCCTGAACATAGGCCTGCCCCGAGGATATCCATATCGAAGTCTTGCAAGCGGCCGGTATTCAGCGACTTCCTGCAACATTAAGCAGGTCATCCGTCAATCTTGTAGGCGAGTGTCCGACACTGCGCTTGCCTGTACGTGGCTTACACTCCAGAACTTTTCAGCCCCATTGGCTATTATCAGTCTAGTTACTATGTCACTTTCTTTCTCTCTTCAGCATCAGGATGTCCACTGCTGGACATAGACTAAGGATGTAACCTTACTCTTACTAACTGAAAAACCTCAAAGGTTGCTAGGTACTGACGACTGGACTGATAGACTGGTGTGACATTCGCAATGATCATTGATGTTACGCCGTGTGCTATAATCTTCAGTAATTGTTCGTGCTCGTGTCCAGGTATTGACTGCACGAACACTCACTTTGTAATATGTAACATTACGCTCGTAACATCGATCAGTACCCATCCCACAAGCTTTTAGCCGTATCTCCGAAGAGACTGGCGGAGATGTTTACTACGCAGGGCATAAATTACATTTCTAGGCATCTCATAATTTAGTACCTACATATTTAAAGTTTGTGATCACCGCTAGAATGATATTGTATTATTGTAGATGTTTTGCATTTAACAAAAAATATGACCAGACACAAAGATATCTTAAATCCATTATTCTACAAATAAAATAATCATAACCTTGAAAAGTGCATCATGTAATAATTATATTTTTAAACAACAATGCATACCTACCACTAAATATTCGAGTAATTAAATAACCAACAACCCAAATTAACACGTCACTGAAAATACTCATGAATTATGATGAGCTAATTTGAATAACACACAAACACGACTACTTGCATATACCGAATAAACAACTTGTCGTACTACATAGAGGCGAAATTGCTATGATCTCTTCATTTTTAATAAGTATTTTTAATTTATTTATGAGAATCTAGCGGCCCGTCCCGGCATCGTCTGATTCTAGTCCAAAGTACTGTTTTATGGTTAAATTTAACGTAACTGCCCTCATTTATACTGCGATTCCCGTCCCAATCCTTCACACCCTGTCCCTTCTTATTTTCAGGCTCGCAATCGTTTTCTCTTATATCCTATTTCATTCTCCAATGTCCTATATTCTATACCACCCCATCCTCTTTAGTTTGAAAGACTAACAATTAAGATACATTCCTGGTTGATCCATTGGAAATACAACATTTCCTAAACTTGACATTTAATAAAGTTTGTGCAGCCGTTTGAGCGAAAAGATTTCTTGATCATCCTACGGAAACACTAAATTATGAGCTACCTCCATAAAGAATTTCATCAAAATTACTCCATCCGTTCACGCGTGAAGAAGAAACAAACACAAACTTTCACCATATAATGTTAGTAGGATGATAGGCCAGTTGTAGATAAATAGCACGTAATCACGACCATACTGCGAGACTGACTAAAGGACTGATACATACAGATTACAGAGTAACCTTGATATTTCCAATCCTATGAACAGTCATAGCTGGGCACCGTTAATCAAATAGTTAACTTCGTTAATCGTTAATCCGCTACAAAAAAAGTTAGCTTCGTTAAGCGTTAAAGCGTTACATTTCGGAAGAATTAACGTAAGTTAACGTTAATCGTTAATCCGTTAATATGTGTAAAATTGCATTTTTATATCGTTGCGTTAGTGAACTTATACAACTTGTTGGTTTAGGTTCTGGAAGTTAACAGGTTAGGAATAAAACAAAATACTTGTATAATTCAAATGTGTAATTCAATCGTCGGGCATAAGGTGCATATTCCCCTTCATGAACATTAACATGTTGAAGTTCTCGTCTGAAAGCGAGGCTCGTCTTTCGGCAAGCATCGCTTACACGCAAAAAGTATTTGCTGGCCCGATCTGAATACAAATTCCACATACTCAGTCAAATGTGGCCATGGATTCTCATCAGGACCGCTGGAATCCGATTCCATGTCTTCCATGATATGGTTTTAATTACTACACTGCACAGCCTACACTTTTTCTAACTAAATTACATTCACTCTTCTTTATCAACACGCAAATGATCACTGAGAGTAATTTATAATAACAACAAACAAAACATTCGTCACTCTAAGCACTGGCGCTAAGTAATGAAATGATCAAACGAAAAAATAATTTCGCAGTTTTCTCGCTCGCACGTGCCGGCAAAATATATCTAGTTTTGTTTTAGTTTCACGCGCTGCCACGCGCCGCCCGGCACTTGTCATTCGTTTCATACTTGTCTGAACCTGTTTTTCGCGCCGCGCCGCGGTGCCGTGCGGTAAATAGTAGGCATTAGATTAACGATTAACGGGCTTCTGCATATTAACGGAAGTTAACGTGTCCGTTAACATTTTTAAAAGTTAACTTAAAAGTTAATTCGTTAATCAAAATGTTAACTTCGTTAATTAACGATTAACGGATTAACGAGTTAATGCCCAGCTATGTGAACAGTAATGTATGTGTGCAGACTGCCAGACCACGTGACGATGGAGGAAGGCGCGCTTTTGGAGCCGCTGTCTGTAGGCATCCACGCGTGCCGGCGCGGCGGCGTCTCAGCCGGCGACGTGGTGCTCGTGCTGGGAGCCGGGCCCATCGGTCTGCTCACCATGCTGGCGGCTAAGGCATTCGGAGCCAGCAAGGTCCTTATTACAGGTGAGGTTTGATTATAGTAACCTATTCGTTATAGGTAATGAAGTAATTATGGCCTTAATAGGTAGGTGTGATGTTAATTTAATTATTTAGCATTGCAAAATTACAAACTGAAGTAGGTATATTATGTAAACGGACACAGAGCATCCTCATTAGTGTAGTACTTAATTACCCCTACAAACAAAATTATTACAAAAAGTTTAAATTCATTTATTTGGACGTGAAATTTTAACACCTATTTATAACGTTAAAGCTATGTTTTTAATTCTATGCGACGCACTCAGGTCTAATCTCATAATAATGACACAAACTTGCTGCATAATATTAAACACAAATATATTTTGTTCACCTCCAAAAACCACTTTAAGCACCTACTGAATTTGTCATTGTATACAAGTTAATTGTAAAAAATCTTGCAGACATAATGGAGTCTCGTCTGGAGTTCGCGCGGTCGCTGGGCGCGGACCACACGCTGCTGGTGACGCGCGACTCCAACGAGGGCGAGCTGGTGCGCCGCGTGCACGAGCTGCTCGGCGGACACCCCGACATCTCCTTCGACGCCAGCGGAGCCCAGGCCACCGTCAGGCTGTCGTTATTGGTGAGAGTTGGAGTATTTTGTACTAAAGTTGGTGTCAAATGGAACTGACTAAGGCCCGGATACTAAGGCAACTTAATTATAAGTTGCGCTCAACTATGTTTATCCTGCTTAAATATGCCTAAGTGTTAAGAGCTGTTAAGAGCAACTGATTGTTTGAATGGCCTTCCAGTATTTGGGCGTAAAATGTATCAACGCGTAAAGTGCGTTGGGTTACCACAGTAATGTAAGGATAGGTGTAAGAACGTAAGCTCCTATTATGCTCCTCCTATTAAATCCTGCTATTATGGCGCTGCCCCAACTCACGTTATATTTAAATATACATAGAACAGACTGTGATCTTACTCTTCACTCTTGTAAATACATTCGCTCTACTTTACGACATTCGATCGACTGATCGCAAACTAATAAATTATAACATCACGATTACCAAGTCTCCACTGCTAAAGGCTTATCTTAGAACTTTTTAGAGCTACCTGATGGAAATGGACTGCGTCTACCGACATCTTGAAATCTTTATCATATTCATCTTTTTTTTATTGCTAGATTATTATTTTTATGGCAAGTCTAGCATGCTGTTCGCTTGATGCTAAGCAATACCGACTCACAAGCTGTGTCGTGGGTATGGGAGACTTGACGGTCTCATAAACACCCAGGCCCGAAAGAAATATTTGTGGACCGCACAACCAACTCTCGGTGCGGGGATCGAACCCTTTTCCTCTCGTTTCACAGGCAGTTAGTAATATAATTGTGTACTCCCGCAGGCGACGAAGTCCGGCGGCGTGGCGGTGCTGGTGGGCATGGGCGCGCCCGAGCAGACCGTGCCGCTGGCCGGCGCGCTCGCGAGGGAGGTCGACATCCGCGGCATCTTCCGATACGTCAACGAGTCAGTACACACATATATTGCTATATAATTTTTTTTTTATTGCAATGAACTGCGAGACAAGCAAGCCGTTCGCCTGTTCGCCTCATAACAGTAGCAACATTCCACTGCGCTCGCCATCCTGAGACATAATATGTTAAATCTCAATACGTCCAGTAGTTACTCTGGCTACAATATCCTTCAATCCGAAACACAACAGTGCATTTTCGCAGTGTTGTTTCACGGGAGAAATAGACATTGCGGTGGTACCTTCCCAGATGGCCTCTCACATATGGGAGACCTACCACCAGGATACTGCTATATCGCTTTAGAATTAGAGAGACCTAACTACAAAAAATGATTTTTTTTTTTTATTGCCTAGTAGGCAGACGAGCAAGCGGCCCGCCTGATGGTAAGCGGCTACCGCTGCTCATGGACCTCCGTAGTGCCAGGGGACCAGCACAACAAAGTCGCTGCCTACCTCAAGGATAGTACTCTCCTTAAACCTCGTTTGAAGAAGGACAGGTCATAGCGCTGAGGAAACACCGATGCAGGGAGTTCATTCCAGAGCTTGCACGTACGTGGTAGAAAAGAACGCTGGAAACGTACCGTTCGGGAGCGGTACGCCTCCAGGTGGTGGGAATGAACTCTGCTGCGGAAACGTGTGGTGCGATGGTACATAGGCGACGGTGGTACCATCTCAAACAACTCTTCGGAGCACTCCCCATGGAACAAACGATAGAACACACAGAGAGATCCGAAGTCTCTCCGCAGTCCTAACGGTTCCAATTTGTCCGTGAGATCGGGATCATTGACAATTCGACAAGCTCGTCGCTGCAAGGAGTCAAGTGGGTCGAGCTGGTATTTTGGGGCACCTGCCCAGAGGTGGGAGCAGTACTCCACGTGGGGCCGGATTTGCGCTTTGTAAAGTGTCAATCTATGACCCGACGCAAAGTACCGCTTGGCTCTGTTCAGGATTCCCAACTTCTTGCTCGCCAGTTTGGCTTTGTCCTCCAAATGACTCCTAAACTCGACCTTGCTTGATATTTCGATGCCAAGGATTCCAATACTCTCGGATCCTTGGAGAGTAACTCCTTGGAATTGCGGCGCCATGACAAAGGGGTCCTTCTTCGCAGTGAACACGCAAACTTGTGTCTTCGAAGGGTTAAATTGAACTAGGTTCAATTCACCCCATTCGGAGGCCCGCCCCAGAGAGCTCTCGACTTCAGACACAAGTTGAAACCGTCTTTCCATAATGGAATCCCGAGAGTGGCTCCGTTGGCCGATGTACCGCGCGTCACTCGTACTATCATCTGCATAACAATGCATGCCATCAATAGACAACATGTCATTGATATGCAGGATAAAGAGTGTCGGCGATAGCACCGAGCCTTGTGGAACACCAGCATTAATGGTCTTGGTCTCGGAGCAACAGCCGTCCACTACGACTTTTATGCTCCGACCATCCAAAAAGCTGGCGATCCATTTGCAGAGCCCCTCAGGAATTCCATACGCAGGTAGCTTCGCCAGAAGGGCGCGATGCCACACTCGGTCGAACGCCTTCGCAATGTCAAGGCCGACCGCAATCGCCTCACCCCCACTCTCCAAAGCTTCCGCCCAACGGTGCGTGAGGTACACAAGAAGGTCACCAGCCGAGCGACCATGACGGAAACCGTACTGGCGGTCACTAATCAACTGGCGATCCTCAAGATACCTCAGGAGCTGAGTGTTGATAACTCGCTCCAAAACCTTGGAGAGTAGGGATGTGACAGCAATCGGCCTGTAACTCGAAGGGTCCGAACGGTCACCCTTTTTGGGGACAGGGTGTACATTGGCGACCTTCCACGAAGCCGGAACCCGGTTGGCTTTATAGGAAAGACGGTAAAGGCGCGTGAGCACGGGTGTCAACTCAGGGGCGCACGTTTTAAGAACCACTGCGGGGATACCGTCTGGCCCACTCGACTTATGGACGTCTAGAAGCTTGAGCTCCCGTCTGACAGCACGCTGGGTGATTTTTATGTCAGATAGGAGGCTCTCACAACGCGGGATGTTCGGCGGTGTGGCGCCCCCGTCATCCAAAGTCGAGTTCGAGGCAAAGAATTGGGCCAAGAGATCGGCCTTCTCCTTTGCACTGTGGGCCAAACTGTTATCGGACTTGCGCAGTGGTGGGAGACTGGACAGGCAGAAATTACCCTCCACAGCCTTAGCGAGCGACCAAAAAGCACGACTCCCAGAGGGATAGCTCTGGAGTCGCTCGCCAATTCTGCGGATGTGCTCCGCCTTGGCCTTAGCTAAGGCTCTCTTGTTGGATCTAGAGGCGGCGTTGAATTTCCGTTTCTCCTCCTTTGAATTTGGATCCCGACGCCTCCTTGCGTCTTGCCACACCGTGTATGCGGACTGCTTTAGGCGCGCAGCAACAGCACAGGCACTATTGTACCAAGGCCGGCTGCGACGCCCTGCGGGTATTTTCGAGCTGGGTATGAAAGTTTCCATACCCAAGCTAATCGTATCCGCGACGCAGTCCGCACAGGCGTCAGGATCATCGGAGGAGAAACAAAGCCGCCCCCAAGGGTAGGACGCAAAGAATTCTCGCAGTCCATCCCAATCTGCTGACATGTACCGCCAAACTGTGCGAGTTCCAGTCGTCGAAGAGCGGCTGGGACCCACTCCAGGAGCCCATGAACGGACCAGGCAGTGGTCAGATGATCCCAGGGGAGCATCAACCGCTATCCTGTATCCGTCCGGGTGGGTCGTCAGCAGAAGATCCAACAAAGAGGGCTCATGGCTCTCAACGTCTGGAACACGGGTGGGCTGTGTTACCAGCTGCGAGAGACCATAAGCCAAGGCCATCTCATAGACAGCCCGACCGGGGAGATCAGTAGTCTTGGATCCCAACCACTCTTTGTGATGAGCGTTGAAATCACCGAGGACCACCACCTCCGCGGAAGGGAACTGCTCGAGAATCTGGTCAGTCCCCACTTGGACGCTCTCAAATAATTGAGTAGATCCCGTATCACTGGCGTGGGACCTGTACAGGCATGCGTAGACTCGGGTCCTACCCCTGAATTCTACTCGTAGCCACAATAAAGACAGGTCCTGACGCTCGAGGCCCCGAGTGCGGTGACAACAGATATCACCCCTGACGAAGACGCACACCCCGGCTTTACGTAGGAATCGATGTTCCAAAACGTAACCGGGGTAATTTAAATACGATACATCGTCAGGGGCGGATATTTGCGTCTCCGTTAAAAAGAGCAGGGCAGGCCGCGCCGTCTCTAGATGGTGGTGGACGGCGTCGAGGTTGCTATGTAGACCCCTGACATTACAGAAGTCCACAGAAAATGTGGATAAATTTCCCGCCGTGGAGAGCCTGCTTCGATTGTGCCTTCGCATATTTTAAAGAGAGTGGGATAGGGTAAGGACAAGCGTGGTTGAACCAAGACGATACTCGAGAAGGGAGGATATAGTGTGAAGCGGGCACGCGGCATTAGGAGGAGCCAGCGTGAAGCACGGAAGGGCCCCCGATGCCCCCCCGCGTGCAGTCGCCGGGATCCACTCCAGTCTCCCACTCTGGCACGACGACTGCGCAACGGGATTTTCGCCGGTTGGCGGGACAGCTTCCCGGGGAGGGAGTTAGACAGTTGTGTATCCCCGGGTTCAGGTCCCCTACTAACCGGCAGGCGGCCGGCGGTGACCGTTCCCACCGGGTCTCCCTGTACTCCACACCAGCACCCCCACCCGAGCGCCCACTCCGACACCCAACCACATCAACGAGCATCGCTTGCAACAACCAACACCTATTATCGAAGAGGAAGGAACGGATGAGGGAACGGCTGTCCAGCCCTTCTACCGGAACGCATTTCTACTTAGCGGTAGAAATAGACCAGACGGTGGTACCAACCCGCTCGGATTCAGCATTGAGTGAAAAATATGACTCAATACAAAAATCCTGCCACCAGTAGTGGGGAGGAAGGGGGACGCCAAAGTCGCGGATTGGGAAGTGGAGTGCGACAATGGTGGCTCGAGGGGCCGGGAGCGCGTGCCCGTGCCATTCTGTAAGACAGCCGGACAGGTTGCCAAAAGAATGACCCTCTGACCTAAATATTTTTTGGAAAACTTCATTAAAGATAACATAAATTTTATAATTATGGAAGATACATCTAGATGACCGATTTATACATATTTCTGCCTTTCATGCGTCAAAAGATAATTCTTTAATAACGGGTTAATAGGTCAATATGATTAAAAGACAAAATCTATTTTTTTTATTAGGTCACTCTAATTCTAAAGTTGCGATATACTTATATATTTTTTATACTAGCCCGGCATGGTGACTACACTGCGCCTGATGGTAAGCGCAAATGCCGTATAAACAGAGTATTGAATGGCATCAGACGGCAATCCCATGCCATTCGATACAATTATGCCCGCATGCTATATGCTATATGCTCCTCATATGACATATCTCCTAATTTGTATTGTATTGTATCAGCCCATATACGTCCCATTGCATGGCACGGGCGTACTCTAAAATAGAATATACGATTGAGAGTGGTTAGGCCATATATTTCATCGCGCTGGCCTAGTGTGGGTTGGCGAACTTTTACATACCATAGAAATACATTAAAATCACTATGGTATGCAGGTTTCCTCACGATGTTTTCCTTCACGATTTTAGTGCGTGCTGATTGACTATCAATACATACATGACTCCGAAAATTCAGAAATGTACCCTGGGATTTGGAACCCGCGACCACCGTGTAATCTCCTTATTACATTTGTGGAATTATTAAACTGTAGAGGCTCTGTCCCGCATCTACGACGGTCATGGTTAATAAGAGCATCTAAACTCAACGAGGCACTTATTGTACTGATTTATCAATGATAACAACACTTGCAGACCTAAACATACGATGATGATGCGTGGTGAAACCCACCGCGTCTAATATCCACTTCTAATAGAGATAAATAACCACGTTTATACCATTGCAGCTACCCGACAGCCCTAGCGATGGTAGCGAGCGGCAAGATCAACGTGAAGCCCCTGGTCACGCACCACTTCTCGCTCGAGGAGTCGCTGGAGGCGTACGAGACCGCGCGCCGCGGCGTCGGCATCAAGGTCATGATCCACGTGCAGCCGCGGGACGCCAACAATCCTGTCAAATTCTAGAAAAAAAAAAAAACAAAAAAATTGCTGCTCTTGTCTACTGCACGATTTTAATTTCGAACGCAGAACTAAAAGCAATAGAAAGAACGATTTCAAAAATTTAAAATATGATCGCGGATAATTTCATGTTACAAAATGCAATTTAATATTTTTAATTAATTTATTAATTTGTGATAAAAATGAAGTAATAGATATTTCTTTGTTTGAATAAGTTAATATTTTTATTTTATTTTAATGTTAACTTAAGCATGCTGAGTATGGTCTGTAATATTTTTTTATGAAATGCGTCACGATTATTAATGTAATGGTTGTACATATTTTTAATTCAGGAATATTTTAATAAATTGACATTTATGATTATTGTTACATGGTGGATATACATAATAATTATTGAAAACATTAATGTGTACATGACTAAGCATATTATGAAAAAATAGGCGTAAAAACGCTATTCAATGTAATATAACACGATAAAAGAAGTGGTAATACAATGGGTAATAATTACATTGAATTATGAGAAGGGTCACGGTGAAAATATTTGTGATATAAAATGTGCACCGCAGTCTATCTTTGTCACTTTGACGGAGTCTCACTATCTTCCTTCGCGCTCCAATGGTATTTGTGTACCTGGCATGCGCCCACAAATAATAATTGCGGTGTCCGCTCTCCATAAACACAACTGTTAATTATTATTATATTGTTATGAAATAAATTTTAATCGACCAATTTTATATTATGTCAACGAATATTTAAAAAGACCATGATCTATTATTGAGAAGGATTTTATGTTTTATACTATTGGGAATTGTATAACTTACAAAATTAAATATTTTAATCATGATGACGTCAAGGTAATAATTTCAGACTGTGTTCGTATTTATTTAAGTTTCGAGTCAGTAAATCTGTTGTTACATATTTTATGTCCGATTTTAAGAGCAAATATAACGGTGATAATATGGTACCTTTAAGTGATAAGTACAAAAAAAGTAATAAATTATTTTTAAATCGACATGATTTTGTTTCGAAAAATTTTCCCATGGGTAAAAATCTGGTGCGTGTGTAGTAGTAACAGACCCAGACGAGGCTGCCTCTGACTTCACCTTTGACTTTTCGAACTTTTCGAAGTTATGTGTGTATTAATAGTCAATCACCACGCACTATAACAGTAATGAGTAAAGGGAATCTTCGTATAGAAATACGCATACCTTAGCGATTTGTAAGAATTTCTATGGTATGTAAAGTCCGCCAACGCGCACTAAGCCAGCGTGGAAGATTATATGGCCTAACCCCCTCTCAATCGTACTCTCGATTGTAGAGGAGGCAGTTGCCCTGTAGTGGGACGTATATGGACGGATACAAAAGGAAAAACCTTAAGACTATGCTATACTCGTAAGCTATTCTAGTGCAAAATGAGTGCAATGTATTGATGCAAAGTGTGTTTCAGTAAATAATAGTTGCAAAAGAAGTGCAGGGACTTTGAAAAACTTATAATAAGATAAAATTATACATCCTTACTGCCTGATTTACGCCCGAATACTGGAACGCAACTTAAATATAAGTTGCGCTTAACTACGTTAATCCCGCTTAAATGTACTGGCTAAGTGGGCCGTGCGCTGTTAAGAGCAACTTATTATTTGAATCGCGTTCCAGTATTCGGGCGTTAATAATGTAAATGCGAAAGTAACTATCTGTTTGTTTGCTACGATTTCACGCCTACCCCGTTGAACCGGTTTTGATAAAAACAAATGACACAAATAGACTAGACCTTGGGAAAGCACATAGGCGACTCGTATTGCGTAAAAAGGTTTGAAGGGGTTGAAATAGGGGATGATAGTTTGGATGAAAAATCTAAACAGCCGAAGTTACAAATGTCAAACTTGGCACTTTATTATCTCACTCGAAACAAATGTATCTGTATACTTTATTTTCTTAAAATAAACCTTAAAGAGGTTGATATAAGGGTTGAATTTGGATACTAAAAATGACTTCAAAAAATATTACTGAAAAGTAACAAATAATAAATAATTAGCTATAGCAATGCATTTGTTAATTTAATTATTTATTGCTTGACGTTACAGTCAATGTAACATCTTTATTACATCAGCTATGCTAACCACTTGTTGGTATGAAAATGACTTCTTTTTAAAATGGCCTATTACCGTGAAACAATGCTGTACAGAAATAATAACATAAAATTACTGGTCAGAGTAAATGGTTTTATATTGATTGACTCGGAGCGGTGACGAAGTAAAAGCTAATCCATCAAATCTTACAATACGCCATTAGTTTCTATAGAAAAAATATTTTGTTTATAAAAACATATACAGCATATACGTATGATAAATAGATATTTTATGACATAAGACCTTTGCTGTTCCATTATCAGTTTATTTAATTATATTATTTATATCTATACGTTTTAATATTCGACGTCGTTTACAATGATAAACATAACAGATGCCACCCAAACGTTTTTACTCATTTAAACGTTTATTTGGTCTTGTTTTTTATTATGAAATATTTCCCCACACTAGGATTTAGCATTTCATTTGCTTTTAATTTTTCTAATTCATTTCTATAGGTACCTATGTTTTTTCGAAGCTAAAGAAATGGAAATTGGATTATCCGTAACATTACACATATACTGTATTAAAACCAGCAGTAGGAGATCCAGACTTTCAACAATAAATATCTACATCACAAAAGCTCTATTTTGTTTCTCAAAATGGAAAAAATGCGCCTGCCTTTCGACTAACTTTCGGGCTGCAGGGCTTAGCAGGTAGCATACCTAATACTATAAACCTTCAACAAGAGTGTCGATTACACTAACTATAAATTAATTATTTCAATTGGTGATATCGCTCAAATGTTTTTTTTTTATTGCGATGAATAGCGCCTGATGGTTAGCGATAAGACCACCCATGGACCGTAGCAAATCCAAATAATACCGTGAATGACAAAACAATGCCTAGCATTCCACTGCATTCGCCATCCTGAGACGTAAGATGTTTAGTCTCAATATGTCCCATAGTTACTCTGGACAGAATGACTTCAAACCAGAACGCAACAATGTATTTACACTGCTGGGTGGCGGAAGAAATTTATATTGCGGTGGTATCTACCCAAGCGGCGTCTCACATATAAGAGACCTAGTAATAGTAATTATGGCTGCCATGGCGAAGGCAGTCAAAAAGCCTACTATGGAATACACAAGACTGCACAAGACTTCAGGTTGGATCCTCGCAATAAGAAATTTTTTGCGTGATCAGATCAAGATGAACAATAATTTCTTTATGGTCCGGGTGTTGTATAAAAAAAGTATCTCGTTGTATATAATACCCACAATACTTGGTATTTTATTTCGATTCCAAGACTTTGTATGTGTCTATTAAAACATGTATTTAGTCATTTAGGACTCACTTCTACTACATATGTAGACAATATATTTATGTATGAAGATAAATATGCCGTCTCTAAGTTGCCAGATAATATTTGCTCATGCACTATCTACATTGTTTCCACATCGAAGGTTTGCACTGCATTACTCCCACGATCAGATAATACAACACTAAACTTTACTATGTTTGCAAAACATTGTATAGTTATTCATCTTTGCCTTCAATATATCACTGATTTTATCTCGCTGAAGCATAAAATGTAAACAAATATAAAATAGATTATTTGACCACGAAAATTCCAGTACAAAACCAGACATGCCACATAAGAGTCGTGTTGAAATGTGCGAAAATTACGCAGCAGTTTTATATGGGCCCAATGATATTAGGGTTGTAAGTATTTTTGGTACATACACACTTATTACATTGGAACCAATTAATTTTATTTCCCGGTATTGTGCACTTCATAATTAACTACATAAATAATAACTAAATGATTCGATATAATATACTGAACTATTCTATTTGTGTTGGCGTAAATTCACACTTATGTTCTTCGAAGATAAACTAAATTATAATTTTGTAAAAGTAACTTTTATGCTATCTCGCAAAATATTTTTTCTTTTGGTTACATAACACACAATAAGTAGGAAAACTCAAACTGTATTACTTTCAGGTAAAATGGCCTATGCCAGAAATCACTGACAAAGGTAGGTGTCTGAATATTTTTTTATATTCAATCTTAATAATATATAATTAAAGCCAAATAAACAATTTTATTCAAGTCTCCTTTCATCCATCCTCTCTTCATGAGCATCAGAAAGCATCGTAGCATTCCTTTGCCTATTCTCACTACTTCATCCCGTTTCAATCCACAAATTTTCATCACCACGCTATTCCGCACTCTATTTCGCTTGCACTCTACATCCCCCTTCTCTTGATGTCATCGTCATCTCAGTCGTGCTTTTTAAAGACATAATAATTCCGTAAATAAAAAGTGCGTGGTGGCCTGTTGGCATACGGACTAGACGTGACTGCCAACATGTTCACGGTGGTCGCGGGTTCGAATCCTAGGACACACCTCTGACTTTTCGGAGTCACGTGTGTATTGATAGTCAATCACCACGCACTAAAACGGTGAAGGAAAACATCGTGAGGAAACCTGCATACCATAGCGATTTATAAGAATTTCTATGGTATGTAAGTCCGCCAACCCGCACTAGGCCAGCGTGGTGGACTATATGGCCTAACCACTCTCAATCGTATTCTCGATTGTAGAGTAGGCCCGTGCCCTGCAGTGGGACGTATATGGGCTGATACAGATACAGAATAATTCCGGCCCCCCTTAAAGGAGTGATCACCATTCACTTGATTTCCTGCATTTACTCTTCTTTCTATATCAGTGTCATACTTTCCATCACTTGTAAATGCACAGCCAAAAAAAGTATAGGAATTCATTCACTTGTTCTACTCATTAATTATAATCAATAATACTATCGCACTTTGCCAATTACTCCTCTCTTTCAAATACCAACACAACTTTCATTTTACTCACATTTGATTTTCATTCATTTCCTCCCAAAAGCTTCATGCATGATGATGATAATAAAGGAATAATTTGATCTAGAATACAATCTTGAAAACCTTTAATACAAACTTTCGCGATGATGATATACCTAAGTAAGGATGTATTTTTTATTATGGATAGGAAATAATACATAATGGATTGAGTCTACAATATTATTCACGAAAGTGAATAATATTATTCACTTTCGTGAATAATGTTATACAAGTCCACTCTTACCTCGATTTCTCTTCTCTTTTCCTCGATTGCTACCGGGTGGACCAAAGTTTCATGAAAAACAGTTCGGATTTACAACGGGTAGATCAACTATCGACGCGGCAATATCGGTTAGAAGAGCTGTAAGTACATCGGCGCGCAAATATGTACTCGGTATTTTCCTGGACATATCCGGTGCTTTCGACAACGCTTGGTGGCCGATGCTGCTTCTTAAGTTGAAATTACGAGGTTGCTTTAAAAATATATATTCACTTATTTACTCGTATTTCTCGCACGGAACAACAAAACTTAAACTTGGACACTATGCTGTGTCGAAACCACTTACGATGGGCTGTCCACAAGGTTCAGTTTTAGGTCCTTATTTGTGGAATTTAGGGTTCGACGATTTTCTTGCAATTCCCTTGCCGTCAGGGTGTTCTTTGACCGGATATGCGGACGACGGCCTTTTGCTTATAGAGTCAAATAGTAGATCGGGATTAGAAATTATGTCGGACGCGTGTTTAAAACTAATATGTGACTGGGGCCATCGAAATCGCTTAACCTTTGCACCACAAAAAACTTTCCAATTACTTCTGAAAGGAAATTTAAAATCACAGCCGCGAATTAAATTTAATAATATCAATGTTAAAAAAAAGGAATCGGTTTGTTATCTTGGTTTAATTTTAGAAAGGAATTTTTCCTTTCTTGAACATATTAAGAACGTCGGGGAAAAGTCGAAAAGGAACTTTTTTGCTTTGACAAGAATATCAAAATCAACGTGGGGGCTATCTTTCAATACACTAAAAATCATCTACGGAGCAACTTACTTAGGATGTATCTGTTATGGATCTCCCGTATGGGCTGATAGGGCTACTATCGGTGCTGTGCGAAGAAAACTGCTCCAGAGCCAACGTTTGGCGTTGATATTCTTGTGCAAGGCATATAGAACTGTTAGTACCGAAGCTTTGCCTGTCCTAGCGGGTGTACTTCCAGTCGACCTGGAGGTGCAACGTCGCGCCGCGATGTATTACTCTAATAGAGAGAATATGGATAAAAGGTTTTTCACCGCACGTGAACTTTTAAAAGTTGACAGATTATTTAAACCGGTTTCAGTGGTATATAGCGAACTATTAGATGAATGGCAAAATAGATGGGAGGTATCTTTGAAGGGCCGGCATCTATACCAATTTTTTCCTTGCGTACGTGATCGTTTAACAAAGACGTGGCTAGATGTCGATTATTGCGTATCACAATTTCTCACGGGCCATGGTAACTTTAAGTCTAAACTATACTCTTTTAAGCTTGTTGCGTCGCCTGCGTGTTCATGTTCAACACCTAATTGCGAGTATGAGCAGTCCGCGCATCATATACTTTGGGAGTGTAGTCTTTGGCATAATGAGCGTAAAATCATGCTAGATAGTATGCAAATATCATCTGGAGTTGTATACTACATGGACCTTGTAGAGACTAGAAAGAACTTCCGTGCTTTCCGGCGTTTTTGCCATACCTATTACTGGAATCAAGCATAACAGTTCACATAATAGGTCCCATTTAAATGTAATAATAATTTGATCCGTGGTGCTTCACAGCTGGCTTCTCCGGCTGTGAAAGTCTTTTTGCGAGGTTATTTACCTCTTCAGTTCAATGTTTTGTCACCCGCTTTGCACGGAGGGAAGTGGACAATAATTTATTTCCAACTCCTCCTATTAATTTAACTTTCTGATTAATTTCGTTGCGGGTTAAAGACAAGTTAGACATTCCCGGAGACTCGCCGAGCTTCAATGCTCGGTGTCATTACTTTGCGTGCCACTGTTGATCCTGGCTCACAGGAGTTACAGTGGTGGGTGTGAGGGCGGGACAGTCTCCTAAAGTCCACTCTTATTTGTAGACGTATTGGTGAAGATGGACTGCGTGGGTATCTGCGGGTCTGACGTGAAGATCTACAGCACAGGTACTTGTGGCGTGGAAGTGTTCACCGAGCCTTTCGTCATGGGCCACGAGGGCGCCGGGGTGGTTGTGCAGGTTCGTTATGAGCGCTTAATTATAATTAGGACCATAGTATTCTGGATGGCATCGTTCGTATTGTTGAGAAAAAAAAATCGATAACGTCCTTTGCCTCTATTTTCAATAGGTGCAGTATACTATATTATAGCATAATTTATGTAGTAGTAGATCCACGCTCTTGTCAGTCATCACTCAGCATGAATGGTCAAGCTCGTTCGGCGCGGTACCACTGTCTCACTGGTAATCGACGTGAAGCCATAGCTTTGCTGTCACGTTTCGTTCGGTGAGTGAGATTGTCGGATGCCCAACACCCCTTTTCTTTTCCCATCCTTTTTCCTCCCGGGTCCACTCCCGATTTAATGAGACGGCAGTGCATCTTTGATCCAAACGTTTAGATTGATGTTTATGGGCGGCAGTGATCACTTGTCATCAGGTGACTTGTAGGCTCGTTTGCAGGACCTATTGTATATACATATATAAAAAATAGGAACACCGTATTTTTACGAAATTAAAATATGAACTTAAAATTACTTTAAAAACATCATGCTATAGTCAAAACCGCGACGCCGGAATGTTTTACGGAATCGGTCTAGTTTAATCCGGCACTGAAAGAACAACAGATAATGTGAGCCGAATCGCGTCAATATATTATGTAGCTAGATACCGCTCTATACCAAACAAGATTTCTTCCTGCCCCTGTGGCTCGATAATATCACTGCGGCGATAACCTTTCGCAAGATGTGGCTCAATTATCTAGTGACGTCAGGGGCATCAGCCTAACAGTCAATATTTTAATTTCATAATTGTTGACGATAATTAATATGGCAGAGTAACTGTATCATGATGATGATACTAAATTAAACAGATAAATTGATTTTCAGAGAGCTTATGCTTAATCTAGTAGATATTTCGAAAAATTCGGTACATATTGAAAGTAAGTGGTATCACTGATACTCCATTTCCGCTTGTTGCCTTTACTAATAAAACTTACAACACCCGAGAAATTGTACTAGTATTTATGCTTTCTTGATGTGATAAGAAAATTGTAAAGAAAGAAGAGTGATTTTTTCATATATTTTTTTATTGCAATGTGTGGCGAGACTTGGTTGTCGTTCGCCTGATGGTAAGCGACACGACCGCCGAATAACAAAGCAATGCTTGGCATTCCACTGCGCTCG
The DNA here is from genome assembly GCA_023078785.2 of Hyles euphorbiae. Classification (NCBI taxonomy): domain Eukaryota; kingdom Metazoa; phylum Arthropoda; class Insecta; order Lepidoptera; family Sphingidae; genus Hyles; species Hyles euphorbiae. Next base: position 1,809,130 of record CM041049.1, read on the forward strand.
CCATCTTGAGACAGAAGATGTTAATTTTCAATATGTCCAGTAGTTACTCTGGCTACAATGTCCTTCAATCCGAAACACAACATTGCATTTAAACTGCTGTTTGGAGGGAGAAAGAAGTATTGCGGTGGTAGTTACCCAGGTGGCCTCTCACATATGAGAGACCTACCATCAATGAAATTAATAGAAGACAACTTATGTGACTTAGGTTGGTGCAAATGTAGAGAATCTGAAGGTGGGCGACAGAGTAGCGATCGAGCCGACGCAGCCGTGCCGTGCGTGCGAGTTCTGCAAGCAGGGCAAATACAACTTGTGCGTGAAGCCGCACTACTGCTCGTCCATGGGCGCGCCAGGCAACCTCTGCCGCTACTATGCACACGTCGCCGACTTCTGCCATAAGTACTTATAATCATACAGTATTTTTAAAGAGAGCACAATCTGGCCAATTGACTCGAGGTTCAAAATTTACGCGTTTGGGGGTGGGTCGATATGTTATCTTCTTTTGAAATATGACACAGATGACCGGTGAATCTCTTTAAAGTATCAACCTAATAACTTATATCAATTTTCGATACGTTGTAATAAGTAGATAAACACTGCTGCCTGTCTCGGTGGTGTAGTTGTTGTAGTACAAGTACGCCACTGTTACGGTACTGTTACAAAGCTGAGGTGTCGGGATAAAATCCCGGGTCGGGCAATGTGATATTGGATTTTTCTATTCATTATCAGCATGGAGTCAGGAATTTGGGTCCGATATGGTGATAGGCTAGGCTCCTATCACATCGTGAGACGGAACCTACAAGGCGAAATGAGGGTGACCTGGCACCGCTGCCTCTCCCTTCTGGGAAAATGAGTTTATGTACATACATAAACACATTTTTACATAAGTACTTACATAAGTATTGCACTAAACGGCCACCTACTTACATTGCCTGTAAATATTCTACCACATAACAGTTGAAAATGATATCCCAACCATATGTGCCATTGACATATTCGCTCTCCGAGGATTATGGAAAGCTTAAGTTACATCTTCCTGCATTTTTCATACTGCTGACCTGACTATGTATTCCATTTTCCAGAATGCCAGACAACCTTAATATGGAAGAAGGCGCTGCCGTGCAGCCTTTGGCTATTGCTATTCATGCCTGCAATCGTGCCAACATTACCCTTGGATCGAAAGTCTTAATATTGGGCGCAGGGCCAATAGGCATACTATCGGCCATGACAGCTAAAGCTATGGGAGCTAGTAAAATTATTATGACAGGTAAGCAGACAACAAAGTACAATATCGATAGTGAATTATGTAATAAAATAGTTTACTTATATTACTTTGTGGTCGACATACATTTTAAATAACGAACTGCAGGTCCTCCTAGAGAAAATAAGCAATGTATTTTGATTAAAAAAACAAATATCTAGCATTGTTATAGGACAAGCTACATCATATTCAGCTATGAGATATAAAGAATTGATTCAAAGTGGAACCACTACGGCAACATAAAAATTTGATGCGTTATAAAACATGATTAGCCCGTACAACTAAGTTTCAATTAGTCCCTAAAGTCGTCAATGAATTAATCTTACAATATTCTTTGTTTCAGATGTAGTCCAGTCTAGATTGGACATTGCGCAGGAGTTGGGAGCTGATTATACACTACTCGTTGAGAAAGGGTACACTAATGAAGAAACGACGGAAAAGATCATCGAACTGCTCGGCGACAGGCCCGATGTCTCAATAGACGCATGCGGCTACGGTTCTGCGCAAAGCGTAGCGTTGTTGGTAAGGAATGTACACAGTACATAGATAACAGGTCTATGCTAGGTAGAGTAGGTACTTTCAAAAATTATATTTGTAATGTTATCAGAATGTGTCATAACAACTTTAAAAATAACCCTCCAACTTTTTATTCTTGTTCAATAACAATTTGACAGCTTCCGTGGAGCAGTTGGTTAGACACCGGCTGTGACACTAGAGGCAATGGGTTCGATCCCTGCATCGAGACAAATGTTTGTGACGCCCACAAGTATTAGTTGGGGTCTGGGTGTTTGTGAGATCTAAAAGTGTCTCGTGATTTCTGATACCCACGGTACAAGACTTAAATTATCTTAATATGGGTCAGCCGTCAGCAGTATGTATGTGACTGTTGGGTTTATTTATTTATTTATTTGGTATTATCGATTGGAATGCAATGATTTTTATAAAACCTATGATTGTGTTTGGTTTCTATTGCTAATGCATAATGTTTTAGTTGAGGTTAGGAAATTATACATTACTACAGCGGGGTGTGAACCTAGACATGGAAAGAATAATCAAAAAGTGAATTATTAAGTAAGAAAGAAGCAATTGTAGATTTACTTTGAAAGCGGGTTGCGAGACAATTATCGGTTTTTATGAATAATCTTTCGACACAAAAATATGAACTCGAGATGAGTAGATAAAATGAGTCTATTGCTAAATTCATTTAGGAATTAGTGCCCGATATGATAGGCTTGCCCTCTATCACATCATCGATAGAAAGAAAAGGCCGAAACGTGGGTGTCCTGGTTGCAACTCTGCCTGCCCTTCTAGGAAAAGGGCGTAAGTTTATGTATGTACAACCACTTGTAGGCAACGAAGACGGCGGGAGTGGTGCTAGTGGTGGGTATCGGCGCGGCTAAAGTGGAGCTGCCGTTGTCGCAGGCGCTGTTGCGAGAGGTCGACATCAGGGGATCATTCAGGATCATGAACACGTAAGAATATGCATATATTTTGTTTCTGTTGCAATGAATGGTGTGGATAGCATGCCGTTCGCCTGATGGTAAGCGATACGACCGCTCATAAACAGTATCAAAATTCCACTGCGCTCCCCATCCTGAGACATAAGATGTCAATTCTCAATATGTCCAGTAGTTAGTCTAGCTACAATATCCTTTAATCCCAAACACAACAGTGCATTTAAACTGCTGTTTCACGGGAGAAATAGACATTGCGGTGGTACCTACCCAGATGACCTCTCACATATGAGAGACCTACCACCAGTAAGATACCACCAGTATATGGGCTGATACAGATACAATGTTTTTATCGACTAGGTACCCAGCGGCTTTGGCGGCGGTATCCAGCGGTGCTATTCCACTGAAGAAGTTCATCACACACCACTTCCCGCTGGCTCAATCCCAAGAAGCAATAGAACTTGCCAAGTCCGGCTCGGCCATGAAGATCATTATACATGTACAGGAATAAATATACAACTTATAATCAGGGGGTTACTTTATAATTCGACACGGAGTTCGAATGTTCGATGTCGGAAGTAAGATACTTATAAGTTTTTATTATCTATGATACTTGTCATTTTCTCCGAACTTACTCTATGGTTATGACGTACAATAGAGGATTCCAACATTTTGTGGAGTATCTAGATACTGCCTAGGGAAATTAGTGTAGTTTTACGTACGGCGTACGAATATTCGAACTTCGTTTGGGATTGTTGAGTAACCCCCCTGGATTGTTTTCATATATAATAAATATATACTTTATGTTCACTTTTCTTCTTCAGTCTTTTACTAAACTGGCTAGTGAATTGGACTGGGCCTGACGGGATAAAGCCAAAAAAGTGGTGTTTTGTTTCTATAGTTTTCATTCGTCAACAAATTTCATTCATATGCTTAAGTAGGTATTAATATTCAATATTGAACATAGCAGTAATTTAAACGTTCATTTTAGGATGTCAGTAAAAATAAGTAATACCCGAATATAAAAGTATTCATTTAACATTTATTTCTTTTCGTATATCTACATTTACAACAATAAAAAAACATTAAAAATAACACATTTCATAAATAATCAAAAAAATATACACTAAAGCTAAGTAAACACTAAACACCCATTAAGTGAAGACTTTGTCACATCGCAGGGCAAAATTATTGTTTTTATAAATCTAGAAGAGACTTGCTCGATGGTAAGTTTACATCACTCATACTTATTTCAACCTTTCACCTTATTTCAAAACAAATTAATTAATCTATTATAGTTGTAGATTCCTTTATCGAACAAGTTCTGAATTTAGTTAGAGAGGAGAAGACAAAAATTCGATAGCTAAAATATATATACTAAAAACTGACAGTGAAAAAAGCCGATAAACTATAAAACATTACCAACGCATTAAGGCCTTTGTCTTCAATGGATGCTTAACATTAGGTGGGAATATTCTCAACAATTATCAGTGGGAATTGAATAAATTTAATATTATTGTCGAAATAAAATGAAGGTAATTAATGAACACTAAAATTAAAATCACATTTTATTTACATAGTATTTGGGTTTTAACTACTGGGAGCAGACTTAAACGCAGGAATTCTAATAAAAGAATAAGAAGACATTCATTCGTTGACATAAATATATGAACAGGGCGGAAAGCATGTAATGTCTTCCGAAGTAACTGGTGCGCGCGCTCCAGTACATCTCTAGTGGATCGATACCGACATGAGTTATCGCTCGCAACGATTTTAAAAATACTTGTTTGTAATATCACAGAAAGTTTAAAAAAATGAAGTTAATTTTTCTTATCACGTTTAGGCGAAATCTATTATTTTAATTTAATATTTATTTAAGGGCCATTTTCACGGTCATCTTTTAGAAACTCCAAATGTATTGAAGGGCTTAACCTCAATTTTTAAATCAATGCATTAATTATGAATTTTATGGCACTAATAAAATGTTAAGATAATGAATTAATAAAAAGATAGCAAAGTATTTGTTGTTAGGACCTATCAAGAGCGGCAAAATAATTAAAAAGTTGATAATCTCTAGATACGTAAATTATTATAAAATTGTCATGGATCGAATTTACAAAGGCCGAGTCACGAATCATCCCTGTACGATTCATTACCTATCAGCTATCGTTATTTATTAAATATAGTATTCATTAAACTTTATTAGACTAAATTTTCAAATTAAAATACAAGGATTATTACAAATAGGCCCTATTTTTAAACACTTATGAAAGCCGATTTTACACTTCACTTTAGAGTCTGCAATCACAAATTTAGTATTAAACTAAGCCGCGAGTAAAAACCGATACATGTGATGCTATTACTGTTTGCATCCCTTTCACTCTTACGTCGTAACACTATCTTCCATCTCACTCCAAATTGTTCTGGCAAAGGTACGCAAAGTGCGCACAGATTTTGTTCGAGTTTTCCACTCTTTATATTTTAATTTATATAAGTTACTGTAAATTCACTTTATTTGCATTATATAGCTGAATGTAACATCTAGTAAAATGAATTGATCTAAGTCACTGTCAAACTTTCATTGTTATAAAACTAGGCATTGTCCACAACCCAGTTTGATAATTGACCGATAACTCCCGCGTAGTCCGGTGTAGGTTCAGAGGTTGAGTTTGGAGGGTTTGAAGACGCCGGGTCGCATGTTCGGCGCCACGGCGGCGCGCGGCACAGGCATACTGCCCAGCGCACTTATACTGCGAGCTGGAATATAAGATTTCCTTCTAAATATGTATACACATTATATTGATTACAACCTAATTAGTCATGGTCTATGTGGTGGACAATATGGCCTAACCCCTCTCAATAGTAGGTACCCTCGATTGTAGAGGAGGCCCGTGTAGGGGGACGGATAACGCATATGGCCTGATTCACATACACATACAGAAGTTGTGGTAATATAATATAGTGGGGAAAAAAACCTTCATAGTGAGTTTTGCAAGTGTGCCGATTTTCTGAATCAGTCAGTTTCAATCAGGAATACGGTATTTGGATGTTACTGCACTGGTCATCACATGCCAGTTTAAAAATATGTTGGTATTGGTCATATTATATTGGTTGGTATTTGACAGCCTCCGTGGCGCAGTTGGTTGGACGCCGCCTGTGAAGCGAGAGGCCGCGGGTTCGATCCCCGCACCGAGAGAAGTGTTTGTGCGGCCCACAAGTATTTCTTCCGGGTCTGGGTGTTTGTGGGACCGAAGGGTCTCTCGTAGTTCCTGATACCCACGACACAAGACTCGATCTTAGTGTGGGGTCAGGACTGTGAATGTGACTGTTGGGTGTTATACTATTCTTTTTAAAAATACCATGGAGAAAAAAGATATTTAGACCCAGCATAATTTATTGAATATTGTGTCATATTGAAACACAATAAGGTTTAAAATGTAGTGGCAATACAATAGTAGTACAAAGTGACCTGTAGTGAAGGTGGTTGATCCCCTCGCCCCGCGCGCCCCCCGCGGAGTCCCCCGCGCCGCGCCTCGCATCAGAGACTTCTTCGCCGACGACACCCGCTTTCGCGAATACCTGCACACATTTATTTATTTTTATACTTTACTGCACAATACAAATAAACTGAAGGTAAAAAGAATATAAAAATATATATCGTGTGGCGAAACCGCAATATCCTTCAGACAACTTCTAGATTCTATAGAATCTCTAGATGGAATAGATTGATAAGGATTAAGAAATATGGGTAAAAAGGGTGGATACAATTCAATAAGAAACTAATTAAAATATGAAGTAACTATAATCGTGCTATGAAGGATTATTTTATTGAAATTGGCACACCAACGACATGTACATGATATGACATGTAGAACTTTTTACTATAGTCTATATATTTTTATTACTGCATTGTTTTTGTTAATAAATACTGTATAATATGATATATTCTGTTTATTTGTTTAGATTTAATTGTTAGATATAATTAGGCTTAAGAATTTAATTAATGTAATTGGTGTATACCGTTTTAATTAAAATAAAATAAATCTTAAATACATGTATAATAAACATTTTCTAATACAATCATGGATAAACTAGTGATAGCACTAGGCCAGCGTGGTAGACTATATGGCCTAACCACACTCAATCGTACTCTCGATTGTAGAGGAGGCCCGTGCCATGCAGTGGGACGTATAAGGGCTGATATAGTACTATCGATAAAAGCTATTGAACATACTTTGGTACTGGTCAGGCTGTACTGCAGCACTAAGCTGATAAAGGGTGCTATTGTTACCACAATAAGTAGATAATGCCTAACTTAATTATTTTAGGTATTATTTTTCAGTGTCTTTCTTTACTATTTTATTATTTGTAATATTTCCTCGTGGAGTATTTTTAATATAGAGATAGCGTTGGTACTTCAAAAACCTATACACCCGTTTTAGTTTTCGGAAGCACTCTTGTTATTGTGCTAATTGGTACCAGCAATATAAGAAATAAATATTTATTTCATTCCTAACATAGTCATTTGGTGTGAATTATTCTTGGCCACCACAACAACGTAACTACAGATCACCTGCGGTATTTTGACGTGCGAATGCGTGGTTGTCATGCTGTTATCAAAATATGAGAAACAGGTTTTCTCTTTTCACATTTTATTATATTGGAATAACATTAGATTACGAGTATAATTGCTTGTTCTTCATGTTATGAAAACATATCTCAAACAACGAGTTAAATTGAGAAAAACAGTTCCTAATACAGCCTCCGTGGCGCAGTTGGTTAGACGCCGACTGTGAAAAGAGAGACCGCAGGTTCGATCCCCGCACCGAAACAAATGTTTGTGTGATCTACAGGTACATAATATATGGTCAGATTTTTAGTTTACAAATTTTACGGGGGGCAATTAGCAATAGCAGTAATATTGAGCATGTTAAGGGTTCAAAAATATCAAAGTGGTGATGTAAATTTGAAATAGCAATAAATGTAATTACTAGAGTAAACTATTAAAACAAATTGTTAACAGTATGAACAATCATTCGCACGCAAAAAAACCATAGATGATCTAAAGGGGTAACTTCAAAGGCTAGCTCCTACAATTGACGGATAATAACAACATTCACAACATATAAAATAATAACTCTTTTCAACACAATACAATATATTTTATTTCCCATTTGCAGGAGGACGATAACGTTATGAATATAATCTCGTTGCGTATTATAATACGCGTTCGCGTTTACTCAACTATAGGCGCCACCAGGAACAAGTTCAAAATACGATGCCGTGTCACCCCACTCTCTGTCGTGTGCCGCCGTCAAGTTAACATGTCAGATCCATTTTTTTTTTGTGTCACTAAATTGACCAATATCAGGCCCACTGAGTTTCTCGCTGGATCTACTTTGAACTATGTCGCGCCGCGCTGTATCCAGTGGTAAAGTTAAGCCCGCTGAGTTTGTTTAGCCGGGTCGTCTCAGTCAGGGCCGCGTTAGATCCGGTAGTAAACCTAAACTTACGGGACGTTTCGGAAATACTCATGGTCGTTATTTAATCAATTGGACACAAAACAAGCCCACTGACTCTGACTTATTCGCTGGATATACTCAGAACTGGGTCGCGTCGCGATTTCCAGTAGTAATGTAAGCCCACTGAGTTTGTTTCGCCGAGTCTTCTCAGGCAGAACCACGTTGGATCCGGCGTTAAAAAACAGCTACACACCGTTTTAATAATATTCATGGGTCCACTAAGAAACTGAGTAACGAAAAAAAAACATAAAATAGTAATTAATATGCAAATTAAACACTAATATGAAACAATACTATAGAAAATATTTTGTATATAGAGACTAAGTAGTGTGCGTATTGACTTGTCATAAGAGCTATTTGATCACCTACATGATCAATAAACAAATTTAATGTCATCTCAATATAAAAACTTATAACCATATTTCTCGAACTGAGCTACAAATAATTTGAGAAAGTCGTACTTTTTCCGTACGCCGCCCCTGGCGCGTGGCCTGCGCCCCCCGCGCGCGCCCCACGCCCCCCGCGCCCCCCGCGAGGGCCCCGCGGCGTCGTGCGCCACGCGCGACCAGTCCGTGTCCGAGTCCGAGCCCGCCGCCCCCTCCGCCCCCGCCACCTCCGCCACCTCCGCCGCCGCCGCCGCCGCCGCCGCCTCCAGCTCGTCCTCGTACTGCATGTACAACGCTGCCAAACAACAACACACATCATATCGCACCTTTAAAATTAAAGTGACCTAATTTAAAAAATATATAGATTGGCTTTTAATCATATTTTGGCTCAAAATGACTATCTCCATCGACCCTTAATCGAAGAATCTATTGACGCGTGAAAGACAGAAATAAGTGTACAAAATTTCTTATGTAATAAATATCCGTGGATCAGACAAACATTTGTCTCATTGCGGGGATCGATCGCGTCCTTTTGTTTCACAGCTGGCGCCTAACCAATTACTTTACGGAGGCTGTCAAAGTAAAGTAAAGCTGTGTAAGTCGATACCAACAATTTATACTACGGTAACTCGTATTTTAGGTAAATTAGGTTTTTTACGTTAAATTGCTCAAAATTTGTCTTTTTATATGGAATAAAAATTTCGTGACGAAATATATAAAAATAACGAAATTACAAATTTTATATATCTATACATATAAATAAAATTGAAGTGTTTGTTTTTAAAGTGAAAATAAAAAAAATGTCCAAGTACATATCGTTATATACACGATACCTGTAACGAAAATGACCTTAGAATTTTTTTTATCTGTCTGTCTGTCTGTTTGTTCCGGCTAATCTCTGAAATGGCTGGACCGATTTTGACGGGACGTTTATTGTCAGATAGCTGATATAATAAGGAGTAACTTAGGTTACATTTATTTTAGAAAAATAAAGTAATGTTGCAATGCCCAAGTACCGTCCAGTACCGCGCGCAGCTCACGCGCATGCCACCACTGGGCCGTCACGTTGGGCACCTCCCACTACTTCTCCCACCAACGAATCAATACTAAAAATTAAAATGCAAAAACAAAAAAAAAACTAAATAAACTAATTAACTTTTTTGTTAAATTCCACGAGGACGAAGTCGCGGGCACAGCTAGTAATTTTATATATTTCATCACGAAATTTTTATTACATATAAAAAGACACATTTTGAGCAATTTAACGAAAAAAACGATTTTACCTAAAATACGAGTTAGCGCAGTATAAATTGTTGGGGGTGCTATGTCGGGAACCTCCACGTGGTGCACCCTGGGCAACGTGGGTCATAGTAGTTGCAGTTCTGCAGTTCTGCAACTACTATGGCCGACGGCGAATACCCGACGGGGAGGGCAGGGGGTTTGGCGGGCGCTGACTTTTGTGGCGGTCGCCTCCATCTGTCGTTGCAGGTGAGACCCTCCATTTGGGTCGCCCTCCGGTTCTGTCCCGGAGGTTTCGGCGGGCGCGGTGTGCGCTTACCCCGCCGCCGGGCGAGCTGTGGGAGTGTCCCTCCCACGGTCACCGTCGTATATCGTAATCCGGTTGTGAGGTTTGTGGTCATGTCTCGCACTCCTGCCGGACCGAGGGTCTTGGCTTAACCGCCCGGACCGTGAGGGAGGATGCCTCTATAAAAAGTACCCCGAATCCCAAGCGGCGGCGCACCGTGAGGGGATGCATGGCTGATGGGTAGTTCAGTCACTAGTGCGACCCCCGCCAGAGTACCGGCCGACCCTCTGGCGGGTTACGCTAGGCTTACCCAGGTACAGGGGGCACTGCCTGGGCGGACTTTCGTTTCCCCCACACTCGTGGGAACAAAATGCAAAATAATAATTTAACCCCAAAAGTTGTGGTGGAGAGGCTGACTGTTTCACAGTTGGCGGCCGTAGGGCAAAAGCCTGAAGGCGAAATTGGAGGCGAGAAGTCGTCCGGTGCGTCAAACACCGGAGTGGCTGGCGGCAAGCGGCCTGCCTCGGTCCTGAATTCCGATTCTGGGTCCGGGGAGGGGCGCCCGCATTCCCGTCCGAAAGGTAAGTTCTGGTCGCGTGAGGCTGTCCGGAGGAGTGATAGCTCTCGCTGTCGTGCCTCGCCATCAAGCGGGGACGACGGTGAACACGCGGCCAAGAGTTTACAGGTGAAGAATCGGCTCACGAAGCGCACGTGTGACCCGAAGGCCAGTGGAGACTTAGTTTCTCCTCGCGAGCGGCAGCTCCACCTGGCCAAAATCGTTAGGATGGTGGCTGATAGGTCCGGTCACCTAAAGGGGACATTCGTCCGTCATTTAAAGGACGTCCAGCGGGATCTGCTGGCCATGGCTGACCAACCTGTGTCGGAGGCACAGGAGAAAATGGAGGCGGAAGTAGCTCGGCTTCGCGCCATCAACGCACGCCACGTTGAGGACAATGTTGGCCTTCGGGCAGAGATGGCGCTGCTAAAAGCACAAGTGGCTGAAGCTGAGACACGTTTGCTCAACATAGTTGATGCTCGCTTCGCCTCTGTGGAGACCCGATTGCCACCGGAACCGCGCCTCCGCCCTGCACTTGCGGCCGACGCACGCATATCGTCGCCTGCTATTCCCGGTCCATCAGGAGCAGTGGGTTCTGGTGTTGCGGGCTCAGCAGAAATAGGCGCGGCGAAGAGGAAAGGTAAGGGCAAAAGTAAGGGAACTACCCAACCTGCTCCCGCGGCCCCTCTGCCCGCACCACGATCCGCAACGACCGCGCGCGCGTCCCCGGTCCAGCGCCCTGCGCCGTTCTTGCGCCCCGTGCCAGCCCCGCGCCCTGCGCCAGTCTCGCGCCCCGCGCCGGTCGCGCGCACCACGCAGGCCCCGCGCCCCGCACCGGTCTCGTCCCCGCGACCGCTGAGCACCATGTGTCCGCTGCGACTTCTGCGCAGCAGAGGAAGCCTCGTAAGGGGCGCAAAGGGCGTCAAAATGTCACCCCGAGCCTCCCGAGGGAGCCACGCCCACTGCCACCGGCTCCGGCCAACATGTCCACACCGTGGACCGTGGTCACAGGTGGCAAAAGACGGCGAAAGCCTGCGCAGGAATCGCAAGCACTACCCTCGCAGGGCAAAAAGGTGCCTGCACTCCACGTGCCACGCTCCGCGGCTGTCACGCTCCTGCTGACGCCCAAAGCGATTGAGAGTGGTCGCACCTATGGCCGTATAATTGCCGAGGCCCAGGAGCGAATCTCGCTCGCTGATCTCGGCATCCCGCACGTTAATTTCAGGCGGGCGGCCACAGGCGCCACACTGTTGGAGGTGTCCGGGCCCGAGAGCGAGGCGAAGGCTGACTCCCTCGCTGCCAAGCTGAGGGAGTTATTCGGCGAGTCGGAAGATATCCGTATCTCCCGACCGGTGAAGACCGCAGAACTGCGGCTAACAGGACTTGACGAATCCGTCACCCCTGAAAAAGTCGCAGCGGCCTTCGTCAGGGCCACAACCTGTCCAGCGGACCAGGTAAAGGTTGGAGAGGTCCGTCCAGACCGCTCGGGCCTGGGCGTCGCATGGGTGCGAGCGCCAGTGAAAGCGGTGGCAATAGTGGCCAGGACGGGTCGCGTCCTGGTTGGGTGGTCCGCAGCTCGGGCCACGGTTTTGGAGCCGAGGCCCTTGCGGTGCTTCCGATGCCTCGAGACGGGGCACGTGAGGGAGCGCTGCAAGTCTGCAGTTGACCGTAGCGGGATCTGCTACCGTTGCGGTCAAACGGGTCACCTGGCGCGCGAATGCTCCGCGACGCCGCTCTGTGCACTATGCGCAGCGAGTGGGAAGCCAACGGGGCACAAAATTGGAGGGAAAGGGTGCGCCTCTTCCCCCCAGGGCGACCGCCGTAAACGCCGCGGGTGCCGTAACAGACGGGGAAGGACTGCCACTGAGGCTCAGGCCCAGTCGCAGCCCGTCCACCCATCGCGGGCTGAAGGAGAGGCTATGGAGATCGCCCAATAATGGACATCAAGATCCTCCAGGCGAATGTCAATCACTGCGACACCGCACAACAAATGCTCTTACAGAGCATGGCGCAGTGGTTGATGAACGTGGCTATCGTCGCCGAGCCGTACCGGATCCTGACCAATAACTCTTGGGTTGGGGACCTGGATGGCTTGGTGGCTGTCGTAACCCAGGGGTCCGCCGGCTCGCCGTCCTTCGAAAAAGTAGCGAAGGACCGGGGATGCGTAGCGGCTCTGTTGGGAGACTTGTGGTTTGTAGGAGTCTATTTTTCTCCCAACAGACCTCTAGCCGACTTCGAGGCTTTCCTCGAACGGCTGGGGGCCCTGATAGCGCAATGCCAACCTCGCCCCGTGATCGTCGCTGGTGACTTCAATGCCAAATCTATGGCCTGGGGTTCACCGGCGACGGACGCGCGTGGCGAGGTCCTGGAGGAATGGGTGATCTCATCCGGCCTCGTCATCCTCAATCGGGGCTCGGTGAACACATGCGTGAGGCACAATGGCGGCTCCATAGTCGATGTTTCGTTCGCGAGCCCAGCCGTCGCCCGCCGTGTTCGAGGCTGGCGGGTCGTGGTGGACGAGGAGACGTCATCTGATCATCGCTACATCAGGTTCGACGTTTCCGCGTCCCCGACTCGTTGGCCCGGCAGGAGCACCGGTTCCCCGTTTGGGGATAGCCCGCGATGGGCAATAAAACGGCTTGATATTGAGGCTCTGGAGCTGGCAGCTCGGGTCCAAGCGTGGCTTCCCGCACCGGAACCTGTGGTGCGGGTAGACGAGGAGGCGGAGTGGTTCGGGGCGGCGATGTCGCAAATTTGTGACGTGGCCATGCCCCGAGTCCACCGCGTCTCTCCGCGGCGGCAAGTGTATTGGTGGTCGGCGGAACTCGCCCAGTTACGCGCCACTTGCTTAGAGACGAGCCGCCGACTTTCTAGGCACCGTCGCAGGCGGAGACGCCGCGCTGATTTTGAGAACCAGCCAACCAGTTAGTTCCTAGGGACTCTGAACCGCGACCCTTGGGGGCGCCCGTATCGGCTGGCGTTCAACAAGTTACGCCCGCTGGCGCCCCCGCTCACACAGAGTCTCCGACCGGAGCTTTTGGGTGAAGTGGTCGCCGCCCTCTTTCCGGCCATCGACGAAGTCACTCCTCCACCGATGCCGCCACGGCCGTGGTCGGTGAGGACCGGTTCGCTGGCGACATCGTCAACGTCTTCGGCAAGGGAGACCCCGGAGGGGCAATCCCAGGGCGTATCGCCCGAGGAGCTCAATGCAGCAGTGCTGCGGCTGCGGAGGAAAAAAAAAAATTCTGCACCAGGACTCGACGGGATCCCAGGACGCGTCTGGGTTCTCGTAGCCGAGTACTTGGGGGCAAGGCTCCGCAGCCTCTTCTCCGCGTGCCTGGAGCGGGGCCTCTTCCCGTCACGCTGGAAGACCGGGAAGTTGGTCCTGCTCAGGAAAGATGGACGACCCGCAGAGTCACCATCGGCCTACCGGCCTATCGTGCTGCTCGACGAGGTCGCAAAGCTCTTCGAGCGCATTATTCATGTGCGCCTCGTCGAGCACTTAGAGAGCGTCGGTCCCGATCTGGCAGACTGCCAGTTCGGTTTCCGGAAAGGCCGATCCACCATCTCCGCGATTCTGCGGGTGAAGGCATTAGCGGAGGAGGCAGTGGCCCGGGGCAAATGCGTCGTGGCGGTGTCACTAGACATCGCCAACGCATTCAACACCTTGCCCTGGCCCTGCATTGAAGAGGCATTGCGGTACCACGTGGTGCCCCCGTATCTTCGGCGCCTGGTGCACTCGTATCTGTCCGACAGATACGTAGTGTACCCGGGCGCGGACGGGTGGCACCGTAGAGCCATGTCGTGCGGCGTTCCGCAGGGGTCAGTCCTCGGACCTCTCCTGTGGAATATCGGCTACGACTGGGTGCTCCGGGGTGCCAATCTCCGGGGTGTCGACGTCATCTGCTACGCCGATGACACGCTGGTCACCGCGTGTGGCGGTACCTTCGAGGAGGCTGCCTCACTCGCCGCGTTGGGAACAAGCAACGTGGTGAGGAGGATAAGGCGACTGGGCCTGGCCGTGGCCCTCCATAAGTCCGAGGCCATCTGCTTCCACAGACCTCGGAAGGGGCCACCGGCAGGGGCCCAATTGGCGATTGAGGGCGTGGCTATTTCCATCGGCTCCACGATGAAGTACTTGGGAGTCGTGCTGGACAGCCGGTGGAACTTCCGCGCCCACTTCACCCAGCTAAAGCCGAAGCTGGTTCGGGCGGCAGGCGCGTTGTCAAGCCTGCTGCCCAACCTCGAAGGTCCCGGCATCCCCTGCCGAAGATTGTACGCGGGTGTCGTGCGATCCATGGCACTTTACGGTTGCCCCGTTTGGGCCGAGTCCCTGGACAGGCGCTGTGTTTTCCTCCTGCGTCCAGCGCAGCGAGCGGTGGCGCAGCGAATGGTCAGGGGCTATCGCACGATTTCCCATGAGGCGGCCTGCGTACTGGCTGGTTTCCTTCCCTGGGACATTGACGCCAGAGCCCTCTCGTCAGCCTACCACTGGCGGGAGGAGGCGTCCCGTCGTGGGGAGCTACCAGACTTTAGAGAAGTCGAGGCCGTTCGGGCCTCCTTCCGCACGGCTGCAGTGGAGGAGTGGCGCACCAGGCTGAACAATCCCAGTGCTGGTGTTTGGACCATCGCGGCAGTGCGTCCTGTCCTAGACCAGTGGCTGGGCAGGCGCCACGGCGAGATGACGTTCCGCCTGACACAGGTTTTGTCGGGGCATGGCTGTTTCGGCAGATACCTGTGGCGGGTGGCAAGAAGGGAAGAGTCCGCCGTGTGTCACCATTGTGACAACTGCCCGGAAGACACAGCCCAGCACACTCTCTCGGAGTGTTCAGCTTGGGAAGAGGAGCGCGCAGCTCTCCGAGCAGCCATCGGAGAGGACCTCTCACTCTCAGCCGTGATTCCTTCCATGGTTGAGAGTAGGAGGTCATGGCAGGCCATGCTTACCTTCTGTGAGATCATCATCTCACAGAAGGAGAGCGCGGGGCGGGATCGTGAGCGGAACGATCCCACCCGCCGCCGCCAACCGAGAAGGAGGCGCCGGGTGAATGACAATGGCTGACCCGGCGCCCCGCCCAGTGGTCAAGGGGCGCCAGAATTCCACCACGGTATCCCCTGCCTGTCGTAAGAGGCGACTAAAAGGGGTCATCGGGGTCGCTAAGCACACAGCGGGGGCTGTGTGCTCACGTCGGGAGTGACCCCGAGATGGGCGGCAGAACGTGTGACCTCGTGTCTGTCGCGGACGCCCATCTCACCATGGGCGTCCGAAGTAGGGAAAGAGGGGGCATCTGCGCCCTCCCAACATGTGAGGAGCCATATTTGGCAGTGCGCCGGGTGACACGGCGAGTTAAATGGGCGCCATTCGCCTGTCCACATCGCCTGTCACCCATAACGCGCGTGATGGCCACCGAGAGGTTTTAGTCGGTATGCCGGCAAAAGATCTTTTTAGATCTCGGTAGGGACCCAGCCTGATAACAGGCTGGAAGGCCGGAGACCCCGACACGCCCCTTCCGATCTCCCCCGAGTGTCGGAAGGAAGGCTAAAGGAGCTTTACTCTCGTTAAAAAAAAAAAAAAAAAAGTATCAATTGTTGGTGTCGAAGTGATCGGCCATGAACATCCACAACAGTGACGTGTGTGAACAGATGTGAGCGTGTAGATACGTACCGGCCCGCTCGTCCGCGTACGCGGCGGTGATGCGCAGCAGCTGCTCGCCGTACTTGCGGTAGTTGGCGGTGGTGATGTGCGGCAGCGCCAGCATGTGCTCGGGCAGCTCGGGCAGGCGCGCCGCCATCGCGCGCAGCGCCGCCTGCGGCAGCACCGACGTCACCGACGCGCCGCGCGCCACCGCCATCTCGCTGCCGGGGGGGACATACATACATACACACATCCTTACATACAGCGCACACTTACATACACACTCCTCAGACTGTATCTAGTAATATTTCAGTTGGTACCAGGGACCTTCCAACAGGGACCTATGATGTTGTTGGTTTTGCTACTGGGTGGTACAATCTCTTCCCATCAGGCGAATGGCACCGCCATTCATCACACAAAAAAAAACTTCGGTGTCCCCCGTTGAAACACCGTTGACTTTCATAATATCTTCCTTGACGACACAGAGCCCTCACTTCAATTCATAATAACATCAATCAATTCTCTTGCCTATGGATATCGGAAACTACGAGACTTTGGTCGCACAACACCGAGGCTCGAAAATGTTTAAAAGCCACACACACATTCGTCTATGTGCGAGAATCGAACCCGCAGTTTCTCATTTCACAGTCTGAGTCTACCGACTGCACTACAGAAGGAGAGATCATTCACCCGATACATCACTCAGTCGTTCATAACTTTCGAAAGTAATTTTATTGCAATGAATAGAACTATCTTCGGAAGGAATTCCATGTTTTTTTAAAAGCGTATGACGTGGCATATAAAGAAGATAATAGTGAGACGCACTATTCGACTTATACATACAATAATATCAGTATTTTAATAGGTAATACAATGAAAATTTGTAGCTAAATTTATGTAATATTTACTATTCTTATTTTGTGGGTTATTTTAAGTTGTTTTATTTTTATTGTACACCTGTGTTTTTTCCATCCACTAATAAAAAAAGGCCAGCGCAGACCTGGACAGAATAGCAAGGGGTTCAATTTTTACTTATGGATATTCAAACTTATTTACTGCGAATACGCAATAAACTCCATTGTTTTTAATCGATTCCGCGGCATCAATAAATGCCATTAGATGCCACATTTAAGACATTGGAATTTATGTCGTATTCCCATTCGATAAGGTTGAAATTTGAATATTGCCGGTGTGGTTGGCAGTGTTACCGGCAGGCCTCGACGAGGTCGGCGTAGCAGCGGTCCTGCAGCTCCTTGAGGCGGGCGGCGAGCGGCGAGTCGCTGTGCGCGGCACTCGCGGGCGCCGTGTCGAGGCGCGCCGCCTGCACCTTCATGGGGAACACCACGCGCTGCCCGCCGCGCATCAGCCTGCAAGTGCGTCACAACATACAGATACACGTCACTACCGATCACACTTGGCCTAAAATTCGAATTACGAATAAATAACTTTTTTATTCGTCATTCAAATAAAGAATAATATAGGTCTGGCAAGAGCTCGCAGAGCCAAGTGAAGTGACAAAGGCCCTTTCCCCAGCAGTGTGACACAATTTAGAGATTTAATTAAAAATGCTATATAAAAGATCACATGATTAATGGACGGCCCCTTATATTCGAGAATGAGACATTTCATTTCATTAGTTAATTTCAATTATGTGTTTTATTGGATCGAATTTATTTTTTTCTGGTAAATTTAATTTATAAATGGACTCTGCTGGTTTCACACCATGGCCGAGGAACATTGGAAAGATGAAACAAACCCTGCACTTAAAATAAGAATAAAGCAGCCATACATAAGCAGAGTAACTACTGGACATATTAAGACTTAACATCTTATATCTCAAGATGCGCAATGAAATGCCAGGCTCGGCTTTGTAATTCAACGCGTTATTTGGTTTAGCTACTGTATGAGCGGTCGTATCGCTTACCATGAGACAAACGGCATGTTCGTCTCCATTCAAAGCAATAAAAAAATCCGTAT
This sequence comes from Hyles euphorbiae, assembly GCA_023078785.2. Classification (NCBI taxonomy): domain Eukaryota; kingdom Metazoa; phylum Arthropoda; class Insecta; order Lepidoptera; family Sphingidae; genus Hyles; species Hyles euphorbiae. The sequence goes on from CM041049.1 coordinate 1,827,440, forward strand.
TGGAGCGTTCTACGAGTATATTTTTTTGGTGTAGAGTGAAGACTGTCCCACCCTCATACCCACCATTGTAACTCCTGTGAGCCTGGTCTTCTCAGGAAGGGCCGCGTTGGATCCGGTGGTAACTATAAACCGCTACGCACCGTTGTAATATTTATGGTCCACAAATAATATAATTTAATTTGACTTACGTAAATAATGTATTTCTTTGACAAATAAATTACTATAAAGTAAAAACTAATACTTTAAATAAAATATGAATAAAAACTAAATAAATAAATAAAACTAATTATAAATAAAAATAAAATTAATTTAAAAATAAATAAAATTAATAAATAAATTGATAAAAGCAAGAAATTAAAATAAGTAATAATAAGTATAGGAAATATATTGTAAATAGAGATTAAGTTCTATGTATATTGACTTGTCATAAGAGCTCCTTAATTGCCTACGTGATCAATAAATACATTTCATTTCATTTCATTTCCAGGATCAACAGTGGCACGCAATGTAATGACACCGAGCATTGAAGCTCGGCAAGTCTCCGGGAATGTCTAACTTGTCTTTAACCCGCAACAAAATTAATCAGAAAGTTAAATTATTATAATAGCAGGAGTTTTAAATAAATTATTGTCCACTTAGTAGTAGTAAAGTAGAGTGAGTGAGTAATGTGGCTTACTGTTCGACGTTGGGTCCCACGACGAGGTACGCGTTGGCGATGTCGTTGTTGACGACGAGCCGCTCCGCCAGCAGTCCGCGCACCACCAGCATGCGCAGCAGCCGCCCCGGCTCGCTGCTCGGCCATGACTTCAGCCTGACACATACACACATGTTAATCTAAATATATTATACAGAGTGGATATATAACCTAACCCACTCTCAATCGTACTCTCGATTGTAGAGTACGCTTGTGCAGTGGGACGTATATGGGCTGATACAGTACTATTACATAAAATAAAATAAAAAAGTATTTAGTTACATGGCATGCAGCGGCGTGTTCCGCAGCGCGACGAGGCGCTGCTGCATGGAGCCGCGCAGCGCGTCCGCGTAGTGCAGCAGCGTGTGGCTGCCCGCGCCACGCACCGCGCGCACGATCACCTTGCACTGCTCCGTCACGTCCACCGGCTGCACGCGGGGGGACACATCGCAAACACATATCGATATCCACTCTTAAGCCGAAATCAAACTATCGTTTTACGTCTTAGGAGCCAATCTTTTAATTAGTTTTTTTTAACCATCCCCTTTACTTATGAAATGAAATGAAATGAAAATATTTATTGAATCCATAAAATGTCATACACTATTTAGATTCAGTCATTTTTTTCCACTACCACCCAGTTCACAAGGCTGTTTTTGCCAGAGAAGAACGGGCAAGAAACTCTAGCGTTGCTCTTTTCAAAATAAGTTTACAATACAGTGATCATACAGGAGTTGAAATTCAGAGCAGTTCATAAATTATTCATAATAATGATTATATTGTACGGCTGAGTTAAGTGTGGTCGCCCTGACCGCGGAACTGGTATACACTGTTCAGCAAAAGCAATGAAAGGCAATAAAAAATTAAACAAAGATGAAAAAAAAAAAAAACAAAAAAAACAAAGTAATTAATATTATCATTATAAGCAAATTGAGCAGACCAGTCTACACAAGCAGCACCCGTTCACGAGTATGACGCATGTGCCAGCCATCGGTCTCCTCAACCGTGTTATAGGGAAGTGACCGACCCGGCACACGACGCCGCCGCAAGCACAGACCTTTAAGCGAGCATGACGTACTCAAATTGCCTACAACTATGGTGACACAAGTGGGATAAATATTTTAATTATATTTAACAGAGTACACACACATCCGGTTCTGGGACTTATATTATGTTTTATTCCCACGCCTTACTATCTTCTAAGTATTCCGAAATTTTATAATATGCTTTATTACACAACTGTCGTTTAATATTAGATTTAAATTTATTTATAGATAAGGCTTTTATGTGAGTGGGAACTTTATTATAGAAATGTATACAGTAACCCTTAAAAGATTTGCTAATTTTCTGGAGCCTGGTCTTATGACTGACTAGATTATTTCTATTTCTAGTATTTCTGTCATGAATATCGCTAACCTTTTGAAATTGTTCTATATTCTTATGGACATACATTAAATTAGCGAATATAAATTCTGATGCTACTGTCATTATATTTATTTCTTTAAATTTTTCTCTCAGAGATTGTCTGGAGCCTAACGAATAAATAGATCTTATGGCTCGTTTTTGAAGAAGAAAGATGGTATTAATGTCAGCAGCACCACCCCACAACAAAATTCCATAACTCATTATGCTATGAAAGTAACCAAAATAGACCAATCGAGCTGTATCAATGTCAGTCAATTGGCGAATCTTGCCCACTGCAAAAACTGCAGCACTCAGCTTTTTAGCTAACGCTGTTATGTGGGGACCCCATTGAAGTTTAGGATCCAATGTGATTCCCAAAAACTTAGTAGTCTCCACAAGGCTCAACACATCCCCGTTCATAAAAATGTTGGCATTCACTTTTTTTACGTTAGGCGTTATAAACCGAATACATTTAGTTTTTTGGCTGTTTAACAGTAAATTGTTAACGCCAAACCAATGAACTATTCTTGAGAGAGTGTGGTTTACTTCGTCAAAAATTGATTGATGTCGTTTAATTTAAATATCAGTGAAGTATCATCAGCAAACAACACTACCTCACATTTATCCCTTATAAAATAAGGCAAGTCATTTATATAAATCAAAAAGAGAAAGGGTCCAAGAATTGAGCCCTGTGGAACCCCCATAGTAACAACAGATCCATGTGATTTTTGTCCGTTGACATCAACCCTCTGAACCCTATTGTTTAAATATGATTTACATAGTTCAAGAGCAAGTCCATTTATTCCATAGTGGCTCAATTTCCTGATAAGAATATCATGATAAACACAATCAAATGCTTTGGATAGGTCACAGTATACACCTAAAGCATCCTGAGAATCCTCCCAAGCATCAAATATGTGATCTATGAGCTTCACACCAGCATCAGTGGTGGAGCGACCCCGAGTAAAACCAAATTGTTTACCATGAAGTAAATTATTATTTTTAAAATAACTTTGCAACTGTATAAGCATCAGTTTTTCAAAAATTTTGCTAAATGAAGGCAGTACTGATATAGGTCTAAAATTAGAGGGGTCATCTGTACTACCAGATTTAAAAAGAGGTATTATCTTACTGAGTTTCATTTTATCAGGAAATATGCCACTATTAATACATGTGTTAAAGACTAAAGCTAGCTGAGGAGCTAATATAGGTAGTACATAGTTGAGGATCTTTGTAGAGATTCCCCAGAGGTCACAAGTATTTTTAATGTTTATAAGTTTAAATGTTTTTACAATGTCATCACTGTCAACGGATTGGAATTCAAATGAATCGCCACACCCTGGCACACTTTCCTGTAATAACGTATGGGCTAAAGAAGGAGAAGGAGACTTATATGTGGTGAGATTTAAAACTACACCCTCCCCCTAACTATCTTTTTTTTTTATAATGGCCCGGCATAGTGGCGGCATTGCATCTGATGGTAAGCGCAAATGCCGCCCAGGCAGAGTATCCATTGGCATTGGACGGCAGTCCCATGCCAATGGAAACAATTATGCCGGCCTGCTAAGGTGCCTCTTCACACTACGGCGGAAGGACCCAGGATCACGTGTATTTTTAGTACATATAGGAAATCTTAAACTTTTTTGGATATTATCATTAAATACAAAAAAGGGTAAAAAGTATAATGGAATTAAGGGCCATGATAAAAATATCTACACGGAAAGGTTTAATCATTAAGAATCGTCTTATCGTACGAAAAATATATTATGTAACATTTTAACTAAAATTATGGGTCGAAAAAAATACACGTGATTTTTTACTGCTGTCTAATGAACATGATGTCTTTGCGACAAGCTGTCTTTGTGAACACGCTATGTTTGTGAACATACTATCTAATGACAATGACATGACAGTATAAAATATCACACTGTTTGTGAACAGCTGTCTTTGTGAACACGTTGTATTTGTAAACATGCTGTCTGTATGAATATGCTGTGTGTGTGAACATTTTGTCTATGTGTCTATGTAAATGAACAATGAACATGATGGCTTTGTGATCATGCTGCATATAAGAACATTTTATCTTTATAAACATCCTCTCAGAGTGGTCATGCTGGTCAAATAGTTGTGAACGTGTAAAAGAGGTCAATGAGAATGTAATATTGATGTGAGAGAATGTCCCGTCCTCACACCCAGCACTGCAACTCCTGTAAGCCAGGATCAACAGTGGCACGTAATGACACCGAGCATTGAAGCTCGGCGAGTCTCCGGGAATGTGTAACTTGTCTTTAACCCGCAACGATATTAATATAGTTGTGTGAGTTACATTGTACTGGTGCGCGGTGAGACAGTTGTCGCAGGCGGTGGCGCGGTCGGCGAGGCACTGCGCGCGGTCGTACCGCTCGCCCAGGTAGGCCAGCACCTGCGCGCGGCGACACTCCACGGCGCTCTCGCACACCTCCACCATGCGCAGCAGGTTCTCCTGGTGAACTCGCCGAGCCTCCGCGCTGCTCTGACGCTCCGCTGCACACACACGCACATACTCATACGCACGCACGTACGCACGCACGCACACACGCACGCTCGCACGCACACACGCACGCACATACATAATTAGGGGCAGTCCATTAATCACGTGAGGCTTGAAAGGGGGGAGGATCGACAAAAATCAGGAAATGTTACAATGGACGAGAGGGGTCTAGTAAGATATCACGTGTATTTTTTCGACATAATATAATATGATTAAAATGCTACATCATATGTTTTTCGTATGATTACACGATTCGTTTATTTAATACTTGTATGCCCAATAAAAAACAACTGCAACCTTTCTGTTTAGACATTTTTAACATAATTCTTAATTTCAGACAAATATAGGATTATACTTTATAACTGTATTTAAAGATAATATTCGTTTTTTTTTAGATTCTTTGTTGGTACTAAAAATACTGTGATGTTGGATGGGTGGAGGGGGGGTAGATTAAATTTCTCCAAACTCACTAAAGGGGAGGAGGGTTAAAAAATGCTAAATAAAATATCACGTGATTAATGGACGGCTCCTTATTGTGCGAACGGACACACAAGGCGGTATAGGCATCGCTAATATCAAACGTTGTTGGCAGTACCGCTGCCGCTGCGGCGTCAAGTGGACACCCTCAAAAATAACCTGCTTATTACTTTTCAATTCAGACTTCATATCGGGCACAAATTCCTGATTCTGGGCTGATAATGAATAGAAAAATCCAATATCACTTTGTCCAGCCCGGGATTCGAACCCGAGACCTCGGCTTTGTAACCGTACACTAGTACAACTACGCAAATAGTAAAATAATATTTACCGTCAAACATGCGCCTGTACTTGATGACGTCCGCGTACGAGTAGTACAGCAGGCAGGTGGCGAGGTTGCCGTCGCGTCCGGCGCGGCCCGCCTCCTGGTAGTATCCCTCCACGGACTTGGGCAGGCTGTGGTGGATCACGAACCGCACGTCCGCCTTGTCCACGCCCATGCCGAACGCGATCGTCGCGCAGATCTTATGCACACATTAGCCCCATATTGGGCCTTATTAATGAACTCGGAAGAGCGAAAGAATAACTTTAGGCCTTGGGCTAGAGAATTCACTCCATAATGAATAGCTAGATAGTAATGACTATTTATAAAAACCCATGTTCGTAAGCCTAACATGATAATCCTGTTATGGCAATCCACTGATTTTAAAAGTAAAAAGAATGATCAAAATAAATTAGTCAATTTTAATCCTTTGGGCTGAAGTTTAATCCCTCGCTCATCCAAGTTTATTAATAAAGCCTATTAGGTAAAAAAAAGGCAACCTCGGAATGAAATCAAATAAGCTAAAATAGGTATAAACCTTTGTTTTGTCGTTCTAATTATTGTCTCAAAAGTCACCATTGCTATCGAGTATCGTGTCCGCGTCTTAAGATATTCAAGGTCAAAGATCATCAAAATCGTTTTTTTGCGAATATCTCGGTTCCTATTGCTCAAATGAGATTTGTATTTATTATAAAAGTTGTAGAGTATAAAATTCATCATATCAGTTACAGGAAGTCCACTACTGAACATAAGCCTCCCTCAAGGATCTTCACATTGACCTGTTGGAAGCGGCCTGCAGCCACCGACTCCCTGCAACTTTAGCCAGATCGTCCGTCCACCTTGTAAGCGGGCGTCCGACATTTCACTTGCCTGTACGTGAGCTCCATTCTAAAACCTTTGGGCTTCAACGGTTTTTTGTTTGCCGTGTCCCTTTTAGTATTCTATTTCATTGGCAAAAACCTTTACAATTTCCCGGCTCAGTAGGTCGCTCACATTTATGGTAGCGTATCTAACCTCAATGACGTTCTTTCTTGTGCAGGTGGTAGAATACAGTGGTATATTATCTCAATGGCATGCGATATTAAATATGATGATGAGGTACCACTTGCCATACGTATGACGTACCACTTGACGTACGACATAGCCCATAGGATTGGCAAGTTGAAGTGGCAGTGGGCCGGGCACATAGCTCGTAGAACCGATGGCCGTTGGGGCCGAAAGGTTCTCGAGTGGAGGCCACGTACAGGCAAGCGAAATGTCGGACGCCCGCCTACAAGGTGGACGGACGATCTGGCTAAGGTCGCAGGAAGTCGCTGGATGCAGGCCGCTTCCAACAGGTCATTGTGGAGATCCTTGGGGGAGGCCTATGTTCAGCAGTGGACTTCCTGTGGCTGATATGTTGATGATGATGAGGTACCACTTGATGTTTGTCTGCGAGCCAGCCCGTCTGCACGGCGTCGCGCCTGGCGGCGGACAGGCCGGCGTGGTAGGGCGCCGCCGCGATGCCCGCTGCACGCAGCTCCGACGCCAGCGCCTCGCACTCCTTGCGCGACAGGCAGTACACGATGCCAGAGTCTCTGCGGATACCATTCATATTTACGTGACGCCATCTGTATCAGCCCATATACGTCCCACTGCAGGGCACGGGCCTACTCTACAATCGACACTACGATTGAGAGTGGTTAGGCCATACAGTCCACCACGCTGGCCTAGATGGATGCCATCAGCCGGCCAATACTGGATTTTACGAGTATATCGAGTATTTTATTTTATGTTATTTTATTTTCTTTGGAAAACAAACAGTATCTTATATATACAACACAATTTAGTAATCTTCAAACTATTTATAAGATTGCGTTTATGATCCAAAAGAAAAAAAAAATGTTATTTCACAACTTAACTATTAAAATAAGACTGATCATTAAAATATAACGATACTTATGCAAACAATGAACAGTCAAAACGATTCAAAATAATGGTCAGCCAGGATACGCTTAAAAGTGATCGAGCTTGAGTTAAATATATCTATGGCACTAGTTTTGTCTCAATACACTACCGCATCTATAGTACTACTAGGCAAAGTCTTTCATAAGTCACGATCAACAACACATTCACTTGTTTACAAATGACAAACGAATAACTCGATGTCCACACGGACCGCAAAGCGAGACTTGGTCACAATAGCTAACCTGGAGAACTTTTCCTTGATGACTTGGGCGATATCCTTATTGACGCTCTTGGGTTTCTTGCGCAGCACGCGGTACACAAGGTTGGGTCGGTTGAAGCTGCACAGGAACCACTTGCAGCTGGAGACCCGCAGCTGGTGCAGCACGTCGAGGCGCACGCGCGGCGCCGCCGTGGCCGTCAGCGCCATCATGCGCACGCGCGGGAACCGAACCCGCAACACGCTCAGACGCTTGTAGTCGGGCCGGAAGTCGTGCCCCCACGCAGACACGCAGTGCGCCTCGTCCACCACGAACCTGCACCGTGCACATCACAGGTAACAGTATTTATAATATTGATGGAGCGCTGGTACTTAAAAAACGTAGATAAAAATAGTGGTGCCGGGCCACTTTTTTCTTTCTTTATTGCTATAAGCGGCGAGATGAGCATGTCGTCGCCTGATAGTAAGCGATACGACCGCTCATGGACAGTAGCGAAACCAAACACCTTGAATAACAAAGCAATGCTTGGCGTTCCACTGCGCTCGCCATCCCGAGACGTAAGATGTTAAGTCTCGAAATGTCCAATAGTTACTCTGGCTAAAATGTCCTTCGATCCGAAACACTACAGTGCATTTAAACTGCTGTTTAGCGGGAGAAATAGACATTGCAATGGGACCTACTCAGGCGGCCTCTCACATATGAGAGACCTACCACCATTAAGCAGGAAATTGACGTAAGCAAGTTTTGCTGCCGCGTTTCATTCTTTTGTGAGATTTCCAGATGCCCTTTACATCTTCCCTCTTCCCATTGTTGTTTCTTTTCCCTCCCGATATATTGGACCGGCAATACGATCATGCTCCAAGCGTTTGTGGACGTTCATGGGCGGCAATGATCACTTACTATCAAATGGTCTGTTTGCTCGTTTCGAAAAAATATATTCGCAGCGGCGTCTGTCCAACTGCGCCACAGAAGCTATCTCACGTAGTTGGAAAAGTACCTGGCAATCTTATCTCGAGAGTAGAGTGTTTCTAGAAGAGACTGGAACTTTCCGGAGCCGCTGATCTTCTCGGGCGTGACGTACAGCAGCTTCAACAGCGGCTCCTTCATCGACAGCTTGTGGTATATGTCGTCGCTCTCGGATTGAGAGATATCGCCCGTTAAGTACCCTGCCGGGATCTGAAACACAGATAAACAATTAACCAGATATTCATAAACTAATCCAACTAGATCGGACGTCTGTTCGCCCGTTGTTTAGCATGTAAAAAAATTTAATGGAATTTTTAAATTGTTTGTGATTAAAATGGTGGCTGTGGCATGATGTAATTTTTAAACAGAGTAAAAATGGCGAACGGTTTTAAATATTGTTTCTTTAATCATCTAATGAGGATTATAATTGTTCAGCGTAAATTTTATTGTGTAATTATTCAAGTTTTTGTTTTCGTAGACGCCTTTGTAATAATTGATTGCCTTACGTCCAAAGAGAGTAGTTTGTTGACTTGGTCCAGTATGAGCGACTTGAGCGGCGATATGACGATGGTGACGCCCGGACTCAACACCGCCGGCAGTTGGTAGCAGAGCGACTTGCCTGCAAACAACACCACATATACCGCTCACATATTATATTGCTGGATATACTCAGAACTGAGTCGCCCCAGTAGTAATGTAAGCCCACTGAGTTTGTTTGACCGGGTCTTCTCAGGCAGGACCGCGTTGGATCTGCTGGTAACATTAAATCGCTGCGCGTCGTTTTATTAATAATCATGGTCCACTAAAAATAGATTAACATAAATGTGATTCCTTAAGTAGCATTTTACATACTATAAATAATAAATAAGACGACGTCCAAAACTAAAACTAAATAAATTTAGTTTATACAATAATAATTATAATCAATTATTTTGTAAATATAGAATAAGTACCATGAATTGACTTGTCATAAGAGCTATTTACTTTATGGCCTAGCCACCCTCAAACGAACTCTCGATTGTAGAGTAGGCCCGTGCCGTGCAGTAGGACGTATATGAGCTGATACAATAGTGTGGGGGATAGTGATACTGGGTGAAAGACACACATACCTCCTCCAGTGGGCATAAGCACGAAGCAGTCGTGTCCCAACAGCGCGGCGTTGATCACTTGCAGCTGGTTAGGCCGGAACGACTTGAGGCCGAACTTCTCACTGAACATCTCCATCATCAGCTGAGAGTGCGGGTACCCGAACCCGTCGAACTCACCTACAAATTATAACCAACCCAAAACTTAACAAGGATATAAACATAAATACGTACATAAATCACGCCTTTTATTCCAGAAGGGGTAGGCAGAGATGCCAGAACACCCATATTTCGCCTTGTATGTTTCGTCCCACGTTTCGTCCCAAATTCCTGACCCCAGGCTGATAATGAATAGAAATATCCAATATGGCTTTGCCCGACGTGGGATTCGAATCCAAGACCTCAACTTCGCAATCATAATGTATTCAACTGCGCTACCGAAGTACTGTAGGCGACAAGTGGGCAGGGCGGTCGGGGTATGATGTAAGACGTAGGGGAGATTATTTTTTTAAATCCCATGAAAAGTACAAACGTTATCGTCTAGAAAAAAACTACTAACTGTACCAGGTCATATGACCACTTTAAAATTGGGCACAGCAGGTAAATTTTGACTGGATCTATAATTGCACTTTGAAAATGTCTCCAAGGTTTTTTATTATAAAATTCAATTAATTACCCGTAGTCCCATCGTTCTGTGTACCGGCGTGGAAGTCACCCATCCCTTCGTATCTAGGAGTACTATCCTCCCTCACTGTTTGCTCCATCAAATTTAATGCACTCGTATCTTTCGATTCAGGCGCATTGTTTTCATCTTCGAAGTCCTTTGGATTGTAAAGAGGCCAACCCTCTTCGTCATATTGTGTCGCATTCCTATTTGAATTGGAACTGTCACCGGCCAATTGTGAAAACACGTCGACGTCTTCAGGATCTACAGCCTCTGCGTAATCTTCTTCATCGTCGTAAATGTCATCAACAGAATTGTTAATAGAATCCAACATATCCATATGTTCAGACCGCGCTGGTTGGAACGGCAATGAGCTCGAAGGTACCAACTCCGCTTTCTTAGGTTCCTCTAATACGACGGGTTTTAGTTTTTCTGATGCGTTCTTAATTCGTTCAGCCATTGATGATTTTATACCATAGGATGTTGACGGGGAATTATCGTCGGATAACCTAGGCTTCTTACAAACATCGTTGTTGGTAATAGAACTATTTGATATGTTTGGATATTGTGTATCTGAAGGAATATTTGTTAAACTTTTACCGTTCGCGAGAGGAGATACTTCCGAAGCTAAAGACTCGTTTGATACGACACTATTATCATAAATAGATTTACTAGGTGTGTCGATTTGAAATATTTCTTGTGATGATCTTTTAGTATTTATTACTTTGTCTTTGCTTTCCTCTGGACTTGATTTGAGAACAATAGATTCTTTTTCCTCAAATTTTATAATACTCTTAAGTTTATAAACGAGTGACTTAATTTTTGAATAGATATGTTTGTCGTAACCAGGTAGTTTTTCTTTGACATCACTGGGTACTCTATCGAACGCATAAAATATTTTGTCTAATAAAACCATAAACATATCTGTGCATTCACCGACATGTTTTTCATGGTGTTCTTCCTGGAAGTAGACATCATTGTATAATTATCGTTAAACTATTATTAATAATTATTCGTTCATAGCAGTCAATAAATCGGTAGATACTATATCAACAGGCATCGGGATTAGAAGCTGAGACAACTCTACAGAAATTAAATGTGTCTCGCCCTTTTTTTCCAGATCGCATAGTGTAAATAGCTCTCACGGGCAGGCCGTATAACAGCTTACACAGAAATCTCCCGCAACCTGCATGCAGGGCTAATCAACGAACACAAATGAACCATCAGAAACATTAAGAATGATGAAGAAAACAACTTACTAATCCAAAGTTCTTCAGTGCATCGTGCTTAGTTATTTTGTCAAGATACCATTTGATACTACTGTCCAGTTTTAAGTTATGCGATCGTTCTTTACTGGTAGATGCCTGAGTTTCTTGTGTCATCTTTATGTCCTTAGTTCTGCTTGTACTGTGCTTCGTTGGTGTAATAGCTTTATCATTAGAAGGCACTTTTTGCTTGCCACATTTATCTTCAAAGATGTCACTATCCTATGATTCAAATCAGAAGAAAGTAGTGTAAATGATAATGAATAAAAAGTTATAAACAAAAAAGTTCAAAAAATAAATACAAAATAAATACAGCCGAATTGAGAACCTTCTCCATTTTGAAGTCGGTTAAAAATATGTATAGATGCATGGAAATATGAACGAATGAATTTATCTAATTCAAATAACAATGGACATTTCAAAGTGGGCGCGATAATGCTTATTATAACAAGAAATCACTTCTTGAAACGGTATGTTTCATTGTACATACATAAATATGATCTAATCACCAATGGTTATGTTCACAGGTTTATAACTATATGTAGCGGCTTGCCCGGTTCCGCCCGGATATAGGGGCCCTACTATATAAATCCGAAATGAAGTTCAAAACTTCGGATGATCGAAGTTTATACACGATACGAATGTATCTATATATACTTATAGTCGTTATTGACTTATCCATAACCATAGACTTATGGTTACGATGTACATACGTTATACAAATCCGAACATTTACAGAGTAGGTACATTCGTATCGTCACAAACTTCGTTCGTCCGAAGTTTCGAACTTCGTTTCGGATGAATATAGTAGGGCCCCAGGAACACTTTTCAAAATGATGGGCAAAATTTTGTGTGATAATATATATTCTACAGCATTCCTCGATAAATGACAACACAAAAATATATATTTTCATTCGAACCAGTAATTCCTGAGATTAGAGGTAGGTAAAAAATAAACTACGATTTTATTAAACATTCCGTTTTGTGTAATTACACTTCTTTGAAGAAACGTGAGCTTGTGTGCATGTGGCAGAAATTAATATGCATACTAATAGCATACTCACCACCTCCATATCATCAAATGAACCGTTTTTGTCTTCACTGCTCCTTTTCATTTTACTTTTATACGCCTTCTCAGGACTTCTCGCCGCATTTGATGTTCTCTCCTTGCTTTTATGGCTCGATATCTAAATTTTTTTACATATGAGTCAAGCGGATATTACAAAGACATTATTTTTGAGTGAGTGTAACACATTTTTCATAATCTAACCAAAATGCATTTAAAATGCATAGTAAAGTAGTTTTAAAGGATCCTTATCAACTCTTAATTATTTTATAGTTAAGAGATTAGATTAGATTAATTTTACTTATATATTTGATTGTAGAATACAAGTTGTTGATTTTTAACAGACATACGAGTCAGTGGTTTTATTATTCACAGACTGTAGCTCAGTTGGTTAGACACCGACTGTGGAACGTAAGGCAGCGGGTGCGATCCCCGCATCGAAACAAATCATTTTATGATTCAGTTTTTTTTTGGTTGGGTGTTTGTGAATCCGAAGAGTCCCTCATTCCTGATACCCACGACACAAGCCTTAGGTCGTATTAATGTGGGGTCAGGACTATGTATGTGACTGTGTATTTATTTATATTATTTTAACACTGTCTGCGTAACAGGAAGAAAAAGCAAGTACAAGGCGTGGCAAATTGCTCACAGCAATTTCTGTCAGATAACCATGAGATCGATAAAAGAGAAAGAATGTAAGACGGGGCAACTTCAAGCGTAAGAATAATTAAATATATTTATTTTATTTTTTGGTAATGGACTCAAGTAGATGAAGCAGATACTTAAACTTAACTTAAGCTTCTAAAGTTGATTTTTAACAAGTACAATAAAACTGATTCACAATACACAGCATAGTTCATTGCCCTAACACCCTTATTGTATGAATTTGATATGTATCTAAAGATAATCTAAAAATATCAATAAAGATTATCAGCAATGGAAGTTGATATATTTCAGTACCTGTGCCTGTTGAATACCTGTTCATATATTACAATTTAAAGTCAAATATATTATGCTACAATTAAACTTACCTTATTCTTAACATCAAACGAATTCTTCCTTGGGATTTCATTCTTGTGTCTCTTTTCTTCAAGACTATGTTTTTTTGCAACTGAACTTAAGCTCTCCGATCTCTTTTCTTTGTTATTGCTAATAAAATCCTAAAATAAAAATGGATGCAAAATAATAAAAAATTAAATACACAGCATTCTGCAATATAAAATAATATGTCAATATACTTGGACTGATAAATATTGAATTTATATCAGATTATATTAAAGGACCTGGACAGTTTCTGCCTAGTTACTTTTTATCATGCACAGAAATAAGGCAATAATGACATGAATATAAAAAATCAACTATTAATTATAGAATATGTCACATTTCTGTAGAACTTTAGGGAGTCAAATAAAGTTTTATAAGATTTTGCATTGATAAATACTCATTTCCGCCATTGTTGGCCCCACATAAACGTTTTGTTCGCAGTAACGCAAATGTAGGAAAATGATAATACCATTTCGTAAAATGATCCTAAAAAATCTATATGTAGGTAATAAGTTATATTCATTAACAATACTAAATATATATATAAAGTCATTTTTGCCATATATACTTACACATAATATATTCTCCCCATTTTTACACATTTTCATTGCAACAACTAAACGCTACGTTATAATTCTTGACAGGAGCCGAGCTTTTGAGTTTTGTACGTTATCTGTGGTAAAATACGACTCTAGTAGGGATGTCACTTGGCTGGGGAGAAATCTATTTTTATATTAATTGATTTTTTTTACCAAATAATAACCAATTTTCCAAAAAACGATTTTTTTAGTCAAAATCGATTTTTTGATAAAATAATAAAACAACCCAACTCAATAATCAAAGTCTGTATGAAATAATTATTTATTATACAAATAACATATTTTTGAGCAGATTGGATTCTTTATAATTCAATCTTGTGTTATGTTAATAAATTACTGTTACTACAGAAAAGTAAATCTTGGTGATCTAGCAACCAATCATCTCTATAAATACTAGTCTTTATTTGTTAATCAAAATTAAAATAAAAACTTACTAAATGTAAATAAACAAAAACAATCCACTTCTTTCATGAAAACAAAATAAAAATCTTCACCTAACGATACGCTTCACTAAATAACAAAAATTATCTCTATTTATTATTCAAAATTAACGGAATAAAAAGCTACGGATGCATCAACCTACTGCCATAAATCACTTGGCAAAGATTAGAATGGAGAAATAGAAGTTTGGGTAATCGTTTGCTCAAGATGCGATTCCTTGTTTTACGAACAACATTTCCAGCTTTAGAAAAAAGGCGCTCTGCTGGAGCTGATGAAGCAGTTATTAGTAAATGCTTTTTAGCTAACTTTGCAAGTTTAGGGTATGCTCCTTCATAGCTTTTCCATACAGCCAATGGGTTAATTATTAAATCAGACAAAGGAGCAGCAATGTATAAATCCAAAGCTACGTAGTAAGTAATAAGTAAGTAGTAATTCAAAGCTGCGACTATTGAAAAAAATCGAAAGATTGAAATAGCGAAATAAAAAATCGATCAATAAAAAATCGATTATTCTTGGTCAACAAATCGATTAATAAAAATCGCATAGTTTAAAAAAAGTAATCGATTTTTTTGATTGATTTTAAATAATCGATTATATTTTCACATCCCTAGATTCTACCGCTCATTGAACGTTATTGTTTCTATTTTATCCAAGTTCAAGGGTTATGTTGTGAACCATTGCTACAAGAACTGGGATTGCCAGTTCTCGTATTTGATGAGGTGCATTAACTGTGGAATAGCGACAGGGCGGTTAAAGCGACATGCTATCTCCACATTGTCAGTTCATTCCAGAACGACGCTTTAACGATGGATATCAATTGAGGTAGGTACTTAGGTCTACTTATAAAACATTACTAACGCTTTTCTCTTGATTATAAACAAGAATAGAATAATTTATTTGTATCCAAAATGTGAATTATTTACATTATGTTTTATTTCTATTGGTCCCAAACTATGCGTGCCTGTATCTTTGAAACCAAGCTATGTAATATAAACATCAAGTGAGATGACTACAAAGTTAACAGGGTGATGTAGAGTTAATTATCATGGAAAACATTCGTATGACTTATATTATACTGAACTTAACTTAATTTTCAAAAAGTTGAATAAAAATAGGGACTTAAGTACATAACGAAGTCACCAAATAATATAATTATACAAATGATAAACATATAAGGTAGTATGTAGTATTATTAATGATTATTGATAAGTGAAATTCAAAAACCAATTAATAGGTAATCTAGAACTAGTTGTGGGTTGGAAGGGGAAGGGGGTAGTGCCCCATCTTCCCTGGTACCACTCCCATGGAAAGATAATGCAACATTCTGAGAAAACCCAATGAAAGTAATCAAACCTCAACCCAAGCCCGTTCACCCTTATCCTGTTATTATGCCAACGTAGCAGGTTGTAGATTTCAAGTAAACATATTGTAACATCTTATTGTAACCAAGTTCCACAATGAATATATTTGATTTGATTACACAGAAGAATAAGTATACAACTTTAATGTTCATTCAACCTAGGAATAAAGCTTGTTGGCCATCCTTTTAAAGATGGACTTAGATTTGGTCCTTTTTAATGTTACTAATAAAGTATTCCACAACCGAGCAGCGTGTGCAATGAAAGATCTATCTATGTATAAAGCAGTTTAGGGTGGACAAAAATATTTAAATGATTTATTGTAGCTATTAGTATTTAAAATGGATATTTATCACATCAGCAATGCTATGCTTATAATGTTAAACTTGTATAATGAAGTATATTTTTTTCAGCTTCCTGCAGATGGACATATTTGTCATTCGTGCTACCTATTATTAACTTCAGAAGGTACATCTGATCGGTTATTGGGCCATAACATGGTATGTCTTGGTTGTGGTCGATCAGTATAGAGTATAAAACATCATGTTATTGAAGCTGGGAATCCACTTGTACAGAATTTTCATTTTGTTATATCACTTCAGGTACTTATTTTGATTAGATAAACATTTATTTTTATATTTTATGCAGTAAACAAGAACACATAAAATGCTGTATACACATTATTATTATTATTTATTATTTAAATCTTTATTGTGCACTTAAACAAATTACAACATACAGAAACTAATAAATAAAAACTACAAATGTTGGTCTTATCGCTTAAAGCAATGTGTTACAGACAACCACAGGATGGATTGAAAAGAAGGAGAAAGAGAGGGCAGTGTAAAATAAATAATTAAAAGAGAGGAAACTAAATAATACTCATACTAACTAAACATAAAAATACACCAACATAACATACATACATACACGATAAATAGCATAAATACATACATATATAATACTACATAAATATATATAATAAACACAAATTGTAAAATGATTTAGAATAATATTATCTACTTAAATCTATTTAATACATTATTATACATATATTTAATACATTATTATATACTAAAACAAACAAAATTGTTTTAGTATATAATAATAATTAGAAGAAGATGTATTGAAGATTTAAATTAATATTAAGAATTATTTGTTTTAGGGAATAACAATGAATAATGTTTGCCATCCCTGTTGGATGAAGGCTAATAGACACCATGATAGATTGAGAGAAGAAATGAGTCAATCTTTAGACAATGTTATGCACCAAGAAGATACATTGATACTCAGTCCCGTGCCTCCTACTTTACCTCCTCTTCCCTCAGTTACACTACCATCCCGTAACTCATCTCAAATAAAATTGCCAAACTATAAAAGGGCGTCAAATACCTCTGCTCATTGTATATTTAACAGATGTAATCACAGGGCATTTTTTATGATTCCTAACTATATCAAAAGGATGTTGTTGAATGATCATCATTTTTATGTACCACGTAATTCTAGAGTGTGTGAATCACATTTGTATGCAGGTGAGTGGAATGAGTTGCAACAAAATATCACAACATTTTCTTATTTTAATGCCAACCAAATAGAGGATATTATCAACATATCAAATTCCACAGGGGAATTAATTAATTTTGAAAACATTCAAGATATGCCAAACCATGTCTGTCATTATTGGACAGGACTTCGATCAAATGATTTCTTGAACCTTTTTAATGGTTTACCTACACTTAATGTAAGGAAACCAAAACGAGCTCTATATATTTATCTAAATTGCGTATAGGAGAAAGTAGTAGAAGGTTGTCGACAATTTTTAATATTCCTAGATCAACTTTAGAACTCTTAATGAATAAAGTGAGAACTTGCCTTTATGATCATTTTGTACCACAACATTTAAGACCGCAACATATTAGTCATTCTGATATTGTTGCCAGGAATTTACAAATACCATATGCACTTTTTAGTGATCCAGAATCAGCCCTGGAGAGTAGACCTGCTATAGCTATATTTGATGGCACTTACATTTTTCTTCAGAAATGTTCAAACTATATGTTTCAAAAGAAAACATAAAGCTTACATAAGTATGATAATAATTTAGTCAAACCTTTTATGATTGTTTCTTGTGATGGACACATAATTGACGCTGTAGGTCCATTCCCAGTAACTCAGACTGATGCAGAAATGATGACCAGTTTGTTTGAAAATGAAAATGGGTCATTTCATAGACTTTTTAAACCCAATGACATTTTTGTTCTTGATCGAGAATTTCGGGATGCAATTACTACTTTAGAAAGTTATAATTAAAGGGTTTATAAACCAAAATCACTAAATGAAGGTAAAACTCAACTGTCTTCTTCACAAGCCAACAAAAGTAGACGGGTAACTCTTTGTAGATGGGTTGTGGAGGTCGTCAATGGGAGATTTAAACGGGATTTTAAATTGTTTAGGCAACGGTATTTTAATCAAGCCGTCAAGATAGCAGCAGCTATTCTAAATAAATATCATCATGTTCTTGTAGATAGCACACTGTGTGGGCAAATTATTCAAAGAGCATTGCGATTTATGGACGAAAGGTATTATTTAGGTGATTTTGTAAATGATTACAAGTTAAATAGGTGTAGGGTCATGTTTACTAGAAGATTCTAGATAGATTCCCCGATTGCGGTAGGTTACCATAGATATGGTAACCTACCGCAATCGGGGAATTTCCCTAGATTAACTCATGAACAATTGTTATTGATTGCTTTAGGGCCTTATCAAATAAAGCAATCGCGATCGTATTATGGCGAATATATGAGAGGGAATGGCGCCTATGAAGTAGAAGTGTGTCCAGAACGTGATCTTTCTGAAGAACTGGTCTCACATATTAGGGGAAACAATCCTTATTTATTAAGAGGACGAATTAAATCGAGGCATATAAGTCAAAGGATATATTATACATAATATATTTTGTTCGATGTTGAACCTTCTAGCAACTGTCCATTAGATGCCATCTTAGGATATTATTGCAGCTGCTTGGTTGAAAACAGAACAGTAGAATGTTGTTGTCATGTAATGACCACGATCCGGTATTTAAGCCGGGCTCTGTATCGGAACAATGTTTGTCCGCCAGCTTCATTTTTAGGCGATATTTTTGTACGTATTGTTGAATATTAATATAATATAGTCGCTCTAATGTAACATAGTTCTGACACCAGTAATATTAGGCTGGTTGATCTTGTTGCGAGGTTCGGGATGCCTATAGGGGAGGTTGGAGGCCACTATGAGGATCTTATCCTGAACGATTGGGAACTCAAAGAAAGAGGTTCTATGCTCACTGGTGTATGCGAGTTATAAACAATACATTACACATACTGTCTGAGAGAGCGCTCTTAGAGCGTTCACTGCAAGTATTAGTTACTGTATACAGATTCATTGATTCATTGGGTGTATTCAGTTTCAGTTAAGTGTCAGTAATATTAGGTTGGTAAAGATAGGTTCGGGGTGGGTATAAGGGTGGTTGGAGGCCACGATGAGGAACTTATCCTAAATGATTGGGAACTCAAAGAAAGAGGTTCTATGCTCACTGGGGTATGCGAGTTATAAACAATATATTACCCATTCTGTCTGAGAGAGCGCCCTTAGAGCGTTCACTGCAAGTATTAGTTACTGTATATAGATTCATTGATTCATTGGTTGTATTCAGTTTCGGTTAAGTGTCAGTAATATTAGGTTGATAAAGCGAGGTTCGGGGTGGCTAATAAAGCGGAGGTTGGAGGCCACGATGAGGAACTTATACTGAACGATTAGGAACTAAAAGAGAGAAATTCTATGCTCACAGGTGCACGCGAGTTATATGTATTTTTTAATAATAAATATGTGTTTTGATAAAAATGATTTTTATTTATTTCATCCTTTGGTGTATATTATCTCCCAAAGCACCCACTCACCGTTGTATTGATTGAGACTTAAATAATTATGCTATGTGTGGGAGGATTGCAAGTAATCTTGGCTGCCAGTAGCTCATTTCACGCCGCGCCAAGTGTATAAAAGAGGACGCGGGTTCGATTCCCGCACTAAATGTGACAGACTAATGTGAATCACTTGTATTTGTTTCGGGTCTGGGTGTATATATTGTAAACTTAATCTAAATGTATTGACGCATTCATAAAAATAAAGAACGACGATGAATATATTTCTTTTTCATGAAAAAAAAATGTCTGCAAGGGCCCTGGATTCGTTAAGAAGACAGGTTTATATATTTCAATGATTTTATGTGTTTTAGTGTATTATATAACTAGCGGCCCAGCTTTGCCCAGGTACAAAAAGATTTCTGTACAATAATATGTACGTATTATACATATAAACCTTCTTCTTGAATCACTCTATCTATTTAAAAAAAAACCACATCAAAATCCGTTGCGTAGTTTTAAAGATTTAAGGCGACTTTGTTTTATACTATGTAGTGATTTCATAATTTTAAATATCTTTTTAATTATTAATTGGGAGACAAAATCTATTTGTAAACGTATTTTATCAAGTTCAATAAATTGACAGATAACCTACAAACCTAACCTAAAAATAACATCTATTTTTGTAAATATCTAAAACCCCTAAAGTTCCTAGGCTTTGAAACTTTTAGTGTAATAATCTTGGAACTAACATTATCCCAACAATGCAAAACTCATTGATGTACAGGACTAGGCACAGCGCCATACTGAAACTGTCCCTGTCCTTTGTCAGTCGTCAATAATAATGTATACAGAGAATACGACCGACGACGACTTCAACGACAACGCAACTAAGTGCCAGGTTCGGAAAAAAATTCGACGACTTTTGTTTACTGTATTTTTGTTTTGTTAACTAATGTCGTGTTTGGGTAGTAAATACTAGGCATTTACCTAAATATTAATGCACCCTCTTTTATTTATAAAGACTAAATTGTACTTATTAGTTTAAACTATTATTTATGAAAAATTTGTAGGCTCTAAAAGTACCACCTAGATTCGTTTTCAGTCGCATTCTGGATATATCCTGTACACATTTACCCTTGTGTTCCGTCCCAGCTTTGCCTGGGTACAGATCTTTTTTGAACCCACTATGGAGTGGGATCTCTGCTATGGAGCAGACACATGTTATTTACTTAAAATCTCTTTTTTACCTAAAACCGACGTAACCATCCTATTGTCTCCTCCCTTCATGACCTGTCCTGCACGATCCCGTCACGACCCGTCCATCCCAACACATCCCATCCCGTACCTTTGCATTCCCAAACAGGTAATAGACTTTACTTTTTTACCCATTCAGATCATTGCACATAGCCAAATCGCTACAGCAGGTGGTTAAATATATAAAACTATAAAAAACTATCCTGTTGCTAAACGGCTGATGTTAATTAATAAATCAATATCTGGTGTAGTGGATTCTGTATAAAGTAGATTAGTTACTTAGATTGTTCTAACAAAGGATGCCTGCAATATAGATTTTGAGAGCAATGGTTTGATATTGTTGGTTACAACAAAAAAGTTCAAAATGGCGGCCATCATTTTCGATTCTGACTCTGAATTTAAAATTTTCGAACAAAGGGTGTCTCAAATATTGCTTTTGAGAAAAATCGGATCAATAACTAAAAAGCACTAAATGGAAGTCACCAATATAAATTGTGACTACGAATTTGGATAGAAAACTAGACTTTATTTTCCGTGTGTAATGAGCAGAATTATTTTTCGTTTCAAAATTATTTTGCGTTTATATTAGCTGACAATGCATTTTCATAGAATAACTACAGCAGTTTCGACTTTAAATTTAACCTTTATTGGGTTAATTTAAAAAACCAACGAAGCACGTAGTTCTTTTTGTTTTTAAATGAGTAACTAAAGCACCAAGTTTGGTCTATAACTAACTGAATTACGCTTTAAATTTGCTACATAATCTTTCGTCCCGTATTTCAACCCCTTCAAGCTTCTTCACGACGGAAGGTAGTCTATGTCCTTTTCCAAATTCTAGTCTTTCTCCTTTTTTTCCCTTATATTCTATTTCGGCTGTTAGAGCCATAATAAGATATAGTCTCAGTTTGGTGTTGCTACAGGTCATTTTTCATATAGAAAAAAATTACATCATGAAAGGAGAAGGGGCAAACATGTATGGACTCCAGCCTATCGACCAATCACGACAAGCGATATGTCAATGGAAAGGTCTTTTCAGATAGGTACTACAACTTTATCGATGGCAAAAACCTCAAATCACTGTATTTTAAAAATATAGCTACTTAAAGACTGCACGAAAATCACGTGAAAGGGCCTCGGCATAGTGAGCAATAACAACAAATTCTAAAACTTCTTCTACGGCGGCAAGTATCAAATCTCTGCATTGAAAAAAATATCGCTGAGTAATGGTAACGCAAGGATGAAAATATGTAAATAAATAAATAAATAACACCCAACAGTCACATACATAGTCCTGACCCCACATTAAGATCGAGTCTTGTGTCGTGGGTATCAGGAACTACGAGAGACTTTTCGGTCTCACAAACACCCAGACCCGAAAGAAATATTTGTGGGCCGCACAAACTTTTCTCTCGGTGCGGGGATCGAACCCGCGGCCTCTTGTTTTACAGGCGGCGTCTAACCGACTGCGCCACGGAGGCTGTATATGGACATATATATGGACTCATAGGCATGTATATGGACTCATAGCCTGTAGACTAATAACCTACCTATAAACCATCCTTCAGTGCTTTCAAAAGCATTTGAAAACTCTTTTTGCAAAGATTGAAACAAGTCCCGCAGGAACACAAATTGTACCTGGCTGCCAATGTCTTTCGAGAAAATGAAACGAAATGGAACAATAGATCAAGTACATTGAGTAGTGCACAAAAATTTGAAAATACTTAGAAAAAGAAGGAATGGATATTGATAACCTATAACTGTATCTTTCTTAAAAAATGATTCAGTGGTTTAATGTGAAAGCATCGCAAGCAGACAGACAGAGAATAACTTACACATTTACAAGTAGAGAAGAATAAGAAGGCAAACATAGGTCTTGACTGTATTTGAGGCAAATTTAAAAGAAGTAGAGACTAAGAATGCAAACTAATGTCTTGTATTTGAGGCAATATTTAACTGTGCCAATAGTAAGCACTGCAATGCTCAAAAAATGTATAATACTTTCCCATTCATAATGTAAAATTTAAGAAAATACTTACCAAATCTATAACATCACGGGAATCATTGTTTTGACTGTTATTTTTAATTGTACTATAATTTTCAGCTTTATAAATCCTTCCATTTGAATTGTTATCATTTTGTCCAATCTCTTTTCTAATGTAACTGGATTGCTAAAATTATATTTGATTATATTTGATGTTTTATATGCAATTTATGTGACAAAAATAAATTCTGAACATAGTCACAACAAAGTATCTACTCCTCCTTCCTTAAATGTATAGTTTGTGTTACATGTTTACTTTTACTGGTAGGTACTCTCATATATGAATGACTGCCTGAGTAGGTACCACCACAATATCTATTTTTCCCACCAAACCACAATGTAAATGCACTGTTGTGTTCCAGTTTGAAGAACATTGTAGCTAGAGTAAATACTGGACATATTGAGACCTAATTTCATATCTCACAGGATAGTGAGTGTAATCGAATGTGAAGCATAGCTTTGTAATTCATAGTATTGTTTGGTTTTGCTACTGTCCATGAGCTTTGCTTACCATCTAGTGAATGGTATGATCTCCTTACCATTGGTTGCAATAAAAAAAAAGTTAGAAACCCAATATGTTTTCCTGGGGACATATTATTTTATTTAACACTACCATTTATCATGGCATAGGTATATCAATAGTACATTTAGTTTTCTTCCCTTGAATATGAGTTACTGATGTAAAAAAATAAATATTGATACTTGCATTTTGTAATGGACTGCTCGTAACAGGCTCCTTGAAAGGTGGCGTCCCTAAAATAAAAGCAATAGCAGAATGTTAGTTATACTCTGAAGAGAAATACAACGTAAAAGAAAATATACCATGCATAATTTTGAATATCCGCAGGAATGGCGAGAACGTAAAACAAAACTTACATGATACATTCGTATTTATCGATTTCCGAAACACAAATTTGGATTTTTTCTGAGAGCCTGTCTCCTCTTTTTTGACACTGTAATAAATTATGGGTACATTAACAAAAGTTTCATTAATTTTGAAGTGTAGATAAATAGATAACACTATATTGTCCACCACAAAATACACATAAGATAACAGTTTTTTTTTGGAATATTGTAACAACTGACGGTCTTAACGCTGTTAGCGATCTCTTACAGGAAACCAAAGGGGTAAAAACAAAAAAGGAACTTATGAAAATAGATTTTAAATTACCTGGGTACACTTTGCGACTCTGATGGTTTTCTAATAAAAGTCGTTATAGAACTTTGTTTAGGCATAAAACCTTTCTTAGCGTCCATTTTATTTAATAATATTCTCAATTTTCTTGACGTCTAGCGCACATACAAATTCTTATTTTTAATCATTTATTTTGTAGAAATACCCGCGCAGCGCGCTATTGCCGAACTCTTGTTGACATTTTTTAGCACTTTTTGGCAGGCCCGTCCAACTCCGAATAAAAAAAGTTGCACGTTAAGCTATGCTAGCTATCTCACTATTTTAATATGGATGGCGTTCATCTTACTCATATTTATATTAGTGTGTGTGTGACGTAGTATTTTATGTCACTAGGATTGAAAGATATGTCAAACGTATCTCGTCTCGTTTGCCGCCATTTTCTCTTGTGCCTTGATCAAGTCATAGTACAACGAATCTTATAATTGGAATTTAATAACTTTCTAATCACGGATTCTGGTGCTACAGTTTGCAATCAAAGGCGGTTTTTTTCCTTTTTATTGATTTTGTGTGCTTATGTTTTCGTAAAAGATAAAATAGCCTTAAGTGACCTTAGTGTTTACCGGCTCAAACGAGTAATAGTTTATTATTGAATTTGTGTTAAAATACTTGTTATTTTTGTAAGAACTATGGTAAATAAGTGCATTGTTCCCGGGTGTAAAACTCGGGGACCAAATAATAAATATTTTTGTGTACCCTTCACAAACCAAGCAAGGTGGGAAATGTGGTTAGGGGTTTGTCCATATTTACAAAACATACCTTTTGTTAAACGTAGCCGTATTCGTTTTTGTCATAAACGTTTTCTTGCCGAACATATTAATGAAAAATTATATGGGTTCTGGTAAACGAACAAATAATGTAGCTGATAAAGCTTTAGTCTTTATGTTAAGAGGGTTATTTTCTCCTTGGAAAATTCCGATAGCGTTTTATTTTGCACGAGATGGGGTTAAAACATTTGTTTTAAAGAATATAATAAAAGAAATAGTGTTAGCAGTTTTTAAATCTGGTTTTATAGTTAGAGCTACAGTTAGTGATCAAGGCTCTGCTAATGTTGCTGCTATTAAGTCATTAATATCAGATTCCAATGCTGAACTTTTACGAAGTAATAATTGCACCAATGACATTTGCTACAAAATTGGCCCTTACCAATTATATCATATCTATGATGTACCTCATTTGTTAAAATGTTTTCGTAATAATTTTCAGAAAAAGCATCTCCTTATTGGTTATCGAAGAGCAAAGTGGGAATGTATAGAAAGTCTATACAAATGGGATGGCTTTGGTGGCCGAGCAAGAAGCACCAAACTTACAGAGAAACACATTAATCCAACTTCATATGACAAAATGAAGGTAAATTAAAGTATACAATTTCTATCAAGATTCTGTTTTGATGTGGTCACTAATCACAAAAAGTTATCAATATGTCAAAAGTTTTTTTTTTTCTATTTATTTAATATAAGATCTTTGAGTAGCTCTGCGACTGTGTCAGACCTATTGTACATATAATTATTGAAACTAGCTACATTATTTTATCAAAAATTGTAGAATACCAATATTTAGCCATTATACTCGTCGGTTCTGCCAAAATACTCTGAAATACTCCTGTATCCATTGGATTTACATGAAATTTATCTATCATATTTGCTCTCATAGACTCAGTTCGGGTGCAATTAAGTAGAAGGTGGTGGACATCTTCTATCACTCCACAAAGTGAACAATGTATCTTTGACATTACAATTGGGATCATAGAAAGCTGCCCCAGACATGTTATTTATTTTGGATCCATCCGTGAATATCCTATAACAGTTTTTATAATTACAATTAATCATTTCTATAACATTGTGTTTTAATAGTGAGCTATTGCATTGATTTTTAGGTACATGAGCGTCATCTACATCTATCTTTATAAACTCTGTGTTAATATTAGACATCCAGGTATTTAATTGAAACATTTGAAGGGTTTGACTTTTATTGCACCTTTCTCTTCTTGTTTCTGCGAAAACTGATACAAGCAATGGCTTCTTTTTATTTTTCCAATATCTTGTTCGACAGTTTAATGAAAGTTTTTCCAAGAGAGAAACAGTTAAATTACCAAATAATGATTGGGTTTTTGAAATATATTTCGTGGCTAGATTTTGACGTCTAATGGAAAGTGGCTGAACGCAGAGTTCATATTCCATGACATGAATGGGTGTTGTTCTAATAAAACCGCCTATAGTACGTAGTGCAATGTTTTGAATTCGGTCAATTTTTTCTAAATGTGTTTTAGTGTCATAAATAAAGCTTCCAAAATCTAGCCTACTTCCTATTAAAGCATTATATAATATTCTAAGATGAATGGGATGCAAGCCCCAAGATGCACCTGCTAATACTTTAAGAATGTTCACAATTTTTGTAGCTTTAACATGAGTTTGATTAATATGCATTCGCCATAGTAAAGATTTACCTAACCACATACCTAAGTATTTAACATTATCTACTGGTTTTATTTGGATGTTATTGATTGTTAAATTTAACTGATTACTTTGCCTTCCTCTTCGAAACAAACAACATTGTGTTTTATGTGGGGATACTTCTAGTCCTATTTCTCTTAAGTCCTCTACAACTGAGTTTAAACAATTTTGAATATCGTGTGCACTATTAACTACATTTTTATTTTGTGTATAGAAAGCAAAATCATCCGCATATTGCAGTGTCTGAACATTTTGATACCCCAAACCTATTTTATAAGTAACTAAATTAAATAATAAAGGTGAGAGAGGATCACCTTGAGCTAAACCCCTCGCTGTCCATCTAAACATTTCGTCCTTATCCATGGAATCTTTAATTAATAACCGTCTTCGGGTTAAAAAAGACCAAATATATTTACAAATTTGAGTTCCTACTTTTAAAGTATCTAGTGTTGAAACTAATTTTTCTATGGAAACATTATTGTAAGCACTATGAACATCTAGAAAAACCGTCAAAGTTGAAATATTTTTCGAATTTGGGAAGTTAATCGCACTAAGCAGTCAATACACGATTGACCTTTTCTAAAACCGCTTGTGGTAGGCGCTAAGATTTTATTGGTTTCTACGAACCACTCTATACGCTTACATAACATATGATGAAAAATTTTACATATGCAGGACATTAATGAAATAGGCCTGAACTCATTATCACAATTCGGCTTTGGTATAGGGACTACTTTTATATTACGCCATTGGTCTGGTATTATGGAGTGTTTAAAAATCATGTTAAGTATCTTGAGTAGCAATAGTTTTGCTTCAGTTGGTAGGTAGTATATCATGGAATAACTAATTTGATCACTTCCTGGGGCCGTATCTTTTTTTTTTTAATACTATTATTTAATTAATTAATGGAAAAGTTGCTTTCTAAAGAACTGTTTGTAGAAAAAAATAATGGCATTTGAGGCTCAACGGTGTCAGGAGCAAGGCTACGTAAAAGTTCTTCTTTTTTGTGTTTAGGAGCTTCAACATATTCGTTTTTTACACCTTTCAACCAACGCATACGTCGCCAAATCTCTGACGTGTTTACCGTCTCGTCTAAACTATTACAGAATTGTTGCCAACTTTTTGTTTTTGCCTGTCTGTGGATTCGCTGTGCGTTCGCTATTTTTTGTTTTAATAATATAAAGTTATTAGGTGTAGGATTGCGCCTAAAATTTTTAAGTGCTAAACGACGTTCAGCAATAGCCGCAGATAGTGATGGAGTCCAATAAGGCTTAGGACTAAACTTGTGTATAAGTCCACTACAACCCTTAAATGTAGGAATACTCCAGTTAGCCGCACAGCTAATTTCCCCCATAAATAAATTGTATGTGGTTTGAATATTATTAACATCAACTATTATAGAATAATCAACCTGACTTTTTAGGATTTCCTGATATAATTGCCAATTCGCCAGTTTAAAATTTCGGCGATTTCCTCTTCTGGCAGAAGCTATATATTGCATGGAGTACTTAATTAACATATGATCACTGCCTAAGGATTCTCTTGTTACCTGCCATTTCCAATAAATCACTAAATCGGAGGAAACAAAAGTAATATCTGGTGAAGATTCTTGCAAAAAAGAGTTAACTCAAAGAGTTAATTCTGGTACTGTCTCCGTTATTAAGTGGCACATAATTGTATTCAAAAGATACATCAAGAATTTGCAATCCTCTTTGATCTGTTTTACATGACCAACTTGCATGGGCCATGGTGTGCATTAAAATCACCGGCTATAATAGTTTTTGTTGAAAACTGAGAAAATATATGCTCCCAGTCATTTCGAGTAGTTCTAACAGATGAGGAGCAATATACGGACGTTATATAATCTAAATTCTTACAATTACAAATTTTAATGCATATTATTTCAATTCCTGAATTATTTACACTTATAGGATGTAAGTATATGAGCTTTGACTGACCTATGTGTAATTATAGCTACTCCGCCATACGAATCTAATCTGTCATTCCTGAAAATATTGTAGTCCTTTATTTTGATACTAGTCTCTGAATTTAGCCACGTTTCACTAATTATACAAATACTGATTTTTTCTTGTGAAAGAAACAACTCTAAATCATACTTTTTGGGCATCAGGCTCTGAGAGTTGCATTGAGCAATATTAAGAACTTGCTCAAATGAAAAGTCAGCGCCCGATGTCCCAGTAACATTTAAGAGTAGGGCATTATTATCCATTATAGATAGTGTTTACAATCTTATTTAAAAAAACTTCACGTTTGACTAATTCTACAAGGTATGATATTATTTCTTCAAAAAATATTTTTAATATTTGCTGCAATTTCACTTCCCAACTTTCTTTAGACAGTACAACTTCTTTCAATTTCCATAGTATGTTCCAAAAGTCAATTTTTTTCTTCTTATGACATTCTCCTGCATATGGTTGGTTACTGTCTTCTGGTGTCTTCACATTTTTGTTTCTGTCGCAGACATCAATGTTCCTTTTCTGTTTCTTTTTTGGGTTTCTATTTCTTCTTGATTACTCTTTTCCTAGTGTATTATTATTTACTTTATCGTCAGATTCCACTTCACTATCATCTGTAAGCTCTTCATTAATTTGTTTGGTTGTAGTTCCTGTTTGACTATATTTTGTTCTTATTATTTCGTTATCAACTAAATGTGGGTAGCTACCGTCATTACTAACTTCCACAAAGTTGTGTTGTTGTTTCTGAACATTAGCTTTGCTTCTTATATATTTGGTTAGAGCTACCTTGTATGTGCAATTATTTCGGCTCATAATTGAACGAATTTCTTTTTCTTTAAGGAAAACAGGACATCTCTTATTAAATGCAATATGCTCACCCCTACAGTTTATACATCTGAATTTCGTTGTCTCACAGTTTTCATGTTCTGCTCCACATTTAGGGCAAATTTTTTTCTTACTTGGACAAAGTCTTGCCAAATGACCATATTTCCAGCACTTTGAGCATTGAGTCACTGGAAAGGTATACGGTTCCACCTTAAATCTGCAGTCATATCCGTAGATATAAAATGGTAAAGTCGGGCCATTAAAACTGAAACGCACCGATTCACTGTCCACCCATTCACCATTTTCTGACATACGTTTTAATCTTTTTGCAGCTACTATCTTATGTTCACATTTAAATGCTTTGAGTAATTCATCATCACTTACGTCCATTTCTAAGTATTTTACGACGCCATATGTTGTGCTTACTTCGCTAGTTGAATGACAGCGGTAACCTAATTCCTCCATAATATTTTTATTATTAATTAACTTATCTGCATCTTGTTTCACTTCAAAAGTAATTAACACTCGGCATGGATTTTTATATTTTATTCTTGTTATATTTTGAATGTTTTCCGATTTCAAAATCTTCGCCAAACCAATTTGCTTAGGAAGTAGTTGATGGGATGCCATACATACTTCATATTGTTCATTCTCATTCATATTAATGTTTGTATTCATTAAATAATTCTTCTTTCCCTTTCTTTGTACTAATGTAAAACCATCCGATTCGCCTTCCTCGCTACTATAACGCAACCGCTTCGCCGTCCGTTGAGTACTCATAAGTATGCCCGAGATCGGTGTCTGACATCTATCGTTACGTTCATCGTGCCCTGAAATTAATTGGTCACAATCTTCACGTATCTCTTCCTCACTCATTGCATCGCTTCCAATAGACGACGGCCCGCGATGGACCTCGTCCATCACATTATTATTAAACGAATTTAATTGACGCGTCACCGATAAATAAACACGATACGTGCACTCGTTAAGCGGCACCGCGCGCAACTGATGTCAAAAGTTATATATTAGTATAGACTTTATATTGATTATTGCTACACAATAATTAAAATGCTCATACATTACAGGTCAAACTTGCAGCCCAAGTTTTTAGCCGGCAAGTGGCTACATCACTACAAGCTTATACGAAGAGTATCCAACATCTCCAAGAACATGATTATTCTACTTTTAATCCTAATTTTGATAATAATTTTTTCACAGCAGAAATATTACCTTCATAAATGATTTGTTTGATAGTTTAAATGGTTTTGGCCGCTATAGTAACAAATTGACACATGCATTGTCTTGTAACTCTGAACACATAGATTTCTGGAATGAAGCTGTAAAAAAATTAATGTCTATGCGTTTTGACTCTCCCAATCCAAGGGAAGCAAAACCTCTATCACTGAAGCATTTTGTGCATAATGTCAACTCAATAAAACATTTGTGGTCAGATTTGCGCTCTGTTGAAGGTGTAAAGTTTCTAAGTCTCCGACGTCTTAATCAAGATCCGATAGAAATTTTTTTTGGACAGATAAGGGCACATGGTACTTTTAATACCAATCCTGACTGTACTCATTTTGTGTCAGCCTTCAAAACAATATTGATTAATAATATTACAACTGGAAAATCATTATATACTAATTGTTCGGATGATGACGATAAAATGTTAGGTACATTAAATAACTTAATTAATCAACAAAAATTTAGTTCCTACCCTGAACATCTTAATCCTGAGGAAAGTAATCTTATAGAAAACTCCATCCCTAATGAAAATATATATCAACACAAATCTATACCATATATTGCTGGCGCAATTTGTCGCTCTTTAATGTCAAATTTAAAATGTAATTATTGTAGTAACTGTATAAACTCCCTATTAAGTAAGAGTGAGTCATCTCACCAATTAATTCGTTTAAGAGAGTATAGTACTGATGTAGATAGGTTGTATTATCCTTCCAAGAACTTGAGTAAAATTGTATGGCAGAGTATATATATTATTGATAAGATTTTACCATCCATTTGCAGTGTTTACGTTTATTCCGAAATAGTAAGTTCATTAAAGAAAAATATTGATACTACATGGTATAATTGTAATAATCATAAAGAGTCTTTTATGGAATCTTTTTGGTTGTATGTAATTAGAATACAGGTTAAACAATGGTGTTGTAATTTTAATAATAGAATTAATAATGTCGATCACAGGCCTAAAGATGTAGAAATGGAAACTCTAATCCGTGAAAAAGTTACAAAAGGATTGAGTTATAGAAAAGTAAGGAGACGTAGTACATAATAATAGCTAATAGTCATCATCATCATCCTCAGCTCACAGCAGTCTCAACTGTATGTTGTCAAACTCAATCCTTAGCTTTGTTATATAGAATAAATTTGTTAATTGATTTAAATATTATCTTAAATTTAAAATTCTTAAATTAAATTTGAGTGTCGCTCAAGTCTACTTTCAGGGTGTAAAATCATTTTAGTTTCAATTCAAGGTTTTCTTTAAAATAGACCTATGTTGCCAAACATTTTCTTATTCGTTAATATGAACCTGTTTGATCGTTGTCAAAATATTTATATATATTAAATTGAATGTTTATATATATATATATATATATATATATATATATATATATATACCGGGTATCTCAAGACTGCTACCGAAAACGAAGCCGGGTGGTAGTTTTAGTGGCTACAAACACAATGCAATTAAAAATTTCGCCTAGAAACGCGACAATTTTTTTTTATGATTTTTTAAATATCGTCATTTTTGGGTGGTAAATCCATAGTTTTTGCTAAAATAATAATTTAAACTCTTTTATACCTTAGAGTATTTATAAATAAAAGGGTATATACTATTATTTTAGGAAAAAATGTATTTACCACCCAAATATGGCCATAGGAAAAAAATAACAAAAAAAAAATTGTCGCTTTTTTTTGCAACTTTTTCTGTTGCATTGTGTCTGAAGTCGCTTAAACTACCACCCGGCTTCGTTTTCGGTAGCAGTCTTGATATACCCTGTATATATATATGATTGAAATGTAGAATCCTGAAATAGAAATTTGTTTGTTTCTTAATCATAATATTGCATCCAGTATTTTCATAATCATTTTACATGTAAATGTGCCTTTATATGGTATTACCAATTATATTATTATGCATGGAATGCTTCACATGTTGCAATATTTGTAATAACTTTTGTTAATTCATTTAAATATTGTATTACATTTAAAATTATTTTATTAAATTTTATTGTTGATGCTCAAGTATCCTTTTAGGGTGTATAATCATTTTAATTTAAATTCAAGGTTTTCTTTAAAATAGACCTATGTTGCCAAACATTCTATTACACCTTAATATGAACCTACCTGATGGTTTTCAAAATATTTATATATATTAAACTGAATGCCAAATCTTACATGTAATTTAAATGTAGAATCCTGAAATAGAAATTTGTTTGTTTCTTAATCATATTGCGTCCAGTATTTTTATATTCATTTTGCTTGTAAATGTGCCTTTATATAGTATTACCAATTATATTATTATGCATGGAATGTCTCACAAGTTGCAATATTTGTAATAACTTTTGTTAATTCATTTAAATATTGTATTACATTTAAAATTATTTTATTAAATTTGATTGTTGATGCTCAAGTATCCTTTTAGGGTGTATAATCATTTTAATTTAAATTCAAGGTTTTCTTTAAAATAGACCTATGTTGCCAAACATTCTATTACACCTTAATATGAACCTACCTGATGGTTTTCAAAATATTTATATATACGAAACTGAATGCCAAATCTTACATGTAATTTAAATGTAGAATCCTGAAATAGAAATTTGTTTGTTTCTTAATCATATTGCGTCCAGTATTTTTATATTCATTTTGCTTGTAAATGTGCCTTTATATAGTATTACCAATTATATTATTATGCATGGAATGTCTCACAAGTTGCAATATTTATAAACTTATTTTGTAGTTTTATTTATATTGTATTCAAGGGTTGTATTATTTAATTGTATTTTATATTAACCAATTTGAAATGTATTATTTTGGTACATTAGAATGAAAGTCTGCAATGATGTATTAAATTTCATAATGACTTGTTTTTAATTAATACAAATAGTATATTTGTAAGCAGACATTTTTCGCAATACTCTTCATTGTAATCATGCCCATAGCAATACTTTGCCGGAAAATGTAATTAATTTAATTTTATGCTTTGAAATATTGCATAGTAGAATCATATAATAGTTTGACTATTGTATCTCTACTCTCCTTTACATGGTTTAAAAACAAAGTAATCTTCAATATGTTTATCATTTTGCTAATTGAAAAGCATAATATGTTGTTTTAAACTGTTTATATGAATCATGCTTTTGCACCTTTCATATATTTTTATTGATTTGCAATGTAATGGAAGAGCAATTTCGATCATATCTTTAAATGATGATCTAGTGGACCATGACCTATCTCAATCTCAATCATTTATTGAGGGGGCCCACGTATAGGAGTGTATGGATAAATATAAATTATTGAATTTCCTCAAATTATTGAATCCAACATTTTCGTTTTTTTATGCAGAATTTTTAAGAAACTATCTTCGTGATTAAAAAAATATTATGTTTAATCTATATACATATATGGTTTCAAGATACTAATATTATATTGTATTCAGACTTGTATTTAACTTATTTTGTATTCGATTTAATAATACATTTGTAATGTTACACATGGAATGGCTTCCATGGTGTAATAATTTGTAAATTTACACTATTAAGTTTTTAGCACGCTATTCATTTAATGTATCTAAAGTTAACCATAATGAAAACATTTCATTAATTTACTAGAAGCCTGAACTAATTTGGGTAAATTTATATCGCCAACTACTATGATCCATGCCAACCCTGTAGTTACTAACATAAAGAAACTGTAACTGTAGTTGCTAACATAACTTAACATTCATAAGGCTTAAGATATTAAAAAAAACATATTAATATTATGCTTATATCTTATAAAGCGTTGGGCGTTAATTGTAAAATTTCTAGTTACGAGGGGTCTTAGAAGTAAAATATGTGATAATAAGATTTATAAGTAACATATGTAAAATTTTTTCTTTTCAGAAACAGGTAAATGTGATAAATAATTTGTTGTGCTTCTTACTTTCACATTATTTACTTCCATACAACCTTACATCTCTTGATTGAGGAGAGAAATATTCTAAATTGTCATGAATCGCTATCAAACGCAGATTTTTTCTTATCTTAGTGGTAGTTTCCTAAGATTATCCCGATTTAACAAACAAAAACCTCATAACGAATTTTAAAATATGTATGTTAGGGTCAATCAGAAGGTAAAATGAACGAAACCTAATGTATTTATAATATCATAACTTTTAATTACTTTGAAACTACTATTGCCATTGCCAATCATTGCTTTACCGGAACAGTGTAGACCAATTGTGCGTTCTGGTTGACTTCACGTATCTCAGCTGTATAAAATGACCTGTAATATTGTGATCAATTGATTTTTATACATGAATTGTGAACTTTTCTGAATTTAACTAATGCATAATCACTGTATTGTAAATATATTATAAAAGAGCAACGCTAGAGTTTCTTGCCCGTTCTTCTCTAGCGAAGACAGCCTTGTGAACCGGGTGGTAAAGAAAAAAAGTGACAATCTAAATAAGGATTGTTTATGGTATTTTCAGAATAACAAATTAATTTAATTTTCATTGTTTATAAATAAAGTTATTTATTTTTGAAGTTTATTTTATTTATTTCTTTAAAACCAATATATGAATATACAACTACCTAAACCGGTAAAAAAAACCGGTAAGTTTGAGGCACAGATGTCAACCGGAAAATAAAGCCATCCCTAATTAAATTAAAGATCGGTATCTCGTCAAAGTACCGATTGTCACAGCACTGCTACACATGTATATAACCACCGAACGAAAAGTAAAGAAGAACACTCTGTCAAAATATGTACTGGATAGAAAGAGATGGACGATTAATTATGAATGAATTGTATAACATAATATAGACATAAAGTACATGTTTGGGCTTTCACTGTGTGAGTTCCCTTATCGTGTTAAAAAATTTGTATGGACTCGGCTGTCTGTCTTGTTTATTAGTCTGTGCTTTTTGGCAATTTGACTTGTTTGACATTGACAATTTATGACAATGAAAATGACATAGTACGTTCCACTAATTAGGAGGTTATCACTGAGCATTATACCAAAATATTTTTTTTTATTCTGAGGGATATCGAGAAGTTCTACGGACAGCATAACAGCTCGAATACCAAATCCGTCAGTATCACAGCTGGAGACCCAAAAGCTGAGTTGATCCGACACTACAGCGAAGACAACCACAGAAGACTGATGTCCGGGTATGACATCAGTCTGTGTAAGATTCGGATGGCTCTTGAATAACTTCAAAATACCTTGGCGCCTAGCGAGGACGGAATTACAGCAGGACTTGTGAAAGCGGGCGGATCGCCGATACTGGAAGTCTTTCGAAGGCTCTATTCCATCAGCACCAGGGCTGAGGTGGTACTGTTCTTCAAAAATAGTGATAACTCCTATTAAAGAATTACAGGCCTATCTCACTCCTGAGCCATGTCTTTTTCTTATTGGTCTGTACATGTCTTTAAGCTGCTTTCAAGGATTATGGCAAATCGTTTGGAACACAGATTTGATGACTGCCAGCCTCCCGAATATGCTGGTTTCCGAAAAGGCTACAGTACCATAAACCACATTCATACGCACCGGCAAGTTATACAAAAATCCGAGGAGTATAACATGCCATTTGACATTTTGTATAGCGTTTTTGGACTTACATGGATCTCACAACTTTTTGCAGTAGAAAAAATGAGCTGCGAGACTTGGTATTTTTTTACAGGATGTTTTTGATGGGATCTCACGTCTTTTTGTAGAGTCCTACTTTTTTCCTTTTCGGTACTTTATACTTCTAGAATATCAATAACGATTTCTTGAAGGCTCTGTCTTATGGTTATTTCTTATTTTTGTAGGTATCAATTTATCAAAAATATAGCGGATTTGATTATTAGTGTTCTTTTTTTATAGTAATTGATACTTTCGAGCTATTTAATCTATTTATTTGCAAGTTTTTCCTCGTCATATTTTTCCAGAGGAATGCTGTACATTTTCATGGGCTGAATACACCCTTTCTCTCTTTATACCCCCCTCCTGTTAAGTCTCATATATATAGATACCTATCTACAACTATTATTCCATTATATACGGCTACAATGATTCATTAACTACAAATGTAACTTTGTAATCCTATACATTTATATGGGATTACAAAGTTATCCACGCATTTGGTGTGTCTAGAAAACTAGTCAAAAATTAGACATTATGAAATGTTTAAGACCCTTGATTAAGACGCTAAACACTAATTATCGGTCGGTCAGTCAGTGAATGACAAAATTAAAAAGTTTGATAAGTTACAATTCTTAAACTACTGGTTCAAATTGAATGAAATTTTAAATATACCGTGTTTATACAATGCCTGCTTAGTAACTGAAAATTCAGGCTTCATGCTTTAACCACAATGAAGTTATAGGGGGTTAGAAAATGGTCTGAATTGCTTCTAGAAAAGGATGGTACGGCAGTGCCGCCTTTTAGCTCGACTTGGAGGGGGCACTGCCGCCTTTTAGCTCGACTTGGAGGGGGCACTGCCGCGCCCCCAGTTAGAGTATAAAGTTCCTTGGTCATGACATAATGATGCGACGTCATTAATGATATTTATTTTTCGCCGTCCAACCAAAACCATCTTGATTATCAAGTGGAACGGCAAAATGAATGTATTGAACGTCGCGCCGTGAATGCTCAGTGGAACGCGGCGAAGATTTTACTTTTGGCATGACAGCTGTCATTTAATTTCAATTTCAGTGACATTTCTTCATTTGTTGTGAATGTGATTTTTCGGATTTAAAATAAAATGTATCTTAGGAAAGTATTATTTTTAACTAGAACGGCATGTTGCAATATACCAACACTGCAAGCTCCAAGTTATTCGAGACAAAAAGTGTGGTTAATTGCAGCAAACTCTGCTAGGTTTTACTCTGCCGAAAATATAGGTTAGTTTTAATTTTTCTAACTAGTCTTATAAAAACTGTAATAGATTTGTAGTTACATCATTTTTTAAATATTTGAGTTAAACAAATCCTTCTCATAAATGTCAGTTACAGATACTATGCCGCCTATCAAATCTAAAAAAAATATACGAAATTAATATTGTGTCTGTTTAATAGTTAAACAAAAGATAAAATCATGTAGTTTTGTTAAATAGATTATTTTATTCACAAGTTTATTACCTTTATTCAAATGCATAGCAAAATGATATTATTACGAAAATCCTCATTATTAAAATGAACATGTTAATTAGATGTTTTTATTATTATTAGTGCTTAATTATTATATTACATTATGTTAGTATGGTAAAGGTACAATAAGCTTGTACCTATATCTATTTATAATACTTGATATGTACTTACAAAACTGTTGTTGGCATAGTAACAATTGTGCAATATGTAAAGATATTATATATCACTGCAAAATATACAAGTACTTTCTTATATTTTCATAATTAAGCCCACTTTAATTTATAAATAGTAAAAAAATGAGTTCTCAAAATTCAAAATGTTGTATCTAGCCTAATATTATAAAGAGGAAAGATTTGATTGTTTGTTTGTATTGCATAGGCTCTAAAACCATAAGACAGATTTGAATAAATCTTTCACCATTAAAGTGCCAAACTCACAATATGCCTGATTAACACAGGCAAAAAGGTTATCTACACCCAGGCATAGCTGGGCCAGGCCACTAGTATAAAATTATTTTTGAAAATTAAAAACATAATTACTTATATGCACTTGAAAATAACATGGTGACAGACCATAATGGTAATGTAATCTAAAAATATTTTTTTTATAAATATTTTTATTTGTAACATGTGATCAAACATATTGTTAGTACTATCATCTATCTTTGTTCTCAGAATCATTTCAGGTATATACTAGGTATTTTTAAATAAAATTATTGTTCCAGAAAAAAATAAAGACACAAAAGGAGAGAAAGTCGATATTCTTGGTAGATTCTTTCCTCAAGCACCACTTAATGCAGAAGATGCACAGCAGATCAAGAAGGAACAAGAGAAGTTCGAGAAGGAGAACAAAGAAAAGTCAGAAGAGAATGAAAAGAGTTGGAGGCGAATGAAAATGGGGTATCATTTACATTCATACTTGTATTTGTATTTGCCATGACAAACAACTTATGTTGTAGAGATGCAGCATTTTTGTATCCATGATGCAAAGTAATTCGGATTTTAATAAATAAATAAAAACACCCAAAAGTTGCATACATAGTTATGACCCCACATTAAGATCAATTAATTCTTATGAGTATCAGGAGTATCCTCTACAAGCAACTTTATGGTCTCACAAACATCCAGACCTGAGACAAATACTTGTGGGCTTCACATACATTAGTATGGGTGGGGGGATTGAAATCATGTCCTCTTGTTTTTTTATTTTATTAAAGTCTGTCTGTGTGATTAAACTCTTGCAACCCCTATAAAGAACTATCATACAGGTTTCCTCAAAATGATTTCATCTAATATTGAAGCAATAGATAAATATTAAAAAAGCAGTCAAATCGATAACCTCCCCTTTTTCAAGTCAGTTTAAAATACTCGTTTTTTTCATCTATTCTTCCCCATTACTGGCCAAGGTCTCCCTGAAGCCCTTTCAGTTATCCCTATCAGTTGCTGATACTGTTCAATTTTCAAATGCTGGTTAATTCGTAGAGGTCGTTACGCCACCTTTTCCAAGGCCTGCCTCGTCGCCTCTTTCCATACTAGTTTTTCAGGTATAATATTCTGCTCCTCTCTTTTGGTGTTTATGTGCTTTTTTTAATCAACTTAATTTGTACTTTATTCAGTTTTGCGGTGTTTGGCGGTGCCATAACCGTGATGGGTGCTTGTTTGGTAATTGAGATGGGTGCTCCTCGACGCGGGGACAACGGCGAAATCATTGAAGACGAATTTTCGCATCTGCCCGTAGTTCTGCAATACTTACGTCGAACTTGGAAGGAACTTACTTTCTATGAAAAGGTACATACTCGTTGAAATTCGAAAATGTTGTAAATTTTGATTCATAAAACGTATTAATGGCATGTCACAATAAAATATTTGTCTAGTGGCTATTATCTATGCCACAGAGGATGCAATATTTATTTTATAAAACACTCCAGTTATTTTTATTTTATCTCTGGACACGGAAATAAAATTAAAATAAAGAACTTTTTTTTTAATTTTGAAGCTTACCACCCGGTTCACAAGGCCGTCTTCGCCGAAGAACGGGCAAGAAACTCTAGTGTTACTCTTTTCAAAAAGTTTACGATATACGGCCGTTCTCTATATCCTATCTATCTTTAACAATAGGTTAAAATGAATATCGTTACTATGTCGATACCACTGTATGCTCAATAAACAAAGATAGACATACAATATTATCTTGCCTAGATATGTATAAATATATGCGCCTTAACTAAATATCTCTGCCTTTCTTTACTGAAGCAAAAAATGTATAGAAATTTGGAGAGAAATCTCTTGTTAAAGATAGATAGATTATAGAAACCGGCCGTTAGTGATTATACAAGAAACGCAGCTTAGTTGAATTCAGTTACTAAATAATATATATTAACAATAAAAATTGCTAAACCACTCTCAATCGTACTCTCGATTGTACAAGGGGCCCGTGCCCTGAAGTAGGACGCATATGGGCTGATACAGAAAATAATAGTTAAAAAAAACTAAAATACACGCTTTAATAAGCTATACAACTAAAAAAGTAAAAATAATTGATACTAAATTTAAGATAAGAAAATGGAGTAAAATACATATATTTTATTGTTACAAAGCGTGGGGTGTTTACAACAATTACTTATCCTCCTGCACCCCACGCTTTGTAACAATAAAATATATGTATTTTACTCCATTTTCTTATCTTAAATTTAGTATCAATTATTTTTACTTTTTTAGTTGTATATCTTATTAAAGCGTGTATTTTAGTTTTTTTTAACTATTATTTAATTGTTTTGACTAAAAACATCCATCTACGGCTGTATTTCCAATCAATAACGCCATCTGTTGGTCAGTAGTAACATTTGACACTTGAAGAATACAATGTTAACGCCATCTAGCGATGAATAGTGCAAACATGCATTATTGACGTGATCACGCCATCTATTAGTCAGTAGCAAATTATGTTCATCTATACGCCACCTAGTGGTCAGTAGCAATGGTCATCAATTATAAGAATAATTAATCCTGGCGAATCTAATCAGGATAATTATATATTTTAATCGAATTATTGTATTGTCATCGGTCTTTGACAGGTGTGCAAAATTTGAATGAAATCTGTCCGTTTAAAGTGGGTCAAAATCGCGCCCAAAGAAGTCGGTTACAAACAAACATACAAACATACAGGTGAAGCTAATAAAAAGCGTGTAAAAATTGTCACTAGTGTATTGTGAGTGATATAGAGTGCGTGTGCAGATGATCAAGGAGCCGTCTCGAGAGAAGCTGCTGCCGGACCCGCTGCCGGCGCCCTACCAGCCCACCTACACGCTCGTGCTGGAGTTCACCGATGTGCTGGTGCACCCGGACTGGTCCTACCAGACCGGATGGAGGTACTGTAGATCAAATATACACTAGATATATACTATAAGTCACGGCTTCAAAAACGGCGACAGATATAAGAGCACAAATGAGCGTGTGCTCTTATTTGATTTTAGTATGGTCCAAACCATTATGAATCTTAATTTGAAGGAATAAGATTTATTGTTACCTGAAGTTCATTATAAGTTAAGGTATATTGCCACATCTCGTAGTTCGAAATTCAAATGTATAAGTATAAGTATAAGCTACCTCGGCCTCTTTTGGCGTATAACGTATTATATGATTTTGTTTTGGACCCTGTATCTAGTATATATTTAATCGAAGGGAGGTACACTCAATAGTTACTACTATTGTAGTCTTTTTACAGATATTGAGAATATATTATATGTTTATACATAAACTCACGCCTTTTCTCCCAGATGTAGGCAGAGGTGCCAGGACACTCACTTTGAACTTTATATGTTCCGTCCCACGATATAAAGGGCGAGCCTATCGCCATATCGGGCACACATTTCCGACTCCGGGCTGATAATTAATAGAAAAATCCAATATTCACTGTAATAAAAAAGACACATTCAGCATGTGGTTATAGAAAATACACATTGCAGATTCAAGAAGCGTCCCGGTGTGGATCAGTTCCTACAGTCGGTGGCCAACTCTAACTACGAAGTGATAATCTTCACAACGGAGAACGCGTTCATGATATGGCCAGTGATCGACAAGCTCGACCCCGAGAACAAGTTTATCACGTACCGACTGTTCCGAGACTCTACGCACTTTATCGACGGAGTGCACGTCAAGAATCTGGAGGGACTCAACCGGGATCTGTCTAAGGTGAGGTGGAAAATGTAGTGTATCTAAATGCTAGGCAATTGGCAACTGAATATACAAGGCTGAAGTCGAGTTCAGGCCACATACTGGCAACCGCAAGCATTGCGTGTCCATGGACTAAAGACAGATGGCCCGATGAAACTGATGGGTCACTTTGCAAGTTACTTCTGGTATAAACGGACGTATAGTCCCACCAACGCATTAATCATATCATGAATATAAAATTATCTACGCAGGTGATCGTGGTGGATTGGAATAAAGCGGCGACGAAGTTCCACCCACAGAACTCGCTGGTGTTGAAGAAATGGAAGGGAGCCGACGACGACACCGCGCTGCTCGATTTGGCTAACTTATTACAGAGTAAGTTGGAACTCGCAGTTAGGTTAAGTTCACAATGTGGACCGTGCGAAGCCGCACGAGGGAGCATTCACATGACAGAATATTTTCGCGCGGCAGTCTGGCATCTTCTATACTAATTTATCTTTGATTTGTTCATCCATCCGTCTAAAATTGAAAAAGTCGATACACATTGTTTAGTTTGATCTTGTACCGCGCATTTATGTGAACTTAGCCTTACTCAACATAATATGTAAATATCTTTCAACTCATCTTAGGCTAGGTTCAGAAATACAAGATCTTACTAAACCGTTTGTATCGTTCACTAAACCGCGCTACACTAACGTAGCGCGCGATAGTGTAAACGGTACACACTGTTTATTTAAATCTTGTGTCGCGCGATCTCCTGCACCTAGCCTTGGCGCGCGGCTCTATGTGT
This sequence comes from Hyles euphorbiae, assembly GCA_023078785.2. NCBI lineage: Eukaryota > Metazoa > Arthropoda > Insecta > Lepidoptera > Sphingidae > Hyles > Hyles euphorbiae. The sequence goes on from CM041049.1 coordinate 1,870,480, forward strand.
GCGTGTTCTTGTAACGAGGCAGTTTTGATTTTAGTGTTAGCGCCGTGCAGTTTATTGTTGGCTGCGACAGCTATCGCTTGTCATGCACACGCACCCGAGTATCATGTATGTTTGACGCATAAAAAATACTATAAAGAATTTTAAGGAGTATCGATATCGGGATCGATATTTTTTACATATTATATGAATGGGCATTGGGCATACTCGTTTCTCCTTGTGTTTTCCGTCTCACCTGTAATGGGGATGATGACAGTAACAACGATTTAATGAAATTATGGTTTAATACAATAATGTATAATAGAAGGATTCTCAAAATAAATATTTGCTTTAGTTTTTAATTAAGATTAAATATATTTTCGCAAAAATAAAAGTACAAAACCTAAGGATCCGCCATATTAGATGAAACGCCAATCAGAAGCCAGTGACGTGTCACTTTCGTAAATATTACTTATATAGTTATAACGCGAACTTGTTGGCTAGTTTTGGTCATTTCTATGTTATTCAGTATATTGAACTAATATTTTTTTTAGTAATGCAATCAGTTTCGGGCTACCTACGAAAAAGGAACATTACTCATGGAATAAGGATTCATCGCAAATAGCTCAAAATTTGGAACGATGCGATATTCCATATCACTGTTTAATTGGAACATTAATAACGTTTTTCAGTACTCATATACACAGCGATTGGCATGATAATAATACCGAGAGGAAATAAATGAATCGTACCTGCGATATTTATCGCTATTGTTATTTATAATAACTTTAAATTTTGATATGTTGTTTTCTAGACACGTCAAACATTATGAACATTGTAAATAAAGTTATTATTTCTGTCAAAGTAGTGTTCACGGAAATTAATCATCGAATTTAAAGATTATTTTTAGCCATATATTTCTATCTTTTTTATCCATTGAAACATTAATAAACAAATTGCTCGGAATTTGTATCGATGTATTATTACATTGCGGAACTACACATCATCGATCCACATCAAAACACGGCATTCCTATTAAAAATAATAAAATGTTTATATCACAATATACACGTAAACATTGCACGAGCAAGCATTTACAAAAGCATGACGTCACACACGGACGCCACTACTATTACGGCGTTTTTGAGCAAAGGTTAAAATGTGAAATTTAAAACGTAATTTTTCGCGCAAATCTTTACTTTTTTTCAAAAATTCAATGCTTTTTGAGTATTGTTAATGTATACGAACATTCTGAAGTAGTTTTTCAAAATCAGTCATCATGCCTATTGAGTCGAAGCAGGATGATAGTTTGTCTAGTACATATTATTTTTTTATGAGTTGCGTTTTAAAATAATGGTTATTGTTACAAATTAGTATTGTATTATATATTGTGTATTGTGCGGCAGCGATAGCGATGTCGGAGGTGTCGGACGTGCGCGAGGTGCTGACGTACTACGGGCAGTTCGAGGACCCCATCGCCGCGTTCCGCGAGAACCAGCGCCGCCTCATGGAGCAGATGGAGGAGCGCGAGAAGGACGCCAAGCACGAGCAGCCGCTCACCAAGAACTGGCTGCGGACATTCACCAGGCGCTAACGTCACTGCACTATACGGTGAGCCCAATACGGACCAATTAACAATACCACAAATAGAGCGAATTAATGGCGAGACGAGCATGCCGTACACTGATAGTAAGCGATACGACCGCTCATGCACAGTAGCAAAACCAAACAACACCTTGAATTACAAAGCAATGCTTGGCATTCCAATGCCTGAGACATAAGATGTTGAGTCTCCATATGCCCAGTAGTTACTCTGGCTACAATATCCTCAAACCGAAACCCAAGTGTATTTACACTGCTGTTTGGCGGAAGAAATAGACATTGCGGTAGTATTAATAGTGGAAGTAGCTATTATTAGCTAATCGCAACAAAACCATAGTAGGTATAATGGTTTCTTAGATTTACGCGAATGTTACACATTGAAATAAAACTATTATTTACGGATTTTATCGCGAATTTACTATCTATCTAATTATAAAAGTTCCATTTGACATATCTCAAAATTGTGAAATAGGGATGATGTCAAATAAATCGGTTAGTACAATATCCGATTATTAACGAGATATCGATACTATTTGTTTGTATTTCTTAATCGATTACAGTTTATATTTTTAGTTTACATTATTTCGTTTTTTTTTTATGTACATCTTTATCCTAATGAGACATCCACAATTGCATAAGTCACTTTAGTATTAAGGAACAAAAGCAATGATTTATTTATTACTAGCGGCCCGGCCCACTGAGTCGAAATGGCAATTTTTTGCGACACGATTTTTTTCGGAATTTCCAATTTATTTTGACGCCAACGGTTCGATATTATCATTCCTTACAATATTTATTCTTTGTACATTTTTGTTTAACCCTATAATTTTGGCTAAAAAAAATATTTTAGATTTTTGATGTATGGAACGCACTATAAAACCCTAAATTTCTACGAAATCCTGCTAGATCCTGCGTTGAAATCTTATTTTTCTGAATCTTGGTCTGTTCTACTATATTTGTATACCGCGGACGTCTGTATCGACCTGCAATTTTTTCAGTTATGCAGTTCGAAAGAAAATATAAAAATCAATATTTCCCAAAACTCTTTTTACGATTATCTTTAGTAAATTTGACACAAATAAAATAAATTAATCGAATAAATTAACAAATACCAAGGAAAACTTGTATATGTGCGTGCCAAATTTATAATACGAAGGATACAATTGAAAGCCTTTTTCGATTGCTGATTCTCTTAGGTTTATATATTGTATTTACATAATGTAACTTCAACAAAGGACATGGCCAGTTTTTGTATGGCGCTGTGCCTAGTACTTCGAATCTCGTCTACATCAATTAGTTTTGCATTGTTGGGGTAAGGTTTGTTCCAAGATTAATACAGAAAAGTTACAAAGCCTAGGAAGTTCAGGGTTTTTAGATATTTACAAAAACATATCTTACTTTCAGGTAAGGTTTTGTAGGTTATCTGTCAATTTATTGAATCGAATAAAAATACGTTTACATAAATACTTTATCATCGAATTTGGAATTTAAAGAAACTATTATTTTATAAGTTACACAAAATATACATCGAGACGTATTTTATTTGTGCCACAATGTAAACAAATAAACAAAGCATGGTTCCTGTCAAACAACTGTCAAGTGTCAAGTATTTTACTGCAGCGTTTAGTTGTTGCAATGAAAGTGTGTAAAAATGGAAAGAATATATCGACGCAGGGAAGCGATTTTGTCGTATCTCAAAAAATGCATATGTGCGTTTTGTATTTTATTTAATTCATAAAAAGAATACCGCATTCAGCAGTCCGTTTACCAACAGGCCACCACATACACAAAATTATTGTTAAATTATTGCCTTTTATTAAAATTATTATTACATTATTTACTGATGGTTGTTCGGTGATAGTATGCTTGTTATTAGCTGATAATTCAGTACTTTTTAAAATTAGAAAACAACTGGATTAAAATTGCTCGATTATTTCTATATTTTTACCGATTATGCGTATACAAATCCGATTGCATAGTCTCAACTCTACACATGGAAGACCTAACGACGTGACTTTGTAATGACGTCTAGTAAAAAAGTATGTTGTTTAAAATGGTTGTTTTGCTTTATTTAAAGGATTTATATTTAAATTTAGTTATTATGGATTGTAAATCCTGTAATAAAATAAGAATAGCTTCATAATTCTATGGTTTTACGGAAAGTTTTATTGAAATTGTGTGAGTTACGTCTTCACAAAGTTATTTATGATAAAAGTATGAAATGTCAAATGAGATTTCTTGAATTAGAAATACAATAGTTTAATTTATACATGTTTGACTTCCCGACGTTTCGATTACTTTACAGCTTTCGTGGTCACGGGGCGGACTGAGGTATTAGTCATCCGCTCTGTGACTGTTACAATTGAACTACCCTTACGCTTTGTTTAGCGTTTGTGGACTATGAGAAAGCCTTTGATTCGATCGAGACCTGGGCTATGCTACAGTCTCTTCAGCGGTGCCACATAGACTATCGGTACATCGAAGTGTTGAGGTGTATATGTTATGGGCCAAGTGATTAATGCGGGCAGGATTCATAATGCCCGGGCAGTATGAATATTGCCGAGCCATATCGGGCCAAGTGATTAATTATTACAATCTAAACTCACCTATTTATCACATAGCCCGGGCATTACGAATATGGCTACATGATGATCGGGCAATGTGATTAATAGGTGATTTTTTACGTGGTGGGCTGCCGCATTGTCGCATCTGCGATAGACCCATAAATAAGACAAATTGAATTGACCTGCTTATGTTTAGTTGTTTTTTAACGTCCGAAACATTATCTTCAGAAGAAAATTAGTGTACCCACTTTATGGATCAGTTAGGTCGACTGTGCCCCAAAACCGACTCGGGACACCCCGACTTCACGTAGTCTTTTGGCTACCGACCCTAGAGTGTTTATAAAAAGTCGGAGGCGCGGAGGGAGAGCAGCCCCCGCCCGCTGCAAAAGCTAATTTGTATTGACAACAAGTGCTACCAGGGGAGGTGCGACACTCCCCCTCCCCCTCCACTCCTGCCAACCCACCCCCTCGTGCTGCCCTATTCTAAATTCTACCACTTCGGCTCATTGTTTTGATTTTGGTTCGCTTTACATCACTCTGCCCAATAGGCACTTGGCATTATTCATAATGCCCGGGCAATGTGATAAATTGATTGGTTATAATCACATTGCCCGCTCTTATTGGGCATTCTTCATATTGCCCGGGCATTATGAATAATGCTCGATTAATCACTTGGCCCATAACATATATACAACAACGCCACCATGTCGGTCCGAGTACAGGATCAGAGCATGAAGGCTATTCCACTAAAGAGAGGCGTGAGACAGGGAGATGTCATATCTCCGAAACTCTTCACTGCCGCGCTGGAAAACGCCTTCAAGCTCTTGCAGTGGAAAGGATTCAGCATCAACATCAACGGCGAGTATATTACTCACCTTCGATTTGCCGACGATATTGTAGTCTTGGCAGAATCGCTTGAAGACTTTAATCAAGTCTCCCAACAGGTGGGTCTTAAAATGAACATGAATAAAACGAAGATCATGTCGGATATCCATGTTGTGCCAACCCCCATTGGAGTTGTGGGCTCGACTCTCGAAGTTGTAGACGAATATGTCTATTTAGGACAAGTGGTCCGGTTAGACAGGTCCAACTTCAAGAGAGAGGTCAATCGTCGAATCCAACTCGGTTGGGCAGCGTTCGGGAAACTTCGCGACGTCTTCTCGTCCAAAATACCTCAGTGCCTAAAATCGAAAGTCTTCGATAGTTGTGTGTTACCAGTGATGACATACGGCACCGAGACGTGGCCTCTCACTGTGGGCCTCATTAAAAGGCTCAAAGTCACTCAACGAGCCATGGAGCGGGCTATGCTCGGAGTTTCCCTACGAGATCGAATCAGAAATGAGGAGAACGAAGGTTACCGACATAGCCCGTAGGATTAGCAGTAGATGTAGCAGTGGGCCGGGCACATAGCTCGTAGAACCGATGGCCGTTGGGGCCGAAAGATTCTCGAGTGGAGGCCACGTACAGGCAAGCGAAATGTCGAACGCCCGCCTACAAGGTGGACGGACGATCTGGCTAAGGTTGCAGGAAGTCGCTAGATGCAGGCCGCTTCCAACAGGTCATTGTGGAGATCCTTGGGGGAGGCCTATGTTCAGCAGTGGACTTCCTGTGGCTGAGATGATGATGGTGATGATGAATACGTGATATATCACTATCGAAAAATATTTGCTCAGATCATCTGTTAAACTAAGTAGATACAGTAAATAAGTGAAAATAAACAATGTACTTGTCTTTACAGATCGTGGAGCAGGTATCGACCCCGCGTCTCTGCTCCTAGCGCCGTGTTAAAGAGCTAAGCTTTAATGGATATCTCAATGTGTAAAGAATTTCCTATAAATATTGGATATTGAGGTGTAACAACCGTCGTTTTGTCAAGACCTACTGTGTCACTTCTGAATAAAATTACCTACTACATTTTGAAGCCTTGTGTGTGCAATGAAATTCTGTGGACAAAATGAATTATATTTAAGGAATTAGCACCTAAAAAACACCACATGTGTTAAATATTTAAATGTCATTTATGTGTATTTGTTAAAAAGTTAATTTTAATGTGTAAATGTTGGTATGTTAGATGACTGTGTGGAGTGATTGTAAGGAACTCAGTCATAGGAAATATAGTTGTTTATAATTTAATACCATTGTTTTATTTATCAAAATTAACAACAGTTCCAGTTGTTGAGATGGACACAACAGCCAAGCTTTTATTGGTACAGTTGAATACATTTTTTCTTTACAATATGGTGTTGCTGAAATATCAATTTTCAACATTAGCAGTTGCCAGTTAGTCATTATCTTTGCCATGATATCCCATTGATCATAATATCCAATACATATTTGTATATAAGATAAGATAACAGAAATATCTAGGCATACCAGTGACAAAAAATTCTCACAACTTGTAGACAAAAATTCTTATCAACAATCTTCATTTTCACTGTTAAATTTTCAATCAGCAACGAAGAATAGTTCTGACGCGGTTTGTTCCTGAGCTTCCGGTTCTTCGTCTTTGCCTTTCACCCATACATCCAGCAAGCCCACATCCAGTTCCTCATTCTCAAACGCATCAGTTATATCCTCTTCCCTAAACTTACTTTTTGCTGATATCTTTTTCAAACCAAACTTATATGTGGGAGGGATCTTCTTCAAATTCTTCCAAACATTTTGAATATTTACTATGTGGGACACAACAAAATCCTTTGGCTTTACTTTGTACAATTTACTCCATTCATGCAATTTTTCAATGGCATCATCTTCAACAAACATGAACATGTTCTCAGGTGACAATGTGTGTGATGATATATCCCCAAGTGAGTTCTGCATCAGAATGTTGTAACTGTCACCGTGATCTGTACAAGCTACACCAGTAATTGCTGTTCCTAATCTATTTTGTATGGAATTGTGCATGTCATTACAAAGCATTTTTTCTTGCGCCTCATTAAAAGTAGTAAAAATACTTGGAGGTCTGTATGGTATCATTACACTGCTGATATCTGTGCGCCTTGTGAGTCTGTCTGCATAGTTATTTACAACGCACATGTCCTCACACCACTGGCTTGACAAGCATATCAATTCTTTATTTTGTTCGAAGTCACATATAGTCAGGTATGTCGGAACACACTGCATGCCATGAGTCCACCGTTGCACAGCTGTTACTTTCTTATTTTCATTTTTACTATACCTCATATCTAATAAGAACAAGTGATGGTCAGTTCCCAAATATAACAATGGCTTGTTTTTACAATATTTAGCAACACCAATATCATTGCAATGCATGTCGTCACTAATATTTTTAACATTTTTCCACCTTTCAAAAGCATTGTTTGTCCGTTTGTCATATAATGTGAGTGAGGTTTTTGTTACATGTGTGAAATACATGCGTTCGGAACCAATCACAGTACTCCAGTTATTAACCAATGATTCTGTTCTGCCCCTTAACTGTTTACTTCTCCCGGTCATTCTGTCTATATTGACAATAGTTAATTTGTAATCTAAAGTAGTTACATATAGGATGTTTTTATGGTAATCATCAAATGATATTCCAGTGAAAGGCAATTTAGATTCCATATCTTTGAGTTTTTCGATTGTGTATCCATCATAAGATTCAACTAACTTCAATATAGTCACTTTGTGTTTAGTTCTTACTGCTATAATGTTTTGTGAAGACACAGTTTCTAATATATTTAATTCCTCACCAAATTTATATGTGACTTCATATTCATAATCTATACTAAGATTACTTCTTCTGAAGGGAGAAAGATCTGAAAATGATCAAATGAACAATTACATAAAGCATAATAAATAGAACACACTCAAGTTTGAAAGAAAGAAATAAAAACTATTTATTGATTGGATTGCTTTGAAAGACAAGATAGTATATTGTAAAGTATCAGCCCACATACATCCCACTGCAGGGCAAGGGCCTCCTCTTATCGAGCATATGATTGATAGGAGTTAGGCCTTATAGTTCAACACACTGGCCTATGGCGGGTTACCATATAAATTCTTACAAATCTCAAGATAGTATTTGATAAAATAATACAAAAAAATTTACAAGTAATATCATAGGGATTCAAAGATAAGTATATAGATTGGAGATGGATATGTACCAAATATTATGAAGATCAAACACATTTTAAGTAAATGTTGTCTCACATTAGTATTGGGCATATACAACAGTTATTAAACATTCAAATACTCACATATACAATTTAATACACTATACAATAAGTAATCCTCTCCATGTAAGGTTATAAGATGCATGTTGCCATTGCCAGCATAATACCAGTTATAACTTGCATCAAAATACACATCTGGGTTGTTCTCCCAATGCTCTGCTAACTCCAGAAAATCTTTTGGACAATGTAATATGTCACTGTCAAGCCATTCATACACTTTCTGTTTCCTACTTAAAGCAGCTGCAATAAAATGGTTTAGTTGGATTAGTACCAATGTTATATATGTAAATGATAGTATGTCAGAGAAATTTAATATAGATTCTTATCATTCATCAGTGTTTTTTACTATGTATATCTATATTTTTACGACCAAATTTTTGAAACAATACTGTTAAATACTTATAGATCATTTTGCAGCATAGATGTGACATTATAAATGTAGGAAGGATTTATTTGTCTAACTTATTATATACTTATTGTACTTACGTATAATCATTTTATGTTTTTTCCAACACATGTTCCAATCAATCTTTTTATTCATCAGAGATGTCACAGGATCTTGCTGTTCTGCGTATCGCAACTGTGTTGTTATCATTAGAGGCTTCAAACTTTTATGCGAGAACTTTTCAAAATATCCTGAAGATAGACCTCCATCCCAATCCTCGCTAAACGAGTTCAGTGGATGGCCTGTATATAGGAAGTGCCTGTGTCTAGCGTTATTCCGTTGCTGCACAACCTGGCTGTAGTAATTGAACACTTTGTGACTCCGGCTCTTCGAATAGAGTAGTTCTACGATTTCTTTAACGGGAGCATTGTTGTCAAGGCTCTCAGCCACAATGGTCTTATCTTGCTTTTTCTATAAAATAATTATAATCAAATAAATTATTCTAGATTACAGGTAATATTGAAATACATTTCATGTAAAAACATTAGCTCAGATTTTGTGAAACAATGATAATACTTTTGACTAACCTTTAATACATCGGCTTTACTGTCGTTCTCCATTGGAATTAAAGCAATTTTAGTTAATTGGTAAGGACTTTTAAATTTTCATAACATTTGTTGCGATATATTATACCAAATGTAAACAAAATCACATGGTTTTGTTCAGTTTTGTTCACAGAATGGTTCACAGAGTTTGCTATTTGACAGCTGACAGATAAAATGACATTGTTGTTTTTTTAAGAAATTTAAAGGAATAGTAGTTCATACAGCCTTACATAAAACATTTTTGATAACCTTCGTTTCATTTTTATGTGCCTACCATGCTTCATTAGAATCTCGTTAGGTTTGGGGCACGGCCGTGCCCCCTCCAAGTCGAGCTAAAAAGCGGCACGATCGTACCATCTTTTTCTCGAAGCAATTCAGACTATTTTCTACCCCCTATATCTTCGTTTTGGTTAAAGCAAGAAGCCTGAATGTTCAGTTACTAAGCAGGCATTGTGTAAACACGGTATTTTAGAAATTTCATTCAATTTGAACCAGTAGTTTAAGAATTCTAACCAGTCAAATTTTCTTAATTTTGTCACTCACTCACTGACTGACCGATCATCAAAAGTCTAAGGAACTTCTAGACACTTCTTTTCTTTCTACACACTTTCTTCTTCAAATCAAGCGAAAACTTAAACATTGCATAATTTCTGTCTAGTTTTCTAGATACACCAACTGCGTGTATAACTTTGTAATCCCATAAAAATGTATAGGGTTACAAAGTGACATTTGCAGTTAAAGAATCATTGTACCCGTATATAATGGAATAATAATTGTAGATAGGTATATATATATATATATATTAGGCATAACAGGAGGGGGGTATACAGAGGGAAAGGGTGTATTCAGCCCATAAAACTGCACAACATTCCTCTGGAAAATTATGACGACGAAAAACTTGCAAATAAAAAGACTAAATAGCTCGACATTATCGATTGCCATGAAAGAAATAACACTTATAATCAAATCCGCTATATTTTTGATAAATTGATACCTACAAAAATAAGAAAATCTCATAAGACAGAGGCTTTAAGAAAAATCCTTATTGATATTCCAGAAGTAAAAAGTACCGAAAAGGAAAAAAGTCTACAAAAAGACGTGAGATCCCATCAAAAACATCCTGTAAAAAAATACCAAGTCTCGCATTCACATGGCTTGTCCATTTCTCTAGTTTCAAATAGGCGTAACGTGAAAAATGTACCACTGTTCATTACTTTTCTGTTAATTAACAGTTATTGTAATAACGAAAATTCAAAATACATTCGTTTTTGTATTAACGAAGCGGCCAAGCATTAACATATATAATATTTATTTTAGCGCGATTTTCAAGGTCATCTTTTTTAAACCTATTCTTAGTAGTACCTATTCTAGTTTAAGGGCCTATTCTTAGTTTATAAAATCAATGCGGCCAAGTCACAGAGATTCCTTATGAAGGTGTGATGTTAGGGTGTGAGGAGTAAGAAGTGTACAAGAGGTCTGATAAGTGGCAAATCAATAAACAAAACTTTTTAATAGTGCGAGCTCGGAGTTAGAATGAAAATCAAAAAGCATTTTTATTATCATTCCGAGCTCGCATTCTCTTCTTTTTGTAAGTTGTGTGTCACAATATTTTTTTCTAAACAACAAAGCGTTCAATAAATAGTAGGTAGTGCCGTTGCGTTCCGCTTTGCTCGTCTTTGCGGTGCAGGGGCACGGTAGTGGCCCCAGATAAGTAGTGATCAATTGTAGTAACGTAGTGATTTATATTCTCTTTGAATTGTAGAAGCGCACTAAACATCAAAGCCTACGACACGCCGGCCTATGTATGGCTGGGCATGCTGGCGGGGCGACGCGGCGTCGTGTGTCGAGTCGGTCTCTTTGCTGTAACATGGTTGAGGAAACTGATAGCTGGCACATGAATCATACTTCGGTCCGGGTGTTGTTTGTATAGACTGTCTGCTGTTCAATCTCATGATTTTATTATGAATCTCTAGAAATAAACATCAATCTTAACCAAAACATATTTATTTATACATTTTTCTTTATTGAACTATTAACAAATATAATATAATATACAACAAATAATTTAACGCGCCAAAAACAATTTCAACGTCAATCGATGCTCAAACAGGATAGAGAACTTCCGGGAAAGATAAAGCTGCGAACACAGTAAACACTAAAATGGAATACACGGTCACCAATATGTCCCTTTTTACCTTTAACATAGGATCAAATTCTGATACATATGATTCCTTTTTCACAATCTTCTTGCATCGTAATATTTTTTTGTTAATATTTTTTGTTTTCACACATTGCTGGGAGAGTTTAAAGGAAATAACGTCGATTTTTTCATTAAGTTGTTCTTTTTCTTTGCACACAACAGCTACATGTTTAAGAGCAATATCTTTCGTTTCCTCCATTGCGTGTTGCGGCAATTGAATGATCTTTTTACATGCATCAAAAGAAGTATTAGAGTTTAGCGCCTGATATTCCATGTATGACAACATAGACTGGCTCGATGGTTGGCTTAATACCCCTATCAAAGAATTAGTCATATTTGTACTGCAATTAATGTTTATGGGAAATGTAGAAGGAACATCCGTAAAGCGACTTATATACTCTCGGCTGCCCATATCTACATTAACTTCTTTGTCAATAAATAATGGATGGTAAGCATCCGTTGTTATATTTACTAAGCTTTTACTATTTTTATCGTTTTCGTCGTCACTGGATAGATAAAGTGTATATATGCTCGGGGTCGACTCCAATTTTCTCAGCTTATCTAATGAAGTGAGAGACCCATATTTTTTGGTCTCAACTTTGGATACAGGTTCTCCAGCAGCTGCGTCTACTAGAATCGTGTCTAATTCTTTGCACTGTTGTTCGTTACCATCATAATTTGTTATGTGAGTTTGGCAAGACGTAATTTTTTGTATTTCATTCAGTAGACCCACTAACATATCCAGTGATGTCGTATAATTTATATTATCTAATTCTGATTTCTCTATTGGCTTCGCCGTCGTTTGGATAGACAAGTTCTTATCTTCAGGTGGCTGAATCAATGTTGTTTCAGAATTTTCATATGGCTTGGATATTACGGTTACGAAACTATTCACTAAACCTTGTACATCTTCCTCCGGTTTCACGTTTAATGCTGGCTTACTAGGCTCATGTTCGTTCTTATTTTCTTGAGGAATTTCTTTTGTCACAAGTTTTGGATCAGTGCCACACATTTTTGAGTTTTCGGTAAAATTTAAAGCAATATGCAAGTTTTTCTTAGTTTTGTCAATATCTTCACGTATTTTTGTCTCAGAATTAGATTTAAAATGCGATTTGTAATGCGCAAACGCGTATCCCACCGTAGCAATCTGCATCGGAAAGTTTGTAAAGTTCCAGTCCAATTCAGTTTTTGACAGCACCGGTAATGCTTTTAAATCGTGAATTTTATCATCGGGAGTTATATTTATAGTCTTAGAAATTGATGATTTAATAACTAGAGATCCATCATCACCACTTTGTAAAACTAAAACTTGTGTCATTGAGTGTTTGGGTGTGAGCGTTAAATTTTTAATCCTCAATCGTTTTTGGAACGCTCCTATGGGCCATTTACGGGATAAGGAATTTTCCAACATTTGTATTTCAGTTGCAGATTTAAATATCTGATCATCATCTTCAAATATCTGGTCAACGTTTGTTCTTTTAGGAACATGCTCTACCGCAGTTACTATGTGTTTGTCTTCAAACACATCTACAGCATAATCAGAATCACCTGAGCTTTTTTCGTCCCCTTTATCGGACTCATCAATTGCCGGTGTGTTTTCAATGGTTTTACGGGAGGAGTTTTCAATATTTTCAGAAAAGGCGGCGTGACTTGGCGGCATATCGAGCATAGTGCTGATCATATTATGAAGCTTGCTGCCCACTTCTGTTGATTCTTCCGCAGTATTAATTGATGCTATTGAAGCTGAAACATAAATAAGCTAATAAAACGCATATTAATCATTTTCATTTCTTATTCAAGTGCTTGTAGTCATTTGCCGGACTGATAGGCTAGCGACACTGACATACTCTGGTAGTATACATAGGAATTTTACAGATTTCCCCTTTACACAAAAAAGGCTATGGTATTTGTATGTTAAAGCCCTGAGCTATGTAAGAAATTATCGTTATTCCAAAAAGTAGTAGTTTATTAGAAAGCAGTGTAATAGGAAATTACCCAGCTCGATATCTTCCGGCAGCAGCGGGATGCGCGACTTGTGTCCAGTCCCGAGGGCAGGCTCTCGCACAGGCGACGGTGGTGCGCGTCTGTAGTGACTTTTAACGTACGACTCCACGGCGACCATCTTTTTTCTATAATAGCATACAATCAAGCATCTGGCATTTATTCAGGCAAATTTTACTAGTAAGTAATCAAGATATCTATGAACTTATTCAAATATGTCAAAAGTTTGACTGCTGTCATATTATTTGAAAGATTTTAAGATATTGTGCAACCAGCAATCCAACCCCGTAAATAAATTCAGTTTAAATCATAGAGTTTTTACCCTTTAGAGAGGAAGTGTTTACTGTTATCGATTTCCGGTCCAGGACATAAAATGATTAATTACTTAAATTGTCAGTAGAGATATGAAGTTATTGGTAATGATTCATTTCTCCAATGTTTTATTATTTTTTTGCCTTCCGGTTCATTAAATATTATTCATTTATCAAGTAATTATTATTACTAATTAAAATTACTAATTGTTATTCTTTTTGGTTTAAATGGCTTTAAATGTAATCTGTATCTGTATCAGCCCATATACGTCCCACTGCAGGGCACGGGCCTCCTCTACAATCGACAGTACGATTGAGAGTGGTTAGGCCATATAGTCCACATATAGAAATTTTTATAAATCGCTATGGTATGCAGGTTTCCTCACGATGTTTTCCTTCACCATTTTAGTGCGTGGTGATTGACTATCAATACACACATGACTCCGAAAAGTCAGAGGTGTGCCCTGGGATTCGAACCCGCGACCACCGTGAACATATTGGCAGTCGCGTCTAGTCCGTTTACCAACAGGCCACCACGCACTACAAATTAAATGTAATAGCAAGTGTTTAATAAATAATTAAGATAGTTGCCGTCAACTTGTAAGCTTCCGGCAAACATTTTAATGAAATACATTTAAGCAAATATTAGATGATTAATTGTACAAATATTCTTACATATTGTTACTTCATATTATACGATTTATGATACTGAATTTATAATATTATGATTATTAATATTTAAATCTCCAGTTGCTTAATTGATCTCACCCGATCACATAAAAGACGGTAACAATATGTAAGAAAGTTAGTTGTTCAATATCAGTTCGACAAGAAATAAGTGAAAGTGAGTGCCAATTGATGTAAGTACTATTTGATCAAAAACTGTGTGTATAACTGTGTAATAAAATCTGTTGGAGAATCAAAGTCGTCTCGCTGCCCGAAACCATCCTGACCACATTCACATTACATTAAATAGAAATAGCAATTACAATGTTTCTGGCGTTGGCGGCACGTTGTTTCGTTTAGACGTCGACACCGGCGACTTAGGCCTGTCTTCAGGGCTGCTATTCGCCGACCGCCGCATCTTCACCGCCTTGTCTAAAACCATCATGAGTTTCGATAAGACTTATGGAAACATAAGTTTTATGCAATGTAAAACAGTTGCATGCATTGTAAAATAGTTAGTACACGCAAGTGTTTAGAACGTGTGTAATTTTAAAATGGAATTGCTCAGAACATTAAATAGCATGTCTCGGTATTGCTGATTAATCACGACATACCTAATACCTAAGCTAGAGCGAATTGTTTACTTATTTGGTATGTCATATTTCTGAGTTTAAACACCAAAAAAAAAACATAAAAGTAGAATTCACCTTTACACACCTAAAGGCTGCACTGGAGGTTGCTTTACAGACACCGAAGATACTGCCTCGGTGCCAATTCTCTTGACCTTATTTTTAGAATTGGCTGACCCTGTGTTCCTCTCTGTAGGCGAAGGAACTGTTGCCACCTTTGCTTGTCTTTCTGACAAAGTCTTGATAGATTTCGGAGGGTGCTCTTCAATGCGAGCTTGGACATACGACTTTTTAGGTTGTGCGAGAGAATTCAACCTCGAATGAAATTTCGATGGACCTTTCACAGCTTCACCTCTTGCTTCTTTTACCTCGTCAATAATGTCGGTTATCTTTCGTTTGCTCGTTTTATTTTGACTATCTTCTGTGGGCACTTGTTGACGGGACTGTCTAGAATATCCTAAACTGGTTCGGAGTTTTCGAGGTGAATCTACTTTGGGTGGCCTATTCAATATATCTATTTCTTTTAAATGTAATTCAAGTCCCGAACGTCCTTTGGAAAACCCTTGATAAGAACTGCTTTTGACCTCGTTTGAAATATCCAACGCCTTATTTGTTTCATATTTCTTGTTCGCTTTAACACTCTTTTGTCTGCATTTTTGTACATTATCAAATTCATGAAGCAGTTGCGATATAGCTTTTAAAGGATTATCTTGCGTCTTAAGCGTTGGGCTAGTTACAGGCTTTTTTGGTTTTTTAACTTTCTCAGCGTCTGATTTTTGAACTTGTGCCTTGTTACTTATTATAACTTTAGGGACCACTGGACTATCAACTTTTTTATTCGTCGTTTTTAATTTGGGTACATCCATGTTAGTTTTTTCAAAACTAAAACAACTTGGATTTGACGACGTAAGATGATGTTTAAGGCTGGTTCCACTGTCACTTCCTTGGATGGTAGAGCTTACTCGTCGTCCAATAGAATTTACTCGATCCATATGTACTGCTGTCATGAGTTTATTTTTTTGTAGGGTACCATCATCCCCATCCCCTTTTTCAAGTTTCTTCATTAAATCATATATTTTGTCAATGCTCTTTCTACACTCGACTGATGAAGATGTTTTTTTAGGATCGTTAAGGTCACCTTCCGACTCTTCCTTTGGTGTATTAGCTGGAGCTAAATTAATGATACTCTGAGTAACGGCCATGCCTTTGGACTCTTCCTTTTCCTTGATATCAGGAGTAATTATTTCATTTAACCTGAAACAAATTAAATAATTTAAAATTATCTGTAAGATGTGCATATATTTTAATTTTATATTGTTATATACTCACGAAAAAGGTTGTTCTTTGGGGGTAACTTGATTAAGTTTCACATTAAGATCTGTTACAGACGGGCCAATTAATTGAGAAAGCAAAGTAAGGTTCGCTCTAAAATCACTTGATACCACAGAAGTAGACGCTGAGCAGCCTTTTGTTTCATTGATGTCATTTTTCTTCATTTCTATGTACATCATTTCCGTCACCGTTTCGTCTAAATAATAACTCCTGTTAATATATTTCTTGCTCTCATCAGTTCTCGTATCATAATCTCCCTCATGGTCTAAAGGTACTTCAGGAATGGAATCACTCTGACCTCCTTTACGTATGGAAGTTTTAGGTTGATCGTTTGGAATAGTCTGACCATAAATAGAATTGTAAAATGACTTATTGGTAATAGATAATTTTGTTACTGAATTAGAAGCTTGGGGCAATATTCCTCCTCTGCTGTACTTGTGTTTGCTTATTTTACAATTCTCTCCTAAAGCCATTTTTTTCTTCTCTCGTTTTTCCCTTATTTCCAATAGTCTTCGCCTTTTCTTTTCTTCCAATATATGAGATTGGTTTTCATATGGAGATTTTATTCGATTACGCGTAGGTGATTTCTTTTTGATTAATGTGTTCGAAGAATCAGCTTGTATGCGATCTTCAGATGGGAAATCCGAAGTAGTACAACTCTGTGTGCACATCGCCGTATCGTCCGGTGGAATATCTTCATATGTAACTCTTATTTGGCGTTTAGGACTCGAACTGAACTGACTATGACTAGCTTTAAGATCGTAATTAGGTACATTATCATCACAAGTCTCTTGATTGCAGTCATTGCTCTTGAGTTCTAATGTATCAAGCGGTTCTATGATAGTCATAGCATCAACGTTATCACTACTATCATTATCTAATTCCACAATTTCAAGTTTATTGTTTAAATTGTCATCCTTAACATCAATAAATGGTTCGTCTATTTTATTGTACGGCAACGGTAAGGGATCGAGTACGCATACATCTGAAATTGAACAGTAATGTTATAATCATGTCTGATAAATCGATAAATTCTATGGCTATATTTATAATTACCTTGCTGTGCTTTAAGAATCATTATGGAACTAATATTACTAACTACTTTCCTCGATTGCGACTTTTCTAGCTGAATGACTACGTCAACACACGAATCTTCTTCCTTTTCTTCTTCAATTGTTGGATTAATTTCCCGTTTACAACTAATAATTAAATTATCGGCACAACGTCGACTAAATAACTTGTAAGTGCCACAAATCAATTTAGGAACTTCAACAATAATTTTCTTTTCAAGAATTTTCGAAAGAGATCTGATGTCTACTTCGGAATGAACAATGTCATCCCACGTCGTAACATGTTTGCTTGTCCTGCGTTCGATATGTAAAGGGATACTGGTGGATGTTGCTAAGATCTTTGTATTGTTAGACTGGTCCACAGGATCAATCACTTCTCTCCACTTTTCTTTGGCTTTGTCTGTCAAATAATCCCCATTGCTTATGCGTTTTAGTTGTTCTATAGTATGTTTTACATACCGAATAATGTTATCCATATAAAAATTGTAATTATCTTCAAGCCGTTTACAACAAATGTAATCTAATAGTGTTGCTGGAAGTACGGCACCATCGAATTCCTCGAGACCGAAGCTGTAGTTTAATTGATCTTTAATATAAGAATCTTGGATAATATTAAAATTTTGATGGTATGTATTGTTTAGGTTTGACGATTTCAATTCTATCCCACCGAATTTCTGGCACAAAGAATTTTTCAGTGAAGGGGAGTTATTCAGGAGATCTAAACGTTCTTTATTGTAATCATAAACATCGACATCTGTATCGCAAATTTCGCTTATATCAGATTCTTCGGAATCCTGATCGTCTTCGTATACGACAGTCTCAACGTGTTGGTTAGATCTCCTGTTTATCTTATTGGACTCTGGTAAAATGTTAGTCGCGATATCTATATTTTTGTACAGAAGAACTAGATCACTCGCACTAAGGGCATCTGTAACACGTACATAAAGTAAAATTGGACAATGAAACTTCACAAAATGACACTTTACTTGTTATAAAAAGTACAAAGTAGTCAAGATGTATAAAACCTATTAGTTACCGTTAACATTGAGCTGATCCTTCGCCATAATATCAAATAGTTCACTTGCAGTATGGTACTCCTGGGCATGGTCGTCGATGCGGTCCCCATTTCCTGTCCCCCTATCATTTGCCTCCGACAGCCGGTTAATCAACATGTCTGCCTCATAGATTTAACTTACAAACTTTTGCTAAATTAAAAATATGTATAGTTCCAAAACGCAATGTAATTGTTTCGTATAAAAACTCACAAAATCGATATTATAAATTTTTAACAGATATTTTCAAAAAATACAAACTATTGTATATTAAATGTCAGTTTTGAATATGGAATCTCGTAGGAATGTGGCCATGATCTTTGAATTAAGAAAAAGGTCCTATATGATTTCGTGTTATGAAACTTTGAATGAGAAACAGGCAATTACAATTTAAAATATGGTTAAAATACATATTATTATGAATATACTTCTACCTTTACAACAACCACATTATTATATGTATCCTATGCTTACTTTTATACTTATACTCGAATGCATTGAAATGGATTTTACTATCTACACTATACACTTATATTATAAAGCTGAAGTTTGTTTGGTTTGAACGCGCTAATCTCTGGAACCGCTGGTCCGATTTGAAAAATTATTTCAGTGTTGGATAGTACATGTATCGAGGAATGCTATGGCTTTATATATATTATCATCACAAGCAGTAGGGACATTTCTAGCAAACACGAAGAAATTTTATTGGTAGTTCGGTCCGGTTATTCGATATTCTAAATTGATAGTTTACATTTTGAAACGTGTATCTGCACCCGGGCGGAGCGGGACCCGACCGCTAGTATAGAAATATATCTGCAAGATTAATATAAATTGTGTTATAATTTTATGGTTTATCGATACTTGGGATGAAAAAGTAATATTCCAACCCCTAGTTTAATAAGACGAAGAACTACAATACGTTAAACCTTACACTACTATATTAATGCGGATAAAAATTACGTGTTCATGTTTCTGTATAATATGTAAATATTCAATCCAACATTATTATTATATTAAATAAAAACCAAACGTCTATTTAATTTTATTTATTTTACAAACAAAAACATTAAGTACATTAAATTAAACAAGCAAATAACAGGGAATGTCGAGAATTACCGATTATATTCGATTAAACATCAGTCTTAATTTAATACGTTTATAAAATAATCATTTTCTATTATAATAAATTAATTTTATATATTATAAACAAAGATAAATCACAAACTTACAATCAATCAAATACTGTTAATAGATTGGTAATGAAATTGGCTAAATTTTCCAACAAAAAATACCTTATGGTATATTGAGTAATTCGCGAGGAAGATGTACATATATATTAAGGAATGGATTGCTAGGAATTATATTCCATTCACGCAAAATATTGAACCATCATCTTAAATGAATGAAATTAACTAAACGTCACTCATACGCTGGCAACACACTGTACCATAGACAATTTATTAGCAATTACTTTCAGGAAACCATTTAGTATTTTTTTAAAGTTATATTATAAAAAAAATTATTAATTATAGAACAATTGATAGTTGATAGTCAATCACCACGCACTAAAGTGGTGAAGGAAAACATCGTGAGGAAACCTGCATACCCCAGCAATTTATAAAAAATTGAATGGTATGTAAGTCCGCTAACCCGCACTAGGCCAGCGTGGTGGACTATATGGCCTAACCACTCTCAATCGTACTCTCGATTGTAGAGTAGGCCCGTGCCTTGCAGTGGGCTGATACAGATTATATATTTCATTAAAATTCACATTAAAATCAACCATTTCATATTATTAGTATTTGGCTCATGAAACGTTAGTCTGATAAATCTTGCGCGACGTTATTTCGGTACGAGTGACGTTAGGAGGTTGAAATTAAGTAGTTAAGACATTTTATCGAAATAAATCGCGATATTACGCATCACGCCTGCCCAACGTAACGACAACACCAATTAAGACTTTATTACAAAGCATTGCACTGTGTACGTACCCGAAACAGAAGGCGGTAGATCTCGGATGCATATGCCACTAGATACAATGTTCTTCAAATTGAGATATAGCAGTACTTACACTGCCGTTTGGTACAAGAAGTTGATAATGCGGCGATCTTAATTTTGCTAGTGTTAGGACATTATACAGCCGAATAAGTTCCACCGTACTTAAAGAACCGTCATGCTGATCCATGTAAGTCGCGTTTAAGTTTCACGTTTGTATATCCGGATACATTTAGATCGGGGTATTTATAATCTCTATTGGCATTAGTAATAAACTCGGATGAGCGAGGGAATAACTTTAGTCTAAGTTTTAGAATCTACTCGATTATTTTGTTCACTATTTTTACTTTTAAAATCAGTGGGTTGCCATAACAAGATTGCCATGTTAGGCCGAAGTAAATCCGTGTTTAATAAAGTAGTAAATACCTCGTTATTGTAAATAATCATGTCAATTCAAAAGCCTTGGGCTAAATTTAATCACTGGCTCATTCAAATTTATTAATAATGTCCTTAGATTATTGTATAAATAATCTTTTCACTCGACAAAATGTAGGGACCAGCTGATTATTTATCGCGATTTTTGGATAGCCTCGAAGTGACAGTTGCTAAATAAGCTGAGTATAGCATTCCCTTTGCAATTAGTATACTGTTCAAGTTTGACGCTGTATATTTTTAGGGCTCTTCCCCACTGGTGGTTTGATCAGTGTGGCTAGGCGGGCGGGCGGAACAGTGACTCCAGCAGTTCTGGCTCCGATAAATCTTTCTTGTACTGCTGCGCCAACTCCTGGATCAAGTGCCGGCGCTTCACGTGTGGTGGTTGGTATCTGCAGAATATATTTTTTACTTTTATTTTATTTTATCTCTTACTGGTATTTTGAAATGCTTTAAAATAGTAATTGTAAAGTGACATTTTAGATTGAAGGGTCCAGTTACAGATCAGGACAATGGCTGATTTTTAGGTAATATCAAAAGTTCTATGAACTTGATCGTAGGATTGGTGAAATGATTTTATATTCAATTTCCTTTCTCATTACAATTTAAATTATTAAGAATTTATGAAATATGAATCAATGTTCTGAGTTTGAAACTATAAGATCTCATTGCTACTACAGCAGTTGTTTAATACTTATTAACAATTCGGCCACATTATATATATTCCAAAGCTTTTTTCTAACATTATTAATGATAATATAATAGTTATTCGATAATGAAATAATATAATCGCACCTTTAGAATTATATCTAACTAAAAGGTCTTATTGTTTGAAAAACATTTCTATAAATTTACATATGTACATAAGCTCACGCCTTTTTCCCAGAAGGGGTAGGTAGAGGAGTCAGGACACCCACATTTCACCCGGATGTTTCGTTCTACGATGTGATAGGTGGCGAGCCTATCGCCATATTGGGCACAAATTCCTGATAATTGATAATGAATAGAAAAATTCAATATCACTTTGCCCAGCCCGGGATTCGAACCCGAGACCTCAGCTTTGCAACCGTAATCGATAGGTAATTTTGAGCCAAAATATTAAAAGCCAATATCTAAATATGTTTATGTATGTTGGATAGTAATGGATGTGTATGTGTATGGTTGAGTGTGCGTGTGCGTGCGTGCGCGTACAGGTCGGTGTTGAGCGTGTGTCGGCGCGCCGTGTCGAGCGCGGCGCGGCGCAGCGTGTGCGGCAGCAGGCGCGGCGCCAGCAGCGCGCCGTCCGCCAGCACGCCGGCCGCCGCCGCCGGCGCCGTGCGCACGCGCACCAGCCCCGAGCGCCGCGCCGACACGCACAGCGTCGTCACGTCGCCGCGCCGCCACGGCACGCCCGTGCCGCAGTAACGCACCAGCTCGTCTGACGATACACAAGCATCGTGTTTATTTCTTACATTTCCTAATACATTATTTATCTATTTATTTTATTAATAAATGATGATTTAGTGGTGGTAGGTCTCTAATATGTGAGAGGCTGCCTGGATAGGTAGCACCGCTATATCTATTTCTCCTGCTAAACACCAGTATAAATGCACTATTGTGTTTCGGATTGAAAGACATGCATAAATGCCGTTTATCATTCATCTAAAACACAAACTCCAATTATGAGCATCTAATAAGATTCTTAATATCACAAGAAATCACTCCTATCCTGGTATTCAAGCCCAGTATCTCAAAAGTGAAAGCCTTCATCCATTGTTCTTTTTTTATTTTTATTTATTTATTCAAACTCTATCAGACCAATAGTTACCTTGTTGAATATACTATGACCAGTAATCATTAGCTTGCCCCAAAATAAATACTGAATTATTAGTATTACTGTTTGGTAAGTAAATACACTTAACGTCTACATACTCACCAATAGGTAAATTAAGATGATCCTCGAAATCTTCCAGCCAAATGATTAGTATTTTAGTACTGAAATCTCTGTTTCTTCTGCCACTGCCTGCAAATGTGAGTAACATCATCAACAATTATTATTCGTAATAATGAATATTTATATATTGTAAAGAAAATGCAATCTATCATGTTAACATATGTCAACAAAGTTAAAATAAAAATACTAGAAATGTCAACTATATAAGAGGATGTTTGAAGTAGTAGTAATAGTTGTCCGGAAGGTAAGCTTTATTTATATTAACTCAACCCCACAGAAACCTAGATGCGTGTTGTACGTCAGTGTGCGTGCGTGCGTATTGTACCTGGCAGCGAGTGGTGCGGCGGGGGCGCGGCGTGTGTTGCGGGCGCGGGTGGCGCGGCGGGCGCGGCGGGCTGCTTGTCGAGGTCGAGCGAGAGCGCGCGCAGCTTGTCGCCGAGCTCGGGGCGCGCGCGCTCGGCCCGCTCGGACTCGCTGATAGAGCGCTCGTACGAGGCCGCGCCCGAGCTGCCGCCCGACACGTCCCAGCACCACGAGCCCTTCTCACCGCGCTCCACACTCCTGCTGACAGATCAATAGATTAAAAATACACCCAACAGTCACTTGCATAGTCCCTACCCCACTCTAAAATCGAGTGTCATGGGTATCAGAAACCAAAAGAGACTTTTCGGTCTCACAAACACCCAGACCCGAAACGAATACCTGTGGTTCATACATATATTTGTTTCGGTACGGGGATCGAACCCGCGGCCTCTTGTTTTACAGCCGGCGTCTAACCAACTGCGCTACAGAAGCTGTCTGATTACTTAGTTAGATGATTACTTAGTATACAGTTGAGTATTATTGACCAACAATAGGTTTCTATCCAGCTTTATTCAGTGCCATTTCTTCGTCCAGTCTCCTGCCATTATAACTGCTATAATCAACCACAAAGTATAAAAAATACACTTCGGGAATACTATCCTTTTGTATGATTTATTTAATATTAACATTTATTTGATTGTGATAATATCTACCTGGTCGAGCTGCACGAACCGTCCACATCTGATTTGATGCTGTCTGTCTGCTTGTCCTCGGAATGCGTCTCTGTCAGCTCATAACCAGAGGGCACCACAAACGCCACTTCATTGGTCGCGTCCGACCAGTACAACACCTGCAGAGACAATAAAATACGGAGAAATTGTTGTAACATCAAACTGTAGAATAAGCTGGGTATTTAGCTCAAAGCAAACTTATAGCCGATCATTTGGAAAAATACTAATTTGGATGTAATATAAACATTACATTAGTTGAAGTGGCAGTGGGCCGGACACATGGCGCGTAGAATCGATGTTCCTAGAGTGGAGGCCACGTACAGGCAAGCGAAATGTCGGACGCCCGCCTACAAGGTGGACGGCGACCTGGCTAAGGTTGCAGGAAGTCGCTGGATGCAGGCCGCTTCCAATAGATCATTGTGGAGATCCTTGGGGGAGGCCTATGTTCAGCAGTGGACTTCCTGTGGCTGAGATGATGATGATGATAATGATTAATATTACAGGCAATAAAAATGTAGTACCTGTTCCCTGCCGTCGTATATGGCGGGTGCGTTGGTATCTCTGAAGACGGGCGCGGGTTGCGGCTGCGCGGGCGCGTGGTGCGTGTCGTAGCTCGTGTCCACGTGGCCCGTCCAGCCAGCGTGCCCGCGCACGCGCACCGGCGTGCCCAGACTGCGAAAAAAACATTGTATAACAATGTGGCAGTTATACATTCGGCTCGAAGGATCATTTAACAGTCCGCAGCCTTGAAACAACAAACTAATCTCTTGGGTGGCTGAGGCATATTTATGTGTGTAAATAACTAGACGTGCGTGACACTCACAATCTGTATCAGCCCATATACGTCCCATTACAGGGCACGGGCCAATTGTAGAGGGCGTTCTCTACAATTATACCATATAAATTATTGAAAATCGCTGTTGTATTCAGGTTTCACACATACATAATCCGGACCACACACTAAGATCGAGTCTTGTATCGTGTGTATAATCTTTTTGGTCGTACAAACACCCAGACTCGAAATAAATATTTGTGGGCACAAACATGTCTCTCGGTACGGGAATCGAACCCGCGGCCTCTCGTTTCACATCAACCGACTGCGCTACGGAGGCTGTCAAAAATATATATGTGAATCATTGAGGTATTATACTAGAGTGAACATCGGGAACAAAATCTGTGCGAATGATACGTACACACTGAAAGCGAAGGGAAGATATGTTACTTTGTAGGCGTGACCGTGACATAAATAGAATGTACCTTTCATTGTGTTACAAACATTTTTTTTGCAGTGTCCCCTCTAGTTTATTATCTCAATGATGTGTTAATAAATATATAAATGTCTTTTATTGTTAATATTTTAGAAATAATAGTAATAATGTATATGTTCCATTTCTTATTAATTAGAATGTAATTGTTTTGGTTAAAATAGTGTAAACTTAGATTTTCCTTTAAATAAATAAATTAAATAATAAATTAATATAATAATTTCACAATAAGCCAGTCCATCCAAAGGTTGCCTGAAAGAGATCGCAGCTAGCGATAACACCGCCTATTGTAACCATGCCTTTAGTTTTTAAGTACTTGTATGTGTCTTTCATTTTGGTGTACAATAAAGCATATATAAATATAAATAAATAAATGTGAGTAATGTGTAGGTACCCTCGCAGCATATGCACGAAGCCGGGCGCGAGGTGCGTGGCGCGGCGCGAGTTGGCCACGATGTCGGCGGCGGCGAGGCGGCCCGCGCGCACGTAGAACACGTGCACCGTGAGCGCGGCGCGCGGCGCGCATGCGTCCACGCGACGCAGCGCCGCCTCGAACCCCGGCGCCGACGAGTCCAGCGCCACCAGCCGCGGACCCGCGCCGCCGGACACGCCGCCCTGACACAAACATTGACATTAAATATATGGACGAAGCGGAGAGCACGAAAAGTGTAGTCACGAGTGTTCCACAGCACCAGTGCAGCGGTTGTGACGTCACAGCGCACCGGTCTGTAAGTCGTCGATAAATGCCTAATTGAATCGTGCACGGGCGCTATAAAGATAACCGAAAGTTCACAAAAAGTTTTCATGGTGATATTGGATCCAGTGTGTCTACTACTAATATGTTAGTTTTTAACTTTTAACTCACCTTTTTATCACCGCCAATGTTCAGGTAGCCGAAATGAGACAGGAATAGCCTGGCCGTTTGGAACTCTGTCACCGGCTCAGGAGGAACGTACTCCTCCGGTACCTGCAAATAAATAAATATAATTATAAGTCGTAGAGCGAAAAAAAGAGGGCGTAGACGAAAATCACTGAAGACTGGGAATACTGTTTTATTTGTTAAAGTAAAAGTTAAACACACGTTAAAATTTGCGATTCCTCTCCTCTATCGTTACATTAGTTAGTTATATTTTCACGTGTTGGTTGCAGTTGCACACATACGTGATATATTGGTGAGATGGTTTATATATTGGTATTTTCGTGCGTTGTATTAAACGCCACGCTGCGTCAGCAATCCATGTGTAGTTGAGACTGTACGAAATACTTACGACATTGTCCTCGCTTTCTCTGACGCGTTTCTCAATAGCAGCCTGCTGTTCGAGTAGTTTGAACAGGGTGGTCGCTTCGGGGTCGTTCAACTGACGCAAAACAGCTTCCAGGGTCGGGAATGCGGAGTCACTGGCACATTTAACATTAATTTAAAGTAATATTTAGGACATATGGATATCATATTGTATTTGCATGGATAGAATTGTTTCTTGAATTCTTTAGTTCAGCAGTTTTTAACTGGTGATCCGCGACCATTGATGGTCCGTGGAAGCATACCCAGAGGTTTTATTAAAATATTTTTTGCCTGTGTTATTTATAGATAGAAATACCCTTTATTTATTTATGTTTTGTTATTGTACTATCAAACAACCAAACCAGTAAATCAACTGAGTGGTCTATGGCTAGATTTTCTTGTCAAATAGAGTTCAAAGGTGGTTTTACATTGATGTTAATCTATATATAGCAGAAGAATTCCTACAGTTAAAAAATCAGGTAATTGCTTGTTTATCATGTAGAAAAAATCTAATTATGTTGTGATAGCAATATTAAGAACGAAAAAGAAAGAGTATAAATCGTTTGTCACGTGAGTGCAGTGTGCGTGTGTCGTGTAGTGTAGTGTCGTGTAGTGTAGTGTGTACGTACAGCGCGGTGGGCGGCGGCTGCGGCAGCGCGCGGCACAGTGGCGCGGGCGGCGCGCGCGGCTCGCGCATGTCCACGGGGCGCGCGCACGCCGCGCCGCCGCCGCGGGTCGCACACCGCGCCGCGCCGCGACTGCTCAGCGACCACGCGTACCGACCCCACGCGCAACGGATTATCACTGCACACATATACACACACATATTAGTATTTTTAATATTTTCACAGCCTCGGTGACGTAGTTGTACTAGGGTACGGTTACAAAGCTGAAGTCTCAGGTATGGCGGTAGGCGAAATGTAGGCATCCTGGCACCTCTGCCTACCCCTTCTGGGAAAAAGGCGTGAGTTTATGTATGTATGTAATATTTCCACAGCACCAATATCTTATAATTATTATTCATGACTCTACCCTAGCGTAGTACTATAATAAATACAATTACAAGACAAAACGAAATATAGGTATCCTATTTAGAGTATTTATAATATAGAGGGAGCGCTGTCATGCATTCTCTTTTTAAAAAACGTAGATATTTTCTTGTTCGTAATGTTGGTAGCGCTCCTACATAAGTGAAAATTGAATTAATTATTAAGCAATAAATTGTGATAAATTCATTTGATAACCAAAATTAAATTTAACTATCATCCCGTTAAAACAATTTGAATGGAATTAAATAGCCCTAAACTATTTATTTTTACTTTTCTTTTCCAAGCAAATCATGTATGTTGTACAACCTGTCAAATATATGTCAAATCAACATATAAAACCATGGTATCAAACTGAACCCCTGAGGGCCAAATTAATTTACTACAGGAGCTTAGATTAAAATTACCCAAATAAATATAAATATAATTCTAAACAGCAAATGATAACTAACAACGCAAACATACAATTTAATTTAAAAAACTAAAAAACAGGCTTTATATAGAAAACCCAACTAAAAAATAGAAAATAAATGTTTAAAAATTTGAATTAAGAATATTGTTTATAAGAAAAAAATATTTTTTATTGTAAAAAAAGCGTGGGGTGCATCTTTTCAATAGATATAATTATTTTATCGACAGATATAAGTAGAAGGATTATCATTTTGATAATATCTTAAAAAGCACCCCACGCTTTTTTACAATAAAAAATATTTTTTTCTTATATACAATATTCTTAATTCAAATTTTTAAAAATTTATTTTCTGTTTTTTAGTTGGGTTTTCTATATAAAGCCTGTTTTTTAGTTTTTTTAAACTATTATTTATTTTCTACTTTTTAGTTTGGTTTATTTATAAGAGCGTTTTTTCTTATTTTCAAATGTCTGTCTTATCAACTGTCGATGGTAGGTTTTAGGCCGACATCTATGTATGTATACGAAACAAGACGCAATTACCATAAGAGTCCCTACGCGCATGCGTAGTTCGCGCACTAGCCCTCTCTCTTACTCTCATGCAAAGGATCCGGAACGAAATTAATGAATCCTGGCGAATCTAATCAAGATAATCATATATTTTAATCGAATTATTGTATTATCATTGGTCTTTGACAGGTGTGCAAAATTTGAATGAAATCTGTCCGTTTAAAGTGGCTCAAAATCGCGTCTTAAGTAGTCGGTTACAAACATACAAACAAACATACAAGTGAAGCTAATATAAAGCGTGTAAAAACATAACGCCATCTGTTGGTCAGTAGTAACATTTGACACTTGAAGAATACAATGTTAACGCCATCTAGCGATGAATAGTGCATACATTCATTATTGACGTTATCACGCCATCTGTTAG
Source organism: Hyles euphorbiae (assembly GCA_023078785.2). Lineage (NCBI taxonomy): Eukaryota > Metazoa > Arthropoda > Insecta > Lepidoptera > Sphingidae > Hyles > Hyles euphorbiae. The sequence goes on from CM041049.1 coordinate 1,899,378, forward strand.
TCAGTAGCAAATTATGTTCATCTATACGCCATCTAGTGGTCAGTAGCAATGGTCATCAATTATAAGAATAATGAATCCTGGCGAATCTAATCAGGATAATCATATATTTTAATCGAATTATTGTATTGTCATCGGTCTTTGACAGGTGTGCAAAGTTTGAATGAAATCTGTCCGTTTAAAGTGGGTCAAAATCGCGTCTTAAGGAGTCGGTTACAAACATACAAACAAACATACAAGTGAAGCTAATATAAAGCGTGTAAAAAAAAAAACAAAACAAAACATAAGACAGGAAAATAGACAGAAATACCACCAATACCACACTCAATTCAACAAACTTATTTCCATCCCAAATAAAGTGATATTAACACATTTCAAAGCAATAACAAAATACCTACTATATTAATTCGAAACGAAGTTCGAAACTTCGGACGATCGAAGTTTATATACAATACGAATGTACCTACTCTGCAAAAGTTCGAATTTGTATAACATACATCGTAACCATAAGTCTATGGTTACGACCATAAGTCAATAACGATCGTAAAAATATATGTAGGTACATTCGTATCGCATATAAACGATCGTCCGAAGTTTCCAACTTCGCTTCGGATTAATATAGTAGGACTCATGTTCTGCAGCCAGGTGCAGTAGAGCAGGTGTCGGTTACCGATAAGCGTCGGCTGCGGCTCCTGGCTGTTGGCGAGCGGCTCCTCCAGCAGCGACAGCAGCACGGCGGCGTCGGCCACGAAGTGTCGCAGGCGCCCGTGGCCCAGCGCGCGCAGCCAGCGCTCGTCCAGCCGGCACCACGACCCGCCCGACCCGGTGCCCACCTGCACACAACACCACACATACACTCACACTTACACTTTTTGTTTTTACTGTCCCACCCTCACCCACCACTGTAACTCCTGTGAGCCTGAATCAACAGTGGCACGCAATGTAATGACACCGAGCATTGAAGCTCGGCGAGTCTCCGGGAATGTCTAACTTGTCTTTAACCCGCAACGAAATTAATTAGAAAGTTAAATTAAATGAAGGAATTGGAAGTAAATTATTGTTATGTATGTTCTTATTTTGTCTTTTTTTTATTTCTCTATATTTTAAAATATATCCCATCTAAAAAGAACTGTATGGTTGTGTAAGCCCATTATGTAAAATATTGAAATATTATGTAGGTACTATTGTAAATATTATTAAGTTAGCTTCGTTTATTTTGAGTTGGCAACATTTATTTTTAAATATTATTTCTAGAACATTGTTAATGTCTGTTTTCAATTGTAAAACTTTTCGTGTGGTGTATAAAATATAAAAGTAATTGATTATAATTGGCCGTTGATTATTTCCACAAATCTTACATCATAAAACATAAAAAATCAAGACATATATTGTAGATGACAAGTCGGCATTGCAATTTCTAGTGATGTATGACATTATATATCGATTAGCAATGCAATGAAATAAGAGTAAAAATAATAAAGTAAATTAAATTATAAACAGCATGAAAACAATATATTTTTCCATTTAATGGCACAATTTTCTATCACTTTTCTCGTGTATACTCGTGCTTGAGATTTTATTTATTTAACTAAATAAATATAACTATAACAAGACATGAATATTTTGAAAATATGTTTTAAAAAACAATTTTGTAATATTAACTTGCTGCTGAAGGATTGATTTTTTACCTGTTCCAATATCTGCATGAGTAAGGATTCGGCGGCGTCCCGTACCCGCATAGACACGGGCTTCAGTTCCTTTTCGTCCTTCATCTTGGGCGGCTCGCCTGGCTTCCCTAATAACACAATGTTGTTTCTGTACTAATTTGTGATGATGATAAAATAATTATTCGGTCAGTACTTATTCTGCACTACTTTTAAGCTGTTTAATATAATTATATAATATTTATTCATTTAAATTTCATACAATATGTACAGGCGGACTTAATGCCATCGGCATTTTCTACCAGTCAAGTGATATCTTTATCGATTTCACAAATAACAGAATCAATTTTCCGTGAGGCACACAGACATATATCTTGATACAAGAATCGAACCTGCATCCTCTGGCTATACACACGACATAACCTACAGAGGATGACTGTAGTAAATAATGAATAAAGTATACCATACCATAGCGATTTATAAGAATTTCTATGGTATGTAAGTCCGCCAACCCGCACTAGGCCAGCGTGGTGGACTATATGGCCTAACCACTCTCAATCGTATTCTCGATTGTAGAGTAGGCCCATGCCCTGCAGTGGGACGTATATGGGCTGATACAGAATGAATAAAGTAGTATAGATATGTACCCTGGCTCTTGGTGCCGGAGATGCCGAGCTCGACGACCTCCATGAGCGTGGCGAGGCAGTGGTTGTCTGCCAGCAGCGCGGGACACAGCCACGCGGACAGGCACGTGTAGGCCGCCACCACGCACGAGTGCAGGTCGCGCGAGTGCGCCTGCGGCGGCCGCCCGCACTGCACGCTGATGTAGTCGCAGATCCAGCGCACCGCGCGCTTGCGCTCGATCGCCTCTGTGAACACGCACGCGCACACGTACACGCACTCGCACGCACTAACACTCACTACACTACGCACACTTACCGATTATAAACTCTGACAGACATGGAAATAACCATTACATTATGCATAAAATTATATATGTTATCATCGATCATGTCATTATTTTTTGACCTATGATTAATTACGGCTGAAAATTTAGTATTTACCTTTTTCTATATGTCTTATAAATGAATAATAGAAACTTTTGGAATATGTACATAGCGGGTAGAAATATTGCCCTAATAATATCATGAGTCAATAGGTTCATAGTACCACTAAACTATCTCTTTTATTCGTCTAGAAAAAAAAAATACCACAGCCAACAACATTCTTACCAGGCTTTGAAGAGTGTAGCTTGGCGAGTCCAGACAACAATTCCAGTGCAGCTAGCGACACTTGCAGGTCCCCTTTCCAGGAGGATATAAGGCGGTGGCACACCAGGTACGTGGCGCGTACCACCAGTGCTGCACCTATGTCGCACCACCGTGTATCACTTATAGTAAAGGATTGTATACCAAGCACATTCAGGTTAAATACAAAAACCTTTCCAAAAGCGAAGAAGTAATAATTTTACTATTGTACCTTGATACATGTAGAATAACATTTGCTTTGTAGTTTATGCTTGGTATTTTAATAATTTCATATTTAGTTAACCAACAATGTAAAGAAATCTGGATACTGTACAACTAATTTTTAAATTTGTATTTTTAGTAGTAATGAATCCATTATCTTTGTGTTCAGGGGTGTTCTCCTTACATGCTCTATAAAAAGCCATAAATTAATATTTGATAGTTAATTAAAATTTGGAATTTATCGATCTAAATAAGACATATTTAAATAAAATCATTATAATTACAAGAAAGTTTGTAGGAAAAGTTGAAAAATAATATTAATAACAGAACATAAAACAATAATATCTAGAAAGTCTATGGAAGTTCATTTATTAAAATAAATTTGAAATTGATCAGAATTACTTATGTACTTCCACGTCCCGACCGCCGATTTTGACAGTTGACGTTTGTCAAATTCAATTTGTCAGCCTAATGTAAATAGGAATAGGGTATATTTTAAAAATTTGAAATTTGACATTGACAGTGGACGTGCAAGTACTTATACGATAATCATATACCTATCAAAAATCATTGTCTATGTAGATCTAAAGCCATAAAATACATATCAACTACCACATCAATTTTTTAGTAAACACACATTAAAATACATCAAATAAATAGATAATTTCAACGAATACTCGACTGCATTATCCTAAAAAATAAGGTATAAACAGAACAATATCCGGGACAAACATGATCCCTAATTTTACCTCAAACATATAGAAAATATTATTCACTGATATTTTAAAGAATGATAACACAATTGAAAATGAAATGGAAAATGTTTCAAAGTATGCAAGCAAACATTGAACACACAAAAAATAAAAACATGCTGTTCTATTGGCTACACATAAAGTAGAGAACTTTACATACACCAGATTGGGAACTATTAGTATTAATTTTACAGCATTCAATTATTGTAGTCAAAACTATAAATAATGATCGGAATATAGCCAACAGAAATATAATTTAAGGAGCGATATTTGGAATCCATTATTTAAAAAAAATGTATAACACACTATTTTCCATACTATACTAAAATACATTTACGAGAGCAATTTAATAAAAATAAACAAAATATCGCTCCTCAAATAGAATCCAAAACAAAAATAAAAATGTAAATTACCGAAGAGAGGCGAGGTGGGGTCTAGCTCCCTAACATCGGCGGCGAAGTCCTCTAGCGAGTGTCCGTCCGCGCTGCCGGACGCACTGCCGCTGTCCGACCGCGCTACAACACCGTTATATACCCATCATATCCGATATGTCCCATTCAGGACAACGGCCTCCTCTACCATCGATTGAGAGGGGTTAGGCTATAGTCCATCACGCCTAATATGCTTGGATGGAGTTCCCATTCAATCTCTATGGTATGCAGTAGTAATGGGAGTTATTGTTATTTCAAATTAACTTCACCACTTTGCTAATTTTGAAGACTTAGCATGCTTTGTATTTCTGCTATCGCTAATTGTCCCCCTCAGAATGTATGAACAAAAAAGTGAACATTAATATTATAACCATTTAAAATTACACACACAAAATTGACAGTTCTGATTCTTCTTTGAACGGGTTCGCTCGGGTATGCCAGGTTTCATTAGCCTGTCAACCCAGACCACTTGCGAATTAACCGATTGAGTCCCAGTTTATTCTACATTGGGTCTTACTTAGCAGATAAATAAACACTCCATTTGAGTTTAAAAAATCTTTTCTTCTTCTTTTCAGAAAATACTCTATTTGTCGTTATTTCTATATGGATTCTTTATCGGCCTCTGTATGTTAAGTTTGAACAGACGCCACTTGCGTGTTGAATGTGATGTGGGGCAAAATAAAATGTAGCGTGTGATGTGTGGCGGAAGTGACGCGGTGCTCGCACTCGACAACACAGCGAAGCGTACTGGTGATGTGTGTAGGCCAAATGTGAATACTTGTTACGTATAGTTGCTACTAAAATATAGTTTATGATAGAGATGATTTGGGTATGTTATTTTTTTACAACTGATATATAAACATACATAAATATACGCCTTTTTCTCAGATGGGGTAGGCAGAGGTGCAACTAGGACACCCACGTTTCGCCATGTATTTTCCATCCCATATTGTGATAGGGGGCCAACCTATCGCCATATCGGGCACAAATTCCTGATTCAAGGCTGATAAAAAATAGAAAAAATCCAATATCACTTTGCCCGACCTGGGATTTGTATCCGAGCTAGCAGCTGTGCAATCATACCATAGTACAACTGCGCCTCTGAGACTATTAGTAAAACTGATGTATGTAGAATATAACTAGTGACTATAAATTACTATAATAACATAATTGCTTCATTTCTGTTTGTATTATTATTAGTGTGTGTGATGTAGGTGATGTAGGTGACGGCGGTGATGGTTGCGATGTCGGCGGTACCTTTGTAGTCGTGGTGGTGGTGTTGCTGGTGCTGCGCGAGCGCGTCGTGTCGCACGCACAGGTACAGCGCGGACAGCAGCGGCGCGGCGAGCGCCTCCGCCCACTCCACCTGCACGGCCGACACGCACATCACGGATATCTTGCCGCGCGTCACCTCGCCCAGGGTCAGACCCGCGCTGCGGACACACGGGTCGCATGTACATCAATACTTATACTCAATCTCCTGTATATACATATATTATACATACATATTCCATACCATGTTTGATTGGAAACTAATATTATATCAATACTTGTATTCATTCTCCAGTGTGCGAATGCATCGCATAGTTGCCACGATCAAATATACACTAGATAATAAGTAACGGCCTAAAAAACAGCAAGAAAATAAGAGCACAAATGAGCTTGTGCTCTTATTTGATTTTAATATAGTCCAAACCGTAATAAATCTCAATGTAAAGAAATAAGGTTTATTGACACCTAAAGTTAATTATAGTTTAAAACGAGATAACCTTAGCGTATTGTCCACACCCCTTTGACGTGTATAATGTATATACACACCAATTGACAGATTTTTCAGTCTCACAACACCCAGACATTTAGATCACATAAACATTTTTCTCAATGCGGAAAACAAACCCTCCACCACTCTTTTCACAGCAGACATAAAACCAACTGCGCCTGGGAGCCTCCGAAAATCGTCATTATAATCAAATAAAAAAATACTGACGACACTCACTACTCATTACAGCCCGGGAACTCTGGCACGGGCAGTCCCTTGTAGTGGTAGGGGAACGCGACGAGCGACAGCAGCGCGCTGATGGCGGCCCGGCGCAGCTCGCGCTTGTCGATGGAGCCGCACTCCAGCCGCGGCTCGCGCTCCGGCAGGATCTGCTCCAGCGCGTTCACGAAGTCCGGCACCAGCACCAGCACGCCGTCCAGGTCCAAGCTGGAACGATCCAGAACGTATTTGTGTAGCATTTGCATGTTATTAAATATGAGTAGAATGACTTGACCGAATGACTGATATGGAACGTGGTTTGTGTGAAAGAGATGATTAATGAAAGTACTTAACAGAAAGAGTTAGAGGATCAATGATGGAGATGTTAAAATACAGAAGGACGGAATCCAGCCAGCCAGAAAGAGAGAATAGTCTGGAAGACGACGTATGACGTGAAGACGATTAAAGACCATTTTAAATACAAACTATAGAAAACAATATTAAATCGAAGATAATCTGAACATATATTAGTTTGATTTGATCCGAGACGGAACTATTCCCACATTTGTAATGTGTATTTGTGTCTCCATTTAATGAGAAATATTCTCGACTATGGTTGATTCTCTGGAAATACTGTCTTGCCCACTCGTTTATAATACTACTATAATTCAAGATTATTTTAAAAAATCCTAAAATTAAGAACATACACCTTTTTAAAGATGGTCAATGGCTGTAAGCAGTATCACAGATTGCATTTAAATGTGCATGAAGATATGCAGTATTGCAATTGTACAATATTGCAGTTGTGCAGTACGTAATTCGTGCAATTAAACAGGTTTGTTTTAGTAATACATACATAAACGCACGCCTCTTTCCCAGAAGGGGTAAGCAGATCTCTGTTTACCTTCCGGCATCTGCCAGGAGATCCAAATTTAGTTTCGAATATTCTGTTCCATAATGTATTGGAGGCGAGCATATCTACCCTATGATAACGAATAGAATAATCCACTATCATTGTGCTCGAGATTCGAACCCGAGACCTCAGGTTTGTAACTGTGCAGTAGCGTGCAGTAGCGTGCAGTAGCGTGCAGCAGCGTGCAGTAACATGCAACAGCGTGCAGTAACGTGCAACAGCGTGCAGTAACGTGCAGCAGCGTGCAGTATGTGAGGCGTGCAGGTGCAGGTGTGTCGGTACCGGAAGAGGTCGGGCGCGTTGAGCACGACGGCGGCGGCGGTGGCGGGGTCGCGCAGGCCGCGGTGCAGCGCCGCGTAGCAGCGCGCCAGGTAGGGCGCCAGCACCTCCTCGCGGCACGGCTTGGCGCACAGCACGCGGCACACCGCGCCCAGCGCCTCCGCGCGACCTGCACGTTGACATTTTTTTTTGTTTTTTATTGCAGTGATTGACGAGACGAACATGTCGTTCGCCTGATGGTAAGCGATGCGACCGCTCATGAACCAACAACCAAACAACACCTAGATTACAAAGCAATGCTTGGCATTCCACTGCACTCGCCATCCTGAGACATAAGATGTTAACTCTCAATATGTCCAGTAGTTACTCTGGCTATAATGTCCTTCAATCCGAAACACAACAGTGTATTTAAACAGCTGTTTGACGGGAGAAATAGACATTGCGGTGGTACTCACCCAGATGGCCTCTCACAAACACATACATTAAGTAACAAAAAAAAATTAGTCGTTTTTGAAGTGAAAACTTCTTTTTTACAACTTTTTCTGTTGCATTGTGTCTGAAGTCGCTTAAACTACACTTATGTTCTAAAACTACCACCCGGCTTCGTTTTCGATAGCAGTCATGATAACACTAAAGAAAGGTACTGCACTGCTATTTCTGTCTATATTGCTCCTGCACATCTACACTATCTTCCCTCTCGCTTTACTGACTTTCCACGTACCTACGTGCTAAATGTGCACAGATTTCAGTCACCATGTCCGTTCCAATATAATACATCAATGATTTTAGTTGAGTTAAATCAATTGCACCTAAAATATTTTGTCAACTGCTTACCTGGTTGATAACTGAGCATGCTCAGTTTATATGCAGCGTCCGACATTGATGGCGGCGGCGGAGTGCCATCTGCGCGTTCTGTAAGCAAAATGTTTATTTAGATACGTCTTACACAAAATATTTCCACTTCAGTCCCACCTAAAAATATCTCACCTTTTTAAAACTTTTTTTCCAATTAATTATGATCCTTCGAGCCAGATGTATAAGCTCCACCCACTACTTAAATAAATATAACTAACTGTCACATACATGACTCTGACTCACAGTTTGATCAATTAAGACTTATACCTTGGATATCAGAACCTAAGAGAGCTTTTCGGTCTCACACACAACCAGACTTGAAACAAATCTGTGGATCGAACAAACACTTTTCTCTGTGCGGAAATTGAACCCCGGGCCTCTCGTTTCACAGAAGGCACCTAAACAACTGCGCAAGAAGCTGTCTAAGCTAACTTGTGAGTTGAATATTTAGCGAAACAAAAGAACACAGATCCATAATATTCTAGATATTATTAATATAACATTACTTACGCTGATTGTTGTTGTAGTTTGGAGTGGTCCCGATGAGTGCTGCTTCAAACAGCCACTCGCCAAACAGGTGAAAGATTGAGTTGACCTTAGGACGCAGTGGTGTAAGCGGAGGTTTCTCTGATTCACCAACTGTATAGAAATAATAACAAAGTTCTGAATACTTACTATTATATTGGTGTAAAAATAAAATTTATTTATTTTTATTTATGAATGTAATGAATAGAATATACCCAATTCAAACTAGCGAGACTGATACAAATCTTGAAAACAAGACAAGTAGCAAAAGAAAAAACTAACGAATTGATTTCACTCAATTTTGGTAGTACACTAAGTTTGCTACTAAAAAAACATTTAAACTTAAATCTTTTTTTTATATTTATAACAAAAGAAACCTTGTTTACATATATACAGAGTGATATTGACATATTCACATAGTGAATATGATTTAAACCACATGTACCTAACCACCCCAGGTAACATTGTACCACGTAGAAATGAAAACTGCTTCGATAGTTCAAAGTTAGATGTCAAAAATCCTGATTTTAGGTTGCAAGGCTTTTGATCAACATCTATAGATACCGAGTATTTAACGGCCTAGGTGTGTGCCCGAACCAAAAAATAGTTGAGCTAAGCGGTAAAAATATTTATATCTATATGGGATGCCTAAAAATTGTGAAAACTAAAATCACTATATTTGACAAAAAAATCTTCTCATATTTTCTTCAAATCATGTACAATGTCACCTGGGGTAATGAGGAACATGTGGGAAAATTAAGTACAATGTGTCAATATCACCCTGTATATACATATATTAGATTATCGCTGTGCAAGTTCCCAAAAATAAAGTCCGTCAACCCGCTCAAGATCAGGTTGGACTAAATGACCTAACTCCACTCAATCGTATGCTGGATTGTAGAGGAGGCCCGTGCCCTGCAGTGGGACGTATATGGACTGATATTGTGTAAGTTATGTGTCTGTTTATGAGTTGACTAAATTACCTTGCGACGAGATAGAATTTGGTGGTGTGGTAGGCGCCACGCTGGCTGGACGACTGCTCGTTAAGCCGATAAGAGACGTCCGAGGCGTACCTATGTATCATCAAGCAATTAAATTAATACTTTTATTCTAATATACCGCAGTTCTTATTAGAATATTATATTTTCAATGTAACCTTTAAATAATATGAAGTCAAGTGTGCTATAAAACCATCATATTTATATAAATTGGAAATTGTGCTAAGTACAAAAATACAGTGTAAACATTACCCCAAGTGCAAGTAAACCTTACTTTTCTATACTAGTCTGACTCCATATACAAACCAGTGTATGTAGTGTATGTACATGCGCTGCACAGCTTTTTGCTGAGCCAGTAGCACAATGTGAGTGTGCTATGTGTATGTGTTTTTTTAATTACACAAATACAATTTTTTTTTTTTTTTGCTAGTATTAAGGTATTTTTAGAGCATTTTTCTATATCCTTTCTCAATACTTCACTTTTTTTTCTATGGATCCAATGTTGTGTAAATATATTGATTTTTTTTCTTGCTATGTATGGATTTATATTTATGACAGACACAATTTTTAGAATAAACTTCACATGATTATATTTTATATACCTAAGCATTGGAGTTTCTACACACTTTGTATTCAAAGGAAAATTCATAAAACCACAATACAAAACCAAACAGATATAAACAAAATACTTTAGCGAAATACTTACAGAGGAATTAGCATGCAACCAACTATTTTATTAATACCATACTGAACACTCTATATACTTGTAAAGAGTCGATAGAATGATATGGAATTTTATATCTAAGTTATTTGTAACCAAATACGATTCAAATATAAAAAGATAAAATATGAGGTCATAAAATGTCGATAACAATTCATTACTTCAGTATTAAATATCTATGTAAAAAATCCCATTTCAATTGATCGACTATTGTTGAAATATCTTACTTCTCTCTGGGAGTTTGTCCCGGGGTTTGGAGGCGGACACGCTGAAGGACTTGGCGAGGCGGCGGTGCGCGGGAGGCGTGAGGTCTCCGTCGTCGTGCGCGGCGTCGCCCCCCGCGCCCCCCGCACCCGCCCCCGCCGCGCCCCCCGCGCCGCTCGCCCACCACCGCTCCGAGCCGCGCCCTGCCACCCGCGCGTGCAGATGCAATACAAACTACTGCTCGAGAGACCAAGCCCCTCCCACTTATTCAAACGACTACCAATCAAGTAATAAAGAACGACGCCACAGTAGACAGCGAGCTCTTATTTTATCCAAAAGCGTAAAAGTTGTGTGTATACCTCTTAGCTTTATACAGCATTGCTTCTTATAACTTAGCCACTGTCCTGTCGGTCATTTAAAATGGCGAAAATCGCGAATTTCCTTGACTGTCCACTTTTCAAAATGGCGGAAATCGCAAATTTTCATGACAACTTTTTTTTGAAACAATCGAATTCGTTGTTTAGACTAACATGGATATGGCTTCGTTCGAGTAATGAAATACATATTCATTTGAAAAGAATATTAATTATAATTTTAAAAATTAATAATAAAGTTTAATATACAGTACAATAGAAAAAAATATAGAAAAAGCCCCGCCTAAACACGCACAGAGGAACGTTGCAGGCGGGGCATAATGTGTGCCTTGCCGTTCCTTGCACACCACACATAGGCGCTGCAACTTACTCTTGCTAGCGACAGCGGCCGGATATTCGGCCAAAAATCGGATACAGCTCGTGCCCGCTTTGGGGCACAGAGGGTAAACAAGCCGATCTTCGTTTTCTGGTGGTGTAAATAATTATACAAATATCTTCTGTCTCACAGGAAGACTACTATTGAACATAGGTCTCCCTCAAGGATCTCCACAATGACCTGATGGAAGCTGCCTGCAACCTTAGCTAGATCGTCCGTCCACCTTGTAGGCAGGCGTCCAACATTTCATTTGGCTGTACGTGGCCTCCACTCAAGAACCTTTCGGCCAAACCAGCCATCGGTTCTACGAACTATACGCCCGCCCCACTGCCACTTCAACTTGCTAATCTTGTGGACTATGTCGGTAACCTTTGTTCTTCTACGGATCTCCTTATTTCTAATTCGATCTCGTTGGGTAATACCGAGCCTAGCCCTCTCCATGGCTCGTTGAGTGACTTTAAGCCTTTTAATGAGGCCCACAGTGAGAGGCCACGTCTCGATGCCGTATTGCCGACTTGGATTCGACGATTGACCTCTCCCGATGTTGGACCTGCCTAACCGGATCACTTATCCCAAATGGACATATTCCTCTACAACTTCGAGAGTTGAGCCCCCAACTCCAATGGGGGTGAGTACAACATAGATATTCGATAAGATCATCGTTTTGTCCATGTTCATTTTAAGATCCACCTGTTGGGAGATTCGATTAAGGTCTTCGAGCATAGTGCTACGGTCTTCCAGCGATTCTGCCAAGACTACAATGTCGACGGCAAATCGAAAGTGAGTAATATACTCGCCGTCGATATTGATGCCAAATCTTTTCTACTGCAAGAGCTTGAAGCCGTTTTTTAGCGCGGCAGTGAATAGTTTCGGAGATATGTCATCTCCCTGTCTTACGCTTCTATGTAGTGGAATCGCCTGCGTGATCTGATCTTGTACTCGGACCGACATAGTGGCGTTGTTTTATATACACCTCAACACTTCGATGTACTGATAGTTTATGTGGCACTGCTGAAGAGACTGTAGCACATCCCAGGTCTCGATCGAATCGAAAGCTTTCTCATAGTCCACAAACGCTAAACAAAGCGGTAAGTTATATTCCTCGGTTTTTTGTATATATCATCAAACCTGCGTTCACGATGATTTGTGATGACCCTCGAAAACAACTTATAGACATGGCTCAGGCGCGAAATGGGACTGTAGTTCTTCAGCAAAGTATTATCACCTTTTTTGCAGAACAGAGGGCTGAACGCCAGAGGCATGGATCAGGAGCGTGGTTCTGGCGTTGAGCCTTCGAGGAGAACGAATTGAAGAGCCTCTGAAGGACTTTCAGTATCGGCGTTTCGCCCACTTTCAGAAGCTCTGAAGTGAATCCGTCCTCAACCGGCGTTGTTGTTTTTAAGTTACTTGAGGGCCATCTCAATCTCACACAGGCTGATGTTCGGGATATCATCGCTTAAGTGTCGGATCAATTCGGCTCTCGGGTCTTCGGCCGAGCTAACAGTAGGTTCGGCAACCGAGGTGTAAAGCTGTCCGTAGAACCTCTCGATCTCTCTTAATACCTTTGCCCTAGTCGATAGTACGCGGCCATCGGTCGTTTTCAGCCTAGACAACTGGCTTTGCCCAGTAAGTCAGTGCTCTTGCAAACACTTTGGGGCTTCCGTTCCACACAATTAATGTTCACAGTATTGTGAGCACGGATATCGTATCGCAAGGACTTCTAGATCCCTCTGTTGAGCCGCCGATATACTTCGGCGTCATAAGAGGACTGCAGCGTTAAAGATCGACGTTCGGCCTTGAGGTCAAGAGTGTGGATCGAGAGTTTTTGTGGTCTATCTCTACGGCGAGGTCTAAAATACTTAGATCCCACTATATGGACAGCTTCTACGAAACCGCTGTTTAACTCGTCCACTGCAAGGTTTTCTTTTAGACAATCAAAGTGATTTGTCAACTCGAGTTGAAAGCTCTCGGGGTTTTGGATATGGGCGCGAGTAGGTGTGTGTGAAGGTGTGGCATGAAGAGGCACCTTATCAGGCCGGCATAATTGTTTCCATTGGCATGGGACTGCCGTCCGATGCCAATGGATCCTCTGCCTGGGCGGCATTGGCACTTACCATCAGGTGCAATGCCGCCACTATGCCAGGCCATTATAAAAAAAAGGTCGGCACGTAGACTTCATCAAGCGACGACTTTCTTATTGGACGTTGATATTCAATGTGCCCCTAACCATTCGGTGATCATTACCGGTTTTCACTCTGTAGATCACAGAGACATCTCTGAACATCCGTCTATTCGTCGTCGAGATGAAATCTATCTCATTTCTCGTAGAACCGTCAGGACTCAGCCAGGTCCATTTCCTGTGAGGCGGCTTCTGGAAAAATGAATTCATCGCAAAGAGTCCCTCTTTTCCAGAAAGTCAGCCAGCCTCTGACCCCTGAGGTTCCCATGTCCAAATTGCGCCATTTTCAACTTTGCGTTGAAGTTGAAGTCTCTTGCCCAACTTTGCGTTGAAGTCTCCCATAACAACATTGAAGTAGGTTTTGGAAGTATGTATGGCCCGACTTATGTCCTCATACATCTCCTATACTTACTATACTTATTGTACACTACCCTGCTCGATACACCTTCGATGGATACGATGTTGTTGATGAGAGACCTGTGGACGAGAAATCCGACACCTTCTCGGGACTGTTGGTTGGCCTCTCGGTAGAGGAGCAGGTTACCAGACTTCAGGGTTATCGTATCCTCTCCGATACTTCGAACTTCCGATAACCCCAGAATGTCCCAGTGTAACCTGCTCAATTCTTCTTCCAGTTCGACAATCGTCTCGTCTGTCCTCATAGTACGTATGTTGTGTGTTACCAGGGCCAGTCGTCGTCGGGGTCGTAGGCGGGGCCAACCCGGGGATCCTTACCATTATAGGGATTATACATACATACATATATATGTTAACGGAAATGTATGTAATCCGTCATTGTATACAATACCTTAGAGAAAAAAAAATAAGTTAGGTTAAGTATTATTGAATTTAACGCTATGATTGTTACTTGTGATAAAAAATATTACTCTCATTAGAACAACGTGTTCTATTACAGAAACCATTATTCTTATACATTTCCATATTGCTTCGGAATTGTATACATTTTCTAGGAGCTGTATACAAATAAATAATAAAATAAAATAAATAACACCCCAACAGTCACATACATAGTCCTGACCCCACACTAAGATCGAGTCTTGTTTCGTGGATATCAGGAACTACGAGAGAGACTTTTCGGTCTCACAAACACCTAGACCCGAAAGAAATATTTGTGGGCCTCACAAACATTTCTCTCGGTGCGGGGATCGAACCCGCGGCCTCTCGTTTCACAGGCGGCGTCTAACCAACTGCGCCACGAAGGCTGTCATACAATTCCTAGACTTCATACATTTCCGGTAACATATAAATGTGTGTGTTAGTGCTAATCTTAATACCCAATTGGTTAAAACAAGAAAGCTAAATGCACTGAAATCTATACATATAAATAAAATTGAAAATAAAAAAATTACCAACTACATATCGTTATATACACGATACCTATAACGAAAATGATCTTAGATTTTTTTGTCTGTCTGTTTATTCCCGTTAATCCCTGAAATGACTGAACCGATTTTGACGGGACTGTTACTGTCAGGTAGCTAATATGATAAGGAGTAACTTAGGCTACATTTATTTTAGAAAAATCCTTTTATTTTAGAAAAATAAAGTAATGTTGCAATGCCCAAGTGCTGTCCAGTAAGCAGCTCACGCGCATGCGCAATTTTTCAATAAACCTTATTTAAAAAACTGAAAATTAATGATAATTAAAATAAAAATGCTAAAACAAAAAATAAAAATGCACAAACAAAAAATAAAAATGTAAAAACAAAAAAAAAACAACGAAATAAACGAATTAACTTTTTTGTTAAATTCCAAGCGGACGAAGTCGCAGGCACAGATAGTTATCAAATATATCAAATTCTAGATACACGTATGTGGGAATATCCATCATAATATATCGGTTCAAATTTTAACACAAAATGGCCGCCCGGTGACACGTACATTTTAACTTAAAAACACACCACAAATCACGTATAACACTGAAATATGATAGATTACTTATTTTTCCATGATATTTTGTTCTCTTCACGAACAATCCACCACGTTTAATGATTTTATTTAAGAAATGAACAACAATTTCAAACTTCGCGGGCATTGTCGACTTCAATGACGTTTTATTAATTTTTTCACAATGGAGCGACCCAAGAACATCGAAATTATAAAAAATTGTGTAACTATCGAATATAAACTTTGTATACCCTGGACGCCACCTTACGGCTTCCGGAAAATTGTGACAGGTGAGGGGCTTTAGATTTTCCGGGCGCGCGACCGTCTTACGGTCGCCCGACAGGGGAGACTTTAAGCAATATACAAATAAATAAGCAAAAACGAAAAACGTATAATACTAAACGAAAATGATGGCAAAGAAAAAGTTGGAGATAGAAAGAGAACCGAATAATTCTGATGTAAAGAAAAAAAAGCAGTGTGTCTTCGAAATGTGGTGCTAACTAATTTCTACTCGACTACTTAATATTATTATGATACAAAAAAACAGTCCACTCACAATTATAGTTATTTTCTGTAAATTCACACTACACTTCTCACAAATTATTATCAATCATGGCAACAAGCAATATGATTATTTCTTAACCTTAATTTTATTTTATTCAATAACCTCAAGGTAGTGTATCTTTTTATCGATACAATTTGTCGATTTTATAGAATAACTAGCCTAAAACCCAATGTTATTTAGATAGTTAAATAATTTTAAAACGCATTTAAAAAAATTCTTAGACCTGTATTTTAACATACAAAATATTTAATGCTTCTTATGTTCTCACAGGTTATTGTGGTCAGCAATCACGTTGCCATTATCGATAAATCAGAACCGCAGCTATGAGCTAGGAATATCAATTGTATGAATTCGAAACATCAGCTTCATCTTATACCTGCAATTCAATCTAAACACTATCGATATCGATACAATACCACATCTAATACAAAACTACATGTTTTTAACACTAGCCCACAGCTACGGCACATCAAACTAACCCCTGTAGCCTAACTACAATCTAAGCTAGGTATTACCTGTGTAGGTCCCTAGGAAGGCATCGACATGGGCGGCGATGCCCTTCATGGCCTTGTGGAAGATGGCGGGCAGCGCCTGCAGGCACGGGTGCTGGCTCGGGTCCATGCTGCCCTCCTCGTGCATTATCGAGAACTGGGGAAAAGGATTCATTAACCATATTTATTCAAGTATTTTTTTATTTTTTTGTGCAGTATTAACGCTACTGATTGGCAAGAGAAATAGACATTGTGGTGGTAGCTGAGTAGGTAGGTAGCGCCCTCGCACATGTGAGAAACCTACCACCAGTGAAAGTTAGTTGAACAACTAAATATTTATAGTAGACGTGAAGGTATATATTGTACGGGCTGAGACGATACCCGTACAGCTTGGATTGATAGTAAAAGTCTGGCGTGGAAATAAATGTTTATTTGATATAAAATGATAGAATGATATGAGCACGCGCTACCGATTGCTACGTACTGTATTTGCGTACTGTCGACTGTTATAAAATTATGCATGGTAGCGTAAATGGATGTAAATGGATAAAGTAAGTTAAATACTTTCATGCTGGATACTCTTAAGTTATTTAGAGTTGTCATAATTATTTACTACTTTTGGGGTAGGTTAAATGGTAAAAAAAATCTCCAGCATACAAAATTCCACAATTATACTGCATGCGTGCATGCTGGCGGAAGTGAGATTTTCTTACTATGTTTTACCGCAAAACAAAGCACAAGAATATGTACTGCAGAAACCACGGGGATATTTATGTAAATGATTTACTTAAAAAAATTACGACATTGATCTCTCAAAGTCCTTCTTCAAAAAGTCCCCAAATAAACTTTATATTTATTTTAACAAAACTCAGTAGGTATATAAAGCGTAATTTAATTACTTCCGACACAAAAAATATAACATATTTGTAACTTGACACCGCGCTATTTTGTGTTTGATGTTAATACCTGCAAGAAGTCCGGCGTGAGGCTGATGACGTGAGGCCGGCACAGGTCCACAGGGTTTCCTATGGTGTGCAGTATACGGTACCACGTCTGTATGACAGCCTCTGTGCTCATGTCTGCCGGGATTAGGTTCGCGTCTTCCTCCGCTGGGGATTGGAAATATTAAATTTAAAGAAATATTAAATTGATTAATAGGTCTAAGAACTATCCAAAATAAATTTTACCAGAATTCACGACAAAGTTACAATAAACTTAATGTGAAGTGTAGTGCAATGCAAAAAGTTGATACACTATGCACACGTTTTTTTTTTATTTATATTCTTTATTGTTCATCTTACATGTAATAATAGAATATATCAAATCAAAATACGGTACAATTGGCGGCTTTATCGCATTGAGCGATTTCTTCCTTGCAACCTTATACTGGTTGTACAGTCATTCAGAAAAACACTATGGGATGTATTGAATAAAATGTAAATTTATAAAGTAGTTCGATTATCTTTGTAAAAGTTTTGTCGCATACTATATTCATAAAATAATAAATTAATCGTCTGCTTCCTGTTGATAGAGAAGTCTATATTGTTTTCAGTTCTGTCTTGTCTCGGTCATGTAATTATAAAGTCATTTATGCGAGAATATATTTTTATCAGCTATACGAATTACATACATACATACAAACCCACTCCTTTTTCCCAGAAGGGGTAGGCAGAGGTACCACGGCACCCACATTTCGCCTTGTATGTTCCGTCCCACGATGTGATAGGTGCGAGCCTATCGCCATATCGGGCACAAATTCCTGACTCTGGGCTGATAATGAATAGAAAAATCCAATATCACTTTGTCCAACCCGGGATTCGAACCCGAGACCTCAGCTTTATAACCGTACCGTAGTACAACTACGCCACCGAGGCAGTCACGAATTCTAACGATTTTAATTGAAATACTACCCAAACCCAACAGGATGTATACCGACCGACTGGCATGGCCGGGAACATGGGTCCGTATACGAGCGCGAGCAGACGCGCAGTGAGGCACAGCGACACGCGCGCCCACTGGTCCGTGAGCGGCGCGCGGTGCCGCCAGCGCATGCAGTGCTCGCGCAGCGTGCGCCACAGCGCCGGCGACGGGAAGCAGCGGTGACACGCCAGGATCCACACCTACACACACATACGGGCTTGTTACACTCCTATCGCCTATACAACACCGCTATGTTTCTACGTATTCATCTACACATTAGCTAAGTTGCATGTAACCTCCCAAAATTGGGAGATATAATGGTGAAGAACCTATTGGAAAAGTAAAGAAAAACCGAGATTTCGAAAATCCCTCTTAATATAATAAAATCACCATAGATCGCTTCACGGAAAACTGAACTTCAGCGAGACACAAGTACCATAAGACAGTAGTCAACTTTGATCCTTCGAGCCGGATATATTGTGTATACCTCAAAAAGCACGCATAGCACTCGTTCGCAGAGCTGCTCGGCGGCGCCGTGCGGCGCGGCGGGCGGCGACAGCAGCGCGGCCGCCGCCGCCAGCAGCAGCACCAGCAGCGCGCGCCACTCGCCCGCGCCCAGCGACCCGCGCTCACCCAGCGCGCGCGCCAGCCGCAGCACGCGGTGGCACAGCACCGCCTGCTTGCTCATCAGGTCGCCGCCTGCACGCACACAACCACAACTCAACTGACATCACGACATCTAAGCAAGTAACAATTACACAAAGCAATTATAAAATCACTCCAGTCTGCTTACATTAAAACTGCGATAAAATCTACGATAAATAACTTACCTAACTCCGTTTGATATATGAATGCGAGTGCTTGGAAAGGAAAAACCACTATTAGATTTCAAATTTGGAAATAGGGCAAAATTAATTTATGGTGTGCAAAGTGAATGAATTAGAGATTCTATCTATGAATTAGATCTATGTGGATGATGATAACATGATGGTGGCGGTGAGTGTTAATTAAGGTCGTACTTTCGTTGGGCCTGGGCACGAATAGATTCTGCAGATGGCGCAGTATCTTGCGCGCGTAGCGGTGCGGCGCGGCGGCGACGGGCGCGGGCACGGCGGGCGCGGCGGGCATGGCGGGCGGCGCGGGCGGCAGCAGCGCGCCCAGCCACGCGCACAGCACGCGCACGCAGTCGCGCAGCGCGCCGTGCTCCGACAGCGGCAACGACAACCCGAACCGGATCACCTCCAGCACCCACTCCACCTGCACATGCACATACTCAAATTTATTTATTGTCACAAGTGCATGTTATAAAAATACATTAAACATTAATCACAATGAAATGCATACATTTAGCTTTCATACTGATATTCAAGTTATTGTTTCAAAACAGAAACAATATATTATTATTTGTGTGTGGCTGTGTATATATTAATGTACACAACACTCAATATTTGATTGCAGGCCAATTTTTGACTTATAATAATTTCTACTATGATGACATCATAAAAGCATTGTACAAGATGTTTAAAATATTTCTAAATTCACTTATTTCTTATTAAACTATAATAAACATATTTCCAATACCTCGGCATCTGTTGTGAGTGGGCTGGGTTCATGTGACGCCAGTTGCTTGACCACAGCAAGCACTACCTCCTTTCCGCCGACAGCTCCCAGCACTCCGCGTCCGCCGCCCTCCAGGGGCAGCGAGCTCCATTCTGCATACATTCCGTCACTTTCTTTGTTCTAAAAACGTTAATAAAGTTTACTCTACCTGTATAATAAAACAATGTTAATAACCAAATTACTATGAATTACAAAGCAATGCATTGGCATAACATTGCTCGCTATCCTGAGATATAAGATGTGTAATGTCCAATAGTTACTCTGGCTACAATATTATTTTTATCCATTAGTTTACAGTCAGAGAAACCCTACCAAGGTAACATAAAAAAAAATTAATTCCTATGACAATTTAATTACATCTACACTAATATTATAAAGAGGAAAACTTTGTTTGTTTGTTTGTTTGTTTGTTTGTTTAATTGTAATGAATAGGCTCAAAAACTACTGGACCGATTTTAAAAATTCTTTCACCATTCGAAAGCTACATTATCCACGAGTAACATAGACTATATTTTATTTTGGAAAAAAATAGGGTTCCGTAAGATATTTGGATTTTTACATGTTACCATACAAAATGTTCATGGGTTTGTAACTGTCAAACATTTAATGTTCATACCGTCAATACGGTAAACTCTTCCCTCAAATTAAATAACGTATTTAAATAAAGGTTTCGAATCGACAACATATATCCACAATATTCGATTAATGGCGTATTCTAGATTTTAAAGATGTAAAATAATGACAGTAATGAAAAGTGGTTGACATTTAAATTGGTTGTCAAATATTTATGCATACGTTCAGAAATTTAATTTGTGTAAACTAAAGAGTATATTATGAAGCTAAATAAATATAGGAAAATCAAATAAATAATATTCACACGTAAGAAGTTTTACTTCTTTTCAAGATAGAATGTCACTTGAAAATGAAAAATCTTTCATAAAATAACACATAAAAATAAAAACTGAACTGAACTGAATAAAATAACAATTTTATATAATTATGGAGAATATTGCAGGGATTCTCAAATTAGGCGTTGTCTGTGTCTTGAGAAACCAGTTAAATATAATTGTTACTACCGTTACTCAATGACCGTTACTACATTAATTGTGTGTGTGAGTGTATTTCTATGAAAGTTTATATTTAATCTCTTTATTACTAACAAAAAGTAATGGTGTAATGTTTTTGGAAAACAGCATACTGGGGGTGAAATAAGGGATGGAATATTGCATGGATAATCAAAATCGCTAAAGTGTTTAATGTCAAAAATTTATAAGGCACACTATTTGGATAGTAGGGGAGAGGACTGGGATAGCTGACACATTTGATAGGACGAAATGTAAATGCACGGTATAAGACGGGATGGTCAATGAAGAGAAAGGACGGGACGTATCGGGAAGTGACTGAACAGACGGGATGGGACGGAATTGAGCAGGACAGTAGGATAGCTAATTCATGTTTAGGTATACAAGAGCTTATACGAAAAATAACATGTATTTGGTGTGGAGTAAAATAAAAAAATATCTGCATCCAGGCAAAGGTGGGTCGGGCTTTTTTGCTATGCTAAATAATTCAATATAAAATTCATCATATAATAACTAAGCCATAGCGAAGCGTGGTCGGGTCATCTATGGTATCTTTTAATTGATTTCAATGAATGTCGTCGGAGTAGTAACAGTGTTATAATATTTCCATAGCAAAATAATGATTTGAATCTGGAGAGATGGGATAGAATAGAATATAAGGTGGATAAAATGGGACATAAGAATAGGTACAGGATGGGATTGAAATTGGATAAGCAGTTTAGACAACGGCTGTCATATTGATTTTAAATAAAATATGGACTGGAATCTGTATTTGCACCCAGGCGAAGCCGGGCCGGGCCGCTATATAGTTATAAAAGTCTGCCCTGAAGACATAATTATCAGGAAAAAATACACAACACCAAGTCAAACATTGTTTTAAATCATGCAAAATGTGTCATCAGCCATTATGAAAAAATCGGATATCATATTTTAATTGGAACATAATCCCCAACCAGGTAATAGCAATTACCACTAATTATGCAGACTTGATCTGACAAAACTTTTTTAGTTAAATGGCATTATATGATGCAAATACGGATTGAAAAGATAAGAGTATTACTCAGGTATTTTTGGAAAACACTACCAGCCTTATTCTTATACAGTTTTAAAACACATTTTAGTTGTTGAATGTCTTCTTTCCTCAAACTGAATTCAAAACTTGTTAGAAACTGACAAAACATTTGACATTAAAAATAGTTTTTAGAAACTGTCTATTTATTTTAATTTAATCAAAATGGCATACACCAATTACATTAATTAAATTCTTAAACCTAAGTATATCTAGTATATTATTCTGGAAAAATCAACAAAATATAAACAATATTTATGAACAAAAACAGTGTGGTAATAAAAATATATAAACTATAGTAACTAAGTTCACGAAAAAAAAAACCTAATAAAAATTTAACAAACCTCTGAGTTATAATTTATTAACTAACGTGAAAGGCTATAAATAAGGCAGTGACTAGACTATCATAGTGGACTATATGACTTAACCACTCGCAATTGTAGAGGAGGCCCATGCCCTGCAGAGGGACATATATGACCTGATACAGAGTTTGTTTAATGTTATCAGGACTTACAATGTTTTGTATCTATGCATACTTTATAAATTGCAAATAAAAAAGGCCACTTCATAGTATCCTCCACATAACTCAGGGAACCTAACATGTGACCATTTAAAGTTTTAACATTTTAATCATATTATTACCAAATGCGAAAGCTAAATAGATACACAAATTAATGAACATGTTTGCAGTCCTGTGCATTTTAGTAAAAGTACAAATAAAATTATATCACAATACTAAGGCTTTGTCTTGGTGCAACTTTTATGAGACGCACTATAAAACCCAAATTGAAGATTCTGTGTTTATCCATATTTTTTATTTCCTTAAAAGAGCTGCTAGGCATTATCACATTTGGATATCATAAAATAATGTTTGTACTGCATACACAACAAACTAGAAATTTCTCATAGACAATTGCAACTTGCAATATATACAATTTTACCAATTTAATGTCCAACTAACACTTAAATAGCAGTATACAGTCAGCATATTTTTATTGGTTACTAATGTGTTATTTTGAATATTTTTTCTGAGCCATAGTAAACAGGTAATTTATACATACCATTATTTACACTTATTAGGTAACAAAACTTTAATATATTGACCATCTAATTAATTTATATACTATCCTCGATAGGACATTATATTTAGTTACACTAATTAATTAATAGTTACATGCTTAGAATATTATGACTAAACATGACTGTATATATAAACACTGGTATCCTCCCACTTTATAGTATACACACGTATACGTTTGTACATATAATTATTCCACGTCATACATTTTAAACAAAAAAAATACTTAATTACACCACAACTTACTTTAAAGTTGACTCTATTGAAGATTCCCACATTCATAAATATAGAGTAACGGTACCCTTAGGAACGGGTCACTACGCGCCACGAAACAATGTAGCTGTGATATCACAGCATGATACTATTGATTATTAATTAATGAAGCGCTTTTAATTGTTCAGAGAAAATATTTTCACTTTGTAAAAATGCATTTGCCTTCTTTTTTATTTTTCTTGGGATTTGAAGTTTTTGTATAGTATATAATAGATGTTAGTTTACATTTTAAGCATGAAAGTAAGATAGCATATAAAATACATAATAGGTGTAAGAGAGATGTCATAAAGTATGATATGCTAAAAATATACCTTATAGACATTATTAGTATAGGGAATGCCGGATGTAATAATGGCGCGTATTTTGAAAGCCTAGATCTGATTTACTTCTTCCCTAGTGGAAAGAAAGTCTCGGCAAGTGTAGTGTAGGACGACCTTTAATCCGGTGGAGCGACAATATTAGTAAGACGACTGATAGCGATTGGAGACGATGAGTTAAAGATCGAGCCCAGTAGCGTGCTATAAAAACCTGTCCTGCCCATTCCTTAACCAGTAGTGGACGCGGAGGAGTTGATGAATGATAATGACGTGCATGTGTAAGGGCAATGATATGCTATTACCATCACATAAATTGTTTGCTAGATCCTTTAAGATATTATACTAGAGGGGGCACTTCAAACAAAATTATAAGCAAAATTATCACTAACGCTCGGATACTGGAACGCAACTTAAATATTATGTTGCACTTAACTACGTAAACGCCTCTTAAATGTATTGGCTAAGTGGGCCGTACGCTGTTAAGAGCAACTTAGTATTTGAATGGCGTTCGAGTATTCGGGCGTAAATCTAAGAAATCTGTATCTGTATCAGCCCATATACGTCCCACTGCAGGGCACGGGCCTACTCTACAATCGACAGTACGATTGAGAGTGGTTAGGCCATATAGTCCACCACGCTGGGCTAGTGCGGGTTGGCGCAGTTACATACTATAGAAATTTCTTATAAATCGCTATGGTATGCAGGTTTCCTCACGATGTTTTCCTTCACCGTTTTAGTGCGTGGTGATTTACTATCTAATAAATACACATATTTAATGGGTTTAAAATATTTAATTCACAAACACGTGTACAAATGTCCTTAATACCGGGTTAATCACGTTTATAAACATTATTGCATTATGAATAATAATAACGAATATAATTTCAAAGATTTAAGTAATTCTTATACTGTAGTTTAATATAATTTTAACTTTAATAGATCCACAAAATTAGCCACTTCATAAATAATGAAACAATTAAAATTTGATTTCAATAAACATAATATAAACGAAAATGCAGAACTAGTTAATAACAAACATAAATTCGAGCTAAACATTGACAAATATCTGGACAAGGCGAAGTGCGCCTAGTGTACCGACGTACATAAGTGGTGCGAGCATCTCCAGTGCATCTCCTGTAGAGTTACTGAATTTAGTCGTGGCTTGCAACGATTATGAAAATGCTTTCTTGGCAAATTTGGCAAAAAGTTAAGTAATATAAAAGACAATAATTCTTATCACCACTAAGACAAAAGATAATAAGCCGCATACCGACATCGCGAATTTGCTCAGTTGAGCAGTAAGTAGTGAGGCGATATTCAAATTGGATCGCATGGCAAATGCGACTCCACACCGCCAGGTTGGCTCGTGAACCAGAAGTCATAGCCAGCCTTGCAATGTTAATACCTGGCTTAACATTATAAAAATATATACTTTTTTTCCATTTTTATTTCGACGTAATTTAAAAATCAGATTTTTAAACGATCTGAAGACGATTTTCGTGGTACATATTACAATCAAGATTAAATATAAATTTAAATAATGTTAAATCCCATAGAAGTTCTTATGAAACTTTATAAAACTAACACAATCTGGATAAATTGTATATAAAGTTTAGCTTAATTAAGTAAAATAAATGCAAAAATTTACAACTGAGCCATTTTTATTACTTTATTCAAAATGACAACCATGTATATTAAATCCAGCTAAATTAAATACTTAATACCAGTCCAATAAATCTATAATAGCAATAAATATAAATTCAATTATAATAAGTAATTGCACACACCACTAGCGAATGGCATCACATAGTTAAAGGTAATGTAATAAAAACTATAGTAATTACGGCATATTCTATTTTAAGCTTAGTTATTATAATGAGTATCAGCCTACACTTATTTATTCATAAGACTAGAATAATAATTCCAAATTTTGAATATCTAATACATAATACATTTTTAATGAAGCACCAAATTGACATCAATCACAGAATACATATACACTAAAAAATCTATATGAACTTAAAATGTTGTGTATGGGAGAAACAAAATAATGCAAATGTCAAGCAAATATGAGTCATAGTCCTTTTAGATGTTGTTTGCTACACAAGTATGGGAAACAATCAATGCGTTTTTACATACACATCTGACTCATTAGATGTTAACTTGCTATAAAATAATATGTGTTAATACATACATAAACTCACACCTTTTTCCAAGAAAGGGTAGGCAGAGGTGCCAGGGCACCCACATTTCGCCTTGTATGTTCTGTCCCACAATGTGATAGGTGGCTAGCCTATCGCCATATCAGGCACAAATTCCTGACTCTGGGCTGATAATGAATAGGAAAATCTAATATCACTTTGCCCAACCCGGGATTCAAACCCGAGACCTCAACTTTGTAACCGTACCATAGTACAACTATGTCACCGAGGCAGTAATATGTGTTCATGAATTCGTGACTTGCAGAAGCATTAAAGTTAGAAAAAGACAGACCTTCTTTAGTTGGTTACTATTAAACACAATATCATATTGAATTTTATGTTAGTAAGAACAATAAATATTATGTAATCTTTATAAAAAAATCACTATGCAGTTGCATTCCCTTCACTTATTGACAAAACAATTTCAAGGATTCTTAACATATACAAAACAACTATTCCAAGTTTTTTTTGCATTTACAAAACAAAGAATCATTTATGTTCATATGCATATTTCATAATTATTAAGCATAACACCTTATGTCTCTTACGGCATTCCCTTCACTTACATTAATTTTACAAAATAATTTCAAGGATTCTTACCATATACAAAACAACAACAAAGTTTCTGTGCATTTGCATAACTTACATAAAAAAAGAGTTGTTAAAAAATATATACATGATTGCTGCTGGTAAATAAATATTCACTCATCCCCTTTACCCTCACTTCTATTTGCTATTTCTTCATATTTCAGTCTCCATTTTGTAGCTTCCTCTTCAAGCTCCTTCGCCCGCTCTTTTTCAGATTGCAGTTCACTCTTTGTCAATTCCAGTTGGCTCTTAACCTCATCATAATCTCTTGCCTCATTATTTTGTAGTGTGTTGGCAAGAACAGTGGTTTTTGCAAGTTTAACTGTAGCTTCTGCTTCTTTTATTATCTTCTCTGCTTTAATGCTTAGTTCATCCTGTATTATCAGCATGTTTACCAATCGACGTATTACAAATGTTAGAAAAATTGCAAACCCAGTGATGTAAAAGTTTCTTTGTGCTCTGAACAGTTTGACATTTCCTTTAAGTTCCATGGCATGGTCCAAGATAGTAGAGTCGGAAGAATGCGAGTACTTTCTAATATCTCGGATAGCATCAATCAGAAGCATAGTAAGAAAAACTAAAAAGACGTAGAAGTAAAATGTAGCGTTCGTTTGAAACATAGCGAACAAACGGGATCTAAAGAATTGGTGCCATCTCTTTGGACTGAATATGGGCATTATCATGAGTGCAACCACTGCTATTTCGAAATATAAAAAGCCGGCAACAAAAGTCCACTGGATAGACATGTTGGCTTTCGTATTAGAACTAAGAATTTACCGTATATTCTCTTCTATGATTTGGCTTAATCCGTATCTTCGATAACTTGGATTGTGTGTTTTCCACTGATATTATCGGTTTCGTTGCGGCAGGTCAGACTCCAAAATCTAATCTTTGAAAAACACAGAAACACACAAAAGTAAAATTAATCGAGTTTTGACTTTTTGACGTTTCTAGAAATACGATTTGTTTGTGGTTGATGATTGGTCGATTCCATATTTTTACGCTAGTAACATTATACATTTATATCGAGGTGAAAAACCGTGGACGGAGATGAGACGGAGTGAAAAAATTAGTAAAAACAGTGATGAGCAAAGAATAGACCACCAGGGGATTAGTGAATACTGAATACCAAAGAATAGACCCATATTTATTTAACCCAGTTTATTGATCTCTGACCCCAGTCAAATAAGGCGAAAAAAGGTTTCATCTGGGGTTTAATAAGTTGAGCCCATGTTGAGCCACATAGTGTAGGACAAGAAGCTGACTTTTTGTTCATTCATTGTCACTCGAAAGAAAAGGATAGCAATCAGTCGCAACGTCATTCGAGGTCAAATTTTTGTGCTTCACTTTTATATACGGAATGCAATCTCCATTTGGGTATAAGCTTCTTGGTGTAGGATAAGATGAGCGTGCGTCACGTCCCGTGGTATGGCTCCAATGTGTGCGCGGTATAAAATTTCTGGTCACGTGTGAGAAGGCTTTAATAAGCTGGAAACTTACTTTGAAATCGTATAAAAATATTGCAAGCAACATTTGTAGAGTATTTAATGCTCTACTGACTACAATTTCGTAATAGATCAGAATTTAAGTTGTTGACGTTGAGAGTTGAGATGTAATTTAAAAAGAAAATAAAACTTGGTATATATTTCTTGATTTTTGCTTTAATTAATAAATAAACTTTATCATCCATCATCCATCCATCCATCAGCCAAAGGAAGTCCACTACTGAACATAGGCCTCCCCCAATGATTTCCACAGAGACCTGTTGAAGGCAGCCTGCATCCAACGACGTCCCGCGACCTTTACCTGGTCGTCGGACCATCTTGTGGGTGGACGTCCTACGCTGCGCTTTCCGCTACGCGGCCTCCATTCGAGCACTTTCCGACCCCATTGGTCATCAGATCTCCGCGCTATGTGCCCTGCCCACTGCCACTTAAATAATAAACTTTATATATAAAATAATTTATTTAATTTATATTTATACATAATATAATTCATAGTAAGACGTCATGGGACTTTAAATAGTATTACACCGTAAACAAGGCTGTATGAATCGTAATTCCTTGGTTGTATCTTGAAAGACCTATAAAAATATATAAAAAAAAAAGTAAGAATGTCATTTGTTCGATGTCCAGAATATTAAATTTGCAATTTGTTTTCTAATAATTTTAACTAAATATGGCTAGTATAGAATTAGATATATGGCGAGGGGAGTGGGGCCTCGCGTCCATAGATTTAGAATGTTTAAAAGTTTTAGTAAGTTATTGATATAACCTTAAATTTCCAGTTGGACCGGCACTGCAGAAAATATTTATGGTTGTCGTTTTTTCACAGACGTATATGAAATTTATTGGTGTGCCAGTTCGTGTACGAGAGTCAAATAATCCGTTTTTCACACCTAAAGGTCGCCTTCCTGTCATGAGAGACGGTCGACAAGTTCTTACAAATTTTGAAGAGGTTGTTGAGCACTTAAAATCACTCGTATGTATTTTGATAATATTTATTATTTTGTATGTGACTTAAAGAAATAGGTAATATTTAATGTATATAAAATTTTTCAGCATTATAGCACTGATGTCCACTTGAACACAAAACAGGCAGCTGAGGCTAGTGCATTCACACAGTACCTCAGAGACAAACTGTACCCAGCCTTCCAGTACGCTTGGTGGGTGGATGAGAAGAACTATAGTGAAGTCACCAGACCAACATATGCCAAAGCTCTTAGGATTCCATTTAATTTTTACTATCCATCAAGGTATCAGAATGCAGCCAAGGAAATGATTGATGCCCTATATGGAGAACACACAGATCTCAAGGAAATTGAAAAGACTGTGAGTTTAGAAAGATAAATATTTTACCACATTGATTGGGAAATATACATTTTGTCCTTTTTCATATGATGCAACATGTTGTTATCATACATCAGCATGTTATTTATCTAGATAATACACAAAGCTGCTTTGGTAAATACATTATTATTTTGCTGCTATGGTTAATGTGGTGTGTTAAACCAATTTTTAATCCAATAAACCTTTTTGCATTGTTTCACTCTTAAATTGCACAGATAGTCACCCAACAGATCACTACTGTGTGTATGAATTCTGGTCTAAGTGAGAAAAATACTTTACTTACAGATTTATTCGGAAGCAGAAAAGTGCCTTAAAACTTTATCAGACCGGCTAGGCGAGAGTGAATACTTCTTTGGCAACCGACCATCGTCATTTGATGCTATAGTATTTGGATACTTGGCACCACTCGTTAAAGCACCCTTCCCAAACGCTACACTGTCTAACCACGTCAAGGGCATTGCTAACCTCACCAGATTTGTTGCAAGGATCAATCAAAAGAATTTCAGGCATGTCACAGATGGTAAGTGTTAATTTATCTTCCACTTGTAGAGAATAATTAGCTTTTCTAAAGAAAAATTGCCATACCATAAGGCATATAAATGAGCATATGTGTGACAGTATATTTTTGAATAATACCAATAAGTTACATCAGAGTACAGATTATAAAAACTTTGCAGGTGTAAATTCTAAGCTCTGATCATCAGTCTCTGTATGGGTCGATAGGTTAATTACCTGCTAGGCTTGAGCACTTGCAAAGAGATGTTATGGGAATCCTTTCTGTTAAATATCCTTGTATTACATAAATATATAAGCTCTCGCACTTTCCCCAGAAGGGGTAAGCAGAGATGCAACAACAGACACCCAAGTTTCGCTTTGTATTTTCCGACCCATGATGTGATACAGGGCGAACCTATCACCATATCGCGCAAAAATTCTTGACTCCGATCTTATATAGCCGCCGTATTGTGAAGAGGCATCTTAGCAGGCCGGCATAATTGTGTCTATTGGCATGGGACTGCCGTCGATGCCAATGGATACTCTGTCTGGGCGGCATTTGCGCTCACCATCAAGCGCAATGCGGCCATTATGCCGGGTCAGAATAAAAAAAAAATGGAATAGTAAAACCCAATGTCACTTTGCTCTGCCAGGAATCGAACTTGAAAGAACAGCTTTGCAATCATACTTTAGCAGGTATATCCTTTTATTAACCTCATCATACATGTTGTCCATCAGAATATAACAGACAGAACGCTAAGAAGCAGTCGACGGGCACGCAATCTGAGCGCGACGCGGCCAACTTCCCCAACCAGACGCGGAACAAGATACTGGCGGCGTTGTTCGCAGCCATCGCCATGACGGGGTACGCCGTCGCCACTGGAATGTTCCAGGTATGAACATTTGCATTATATGCATTCTAAAACATATATTGACAGCCTCCCAGGCGCGGCAAGAAGCCTACTAAAACGAAAGATTCTGGGTTCGATCCCCTCACCGACACAAATGTTTGTAGCCAATAAATACTTGTTTCGGGTCTGAGTGTATGTGAGATCTATGGGTTTCCTGATATCTACAATTCCAGACTTTATTGATATTAATTTACGGTTAGGACAATTTATGTGACTGCTGGGTGTACTTATTTATTTATACTTTCTTTTTCCTGTTGTACTTTGACCTTCCTTTGGAAGTGATATATCAAGATTAAAATAATTTTAAATTAAAATAATTCCGTCACCATACCCACTAACCGTCGTAAAAGCTGACTAATAAGGATCATCGGGGTCGCTGGGCACATTGCGGGGGCGGTGCACCCTAGTTCGTACTGTTTTATGAATGTGTAGTTTGGATGCCTTGTATTATAAACATATGCATGACGTAGATAGCTTAGTTTTATATGCGATCCTGCAATCAGTTATTCCTTGAAAAAGTTGTATTCTTGTTCATTCTCACAACAAGCACTATTGGAAATATTTTTGACTAAGTTATCATCACATTGGCACATGAAAAAAATAAAATAATGGGTAGCAATTTGAAGTAGTTTCACAAATCATTGGAAAAATGTTTAAATTAAATTATTTAAAATAATATAGAATTTTATAAAGTACTAATATTTTAAATAATTATAATATAATCCTGAACATTGGATTTCGAGCTGGACGACTTTCATGTATCGAGCAGCGATAAAAGTAAATCATAATATAGCGGATACCCGATCGGGACTGCACGGCACTTAACATCACGTGCATTTTAGTTCCTATTGTGCCATAATAACAAAAAAATAACAAGTTAACTCTTAAAATTAATAAAACCGTATTGTGTTCTGTTCAGGAGCTGAAAGATATGGAACACTCGCGCGATTACAACGATATGTTTGAGAATGAAGAGGACGACAACTGACCCTGATGAGGTGGGCCTCGCGTCGGTGAGGGCTCGCGGGGCACACACGCGCCACACACGCGCCACCTGACCGCCAACGCTTTGCTCCATCGCCTCTCTGCCTCTGCCTCACTGAGTCTCAGACCTTGTGCCTCTACGCTTCCTATTATGTATTGAATTTATATCTTACAACTCTTAAATATGTGCAAGTATCGACAAGTTTATGGTATCATTCTCAAAAAATATTCAGAACAATCCAAACACCTTGATGTCTTGAACTTGATCCAAGTTTTTGTTAATATGGATTTGAGCAAACGTGCCTTGCACAAGTTTTAGTGTGATTGCATTAATATGTAAATAATTTTCAAAGACGGTCTGTCTCGATTTAGTAATTAAAACTGTATGTTATACACACAGTTTATTTTATATATTTGCACTTGCACTTGCACACACACTTTGACAGGTTTTGAATTGAAATACATAACTTACTTATGTAGTATTGTGAGTTTGTATATAATTCTAATTTTATATATTTGCACTTGCACTTGCACACACACTTTGACAGGTTTTGAATTGAAATACATAACTTACTTATGTAGTATTGTGAGTTTGTATATAATTCTAATTACGGAATTTGTAACTAAGGTAGCTTAGAACCTTATTCCATTTTAAATATAGTAAAGTATATCATTGTGTAACCATAATTCTATCAAATTGACAAAAACATATAGGGGTGTTTGTGTAGTGTTAAAGTACAGCTGATTACTGTGTTAGCGTTTGAGCTTGAGAAATGAGTAAAACTGCATCATTCCGATAAGCCGGGCTCATAAAAGCCTATGTCGTGAGCCAAGAGCTTAAATATTGGCGGTTTCTAGGTAGAGGTCATTGATGAAGGTTTGTGCTTTCAAACACAATGTACATTTATTAACAAGTAGGTGATCCTGTAAGGTGAAAGCAGACAAAATAATTATGAATAAAAACTTCTTTAAGGATTGTCCTTTATAGAAATATAATATTGCAATCTGGTTTCTAAAGTTTTATTCACTCTTATAGTATTCAAAAAAAGGGCGTTCCTTCAAATTAGGCGTTGTATATTAATTTAGATATAAATTGGCTTTGGTAGTATTTTAGTGACTTGTTGAGACTGCATAGTGATTACTTTCATGTGTTCCTGTATTCTAACTATCATAATATTATTGGCTTATTCAAATATTTATAATATACGAACTTGTAAACGTTGCAGCAATTTAATGCTGCCATATTAGGTGTGAGATATATTTGGTGTGAATTATTTTTATTAAATTAAATCTGAAAAATTATTTTATCATAACAGATTATTTTGCTGACTGTACTGATTACATTATAGTGTCCTGCAATTTTACTGCTACGTTTTATCTTGTTTGTTTGAGTTATAATTTTACTAGAATTAATGAGTTTCTTTTAAAAGTGCTCAAATGTATCGAATGATAGAATATGTTATATTATTTGTCCATTTGCATATTATAATTATAAAAAATACAATAAAATCACGGTAAGGGGTGCAAATTATATTCTTTGAAATATTATTGTACTTAAACTGATTTGAATCGCGGTCTGTTCGTTCACGTGATATGATACAAGTCACTAAACTCCACAGGTAGTGCTCAGCGTCCACTTTGTGTTAGTTAGGTACATATCCGCTGCATTTACTGTTTATTGTTGACACAATGGTCGTATGTGAGACTGTTTTAAGTTTGTATAGACTCAATATTATTTCTTAAACTAATTCACATACTATTTATATACCTAACTTTGTAGTTTGTACAGTTAGCTCATTGAAATCTTATTTGCAGTTTCTGTAAATAGTGATATTGACATAATATGGTATTTAATTTAAAAAACCTACCACCACGCCAGGTATAATTTCACCAAGTATGAAAAAATATTATATAATAATTTTAGTTTTCGAGGCATTTGACTAGCATCTTAGGTAAATACTCGTACAGAACTGAAGTTTAGCTAAGCGGTAAAAATAATTAATCGGTATCTACACGGGTGACGAAAAATCTTGAAAACTAAAATTATATTTTTAGATCCAACAACAGCTCGGTTTTTTGTCACATTTTGTGCAATATGTGGGTTAAATTAAATATAATAAGATGTCAATATTTTCCTGTCTTATATAAATAAAAATTGTTCAGATATAGAATGTGTAGTGGGTTGTATATTTGCGTCATTGAGTCGTTACAAACGGACTGCAAGATGTACGCATGTAGCGTGGTAGCTTCGCAGTAGTGTGTAGTGATATTGCGAACTATTAGTTTTTGTTCATAGTATGAGGAGTTGCTTGTTGTTTTAATTTATTCTATGGAGCATGAATAAATGTTTCGTTGATATTTTGAGTTTCTATTTGTTTACCTGTTAGCAACTAAGTAATTGTTATTGCGTTTTTTGCTTATACCAGTCACATATGAAACAGCTAAATCGCAATTAAATATGTGATGGAAAGTGATTAACTACTGGACACATTGTTCTAACCCCAAATTGTGCTACGAGTCGTGGGTCGCAGTAACTACGAGAGATGTAAACTCTCACAAACACCAACACCCGACATAGGTACTCGCGGATCGCGCAAATGTTTGTGTTATTGCGGGGATCGAACCCGCGGCCTTACAGACCTTACAGACGGCGTTTAACTAAACATGAAACTGTATCTATCATAAGTGTAAATGAAGATACTTACCAAGAAGTTTTCCTTTATTGAATTGTGATGTTACAGCGCTGGGCTTCGTGGAGTTGGGAACGTACGATGCTCGTTAATCGTTTCCGCATTGCCAAGAAGAGATTCGATAAAATCAAGAAGTTGAAAGCTGCTTCAGAAGACAAGACCTCGTAATTTATTAACCAAGTATAAGAATAATTTAGTTTGAAGATTATAACTCTGTTGGTAGATCGCAATGTAGACGTCTCGAATATATTATCTCTTTGTTTGTAAGCTAATAATAGTAAACATTAATCAGATATTGGTATTGTAGCTAAAAAATATTTACCTAAAATTAGAATATTCCAAATACGACGTACCTGAGCTATTAAGGAGCATACATGTATCTAATGTGCCAGATTTTTTAATATTTGATTAGACGCATTCAATTTTGTGTGCAATTAGAAGTTGGAATACTTATTGTACCTATTTGCGTGTTATGAATGTTTTAAAAATATATTTACTAAATTGCTCTGAAAAGCGTTTAAAAAGAACACAGAGAAATTCCTCCCGTAACTGTAATTAAAAATACTGTGTGGTCTAACACTGAAAGATTGAGGAAGTGGAAGTTTCAAATAGTATGTATACCTTAGAATAAATTAATAAAAGACATGTTATAATATTTACGAATGATAAACGTTACTAAGAAAGTAGGAGAACATATAAATAAATGAAACAATATGCACAAGATTTCGTTTTATTGTTACATTTGAACATTTTCGCACTCACCTTTTCAGGTACAAACAGAATTTGGTACAATTAGCGTCGTATCGAATGCATTCACAGGGGTCAACGGACATGCGGCATGGCACATTATGTGAACAAAAAAACACGCAGATCTACTGAAAACTCTTGTTTATATTAATCTATATACATCAACAATTCGTAAAATTGTATTATTACATAAATATTGTTAATATCTATTATTGCCGTAAATTACTATACAGACTAATGTGCAAGAGTCAACAACGCGCACCGTTTGTTTCTCACTTGGCAATCATCTTACTCACGCTTTACTTGGGTTCACTACAGATCTCAGCTCATATACCATGACCATCCTATGATGTGTGATGGACAGAGACCTTACGTAAAGTAAAAAATAAATTTGCTGTTTTACCGTAGCAAATGAGAATTATGAACACAAATGCAATTTTATTACTATTTCCGTATCATTAACATTTATTTTTCATTACATTTAACAAAAGTTCAACCACCAAGCGATAAAACCAAACGGTTTATAAATAAGGTAACAAATATATTAACTATCGGCTCAATTACCGTCCTTATGTTGACAGTCGATGCTGGTGCCCAGTAAGGTATAAAAGAGCGGAAAGCGCGGGTAAACAATAAAGAGAGACGGAAGATAAAGCAAGTGTGTGTGAGTGAAAGAGACAGAACATGTTACTAATACTTCCGCTCTAATATACCTCAATGGTGACAAGGCTTATATTTATCTCCTGTATCATATAGCCACTCATGTACTTTTAATCCTTAATAACTTAATTAGTTTAAAGCAATTTATAAAACTGGAATTTCGTAAAACTGGAGTAACTAGGGTTAAAACTGATATCATTAATATTTAAAACTGGTGCAATTACTGTCATTTATATTAAAGTGAACGTACTGCATATTATTTTTGTGCAGTGCAAGACTCCCAATCGTACTCTAGATTGTAGAGAAGGCCCATGCCCTGCGGCGGAACGTATATGGGCTGATACAGATACAGACTGGTGGAAGATAATTTATACCGACCATTATGTCAGACTTTACGACACTGGATATACACTGGCTGAACTCAGGCCTTGGCGACAGTTATAAAAAAAGATTTAAATTTTGAATGTTTTGTTCCGTTCTTTTGAATTCAGTTTGAGCGAAGAAAACAAAGCATACAACATACAACCAAATATCACCAAAAAAAGATCAACTATCTTTTTTTAAAATGAATTAAATTTTTACTGTGCTCAAAATCGTGCTGTTGGTCCTGTCCTGGCTGATTATTGAAAAATCAGCCCTTATAATAACGATCAAAATAATAACGTACTGTGTCAATAACTTTATATTTTTTCCTACTGACCCCCTTTATTTTGCACTGTATTTTATTGCGAAAACTTTTAAATGACCCTCTTATATTATGTGTCCATGTTATGATGTAATCTAGCTGTAAGTTTTCCGTAATTGATAAAATAAAATATCTAAAATAGGTTTTAAAACCGTTTATCAATATCGCCGAGAGCATATAGGTCACAATAGCTGTTTAACTTTATGTTAGCTTCGAAAGACAACAAAATAATTTGCAATATAAAACTGATTAAGGCAATCAAGAATTTCTGATTGGTTTCAATGATAGCATGTATCGTTAGTATTTAGTGTAGAATATATTCATTCGTTGAATAAGTCAGTTACGTAGTTTGTTTAGAGTTTCAATTTAAAATGCCGATACTGTGATGTTTTAAGATTGGCGTGTTGATACAAAATAAATGGAAATATGTTATGGAATAAAAGTAGTTTTTATCATAAAAAATTTAAGCCTCATTCAAAAATACTGCTTAATCGGTTCACATATTCGAAAAACCCTTTTATAAGACACAATTCTTACTTCAAAGACAGTTTGGAGCATCAACTTTACACTACCAAAAAGATCTTTCTTGATTTTTTTTTACAGTGGGATGGTATCCAGGAATGGCAAATGTTTGCCAGAGTCAATTAATAAAATAACTAAATTTCATACCAACACACCAACATTGACATGAAAAAATTGCATTCGTAAAACAATTTGGTAAATGGTAAAATAAATGATTAACATATTAATTACACAATAAATATATCTAACGTTACATAAACACATAAAATGGTAGCTGCCATATTTACATTATGATAACGAAATCGTTTGTTTTGGTATTTGTACATAATTTGATGAAACAGGCTGTTGAACCAACAATAATGGTGTATGACATAATAGTTCGGGATTATGTATTTACAAAATATTTTGAACAAATAGAGGTGTGAACAACTATCTTACTATTTATTCAGTTTTTTTACATAAAACGTTAACATGATTACCTGTTTTAAAAATATCAAAACTTGCTCCATCTCACTTCTCCCAAAATAAGTTCCATTCAATTTCTGCCAATGATTAAAATCTTTAAACATACAATGACAAAACATTAATCGCAATTTACTGTTAAAATGTTGTATACTTTAGAGACGTGTATGCTGCATTAATAAAAGGAATAAATATAAAACGCCAACCCGAAGTAAGAGCGGGATATATTAAAGTGTGTGTAGGTATACCATATTAATTCTTAATCTATTCGCAGACACTCCTACAATGGTAACGTAGACAGAAAATATGACCGCACACGCTTTACAAAACTTTTCAAAAATATTGGCACCTTAAATTATCTGTTTTCTCCATTCGACTGTATTATGCTGGATATTTATTGGTTGATTATTCAATTGGAAAAACGAAGTTACAAATTGTTGTACTTCATAAAATTTCGCAAATACGTGGTTTGCGAAGTGCTAAACACGAATTTACATGCTACAATTATTGCGAATGCTAATGATTCAAATACTACATAATGTAGTATAATAGTAATTCGTGTTGAAGCGTGCGCAGCCATCTCGCATCAGCTATTAAACAATTTGAGTAACAACATAAAAAGCTACTTTACACGCGTAAATACTGATCATATTACATTTTCACTTCGAACACTTGGAATGGCCTATATTCGCGAATAAGTCTTTACACTCATTACGAGCAAAATTTTCAGAATTTTTAACCCTATTACTGTGGTAATAGGGCCGGCTACGGTCACACCGCAGCGTCCAATTTTCATAGAAAAATATAAACACATTTATACCGCGATACAATTTTCAATTCCTTATCAATTGGAAATTATAAAAAATATTGATTTATTTTTGCGTTCATAAATACTTTTTGTTAATCGTTAATATGAAGTTAAGATGAACTGCGATTCCTGCCCTCTGGAGGACGTTAAGAGGGTTAAAATAATGTATACCTTTCTCACGAAACCTCCAATTTGAGGGCAAATCCTTTATATATATTTTCAACATTAAACTATATAAATAACGGCGTACACAAGGGTAATACCTCACTACAAGCGAGCTCTAAGCTACACGCTGTGTCTCGTAATCCACAATATCCTTCAGCATCTAACACTCTTAACCAATGACTATTTACATAATATGACGCCGTCAAACAATCTCAACAATTACATACAAGTAATACAACGGTTTCCGACAAACCGACCGCCTTGTTCGCGACATTGTTCTATCCAAATATATATCTAAGTAACGAGTTAATTACATAAAGGCTTATATTAAATTCTCGCAAGCGATTACTCCCCAACGTGCTCGACATACGGATCACTATCCTACAACATAAATAAGGGAAGATCGGGTCTCATTGGAGAAGTGTTACAACAAAGCAAAACATCGATAAATTACCTATGCTTAGATTTAAAAGTCGATAAAATTGTCTATCAATTATCGATAAAAACCGCGAAAGAGTACCGCGAGACAGTCGAACGGATATAGTATGTTTGGCATTGGGATAAGGTGCAGTATCGCTTGCGCGCGTGTCTAGTCCGGCGCGTTGATGAGTGACTGCGAGTCGAGCAGCTGGCTGGCGTCGATGAGGCTGGCGTGCATGGCGTCGAGGCTGGGCAGCGCGTCGCCGCGGTGCACGCTGAACGGGTGGAAGCGACTCACCACCGCCGGCTGTTTGCTCTCGACGCTCTCTGACTCGCCGTTCGATTGCCGGTTCGAGAGTATCGATAACGATGATATCTTCTCGTTGAGCTGCTGTATCTGTGATTAGAACATTGATAAGCTTAACTGCAGTTATTAGTACCCAAAAATTAACTTTTTTAAAGTTTAAGTGTGTGCTATTGTATATCGTCTATCGATATTTTAGCATAGAACTTGAAAATAAACATATTGTTTTTTTTTGTCACAAGTCCAAGCATATTTTTATGTAATGTATGTCCACTGATGTGTTATACAAAATTATAAACTTCAATTTAATTTTCCTCTCACTTCATTTCGTAGCAATTTTAAATATAGCTAAGTACTATTAATAAATGTTCACCAAAGCGTATACATACTTGTCTGCGCACACAGTACGCATACGTTAGTGCGTTGGGTACGTACACGTATACGTTGGGTATGTAGTTATACTAGAGCGGACATAGGTAACAAAATCTCTGGGTATTGTGCGTGCACACGGGGAGCCAGTGAAGAGAGAGAAGATAATGTTACTGCGTAGGCGTGACAGAGACAGAAATAGGAGCGGTGTGTACCTCATGCAGCAGCGCGTAGTGCCTCGCGTGGTACTGCACGAGGCCGGCGTGCGGCGCGTCGAGCGGCAGCAGCCAGCGCTCGTAGCACTGCGCCCACACCTCCACGCCCGCCACGCTAGTGCACGGCTCCAGGCGCACGCTCTCCAGTGTGACGCTGCGACCTAGTGACGACTGGGCTGTACCGGACAACACATGTTATTACAATATCCTTACAGCCCCGTGGCGCAGGCGGGCAGACGGTGCCGAAATGTTGCGCATCAACAAAAATATTTCTGTGTCTGGGTGTTTGTGAGACCAAAAAGTCTCTCGTAGTTCATGATACCCATGATGCAAGACTCGATCTTAGTGTGGGGTCCGGACTATGTATATGAATGTCGGGTGTTATTTATTATTATTATTTACTTTTTATATAAACTTAGGGCTAGTATTAAAGATACCGACACTCTTAATGAAACAGTCAGGATAAATAATCATAAATTAATTAATTTTGGGATTAAAAATGTGTTTATCCTACATTGGACATGGTTACATCATTTTACACAGTCATATACCTTAATATGAATATAAGTAGAATAATATAGTTAGTTGTCATGGAAAATACTTCGAACAGTTTTTAAACTAATGTACAATTCGAGGCTAGGGCGCGGCGCCCTGATCGATCATCTCATAACATCCTGACATGAAGGCAATTTAATGCATCTTAATTAACTAAATAGTGTAATCTTTTACCGTTCCTTTCCACAGCAAATACAAACAATTGACATATTTCAGCTAAACTGTATCTGAATGTTACTTCCTCAGTATCAATGACGTAAAATATCGAGCTGAAGCCACACCACAGTTGCTCTATAGTTATTGATACTGCGATACTCACATAGCCTGTGCAGCGGCGTGTGCGTGGGCCGCAGCCCCATGTACAGCGGGTTGTAGAACAGCGCCTTGTCCTGCTCGGAGAACTGCTCGCCCCAGTCCCATACTGGTCGCTGCACGAAGTTCTGCGATACCACATATTAACTTCATTATTATTTGTGTTTAACGTAATACTAATTTTTTATTGTATTACATAAGGAATTGTAATAGATTATTAGGTTTTATTATATACAGGGTGTAACCAAACAAAAATCAGTTGATGGGCAAGAACATTAGCATATATCTTGTACTCGAAAAGCCACATTGCAAGTATGCCGAGTATACTTCGAATAAAATGTGGCCATCAGTGAATTTCCTATTGATCAAATCGAAGATAAGATGGCCAGTGTCCGTGACATAGTTAATTTTATCGCCAGCTGAGAATTTATGGACCTCCAAAGTATGTCATAATTTCTACTACTTAACTGAGTAACAAATGGACAGATTAAGACTTAACATCTTATATCTCAGGATGGCGAGCCGCAATGGAATACCAAGCATTTCTTTGTAATTTATACTCCTGTTCATGATCGGTCGCATCTCTTACCATGAGTCGAATGGCACGCTCGTCTCGCCATTCATTGCTATAAAAAACCTAAAACACGACACAATCATATCACATCTGACCGAGGGGGGGTTACTCTACTAAAACGATACGAACTTCGAATGTTTGGATGTTCGACGTCCGGAGTAAGATATAAGTTTTTCACTTATAAAATTAATGCTGTTCTCTTTTATACTTATTATTTTATCCGACCTTAGTATATGGTTGCGACGTATGATAGAGGAATACGTTTTGTGTAGTATGCACTACTAGGCACATCAGTAAAGTTTTACGAACAGTCCGAACATTCGAAGTTGGTATCAATTTATAGACTAACTCCCCTGTTGACTCACCCTAGACACGGCAAGTTCCCTATCCCTGGAGCAGTTAAACAGGAAGGTGTCGAACAGATGGTTGTGCGCGCAGTCCCAGAGCGTGGTGAGGTAGGTCTCTGTGAACTGGAACGCGGCCGGGAACTGGTGCGTGAGCTGCCACACGCAGTCCAGGAATAATAAGAACACAGGCGCCGTCTGCGCCGCCGTCGGCTCCTTCGATGACTCCTTCGGGTTCCCGGGACGCGGGAGACCGAACCTGGGAACGTTCAAGATGATAATAGAGTTACTGAGTATATGCGAAAGATTGTGTGTTTGTTACCTCTTCACGCTCCGACCGCTAAACCAATTTTACGGCAAGGTAGTACGGATAGATGCAGCCGATATCCTGGATTAACACATAGGCTTCTTCTCATCCCGACAAAATGCATGTTCCCGTGGGATGTGCAATGAATTGAAATATATTCGTTACTCTTTCACACCCATAGGAATGGGCTTGACTTGAATATGGTGAGATATTCAGAGTTCTTAACCTAGTCAATTCCTGATAGCGGATACCTGAACAGTCTTTTATAAGTATTTTCACTTTGCCCGCAGTATAGGAAAGACAAACGTTTATAGTAATGCATAGATTAGTAAATAAGCATCAATATTTCCTACAAATAAATCAATATTTCCTAAAATTCCGTCAGTGTGTTTAGTTTTGGTACCTGTCACAGAAGGGATGTCCCAGGGCGATCCATTCTTTCTGTATGAGCGACTGGAAGCCCGATATCGTTCTGAAGTGAGGGTCTATTAGCAGCTGCGTTAGACATGACACCACCGCACAGTAGTCCACGCCGTCACCTGAAAACAAAATCAATATTTATGTAATATTGAAGTACAGTATCGAGTGTTCATTGTGTTATGTATTGGTCATGTTAAAATTATTAGTTGTTAAAACGCGATTAAAAATAAAATGATCATGAGCTTTTTCTCCTTAAACCACAATAAAAAAAACGTTAAGTAATCAATTGTTCAATTTTATTTATTCCGAATAATTCATCACCAATCTTATACTTCACGCGAGTATGGTCACGCCTTAATCTTTGGAAACTCGAAAAAAAAAAAAAAAACTGCAAAACCGCTGTCCCACTTCGTCACACTATAATTCTGTAGGCTTTGCAAATATTTAGGCACTGCGACAATTCGATGCGAGTCGATTATGTAATAAATAAAATTTCCATAGTCGATTATTGCAACAATTAATTCATTAAATTATTTTGATTGAAAAAATATAAAATATAAAGATGTTACCTTCTTGCAGCACGACGGTGACGTTGTTGAGTAGCTGTGTCGCGGCGTCGTCCGCGAAGGCGATGCAGTTGGCCACGTGCCGCAGCCACTTGCTCGAGTCCAGTATGGAGTAGTACTGCGAGTCCTGCACCTGCCCACACAGCACTGCACCGTGTTAGCTACTATACACTACATTGTTTCATTTATAGTAGTCTTTCTCAAAGTGGGCGATTACGCCCCCTTGTGGGCATTGGAGACCTAGAGGGGGCGTAATCGTTAAGGGACCCAGAAAAAAATGGGTGCGTTGGCATGGTTTAGGGGGGCAATGGTTGATTAATAATTTCGTTTAGTTATATTCTAAGATTCATTAAAATTAAAACCTACCTACGACTCAATATCGAATAATTAGTTTATGTTTCTACCTTATATGATGGTTTAATCACTACCCTATATGATGGTTTATGTGTAAACCAAGTTCAATCAAGTTGTATTTTTTTTTTGTTAATTAACGCCATTGCGCCAATAGATGCTATTCGGAATTAAGGAATCGGATGGATCATCGATACTTGTCCCAACTTAGCACAGTACCACAGAGTACTTTGTTACATAGGAATCGTTTGTATGTTACCGAACGCGGTGACTAACGACTGTTTTTGGGTAAAATCGAACATGATATCAACAAATTTGATAAAAATCATCAAATTCAAAAAATGCTATTCCCCTTATTACAGACTTTAAAATAAAAGGAATAATAATTGAGGAATAGGTAAATATTCAATCGAATTATTCATGTAAATAAGTTTAAGCTCGAAATACTTTAAAGAAAAAAAAAGTTTCAGTAAATAGTAAATACCAA
This sequence comes from Hyles euphorbiae, assembly GCA_023078785.2. Taxonomy (NCBI): domain Eukaryota; kingdom Metazoa; phylum Arthropoda; class Insecta; order Lepidoptera; family Sphingidae; genus Hyles; species Hyles euphorbiae. The sequence continues at coordinate 1,943,407 of CM041049.1, forward strand.
CCGCATTATTTGACCCATTAATTAAGCAAGAAACTTCAGCGCAACTTGCGGTCAACGGCACATATCTTACGAGTAACAAACATCGGGGAAAATGGGAATCCCTCGAGAACATAAACAGTGACTCAGTAGAATGCATCGGCAGTGCGCAGGTATATTAGTAATATGTCGAGATACCGGGACTATTTTTGTGTTTTGTTATGATAATTTGCACGTATTTAGGTATTTGCATCAAATATATTGATTTATGAGCTAGGGCTATGGAATTTATACTAAAAACATATGTATATCTTAAGATGATATACGCTCTTACTCTCTACATTCTTGTATTTAATCTAAACGTATGACTTATGAGCACAAAATCAATTTATTAAACTTTACTACCGTCAATTATTCAGTTGTTAGCGTGATTTTTATTCAATAGTTTAATATGAAAGCAACAAATGCAATGGCGTATTAAAGTATAAAAATATGACAAAAAAAAACCGTAGGAAATTCCAGGTCCTATTCTTATTACTATTAGCTTAAGCTCAGGATAGCGTTAAAGCCTCTCTAAAATATGATTTACAAGTATTTTTGATATTTGTACTCACCCAAAAGCCTCCGAGTGTGGTCGGCGTGCACAACTCGACTAGTTTCTTGTACGAGGTCTGTAGCGCGGGCAGCGGCGGCAGGATGTTTGCATTCGACCCGGAGTTCGTGAAACTGTTCCCGCAGAGGTACAGCACGTGAGGAGGGGTCAGCTTTGGATGGGATCTACGGACCTGGTGAAATAAGATTTTTTTTAAATTATTGTGTAACTTTTAAATCATTTATTAATTAAGGTTGCAGTGAGTTGTTTGTTACCATAATATCAGTATTAATTAATCACCATAATTTGATGGTAGAGTAGAAATTTCTTCGTGTTCGCCATAACTTTAAGGTTCTTAATTGTAAATCAATAGGCTTTCGTATTACACCTGGAGACATTCATTTTCCCCGCAGTTTTTTGTGCGAGACGATGTCTGGATCGCTAATATATTCAGTTTCAGACATATTTCACCAAAATATTATAAAATCAAAATTTTCACACATACCTGTTCTAACAGCACGCTTTCCGCAGTCGCAGACTGTTCAGTGGGCAGTAGCTCCCCACTCCTCAACAGCGCTGCGCCCTCAGGCCTCCCCCACACCCAGATGGGCACTCTCCCTGATCTGAAGTGTCTCGCACTCTCCATCAGGTTGTAATCTAGCACTGAACTTGGCACAATAAGAGTTTCTCCCGCAGTCAGCATGAAGGCATCGGAAGTTCCGTTGATGCAAGTGATCCTCCAGTGAGGACACTCGCACCTCTCGAGTTCCCTCTTCCAGTCTCCTGGTCTTTGGAACATGTTGAGGTCGGAGGGCAGGGTGGGGTAGTAGGGCTCTCTGTACTCGAACGCGAAGAGTAGGTCGTGTCGCTTGGGGAACGCGTGGTGCATCAGCGCTAGGGCGATCTTCCTCCCACTGTCTATCGGCGAGTTGGCGAAGCTGAATGTCATTACTTTCATGTTCTGCAATGAAAAATACATTGTGTTATTTAATATGGCTAAAATGATCAGATATTATGGAATTATGGGTTTGAAGGAGCTTTATGACGTGATGAAATATTGCCGGTTTTGGAAATATATGTCACAAGATAAATCAGTAGCCGACAATGCTAATTTCTTTGTTAACAGTTTGTGCCTAAATGCATTGAATTAAGACTACTTGCATAGTTAGTTTCAGGTTTTTTATCTTCTTTTTACTATGAAAACGAAATATACAGTAATGGTAAGTTTGAGAAAAATATGTGTTTAATAGCCAGGGATTTTTGTATTGATAGCTATCGAATAAGTAAATCAATATAACTTTCTAATTTGATGCTTATTATCGATCCAAATTTAATCGCATCATAAAAATCCTATACTATGAAATTGGCGATATTTAACTGTGGAAACATGTAATTGGTGCTTTTTTTTGTTCTGGAGCGTACTTTGTAACACTGTATGTTCCCAAATAAAATAAAATAAAAATATTATTTCACATAGGATTTTTATTATGAGGATCCTTGATCCACATTAAGTGCTACGTTCTCGTGACAGATACATAAAAATAGACACCCTATGAGAGATGTATAGCGCATGGCAATGAATCACGCGCTTTATCCGATTAGATAAATGACCACAATACATCGGGCGGCTGTCGTCTCGCGGCGATAAGGATTTTTCAACATACTCTTTACATATTTGGTATTTGTATACATAGATTTTTAATACTGCAGAATATCTCTGACTTTCAGAGTTTGCATGTATTGATAGTAAATGATCACACTGTAACGGTGAAGGAAAATATCGTGAGGAAACCTGCATGCCGTAGCGACTTGTAAAAATTTTCATGGTATGCCAAGTTCACCAACCTGCATTAGACCAGCGTGGTGGACTATATGGCCTAACCCCTCTCAATCGTCATCTCGATTGTAGAAGAGGTTTGTCCCCCCCCGGTAGTGGGACGTATACTGTACAGCATATTACTACGGAACAGCAGTCTACCAGTACATGGTGTGTACAAATATTTTTACAAGATTATTATTAGTATTCGTATAGTATTCGTATTCGTAGTGCGTGGTGGCCTGTTGGTAAACGGACTAGACGCGACTGCCAACATGTTTACGGTGGTCGCGGGTTCGAATCTCAGGGCACACCTCTGACTTTAGTCAATCACCACGCACTAAAACGGTGAAGGAAAAGATCGTGAGGAAACCTGCATACCATAGCGATTTATAAAATTTCTATGGTATGTAAGTCCGCCAACCCGCACTAGGCCAGCGTGGTGGACTATATGGCCTAACCACTCTCAATCGTACTCTCGATTGTAGAGGAGGCCCGTGCCCTGCAGTGGGACGTATATGGGCTGATACAGAATTATTAGTATTGGGTACTTGAATTACGATAAGTGAGACACGTCATGAAAGAAACACGCGAATATTTGGAAACCTTAAATGACTAATATTTTTGCAATAGTTTATTTTTTAATGCTATGAATGGCGAGACGACTATGCCATTAGTCTGGTGGAAGCGATACGACCGTTCATCGACAGTAGCAAATCTTGGCATTCCAAAGCGCTTACCATCCTGAGACATAAGATGTGAACTGTTAAGTCTCATTATATCCAGAAGTTACTCTGACTACAATGTCCTTCGTAACGGAACACAACTGTGCATTTACACTGCTGTTTGGCGGGAGAAATAGATATTGCTGTGGTACCAACCGAGGCGGCTTCTATGTATGAGAGACAATGATAAATAAATTGGTTGTTTAAATAATTAATTATCAATGCTTAATTTGCTCTTGATAATGGAGTAACAAAGAAGGAAAAGGGAAGATATATCTGTAGTAATGCGACGGTCAGACAAGTCAAAAAATTGCTCAAAATTCACACCCAGTACGTATTATACTTGCAAAGTATGCGCGTTGAGTGTATTGATATCCATTGAAATTAGCCTCGTTAATACTCAAGCATCCGGCGGAATGCCTAATTGTTTTTTTTTGTGGGTAATTTATTACTTGAAGTGATTCGCATGACAAACACATCAATACCAATGATATTCGTGTCTATGTTTTCAATTGGGGTTACTTAACTTCTATTTAGGAATCCGCAATATTTTAAGTATATAGATCGCATTGAAAATGTTCAAAAACGCTTCATTAAGTACCTTTGCTACCATCAAAGAATTCCATACGATTCGAATAATTATCTAAAGTTATGTCAAAAATTTCATTTACTACCACTTGCAAATCGCAGAAATATAGCAGATATCTTACTATTTTTAAAAATAATCAATAGTGATATCGACTGCCCTGATCTCTTATCCAAAATAAACTTCAAAGTCCCTTCTAAATTATATCGATTTAATCCGCCCATATATGTACCACATGCGTCAACTAACTATAGACAAAATAGTTTTATTATACGAACGAGCAATAATTTCAATAGCATCTGTAAGCAACACAACTTTGATCTGTTTTCTACCACAGTGCATTCAGCAAGGAGATGTTTGAGCCTTAAATTTTTTCAAAAGACTCTTTAATTTGTATTATTATTATTTTTTAGTATTATTTTTTCTTTTTCTATTCCACAAATTTGTACCCAGCCCTGTATGGTTGTTATACTGTTGCTGCTCGTGTGAACAGTTGTAATATAATAGTTTATTAATTTTGTAACCAGTATCTATACGTGAAGACTTGTAATTGGCTTTCAAATTGCTACACAACTGTTACATTATCATTTTAAAGCTGTTAGTCTTCCATGAAAATAAATTAAATAAATAAATTTACACAAGTCAAAAAGTTGTGTAGTTGCGTAATCCAAATCACCGTTTGAGATATGGGCTTTATAGTTACCAACTTATAGCTTCGATTTAATTTCATTAAAGGTTTACAAATACGGACTCAAATTCGCATTTTTCATAAGCACTGATCTATTTTGAAATATTATGCAAAGCCATTTTCTTTGCTATGTGCAAGTGATACATTTGATATTATTACGATGCATTGTATTCCATAGATCGTGTCATCGTCATCATTTGTGTCATATGTCTGAGAGCATCAGTTTGCTAATTGTAATGTCATAAAGCTTATATGGTGAGTTGTTATCGCTTTGGTAAATAGAGAAATGAAATTGGATTATTATGCTAAATTAGACCTTTAAACCAAGACATGGGAAACAAAGATTTGTGGTCAATAGACAAGATAAAAGACATTATACGGTTTTAAAGTTCATCCCATGGCAACTAACTGTCCATAAGCGGTACCATCAGGCGAACGTCATCCTCGTCTCGCCATTTATTGCAATAAAAACTAATAGGATTATTTAAACAGTTTGCTCATACTTCACAGGAGCAATTGTTCGATAAAGATCTCCTTACCTTACATATAACCTGCAACCCCTTGACCTTCCCCGGCATGTCTCCATAGGGCATGAGTCTCCGCCGCCGTACTGGCCCACCGTCAGTCAACCACACAGCGCCCACCGCCGTCAGCGGGACATCGTAAGTTCCTAGTAGGTAGTTCCGCTGGCTGTATTCCTGGCGACAACCACACACAAAGATAACAAATGAAGACAGCTTTATTCATACTAAGACAATTTTTTAACAGAATTCATGGTGATTTAGGGTCGGTACATATGTGACGGAAAATGCGTGGTGTATATCTTTCGCCTAACGTCAGAACAGATAAATATATACTAAAAGTCTAAAACATTCAGCCTTTCACACTCAACCGACTTACGCATCATCGGTTAATAAGCCATTTTTCGTCAGATATGTATCGAATCTTACAGTGGTAATGCCGAAACCTAGTACCCAAGTCAAGGCAAAGTTACTTTGGACTCCTGTAGCCGGAATCCTACGTAAAAGGATTTATCATTACCGCCTGGTTACAGTTCTTGGCTTACATATGTATAGACATGAATCAATGCACTGATGTCTGTTTGTGGTTATGGCTGTCGCTCAAAAATATACTTCCAGAAACAAAGATACTTATAACGGTACATTGCATTGCTATTGTAATAAGGGTAACTCTATACTTGGACACGAAGTTCTAATGTTCATTGAACGTCAACATCCTTACTAATATTATAAAGGTGAAAGTTTGTTTGTATGTATGTATGGATGTTTGTTACTCTTTCATGAAAAAACGGCTCAACAGATTTTGATGAAATTTGGTATAGTGATAGCTGACACCCTGGATTAACACATAGGCTACTTTTTATCCCGAAAAATGTAGTGTTCCCGTGGGATGAGTCAGGAAACCAAATATACATATTTTCTACTCTTTCAAATTCAAATTGTTGGCACGGGATGTCCTCTCCTACGGAAGGGAAATATAGTCGACGGCACGCGGGAAATATAGTTAGTAGACACGCGAAATAATATGTTCTTGATGTGGATTGGACTCAAAAACTATCTGCACCCGGGCGAAGCCGGGCCCGACAGCTAGTACAACATAAAAGTTTTCAATTTCTAAATATCAATACTATTCGCTATGAAACTTATCATTCACTTCGAACTTAGTCTAAGATTAGACTTAAGATACAGGATTCGAACATTTTGTAAAGTAATTAGACATAGTACTGTTTTACGAGCGAAGTTCGATAATTCGTCGACATGTTACAGTACAGGGTAACCCCCTGTAAATTTCATGTATGTACGTTTTGAGTCACTGGTGCCCACAGCACAAGTTAAATCTTTATTTGGGCATCAGAGTACAATCAAACACTTTTTGTAAATTAATATTGTCATACGATTTGTTTTAAGTGTTTTTGTGCGACTGTTATATCATCATCATCATTCATCATCAGCCACAGGAAGTTCATTGTTGAACATAGGCCTCCCCCAGGGATTTCCACATTGACCAATTGGAAGCGGCCTGCATCCAGCTGTTAAATTATATGATGCAAATAATTAGTATATTAAAAGACGCACAGGCTGATTCATTAACACCTTTGGTGCGATCTACGTAAGTAAATTAGGTTTTGATCAAAACAACTCTTTTTGTAGTCTCGTAGCACACGCAGCTAAACATTTACAAGAATACAATTTTGCACTAAAATGTAAAGTTAATTGCATCCGCACCGCAACTTGATCGACGCGTCCAGAAATTACGTGATCGCTCTACTGAAGTATGAACTTACATCGTTGCTGGTGTTCTCCATTGGCACGAAGGACAGCTTGTAGTTGGTGACGAAGAGCGAGCCGAACCTGCCGCGGTCGCGCTCGCTCAGCGGCGTCAGCATGATCACGCTGTGCGCCGCGCCAGTCACCAGCTCGCCTGCACACAGAATAAACAAGCTGAAATTTATTGTAAATTTATGAAAGCATGTAAAAAATTACAAAAATGACAGCCTCCGTGGCGCAGTCGGTTAGACGTCATGTATGAAACGAGAGGCCGTGGGTTCGATCCCCACACCGAGAGAAATGTTCGTGCGGCCCACAAATATTTCTTTCGGGTTTGGGTGTTTTGTGAGACCGAAAATTCTCTCGTAGTTACTGATACCTGCGACACAAGACTCCATCTTACTGTAGGATCATGACTATGTATGTGACTGTTGGGTGTTATATATTTAATATTATTAAATTGCTTTTCTCAATTAGGGAGTTGATTAAGCACATTTAAGATGGATTAGATTTTCGACACGAGACCTACATATATTTGTAATTCACAAATATTAATTTTATGTGTTTCGGGCCCGGGTTCAGAAACGAACTGTTTTTAGTTTCTGATAATCTGGATACGAGACTGTATATTTAGCGATTTATTCAGTGGCTAGGAGTGTGCGTGTGACTATTGGATGTATTTATTAGCCGTAAGAATATCCCCACTAAATTGTTACGACATTATCACTACATAGTATAAAACCAAGTCGCTTTCTCTGTCCCTATGTCCATTTGTATGCTTAAATCTATAAAACTACGCAACGGATTTTGATGCGGTTTTTTTAATCGATAGAGTGATTCAAGAGGAAGGTTTATATGTATAATACGTACATATTATTGTACAGAAATCTATTTGTATCCAGGCGAAGCTGGGCCGGGCCGCTAGTTAATAGATAATTAATAAACCAATTATTTAAGTTATCGAATGGTTTGCCCCTTTCCAACTACTGTAAATTCAAATTGACCGAAGAAGGCAAAACATTTAATAACTTAAAAAGGTTTATAAACTGTATGGGTAAGAATTAGTGTTGAGTAGGACATGACTTGAAAAAGAGTTTGTAAGAGTAGGCTCATTTTTGTACTGAGCCAGTACAATGTCCCACTTCAATTGAAGTGAGACGTACTGATGCTTATTTGTGTGTCATAACTTTGCCTCACGGCTCACGCCAATGAAATGATATTACAGACCAAGTAGTACACCAAATATGAAGTAGTACACATTAAAAAGTTGAGCCGCTCTTACATTTTGACGTCATGTACGGGACAATTGTACTGCCTCTTGTATGTCCTACTCAACATTAGTAAGAATATAAGTAATAATAAGAAACAAATAACAAAATAAAATAATTAAATTGAAATAAAACTGATATTTACGGATTTTATCGCGGATTTGGTTAAATTGTTTTCATTTTTTAACTTCCAGTTTATTCGATGACCAAATCGAGATTTATATACAAACAAATAAAAGGTTAATTAATGTCCATTAATGCCTGGAGTAAAAATGGACTGAGATATAGTAACCCAAATATAGAGACGTCGGTAATTATAAAGAACTGTTGAATGTCAATGTCGTTCTTATTAAACAACACTTATGCTTATTGAGAAGCGGCTTTTTAACATTGTTACATTACTTCTTAACTTGGAATTCTAGCAATAGATAACACCGGTTTGTCAAAAAGAAGACAATTATTGTCGCAAATTCGGACAAGCTGTATATTGACATGGCGTTGACGCAAGTTCTAAGTTTACATAAACACATCTTCATCTCTAACAATTTCCATTGTACAGTTGTGAAGACACCGCATGCGAAAAGAAAGAAAACACATAGGTTTGACTTCCGCATCAAGGAAAATATTTGCAATATTTTCAAATATTTGTGTCCGATCTGCGTGTTGTGACACCAATAAAACTATCGTAGTTTCGGATTCCCACAATGCAAGACTTGCATATTATTGTGAGGTTAGCACTACATTTATGTGTAGGAGTTCTGTATATTTATTCAAAGGATACAACAAGCCTATCCAAGAGTGACAAGAAGATAGCCTCAATAAATACAGCACTTACCTTCGCCCACACATCGACTATCCTCAAAGTTTTGCGCTTGCACATTAATGTTTGGAAAGCAGTAAAATTTCATTATGCTGCTATTGTTTACCGTAACACTTTCTAATGTAGTGTTTTAGCCAGCTTTTGACAATACATATAAATTGGTTAAAAAGCTACTTATCAGATAGATCTCAATATGTTGAAATTAACCGTCTTAACGATAGTTTAATATCCACAGCTTATAGATCGACTCTAAAAGAAAATACTAAAGGAGTTCCACAGGGTAGCGTGATGGGACCTTTATTATTTCTTTTGTATATAAACGATCTTCCTGACAATATAAACCATCAATGTATCCTTTTCGCTGATGACATATCAATAGTTATACCCAATCAGGAGCCACTCGCCAATCATGAGACTATAATGAATAAAGCTTTATCTGACGTAGTTAAATGGCTGAAACTAAATGACCTACAAGTAAATCTAACAAAAACAAAATTTATTCAATTCTGTAATTATAAAATGACCGTAAGAAACATTTGTATAAAACACTATGACCATGAACTAGAGCAAACTGACCACATGAAATTCTTAGGCATTACCGTAGATAAATTTTGCAACTGGAAGTTACATGTTCTATCCATAAGCAAAAGAATAAATAAATTCATTTTTGTGTTAAGAAATGTACGTAGAGTGGCTTCAGAACATACAGCACTAGCTGCCTATCATGGTTACGTGGTGTCCATTTTACGATACGGTCTAGTGTTGTGGGGTAACTCAACAATCATCACAAAAGCATTCCTAGCCCAAAAAAAATGTATTAGAGCGATATGTAACGCTGGGCCCTTAGACTCGTGTAAACCACTCTTTACTCGGACAAAAACACTCACACTGACCTGTTTATATATACTTGAAATTGCACTTTTTGTCAGAAATCATCCCGAGTTGTTTGAGAAAATAGGTGATAATAGTCTGTACAGCCAAAGAGACCCCACAAAGCTAATAATAAAAAGTTGCAGAACGTCTCTTTGTCACAAAAATTGTCATAGTATGTGTGTTAAAATATATAATAAAATTCCTCAGGTCTTACGTGAGCTACCACAAAGATTATTCTTGCGAAAACTAAAACAATGGCTAATAGAAAGATGCTTTTACACAATTCAGGAATTTTACAGTTATAAAAATTAAAATAAAATATAATTAATGATAATAGGTAAACTTGCAACATTTGATTTGAATTATTATTAGTATAAAAATGTAGTAAATAGCTGCTACGTATTATTATAATTATTTAAAGTGACATAACATTTAACCTATAATTATTGTAAAACTTATGTTAAATTTGACTGACAGCATGACAAAGATTTAAAATTAAAAAAAAAAAATGTACGTTTTATTACTATTACCATAAAAAAATATTTGCATGTCAAAATTTGACAAAAGTTGCGCTTTGCCAATTTGTATGAAGATCTGTCCTGTACCAACTTTTAAGCAAATAAAGATTCTTATTCTTATACAATACCGCCGTCTTGCGAGATAATATTTATTCCTCTTCGCGTCTGAAACACAAAACCGCTAATTTGTGATCCCTAGTTTAGTTTATTCTACGCTTCTTAATTTGCCAGTGTTAACAAAAAAGTTTAAGTTAATAAAGAACTCCACTAATTATTCCTAAATTCGTGCCTTTAACAACATATTTTTGTCTCTTGCAATCCCATGGGCCTCACTTCAAAACTGAATGAAAACAGGGTTAAGAATAAAAACTTCACAAGTGCTTCTAATAGTATAACTGTTTTTTTTTATTTGAGTGATGTTTATAATTTGAATAAAATCCATTAATTTCCTAAGCACAGACTGCGATTTACACACGTAAAGCAAGCAATGATGTCATCCGATGTTGTCATAATTATGCATATTAGTTGAGGGAGAATCCTGACGTTTTTCTTTACGGGTTTTTACTAGTTTTGTGGTTAATTTCTAGTACGAAAGCCAACTCGCGTTTTGTTTCTTTGGGAATGACGACATCTGGAAATATTAATGCTTTGTTTTTATAACAACGTATAAGACAACGTATTAAGTCGTAATGTGACGTCAATATGACTAACTTGAGTAATATAATTTGTAATAAAAGCTTTTGTATTTAAGAAACACTACTTAAATAACCAAGGATTGTTAAATCAAATCATAGGAGCCTTTATAAAAAAGTACTCATTTTTACACGCTTTATATTAGCTTCACTTGTATGTTTGTATGTTTGTATATTTGTATGTTTGTTTGTAACCGACTTCTTTGGGCGCGATTTTGACCCACTTTAAACGGCCAGATTTCGTTCAAACTTTGCACACCTGTCAAAGACCGATGACAATACAATAATTCGATTAAAATATATAATTATCCTGATTAGATTCGCCAGGATTAATTATTCTTCATTCCATTCCATTGCTACTGACCACTAGGTGGCGTATAGATGAACATAATTTGCTACTGACTAATAGATGGCGTGAATAATGCATGTTTGCACTATTCATCGCTAGATGGCGTTAACATTGTATTCTTCAAGTGTCAAATGTTACTACTGACCAACAGATGGCGTTATTGATTGGAAATACAGCCGTAGATGGATGTTTTTAGTCAAAAAAATTATATAATAGTTAAAAAAAACTAAAATACACGCTTTAATAAGATATACAACTAAAAAAGTAAAAATAATTGATACTGAATTTAAGATAAGAAAATGGAGTAAAATACATATATTTTATTGTTACAAAGCGTGGGGTGCAGGAGGATAAGTAATTGTTGTAATTTATATTAAACAGTACTTTGTTACAAATAATTAAGTACGTACTTGGAACATTTAATTTAATTCACACGGATACTTACAGAATTGTTATTTTTTTATATTATGGACATTAGTACTATAATCGAATGAGGCGTGAGTGCAACACAATTTTAATTCAATAAATCAATTATCTTTTACATATTCAAATCCGATTCTAAATAAAATATAAACGTTACCTCTTGCCTCTTCCTAACATCCTCCTAACATTCCTCGTCTGTCTGCGCGTAAAAAGGTACTTTTTCACGTTGGTACTTCCAGAACAAACTATGGCATGAATGTGTTTATCAAGAGAACTTGTCGCTCATATAACAGCATTACAGCTAATGATTGTAATTGTATAGATATATTCCATCTTTCTCCATCTCAATACAAGCAAAAATTGCACTCAATTTATATTGAACGTAGTACTTAAATAATTTGTGATCTTATTTTTAAACTTTTATCTCATTTAACCTGGGTCTGGGTGTGTATCATTGTATAGGTACGCACCAGCTCTTTCTTTTATGTTATTGTTATCTGTGGAAACTGTTGTGGATTATGTATTTCTAGATGTTGTTAATTCTATGTTATATTGTATCTGTTGTTTCCCAAATAAATAAAAATAAATAAATAAATAAACATGTACATACAAATACCGACTAGTGTCGTTGTGATAATTCTAAAATATTAATCATTTTAACAAACTTGTGTCAACAATCAACATGCATGTCCAATGACGACCTGCGCGAGTGACTCACCGCGGGCAAAAAAAAAAACTCGTTCTCATTAACATTGTGCGCGAAAGTGAGATGAGTTCATTACAAATGGGACTCTGATAACGGTTGTTGAAACGTCACGCGTTGACACAAGTAGTCGTAAGGCCACTATTATTAGTTATGATCATCAACTCGCAGCAGGGGTGCTGGTTCACGCTGTGACGTTCATTTTAATCTCCAATAGGAAGATAATTTAGATTCTAGTTGAACTACTTTTGCCAGGATAAATATGAACCTCGGTCGGTCGGTCAGAACACGACCATCTGAATTCTCAAAGGTAAAAGTGTACCAATTAGTAGTAAACTTAAATTTCTCTCATGCTTTTGAACATCTTAACTTTAAATTTATAATTTCGTTGACTATAATAATAGCGTTAATTTACTTTTGACAAATATCCATACAGGTACACGATGCTCAGAAATCGTAATCAAATCATGATCTGTGTGGAAAAAATCATCGAAACCAATGAAACCCGTCTTTGTTTACTTCTAAAAAACATTTTCACCAACTATCGTACTCACAATATTAGCTTTAACTGTCTATGGTTGTTCAGTTGGAATAGTATTCTAGGGATTTTCCACATTACCCGAACTGGTATTAAAGAAAGAAAATAAAAAAGCAACAATGGTAGAAAATCCCAACATGCCAAGGAATCATGCACAAATTAAAATCATACAAAAGTTAAAGCACTTCAAGTTTTAAGTTATGGATCAACATCCCTCACTTTTGACAACCTAAAGGAGGACTAATATTATTCGGATAAAATAGTAAAATAAATCGAATGATGAGACTAATAAATGAAGAACAGGGTAACAGCTGTATAATATTTCTCCGTCTCTCAGCCGTCTAAACGAATTGAATTATGACGTCACGAACCTGTTGATACCGAACATAAACATCCAACTCGGCCTTTGTAAGTACTTAATTGAACTGATTTTGTTGTGATTGTAAAAAATAACAAGTCGTTTTTACGCAATCCGCAGTGACCGTGAATTGCCTTTGACTCACTCAGGTTGAAAGCGTTCGGTTGTAAAAACATATTGCACTGATACAATTTAAACAGTTGGTTTAATTTGCGTTTACACACCATTTTCATGTCTAGAATTTTTGTTATATCAATGGTAGAAATCATGCAAATGCTTTGCAGGAGGCACAAGTCTGTTAGGTGGTAAGTTACCATGTCAATAATTTGGTGGAAGACTCTTACCTAACTTACACTATCATTGATCATCACGCGTGGGATATTTGTACCATGTTAAGTACTGCTTGTAAGGTTCAATGAAAAGCTTCTAGAATATTATTGAGTCTACAGTCGAGTCCAAAGATCGTAGATGTAGTGAAGGACTAGGACGAATGAGTGTGTGCGGGAAGGACACTTAGTAAGGGTAAGAACGTTAGGTTGTTTGTTGTTGTTTGCTAGATGTTTTGATAAAATCAAAGATGTAATTTCTCGAATGGCAAACTAATCGTTGGGTTGTCAGGAATTAAGATTCCATCACAGTGATATTTCATTGAGATTAATGTCGTACAGGTCTTGTCTTAGCTGTCCTCTAATCATACTAAATTCCTTTAATAAATTTGGTACTGTCATTGGCACGCTCCGTTTATATCTATGTCTTATCATATCAATTAATAATATTATATCGTTGTAAATTTATCGAGTAGCTTTAACCGAATTAGACAAGGTTATCACCACATTACTTTTCTGCCAAAATTCCTGTTTGTGTTTTGATAGAGTGAAGTGATAAGTATGAGGAAGCTTTACTTTTAAATGGCTAATAAACAATTTGATCTTTTTTTAGAATTCTTCCCATCTCTGCGCAACCACTGCTAAACACCGAAAACACCTTTAAAATTTACAATAATCCGCAACAACGTGCAAATGTTCGTGCCACTAAGCATCCAATCTATATAGCAAAGCCATAGGCCGTAGTCATTTTATAAAATTAATGTTTAACAAATTATTTTTAGTTACTGAAGAACAATTAGGGGTCATCTCCATTAGCGAATTAAACGAAGCGATTTTGCTCATGTGTCGTTGGATAAGCTTTACGGTAACAAGATTACTCCTCACGTTTCGTCACGCGTACCCGACATGCAGCAAACTGCAGCTATGGAAGTGTAGACTAATATAACCGATGTAGTCGTCAGAACAAGTTACAACATGCTACTGACATATCAAAACTCGCAGCCGGAGGCAAGGAATTATTTAAAATTGTATTGTCTTTGATATTTGTATTTTCACGTTTATATCGTAGTCGGAAGGATTCAATTCCAATTACTTAACCCGCATAATTGTTGATACAATTGCTATAAATAGATGCAGCCGCAGAATATTCATCCCATTAGATAGAGCTGGATGGTATACTTTTAATTAAAGACATGGCGGATTTATTGCAGCGAAAAATTAGGACATAATATGGAGTAGCTACCCTTGATTGTTATTTATTGCGATATTGATTTTTGTGGCGGGGCAAGATTATCGTTATGTAAGTTATTGTCTTATAGTTATTCACGTTACACCAGCAAGAAGGACAGAACCTTAAAGAAATTAGTCCAAATTATTTGACTCGATGGGTATCCCGTTAGAAGATCGTAATTCGTATGCTATACCTAAAAAATCGGCGTCCTACATAAATTGAGGTGTAGGCGGACGGAACACTTATCAGTTAGATGACATGACAAAGAGTGGTCCAAGGCAATTATCACACAGTACTCTAAACAGCCAAAAAACTAAAAGCAGATCCATAGCCCAATGATTGGAGGATATCGAGATTTATGCCCAATGAGGCTCGCACGGAAGCCGAAAGAGTAAGATAATCGAAACGAGGCATATCCCTAGTAGTAGAGGTGGTTACAGTCTGTTAGAAACATAGAAATTGATGACTTCAGATAACTAACGTAATAGTTGTTCTATCGCTGAGGTAAGTAATATCATTGTACTCTATAATTCTCAAATTCCTTTTTTCACCCTTGTACAAAAGCCAACAATGCATCTAACGTTCTTCAATACAAATGTTCATGGGTGGCAATGATTACTGTGGAAGTCAGGTGGGCCATTTTCTCGTCAATCGGCTTGTTCCTCAATCGTCGCGAATGGCGTGATCTGCGATCATTTGATAGAATTGTGCGCCACGCTCCAGCATCGGCTTTGCGTTACAGTTTCAATCAGACGGAGCGTAGTATAGCGAATGGATTCCGCACGGTTGCAAACCTGTCTTCGTCCCGAATCGAGAGTTTTCAGAACAATTCATTGACATTCCGCGATGAGCGATTTGATTAATAATACTTCATATTTGGCTTCTGTGCATTGTGGTTTAAGTAGCTGTCTGATTTAACAAACACATATATTGTATACTCGTATGGCAAAATATTGTTACTTTTGCCGCAACTTTGTGTGAATAGTGTTTATTTACTTTAAAATAGTATTAACAATATTAAAAATAACAGCTCTATTTACTGACTCTGTGAACAATATGAAAATATTGCCTGTTTTCCAACAGTTTTGCGGTAATCATCATACCGCTAGAAGTTCTTCGATTCACGAAACATTAATTTGAGTAACTAGGTTGGAGGTTTTTCTTAGAATTTTATTTAGGCAGTAAATTGTTCGTTAGAATTATGTATAATTGGTTTATAAGCCGGTTTGAGGTAATGAATTGAATTATTTTTTTTAAATAATTGGTTCGCAGGTTAAATGGTACTAGATATACAAAACTATAGAAAGACTTGAATTTCAGTCCGTAGAAGGCATGTTTGTAAAAATAGTTCACTGAAATTTTTTTTAAATATTAAGGTTTTAAATATTGAACATAGATCGACCACATCAGGGGGTTTACACTATAGTCTATAGAATGTTCGGACGTTGAACGTCAATAATATAAAGATAAAAGTCTTCCACTTCTAAAAATCAATATTCTCTATGGAACTTGTCATTCACTTGGAACTTACTCTAAGTCCTAAGATTACGACGTACGATACAGAATTCGAACATTTAAAAGTATTTAGACATATTTGTACAGGTTTACTTGCGTTGTTCCAACTTGCATATTCCTGTTGGAGGACAAAGTAACCCCTCAGGTGGTAATAATCCTAAGCCACCTGATGCAGCGGCTTGTCACGGTTGGCAGCGACTGTGCCACGGAGATATTGTTAACCAAAGCCCTCATTATTAAAACATTTGAAAAAAGGTAGCAAAATATATGCTGCGGCAGAAACAGTGGTGTCTAGAATGTGTTGACAGGATAGCCCAATAAACTTCACTCTGCTAACTAGTGGGGAGGGCGTGAAGGAAGAAAATCAAAAACTTCGCATAATATTTGCATGTATCGTTTTGCACTATACCTTTTATCTATTTTGCTTACTAAAAACAAATTTACATTTAAACTATTAAGCACGATCATTAAAGTATTTTATATACTAAAATGATGATTTCGGTTTACGACGTTTTCCTTATAAAACCGCGGGGTATGCAAGCAGTCGTATTATTCACAACGCAATTGTTTATTGTTATCATTCTGTTGTACTTCTACGTCATCGATATCTTTAACGTATGCTCTATTGATAACTACACTAAAATTATCGAATTCGGCAAGATTCGTCTGGAATGACGTGAATACCAAACAAAATTGTACTACTCGATAAATACAGTAAATATAGCTTAAACATTACACATTCTTGTAGGCATCGGGAATAAAGCGGACTTGCATCACAACATCTGTACACACTTAGAGCATGGATTGATAACTAGTAAAGATTTTGAATACAGGTATAATTATATGAAAAATAACATATAAAAAAATTCAGAACACGAGCTATTGTAAACATTTAAAAAAAATACTATCATTTTTCAAAAATCGAACGCCTTCTTTTAGAGAGTGCAACACTGGTTATTCAAAAAATAATAAATATTTAAAAAAAATTAATAATAACCGAGCTCACCTTTTCTCAGCACGCCCATATCAACACTACGGTACACTATAATGGTCTATGGGGCACAACTTCCTACCGTCGCCATATAACAAGTACTAGGTTCGCATAAATGGCGATACAGTTAAGCATACGCAACGCATACGTAATCGTTTATTGGCCATTGTATTTGACATAATCGATAAAGTAGGGGGGGCGGTTCATGTTTATTTGCCAAAACGAGACATCGGTTTTAATCCGATTCGCGATGTGTTCTATTGGTATGTGAAAGTGTTTGGCGGGATTGTGCTATAACTGCTAAACAGATAGTAGGATCGCTTTCAAATAAGCCATGGCCTATGCTTACATCTTGTATGAGGCATAATTTGAACGCAATTAATGATCGTTCTAATTTAAAAACCTCGTATGAATTGCTCTGTACTGCAAGGCGCTGGTCTTTTCAGGGCATCATAAGCATTTCTAGCTATGCTCTCGGGTAAAAAGCTGTGGAGTTGTTATTATTATAATTTATTAGAAACCAGCTTTTTCCATCTACATTATACTTTTTATGTATTCGCTGACTGATAAGGACCTCTTTCCAAATCACGTGGGTTGTTTTTATCCCGTACTTATTGGTCGAAGGAAAAAGAAACAATTTCTGGCGCGACTAATGACTTTTACCATTATATAACAACTGGAGACAACAACTTAACTTCTTTATTGGATTTTTGCAGCCGTTACCGTTCTATGTGTTTGATTCGACTTCGAACACATGGTGTTTCTGGTCAATCGTTATGTGGCAATAAGTTCTACAACTAAGCTCAAGACTATACTGACGTTTTTTAAAAGAATAAAGTCTTTTTTTTTAGTACATCGATGGTCTTGTCATAGTAAATTTCATAGATTCCGAACTGCGACCTTCTAGGTTCCTTTATCAGGTCTTATCATTTATTTTCTTGGAATATTTAATTTCACTTAAATAATGCTTTATCTAAGATTCGTGTCAGCCATTATGATAAAAGACACGGGAAATCATAAAATGTTTGCTTAAATAATTTAGACCTCCAACAGGTGGTTGTGGAATCATATGAAGAGGCCTATGTTTCGCAGCAGATTTTTTGAGGCTGAAGAAAATGACTGTGTTGGTGATAAGCTCACACACAACATGAACCAAAATAGTGAGGTAATGTGGGTGCAAATCATAAAAACATGGTTTGTTCCTGGCTGGCAGGAGTTGCAGTGGTGGGTGTGGGGGCGGGAAAGTTACCAAACCATAGGCACAGAATGTTCAATTGACAAATCAGTAAGGCCCGAAACATACTACTGAAACGCCACGCGACACGACCCGACGCGAAACGTGTTGAATCAAATCAGATCCTATTATTTTCTATGACCAGAAACACATTATGACCACGCGATACTATGTTGCGTGGCGTGTTTGTAGTGTGGTTCTGGTCATAGAAAATACTAAGATTTGACTCGACACGTGTCGCGCCTGGTCGGGTGGCGTGGCGTTTCAGTATATATTTCTGCCTTTAATTGAAAATTTCTACATGTATAAATTTGTCCATGACAAAATAGTTGCAAGTAAACAGACAGCACAAGGGTCTTCAGGGTAGATGGCACCGCTTCGTCTTTTCTGCAGCCATAAAGCCGTGTATGTAACGATATATTTGAGCTTTAAGGAAAGTAAGGCCGGAGACATACTACTGAAACGCCACGCGACCCCACCTGACGCGTGTTGTACACTTATAACCCCCGGCACTATTCTTGAGCGCTCGGCGACAGAGTGGGGATTGCTTTGCGCATCGTGAACTTAAGGACAAAATAAATGTATACCGATTTATTATTATTAATTTATTCTTAGTTACTTATGTATTATTATTATTTTATTTTATGGGATGAAAGGAATATTTTATTAGAATTATGAATATATTAAGAGAATTTATTATGTCTTTTACTTTTTTTCATAGTATGAAATAAATCCATTACACATATTACGAACATATTTTGTAACGTATAATAAACTATTTGAATTTTACACTTACCAAAAAAAAAATGTATTTATAGAATTAAAAAGTGAAATGGCTAATTAAAATGCAAGCAAGTATAATTTAGTCGTAGTAAAGCACGTGCAGCAAACGCAATGAATGAATTAGGCATAACAACAATATGGCGTCGCGTAGTGCACCAATCACAGGCCGATGCGATAATGCCCCCGCCCGCTTACTTCATCATACCACTAAAGAGACCCAAAAATCGACATCTGCGCATGTAACGGTCAGCGCTCAAGATCAGTGCCGGTATATATATACATATGTTGAATCGAATGAAATCTTACTATTTTCTCTGACCAGAACCATACTACAAACATTCGATGATACGTTGCGTGGCGTCATAGAAAATACTACGATTTGATTTAATTAAATACGTGTCGCGTCGAGTTGTTTGTCTCAGCTTTAAATCTCAATATGTCCAGTAGGTTCTCTGGCTACAATATCATTGAATCATCAAAGTGCATTGAGTGCTGTTAGGCGGGAAAAGATATTGCGGTGGTACCTACCCAGGCGGCCTCTCACATAATACGAGAGACTACCGCCTATAGAATAAATAAATATACCCAAAAGTCACATAAAGTCCAAACCAAAGGTATCAAAAATTGTGATAGACTTTTTGTTCACAAAGAATGTTTTTGTTGTTGAAAGGTACTGCAGCCAATTGTGTTGAAGAGGCTGTTAAGTTATTGTCATGAAGGAAAATTAAACTTACCATTGAGTAATTTGGGCTTCACCTCTTGAATCGAACCATTTTTCTCTCCTTTGCTCTGCAACAAAATAAAAAAAAAATGTTTAAGGGTGTATTTCGAAGTTAAAAATATAATGACATGTGTGAAATATGAGTATAATTCAAAATGTAATTTGGTTAATTGTTTTAACATTTTCATAGGCAATCCCAGAATATTGTAGAAAACTTTACACTAAATAAATATCTAACGAAATTAATTGTAATTTACATCCAAAACATAATGTTCACAAACCACTTTTTATATAAAAGCCTTATTCAGTTTTGAAACATGTTTTAGTAATTGAATGTTATGTTTTGACTTTTGAATAACAACAACTAAATTAGTAAGTTGTAAGTCTTTAACTAGTGGCTGTTAAAGACCTACAACTTATCACTTCTAGTAAACTATATTACTTCTCTAACAACTGAACAAATTGTCAAGATTTGATCTAAAGATAAATCTTGAAGTCAGATTTGAATAATAATAATAGGTTTATCAATACACACATGACTCCGAAAAGTCAGAAGTGTGCCCTGGGATTCGAACCCGCGACCACTGTGAACATGTTGGCAGCCGTGTCTAGTCCGTTTGCCAACAGGCCACCACGCACGTGTATTGATAGTCAATCACCACGCACTAAAACGGTGAAGGAAAACATCGTGACGAAACCTGCATACCGTAGCGATTTATAAGAATTTATATGGTATGTAAGTCCGCCAACCCGCATTAGGCCAGCGTGGTGGACTATATGGCCTAACCACTCTCAATCTTACTCTCGATTGTAGAGTAGGCCCGTGCCCTGCAGTGGGACGTATATGGGCTGATACAGATACAGATACAGAATAGGTTTACTTTCAGAATCAATTTATACACAGTAAAAGCTTATTAATTATGTCTGCGGATAAAGTATGCAAGTATACTATACCATCAAAAATGAAATTTAAACAAGTTTATTATTCAAGTTGATTCACAAACAATGTGTCAATTAATTAGGACTTCATTAAGCTTAGAAATCTTTACATTTTCCTCCATTCTATTATATTTCTAATATTAGCAATTCATTGCTTAGCTATTATTCTCAATAACAAGGTAAATATTCTTTGATTATGTCTAAACCAATGGACTTGTTACCTAGGTAGACTATTAATCAATATCCTTGACATTATTTTCCTTAAGCTTATCACAAAAATTAAACCTGTCCATGTCTATTAAGTTTTTAAGTTAATTTTAGGTGAATAGACACTAAGCATTAATAAGTATAAAACAATTCATAAGAAAATCAATATAAAAACATATTTTATGAATAAGCTAAACAAAAATGTTTTTAGTATACATAACAGTTGTAAGTCTGGGAGCACACAGTATATTATCCGGTTTGGTACATATTAAGGCAATTAGTATAAAAGGATTAAGTACTTTCTTAGCAGCTATAAGAAACTAAATATTACTTGTTTGAGTCAACAGATAAACAAAATAAATATTATCATCACTAATGCTGTATAACTGTGAGTTACTTTGTTACTTTTTTCTCATTTCACTCATAGTTTTGATTGATAAATAATGAATTGTATTAAACATGCACTGTTAAGTAATGAATTGTATTGAAAGTTGAAACCTATGATATTTTTTCTAATTAAAGTAGTAATATTATAGGATGTAATAGTTACATACATCAGTATTTTCTGTCACTGGAAGTTCTCTGCTGAACATAGGGCTTCTCAAGAATTTCCAAAACTATTTGTTAGAAGCCTACATCCAAAAACTTCCTGTAACCTTTTAGGTCATATTTTTCCAACTTATAATTAAATTCCCACCTACAACATAATTAATCAACATCACTTTAATAAACCTAGTATTGCAATGTGTATTAGGCCAGCGTGGTGGACTTTATGGCCTAACCATTCTCAAGCACACTCTTGATTGTAGAGGAGGCCCATGCCCTGCAGTGGGACGTACACGGACTGATACAGTACAGAACTTCAATAAAATCTAAAATGTTGTGAAAAAAAAGATTTACAAAAATTTCAATAACAAGCCAAAATGACTGAGAGCTTGTGCTAATATAGTAAGCAAAATATTTGATGATATTTGACTTATAAAAATCTCTTGTTTACATTGGCAATAGTGATATAAGTTTTACAAAAATTATGAACTGTGGGCATTATTTGTTCCGTGAAGCAATTGAATTAGGTAATATTTATCTAACCTAATCGTTAAGAGATATTGATATCAACCTTAATATCTTTGGACGTCAGTGTTATTCGTAATGCGTGTTTTTAATGTGAATGTAATATGATATCAAAATAAACGTTACCCCTGGCGACACGGTGATGTAGCTTTTGAAATTCTGGACCAACTTTTTCTCATTCATTGTAATCAAAAGAATCACACGCGACGTTGACCCACTTTGCACGTTAACGATTTGTTATATTAATGTTTACACGAAAATTCGAACCTACATCAGTTTTGAAGGAAGATGATAATTGTTTATATTAGCAAAAATCCACATGATTCGTCTCTCAATCACAAATATTTGATAACAATCATCCACCACAGCACTGCACTATCTGCGTACGTATTGCTCTCACACGCGACGAAATCCGGCAGTTGGAATTGTAATAACCAACAATCTAAACATAATTTACTCTATTATTAATACTAAAAACGGTATTTCTAATGATAAAGGACATTAATGTAATAAAATATGTATTTGACCCACAGGCCCAAAGAATAGACCCACAACAACACGCAAGCGAACAAATCAACGAACGACGACAGATAAACTCGGTGTTGCTATTTTCACGAAGAGATTTTAGTTTTGTCACAGTGCAGTGCAAAGTGCAGTGTTAAGTAAACACATTTTAAACATACAATTTAGTTTAATCGACTAACACCTCGGCTGTTGACACTACAGGTTGACACATGTGTTTAATTTTTGTCTATGATCGATTTCAATGATCAATCATCTGTGGTTTTCCAGTAGGGATGGGCAAATGGAAAAAATATATCGATATTTATCGTATCGATATTTTTCAAATATATCGATATATACCACCCAAAAAATATCGATATTTCGATATATCGATATTTTTTGCCCAATTTGCAATTATTTATAAAAATTGCCAAAATTATCGAAATTTTGAAGCAAATACACATCTGGCCTGTTTCAACATAAGTTTTATTATTTTAAAAAAAATCGAATTGCTCGACATAAAAAAAAAGAAACAAAATAAAAAAAAAAACATTATCCAAACCAGCATTTGTCTGATATTGACATCAGGAGCACTCTTTGATGTGTTCCCCTGTTAATCTGCTCCTATCATTTTGCACAGCCAAATTTACCACTGAAGCTACTCTTTCAGATTAAACTGAAGATGCTTGACAAATCAAATATTTTTGAGCGATATCCGAGGGAACCGGCGTGTAATGTTGACAATTTACCCAGAATTATATTGGATCAGATTTTCTTTCTAAAAGTGGTTGGTCCAAATACTGCTTTAGTTCATTGGGGACACAGCTACTGCTTGGAACCTCTGACAAACCTATGCTCAGATTTAATAATTTCTCATGTCTGGACCAGATAGAGGACCCATATTTTCTAAATTTAAGAAATCGGATTGGTCTAAAACATGATCTGACGCATGAGCAGACAGCAGAGCTTAAAAAATATATCGATTTTGATATCTGAAAATAAATATCGAAAATTGATATATCGCGGGAAAAAATATCGCTAATTTATATCGATATTTTTCTGAAAAAATATCGATATTTTGATATATCGATATTTTTTGCCCAAGCCTATTTTCCAGAAAAAAACATACTTCCCATAGATTGTGCATGCCCAAAAAAATGGCGATTGTTAAATTTTTGTTGAGAATTTAAAAGCACAATCTTCAGACATTTATTTAAAACATTAAATATTTGTTGGTGTAACGGTGTAAAATAATCTAATATAATGGCTGACGCAATGGTAGAACGGAGACCTATCGTTCGATTCTTCTGTCACAGGTGTAATATTGAATTTGAAGATGTTTTGCAGGTAAAAATCAATAATTATGATAATTCGCAGTATATTCTGCATATTTAGGAGTTGTTTCTGCATTACATGGATGCGAGACACCAGTTGTGTAAAGTCTGTAGTAGTTAACATGAAAGTTTTCTACGCATTATGTTTGTGTGGAGAGATAGTGGGCAAGTGTGTTGGTGCTGCCGGTGCACCGTGCGGGTGACATTTCTTGGGAAACCTGATCTCTGCAAAGTCTCAGTAGTATTTGGCGATTTCACATAATTACATCATGCGTGTCGCGTACTAATTACTTCCACAGACTTGACTAATGCGACGAGGGCCGCAGTGGAACACCTGTCTAATGTTATGATACTTTATTAGAGATTCCATGATAGCTAGCTGGCTATTGATCAAACAACATCACCTATTGTGGCCATGGAAATTATATATTATATTCTTGAAAATAATAAGTTGTTATAATTATAACAAGGCAGTTATTGGTCTAGACTCTAGAAAACTGCAATCTCTGAAGGCCTGGTGTTGCAACCATTTTTATGAAGTCATTTATCTTTTTTTTTATATGGGACCATTTGCACATTAAAATGATAAGTATACTATTTATAAAGTATAGGTGGAAATGTAGAAGATTTGCTTGTATTTTTATTATGACTTTGAAGTTTTTAAAGAGGAGACTATTGGAAACCCACATTGATTGTATTATTTGTAGTCTCTTCCACTATTGAAACTGTAAAGTAGTGTATTGAAATACAATTGTCAATATTTATTTCTCTTATAATGATAATATAATTAGTTCCTTTCAATTTATAAAATAAAAAGAACCATAGTTTTGAATGTGTCCACATAAAAACCATACTAACAATGTTTTTGATTTTTCAGGATTATACATGTCCATATTGTGCGAGCGGCTTTATTGAACAATTGGAGAATGAGGCGGAAGGCATGGGACTTTCCAGTGATGATTTCAGTGATGCGGACATGAGCAATATTGATGACATGAGCAATATAGACGAGATGAGCAACTTGGATGACTCAGACGAGGTGCACCAAATGGGACATGTATGATAATTTAGATGTTATTCAATAATGCACATGATGGTAATATAATCAATAATACCCCAACTTATGAACATTGCTCTGGGTAATGTAAACAATGTAAGGTACCCTTAGATTTTGTGATGGTTGTTTAGCATTATGTAATGTGGCTAGCTAGGGCTTATTATGTATGAAAGAAATACACATCAAAAAAAAAAATAGGTTCAGTTAACCTGTTGTCAAAAGGTATTTTATAGACTTGAAGAATCTGCCAAAATTGACTTACTAAAATATATTGATTCACTTAACTATCAGAAAGAATATTCCTTTGAATTAATTTATATTTTGCAAGTTACATTCAAAAATGGTCAATATAAGCAAAGCTATAAATTATTATCCCTTATCATTTCTGATTATAAGACCTAGATAAGATATGCAAGGCAATCTATTAGAAATATATTTGCCGTGTTACATTGACCCATGCAGGTTGTAATGTTCAGTAATTGATGATGATTCATACTATCTGTATACTAAAAATAGTATGTTGCAATAATCCTCTTACCCTTTTTAAACGGTTTCCTTATTGAACTTGAATCATAATGACTGTCAGACTCACACAGGCAACAGTAATTTAAGGCTGTCACAGACAGGAAAATATTCCAGTGACAATACCCAAATAAAATAGAAATGTTTCAACCAAAAATAAATACACTAAAGATTTGCTTGAGAGAGAAGTAATTAAGAGCTTCTCATGTTGTGGCCAGTGGGTAGATGTCTAGACATGGTTGCCTAAACTGCAGAAGTTGATTGGTATCTTAGCAATACCTTTAAATTTTCGAAGTATTTTTATTAATAGATATTTGCCATGCACTTGGAAACCTGAATGGTTAAGAGACAGCCTCTGTGCAGGCAGGCAGAGAGATTTTTGTGTAACCCAGAAATATATCTTTCGGGTCAGAGTGTCTGTGAGACCAAAAAGGTCTCTCATAGTCCCTGATACTCACGACACAAGACTCAATGTTGGTGTTTGATAGGACTATGGATGTGACTGTTAGGTGTATTTGTTATTATTTTACTAATATTTCAAAAGAATTTCTATGATATTTGAAGTCCACCAATCCACACAATGCCAGTGTGGTAGACTAAAATCAACCAAGCAACACCAAAACCCTGTCAATCAGCTTTCGCCTATAAAGGAGGCTCCTACTCCATGGAATGTATATGAGCTTGCTTATTATAAATTATATTGTCATACAAGTAAATAAAAAATGTACAAAACATTATGTAAAAAATAATAGTAATTCAAATTCAGATATTGGCATTGTATTGTAGGTTTAGACTTTAGACCATGCCATTATAGTTATATTGACTGGACAAAGATAAGATTGATAATTACTTCTCACCAGTCTAGTCTTTCTGGGCTTCTTTGCACTTATAATCGGCACATGATTTCTATTACATATAAAAATATACATTCATGAACTCACGTCTTTTCCTAGAAGGGGTAGGCAAAGGTGCCAGTACGTCTTTCGCCTTGTATGATTCTTCCCACGATGTGATAGGGGGCGAGCCTATCACCATAACAGCACAAAATCCAAAATCCAAATATGACTGCCTCACCCTGGATTCGAATCCGAGATCTCAACTTTAACCGTACCATCATAGTACAACTTCTTCACTGAGGCAGTCAAAGAAATATCAAGAGATATTAAAATTTAAATTAAACAGAGCATTCTATTTAATTTCTGAGGAAAGATATGCACTTATCATGTGCAGCCTTGGTTGATGTTATATTGAACTCATGTTTGTTGACATGCTGTCTGGTTTTATAACATTAAAATAATTATAGCTTATCCATTAGCCATATTATGACACATTCAGTGATGTCATATTGTTTTTATAGGGAAGGCGGTAGACAGAACACGACAAATACATAAAATCCAAATCATATAATACATATTATACGAGTATATTATGATGGTATCAGTAATTATGGGAGATTTTACCATTCCACAAAACTTTATTTCTTTCATTATACTGATGTGATAGGTGTCGAGCCTATCGCCATATCGGCTAATAATGATTAGAAAAATCCAATATCACTGCCCAACTCGGGATTCGAACCTGACACCTCAGCTTTGTAACCATACCCTAGTACAAATATGCCATTGAGGCAGTTATTATTTACATTGATGATTTTTTTACAATCATTTGTTGTCTTTATTAATACATACATAAATAATCGTCACGCCTGTATCCCATAGGGGTAGGCAGAGACTATATAACTATCTTTATTAATGGTTATAAATATATAAAAAACAAATTGAATGAAATAAGCATGTGGCTATGATGTGTAGGCAACCATTCAGTATAGAACCTTGGACTATATCACACCACCAAGGGCGGAACCAGCCTTCAAAAATGGTTGTGGGCATGGCAACCAGAAAATCAACCAAGTGAGAGACTGCGTATGAACTTGCTCATGATCGTTATACGCAGTATAGATTTAACTCTGCGATTTTATTCTATTGATGATACTATGGCATTTGATATAATATTATCAGTCTATCGATCTCAATATATATGGAAGTATGACGTCATATGTCCGTTAGGGTTGTGGGCATACCCATCGTGCCCACTACGGTGGATCCGCGCTTGCACACCACTGATGTTTAGTGGTCACATTAATGTGGTTACTTATTATCAGAACATTTTTTATTTGCCTATGAGTAATGCAAGAATGCACATTATTGTGATTGCACAAAATTGCACATATTTTCAAATAAGCATGGTACCTATTAGCGTGTTTATTTTCAGATCTCGATCGTGTCTTTGTTCAGATCCATTTCTAAAAGATATAGTATTGATGACAATGTTTAGTTATTGATAAAACGTTATTGCGTCATACTAATAGTCTGTGGGAATTCCCATTTCAGCACGATCGAGTATACAATGGAATGTTATCTGTAAAATAAAAGGCCGTGGGTTTGATGCCCGCTTCGTGATGAGTTTATGTGAGATTTAAAAATATTATTTTCGGGTCTGGGTGTTGGTGGACCGTAAATTCCTTCATGATTCTGATGTCTAAGACGTGTTTAGCACACGTAATTCAGTATGCCTTTAGATCATGTGTGTCTTAGACTATTTCATATAAGTTTTTTCCGACTTGTCGCTTATTTCCATAATTTCGCCAATTTATACATTATATTCATAAATGTGCATTTTGTAGTTTTCTGGTGTATAAGCCGTAACACTGCAAAGTTTCATCAAAATCCATTCAGTTATTTTGGCACGAAAGACAAACAAAAATAAACATAAACTTTAGATTCATTATAGTTTATTATAATTTATATCCTACTGGTGGACAAGTTCTTTCGTATTTTTAGAGTGTGGTCTTTAACAGTCTAGTCTAAGCTAGGCTAAAGCATTAAATACTCGTTCAAATCTCAATAAATTATCAGGTATTTTTCATATTTATCTGTTCATTTTGCTGCAATAATTTATGGCTGCTTCTCAAGTCAGCTGATATAGTAAAGTGGCTCTGTATAGAACACTTGGCTTATCAGCAATTGCCCATATGTTGATAAGGAGTTGTGACGTGGATCGCGCGTCGCCGTTGCAATAACAACGTTGCGTCACCTAGGTTATGATCCGAATGTCTAACGTGACTGTCCATAGTACTCAATTAATGGTATGCGGAAAATTAATGATATTTTTGAAAGATAATCCTCAATAATATATTGGTATTTGTGTCTATATGGCTACAGGGAGTTGAATAATTCAGGTTAAAAGAATTCGTCACTCATTCAAGTTTGACGTGTTATAGTTACCGATAGGCCTTTGATTCGTTACCCGAATAGAAATAGATGTTTGTCGTACAAAATATTTAATTTGCCCCTTGTTATGAGACGAGAAATTGACACGTTAGTCGTGAATATTTGCGCAAATCTTATATATTCCTTTCACATATTGTATCAGGTCGACAACTGAACAAATAGTGCAATAAATGGAACGATCATCTGTGGTTATTACCCCCATGAGACTTGTAAAATTGCAAGTGGGTGATGAGTAGAATTTACGCCAGTTATGGTGAAATTCTTCCAACCAGACTTGGGACGGAAAACTGCAAAGTTTGGGTGCTACGTGTATGCGTTGGCTTGTGTATGTTTACACGTCACAACTTTAAATATTGCTGATAGCGAGCGCTCCACAATCTTTCTGGAGCAGAAGACGTGGGTGGAGGCCTAATTTCCTATTTTCGTATTGTTCGCCTCGCACAATACAAAAAATACTGGTGCTAGCATAAATAATTCCGATTTGGCTTTTATATTGTCAAAATGAGCCGAGCTGTATTCGACCTTGACAACTTATTGGCACACTCACTAGTAAGAAATTTGGCTATGTCAAATGAAACAATTTGGCCACAGAAGAATTCGGATTTGTATGATTAAGCTTTGGATGCCTCTGAACTGTGACTGCATTAGTTAGTTAGGTATTTGGTTAGTCCCAAAGACGAGTCACGGCAGGCAAACGGCCCATCGCAAAAAATCAATACGCCAAACTTTATTTTAGACTGATTCGTGAAGCACTTAATGAAATTGGTATATTAAAGTAGTTAATATCGATTTTGTCACACAGATATTCTTGTTCTGAAGCTATCATTTAATTGCTAGGAGTTTTCATTTAATTGCACAGACGACCTTATTTATAGAAAATTTTAAACCCTATTGTATTTATCGAATGTTTTGTCCCTTTCGAACGGGTTTTAAATTCAGTTTGAGAGAATAAGACAAAACAAAATAACTTAAAAAGGTTTTAATAATGTCTATGAATTAGACCGGGAGACATAATGTAATATTCACCTAGTACCTTAGCATTCAGATTAGAGACGAGCTGACTTTGGTGGAGAATTGTTTACCAAAAAACTAAAAAGATTGCCAGCACGTACGACACGCGTTAACAGAAATTTTCCGCATTCCATATGCGGGTCGTATCTACCAAAGTCCACAAGTCATAAAGATTCAATAGCTGCGTTTCGTTTTCTCTCCGAGGTTGACGGATGCACGACAACTCTTGCACTTTCCTACTTCCGCGTCTCTTGTTATGTAGGTGTATAACTGCCGGATGTCGCTTATATTTATTGGAATCGTTTGCATATCTTCGGTATTATAAAAAACGTCTTTTATTTAGTTCAATGCATTTTTTCTGATAAAGAAAATGTTCACTTGAGTTCTTGGTGTAAAACAAAGCAACTCAAAGTACCTAGCGAAGAAACCAAGCTGTCATAATCGATTTCAAATATTTGGTATACAAGGAAAATGTATAGTTTGATTGATATATAATTATAATTTTTTTTCTACCAATCAATTACGTTTTAGGCGAAAACAGCCTTGCCCAAACTTTTGATAGGCCAGCGAAAACTTCGAATTAAGCGCACAAAACCCTCATTTAACCTCAACTCCACTTGTGCACCTTTACAGAACTATATTGAATAAAATACATTCTAATTTATGAAAATAAAACGAGTTTTTTGGTCCAGGCTATTTGTCACTATATGTATGTATGTAAAAATTATCAATTTTGTGGTTGATAAACAAACATGTACATGAAACCGCGTGAATATGTGTAATTGTGATAAGTATGTGTATATTCCAATGTTTACATTATAGTATGCAATTCTGCTATGAAGTTATAAATGATGTAGCATTTGCTAATTAACTTTTCTTGGATCGCGTGATTGTCACATGTCGAATAAATTATTTATTTGGGACGATATGTCCGTTTATTTTTATAAAAGATGCGTTAAATGAGAGAAAGATTTAGTCTAGATTAGAGAACTTATGGTCCGAGGCGGCCAAGTTAATGTCTCATTATTTAAGGCTTGTTAAAAACTTCATCCTTATGCTTTAGTACAGGACCTAGTTTTTTTTACAGTTTCTTCTACAGTTCATAACAAATAATAAAGAAATAAATAACACCCAACAATCGCATACATGATCCTGATCCTGATACACTAAGATCGTCTCTTTGGTCGTGAACTACGAGAGACTTTTCGGTCTCACAAACACCCAGAGAGATTTATCTCGATGCGGGGATCGAACCCGCGGTTTCTAGTTTCACAGGCGGTGCCCAACCGGTTAAATGTTACTGTTAGGTATATTCGTTAATTAGTGAGTAATAACATCAATATTATGTTTCAGGGCACTCCACCGATGTTGAACGACCTGGCCTTCCTCATGTCCGGCGGCAGATTTCGGTAAGCTTCTAATGAGTACGCTCATATTTAAACTACAGCAGGCTAATAGGTGCTAAAACTACAGCATTAAAGCGACCAATAAAATTGATATACGTGTTCTTACGTGACGAGAAAACATTCACAACTTAAATGCTTTAAAAACTGAATAAATGTAATATAGCATGTCTCTTCAATGGATCTTTATTGCAATCATTGTCGAGGCGAGCGTGCCATTCGCCTGATTGTAAACGATATTACCGCTCGTGAACAGTAGCAAAAGAAACAACACCATGCATTACAAAGCAATGCTTGGCACTTCACTGCGCTCGCCACCTTGAGACACAATATGTTAAGTCTCAATATGTCCAGTAGTTACTCTAGCTATAATGTCCTTCAAACTTCAAAAAAACTAGGTATTTATTTTGATTCTCAGATCGAGCAATCTATTTTGTATGTGTTTCGACTTGTAAACTTTCATTTGAGTTAATCGCGATTAAAACTTTCTCGATAAACTAATCTCGTCAGTTGATAAGTTGTCTGTAATGCACCGGCCTTATCATTTGGTGCATTCATAATTTTTCCCGCCATTATGAAAAGTCATTTTTCGCGCCATTATAATAATCATTCGCTGGGTATACGCCGCTTTCGACAGGTGGCTGTGGAAAATTAAATAAAAAATAAACCCAACAGTCACATACATAGGTCCTGAATATTCAGAAACAAGTGTTGTGTCTTGCATTAGAAATTACGAGAGACTTTTCGGTCTTATAAACAGCGAGCTTACTGGGCGTCAGAAAAAATTGTCTCGGCGCGCGGTCTTTCATTTCACAGCTGCAAGTCTGTATATTGCAGCAGTACGTAATTAAGATTTAGTGTGTTTGTGACATCAGTAGTTAAGTTGAGAAGTGATGTAGGTTTCGAAACTATATTGAGCAATATGTTTAAAAAAATTTGTGTTGTGACGTCGAGGATTAAGTTGCGAAGTGACGTTGGTTCCAGCGGGCCGGGCGGGCGCCGGGAGACGTTGATGGAGCAGCTGGTGTGGATGATCGGGGGCGCGCGCCCGGGCTCCGGCGCCGTCACCGCGGGCGCGCCCTTTGTGCTCGTCGGAGCGCCAGGGGACTACGTATTCGGAGGAGAGGGTATGTGGATATAAATTTTATTTTATGCAGTGTTCTGATGTCAGCGTCAATAGGTGTGAATATTCTTCACAGCGCTCTATCTTGTAAGATATTATCAAAGAAGGCCAAAAGTGTTTTTGGTCAGAGAGTGCAGGAGAAAAAAAGCCTAGCAGATGTCAGACCTTCAGAAATAACATTGATTAAGTTTAAGACGCATAGTTCACAAAAACTGAATAAGAAAATTTTTTATTTTACATTTCGTCACGGGATACGCAGGAACAATTATTATCCTATTGTGGATAAGTTCATACCTTATAAATTGAAGTTGCAAATCTACCAAAGCGCTAGTTCATTACCTATTCAAGGTTTGAACATGTTTCATAATAACGCAGGTAGTCGCATGTTGCGCGTTACCCACTGTGCTACGGGCCCCTTAGAGTTTGTAAGGCATTCGGCATGGACGAGATCTGGGAGTTGGCACAAGGTTAGCTCATACTTTCTTGGCATTGTATGTGCTGTGACTAGTGTTATTGGAGCTGTGAAGTGGAGGGTGGTGTTTGTGTGCGCAGGTCTGGACGCGGTGGTGACGCAGCTGCTGGGCCAGCTGGAGAACGCGGGTCCGCCGCCGCTGCCTCGCGAGCACATCGCCGCGCTGCCCAGCGAGCAGGTCACCGCCGAGCAGACCGCCGCCAACGCCGCCTGCTCCGTCTGCTGGGAGAACTTCCAGCTAGGTACATACATATAGCATACCAATACTGTGTTCATTTTCATAGTCATATGGGTATGGTGGGTCGAAGGACCAAAAATATTGAATTTATATTCTATATTATATACTTTCCAATGTTATTTTGGTACATTTCTATTTAATATTTAAAGAAAGGCACCATAGTAAAATATAAGTTTACTATGGAGTAATAAATTATAGTGAATAATATTCTAGCCCATTATTAACTTGATGGCTTAAAATATAAAGATAAAATGTAAGGTGGAACTTTAGTTTAAAAAAGCTTGTAAACAAAGCCAATAAAAATTAGTATGAATAAAGAAAAACAGCATTAAGTTACTTGTCATATTAAACCAGAAATAATTCTCAAATGGTACTAATATAAAAGTGCGTGGTGGCCTGTTGGTAAACGGACTAGACGCGGCTGCCAACATGTTCACGGTGGTCGCGGGTTCGAATCCCAAGGCACACCTCTGACTTTTCGGAGTCATGTGTGTATTGATAGTCAATCACCATGCACTAAAACGGTGAAGGAAAACATCGTGAGGAAACCTGCATACCATAGCGATTCATAAGAATTTCTATGGTATGTAAGTCCGCCAACCCGCACTAGGCCAGCGTGGTGGACTATATGGCCTAACCACTCTCAATCGTATTCTCGATTGTAGAGTAGGCCCGTGCCCTGCAGTGGGACGTATATGGGCTGATACAATACTAATATAAAAATGTATTAATGAGTCGACATGACGTTGCAGGTGAGACAGTATCGCGGCTGGAGTGCGACCACATCTTCCACTCGTCGTGCATCACGCCGTGGCTGCAGCTGCACGCGACGTGTCCCATCTGCCGGCGCTCGCTTCTGCCCGACGAGCCGGCCGACGGCGCTGCGACCGACACGCAGCCAGCGTCCGCACCCGCGTCCGCAACAGCGTCCGCGCCCGCACCAGCGTCCGCACCTGCGCCCGCAACTGCGTCCGCACCAGCGTCCGCGCCCGCGTCCGCACCCGCGTCCGCGCCGCCCGCCACCACCGCCGCGCCCGAGCAGACGCGCGCACCAGCCGCCATCACCATCAACACACCCAGTGAGTATGCCGCACCTGACAATTCAATATTCCTTTTTTTTTATCGCAATGAATGGCGTGACGAGCATGCCGTTCGCCTGATGGTAAGCGATACGACCGCTCATGAACAGTAGCAAAACCAAACAACACCTTGAATTACAAACAATGCTTGGCATTACATTGCGCTTACCATCCTGAGACATAAGATGTTGAGTCTTAATATGTCCAGTAGTTACACTGGCAGCAATGTCCTATCGGAAACATAACAGTGCATTCACAATGCTGTTTGGGGGAAGAAGTAGACATTGCAGTGTCACCTACCCAGGCGGCCGCTCACATATGATATACCTGTCACCAGTAAACAAGTATAATAACGTCGAAGAGCATGTATAATGAAATGTCAGTGTTCCGCATCCCAGTGTCGTTCTCCCACCTGGTGGTGCGTCGCGCGCGGCCCCGCGGCGGCGACAGCAGCTCCACGTCGTCGAGCGGCGCGTCCCCTGCCCCCGGCGCCGTGACCGCGGCCGGCGT
Organism: Hyles euphorbiae; assembly: GCA_023078785.2. Taxonomy (NCBI): domain Eukaryota; kingdom Metazoa; phylum Arthropoda; class Insecta; order Lepidoptera; family Sphingidae; genus Hyles; species Hyles euphorbiae. The sequence continues at coordinate 1,978,181 of CM041049.1, forward strand.
GTGGGCGCCGCGCACCGACTCCAACTCCAGCACCTCGCTCTCCAGCGACCGCGACCGACAGTACAACATGGACATTGACTTCGACTAGGCCACGCCCCTCGGACGGTACGGTCGCCTCTTTTCTACTGAAAATGCGACCGTTGTCCGTATGTATAAATATAGTCGTTGAGATCGTTTAGCATAGTGCGTCATGTAAACGAACGGTTACAGCGTGCCTTTGATTTGTATTGCAAAAGTTAGTGTAATGTAGGCGGCGCGCGTGTCGCCGACGCGACGCTTCGAGTGGCGCCGGCGACGCGCGCGCCGCGTGAACTGTACTAGTTACTAATATTGATTATCGTTATTATCGATGTATCCTAGGCATTCGATCGTATTCTCGTTTGCATTCAAAATTGTGTGTAAAAAATGTAAGTCATTGATATTTTGTCACCATATAAATTAATTTCTCATTAAAAATGTTTTTTTCGTGTAAATTTTGTAAATATGCATTGTAAGGTAGGGCTTTGTTGCGGTTAGGCTATAATATAGAATTATTACTGAATAGTATATCACATTGAAACTGATTCGAAACGATTCTAGCTCAACAAAGGGGATTCCACAGTGATTTGTGGTCGAGTGTGGCAACAACTATTTAATTATTTATAAAGGATGGAAAGTTTGAGAAGAAAAATACAAAATGTAATTCACTGGAGGCGTTTGTATATAATAAATGAATTCGGAATCAAGCTATTTTTCACTATAGCTTAGTTTTATTTACACCTACACAATTCTCAATGTGTTTTAAAGGTAAGTTAATTGTAAGAAAGTACACTTTTGTTCCTATTATTACTAGAAATTGCTAAAGCATTGGGCATGTTTTCATCTTAGTTTGAGTAGCGATTTCGCAAAAATAGAAATGGAGCACTGGTACCCCTAATTTAGACCGTCAATAATAGAGGTTTGCTTTCTCTGTTTGACTTTAAACCGACTTCAATTGAGGCGGCGGTTCTTAATATTTAGGATTTTTAAAAGTATTCAGAACTGGTGAGTTGTGTGTGTATGCATTAGGTGAAGTTTACACTGTTATATTTGCATGCAAATTGCAACGTCATCAAATGGTATCTGAATAGCATGTAAATATCAAATAGCAAGCTAGTTTCTATACAATAATAATTGCACGACTTGGTAAAACCACTCCTAACATTTATAAAATAATTGTAATATGCTCCTGACACCCTAAGGCTGCGTTTGTCCTAAACTGCAGATAGCAGAGCACATCAGAGATATGTAGGAAAATTGTTGTGTAGGAATCGACTAATTAGCCTGGAGTGTGCAATATCAGGATTATCAGAAAAATTGTAATAATTGAATCTGAATTTAGAACATCAGTATTAGCATTTGATAACCTCATATTATTCACTATTAAGGGCGCTCTAAACTCTGGCGAGAATCTTGCGTTTCTGCGAGATTCTTGCGAGAGTGTTGAGCGCCCTTTAGACGACATTTGACATAGTATTCCTAAATATACACATTCATCTGATAAAATCCTTACAAAACAAACTTGCAAGGTGTTTCGATTTTTCAGATGAGAAGTGTATATTATGTCATCATGATATGTTGAATCCAAGTTTGAATCTGTGTGATTGATCGATTTCTATATTCTCCGCTTCAGTGGAAACTCAACGGTAGAAACGTAGCCATTATGTCGTCTAAAATCAAATAAAATTTAAAAAATATAAAGGGTTTATTAAGACTGCTACCGAAAGCAAAGCTGGGTGGCAGTTTTAGTAACTTTAGACACAATGGAACTAAAAAATTGCGAAAAAAACCCTGTTTTTTTTCTAGTCTTCGTGTTTGGGTGCTAAATACATAGCTTTTTCTTAAATAATAGTTTACACCTTTTTTTTAAAGATGCTGTGGTACGCAAAGGCTTAAATTAATATTTTAGCAAGATTGTAGAGGAGGCTGGTAGGCTGCGTGTGGACTGATACAGTACAATACAGTTTCATAAAACTACTAAATCATATCTTGAGAATTTGGGCTTTGTTATTTGTATTATTATTTGACACGTTATTAGGGTTTCGTAATCACTTGAAACACTAACCGCCTATTCATACACAGTGTTAAAACCTATTTTAGCTATCGAATGGTTTGTATCTTTCATACGCCTTTGGAATTCGGTTTGAGCGAAGATGAAAATATTCTGTAACTAAAATAAAACGATCTTTAAATAAAGCTGTAAGGATTTCCCCTTAGGTAGGTAAACCGTAAGGTTCAGTTTTTGTATCACATACAGCTCCGGTATGACATGAGTATAAAAGTAGAAAAAGATTTCTTCGGGCGTGACATCAAATATTATTCACTGCTAGCGGTCCGGCCCGGCTCCGCCTATACGTGCAGATACCCTTTTCAACATGGCGGCCAAAAGGTTCAATTTCGACTATCAATTCAGAATATCGACCAATCGGACCAAGAAAGACGAATATAATTTTCTCGTATTTGCTACTGCTTCCCTCCTATAGGCCATAGCGTGATTATATATAGCCTATAGCATTCCTCGATAATTGACCTAATCAACACAAAAAATAAATCAATTCCAATCAGTACTTCCTGATATTAAAGGTACCAAACAAACTCGTCAGCTTCATATCTATATTATCTAGTATAAACTATAAGTTCATAAATCCTAGTCTAACGTCCGAATACTGGAACGCCATTCAAATAATAAGTTGCTCTTAACAGCGCACGGCTCACTTAGGCAGTACATTTAAGCGGGATTAACGTAGTTAAGTGCAACTTATAATTAAGTTGCGTTCCAGTATTCGGGCGCCAATCACCCAAATATAAATATAAAAAACATAAGCATCATCACTATCTTTAGATATATTAAAGTTATCAGTGAAATCATCTTTAATTTTACAAGGTAGCGTGACGCGCCAAGTTATAAATACGTGTCATTATATTGAACTTATCTCGCATATTTACGAAATGGAATCGGCGAATCGAGTCCAAAAAGCGTGCCGAGAGGAATGTTAAAATGGAGTAACACGCTATTAACAAAAAGGTTTGGTGTAATTTTTGAAAGTGGTTCGTCTGGCGGCTGCATCGCAGGTAGATAATTGACCGGCAGATGCGAGACCACGTGCTCTTAGCTCTGTTTATTCAACAGTTATAAATCTTAGACGCATCATGCACGTGTTTATTGCTATAGTTTAATCTCATGTAAATTTTCTTAACACCTGTTTTCATCTCGGCTGTGCACCTGTGTGATATGATTATATGAACTCACGGCATACCCGGTAGTCAAATTATATGGTTTGGATGCTGTATTGAGACATGTGTGACAAAATTGACTCGAAAAAATATAATTTATTTCTCAAGATTCACATTGCAAAATTATACTACGGTAAAATTAAAAGGGGAAGTATACTAACTAAATATGTACATATTATTAAAAAAATAAAATTACTTATCATTTTATCAATACTTTGTTAATACTCGGGTTTTAGGTACTATAAATGAATGACTAAACATTTTTATTTATAAAAACGTAAAAGTATACCTGCCTGTACCTACCATACTAAGTCTGCTTTTCTGACTTTAAACGGGAGAGGTTCTTATTTCGTTGCTTATTGATTGAACAACAGCAACAATTTTTTTGCGGTTTGACCTTTGACAGTCGATCAGTTATTTCGTAAAGAGTTACAGCCGCTGCCAATAAACAATCCCAATCCAAAATTTGCCGTTTTAGATTGACAGCTCAATCGTTTTTCTGATACTATATTGCCAATAATCAATCTCAGTAGTGAAAAAACTATGGCAACATGTCAGGAGACCAATCGAAAAGTAGAAAACAATTGACAACAAAACAGATTGACTTCAATCTAATTTTTTCGATTGATTATTGGCAGCGGCCGTTAGACATAAAGAAGGTATAGTATTCAAAATGATAAAAAGTCGAAACTAGTTAAACAGTTGCAAATCTTGGTTGCAAAGCACGATTGTGGCAGGTGCCAGTAATCATCGACGGTTCTCGTCACTCGTCACATACTCGTTGCTATTCTCTTTGCTGCATCATTTCGACAAACACATTTACAATAGTGTATTTAACTACAAACGATCACTCGACGAGATCTTCGCAACATTTATTGTTTTTATATATCCGTAGTAAATACTTGCGTTGAATAATAAAATAGCATTCATTGATAGAATTAAATTCGACATACGCATACAAACAAAATGTTTTATTCGTGTCACGGTATGGAAATAAACAGTTGATACACGGCAGGTAATGGCGATTGGCGCTAATAATAGGGAATATGCATGTCATTTTTTTATATTTTTAATCAATTCTGTATGTTATTACATTATCGGAAAAAAATATAAGTCTTTGAAAATATCAATCAAACAAGTACAAAAAAATAATCAAAACTGCTATCAGTTTCGAAGCATTCAAACGCCATGTTGGCGCGAACTCGCTGTGACGTCAAAGGTCACGATATGAACAACGTAGTATTTGGATTAAGTTTCTTTCATGAATTGCTACAGAACTGTATTTCGTGACAAAATAATCCATTTTATTTAATAGTATAAAGAAAGCACAAAATAACTCATAAACAAACGTAAAACAACAAGCTAAAACTTCATAAGAACGTGACCATTGTCGTCACTTTCCTTTTCAAGCAATAGATCGCGTTTCGGAAAAATACGCGGCAAATTTGAAATTTCATTTTTAACCAATTTATTTTACCGATTTAGAGTTGATAAATTTAAAAAAATATATTTAAGGTATATTTCTATATTAATAAAGATTACAAAAAAAATATTTTGACTTATTTTAAAATCTGGTGCATGTTCCCTATTGTGCGATTCCAAATGTGGTTCCTGGTTTGAATATCGCTTACAGCATTTGGGTATATATTTGTTATAAGTATGTTTTTTAAGTGCGTGGTGGCCTGTTGGTAAACGGACTAGACGCGACTGCCAACATGTTCACGGTGGTCGCGGTTTTGAATCCCAGGGCACACCTCTGACTTTTCGGGAGTCATGTGTATTAATAGTCCATCACCACGCACTAAAACGCTGAAGGAAAACATCGTGAGGAAACCTGCGTATCATAACGATTTATTAAGGGAATCTTTAGATTTCAGCTAATTTTAGACCATCGGTTTACTTAATGTTTTATCTTGGAAATAAATATTTGATTTTTATGTTGATACATTGGAAATTTATATCCTATATAAATTAATAAATATTAATAAAAATAAGTAATTAAAACTATTCCGACATTGTGATTGGTGCAAATATGGGTTGCCAGTTGCTATGCGAAACATTACGCATTCGGTTTCCGTTTTTGTGACATAAAAGTATTGTTTAGTGGTGTATTTATCCATTTTGTATTAGCTAGAATAGAATTTATAGGCAATAAATATTTCAAGAATCATATATTATTAGAAAATTAAACAATGTCGTCTGTATTTGAATTGATTCGGCGATAAATAATAATAAATCGAGTATGGTCTAAATAAATACATACATAATAACAATGCTTAACATTCCACTGCGATCGTCATCCTGGGACAGATGTTAAGTCCCAATATGTCCAGTAGTTACTCTGGCTACAATGCCCTGCGAACCAGATCACAACAGTACAATAACATTGCTCTTAGGTGAAAGTAATAGACGGTGCTAAAGGCAGCCTCTCATAAATGAGAAGTCTACCACCGACATACTTATAGAGAAATATTACACATTCTGTCCTGCCTCCCTATTAAAGTACTTATGGTTTTGATGATCCAACCGCTCAATTTCAGATCGGAAACAAATACCTGCTTATCAGGCAGCGTTCAACCAACTGCGCCACGGAGGCTGACATTTCAGTAAAGACCAAAAATATACCTGAACAAAATTCCTGTAGTAATTTTGCCATAGAAAAGCCAGACGTTAAGCCATGCAGTTTCGCCATACGTATAACATGGCGACAAATAATTTAGCCGCGTTCACCTTTCATTCCACCCTCACAGCCCCTGTCGGTAAGCTCCGCCAGTTAGGGTTGATCAATTACCTAGACATCTATTTTTAGGTTTATCCCCCCGTCTACTGATTGGTTGGCATTTCGTGTCTAGGGTACCACTTTAATACAATGTATTTTGAATTATTTATGACGTTTATTAAGTTTATAACTTAATGAGATTATAGGCAGTTACTAACAAGACAATACGATCTTTTTTATAGCGTCGGTATGCCAACTTTAAATGAAGTGTTAATCATATTTGCTAATGTCTGGGGGTTACAACTTTAAGTTTGTCTTTGATAGGTAGGGTTCACAACTGTTATAATTGGAGTCTAATAAGACTTACAATTGAAATAAAACTATTATATACGGATTTTATAGCCGATTTGGTTTATTTTTTACAGCTTTCGTGATCACAGGCCGGGCATTTTCGGGTAAAGTAGCCGAAAAGTCGTAAAGTAGCAAAATATAGAAAAAAGAAATAAAAATAATAAAAAATAAATAAATCAAATACGCGATAAAATCCATAAATAATAAGTTTATTTCAAATTGTACCAATCGAGTAAATCAAAAAAAAAAATTCTTAATTCTAGTTCTAATTATTTATCGTAGTTTGAATCCAAAACTAATACATCGGGCAATTGTGCGTTTATTAGTCAATAAATTTATCTAGATGTTCGTTTTTAATACGTTTGGTAGATATTATCTACGCGCTTCATTAACTACAAGGTGCAGTGAGCACTCTGTTCGGTGACCACTCACCTAGACCAGGCCATACGTTCATTACAGAATAACAGATAAACAACGCCACCGCTCGTGTAGGTTTTAACATTCCATGCCTTTTTGCAATTTGCATCGAAAAAAAATCGGCGGTGCGTTGCACTTGCCTCTCGCGTGCATCCCGATATTTATTGGCCTCATATGCGTTAACAAGGCCCATCACGTGTTTGCGTATATCATATCGATGTGTATATAATTTAATTCGCTGATCACACGCGGCGGCGGCGCGGCACACTCCACACAAAACGATATAAAACTTATGTCTTTGACCCGCTGCGTCGCACGTCCGCCGCTTGCCGCTCGCCACTCAATAACGACGGCTTCATATGTTGGATACAACGTTGGCCCAAAGCCACTCATATAATTTGTAGATTTAGAAAGATCTAATAAGAAAACAAAAGAAGACAGATTGAGATGTTGAGTGAGTTTCTTGCGCCAATCTTCACAACAGTATAATGTTTCGGAGCAGTTATAGAACAGTACGGATCCAAATGTCTACCTAGTGAAAGTCTATTTGATTAAAGAATAGGTAGGTATAAAAGGTAGGATTTGCTTACGGTGTCATAGCTATATTTTTGATCAGCACGTTGGATCTGTTGTTTTAGGACTTGGCCAAGGTGGTGGCCGGCGTAAACAAAGCTAGCGGCGCGGTGCGGCGGCGCGGCGGCGCGGGCGGCGCACTGCAATTATAATAAAGGTGCGCGCGCAGCTGACTGCCGCACCTGCCGCCATCTTTAACATTTCTTAAAGTTTTTTTTCGCCATCGGTGTTATTGGCCTATTTTTTATGGCGCAAGCTGTCGGGACAGCTGACGCGCGCCCGCATTTCGTTTCTCTTTGTGAGCTGTGGCGGTCGGTGCCGGGATTTCTCAAGGCGCTGTCTAGGATAATGAGCGTCACGCAGCTGTCGCAGGATTGAAAGGATCGCGCCAGGTGTGGGTGCACCACGTGGATGGGTCAATTTTTTGTCAGTTTCCTTTGTTATGAAATAAGAATAAAAAGTGTCCTGCGATGCGTGGGAGTGTTTGATTTTGTTTTTTTTTTGGTACGTACGTGGGAATCGTGAGAATCTGTAGTAGTGCCTACATGTAACGCTTTGGACGGGTGAAAGCATGGTTAAAAGTCCACAGACGCTGTTTAGATAGAGCTTACTAAAACAGATGTTGACTAAAGTTTACTGAAAAATGGAAAATTTAATTAAAACCCACAGACCGCACATCGAGCGAGGTTGACGTCATCTTGGGCCAAGCAACTCGGCGCACCACTACATGACCAGGCATGAACAGGGGCACACACCTGTCGAACGAGACATCACTATAAAATACTTTGCAACAGTCAAAGCCATGCACCTCTGTTCACCTGGCAATGTATTAATAGGCGGCGAGCGTTCGCCAACAGGTCATTTACTCTGACTTATTCTATAAAAATAAATAAATACACCCAATAGTAATGAGTCCTCAATAAGATACCAGTTCTAGTCCAGTACCTAGTGTCATGTATCAGAAATTACAAGAGGGTTTTCGATCTCACAACACCTAGTTCCGAACTAAGTACATATTTATTTCATCATCATCATCAGCCTAAATTGTTGTCCACTTCTGGAAATCGGCGTCTATTTAAATTTTTCGGCTTACCGCATCTAGCATCTGCCAGAGACCTTTCGCAAATCGTTACTCCATCTAGTTGGAGGGTGTCCTACTCTACACTTGGCTTAGTACATACTTATTGTTTTTCCCTTATATTTCAATTACAATTATTACACACAATTATCTTGGTGCTAAGATGATTTGACGCCCGGACGTCACTTTAGGTTCCAATAAAAATCTGTGTTGTGTCGTGGTTTACACCACATCGTATCGTAAGCTTAGTGGAAACGTATCGATCCATTCTCTTCCAGTGTGTTAAACAAATGGACCACGGAGGACGTTATAATTTAACAGTGTCGTACTATTCAACTTAATTAAAAGGTACCTACTGTTTGACGTTTGATACTTTTCAAGTCGAAACAACTTTGCACAGACTAGGCGCAACAAGCACAATATCAATAACATTTGCCGTAAAACCAAAATGTATAAACGTTGGTACAAAGTTGAAAAGTATGCAACGACAAACAGTAAGTGCATATTATTTTAGTTGGATTGTAAATTTGTAATATGCAGATCCTCATGATGGATGGAATAACGATCTCGTAGTGAGCCCTATCGGAAAGTGTTGACCAGCGCGAAGAGATAACCACCTCCTGCCAGTGGACACCTAGTACCTAGTCTATTTAGGCTGCACTCCACCTTCTATCAGGTCCATTGTAGGTTAAAAATACGTCATATCCGTATAAAACTAGTGAAGATTTTGACAAATATGCATTTCTTTATAACGCACAAAAAAGGGACGAGATTGATACGAAATGTCAATGAAAATGTAATTAGTAACATAAAACGCGAATTCTTGTGAAAACAATCACTATTTTACTTAATTTAATGTTCCAATGAAAATATATAATTTGTGTGTAGTGTCCCGACGGCAAATAAACGTAATAATATATGTATATCGAAAAGTAATTCAGTTTATAATCAAGTGAAATCACCTAATTAAAGCTCGATCGAATAATTTTGCGATAACAGTGCACCTAAAACTTACGAACGTACAAATACGATGCATGATAGGGCTGCCGCTTATCACTTCATATTTTTATTTTTAAGCTTAAAATATAATGTTTTAAATGTAGTTTAAAGATGAAGGCTAAGATACAAAATAACCCGAAGAATATATTTTTTATTAAATTGGCACGCCATAACAAACTTATAATTAATGTGATAATTTTAATGTTAGATGCAAGCCAATTATTCGATAGAGCCATGTCAGCCTCCTCGAAAGTAAGAGAAAATATACAACATTGGGAACACCATGAAAGGCTCATCATCCTTATCATCTTTGTGCACAAAAGTGACCAGTGAATATTCGCTGTACGAGCAAATACAATTTTTTTGTCACCAGAAATATAATGTGTTTTTTTTTTATAGTAAGATACTGCATGATTAAGTCTACTGGTCTTTTTCCTTTTCTTATATCCATCCAATGTAGGTAGAAATCCGCTATTTTTACTTTGTTATATTATAATCTCTATATACTTTTAAGTTTATTTTTGCGTACAGTAAGTATAATAAATAAAGAAGTTTAATGTGGTCCAATACAAGTAGAGTATCGGCAGACACTACGATACTTTCAAGCTGGGTTAGTCCTAAAAGTTATTTAAAACTATACCCACTGAAGCGAATTTCTTCATTGTTTTGTTTCCGCGTCACCCCTGCGTGATCGTGTCTTCGACCGTGAGTGTCCAGCGCGGCGCGAGCGTGGCGCGTGTTTACGAGCCGACCGCCGCGCCACCTGCCGCCTGCGCCTAATTACTCGCAACTCACAATACCTGCCCGCATTATGTGAAAGTGCAAACATATTTTTAAATTGTCTAAGAAATAATTAAACGTCCTTGTTAGTCGTTACTCATTGTGTAAAGTTTGAAAGGTGTGTAAAGGTCAGTGCCGGTTTGTGTAAGATTTTGGTTAACGAGCTATTGGAAACATACATTACATTAGGCTTGGGATCAAACTGGGACTCAATATTTAACGGTTCATAACAATTGTACATTGCCACCGGATTTTTGATATTTTTAATTATTCTTGTAATTGTAATATGGATGATATCCAATTAAATTATTAACATAGGTATTTGTAATGTTCTCAATTACAACATTACTAAAGATAGCACTTTGGCCGTTAAGTCCAAAAATAATATATTCAACGGTTCTAAGAAACCCGTAGCAAGAACCGAACCCGTGTCATTTTTTTCCCGCACAGCTGCAAGTGGCTCGCGTCATGGAAGCCATCGTCAGATTTACATTTACACGTGTATGAAATAATTTACGGAAATGAATATTCGTGTCAATGAATTATTCACACGAATATAGTGAATTACATAATTAAGTCCGTAATTAACGCTCTATCAAAATTCATATGCATGCTTAAGTCAATGCACTTTTAAATATTCAAATCGACTTATTTCACCTACAATTGGATGATTTTGGAAAAAGCGGGATCTCTCGGTAGTGGGCCCTAAAATGATAGCCAGATCTGTCTATAACATCCATAATATCAATAATACGGATTAGTAATATCTAGAACAGGAAATAGCTTGCTAGAACTAAAGGGGATTTTTCCATGTCATAAAATTATTATTAATTAATATCAATTAGTAATTTGAATATTTCATAAATACATATAAATTATCTTCGAATACAATTGAAATTACTTTTGTTATTACTGTCAAATAAATTTGAAAAATATAATTTATTAAAGCAGTAATAACAGTTCTCTCATATTTAAGCGGAAAAACTCTCCTAATCAAAGTACATAAATCAAAGCATACTAGGATTAGCGTGTCGGAACCCCATGGATCGATGGTGTAGACCGGCAGCGGAGCACCCTTCAAGAAACTAGGTCATGCGCCCCCTGTAGCGTTCCCCGGCTACCAGGACACAAGAGCCCCTCAAGAGGTGATTCGAACTCATTGCCTGGGGTTCGGTATTGCGTGTATTTTGAATTTAGAACGACGCTGCTCAGCGGCGTGAAACAAAAGAATAACCTTTTTGGTTTTAATCCTTTGGACATAATTTGTTACTTTTTAATTCCATGTTTTCCTGGTACCTAGGGATTTGTTTAATTTTTATTATAATTGAGATAGATAGAGATAATTTGATAGATAGATAGAGATGATTTGACACATCAAATTATTAAGTTTTTGGGATAAATTGTGACATTGTATGAACATGAAAACTTTGTTTTGTTTCCGTAGTCGATATTTCATACGTCTTTTCTAAAAGGTGATTCATATCCGAAAAAAATATCTATTGGGAATACTTACGCGTATAAAGTTTTTAACTATAATTATTTTGTGAGCTTTGTACGTCATTCCGTTCCTTATAAGTTGAGGCAAGTATGCTCGCATCCATTTTCCTCCTAATCCTATTTATAAGTCGTGAGTGTTTTTTAGTTGCGCTGCATAGCGCGTCGGCTGCATCAAGCACATTAGCGGCCATTAGCAGCTTGTCTAATTGTATTAATCCCGTTTCACGGTATATTTCACTGGCATGGGGTAGTAATGGGGTCGAACGCACCCCTGTGTGTAATCTGTGGACTGGACAACAAGGATGTGAACACACTTGACCGATTCTAAAGGAGTGGCGCCACCTGTTGGCCGCGGTGTTCTGCTTGTGTTCTAGATTTTGTTTAGGTAAGGCTGGAACGAAGATGTTATTATAAATGCCGAATGATGGCGCAATTTGCATTAAATCATACAGCGCTGATAGTCCAACAAAGATCATGTGCATAATATTTGACATAATTTCTTTGTAATTTTAAAAGGTAGGTGCTCGTAATCAATACGCTCAAATGATGGTTGAGGAAGCAACCAAAGTAATTGAGTTTGCCAATCTTTGCCTACTACTGACCGGGATGGGATTACTCTACATTCGAGCTTACGACTGAAGTCTTGGTTTATGGTCCAAGGACTATCTATTATGCTGGTCTATAGCAGTTTATTTTCATAAAACAGGTATTCTTATAAAGATGATGGAGTGCAGTTATATATCATTGTTAAAGTGCAACTACCTTGATGGCTCAGTTGAAATACGGTATGGTTGTAAAGTTGAGTTCTCGGGCGGAATCCCGGGTTGAGCAAAGTGATATCCGATTTTTCTATTCATTATATGCTAGGAGTCAGGAATTTGTACCCGATATGGCGATAGGCTCGCCCTCATCGTGGGACGGAAAATGCATGACGAACCATGGGTGTCCTGTCCTCTGCCTACCCCTTCTGGAAAAAGGCGTGAGTTTATTAATGTGCGCAGTTACTAAACAACAATATACATGCGTATGCATTTGATTCGAACCTACGACTTGGTAGTTTACGGAGCTTCGTTACCAAGACGATCACAGGCTGCACTTAATGTGTGTTACATAAATCACATAAGCTCCGAAACTGCAGGAGGAGCGCTCACATATTTTCCCAAGTGGCTTCGCTTAAAAGTGTTGCTAATGTATAAAATTACCATTGCCGCCGTGGACACTATCGAGTCGTTTATCTAAACAGGTTTATCTTTCCGAGGCGGGAGATGGTCTACCCAGCCTCTATTTGGGGAAATTTTGCTCAAAATATAGTGTGTATTTATAATTTAACTATCTGTTACTCTAATGGCGTAAGCACCAGTGAAAAAAAGCTGCGTATCTGATATTTTTATAAACTTTCCAAACCTATGTAAATTTGTATTAGACTAAATTGTACAATTGATCTCACATTTTCTCAGGAATTACATTAGGCGGCCGGATATAAGGTTTATATATATTTCTCCAGCCTCCGTGGCGCAGTTGGTTAGATAGACATCGACTATGAAACAAGAGTCCAAGGTTTCGATCCCCGCAAGGAGACAAATGTTTGTGAGGCCCACTAGTATTTATGCTAAGACGGAGTTTTAAGTCGGGGGTATCAGAAACTACGAGAGACTTTTCGGTCTCATGAACACACAGACCCGAGACAAATACCTGTTGATTAAATACAAATATTTGTCTCGATCCGGGGATCGCATCCGCTGCCTCTTAGGAAAGTTACTTTAGTTGTAAGTAAAAAGGATATCAATAATGATAGTTTATGTTATTAACATATCTTATACTTGTGTATATATATTTATACAATTACAAGCATAAATACACACAAGTACAAACATTTTTTATAGATACGACTCAACCCTTTGTGCGAGAAGTATAGTGCCGCGTCCACATTACATATAAACATTCCTACTCAAATTTTAAGAAATTTTATAATACTATGCTGTAGTTGGTAAGTTCTGTGTATCTATTTTGTATCTTAAAACGATTTAATTTATCCACGGCAGTCTGAGTCACCGCATTAAAAGCAACTCTTACTTCTTACTTCACATCAGTTTTTTGTGATACATTGGAACTAGGAATATCCATTGTTACCAATTTGTTTAATAGCTTCTACGCCCTTTAATTAGCGATATTATTCTTTTTCTATTCTTTCAGATAACTTTTGGATGGAAGGAACTAAATGGAGAGAGAAAAACGAGGGTAGACACGTTAAGAAAGTTCATGTGAACAAACATTATATTTATTTAAATACTATGAAATTAATCTTTATATTTAGTTCCAAAAGAATGATTTCGTATTGAACGCAAATCAAACTGATTTACCCAGAATATTATGTGTAGTGTGTCCGGAGCTTAAAGTCCAAATAAGGACAATGAAGCGCGGGCAAGTTCAGTGGCCGAGCGCTATCCTTGGCCGCCTTCTACCGATCGGCCTCGAACCCGATACCTCCGGACGTCAACACATCTCAATGCACTTCAAACATTTACTCACTGCGGAGAGTTAATGTTAACTATTCAAGTAGTCAATATCCGTTATTGTTGTTTGGTCGGCACAAATATAGGGACAATGGAATTTGGAATACGTACAGATTTTAAATATGTACTGTAAAAAAATTGTGACGTGTGACTAAAAATGTGTAACTCTGTTTTGTCAAGCAATATATTTTATTAATCGAGTCGTCTACCAGAAGAGAAAATGTTATTTATGGAAGAAAAGAATGTTTTATTTTATATTATTAATAATCCATTGGTGGGTTGAATATTACCATTTTATATGTTGCGAAACACTTGAAGGCATTCGTTGCGATTTTTTCCAAATAATGTGATAGTAATTGCATTACGATATCACTTGCTTATATATTTTTTGGCTAAACAAAAGCAGACTTTATAATGTGCCTACCTTTTTATGTTACAGGGGGCCAACAAAATTTAAAAATAAAGAAGTCTGATCACAATTCTAATAAGATCTCTTTAACCCCCAACGTCTTATAAGATTATTATAGTTTATTAAATCTTAATCGATATGGCGATAGATAAACACCGATAGGCTCGCCCCTATCACATCACACACAAGGTGAAACGTGGGTGTCCTGGCAGCAACTCTTCCTACTCCTTCTGGGAAAAAGGCGTGTGTTTATGGACGTACATATGTATGTGTGTTAAACCTTAAACCCGCTTAAATAAATGGAGCAAAGCCATTGTTCGGCAGCCATGTATATGGGCCAATCACAGGGCCGATATACAAAGATTAACGAAGAAAACAGTGCACTGAATAAATATAACATTGCATAAACATACTTAGATATGAGAACATGCAATTTTTAACGGTGTCGAGGACAATGCAAATTAAAAGCAAAATAGCTAACCCCACTAAGTCGCGTACACCAAGGATATAAACTTGAAAGAATTGCTGAATAGA
Organism: Hyles euphorbiae; assembly: GCA_023078785.2. NCBI lineage: Eukaryota > Metazoa > Arthropoda > Insecta > Lepidoptera > Sphingidae > Hyles > Hyles euphorbiae. The sequence continues at coordinate 1,993,303 of CM041049.1, forward strand.
GTTCTCAGAAACAGCATAAACACAATTTAAATATAGAAGGATTTTAGAGTAGAGAACTTACATTTGACGAAATCTATATTTTGTATATCAATTAAACCAAGTACAGTTTATTTGAATGGTATCTACAATCATATGTATAAAGCAGATTTCGAATTAACATTTGTTTTCAACTATTGGACTATACGGCCTAACCACTCTCAATCTTACTGTCGGTTGTAGACGAGGCCCGTGCCCTGCAGTGGGACGTATATGGGCTGATATAGAGACAGATTTGTTTTCAATCATTGCCCCACATTTCTTTATGTAGGTAATACTTTATTACCATATATTTTTCTGACACAAAAGCATACTATTCAATACAATTATACATATAACGACCAGACAAAGGTTTTTATTCTAATGAGATTTAAACCCGCAAACTCTGAACATTGTGGAATTAAAATGCTAACTTATAGGGTGGGTATCAATTCAATGTTTATTTTTTCTGCCAAACAGCGGTGTAAATGAACTGTTGTGTTTCACTTTGAAGGACATTGTAGCTACTATTGTAGTATCTTAGTTCTTAGTGTTAAAAACTTATGGTTCAGGATGGGGAGCGCAGTGGAATATCAAGCATCGCCTTGGAATTCAAGGGGTTGCTTGGTTTTGGTAATTTCATGAACGTCTGTATCGCTTAATATCAGGTTAAAAGCATGCTCGTCTCGCCATGAATTACAAAAAGAAACGAAAGACTGCACCGTCACAAAAACAAAAAAATATTTTTCTTTACCTGGATGTTGAACCTGCGGCCACTCATTTTACAAGGTGTCTAAACCATTACATTCTGTGTGAGGGCGTGTTAAGAATACCGCCAAGACAGTATTTATATTTCATAACATTCAGTAACATGTAATTAATTCTCAGTCTTTGTAATTAAAATTTATTTATTTTTCGGTAATATCTAACATCGTACATTCGTTTACTTAGCTCGCTTTCAGAAACCTACATTTTGTCATATCATAAATGTAAGTAGATTTTTTTTTCTGTATTTTCTCACATTTAGCGTTGTCAGGCTCATATGTTTTAACTTATAATAACATTCTTGTATTTCTAACGGCAGGAACAATCTTTGTAAACAATTAAAGAATTAGGCCTCGAATTGGGGTTGTGAGATATTTTCCAGGTTTTCATATTTTTTTAATGTTATTAAGTGGGTAGAAAAGTATAGGGGTGCTGATGTACTCTAATTTTCTAATATTATATTTTTCTTCAATGAATGGCGAGAATATCATGCCATTCACCTGATGATATGCGACACGATAGCCCATGGGCAGAACTAAAACCAAACAACACCATGAATTATAAATGAACTCTTGGCATTGCACTGCGTTTACCATCCTGAGAGATAAGATATTAAGTCTCAATATGTCCAGTAGATATTCTGGTTACTATGCCCTTTTTACCGAAACGCAACAGTTCATTGACATTGCTATTTGGCGGAAGAAATAGATATTACGGTGGTGACTATCCAGCCCGCTTCTCACATATGAAAGACCAACAAACAGTATAAATATTGTAGGATACTATACGTTTTATGATTAAATCGTCCAATTGAAGGACAGAAGCATTTATACTCTATTGCGAAGCATTGCTCAATTCAAAATATTGGTGCAACAGGGTAATTACTTAGTATAAAAAAGTTAGTAACTTTGCGATTTACATTTTGCCTTGGGTTATTGTAATCCTTCAGCGTTGAAACGAGGGATAAATGTTAAATGAGAATAAGCATGCCTTGAGATTAAAGCTTGTGTGGCAATTATATACTGTAGTTAATTCTTTATTACTTTACAAATATAAATATTTTTACAATTTGATCCCCATTATACCCGAATCATTTAGTTATAAAAAGAACATGTTCGGATAAAATGTATGTCTATCTGTCAACTCTCATGGGAAACTCTAGTGGATGGCCCCAACCCTCTCTAAGCTAAGGGTAGATTTAACAATGGAATATGAATATACACGCATCTCGCATTCTCAACAATACTGTAAGTGCATATGACTGAAACCGATCAATATTTCGGTTTAAACTTTAGTTTATAACTAGAATATCTAACCTCATAAAGAACTTTTTAATATATTTTTTATACAGATTTCAAAAATATTCCTTTTACACCAACCTTTCTCACATTATTTATTTGCATTAAAATTTGCTATGATGAGTTGAATCTATGTACACTACTTCATTATAGAAAGCAAAACAACGGAAAACCAGGGCTCTCATAACTTGCCACATTATTATCAATGAATATAAAAAGGTTTCCCGAGGATTAATTATTATAACTAACGCTGTTAAATTAATTAAAATTTTAATATTATTAACCATAATTTTCAAATTAGCATAGATCCGACTACTAGGGCACCATAAACACGCGCCACTTAATAAATGATTATTTAAATCCGTCGTAAATGTGTATAAATTAGGCTAGTGAGGCACGTGCTAAGCGCGACGGTACCAGGGCGGCAGGTGTGGCGGGAGATATAGAGTCGTGTTCGTACGCGCATCTGCCGCGGCGCGGCGCGGTGCTGGGCAAGCGTTCACTTGTCCGGCCCTTCGGAAATCTATACATTGCAACGTTGCCGTATAGGATGATTTTACAGTGAAAGAGTTTTAATGCAAGCGATGTAGAACTTATTAATTCCTGGTAACGTTCATATAAATTAGTAAGTTTTGTCCGTGTCTCGCTGTAGGAGGTACTCTATTTAAATAGCATTGCATTTACGACTACATATACGTATAATGTACATTTGTAGCAGTGATCTTGTCTTCATGAAATAAAATTTCAATATTAAAAAAATGTATAATATGTTCATAGTGGTTGCGGGTTCAAATCCTTATGCCTTTTCGGAGTTATGTGTGTATTAATAGTCAGCCACCACGCACTATAACGTTAAAGGAAACATCGCGAGGAAACCTTTTTTTTTTTTTTTTTTCATGGGGAAAATCCTCTTGGATTCCCTCGCTAGGAGGGAATGCCGGATTTTTACCGACTAAAAACCCCATCTTGCTCCATCAGCACTTTGGAGAAACTCCGGGACCTCACAAAGAACACGCCGAAGTTCCTCCAGTGCGTAGCTTCTAAAAGCACTACTCTGAGAAGTTGTTCTTGACTTACTCCCCCTTGCCTTTAGCCAGGGCGATGTCTGGCACCACCTCGGCGACTTCGTCTCCGAGCAGGATCGGCTCTCTCCCGATCCCGCTCTGCTGCCTCCTTCTTCGCCATTACAGTTTCACAGAAGGAGGCTACGGCATTCCACTGGCGTTCTCCCTCCAGCATTGCCACAATGACAGCTGGCAGAGAGAGATTTTGGCCAATCGCATTTGTTAGGACTCGCCTCTCCACCTCCCAGGCAGAACACTGCATAAGAGTGTGCGATGCGGAATCCTGGTCTCCAGTACTGCAATGGTGACAAATCGCCGTTGCCTCCCATCCTATCTTATTCAGATAATCACCGAAGCACCCATGCCCGGTGATTATCTGAGTAATTCTATATGTGAGTCGTCCGCTCTTGCGTCTCATCCAGCTTTCGAAGACCGGCAAGATTGCCTCGACAACGCGTTTGTGCACGTGGGGCTCCATCGCGAGGAAACCTGCATACCATAGCAAATTGTAAGAAATTCTATGGTATGTAAAGTCGTCTAAACTGCACTAGGCCAGCGTGATGGACTACATGGCCTAACCACTTTCAATCGTACTCTCGATTGCAGAGGAGGCCCGTGCCCTGTAGTGCGACGTTTATGGGCTGATACAGTACTGTACAGGACGTATAAGTTGTTTGACAGTTGTGGTATAGCTTTTACTGGAGTAGTGTCCGGTGATCAGTGCACAGTACAAATATTGGCGCGTCGTCTGCGGGTGTAGCGATGAGTCACCGCTCGCTACACAATGCGCCGCCGGCCAGTTTGCTATACACAAACAACTCTTCCTTTAAATTGTCATAATATTGGAAAAGCAATCAATATTTCAATATACGTATATGTGTAATATTGCGTTAGTGTGTACGAGAGGAATAAGGACATATGCAGAAAAAAAGTATGTGAATATATACTGCGTATCTCATGACTGCTACCGAAAACGAAGCCGAGTGGTAGTTTTAGTGGCTACAAACAAAATGCAACTTAAAATTTCGCATAGAAACGCGACAATTATTTTTTATGATTTTTTAAATATCGTCATTTTTGGGTGGTAAATCCATAGTTTTTGCTAAAATAATAATTTAAATTCTTTCATACCTTAGAGTATTTATGAATAAAAGGGTATTCACAATTTTTTTAAGAAAAAATTTATATACCTAAATATGGCCATAGGAAAAAAATAACAAAAAAAACATGACGCTTTTTTTGCAATTTTTTCTGTTGCATTGTGTCTGAAGTCGTTTAAACTACCACCTAGCTTCGTTTTCGGTAGCAGTCTTGAGATACCCTATATAGGATTTTTATCTTTTTACAATTGGAAGATGTGACAGGTTTCAAATTACTGATTATCACGTACAGGTGTTGTGACATATTATATATGCCAAGTCAGAGGAATATTATATCAAAACTATCACATACCTTCATAATCATTGCGCCTGTATTAAATAGGGTAGGCAGAGATTATAGATGGCCACTTTGCTCGATCCTGATATATTAATTTCACTTCATCCGCTTTCATCGAGCTCTTCATGCATACTCGTCGTTTCAGGGTACTTTTGAACTGATCCTTGTTAAGGGTATCACTGATTTAAATGGTGTAGTAAATTGTTGATTTATATTTTTCTAAAGTTATTGTATAATAAAATAGTATAATAATGCGACGGCATTATTTATGTTATTAATAAACTTATTAATAACCTTTATTTTTTCTTTTACCTGTTAGTAAGTTTACTACGTCCAAAGCATACTATCACAACAGGCGATGAGAGATGATCTCTCACCCCACCTGCCCCTTTTATCATGCACTCCAAATGTCACAACACAACAAACAAAAGCCAAGTGTGGACAGACAGACAGACGGATCAATTTGCGCGGCTAGTGGGAAGGAATTAAATATTAACTGAGGGGAGGTCGGGGAGTGGCGATACTTTTTGGAATGTTTGATGTGTCCAGCGATTGACGGCCAGTTAATGTTTCATACGGAAATTAACGGGGTGTGTTTTTAAGTGCGTGGTGGCTTGTCGGTGACGGACCAGACGCGTCTGCTAACAATTTCATGGTGGTCGCGGATTCCAATCATACGTCTCCTTTATCAACGTGGGGGCTATCTTTCAATACACTAAAAATCATCTATGGAGCAACTTACTTAGGATGTATTTGTTATGGATCTCCTGTATGGGCTGATAGGGCTACTATCGGTGCTGTGCGAAGAAAACTGCTCCAGAACCAACGTTTGGCGTTGATATTCTTGTGCAAGGCATATAGAACTGTTAGTACCGAAGCTTTGCCTGTCCTAGCGGGTGTACTTCCAGTCGACCTGGAGGTGCAACGTCGCGCCGCGATGTATTACTCTAATAGAGAGAATATGGATAAAAGTTTTTTCACCGCACGTGAACTTTTAAAAGTTGACAGATTATTAAAACCGGTTTCAGTGGTATATAGCGAACTATTAGATTAATGGCAAAATAGATGGGAGATATCTTTGAAGGGCCGGCATCTATACCAATTTTTTCCTTGCGTACGTGATCGTTTAACAAAGACATGGCTAGATGTCGATTATTGCGTATCACAATTTCTCACGGGTCATGGTAACTTTAAGTCTCAACTATACTCTTTTAAGCTTGTTGCGTCGCCTGCGTGTTCATGTTCAACACCTAATTGCGAGCATGAGCAGTCCGCGCATCATATACTTTGGGAGTGTAGTCTTTGGCATAATGAGCCTAAAACCATGCTAGATAGTATGCAAATATCATCTGGAGCTGTATACTACATGGACCTTGTAGAGACTAGAAAGAACTTCCGTGCTTTCCGGCGTTTTTGCCATACCTATTACTGGAATCAAGCATAACAGTTCACATAATAGGTCCCATTTAAATGTAATAATAATTTGATCCGTGGTGCTTCACAGCTGGCTTCTCCGGCTGTGAAAGTCTTTTTGCGAGGTTACTTACCTCTTTAGTTCAATGTTTTGTCACCCGCTTTGCACGGAGGGAAGTGGACAATAATTTATTTCCAACTCCTCCTATTAATTTTACTTTCTGATTAATTTCGTTGCGGGTTAAAGACAATTTAGACATTCCCGGAGACTCGCCGAGCTTCAATGCTCGGTGTCATTACTTTGCGTGCCACTGTTGATCCTGGCTCACAGGAGTTACAGTGGTGGGTGTGAGGGCGGGACAGTCTCATACGTCTCCTTTTTCGGAGAAATGGGTGTGTTGATAGTTAATCACCACGCACCATAACGATGAAGGAAAGTATCGTGAGGAAACCTGAATATGTAAGAATGGCGATGGCGCATTGAAATAATTTCTATGATATCGACGCAGGAAAGCAATTTTGTCGTATCTCGAAACAAGCAATTTGAAACCAGAGCCAAAAAAAAAAATATTTAAAAAATGAATAACCTCTACACTAGAAAACCTAGCAATACCATTTCTTTAATAATAACATTTTAAAATAAAACCTTACATTTTCATAAGGAAATTCAACGCGGTATTTTTTTATGAATTAAATAATATATTATACGTATTTTTTGAGATACGACAAAATCGCTTTCCTGCGTTGATATGTAAAGTCATTACAAATTTTATCTAGAAGTATTAAAGTGATATTTGTTTATATAATTTGAAAAGAAGCTCTAATGATTAACAACCCCTATTAACTAAATACTCATTACAAACAAATTAAACAAAAATAACATAATTTTATAATTAACATACTGCAAATAAAATGTCAGTAAAACAGTTTCCGCGAGAGAAAATAGTAAAACCCTGCATATTTCAATGTATTGTCCCATTTTCATAGAGTGGAATAGCTAGAGAACAAAGGGTAAACATAGAGTCGGCCGACGCTACCGCGACTCTACAATACTAACGTCGCAAGGACTATGTACTTTTAAAATAAATTAGAGAGACGTTTTGTCGTTTATTTGGGTTTCAAATACTTGGGTGAGGTTTATTTCTAGTGGTGCTGATGTTATTTGAGGACTGTGATTCTGAGAAATATTTTGATATTTAAAAGGTATAAGATTTCAGATATTTTGTTTGTTTTAATCCTTTGTTTATGTTCATTTTCTTACATTAATTTTTCGTGTACATATTTTTTTGTTCACTTTTCTAAGTCGTTTTTAATTGCTTATTAATGATAGCTATGAGTAATTAATATTTATAAATTTATTTACCATCATGTTACTTTTTCGAACTCCTCTATAATTGAGGGATCGATTGAAAGATTTCAGGCTATATTCCATTAGGGTGGCCTAGCATACTCTTCTCTTAGTGTTATGTATACTCAATGTACTAAATACCTATGTCGTAAGTTAGCGATGTCACACGGTTTTATCTGCAATGCAGTGGGATTATAATTTTGGCAACTAAATGGAATGTCGGGGGGAAAATATAATATGGCTGTACCAGACTTATTTAGGTAAAGTTAGTGCTGGGTGTTGCCAATACACAGTATAATTTCAACGCTGAGGTTTCGGGTTCAGATCCCGGGTCGGGCAGTGATGTTTTCTTTGTTTAATTATCAGCCTTGAGTCAGGAATTTGTGATCGATATGGCGATAGGCTTACCCATTTCACAACATAGAACGGAAAAGACAAGGTGGTACGTGAGTGTACTGGTATAAACTTTGCCTACCCCTTCTGCGGAAAAGGCGTATAGTATGTACTGTTAGTTTATAAAACCAGTAATCTTTATTTAGAAAATACACAATTACTAATTTACATGTATTTATAAATACACCCAAAGCCGCATAGTCCTGACCCCACACTTAGAATCAAGTCATGGGTATTAGAAACTACGAGAAACTTTTCGGTCTCGCAAACACCCAGACCCACAATACATTTGGATCATCGATTTATACTTACACATATACTCCCACACACACACACACACACATACATAGTTCTTAAGTAGGCCGTACTTATACCTAAATATTTTTTTTATAGAAGAGTATTTCTTCTCCCCAGAACCAGTGGTAGCACCAGGACACCCACGTACCCCCTTGTATTTTCCGTCCCATTTTGCGAAACGGGGCGAGCCTATCGTCATATTGGGCACAAATTCCTGACTCCAAGCTGATAATTTATACAAAAATCCAATATCACTTTGTCCAACCCGGGATTCCAATGCGAGACCTCAGTTTCGTAACCGTACCGTACAACTACGCCAACGAGGCAGAAAATGTAAATATTGGTACATATAACGATTTGATTTATTTATATCATTAAATTTTGTTCAATCTCATTTATCGATTGTCGCACGTGGAAATCGAATCCAAGACCTCAAGTTTGATGATCATTCTACCAATTCGAGACCAGAGAGTAAAGTTTTTACTCCTCTTACATTTCAAATAACTTATTTATTACATAGAAGAGTTTTCATTTTACATCACTGTGTTATACCTTCGTCAGATAAATCCAGACATTACGCAGCGAGCACTTTAGTTCCCGCCTTTATTACAAAACTGCAGTAATACACCATCGCCAATTATCCAGTGGTAGCGTGATTGAACTACGAACCATGTTTGGTTTGATTCCTAAATGGGACAATTAACTTGTGACTTTTTTTATTTGAAAATGTTACGTAAGATGCCCGGAGTAAGAATTAAAGCCCAATAGTATGGCTACTGTATTGAGACTTGTACCTACCCCTTCGGAAATGTATAATATGGATGTGAACTTATTTGACTCATCACGGGTTCGAACCCCGTCACTTCGGCTGCGTAGTCCTAACATAGTGAAATCCGTTGTTTCCATAAAAATACAACTGTAGCAACTTACATCAACTATATAATACATACATAGACAATAGAATCAATAAAAATGAAAAATGCAATGACATACCCAAATACATAATTAGCATAAGTACATTACAGCCCAATGATTAGAATACAGCGGCAGTGAAATGAACTAACGTCATAATAACACGCAAACCTTCACGCGGACGGACATAAATCACGAGCGGGGCCGTTGTACCCGCCGGAACCGGAAGCGGAGTCGATGCACCCTACGCACACACACAAACCGCTGTGTGCGCACGCGGAAGCACATTAACACACATTTACACACACCACCCCGCTCGTAGTACACGTCTGTGAGTATTCTCACTTTGTGTGTGTGCAACTCTACTGTGACTTTGTGTGTGTGCGGGGGTGTGGCGCTGCGAGCCTGTGTGTGTGCGACCGGGCACAGTGTGTGCATAGTGCAATCAACTAATGGCTGGATATTTTTTTAATCTCGCTTTGATAGCCCGGATGCTGTTTGTGATTTGTATTGGGAGCGTTTTAGCTCGGTTTTTAATTAATGTGCTGTGCATGGGTAGTTTGAAATTAAGATAATAGCCTATGCACTATAGTCCTTAGTCTATATTTCTAACTTTATATATTTAATACTTATGAGTGTATTTTATTTTGAAGCATAGTCTCGATTTGGACAACAATAAATGGTTATTATTGAACAATGCAGTGTGTACTACGAGGCATTTTTTAAAAGATTAAAAATCGATTTCATAATAGCTGTAATATTAAATTACATCACTTCCTCTTCCCTCCAAAAGCGTTACCAAAGTTACGACTTAAGCGTAAACTTATCGAACAAACAAGCATCCCAAGTTGTGATTATTAGTGACATCAGCCTGTAGCGGTGAGGCCGGGGGTGCGCGGGTGTGTGCGGGGGTGTGAGGGGTGCGGCGCGCACGTGTCTGCTGCGGCCTGTGTGTGTGTGCGTCGCGGAACGGGGACACGCGGGCTGCCGGGGCGCGCGGGCGACGCGGCGGGGGGCGGGGGGCGGCCGCGCATACACTGCCGGGGGGCTTCAGCGGTGCGGCGGCGCGGGGGCGTGCGGGGGGCGCGCACTGTGCCGGGGAGCGTAGGCAGTGCGGCGCTAGCCCGGCGCGCCCCCGTTCACGGCCAGGGGTCGCCGACCGCGCCCCGCTACGCCGTAACCCCGCTACGGAGCTACGCTGCTACACCGCTACGGACCGTAACTTCCTCTATTGTTTTAATTCCACTTATCTAGATGTATTTGATTTGATGATTTGGGTCAATTGATTGTTGTAGTAATTATTGAGTTTAGTTGTTTAATTGATGTTAGAAATATGTACAGATTATGTTATATAAATATATTTACTATAAATAGATTTTTAATTACTGCTTTCTTCAAGATAACACTGAAAATGAAACTTGGTACTTGAATTGATAATTTATGAATCATCCTAATTACACGTATCTGAATATATAACTAACGCGGGAAGCGGCGCGTGTGTAGGCGTATATAGCCCGCGTTGTTTGAGTGCGATGCGGTGGGTTCGCCCCGAGACGGGAAGCGCCTGCAATCTGCTCTCTTGCATAATCACTATTCTTTTAACTATAAAGCTTAATAATTACTAATGTATACCTACTCTATATATCAAATATTAATTTATTGTTTATATATATGGGTTGGATATTGGACTATATGGCCTAAACACTGTCAATCGTATTGTCGATTGTACAGGAGGCCCGTGCCCTGCAGTGGGACTTATATGGGCTAAAGTATTTAAATTCAATAGATTCATCTCTGGCACACGATAGCAGAAGAACTTTTAGAACTAGGTTGATGACACAGTGCTGAGTGCAGCGTCATCAGCGCGGGAAACTACATGCTGCACCCGCCAGTTCCGCTGCCAAGCGTCACGAGTATTGGCAATACAATTGGCAATGACTCTCCCCCCGCCCCCGCCTAAACGATAGTTAGAGCGGCTTTCTGAGCAATTGAATTATGAGGAATAAAGATGATGTTGATGATGATGTTTTTTAGTACAAAAAATGGGTGTATGTAAGTCTCTTATAGTTTCGGATATTCCCTACACAAAACTCTATCTTAGTGTGGGGTCAGGACTATGTACGTGACTGTTGTTTTTTTTTTCATTGTTAAGTTACTAAACTCATACTTTGGTTTTAGCTCGACGATATTTATATCGAAATAAATAATAATTTTTTTTGAGGGTAAATAGATCCTCACACAACAGCTCATTAACAGAATTTATTTAAATTCTCAACATATTCGGCTTATAGTTTGGTATTTTGATTACTGTGAAGGCGGGAACAAATAACTCTACACGTGACAAAACAATGTAGAAAAGTGTTCACATTGCGTCCGAGAACATACGCACACTAAGACCGCGTTCACACGGTGCTGTACTGAACGGCTCTTGTATTCGGATTTCAACGAATGTGGCGCATAGCATTTTGTAAATAGAACCAGGGCGTTTGTACTGCAAATAATTGTGCACGGCTAAATACGTTTTAGGTTGTGTATACATTTGTATGTACAATTTGTATGATAGGCCAATAGTAATTTACTTTAAAAGATCATGCGATCTCGTATTACGCCACAATTACAACTTAAAGCAAAGTTATAATTAAAAATATGTTCTCACTATTCTATCTTTAGAACAGTAAAATTTTTGTACTTAAAAAAATATCTGAAACCATATTCTATATTAGTTTGTCCTATTTTGCGTTTCATGTGATTTTTTGCTTTATTTACAACTATTTGTTGCAGAATTACACTCCTTATCTCTGGAATATTGGTTCAAGTATTTTCCGGGTTGAAAAATAGCCTATGTTTTTTCCGCACCATAAATTGTGTTCATGCAAAAATTATGTTAATCCGTTGTCAGTTAAAGTAGGATACATCAAAAATGTGTTGCTATAAGATATTTAAGGCTAATAACCTATACTTGTAGTGTTAAAATAAAAAAAGGATTCTACATAAACAAATACAGTGATATGTATTATATATAATAAGTAATACTAATGTATTATTAATATTTTAAACAGCCAATTGAATATTTTAGACTTTATTCTAAGCTTACTAACTACAACTGATTATATTCCGTTTTGATTTAATCTTGTAATACTATTTGTATTCAGCATTTAGAGTTCTATGATTAGACATTAGGATAGTATTTGTGGTAAACAAGTTCCATACATATATTTAGTAACTCTTTACGGGTAAAATTTAAAACCTTACAATTTCTCAAAGTTTTCTGTAACTAGGTATACAGGCGCACCGGAGCGTTGATAAAAACTCCGCGAGAGACCTACTTGCGGTCCCACTAAGCATCTGTTGTGGACGACGTGAAGACGTCGCGCACACACACACACATATACACAAACACACACACACACACACGGAGCGGTTTTGTAAACGCTGCAGGTACAATTAAACAGCTCCTTGCGTTCTTCGGGTCAGTGGTACAAAGCCTGCAGTTGCTTTGTGACACGCTGTACTTGTACTCGTATGTACCAAGGGGTGTGGATTAAGCTATGAATGTTTTGCGGATTATTAAATAAAATATATATGCAAATTTTTAATGATCATAAGTTTGTCGTTTTTGTTTTGTTTTGAGGATGCCGAAGATCGGGCGAAATGGAGAAGAATTATCCGGAAGGACCCTGGCACCGACCGAGATAACGCCAGGTAGAAGAAGAAGAAGAAGACTATGTTAGATAAATTGGCCTGGGTCTTAAATCACCAGATTATCTAGGAGTATTTTTTTTTCTTATTATTTGAACAAAGAATAAATTATAAGTATGATTTAAGTGTTTATTTTACTCCGTAATTTAAACGTTCTTAATATCTTTTAAAAGGTTACTGGCGTCAAAAAGGGGATTGTAAGATTTAAGTACTCACCTATTATAAAATTTATGATAATATTATAAGTCCAACAATAAAATAATCCAGCGCTTCAATAATTCTATTATTAGATACCTCTCTTGGGTAATGAGTGGGAACCCGGACATAACAGTAGCTTCGGGTGCGATGCCTGCACTACATGAAGAACAAACTTTCGTCTAGAATCTAGATGCTTTGGAACTGGTTGTAGTCACGAAGTTTTAAATACTCACAACACTTGATTCGTATGTTACTGTAGAGTCAGGATATTTTTTCCTTAAAAACACATTTTTATTATCTATTTGTTTCTGCATCTGTATCAGCCCATATACGTCCCACTGCAGGGCACGGGCCTACTCTACAATCGAGAATACGATTGAGAGTGGTTAGGCCATATAGTCCACCACGCTGGCCTAGTGCGGGTTGGTGGACTTACATACCATAGAAATTTTTATAAATCGCTATGGTATGCAGGTTTCCTCACGATGTTTTCCTTCACCGTTTTAGTGCGTGGTGATTGATTATCAATACACACATGACTCCGAAAAGTCAGAGGTGTGCCCTGGGATTTGAACCCGCGACCACCGTGAACATGTAGGCAGCCGCGTCTAGTCCGTTAACCAACAGGCCACCACCGCACTATTGCACTTTGTTTCTGCATATTGTAAATATAATACTGTATTTGTTTTCCTGCCTACTCCTTCTGGGAAAAATGCGTGAGTTAATGTATGTATGTATTTGTTTTGTGTCTTACATTGTACAATATGTAAATATATAGATACAAATAATACACAAGTCTTCATGTGTGGTACTAGAGTTTAGTATTATTTCGAAAATTATTGATTAGATTTACGTCTATGTATGAAATATAACAAGAACCTTTAAATAAAAAAATCCACAGTATTTCCAACTCTATCTAACTGGTTGTGGTCAGGGTGATATTTCGTCACGTTTTTTTCCAAAATGCGATTTGCGTGGGATGTAATTAATTGGCTCGTATTTCATCGCATCCGCACAAAGGATCGACGCGGCCGCGGCTCTATTTACTGCCTATTTACTTCGTGCACATAAGCCGGGATAAATTCACAAAATATGCATACTTTTGTTGTACATTTCGGTGTTTTACTCAGTCAGCGAAATTCACTGCGGGTTTTTTATTTAATAAAAAATATAATATGAGTATATATTTTTTGTATATTTTGCGTCGTATTGCAGGTATGATATGGAGGCTGTAATTTATATATTAAACAAAAAAATTGTACTCAGCCTGTATGTTTGTCATACTGTTGCTGCTCGTGTGAACAGTTGTAATATAATAGTTTATTAATTTTATAACCAGTATCTATACGTGAAGACTTGTAATTGGCTTTCAAATTACTACCCAACTGTTACATAATCATTTTAAAGCTGTTAGCCTTCCATAAAAATAAATTAAATAAATAAATAAATTAAATTTTGTTATTGAAATACAGATTGTGATGTAATAGAAATCAACTTGTAAGAAACCGTGTAAGAATTCAATGTCAAATTATTACAAAGGCGCGAGGTCCTTTGTTTTTGTCTCGACGTCGGAAGTTCGAGTGAACTTGTGAGCAGTTTCCCGCGTTTTTCCAACCGGATGTCGTGCAGTACTTGCGTTATTAGAACTTTAGTAAAACTGTCCCCAATCATAAACCGAAATAATCATAATAAAATCATAATGAAACGTAATTGAAATGCAATGGAAAAAACGTGAGGCAATCGTGATCACGCGAACCGCGTCACCGTTACATAAGCGCAGAGGGAGGCGGCGGCCACCGGGGGGTTACGCAAGTGGCGGTGCGCGGGGGGCGGGGGCGGGCGGCCGGAGTGTAACCGGGCGCGGGGGATGCGGGGGGGAGGGGGGGGGGGGGAGCGTGCAGGATCGATGCGCGGGCATTCACCCGCCTGCAATGCGCTTCGACGCCGAGCGACGCCGCCTGCCGGCTGCACACACCCGCACGTACTTTATGTCGCCCTGGTACTCGCGCGCGGTGCGGGGACACTCGACAATATGAATTCTGTTGCACTATACGTATATACTTACTTAAATGATATAATACATTATAATTATTATACTTTTCACAATTCATGTCTCCTTGGTATTGCAGGCACCCGAAGGAAAACAATCAGTTTTTTACGCTATAAGGAAATACAAGTTTTCCAACTAACTTGTGTACGGATATAAAAGTACAAACAAATCCCGCGTTTTATCATTGCAGGTGTTAGAACTTCGACCGTTAAACTTGGCGAAGCGTTGAGGGAGGCTGCCGTTACTACCGCGCTCTTTAGTGCGTCGGGAAATAACGTTTCATACTGGTTTGCTTGGGGTACTTTAATAAAATTTTACGTTAGGGGTTTAGAGAGGGGCTTGAAAATTAGGCTTGATGCGGTAGTCCTATAAATCTATGCGATGTGATTATTAGATTAAATTCAAACATGAAATGCTACCCAAACCCACATATTCATCGATATAAAATATTAAATTCGTGTTCTTTGAATTCCGTACCCATTCAGTTAAATCGATACGGAATAATGTGAAGGCAATATAATAAAAGTTATGTCAAGAAAAGAACACGCTGTAGCGGCGTAGACAGTGCTACGTGAGTTGACGCTACGCCGCCGCTACCGGCAGCTATGTTTAGCTACGAGTAGCTGTAGCTATGTGGTTGGATTGATTTTCCCGGGGTTTGTATGCGGCGCGTGTTTCCCGTATATTCCGCGCGGTCCCGGAACTCTCGTATTTTGCCGCCAAATTCTATTAAAACGTGTTTGTTTATTTATGTACTTTCCCGAGGTGTTCGAGTCTCGGCCGATGTTCTTGTTTTTCACGTTACATTATCTTATGCAATATTAAAGACGCGTTGGAAATGTTACGGAGATATTTCTATGTAATTTTTGCGTCATCAGGCCGGTGTTGTATTTGTATTATAGAAAATATATTAGATTGCGTTTGTACGAGTTATTATATTATTTTATGTATCAGAGTATGTTTTCTCCAGTAAAGGAAAGTGCCCATTTTACTTTGACACTTAGTATCGGTACGAAGATGTTTGTGCCTCGATGAAACCAACTTTTTTGTGTAGGGAAAAATATATATTTTCAATAAATATAAACATAATTGCCTTTTGTTCTTAGAGAAATGAACTTGAAGTCCAATTAAATTTTTTTTTAACCGACTTCAAAAAAAAGGAGGAGGTTCTCAATTCGACTGTAGGTTGCTTTTTTTTCTTTGGCTCTGTGAACAAAATGTAAAATGTGATGATGATTACTTTATTTAATAAAAATCCTTCGTCCGGGATATTACATGATAAAGTTTAAAACAAACCATAAAAAACACTATAATGAATTTTAAGCAGTATCGGTGTCGGGATCAACGCTATTTTTCCTGATACTATGAATGGGCATTCTCAATTTAGTAATAAAGGATACCTTCCTTTATACTGTTTTTTCATTCACGTTCGGTTTAAATATAAAATAGTTGCGCGAAATAATATGTATCTGATGTGGATTGAACTCAAAAAATGAATGCACGCGGGCGAAGCCAGGCCGGGCTGCTAGTGTGCTGACAAATTTAAAAATACCATAGCCTAAAAATAATATAGTCACAGTTTGGAAGGGATACTTTTCAGAGCATTTGGTTTATATGGGCCACTAAATACACCCACCCAAATATACGCAACAGTCACAGATGTGCTCCTGACCCCCCACTAAGATGGAGTCTTGTGTCGTGGGTAGGAACTACGAGAGACTTTTCAGTTATCACAAGCAATTGTCTTCGGGCAGAGATCGAACCTCCAATTGATCCGAACGATCGAGGGCTTCTTGTTTTACAGCCGCCCAGCCAACTGCGCCACCGAGGCTGTCAAACATTGACACTAGTCACATAGTTTCTTTTTGTATGAGGATTATTCGGCTTAGAGAACCTACATGTGTCAATAACCAAGCGTTATGGGCGTTATTTATTATTTATTTATTTATAACATGACAGCGCACCGCTCAAGACCTTGCCTTACTCGTTTCTACTGAAGGTTTAATCCCCGCAGAAGTGAATATACAATATTTTTATATGAATATTCGCGGTAAGAAGCGGTGGTGATATGAGACGCGGCGAGTTCGTCTCCCGTTGCGACCCATCGCCTCAAAATATTATTCTCTAAATCATACTTTCGATTGTAGAAGAGGTCCGTGCCCTACAAAGGGACATTTTTTTAAAATCTTATTTTACTTTCTACAACTTTTTTAATCTTAGCATTCTTTAACAAAAAAAGCCTATACAAGGCTTGGCTGTAATTTTATGAATTATGTACTTTCCCTACAATAAGCTTGCTAGTAACTTAAGTTACTTTGAATTTTACCACGATTCATAGTCATTCAAAAAAACCGGCCAAGTGCGAGTCGGACTCGCGCACGAAGGGTTCCGTACCAACAACTATAAAGAAATGCTAAAAATCACCTTTGATCCTATTTATTAAGTACTAGTTAAAATTTGCTTAAAAATTACGTTTGTTGTATGAGAGCCCCTTTTTTATATTCAATTTATGTTTATTTAATTATTTATTTCGAAAAATTATAACCGGCTACCTGTTACCGTTATTAATATTAAGCAAAAAAAACACGTTCCTTGTATAGGGACCCCCTTAATATTTAATTATTTTTATTTTTAGTAGTTTGTTGTCATAGCGGCATCAAAAATAGGTACATAATTTGTAAAAATTTCAGCTCTCTAGCTATCACGGTTTATGAGATACAGCCTGGTGACAGACAGACAGCGGAGTCTCAGTAATAGGGTTCCCCGTTTTTACCTTATTGGTACGGAACCCTAAAAAGTATCCATGTGAATATTGATGATTTAACAATTTGTCAATAACCTGTTTTCCAAAGCACTTAATTGTGTTTTTGTACATGATGTGTTTTCTTATAATTTGTTGTACAGTTCATGTAAGATCTTTGTTATGTTTCTTTTGTATAAATTAAATAATTGTATAACTTTTAATAAATAAAATGAAAGTAGCTTAAAAATATATTCAACAGAGTTGTCCTTTAATTGTCTACGATAAACGTTTGTATGGAATCTTTTAAAAATATCCAGTTGAGGAACCGATATAACCTATACACTGGGTACATTATGGTAATGGACAGACCCGTGGCAATTATTCAGGAAGCGTTGTCGGCACTGCCATTATTAAATTTAACAGGGACTATTAGCAGCCGCCCTTGTTCATTTATAGGTTTAGCTGGGTAGTTATATTTATTTAGTAAATATTTGTTTATGTTATAAATGGTGGCGTAGTTGTAATGCGGTACGGTTACAAAGCTGAGATTTCAGGTACGAAACTCGAGTCGGGCAAAGTGATATTAGATTTTGCTATTCATTATAAGCCCGGAGTAAGGGATTTGTGACCGAAATGGCGTTAGGCTAGCCACCTATCACATCGTAGGTTGGAACATTCAAGGCGAAATGTGGGTGTCCTGGTAGCACCTCTACCTACCCCTTTGTGGGATACAGGCGTGAGTTAATGTTATGTATAAATGTGCACTATATAGGTCGATGTGGTGATCCATGGAGGAAGCCTATCTTCACCAGTGGACTTCCTGTACCTAAAGAGAGAGAGAGAGAGAGAGAAGGCATAGAATAATGTGTCGTATACCATGTATGTGTATGACTATATGTATGTGACTGTTGGGCGTTATTTATTTATGTATTTGTTATACTATATTTAATGCTATGTGAGAAAGAAATGAAAGAAATACATTTATTGAAGGCGCAAACATACATAGGTAGGTAATAAAATAACAAAATATACAAAAAATAAAAACATGACAAAAAATACAATTATGAAACAAAATTACGTGGCTAAACTATTGCGCCGACAATGGGCCTCCCATTCAGCTTTATGCTGCAGAATGGGAAAGCAAACTGCAGCGCTGATTTTCAACGGGGTGCCCTGGTGAGACACGAATATCCAGTCGGTAGGCTGACAAAACATTATCATAAATATCTGCTAATAATTACATTCTTTTCTGTGGGTACGCAAAGTTCTTTTTTTTTTTTTTGTCAATGTGCGGCTGGAATGCGCAGCCACTGAAAGGCATCACTATCATCGTACACATAGCATAAATCATATCGCCCACGTTGCTCGAGTTTAGTCATTTAAATATAAAAGTAATAACAAACAAATACAAAATACAAAACATACATAACATGCAAACCCCGCCATAACTGATCACGTTTCAAGAGGATTTACACACAGGATTTACACAGGATAAATTAAAAGGATAGAAGTTGTGCAAAGTGTAAACTGTGGATGTTCCCACACGGGGATGCCGCCAATAACGCTGGGTGGAGGGGACACATTCCTGATCGTGATACGTTCTATAGCAGGAAGGTAAGTGAGTAAAATATGTTCAATAACCTTTCTTTTGGATACATATTAAATGTTGTTTATAACTATTTTTAAATCCAATTTTATTATTTTTAGAACGACACGGTGGAGGAATGTTGTTCCAGCAGCGAGTGGCGGCATATTTGAAGGATCCCCTGAATGCCGCAGTCCGGTGTAGTGGAATCGTTAATGGTTTGGTGGTAGAACGCATGCCATATGAGTGACTATCCTGTCTCCACGTCAGTTTATCAAATAAGTACTTTGGTTTTTTTGTTTTTATAACGCCAAAAAGTAAGGTTGCCATATGTAATTCCCGAAGGGCACTAGTTTTAAGAATATTGGCCTCATTTAGAAACGGTGAGACATGACTACGACTGGGAATGTTGAAACAAAATCTAGCGCATGCGTTTTGCACTCGTTGGATTAGTCGTGCAGTGCGGGACAGTAAGCACGGACCATACACCGTATCGCAGTAGTGCAAGCTTGAGAGAACCAAACTGTCATGTGTATGATTGTTGTACTGTTTTTATCCAAAAACAATAAAAATAAAATAATATAAAATAAATAAGAAACATCAACACAAAAGAAGTACGTATTTTCTAGAACAAAATTAAAAGAGAACTTGTTAATAAATTTCTATTGAAGATAGAAGGTATATCATATCATCTTATTTCTCCAGTTGAAAGTAACCAAATAAAAGCCATCTCATGGTGGTAACCACATTGAATCAAAGCGTATATGTACGGGGTAGCACGTACAATATTGTTCTATCAGCAGTTTCCGCTACCATGCATAATTTTATAACAGTCGACAGTACGCAAATACAGTAAATAGCGATCGGTAGCGCGTGCTCATATCATTCTATCATTTTATCATTTATATCTTTAAACGAGAAATTCTTGTATATATATATATATATATTCTCTGAATCTCGGAAACGGCTCTAACGATTTTCATGAAATTTTGTATACAGGGGTTTTCGGGGGCGATAAATCGATCTAGGATTCATTTTTAGAAAATGTTATAAAAAATAAAAATATAAACTGATAATATTACTATTCCTGACATCTATTGGCGAATAATAATACTATTTGTTTTATTGTGTGCAACTAACTGCATAATCATACAATAACACTAAATAGATGGCGTTGTTAAACAACGCTAAGCCAATGAGTGGTATTAGCTATTAGGTTTTATTGGGATATATGTCAAAACTTTAAAAATAGTAAGTGAAATTGGTAATTTGGCTTTTAATTTTGGATATGGCTATTTGTTTGAATCATGGATTATCAAAGATATACTGCCGGACTGAGCGAGTATTGAATCGAGAGAGAATATATAAAGTACGGTATATTCCGCGGAGCGTTACTAGGAATAATTTGTAAAAGAAAATAAGACCATGTTGAACTGTATTGGAATTATAAATAGTAAAAAGTACAAGAAGACTTTAATTTGAGTAATTCCTTCAAGGGTGCAATTTTTTAAGTCCAAAAAAACCGAGCAAAGCTCGGTCATCCAGGTACTTTATAATTAATCTAACAAGTGTGTGGTGGCCTGTTGGTAAACGGACCAGACGCGGCTGCTCATAAGTTCACGGTGGTCGCGGGCTCGAATCCCAGGGCACACCTCTGACTTTTCGGAGTCGTGTGTGTGTATATAGATAATCAATCACCGCGCACTAAAACGGTGAAGGAAAACATCGTGAGGGAACCTGCATCGCATAGCGATTGATAAGAATTTCTATGGTATGTAAGTCCACCAACCCGCACTAGGCCAGCGTGGTGGACTATATGGCCTAACCACTCTCAATCGTACTCTCGATCGTAGAGGAGGTCCGTGCCCTGCAGTAGGACGTATATGGGCTCATACGATAATTAATCTATCAAGTAAACATTTACTTCCACGCTGGACTTTAGCAATCCAGGCTGTACGGGTATCGTCTCAGCCCATACAGTATATTTTGCAAGAGCAAACAATTAAGCTGTCGAACAGTTTGCCAGACCACTGATTCCCTCCTAACAATCCTGATTCCTTTAAACGAAGCGTTAAGAAGCAATTGAATGGGCTGACGGTGATCTTATCTAGTGGCGAAAGGTCTATGCCCCCTCGTAGGTAGTCTGGAAGGCAATATACTTGATCAGATAAACATAGATCTTTATCACGATAATTAGTTCTGCTGCTTGCTATTTACTTGTGTATATAGTTATTTATTTATTTTCATAGCATCTAAATCTAGTATTTATTGTTGAATTTTACTAGTACAAAATATACATTCAATATGTACATACACATCCTCGGATCCACCTCAGTAAAATTACGATATTTTTGTAGTTAAACCTAGGTTACTGTACAGTTCCAGGTATTCTGATTGTATCAAGGTTGTTTTGTATTTTTCTGCGAATTAATTTATCGGTAAATTAGTTTAAGTCTGTTTTTTACACCGCGGGCCTACAGGGCAATCACTTCTGGCATTTAAATACTCTTGATCATTCTGCGACATTTAAATAAATGTTGCGTAAATATGTGATGAAAGAACGCAAGAAAAAAAAAAACACAATCGAGATCCCTTCTTTCTTCTTGTTTTTAACTTTCACGTAGTTGGGTAACTGTGCCTTATATCTCGATAGAGGACATTGCACAGTGCAACCAGCAACGCATAAAAACAAATGTGCAGTACATGAGGACTGTGGAGTATGGCGTGCCTGACCTGCCCTCACAGGCGGCGCAATGCGACGCACGCCGCGCTACATACAGCTGCTACGACGCTACGTAGCTACGAATACGTAGCCACCACGCTCTACGTAGCTACGTAGCCAGCCATAGCCGCCCAGACTGGTACACAGCCACTAAATTATACACCGCTAGCTTTATTGTGGGGGTTGCTGGATGCACACACTATGGACTTAGCTGATTTTGATGCATTTCCACTAACAAATTCAGCATCCAAAAAAATGACAATTGAAATTATTTTTAACAAAAAAAGGTTGTTTGTTAAGAAAAAAGGTTGTTTGATAAGTAAAAAGGTTGTATTCTGAATTGTCATTTTTTATAGTCAAGGGAATACAATGATTCTGATTAGTGCAGACATGCACTATCGATTGGGTATGGAAAAAAGAGACATGATTGTATCTCGCGTAGTAATTAACGCGGCGCACTCGAAACAGCATGTACATTGATTACTCAGATGGGTGTAGGAAAATAACAGTTTTAGAAGTATATACTCGAACATTCTTTTCACAAATGGCTGTACAAATAATCACTATTTGTGGCAGGATATCGTACGAGAGTCCACTTACCATTAGGAGCAATGTAGTTTTGTACTACGGTAGGAGAGCGCAAAATTCTACCACGGTGGCTTCTGATCGTCCTAAAAGGCAATAAGGAGAAGCCTTCATAATATACGAGCGCACCAAATAGAGCCCCAAATAGATGTTAAGGATCCCGTTCCCCCAAAATTCCCCATGGATCCTAGATTCACAGTGAGCAGATGTGGTGCAGTGACGGTCGCCCTGAGCTTATTGGAGCAGCGGCCACACCAATGAGGTTTAAGTCTGTAATTTGGCATAACATAGCTCATATAAATAAAATATATGTATATATCTTAGTTTTAAAGTCATATAACGTACACACACACACACACACACACACACACACACACACACATGCAACACTTATATCTTTATTTTGAATAAAAACTAATTTAACTATGTATCTACCTATTTCTCTTTTTTTATTTGCAATGAATGGCGAGACGTGCATGCCGTTCACCTGATGGTATGCGATAAGACCACTCATAAACTACTGTTCACAAACCAAAATTTGTGCAAAATCCAATAATACCTTGAATTACAAAGCAATGCGTGGCATTCCCCTACACTCGCCATCCTGAGACATATAATGTTAAGTCTCAATATGTCCAGTAGTCACTAGCAACAACGCGCTTCAATCCAAAACACAACAGTGTATTCACACTGCTGTTTGGCGGGAGAAATAGACATTACGTCGGTACCTACCCACGCGGCCTCTCACGCAAGAGAGACTAGTAAATATTCCAGTCATTAACCATTTGGCATTTCCAGTCATATAACCAGTCATTGTTTTGTATTTCATTCATACATACATACATAAACTCACGCCTTGTTCCCAGAAGGGGTAGGCAGACGTGCCAGGGCACCCACATTTCGCCTTGTATGTTCCGTCCCACAATGTGATAGGTGGCGAGCCTATCGCCATATCGGGCACAAATTCCTGACTCTGGGCTGATACTGAATAGAAAAATCCAATATCACTTTGCCCAACCCGGGATTGTATTTAATTCAATATGTGATAAATGGTACTGGTGGCATGATTAGCATACTCGTAAGTAGTTTAATAACTGTTATTCGTTTCTTTTCTACATTATGTCCTAAATAAAGAGAAAAAAATAACCTTTATTAGGACCTAGCCTGTGCCTCATCTGCTTGCGAAGACTATAATAAATTAAAAAATAAATATCTAGAAATACTCAAATATACATATTAAAGTATTTTAATGTGAAATGAAATGAAATTTATTCATTGGTCATGTAGGCAATTTAAAGAGCTCTTAAGACAAGTCCAATATACATAGAACTCAATCTCTATATGTAAATATTTTTTATACTTAGTAGTATTTATATTAATTTCTTACTTAAATTTATTTATTTTTATTTCTTACTTTAATTAAGTTATTAATTTAACCTTTTTTATTTCTTATTTATTTATTGTTATTTCTTATTATTATTTTATTTAAATCATAAGTTACTGATGCCATAGATCTATTAAAAGCATGTTTAGATTGTGCACCATGAGGTTCTCTTTGCAATCCCCAGATCAGGCAACATTATCTTGGATGCTGAAAGTATACTCTGTTCGGTGATAATTGATTAATCAAAAGAATTAATTTAATCCAGGAGGCCGTTTGCAAAATAATTTACTGAAATAAAGAACTATTAAAAGATTGATAATAAGCGAAATAGGATGCAAAGTATGATTGTTTTATATTTAATAAGTCGAAATATTCTTGAGACTAAGAATAATATTATTAATCATTTATTTAAAAAAGAATGTGTTATCAATAAGGCATGACATAAAACTATGTTGGTAAATAAAATAAAATATTGACTTTATTCTACGAACCCATCGCGCTTATTATATTCCTCACTCTTAATTCCTGAATAGGGCAGTCATAAGTAATGAAAATACAAAACATAATTAAATTAATAATACACACATTACTAGACATTAAAAATAACTAAATAATTAAACAACAAAAAAGTGCAAACTATAATTGCCGCTTACCATAAGGTGGTTTTAAAAATACAATAAAAAGATACTGCGTCAGGTGGGCTGCGTGCAGAAAAATTACCTACACTACGCAATGATGCATTATTGAGCGTTCAATCAAACCTTTTTGTTGACTGACGGCAGCTGTCAGCTTTATAACCCTGTGACGGTGTGGGTGGCTATAGGAACTGGATTTAATATAGATAAATTGTATTGCGGCTAATTGCTTTATTATTATGTAATTAGCAAAGAAGTGAAAAAAGATGCAATGACCCTTTGGCCGTTAAAGCTACTATGAAATAATATAAATTGTTAGTGTAGGTAATATGTTTTTAATGATAAGATAACTTCCATTTTCAAATTCAAATTAAGTGATAGTTTCAATTGTAGTTTTTTCATTGTATGTGGCCTGTTACAATTTTGTATAGGGTCAACCTATATTTCACGGGTATTTTATTTGATATTCGTAGTAGGATCGTGGACAGTACGTAAAAGATAAATGCCCTAAACTAATCTTTAATTTTTTAAGATTATTGTAATTCATCATCATCATCATATCAGCCACAGGAAGTCCATTGCTGAACATAGGCTTCCCCCAAGGATCTCCACAATGACCTGTTGGAAGCGGCCTGCATCCAGCGACTTCCTGCAACCTTAGTCAGATCGTCCGTCCAGCTTGTAGGCGGGCGTCCGACCTTTCGCTTGCCTGTACGTGGCCTCCACTCAAGAACCTTTCGGCCCCAACGGCCATCGGTTCTACGAGCTATGTGCCCTAGCTATCATTGTAATTAATGCACTAAAATTAGCATTTGAAATATTTGTAATTGGCTTTATCCCCATGGGAGTATGGATCGTCCGGAAATCGCGATTCTTCACTTCGATTGCGCAACTTCTTGCATGATTGGTAAGTGCATTTAATAATGTTGCTGCTATGCATGCTAATATATCCCATCGTTTATTTTTAAGACAACTAACTACATCGAGGAGATAACTCGTTCTAAGAATATTTGTGGCGAGTTATTAAATATTTCTGAAATGTGTACGTATGTATATAAACTAGTGTAAGGTTAATTCCGCCTAAAATAAATATAAAAAAGAACACTACAAATACACGATTATTGCACTCGGGAACGTGAGTCCATGCAAAAACCTTCCTAGTGCAATAAAGGCGAGCAGCGATGGCCTTGAAGCAATGCGTCAAGTTCGCACAGTCGGTGGTCGGCTCGCAGACTGTCTCTAGTCTAGACAGGGGTTCCAAGTGCATTTTTCTGTCTGGACCCCTCTTACTGTACGAACCCTATCGTTTGTGCGTGTGCGTTATTTAATTTTTACATTCTAATAGTCTGCTTCCCCGCACCGTCTCCGCTTCACTCTCAACAGATTACTGGCTGGGGATTTCAAATTAAAATGTATTTTAGGGATTGATGGGTTGTTTTTGATGTGACATTGGTATGAAGTATTACTCGGTACTCGGGTATTTATGTCTTTGATACAATTATTTTGCAAATGTTTATGCATTGATTGGTTTGAGATTTATGTCAAATGAATGCTGATTTTATTGTATTTATTTGAATATGTATTGTGTAGTCTTATCTTTTTAATAATTAATATAATATAAACTGATTTGCAATTTTGAGTTATTCATGATTGAATGTTTTTGTTTCAGTGACATTCTCTTTGAACTTTAATAGCTGATACTTGCGGATTATTTGTATTCGTTATATTATTTTTTTATATTAATTTTCTGAATTCCTAACATACTATGCCAACTTTCAAATCGATTTGGAATCTTTCTTCTTGATGAATTTTGTCTACAATATTGTAAATCTATGTTTTCTATGAATGTATATTTTAGGTTACATTCTTTAGTGATAGTTTGTAAAATTTTGCATTTAAATATATTTGGAATTAAATGTAGTCAGACCATGGTCCTAAACCCCCGAGACGTGATTATTTATGATTTTATATTAACTGTATATAACATAATATGATTGGTAAACCCGTTTATGAATTAAGATCGGAAACGAATAGGCTAGACTGCATTCTGTAATGCATGTTCAGTGATTTGATCTTTGAAACTGGGTTTGAGATGCGATTATATCACACTTTTTAAGCCATTAAGCAGTCTGTCTTTTATAACTAAAGGAATAGACTGATTTTAGATTATTATAATCACAGCGAATAAAAATCAATGTTGTATTATTTTTAACCAAAATATACGTCTAGTTGTTAGTAATTAATTCTACTAACAATATTTTATTTTTTAATGGAATTTAATTAAACCTTTCGTGTAACATATTTTTATAAATTATAAATCCCAAAATAATGATGAAATAAGCTCCTGATTTAATAAACGGTCACCTTAGCAAACACAAATCAATTTTTCCCATTCCATCATTGAATTTCCCTTCCATATTCAAATACAAATCACCAACAAAGCAATATGTAATAATTTCCCGACATCCACTCCGGGTATATAATTAGACAATGCGTACGCTAGTTCGGTGATACGCCGACAGGTGGCGCGGTTAATTCAGGCAAATTGCAAATGCATTGGGTTTGCACCCATCCGCACCCGACTGCACCCGCGTGCACCCGCCTGCATCCCGCCATGCGTGCGGATTGGATTACTCTCGTGCCCGCAGCTACCAGACATCGACTATACTTGTTCCTAGTTTTTTTTAGCAAAGGCAACAATTTTATGATAGGTTGAAAGAGTATTGACCGGCGAGAGGTGATCGTATTTTCTCAATCGATTAAATAAAACTGGGTTGTTTAATTGGATGGATTAATAAATATTATTCTAAGATCATAATTCATAACATTTGTAAATAAACACACATACATTAACTGACGCCTTTCCCAAAAAGGAGTAGGCAGAGGTGCTTCCAGGTCACCCACGTTTCGCCTTCTGTGTATAAATAAAAAAATAATAATAAAATTATTATTTACGGATTTTATCGCGGATTTTGAGTTATTTTCACATTTTTTGAGTTCCACACGTTTCAAAAAATGTAAACCAAACCAAATCCGTGATAAAATCCGTAAATAATAGTTTTATTTCACTGTGTAACATTCGCGTAAATCTAAGAAACCATTTTTTAATGATAAATCTAATTAATAGTCACCATACATAGTCCTGATCTCACAGTACACACTAAGATTGAGTCTTATGTCGTAGGTATCAGAAGTTCTTAAAGACTTTTCGGTCTCACAAACACCCATATATTTATAGGTAGTACATATTGCTACTAAAATAAATTCGACTGTCGGTTCGATGTATCTGTGCCTGCTATTTCGAGGATGCAAGCATGACAGTATTTGTGTACGCAAAAACAAGAAGTATTTGTTACGTTGAGATTTTTACCAGGATTTTTAGGTCAGCACAACATGGTTGTTATGCATGTCACAGAGATATGTTTTCGAGCGACCGAATAACTGACTTCACAATATTTGCACAGCTATGCATTTTTGGCTTAATTATACAGTGTTAAGAAATTTCATACGTATTGATTTTTCCAAATATGGAGTTGAATCCATCGCTTGATTTTTTGTAATCACCTACAAATTGACTAATAAAAAGATACCTATTAAAAATGTAAGTCGTGGAGAGCGATAAATAACAACCGAAGATTAAATGTACTCAAAGATCAATGTGGCGGTTTTTAGCGGCCCATGCTTAATAGTGAAATACTGTTACGCCCGAATACTGGAACGCCATTCAAATAATAAGTTGCTCTTAACAGCGCACGGCCCACTTAGCCAGTACATTTAATCGGGATTAACGTAGTTAAGCGCCATTTATATTTAACTTGCGTTCCAGTATTTATATACATTTATATAATACGTTTACGTCTCGATTTAACTTATAACCTAACTAATTTTGACCTAACACAAAGTAACAGAGGACAAGTTTATCTGTCAGAGAAAATTTACTTCATAAAAGATTCGGAAAATGTATTATATATAAATGCATATAAAATAGTTAGATCTGGGAGTCATATCCATGAGTTCTCATTGAATAGCCCGCGATTTACGTTGTGTTATGTGAACGAGCCATTATAATAAAGAGGCGAAATGCATTATGTTTTCCGTTAAAACAGAAATATTAAATTACATTTTCCACGAACGTAATTCACTGATGTATACCGTCGATTTTAATAAATACACACAGTTTGGGGAAATGCAGTCGATAATAAAACATCATTTCGGTAAAACCACACACTGCAGTTATACAACCAAAAATAATATAAATAAATTATAGTGAGAATAAAATAAATAAATAATCACCAATCACATCAAAAAGTTATTATAACAATGATTGTATAAAGTACCAGGGAGCCATAAATCATTTAGAGATTGCGTAACCTGAACGATAGTCGCTGAAACAAATGCGCTAGGTAGGTAGGTGTGCTGCCGGTAGGAGGAAGCGGCCGCAGGTCGTTGCACATCCCGGGCGACGTAACCGGGGGCAAGGCACCCCACCGCGCCACCGGCCCGGGCAATTGCCCCTCGGTTCATTATCAAAGTTCACTAGTGCGATGCACACATGCAAACCCATCGGCGACGTCGCGGTGTATACATACAACTCCACCAAATTGGATAGATCCTCCACGCCTTTGACCGGGCGGCCGGTGCAAAGCGCTAACGGTGAATATCGCAGCTCTTTTGAAACTAGTCGCGTTGCACCGGGGGTGTCGAACCGTGCCGACGGTTGCCGGAAATGTACGAAGCCCGGGCGGGAGTTTTGACAGCCGCCCGGAAAATCTGCAGCGGGGAAATGCGACGGCAAAGTTAGCTCGCGTTCTTAATTTGTTTACTTTAAACTTAATATCCATAGAAATAGGGGCTGCGGCGATTCGTCGGTCGGTTGACGCTTACGTAAGGAGCCGCTGACGTCCCGGCCGGGCGGTACATCTCGTACACAGCCGCCGTGCACCGCGCCGACTGCGGATACTGCCTCATAATAGGGAACATGCACCAGACTTTAAACTAACTCAAAATATTTTTTTTGTAATCTTTATTAATATAGAATTATACCTTAAAGATATTTTTTTAATTTATCAACTCTAAATCGGTAAAATAAATACTTAAAAAATGACATTTCAAATTTGCCGCGAATTTTTTCCGAAACGCGATCTATTGCTTGAAAAGGAAAGTGACGACAATGGTTGCGTTCTTATGAAGTTTTAGCTTGTTGTTTTACGTTTGTTTATGAGTTATTTTGTGCTTTCTGTATACTATTAAATAAAATGGATTATTTTGTCGCGAAATACAGTTCTGTAGCAATTCATGAAAGAAACTTAATCCAAATACTACGTTGTTCACAACGCAACCTTTGACGTCACAGCGAGTTCGCGCCAACATGGCGTTTGAATGCTTCGAAACTGATAGCAGTTTTGATTATTTTTTTGTACTCTTTTGATTGATATTTTCAAAGACTTATATTTTTTTCCGATAATGTAATAACATACAGAATTGATTAAAAATATAAAAAAATGACATGCATATTCCCTATTGCGGTGATTATTTCTGGGGCTACTTACGAAGCAGGAAAAGAGGAAATACTTTTAATTCAAAAGAGTTTCTTACTCATGTACTAAGTGTTACCCACATTTATGTTAATGAACCTACTTTGGCCACAATTGACCTGTCGTCATCAATTGTACATTTTGATAACCTCATTTGTAAAGAACTGAATAAAAATCGCGAAATAGACGTTACTATGTGTCTCGGTACTAAAATAGATTATATCTGGTTACCATGACGACCGCCGCCGCGCACACAAGCGCTCACACACTACGCCACTTAGCTTGATGTACCAGGCGAGCATAACTCACACGTAGATTGATTTCAATTTGTACACGCGAAGTACGTACTCGGGGAGGCATTGCAGCGCTCGTTTTATTTTCATCTAGTTTCCATAGGGGAGGCAAAAGAACTAAACCATACAGCGTGTTCCTATAATTTTAGCGGTTATTTTTTCATACTTATTTGTTAATGAATAAGTATTGTTTTTTAACTTCAGCATCTGTGACCAGCGGAATAAAAAGAAAGTTTTGCCTTTCAGCCGGCCAGTATTGGATGACAGCAAAAAGTTGGAAGTTTGCAGACAATCTCATTTGATCGTATCTCGTCGGGAGACTAAAGGGTTTGTTAATGAGATGTACTATCTGAATTTTTATAGCTTTAAATGGTCACAAAGTGATTTTAATGATCTTGGGGAGGGTTGAGGAAGAATACTAATGTCCCAGACATCGGGGGAACTGATCGACGTTATACATTAATGTTATTAATTAAACATTCTTGAAATATTTCATCTAATGTCTTTAACATCAGTGAGATTCCACTGTTATTTTTATACTTATGCAATGCAGCAATAGCATTTTTAGCTACTTGATCATGCTAAAATAACAAGCCTTATACACACTGATTGTAAACTTTATGGACCGATCATTATTGCAGCACCCTATTGCTCTTAATTTGGCTAAGTTGATCTTTGTTGGAGCCAGACGATGCCTACACCTCGAACCCTTCTGTTAATTTTTCGTCCTCGCATTTCACAAACGCAGTTCGTCTGGCGAAGGTATTAATTTACGATGGGCCATCGCAGACCTTTGTTTGTGATTTTGGGGTAGGATGCGGATTGATAAGGGCCTTTGATGTGCGCCTGTGTGCGGCCAGACACACCCGTCTCGATGCAGCCCGCCGGAAAAGGGGATTTTAAATTACCTGAAAATGTTTGTACATTCAATAGCAACATTGGTTTTGCTTTGTTGTTCGTTTTCTATTTTATGTTCCCCTGGTGGTTATGACGATTGTGAACTAAAATTCAACCAATTATACCATGATTAGCCTAACATATATGGCTGTCATAAAATTCAATTGTCGTCTTATTATCTTTCTATATTTTAAAAACAATTGTCTTTTCAATCTTCAATTTTTTCAGTGGCTGTTATTATTATTATGAAGTGGATTACTAAAATTAAACAGCACACTGTATTAGACCTATATACACTGATTCTCTTTCTTGTAAAGAACTCTAAACAATATAATAAATAATACAGCATGTGTAATTCATAATATGAAATAATAAACCATGGGTGGTGGACCCACCAAGGGATCACATACTATTGCGGAGAGAGCAGGGGTCTCAGGTTCGAGCTTATGATATACACTTTTGACATTTCATAATGGCTTCATACGTTTGTATGATTGCTTTGTTAATTAAAGATTTAATTGTTATCCCAATAAATGATTATAAATAAAATTTCTTATATTTTTTAAATGTTTGTAGTTCTGTTGTTATGCCAATATTATTAAAAGGAGCATTTTAACAAAATTGGGAGCTAAGTGATTTAAATTTAAGATTATGTTAGACTAAAAATACGAATCATACTAATTCGTTCCATAGAAAATCATCTAAAAGAAAGGTCTGAAACGCTTTTTTAAATACGGACATCAAAATATAGGCCTTATATTTTTTTGAGTACCAACTATGAAAATATTTTTTTATGTAATTGTTATAATATTTTCACGAAGATACAAAAACCAACAATTTATCGCCAGATAAAAAAAATCGATAAGAAAACAAGTATAGGCCTGAAAGGTATCTACAAAATTTTAACGTTTTGCGTTATGGTCTATGAGTATCAGTAGCAAAGTAGGTCCGTACGTCACCTATTGGGTTATTTTTAGGAGTATTATTTTTGTATTTCATTAAAGATCTTATAGGTCAATAATTTCGAATAAAAAATCTACGCTATCGGAGTTCTCTTATTATAATCTCGCGTATTTATAGTGAAAATATATTTTTTAAATATATTTTAAGTGTGAAAGAGATTTTTTGAAGTGATAATATTATCGAGTAAAGTATATCTATCTTAATATTATATGTGTCTTATTGTTACATTTGCAAAATTTAGTATTTAGTATTTATTTATTCAACACACACACAGTCTTTACAGGTATAAACCTAATGCGATCTGGCGGGACTTTACACAAATCTTGGAAGACGAGTTCTTTACCAAGAAAGT
Source organism: Hyles euphorbiae (assembly GCA_023078785.2). Classification (NCBI taxonomy): domain Eukaryota; kingdom Metazoa; phylum Arthropoda; class Insecta; order Lepidoptera; family Sphingidae; genus Hyles; species Hyles euphorbiae. Next base: position 2,025,885 of record CM041049.1, read on the forward strand.
ACAACTATACATTACAACTATGAATAATACAAAAAATAATATACTAAAACTATGAACAATAAAAAATAAAATAAATAATTGAATGAACTAAATAAGATAACAAATCTCAAACAATAAACATTTTGCGAGTTCACTCCGGTTACATGTCAAAACAGATGTTTTGACATGTACCCCATTTATAATTTTAACATATATTTTAACATATTATATTTCTGGGCCATGGAATTGGGTAGTGACATGGTATAGGGCATCCGGCAATCTCACTCTCAGAATAAAACGTGACAGTAAAGCTGTCGGTTCACGTCTATCTCTTGTGAGACAGTGGTCCCTTCGGACGAGCCTGCCGATTCATGTTGGATCATGACTGACGAGAGCGTGGCTCTACCACTTCCAGACGACTACTATAACTTCACTTATTTCATCATGAATTATAACATAAAACTGGGACGATATGTTTTAATGTAACATTAATCTATAGCCGTGGTTCCTAACTTGGGGGTAATTACCCCAGCGGGGGTAATTTTTTTTTTGCGGGGGTAACAATGAGCTTGTTTTTGTCTTAAGTGAAACAAAATCTAATATTACCTAACTTATACTTGGGAGGAGGAGTAAAATCAGTCACCCTAGTTAGATCGTAGGGGTAACGGACCTAAAAAGGTTAGGAACCACGGGTCTATAGTATTAAATCAACTCTTTATAGTAACACTGAACCCTTGTTCAAACTACACCCCACATCGAATAATCTAAAGTAATGCGTATTTTATTGCAATATCTGTTTTTAGATTGACGACGACATTGAGTTAGTGAAAAATAGAAAAGTGGGTAGGAAGCGGCTGAAAGCTCATCTGCACGCTGCCACGCTAGTCATACGAACCGCGCCCGCCCCGCGCCCCACACCTTGCACCGCACCGCGCCCTGCAGCTCCACGCGGTAACTATCATTTATGATTTCCTGGTACTCATATAACACAATATGGATTAATTATAAATGTTGTACATAGGAAAAACAAGTTGTAATTGATATGATTAAAATATGATATACAGCTAGGTAGAACTAATACGATCAGAACTTTCTCAAGTCGCCGGATGTTGGATAGCTGCCAAATAAAACTGCAAACTTACAGTTCAAGATTCAGTTTCGAGTATGAACAGTCTATTTTGTAAAATATGTTTCCTTATAAGGTATTGTTCAGGATCGCATGTGTCTTCTGTGCCAATAGAAAGCCCACTTTCATTGAAATTCTAACGAAATATGGGGGTAGCGCTAACTTGCTAGTCGTTTTATTAAATGTATAATAAAATGCAATTCTTTTACATCACATCGATACTTCTGATTCAGTAGAAAAATACAGTCACTAAGAGAAAGAAATATTTTTGGATAACATAGATCAGAAACTTGGCTTGATTTTTGACTTGATGACTTGATTGATGACTTAGCTTTCTACAGTATTTTTCATCGTATTGTCTTTTTCTTTAGCATATTTGTCATAACCCTTAGAAAATTAAATAAAAACAATATACGTATTTTTTTATGTACGTTTGTTTGAATAGTCAAAATGAAACTTCAAAAGGTAATCCTTTTGTAATAATAATCATAAAGATATAAAACGCATCAATCCATGTTCTCCCAGTAGGTGGACACCCCAATATCCAGGATTGCAGGCTGCTCGACGCATCCGTCGGTCGCCATGGTAACCGCCCGGCCCCGCCACCTCCACCGCGCTATACACACCTGGTACACACCTACAGGATTCAATCAAAATTATTCATTGCATGCTGCTACTGTGCGTCTGCCGAGTTTCACGTCAGGTTATAAGCATACAGGCATGAGAGAACAGTATGCTATCTTATTTCAGGGTAACTAGAGGTGTTCGACCTTTATATCACGTAGAAGCCTGTTTAACTTCCTTACCTTTTGGTTTTATGAACCCGTTAAATACTTTATTTTAATTATGCTATTGACATCAAGTATACAGTTGGTAACTGTGGAAGACTAACAAGGAAAAATAAAAGTCATGGGCAGTTAGAATTAGTTCTACAATTTCGGAGCTCTAATTATATTTTCGCTACAGAAGCCTTGTAGGTTGTCTACCCCTGGGGCTCAATATAGACAACTTGGATATTAATGACATAGACATACGAGTAAGACCGCGATATTTACACGCGGGTTGGGACGATTAACATTGTATTTGCTAACTAATTAAATTAATATAACCACGAAACCATGGCATAAAAATAAGTAGGAACGAAGTTTACTAATTTATTTTTATAGCAATAGGTTTTTTTTCTGACAAAATTAATATAACATAAGATATCAACAAATTTTTTTTATTGCATCTAATGGCGATACGTGGATGCCGTTAACTTGATGGTAAGCGAAGTGCCTGCTCATGAACAGTGGCAAAACCAAACACCTTTACCTACAAAGCAATGCTTGGCATTCCACTGCGCTGGCTATCCTGAGACATAAGATGTTAGGTCTCAATATGTCCAGTAGTTGTGTATTAGAATAGTGTTCTTTTATTTGACCTGCATCTAACTGGACTGTAATCGGTGTAGTTCTCTCCTCTTCTTCTTCTGCAGTCTACATATCATACCAATTTTGAGTGTTCAAAAAATCCTTCATTCTCCATTCTTTTACAGTTCTATTACAAATTAATTATCCAATATCCAAGCAATAATAATTTTATTCAGCCATGACCTCACAAACACATATGCCAGGTTTAAAAATATAACCAATATCCTTTATACGCAGTAATAAAGTCACCCGACCAACACGATATTCAATTAGATAAAACGGAAAATGTTTCACAACTATTATGAAATCTGACCTAAACTCCACATTAAGAAACTTCTATTTTTATACCAATCTAAGTTCCTCGCGAAACATGTCATTGTACCAACATCAGGAAAGTAACGGATATCCGGCGGCCATTATTACGTCGTTAGCCTGTTTGTTGGCTAACCTGTCAAAAGGTCAAATGTCGGGGTTCAGGCCGCGCGCCGTCTTTGGATTTAGCTCCGGTAATAAATTGCCTTTCAGCTTGCCGTTTAATTTATGTATTTTAGTTCAAAAGAAATATGGACTGTTATTTCATACTGATTGGAATATATGTTTTCTTATTTTAAACAGATACATTTCCTGAACTGTAAAGATAAAGGAAAATATTGTGTGGAAACTTGGGGACATTAAAATTCTTTCAGCTCTCGCTGGGACTGATGACTAGGCCTAGACGTCTGAACAGTAGAGAAGGTCCACGCCTTACCCGGTTTAAGTTTTCTAAATCGCGAAAATACAAAATGTTCGATCGATTTGATAATCCTACCTGGAAATTAATTCCAGGAACTTACATTTCTCGGTCCACCTACAATACAACACACTTTATATTTCTTTATATTACATTCAAAACATATCACAGTGAAAACACCTCAATATGTTTTAAAAACTAACTACCAAATTATAGTTCACATAAAAATATACTTTCATATATTGTACCTATATTCCTTTCCTTAAAGTGTAAGTATTAAAGTACGAGTACAATGCCATATTTGATCGGGGCATTGTCCTTGCGTCGCGCCTCCATATCTGCGTGGTCACGTTGCACCGAATTGCAGCGGTGAAGGGGAGCCCAACCCGCTGCGCCTTGGGGTAGGTTGGGCACGCTGCGAGACGAGACACCCCTACCACGCGCACGTTAATTACCACGACAAACCCGAACTTATTATTCAGGATGGTGTACATTGCCGCTCACGTTTGTAGTCGGCTAGTGAAGTCTCGTGAACAAACAGCAATGGATAGTGTTTTTGAGCGATGCTGGTAGTAGCGACTGCAGCCAAATTACCGGACTTCCCGAAGAAAACAAAAGGCCGGGGGCTAGTTTGGTTCGCGGTGCGACGCTCGATATTGCAATGGTGTGCGTCGTGTTAGGTAGTCGACGCGTCTGGCGGCAACGTTCGAAATAACTCCTATATTGTGTTACATCACGTGGCTGGATAGGGTATTGAGTCATATATAATGTACAGATACACGATTCCTATATAATGATATGTATATTAACTGTTCGGAAAATTATATAAAGCAGGTTTGAGTCTTAGACCATGACAGTATATAGGTACTGTTAGATTATTGGTAATAAAATATGATTGATGTAGGAACTAGCCTCTCAAACATCAATGCTTCTGAGCAGTTGTGGGTGTTAAATCAAGTTTGAATAACTAATCAAAAATAATCCAAAAAATATGGAATTCGTCAACCTAATTAAAAATTAAAAAATTGCTAAATTGGGGCCGGAATCTTTAGACTGGTGGAAGCTCTGTCATATGTGAGATGCTACTTGGGTAGGTATCACTGCAATATCTGTTTCTCCCACCAAAAAATAGTGTAATTTCACTGTTCTGTTACGTTTTGGAGAAGAGTGTAACCAAAGTAACACCTGGACATAATAGGACTTAATATCTTATGAGTTAGGATGGCGAGTGCAGTGGAGTGCCATAGATTTTCCTAAAATAACAATGTACATCCTGTTATTTTTAAAGATGGTATGCTAGGGCCTAAATTATTGTTTTAGCAACAACTATGGATTTATTACCCAAACACTATGATATTTAAAACATCACAAAAATTTCGTCGCATTTTTTGCGAAATTATTAGTTGCATTGTATTTGTAGTCACTATAACTACCACCCGGCTTCATTTTTCCGTCGCAATCCTGATATGCCCTGTATATATTTTAATTTAGATACAATGCCTATAATCGTAGTTGCCGTGGAATCCACAGTCCAAGTATCTACCGACGCAAGATCACTATAAACGTTTAATCATGCTTTTTTGGACCATACAAAGAACCAATTACAATGAAAAAATAACATAATTAAAAATACAAAAGGTGGCTTACACGATGATGGAAAATATCGTGAGGAAACCTGCATACTATAGCAATGTTTAGGATTTTTTATGGTAAGTAAAGTCTTCCAAACCGTTCTAGGCCAGCGTGGTCTTGAATCTCGATTGTAGAGGAGGCTCGTGCCCTGCAGTGGGACTTATATGGGAGCTGATACAGTACTGCTATATCACCAGTATCTTCCTCGAATGGATCCTTCGATTAACAATAAGCTGTTGATTGAAGAAAGAATCAGATAAATGTCTGAAATCTGTGTCTGTCTCCCCAGTTATTATTAGTCGATGTACTGTCCTGTGGCTGGGTGTCTGGCGTGCAGTTTCGATCCGTCTGCTGCAGTACCGGCTACTGTGACGTCACCGTGCGTCATATCGCATCAGACACGTCGGCCAGCGAGGGTGGCTGTATTGTTTGTTTCAGAGGGTGAGATCATTTTGGGGTTTGGTTTGTACTTAAGAACTATGAACTTGTGATTCATATTTTAATGTGAAATTTTATGTCTTTCGACTGTTTTTATAGTAGAATAAAATGATATATTCTATGATTGCGTGGCAGAATCGACGTGACAAATACTTATATTGGGATTTAAATTTATTTATGTAGAATTTAAGACAAATGAATTTTAATATCGCATGATAAACCTAAAGAATAAAAATAATTATTTTTGTGATAATAGTAAGTAATAGTAGATAATAGTAATTATATTATAAATTACAAAATCCACTATAAATCACGCTTCCTATGTTTACAAAATTCCTTTACATCATGAAAAACTTAACAAACCAATTCCAATTAAACACAAATAGTTACAAAATCCCTAAACCAAGTTAAAACCTAGAAACTATAAAGCAAGCAATGAAAATAATATTAGTAATCCCGAGGGCGCGATCAAGCAGCGTGCATGAGTACCAGGGCGGCATGAGCGGCGGGAGCTGTTCCCGTCTGCCGGGCGAGTCGACGCCAGAGACGGCTCGTGCAATGCAGCCACTTAGAGATTAGGAGATCATGAATAGAAATAGCTGCGAGATTATCAATTATTGATTTACTGAAATTGAATTTCTTTGGAGCCAAATTAATGAAGGTATTATGGTAATTATTATAATTAATTGAGAAACGGAATTATGCGAAATTCGTTTGTAACTTGTTTATCGGGAGGAGGATTAAGGGGAATGTTTATGTTTAGTAATTCTCAGAACAGTCGCGATTAGTGGAGTAACCTAAAGAGTAGGGGATAATAAGGAGTCAGAAAGGATTTATTTTGTCCTAATTTCGGTATCGGTTGTTGCCTTTGTAATGTCTGGGTATTGTCTACTAAGAACATTGTTCTAATCGGTTGAAAATAATTTTAAATTGGACAGTAATTTTCATAAACGAATGCATGCATTAGCCTCACATACCCAGCATCATAGACTATAGATCAGAGCTACGTTTTTTCATTGCAATGAATGGCGTGACGAGCATGCCGTTTGCCTGATGGTAAGCGATACAACCGTCCATGAACAGTAGCAGAACCAAACAACACCTTGAATTACAAAGCAATGCTTGGCATTCCACTGCGCTCGCCATCCTGAGACATAAGATGTTAAGTCTCAATATGCCCAGTAGTTACTCTGGCTACAATGTCCTTCAATCCGAAACAAAACAGCGCATTTACACTGCTCTTTGACGGGACATATAGACATTGTGGTGGTACCTACCCAGGCGACCTCTCACATGTGGATGTCACATATTTTATCTAAGGGACAGTTTCCAAACCAGTTATATTGACACACAAGATTGTGGCGTTTCTTTGCATGTCCGGTTTGAAGCTATATTTATTTCGAGCGCGGACAGATCTCTATGTCTGGTCGATAAATACTCAGTTTATACTATATTTACTACTGGTAGCGTTGCAGTAACTTCATTGCACTAGTATAAATGAACTACCTTGGTGGCGCAATTGTACTACGGTACGAATACAGGTACATCGTCGACGTCTCGAGTTCGAATCCGGTCGGGAAAAGTGATATTCGTTTTATTAATTATCTGCCGGACTCAGGAATTAGTGCAGATATCGTGATAGACTCTCACACTATCACATCGTGGGACGAAACATACCAGGCGAAATCTAGGTGTCCTAATAGCACTTCTGCCTACACTTCTGGGAAAATAGCATGATATATGTAAAAAATTGATGATTGATTGATGATTGATTGAGGACAGACGAGAAAATTGTCGAACTGGAAGAAGAATTGAGCGGGTTACACTGGGACATTCTGGGGTTATCGGAAGTCCGAAGAATCGGGGAGGATACGATAACCCTGAAGTCTGGTAACCTGCTCTTCTACCGGGGGGACGACCAACAGTCCCGAGGAGGTGTCGGATTTCTCGTCCACAGGTCTCTCATCAACAACATCGTATCCATCGAAAGTGTGTCGAGCAGGGTAGTATACCTTATACTCAGAATATCCAAAAGATATTCGTTGAAGGTCATACAGGTATACGCGCCGACCTCGACACACCCAGATGAAGAAGTAGAGGAGATGTATGAGGACATTAGTCGGGCCATACATACTTCCAAAACCTACTTCAATGTTGTTATGGGGGACTTCAACGCAAAGTTGGGCAAGAGAAGCGATGCAGAGTTGAAAGTGGGGCAATTTGGACATGGGCAACGGAACCTCAGGGGTCAGAGGCTGGCCGACTTTCTGGAAAAAGAGGGACTCTTCGCGATGAACTCTTTTTTCCAGAAGCCGCCTCACAGGAAATGGACCTGGTTGAGTCCTGACGGTTCTACGAGAAATGAGATAGATTTCATCTTGACGACGAATAGACGGATGTTCAGTGATGTCTCTGTGATCAACAGGGTGAAAACCGGTAGTGATCACCGAATGGTTAGGGGCACATTGAATATCAACGTCCAATTAGAAAGGCGCCGCTTGATGAAGTCTACGCTCCGACCTACTCGCGCCCATATCCAAAACCCCGAGAGCTTTCAACTCGAGTTGACAAATCGCTTTGATTGTCTAAAAGAAAACCTTGCAGTGGACGAGTTAAACAGCGGTTTGGTAGAAGCTGTCCATACGGTGGGATCTAAGTATTTTAGACCTCGCCGTAGAGATAGACCACAAAAACTCTCGATCCACACTCTTGACCTCATGGCCGAACGTCGATCTTTGACGCTGCAGTCTTCCGTTGACGCCGAAGCATATCGGCGGCTCAATAGACGGATCTGGAAGTCCTTGCGACACGATGTCCGTGCTCACAATACTGTGAGCATTAAGGAGACAATTGAGCGGAACGGAGGCTCCAAAGTGTTTGCAAGAGACTTGTCTATTGGGCAAAGCCAGTTGTCTAGGCTGAAGACGGAAGACGGCCGCGTGGTATCGACGAGGGCAGAGGTATTAAGGGAGATCGAGAGGTTCTACGGACAGCTTTACACCTCGGTTGCCGAACCTACTGTTAGCTCGGCCGAAGACCCGAGAGCCGAGTTAATCCGACACTTTAGCGATGATATCCCGGACATCAGCCTGTTTGAGATTGAGATGGCCCTCAAACAACTTAAAAACAACAAGGCGCCGGGTGAGGACGGAATCACTTCAGAGCTTCTGAAAGCGGGCGGAACGCCGGTACTGAAAGTCCTTCAGAGGCTCTTCAATTCCGTTCTCCTCGAGGGCTCAACGCCGGAGGCATGGAGCAGGAGCGTGGTGGTACTGTTCTTCAAAAAAGGTGATAACACTTTGCTGAAGAACTACAGGCCCATCTCGCTCCTGAGCCATGTCTATAAGTTGTTTTCAAGGGTCATCACAAATCGTCTCGAAGGCAGGTTTGATGACTTCCAGCCTCCCGAACAAGCCGGTTTCCGAAAAGGCTTTAGTACCATAGACCATATTCATACGCTACGGCAGGTTATACAAAAAACCGAGGAGTATAACTTGCCGCTTTGTTTAGCGTTTGTGGACTATGAGAAAGCCTTTGATTCGATCGAGACCTGGGCTGTGCTACAGTCTCTTCAGCGGTGCCACATAGACTATCGGTACATCGAAGTGTTGAGGTGTATATACAACAACGCCACCATGTCGGTCCGAGTACAGGATCAGAGCACGAAGGCTATTCCACTACAGAGAGGCGTGAGACAGGGAGATGTCATATCTCCGAAACTGTTCACTGCCGCGCTGGAAAATGCCTTCAAGCTCTTGCAGTGGAAAGGATTCGGCATCAACATCAACGGCGAGTATATTACTCACCTTCGATTTGCCGACGATATTGTAGTCTTGGCAGAATCGCTGGAAGACCTTAGCACTATGCTCGAAGACCTTAATCGAGTTTCCCAACAGGTGGGTCTTAAAATGAACATGGATAAAACGAAGATCATGTCGAATATCCATGTTGTGCCCACCCCCATTGGAGTTGGGGGCTCGACTCTCGAAGTTGTAGACGAATATGTCTATTTAGGACAAGTGGTCCGGTTAGGCAGGTCCAACTTCGAGAGAGAGGTCAATCGGCGAATCCAACTCGGTTGGGCAGCGTTCGGGAAACTTCGCGACGTCTTCTCGTCCAAAATACCTCAGTGCCTAAAATCGAAAGTCTTCGATAGTTGTGTGTTACCAGTGATGACATACGGCACCGAGACGTGGCCTCTCACTGTGGGCCTCATTAAAAGGCTCAAAGTCACTCAACGAGCCATGGAGCGGGCTATGCTCGGTGTTTCCCTACGAGATCGAATCAGAAATGAGGAGATCCGTAGGAGAACCAAGGTTACCGACATAGCCCATAGGATTGGCAAGTTGAAGTGGCAGTGGGCCGGGCACATAGCTCGTAGAACCGATGGCCGTTGGGGCCGAAAGGTTCTCGAGTGGAGGCCACGTACAGGCAAGCGAAGTGTCGGACGCCCGCCTACAAGGTGGACGGACGATCTGACTAAGGTCGCAGGAAGTCGCTGGATGCAGGCCGCTTCCAACAGGTCATTGTGGAGATCATTGGGGGAGGCCTATGTTCAGCAGTGGACTTCCTGTGGCTGATATGATGATGATGATGTAAAAAATCAGTTTCTGTCACATAAATGTGTCTTATTTGCTTATTCCATCCCTGTCAGTGAGCTGCTATATGGGGTGCGAACGATTCGCAACTACCCGAGTACTGCACCTGTATATATATGTATATACACAGATGGATGTCTGGAGTGTTCTGAGCTGGATAATTTGAGTTTTAATAAACGCTTTTGGAATACGAGACCTTTGAGCCGAAGTTAGGGGTATTGTTAAAGTATATTTTGAAACACTTATTATGTAACATATTTATGTGAGGTTAATGTACATTTGTTTCAAACTGCTTTAGTGATTCAGTTGTACCACGTTACAATTATAACCTTGAAGTTTCGGGTTCAAATCTCGGTTCGGGCAACGTGATATAGGATTTTTCTATTTAATATGAGTCTGGAATTAGAATGGAATGGTTCTGGAATCTGGAATGGTTGTCCTGGTAGCCCCTTGTAGGAAAATATATAAGTTTCATAGATCTACGCGATGTTACATATTACAATAAAACTATTAATTACCGCCAGTCCGCCCCGTGACCACAAAAGCTGTGAAGTAATCGAAACGTCGAGTAGTTAAAAAATGTAAACATTATACCAAATCCTCTTTAAAATCAGTAAATAATAATTTTATTTTATAATATGTGAGTTGTATGTATGTATTTATGTCACAGACGTTTAAATGTAACTTTAGTAGTCGACTGCACAACTTGACTAGACAGATGTAAAATCGTAGTAAGTTGCATCAGGCTAGTTCTTTTGGCAAACTTTGCTTTCTATGTTTTGTTATGGATATCACCTGGGTGGTGGCAATAATATCAAAGTGATTTTTTCACTCAATAATATACTTCCATCTTAATTCTCATAATATCCACCTTTTAATATTTCATCGCTCTATAGTCCGACTATTTCGATATAGTTGCACTATAATTATTCTGTATCAGCCCATATACGTCCCACTGCAGGGCACGGGCCTCCTCTACAATCGAGAGTACGATTGAGAGTGGTTAGGCCATATAGTCCACCACGCTGGCCTAGTGCGGGTTGGCGGACTATAATTATTATGTGTAATGAATTCGTTTCTGATATAGAAATAAATAATTTTTTTCTCCTTGAAAAAAAAAAAATATTATAGTCTAGTAACATGTATATTAAGTTTATATGTAAGCAAGAATAATAAATAACAAACGTAAAATAGAAAACTAAAATAATACAGCCGAATTCAGAACCGCCTCCTGTTTTTAAGACGGTTAATAAACGCAGTAAAGACGTTAAATGATGTATAAAAAAAATGTGTATAGGCTAATTACTATGTTATTATGTACCAGTACCCACAGAGTGCAAGCGTGAGTGACGTCAGGGGAGGCCGAAGACGGAGAATTTTGTCAACGCATTCAATTGGGGCGGATTTAAAAATCAATTACAAGAGCTCAGACAGGCAGACACAATGTGATGTGTTCTGGCTTCGTGCACTTAGCACTCAATGTTTATACTAAATTTAATAGACCAAATTGAAAATTTTCACAGGTATGATACTGCCCTATTTACATATTATGCCCCTGTTATAAACGTGGCGGAATTATTAAAATATTTTTTATTCTAATAATCTTTCATAAGATCTTTTGAATCGTTAATTTCTGCTACCATCGCTTCGGAAAGTGTTGTAGCTCTGAACAAGAAATGTCGTAAGAAACTTTCTCAGCAACACGAACTATCTTATTATTTTCTTTTCTTTTTATAGCCATATAGCAGTAGGTGATCGAGCTACATCTTCGGCGCTAAGTGGAACACTACTAATCCGCTCGCCGCCGGAGGGCGTTCTTTTGTGTCTACCGCGGCGAGCGGCTACCAGCCAGCCGACCTAATGGAAACCTTCCTCGACAGTTAGGGATGCGCTCGTTTTATGATGAATAATTATTATTGAATTGTGTTTCAATTACAACACAATTGAACCGTGAAGGAAGTCGTAAAGAAATCTGTATACCGTATATACAGAAACTAAAAATTCATACTTGGTGTGTGAAGTCCGCCTACTCACACGAAACAGCGTTGGGCACTATGACCTCAGGCCTACCAATCGAAGTGTTGCACATGAGGCCCGGGCTCAGCAGCTCTGATATTAGTAACAAAAAGAAAAAGATTTTGTATGATTGTGATTAAGAGCAAAATAATAAATTACAACCTCCGTCAAGCATGGAGACACGTCACGAGAGCCTAAACAGGACCACGACCACTCCGTCAAGAGTGGTTGACTACGAAGAAGAAGAAATGGACTGACGACAATACCCACTTGAACAGAACCCGACAAAATAATAACAATTCCTAATGAACCCATTTACGGCTTAGTAATGATTAATCACGAATACTCCCGCACACGGTAGCATTAGCTACGTTTGATCTTAGCGCTTAGAGAATGCAATGATTCGGCCGGGTCAGACAATAGCCGCACTGTTATGTATTTAGAGGGGGGTCCTGGGGGTCTTGACCACCAAATATATTTTTTGATTCAGCTTTTCCAATTATGTTTTTAAAGGATTACATTGCCGCTTATATTTTTACTGGCACTACAAAATAAATATATATGATATGCCTTAAAATGAGTGTGGTGGGTGTTTGAAATAGTATTAACCAAATCCATAATAGAGATACAAATAATTTTGAACGTGAAGGTGATCAGATGAAAAAGAAGATTAAAGTTTTTTAATATATCAATTACAACATTATTAACATACAAGTAAAAATGTGTTTTACGGTGTTCAATTAATGAAATTCAGTTTTATTCACATTGATAATTTCGATTCCTTAACTTTTAAAATTACGGTTTCAAATGCATACCTTTTTATTGTTGTGAATTATATCTTTGTATGAAACAAAGTACAGTAGTAGTAAAGTGTACGATACATGCATATATTTATATTCGAGGGTCATTTAATCTTTGATGTGGTGCTTCCAGATTCGTGGATAACCCTTTATGGGATTATTAAAAATGTAATTTAGACTGCTGCATTATTTTATTTTCATATTTTTCATGGTAAGGGAACTACCATGATACAAACTTCATAATTGCGGATCGTGGATTGTCTATGTTAGAGGCTTGTGCAGACAATCTTTCAGCTTATAAAATGATGAATTATGAAATGACGATAGGTTGAAGGCCACGGACTCTGGAGCTAAAAAAAATATACAGTACCAAAATACATGAGATAATATGTTTGTCATTTTACATACAAATATTTTTTCAATTCTAACTTATTTATGCATAAAAATGTTTTAAGAATACAGTAAATCTTTAATTTAAATATCCTGCTTGAATCCTATGCATACCTTTGTTATATTTTCTGGAAAAATTCTTTCGAAATATCATTGTAAATAAATAAGAGGTCATAAACCAGATTTAATCAGGTGAATTTAAATTTATGTTTGGAGTAAGGCTCATAATTTCGCGGTAAGTAAATATTTCCATTAGCGTGGTCCTGCATTACCGCGCTGTAATGAATTCACGTGCAACGTAAGAAAGGCATTCGTAACGTTATTAAAGTTTTTCCAGTTTAAGGGCCACTTCCATTGGTGAAGATTACGCAGCGTAGATTAATTATAGTTTATTTTTATTTGCAAGTAGCAACTCTGAATTTATAATCATGGACTAAGAAATAAATTTTAATGATAAGTATTACTCTGAGAAAAGTAATCGAATATAAAAAAAATATTTAAAAATTACAACCTCTTTCTGCTCTTCCTATTAATGCCTGACGATAAAGTATGGTGAGTATAGTATGCTTTTCATAAAGATTTTGTTAATAATTTAACAACTGTTAACATAAAGTCAACTTTTTAAATACATAATTTAAATCACACTAAGTCGATTACCCGACGTGAGGCTGATTATTTTAGTCAGTGCAAATCTTACAGGTCTATTGTGGATTAGAAAATATTTAATTATTTATATGCTTAACAAGAAGTCAAGGCTGTAGTACATATTATTTATGATCCCTTACAATTAAAATATTGGAGTTTAAAACATTTATTTCAACTGTTTTAAAAAACAATATTAATGAATAAGGGAGCGAAGACGCCGCTATGAATGTGTTTGTGGAGACGACTCCTTATGCATTTGATTTATTCGTTGCACTGTTAGCACCGACTGCATTTAACTCTTCTGCTTTCCTACTTTAACTGAAGAAATGGTGATTTTATATTCATTCATAGGAATTATAATGATCCCTAGTAGTAAAAATTCCATTTAATGATTACTTGAGTACTTTGGATGTAGGGTTATGCGGCCCAAAAATCCTTGCCCAATAACTTGAAAAGTAGTAACAGAAATTTAGGGCTAATAGTTTTAATAAATATTACTCAATAGGTAAAGTAAAATTAATAATATGTGCGAAAATGGACAAGAAATATATCTGACAATCAAATTATAGCTGATATCGCTACGGTTCGCGCTAATCTTGTCTTTAAAATGTGAAAATTAAAAAAACGTCCTATTTTTTTAATAGGTACCAGTTATTTCATATTTTTCATACAAATTACGCTAACTCTATAAAAAAATATTTGAAGCACCAGGGCTCCCTCTAAATTATAGATACTCCCCAAGAATCCCACATAATATTTGCCACCGTTTTTATACTGCAACATGTAAAATCAATATAATTATTATTTAGACATACATTAGTATTCAGACTAGTCGAAGCCACATTACACGATACTGCAATATTAGATGCATGCAATCTCGTACTCATATAAGCCGTTGAATTTTTCATTCGTGTCGCCAAAACCCTCAGTTAATGGTGGTCGTGAATTTCCCGCGCCATGCTGTGTGTTTTTATAGGTTATGTTTTTCAAGAGGCAAAGGAATCGATGTACATACAGCCTTTATATTCAGATTTTTAGTTTTACGTTGTATGTGTATTTTCCGGTATGAATTCCTGAAAATTATATCGTCAAACCGATTTATTTTTGTGAACATGAAAACTCTTGGTCTTAAATAAATTTGAGGAATTTTGTACCTATTTTCATGTCTTTATTTATAAGTAATTGGGATAAAACGATAAGTTTGGGAAGCTGTTTACACATATTATTTACGTTATGCCTTCGTACTAATATATACACATACACTTATACGAATATCCCCCAAGCGGAAAATTCTAGCATTATTTCCGTCCAATAATGTGACAGGGGGC
Organism: Hyles euphorbiae; assembly: GCA_023078785.2. NCBI lineage: Eukaryota > Metazoa > Arthropoda > Insecta > Lepidoptera > Sphingidae > Hyles > Hyles euphorbiae. Next base: position 2,040,979 of record CM041049.1, read on the forward strand.
GAGCCTGTCGCCATGGCGTGTATAAATCCAAGCCCATGCAAATTATTTGCGAAATAATGGAAACACTCACACAAAGGATTGTCTGGATTAGAAATCGAATGGACACCCCGCCATTTGCGATTTATAAGTACTATACACTAGCGATTGGGCCCGGCTTTGCCCAGGTGCAGATAGTTTTTGAGTCCAGAGCATATTAATAACATAGTATTTCGTGTACTATTTTATATTTAAAAATCAATTAGACCGCAATCGCCTATTTTTCTTTTCCCGTCCTCTCCCTTTATGTCCTGTTCTGTCCCGTCTCATTGTATCCCTTGACGAAAAGCATGCAATCCTGCCCTCGATTGTCCCGTGATATCCACACGAGTTTGAAACAGTAGCAAATATATGTATTTGAATTCCTGGAATTGTTCCATGAAAACAATACATTTTTGGGATTGTTGTGCTATGTATTAGTACCCCAGGGTGTCAGCTATTCCAATACCAAATTTCATCAAAATCAGTCTAGCCGTTTTTTCTTGAAAAAATAACAAACATGCATGCAATCATTCGTAATTATAATATTAGTAATTATATTTACGTACAAAATACAAGATCAACTAAGTATATAAAATAAGCTACAATTATCATGTGTTACATTAAAATGAAAGAATACATACCAATGCCGTCTCATTGAATTTGTGTCTATTGACCGTGCGGTCCTGAGTTCAAATTCACTTACTCAAAGTGAAGGCATAAAAATATGTGTTGCTGGTTTAATAAAAACATTCTTTATCGGGTTGCGCGGGAGTATAATTTGTGTCCAACATAGTGATAGGCTCGTGTCCTAATATATATGGTATGGTAAAATACTCCGTGAACTGTGGGCGGGACTGGTGTCTCCTTTATTTTTCGAGAGTTTAAGCATGGACACAACTTGAATGTAATATAATATTTTCTGTTATACGGTCACATAACATAGTATTACTCAAATCGCCATCCTAATATATTAGATATTGGATAAAGTAAAAATCACCGCATCCCATCCCGATACAACATAGTTACGGAGCCAGACAGATCGATATGCAGCAACTCGTCGATTTGCCGAGCCAGTGCACATATCAAACGCATAATCAATTCATTTAGGTACTGTTTACTGCCCAAAATAATTACAATTTCCACCACCAGAGGCGCTGTCAGCGTGTCATCACCACCAACATCGAATAGTATTTTATTAATTCCAATAGTATTATATTTCCAATATGTCAGTAGTAACTGTAAAGGATATTATGTTTGCAACAAAGGCTTTTGTGAAATATTGTTGGAAATATAAATGTGTGTAGGCAATGCTATAATGAGCTCGAAATGTCTACAAAAGGAATAAATACAATAGTACTGAGCATATATTAATAATAAAATGGGTAAAAGGAATAATTAACAAATTATTAGAATTAATTATTAATTTGTTGGATAATTGGCACACAATTAGCGCCCTGACATCTTGTAGACTTATTATGTAATGGCACTGATATAATTATAAAACACGTTAAATGATATCCGTATAACCCAATAAAATAAAAGCCTGCAAATTTAATAAATCATAACGCGAAATTAAAACGTATTTAATTTAAAATCCGTAAAGAAATAACATGCTCTGAGTTAATGATGTTCCATTTTTCCACGAACAATCTCATACTCGGAAAATATATAATCTCCTCTCTCTGAACAAAATTCGCTGAAAATGAAAAAAATAAACCTTCCGGGATATTAATTCAAAATCAATATTTTGAACAAAGGAAAACCGCATGCAAGATCGCCAAACGCAATCCTTTATTTTACGCAAACGTCAACGTATTGTGCAATTTTTGTCAAACTCACGTTATGATATAAGACAAATAAAAACCCAATAAAGCGGTGTAATGGAAAAGTTTCTAAATACGTAGCAAAGGCGGGGTGCAGAAGGTGGGCGGTCGTCATGGCAACGGGCGGTTGCAGGAAACTGCACAATCGATGTTGCCAGACGCTCCGCTGCCGCCTGTGGATCAATGTGTCTCTAGTACTATGCTCGGCTCCCGGGAAACCTACCTTTGCGCGCCGGTGTGCGTGAGCTCGCCGCTCCTCTACCTGTCTCTGTCTACACGCGACCAATCAGCCGTGACCTCCACCACGTCACTGCGCCTTTCCTACATTTCATTACATTATTAAAGCGTCCGAGCTCTCTGTACGCTGGATGCGCTTGTATGTGTGCAGTTTCCCCGGCCAGTTCGCTGGTGTGCGCTCCCTTTGGCAGTGTGTCGCTCGCGAGCGTTCCATTTTGAAACGCGAGCGTCGGGAAACTTGTGAATTGGTTATCTGTGTGTGGCGGGTGTTTGTGTTGTGAGTGCGTTCAGAAACGCCGGCACCTATTGTTTGTTTTGTTGTTATTATCGTTCTGAAACTGTTCGCCGGCCGGTTATGCATGCTTTGAGAGCGGAAGACGAAAAAAATATGTCCACTATCTTTTTTATCTTTGTCAATGCGCAATGCCCAAAACGATTCATAATTTTTGGTTCGGAAAACACAAGGCGGGAATTAGCCGGCTGCGGCAGATCCGTTGCAAATTAGACCTTATTACAGTCGCATTAGGTTCGAATGCACTTATGTAGGAATTTTGGAGGGGAAATGTTATTGACATAATTTTGATGACTCGCTAAAATGGAATCCTTTGTTCGGAGAAATCATTAGTAGTATGTTGAGTTTAATAGTATGAGGAACGAATTGTCGTGTACAAATAAGCAAACTCAATAAGATGGTTTGAGTCGGTCGAGGATTGTATTGAATGCCGTGTTCGAAGCGGGACAGTCCTTTGCCGCAGCGCCGGACGCCGCGCCGGCACAGCGAACTGCTTTCTAAATGTGTTTGAGCGAATTTCCTCCGGCGGAGCGAAGTTCCGGGTAATGATGGCTTCTGCTTTCTCTATACATCTTTCTCTGTTCTTACAATATCAATGCTTTTCTTTTAGAATGCTGGATAATTGGCGTTGGAATTGATATTTGTTTTAATTGAATATAGATTGGGATTGTAGTATTTCAATGTACAAGGATTTAAATAGCGAATTCTAGAATTGGCGGCAAAGATCTGATAACTAGTGTATGGCAAATTTATATAAATCGTATTTTAGATAAACTATGAGATAAACATAGTCCTGGTCTAAGGTTTAAGACTTCAGTCGTATGTTAGAAACTACTAGATTTTTCGTTCGAAAAATTATTTTTCATACAAACATTTGTCTCGATGTAACACCTATGTATTTACCTATGTACCACAATAAAACATTTTGAATTTGAATTTGAATTTGATCCGGTGATGAATCCCTCGTCCTTTCATTGAACCGTGGCGCTCAACCAACTGCGCCAGACTGTTAAATATTTTCAAAGTATAAAAATTAATGTGACAGCGCAGTCCTTTTGATATATTTGGCATTTATTTGTAAACAAAATGTTTTCATTGCATGTTTGGTTTGGAATTGTGCCAGAATGTTTGTTTCGCTTTATGTAAATTACAATAAAGATACTTGCTTATTTACTGCTTGGAATATTTAAAACATATGTAATGTTAAAAAGGAACTTAATGTTCCCAGATAAATTATTAAAACTTTTGGCATTGTAAAAACTACTAGAATAATTGACGTTAGAGTCAGAGTAACTACTGGACATATTGAGACTTTACATCTTATGTCTCAGGGAGGTGAACGCAATGTAATGCCAAGCATTGCTTTGTAATCCAAGGTATTGTTTGGTTTTGCTACTGTTTATGAGCAGTCGTAATGGAGAATGACACGCTCGTCTCGCCATTCATTGCAATAAAAAAAATCATAAGAGATTATTTCCCTCCACAGCTAAGGTGCAGAAGATATTGATGGCAGAACTGCACACACTTAAATAACTACAGGGGTTGGTTAAGATAAGTCGTAAGTACATTAACTAGTTTATGGGATGCTGGTAATGTCTATATTAGAATTATTCTATTCGGATATTATAATTTATGCGAAAGAAGCCAGCTAAGATCTAAGAGCACAATGGATGGTCTGTAATTTTATAGAGGTAACCATTGGCGCGGGAATATATATTTAAATATATTATAATTGATATTACAGTGCCTTCCAGATGAAGAATCTATTGAAAGGTTGTAGGTCTTCTAAATGTGGTAGGTCTTTCACATGTAAGAGGCCGCCTGGGTAGGTACCACTGCAACGTCTATCTCTCACCAAACAGCAGTGTGAATGCACTACTATGTTCGTATTGGAGGACATTGCAGCCTGAGTAACCACTATACATATTTATACTTAACATCTAATGTCTGAGGGTGGCGAGCGCAGTGGAATGCCAAGCATTGATTTGTAATTAAAGGTGTTACTTGGAAAACTTATTTGTTGCTACTGTTCATGAGCGGTCGTATCGCTTGCCATCAGGCGAACGGTATTTTGCAATAAAAAATGGGTACAAAGCGTAATATACCCTGTTACAAACCGAGCATACCTTATGGATGTATAATTATATTAGTTAGCAGATATGGTCTATGTAAAATTACTCGCAATGTAATATTAGGCTATGATGGGGCTTCCATAGACACTTGTCTAAAAGCCCCTAAATAAATTTTACTGGCTGCAAGTACAAAACGAGCATCATTTTGTAACATATTACATTACGCCTCATAACATTGGCCTGTACCCACCTTAACAATATCAGCACATGACGTAACATAATTACTCGCTGCGAATGTTACATTACACCCCGTAACAGTCAGTACTTATCCATCGTAATGTGGCGGATTCTTACAATTTATACAGTAAAATTTCAAAATGAAAACGAGTATTGTGTCAATGAAAAGTTGACGCAATCGTTACAAGAGTGTAATTATTGTTCTCTGACATAAACGCTTATATAACTGAGGAAGCCAGTGAAAACTTCAGATTTTTACGCAAACTTTTATAATAGCCGAATTTAATTTAAAGCCATTAAACAATGATTTTTGTGTAAAGTTGTGTCTATTGTTTGCAATATTGCCGCAAGTATTAGCCCGTTGTGATTACTTCTGAAACTCACAGATGGCGCTGCTAATCGTTTGCCGCATTCATGTACATTAAATTCTTTCAGAAGTTAATTTTCCGCAGGATCATTATTATATCAATTTTGTTTATCACTTTGGTGTAAATTTAAGGTTTTTATACCGCGTATGTCCGTATATACGAAACATTAAAAGTACAATTTATATACCAATTTTTTTTTTACTTTTTTTCTTCTTTTACAAAACTGAATTACTACATTTTTGACAACATTTTGTAACTTAAACCTTTTCTCAAGTATGTAATACTGTATACAGCAATTAAATATAAATTAATAATGATGATGATTTTAAAAATAAATCTCGTCTATACGGTTTTTAAGAGAAACGACCATGGTGTAATAATGGTTACGTATTATGAATTCTTACAAATTATAGTCTATTATAAAAAAAAACAAATCTGCTTTATTTTCCAATGCATTTATATCGTCATATTATATGTGTTTATAAACTTGAATTTCCTATATTGTTTAACCAAGCGTAGCTTCCACCCACGTATTAGTAAAACAAAAGTACCCACATTATAGGACGTAAATTTAAAATAGATTCAGTGAAGTATGTGAGTTATGAAGAATTGTTATAAAAGGTCAAAAGTAAAGTTAAAAAATATATACTGAAGAAATATACATTTATTATGGGGTTAAAGTGTGAGGGGCGCATAGGAGGAGCCGGCTATACAACAAGAAGCATCTAGTTCTATCTCTGCATCTAGACAAATATTTGCATGGAATTTTTGTGCGCAAGCAATTATGTGCAGATATTAATCCGGGTGAGTACAGATTATGATTGTATAATTAAAGTTTAAGAATTAGTACCCATATTAAAATTAAGTATTGGTTGTGGATGGCCTAAAAATTGCAATGTAAGTGACATACATTTTACATACTAAAGATGGCTTTGAATGGAGTTTGGAGAACTTTAAACTTTAATTAGTAAGTAAGCACGTCTTGATGCATCTATATAAATCTTCAAAATATAGTCTTTGCTTAAAGTAGGTTTGGCAGTTTTGACATCTTAGATCAGTTATTCACATACTTTTAGTCTTTATTTTTTTTTTAATCTTGTTTATATTTGTACTTATATAATAAACAATAATAATAAAATAAATTAATAAATATTTCGTTAACCTAGGTAACAAACAAAAGATTTTTATTTAAATCAGGTTAAGATATTACAATAATGAGAAACGGCTGGTGCTTACACTAGTATAGCCCTGTGCAATAAGTACCTAATATTTCTGTATAATAATACTGGCAAAGTACTACCCTAGTTCAGTAGTGTGACTTCCTGTGGCTGATATGATGATGATGACTACCCTAGACTAATACTGATAGCTTAGGTATGAAAAAAGCTGATAATGCGTAGTGCCGCAGCGGACTCGCGTCATCGGGGTAACGTCCTATGATTCATTTATCTGTAAGACATAAAGTACAAACACACCCTCCTGATGTATCGCGGCCATTACTAATATTTTCATTTAATGGCCCTTGTTTCACTATCATTGCAATTCCTATTGAAATATTATTACTGGTTTCATTTGGCACATTACCGATTCTGTTGTGGAGTATTGGCAATTATTTTGGGATTTATAGACGAACTTTTAGATTAAAAGTTTTAATTTACATTTAGTCCCACTACAGGGCATGCGCCTCTACAATCGAGAGTACGATTGAGAGTGGTTAGGCCATATAGTCCACCACACTGGCTTAGCGCGGGTTGGCGATATTTACATTGTTATATTTAGTGATAACTATTAAAATTTGGTTAATTATTATTTGACAAACTCCGTGGCGCAGTTGGTTAGCTGCCGGCTGGGAAACGAGAGCAGCGGGTTCGATCCCCGCACCGAGAGAAATGTTTATGTGATCTAATTGTATTTGTGTCGGGTCTAGGTGTTTGTGAGACCGAAACGTCTCTCGTAGTATCTGAATATCAATGACATAAGACCCGATCTTAATGTTGTGCTAATACTATGTATGTGACTGTTGGTTATATTAATTATTTATTACTATTTATTGTCTGGATACATATTAATATTATCAATTTATGAGTTGAATATGACTGACATCCACAACAAAACTGATTTGTATAAATTCAATCAATGACATAACTGTGGAGTCTTGGCTCGATTCTCAAATCTGAAACTCCATTTTGTGTGGGGTTTTCACTGACAATGCTCTTATGAAATCCTGCGTGTTAGGTTTGATTACATACCTACCATCAGTGTACCATGTGATCACTTTTTGATACCATCGCTTATGGTGGGCGCTAATTGCTATTATAGTGGATTCCATGATTGCCATCGCTTTCGGTTGTAGCTATTATAGCAGATAGAAATATCCCGCTACCGGCTTTTGATTTCTACTTAGCCAAGTCTATAAAAATGAGATTACCGCTATAGATAATAGGGAAGGTTAGTAAGGGTGCGTGACCCCGTCGCGCCGCGCGGCAAACAATCCATGAGCCATCAGGCGTCAGGCGTCAGGACGCGCCGAGCCACCTCACCTATACTACAATGTAGCTAATGGTTTTGAGATTTTACTGTATTTCCTTTAAACTACTCGTACTTGTTAACCTCATGCAGTGAGCCTAGGTGAAATGTGAGATCGCAGGTTCGATGTATAATTTCGGCAACTTATTATTATATTACGAATACCGCTGTAATTGAGGTGGTTTCGCCAGGATATACATATATATGTATATATGTCTTTAATCTCACATAAGGCCAAAGTTCACACGGACCTATAATATTTCTGAAAATTCGCGTTATTGCCGTTGTAAATATTATGTTTATGATGTGCAAAGGATTGTCTTTTTAGGCTGATATAATTATTGTGGAATAAAATGTGTCTTCAAATTAAATTATTATCTCATTAGGTTTAATTATATCATTTTTATATTTCATTAAATATAAAAATAATACAACTGAACCATTTCAATTATACGACTGTCGTTTTTAATTCGTGTTATATTTAGTCTATGATTTTTTTAATTTATAGTAAGATTAATGTGACTCTGAATTTAATTTAATCTTCCTAAATTCCGGCACTGAATGCCGCTCTCCGACGTAAATTACACCCGGACCGCTAGATCTTATATTTCTTTGGACAAGTTTTTAATTACAAGCCAGATCTAAATCTGTTTTATCTCGCTCGAAGAATAGACCTTCCGCCCGTTCATGCGCTCCTAGTACCTGCAGAGCCGATAACCTGGTATTATTTTTACTCTCTGGATATAAATTGTATATCTGTGTTATATTCTGCATCTTTATTTATAGTTGTTAATGGGGAGGTAATTATTTATTAACGGCTTCATTCATAGTTATTATAAACTTATTTCAATTATGCAATGTTTTGTCCCTTTCGAACGACTTTTGAATTCGGTTTGAGCGAAGAAGACAAAACATTCGTTAACTAAAATAGGTTTATGTAATGACTATAAACAACGCTGTTAATTTGTATTTTTAAATTACTGTTTTTAGTTTAGTATACGTGAGAAATACCTCTGATTTAGAGTCATATGGTCTTACTCACACTTTTTAAGCTTTATAAAAAAGTCTTATGCATTCGTAAAAGAAGACAAAGAGTGTATAAATTTATGAATCATGGAACAAGTCAACAAAGTAATACTAGTCTAGACCAATCTTTCTCGAAATGAGCGACAACGCCCTCTTGTGGGCGCCGGAAAGTTTCAAGGTGCCGGGTGAAGGCTATACGAAAAGTAGGGGGCGTTAATAATGTCTAACTTGGCAATATGAGGTTTGCCTAATTTGGTTTGCGACTAATTTTTATTAATATAATAGTCCAGCTTAACACCGATTATTTATATTTAAAACAAAAATTACTTACAATCGAATTCCTATTTTATTTGTTTGTATTCACTATAGTTGCTTAAAAGATACGAAATAGATTTAAATGTAGAAAAATATGGTGATCTGGATCTACTTTTTTCCCAAAATCACAAAGTAGGCGGTGATCGATAAGTTTGAGAATCCGTGCTTTAGTCCGTCCACCTTTAAAGGGGTTACATACCATATGGCCCAGTGTGTTGAACTCCAAAACCTTTTGACCGTGTTAATTGTATTTATGACAGGTCGTAAATGTAGTACAAATACGTTGATACGTCCTTCACGTTAACGAGGGTAACTTGCCATCTGTAAGGCATTTTTACTCAACAATTTCATGTTTTGTCGAAAATTTGTAATAAGTTTGGATATAGAGGGACTGGATGTGTCAAATTAGTATATATTTTTTTCAAATTAGAAATTTGTTTTAGCAGAAGACGATGAAGAAATAAATGAGAAATGTTACAGATAAAGATACACAACACTTTATTGAACACCACAAATTACTGAACATATAAAACATAGATACCTTAAGTGAACAATTGGCTGTCTGATTGATCGCTATGAGCGATCTCTTTCAGACACCCAAAAATAATAGAATGGATCTTAAGAGAAGAATTTTAAAGTGGTCAAAATGTTCATCATAATTAATCTTATTGGAACAGAAGAAATCAAGTTTTTCTTGTTTCTAATGACCACTAAATTAGAATTGTATATTAGAATGTGGTCAGTCCCTTGTGACCATTATATCTATTCAGAAGGAGTTTTAATTAACAGGCATGTGATTTTCTCAATTGTACTACTATACAAATATTCAAAGTACAAATGAACACGACAAAGACATAGCTCGACAGTTGACTGACTATATAAATTATACAATGTAAGAAACATACTTAGTTACTTTATAAATTTGATTCATTTCCTCCATTATTTGATGGCGACGAGCTAATATAAAACCTCTTTTGTGAGTGAAACTGCAAGATATAAACGTCGCTCCCAGTAGATTAGTGTTTCTCCGGCTACACGACGCTTGCATTCTTTATTATAAAGACGTTCGACAAAAGATAATATTCCTTTCCTTTCTACAGTAAAATATGGCTTCTTATAATTTGAAACTTGGTATTCTATCCACGTAAAATACTTAATAATGGATGATCAAATAGGAGCAAGGAGCAAGGAGTTAAATCTCAAATTCATAGTGCATTATGTGAAAATCATTTTACTATGCAGAAGGAACACGTGAGAAACTTAATATCCTGTACGTAAATTTTGCAAAATTTTCCAACCTGAACATTATTATATAGTATTTTATCATCATATTCATTGTTGTGCGCGACGGTTTATTTAAACAAACATTCATACATACATTACCTCACACCTTTTTTCCAGAAGGGGTAGGCGGAGGTGCCGGGGTACGCACATTTCGCCTTGTATGTTCCGACCCAGGATGTGATAGGTGGCGAGCCTATCGCCATATCAGGCACAAATTCTTGACTTTGGGCTGATAATAAATAAAAAAATCGAATATTATTTTGCTTAACCGGAGATTCCAACCCGAGACCTCAGTTTTGTAACCGTACCCTAGTACAACTACGCCGTCGAGGCTGTCAAGATTTAATGAAAGGAAGAAAATATTTATGCTTTCATTCTAAAGTCCACTTGCCTATAATAAAAGTTTAACGTGCGTAAGTACTCTGCAGTAAAGTTTTCAGAGAACTTTCAGACATTGGGGTAGACACCTACTAGATCTCGTAATTGTCTTAATCCAGTTAGTTTATTATATTTAAAACACCGTCGTGTCTGAAAGTCAAATTAGAGACCCTTTTGATCTCTTAACGCATTGTTAACATAATAAAATACTTAGTTCTTTAGCGACTTTCTGAAAATGCCTTTAAACGAAATCAGGCTTGTCCTACGCTCAAGCCACTTCGTGCTATACTCTAGGTCCTAATTTAGGCGTTGGTATCGCGGTATCGCGGCGGAATCTCGGCGCGGCACGCGATACAGTTATTATCCGGGGGAAAGCCGCTCACCCACTTACCGGGGCTGTTACCCCGGACCACGTGACCACCACGCACCACTACAAACATACACTCGCGGCTGTTAAGACGTTTTGGACCTGTTGGTTTATGGGTGCTGCAAATGGTCTGTGTGATTATGTTTGATTGTATAATTCTACATACATAAACTCATTAACCGATTGTTTTCACTCCCGGAAGGGGTAGGCAGAATTGCCAGGGCACCTACATTTCGCCATGTATGTTCTGTCCCATGATAGGATAGGGGGCGAGCCCATCGCCACATCGGGTACAAATTACTGTCTCCGGGCACATTATAGAAAAATCCAATATCACTTAGCCGATCCGGGATTCGAACCCGAAACCTCAGCTTTGAAAATAAAAATATATTGTATCCTAGTCCGAGCTAGTTTCACCTGAGAACAATAACACCTCCAGTCTAAAGTCATTGGATTGGTGCTCGTCGTTATAATTAGGCTAATTTACCTGTCGAAAACAACCTTATTTAGTTATAATAGTCAAATTAAGACTTAACATCTTATGTTTAAGGACGGCAAGCGCATATCAAGCATTGCTTTGTAATTTAAGGTGTGTTGTTCGGTTTTGCTACTGTTCATGATTGATCGTATCACTTACTATCAGGTGAACGACGAGCTATTCTCGCCTTTCATTGCAATAAAAAGACTTGGTTTCTTAGATTTATGCATATATTTACGAATGTTATATATTGAAATAAAACCATTATTTTCGGATCACGAAAGCTGTAAAGTAATCGTAATGTCCGCAGCTTAATAATGTAAACATTTATCCAAATCAAAAATTAATTTTACTTATTTAGATAATCTGGTCATATGTTTCACATTATTGCTTATATGCGCTCCAAGTATACAGGTCGATAAACTTTCGTGGTCTAATATGATTGATTAACTTGTTATCTTTGAAAGCACACGTTGTGAACTGTGTACAACTTTCCGTCTTTAGCTTCGATAGGTTTAAGGGTTTAATTATGGTTGTATCATTTTTACATCGATTTAAATGCTAATTCTAATTAGATTGCTTCACCTTTAGTTTATCCATTTTGTGGCGCCAGTAAAAGTAAATAATATTAAGTGCTTTATACTAGTTATATCACTAAGTAAACCAAAATTGATTTAACTTTAAAATATGCGCTTGAAACTATGACTACTAATAAACATGGGGTGATGGAAAGTCAATAATTGTACAATTTCGTCCAGGTGTTTCTATGATTGCGACATTTTATGACATTAGAATGGTACAATAGTGTAGGAAAGCCAGTGAGTCAGGCGGGTGGGGCTTCCCTCATTACAACCGGTTCTTTGAAATATACAGTGATTCAAGTCAAATATACTTCTTCGAAAATTAATGCTGAAGTTCTCTACTTACTCTTTACATACACAGTATACAACTTTACTATGCACAAGTGAGACCAAAAGTATAGATTCTTGATTAAAAAATAGAGTAATGCAATATTTCTTGAATAAACTTATATTTCAGCAATGATTAAAATATATTATAAAAATATACATACAAATATTATAAAACAATTGCAATGACCATTATTAATATACTGAAAAAAATATATCAACAAAATTATTAATTTTCTGTTAAGACTGTTTTGTATTGCCTTAGTTGAATATTAAAATTAATAGACAAAGTTAAAAATAATAAACTCAATGAAACTTAACTGGAGGTGCGGATGATCAATAAATAAATTTGCAGTGGACTGTATTTTGCGGGTTGCACGGCACACTCGGAGGGCGGGATGAACTGCCTTCAGGAAAAAGTGGTTCAATAGGCAGTTCTACAAGGGATGGATATGCACATACCTTGTAGCGTCAGCGGCGGTGTTGTAGTTGGCGACTCGTCTGCTGCTTGGCGGAAATACACTGAATACAAGCACCAATAATGTGACGAGACACTAATAACCACTTAATAACATTAATATGCGGAGCGGTAAATTAATTAGCTTCTCACTCCGAAGGCGCGCGCGCAAGAAGAAAGTATTTTTTTGGCGCCCTCGAGCGGCGGTTTGCGGAAATGTTTTGATCCAGGTTAGCGCGGGCGGCGTTCTCGCTCACACCTTGCTGTTGCGGTAGTGCGGGAAAGGGATGCGGGAAGGAAAGCATGCCGTGCAACTTAACATGCATTTGATTTGATTTCAGAAAAATGACAGCGGAAGTTGTAACATAAATAAATTACTTATTTTTGCGGTTAATGATAAAATGGCGCAACCATTAACGTTTTAAACCCTTTAATATCTCCAACAACAAGCGAATCAACTCACAAACCACTCAATTTAAACCATATTTAAAAAAAGAACAATATCGTTTTAAAAATCATAATTGTGTAAAAAGCTGCATCCTGCCAGGTCATGGGAACGGATATTAAGAAAAAACTTCGAAACTCGATCGGCGGAAGCTGCGCCGGATGAGATCACCGCAGACGCAGCCTCCAGCCGTGCACCTCACACTCGCCGAACAAAAAATTAATAACACTTGTACCGATGACAATTCACTTTCGTGATAATTATGATGAGGTTTTAAATACGTTACTTGTTACGTCATATTAGGATTGCTACATGCGACTGCAGTTTTAAATAATATTATACTTTACTGGTGGTGGGTCGCTCGATTGTGAGAGGCGGGGTGTGCCGCAATGTCTATTTTCTCGCCAAACAGTAATGTAATAGCCCTGTTGAGTTCAGGTTTGAATGACATTGTAGCAGAGTAACTACTGTACATATTGAGACTTAACATCTTATGTCTCAGGATGGCAAACGCAGTGGAGTGCCAAACATTTCATTGTAATCCAAGATGCTTGGTTTTGGTACTGTCCAATAGCGGTCATGTTTCTTACCATCAAGCAAATGGTATGCTCGTCTCGCCAGTTATGCGAATAAAAAAATATATGCATTCATATATACATATCAAAAGAAAATAGTTCTAAGGGGCATAAATATTGACAAAGCATAGTTTACACTAAAACGGTGAAGGAAAACATCGTGAGGAAACGTGCATACCATAGCGATTTATTAAAAAAAACTATGGTATGTAAGTCCGCCAACCCGCACTAGGCCAGCGTGGTGGACTATATGGCCTAACCACTCTCAATCGTATTGTCGATTGTAGGGGAGGCCCGTGCCCTGCAGTGGGACGTATATGGGCTGATACAAAAAAAAAATAGTTTATACAACCGTGGCGTAAAAAGCTAGTAAATTAGCAACCGCATGCTTTAGCAGGTCGGAATAATTGTATCTGGCGGTGAGAGATAATGTCGATACCCGCTCGCTCGGAATATAAAAATGATGATTCTAATATGCGAGATAACTTCCGACGGTCTATACTTAAGGTTAGATATAGATTTCTAAGTCCCGAGACCACTGGATAATTAACAATACCAATATACAATAAAGCCTCAGGGCGCAGTCTGTTAACCGCCACCTGTGAAACGAGAGACCGCGGGTTCGAGGCCCGCATCGAGAAAAGGGTTTGTGTAGCCCATAAATATTTCTTTCAGGACCGAAAAGTCACTCGTAGTTCCTGATACCCACGACACTGTCTGGGACTGGGACTGTTGGGTGTTATTTATTTATTATTATTAAATACACAAAAGAATATTAACTCCTTCTTGCCTATACAGTAACGTGCAATAGATAACGGGTAGGAGTATCAGAGGACAGCCTCTGCATCCGATAATTAGATGAGCGGGCACGGCGGTGACGGCTGACACACGCGCGCGAGGTTACCGCAGCGAAGCATAAGGTGTTGCACGTATTAGGATGCGGAGCGGGCTTATACTCGAATTACAGTGATCAGGCTCCAGCTGAGTGCATGCAGTGATATGTGCGAAGAAGCTGCTTTGCGGGTCGGCATAATTTTATGATTGGAATATGATGGATAGAGTGTAATGGAACTTATGATGAATTACTGGTATGGAAGTGGTTTTTATGAGAGAAATAACGGCAATTGTTTCCAAGTTCTTTGTTTTTGTGATAAATCTCGATGTGGGTTTAAGACAGGTTAGTGTCCATAAGAGACTCGTTAAGCTCCGGAGCTCGGTGTTAATTTTTTGTGTGAAACTATTGATACTTGTTGAGTAGAAATACAGTGGTAGGTTTGTGAACGGGAAGTGTCAAAAGAGATAATGAATGAGAGTACTATAGATAGAAAGAATTAGAGGATAACTTTTCGGTCTCACAAGCACTCTCACTCGAAATACTTGTGGTTCACACAGACATTTGTCTTGATGCGTGAATTGAACCTGCGAACTCTAGTTTCACAGCTGGCATCTGACCTGAGCCACGGAGGCTTTCAATAGGAATATACCATCACCAACAAAGGGTTGAGGGTCAGTAGCATAACTGTGAGTCTGATTTAATTGTCCCCAATAAATAAGAAAGATGTATTGATAGTAAGCAAGGCTTATTTCCTGGAGAATCGATGATCAAAGTGGCCAAAACAATCGACTTAGGATATTTACAAGCGCAGCATTAGACGTCCACCCAAAAAATGGACGGAATACTTACTATGATTCACGAAAGAGAAAAAAGAAAGATATTTATTAATAAAAGCTTAACATCGATAGTACTAGTTAGATATCACCTACAATTAGTCAAACTAGACAGACTTTATTCTAAGTACTTAATAACACATCCCTTTTCGTGTTCCCTAGCAACGCCCCAAACCAATACGGTATCTCTTAGATACGCCCTTAGTCTAGTTGTATCGTGTATATCGTCCCCGAGCGGAATTCACGAAATGAGCATTGGAGTATCCTGTGCGGAAACATAGAATTTAATTTTACTGTCCTGGCAGTTTGGCTTTACATGTGACTGCCTTTGTTAATCTATGATCGTATAAACACATAGCCCATAGGACTAGCTAGTTAAAGTGGCAGTGGGCCGGGCACATAGCGCGTAGAACTGATGGCCGTTGGGGCCGAAAGGTTCTGGACTGGAGGCCACATAAAGGCAAGGGAAATGTCGGACGCCCGCCTACGAGGTGGACAGACGACCATGCTAAGGATACAGGATGTCGCTGGATGCAGGCCGCTTCCAACAGGTCGATGTGGCGACCCAGGCAGTCGCTCACATATGAGACACATACCACCAGTAAAAAGTATTTAGTTAAAGATAAGGAATATATTGCACCGATTTTCTTTACTAATTGGGTTCATTAAAAGGCGTGTCACTATAGAACCTGGGAGGCTGGGAATCTGCAATGGATAGTCCCTCTGATTTATTGTATTCCCTATAATGTCTTAGAAGTGATAAATTATCGCCACCGCTATCGCTCTAGTCCTGTATGCAAGTCCTTTAGTCAAATATTCAATCGCGCACTCTGGATGCAGTTTAGTGATGCGGTAAATTATATTCTCGCCGCGTCTATAAAAAATATATCAATGTGCTATCTTGGGAGTTTTGTAACTGGATTTACAATAAAAAAAATATTTTTTACGTGTGCTCCGATTTTATTTATAAAATGAAGGTCATAAATAAGGTGAATTATATTGAAATAGCGATATCATTATAAATTCGATAACATGCTCATTTGGTTCTACGCCTTTACCCGCAGGCTACTATTATTTTTTTATTAATCTTTTTATACAATAATATATATAAAAAAAAAAACCATTTATTGCTTTCGTACATCAATCTTAAACTAATACAAATTAATGCTTTTACATTATGTAGAAGGCAAAAGGAGGTGGCTCAGCTCGTGCTGACCGGGACCTAGATACCGGGCAGCGCTGATTTTCAGCCTCTCCTGACTTCCTAAGTTGTTGAGCGGTAGTCCAATAGCGGTAGTCCAATATAACAATGTAAATAGATAAAAAATGCACAAAAGTAATAAGGCGATGAATTATCTTATTAATTTAGACCTAGTAATTTTTTTTAATTTGTAGAAATCAATTAACTTCGCCTTGTTGGTCTAGTAGCAACGGGTATGAGCTGTTAACTGTATATTCCTAGTTTAATTCCCTGTTTAGGCACTGCTTTTTCTACCAGAAAGTTGGAGAAATTTCATATTTGCTATACTACCGGGCAAGAAGCCCGGAAATATTTTTTATCCTCGCCCCCTATAACGACATTAGTTCCACGGAGCATGTGTGTCAAAGTGGAACCTCTACCTTCCTCTTCAGATGTATGAATACTAAATAAACATCCTTTAAATATGGAACAAATGAAACACCGATACAAATATTGGAACTATCGAAAAATCACGAAACAGGATGCCCATAGCAACTTGACACCATGCTGCGGCCAACTTAACCATGCGGTCTCGGAATCAACACTCCTTCATTCTCAACCTTATGTGTTTGTAATACGGTTGCCAATTGTTTAGTACGTGTTATTTGGTGGTGTATTTAATTTGTGTGTATAATAGCTAGTAGCACATGTCGGTATGGCACTTGGGCACGCTCTCACGTTTTTCAGTGAGGCAGGATGCTGTAGAGTGCGCAGGTGCCGCCGACGATATGCATTGTTCACTCAAATTGTGACAGATTATTTAATTCTCTTAAAGACGCGGATGCTCTGTTTGTTATCGTGATTGTATCGATGGATTGAAGCTGTTGTTTTTTATACAATGCATGTTACAGCGGCTAGTGTTCTCGAGCAAGAATAAAGTAAAGAAAGCGTTAAAACGAATTAAATATTAACTAAATTGACTATGTATGAACGCTAGGAAGTCATGTAACGGAGTCTTGTATCTGTGTAAATCCAATTTCGATTAGGTCGCAAAATCATGGATTTTGCCCACCGGTAAGAGATTCGTATTTTTTACTTGAGTTTCACCAAACGTTACCATCAGGTGTGAGTGTGGTAACTTTGCGAGGGTATACCATCATCGCATATTCGGTGCGATTAGTTTGCGGTTCCAGTATAAAAGGCTTTAGAAGACGACGGAACAATTATATGATTTTGCATGAATATTAAGTGAGTGAGTAATTCCACAGCCCTCATGGTACAGTCAGTTAGACCACAACTTTCCATCTTTGCACCGAGATAAATATGTCTGTGATCCACAGGTATTTTTTTCTAGACTGGATGTTTGCGAGACCGAAAAATTTCTTCTAGTTCCTGATAACCACGACACAAGGCTCGATCTTAGTGTGGGGTCAGGACTATGTATGTCACTGTTGGGTGTAATTATTTAATATGGCTAAGGCCCAGTAGGATATGACGTTTTAATCAATAAATAGACTCAACCGATGCATAATCCCGACACAAGGCACGAGTTGTGTGGCGACTGTAGGAAACTGCTACATAGAACTCTTGAGCTGAAAGTTTGTCTTCTAAGTTCTACTTTACCAACCGTATTAAATTCCATACATAATATTTTTTTCTATAAGATGTATGTTTAAGTATAATAATAATAAAGTAAAAATTTGCTGTCGGAAAGATATTACTTCCAAAGAAAGTAGCTAAGGTATTACTAATTGTATGACTTTTCATGATCAGCCACTTAATTTCCAACTAAACCGACATTTTTGTATCAACCAACTGCACATAATCATTTCACGGTATTTTATTTAGATAGAGGCTTACACTATCTATCATCACAGTTGCAGTTCAATGCCGGACAGAGGCCTCTCCCAAGGCCACAGAGCCTGGTCTGCTGCTTTGTATATCCAGCAGCCGCCAGCCCTCAAGTGTAAGTCGTCCACATAAGTTTAAAAATATCGTGTTGTATAACAAAATTCGCACCACAAAATGGTCCTTCGAGCCGGATGAGACCTAAATACAGGCGGTATTGTCCGAACGCGAGTAGTGGATGCTGGACAAGTTCATCACAGATGAAAGGCATTGTGCCGCGGAGCATTGTGACGGCCGTCGACCAATCGATGTGCCCATTCAACTTCGTGTAGTCGTCGAGCGACTGGCTGAGGTTTAATTCTGGTGGAATATCGAACTTTTTGTTGTTTTTGTTATTTTTTTTTTAAATTATAATTGTAATGAACGGCGAGACGAGCATGTTGTTCGCTCGATTATAAGCATAACGATTGCTCTTGAACAGTAGAAAAACCAAACAATATCTTGAATTACAAAGCAATGCTTGACAGTCCACTGCAATAAATAAAGGAAGTGAAAAATGAGTGAAAGTATGAATAATCATTAATTTTTTTTTTTTATTGCATTGAATGGCGAGACGAGCAAGCCGTTCGCCTGATGGTAAGCGATACGACCGCTCATGAACACTAGCAACATTCCACTGCGCTCGCCATCCTGAGACATAAGATGTTAAGTCTCAATATGTCCAGTAGTTGCTCTGGCTACAATGTCCTTTAATCCGAAACACAACAGTGCATTTAAGCAGTGTTGTTTCACGGGAGAAATAGACATTGCGGTGGTACCTACCCAGATGGCCTCTCACATATGAGAAATAATGAGTGAAAGTATGAGTATGTAGTAATCATTAATTCGTATATATTTATATTTATTATATTGTTATATCGTTAAAAGCCTCCGTGGTTTGGTTAGAGTTCCTAGTGTGGCGTAAGAACTATGGGACTGTTTGGTGAATTTATCCATTATTGGGTCATTAGTAGAAACATTTGGCTATAGTTTGATTGATACTGTAACATATGATGTAGTTATGATGCGTTATTATTCATATTATTATATAATTATTCACTTTGTAAAATAACAAAGAAAGAACAACACTTTACCCGGTTTTAGGTCTATTATCAAAAGATAATATTTAATTAGCATTTTTCCTAAAATAAAGTATGCATATTTACTAACGTTATATTCGTTAATTTAAACCAGAAGGCTAACATATAATAATATAAATATAGCACATATAAAATGTATTGTTGTCCTATTAGAAATAATAAGCGTATACTTTTCTATATATGAGGCAGAAAAATCAGTGTGTTCTGGGATTCCAACCTGCGGCCTTCGTACATGTCCTTGTGCCATCGTTTTCCTTGTGATTCCCCGCACGCATCTCATAACTAAGATGAGAAAACAGCATATTGAGCGTTCGTAATAAATTCATCGTAGTAATGTAACGCTACGCGTAGAGTACGTAGCGTTGCGTAGTCGATTGCTACGTGCTACGAATGCGTAGCGCTAGCCAATAACTAGAAATGTAAATCAAATCTGTTTAAGATAGTTTTCGTTATTTGATTACTATAGTGAAACATTGATTTGGTTTACAATTTCTAATCTATTACTCAAGATAATTAAAGGATAAATCAAACGAAATGTATTTTATTAACAGCTCTTTTACTAAAAATCAGTGTCGCATTTATAAAATATTGTGTTAATTAAGATTACCTGTTATAATCATACAAATGATATGCCTATATTATATAATATGTTTTCATGACAACAAATAATCTGACAATTTCTTGTAAGTGTAAGCGATTCGAGGAAAAACATACAAGTCGTTAATTAATAAATATTTGCAGAGAAAATAATATTACACGCAAATAATTCCTGATATTTTGTTTCTACCCTCTCAGTATAAAAATATTGTTTATTTGCTAAGACAGTAGTCTTATTCGAGCAGCGTTCATATTTTACTATCACTCACTACACGCCCAACAGACGTGCGCAGGGCCGAATTTAGGATTATCTCTTGGGAGGTCATACCCCTGACACATATTTATTTGATATTTTTATAGTTTTCCTAACTGTTTTAGTACGAGATGTGTTAGTCCTAATATTAGTAAATTCTTTTAGTTTTCCGCTGCTCCCTTGCTCTGCTGCTGTGCACGAAAATGTCACGTTCCGAGATCAGCCAGTGTACTTCCGACTTCAAACTTCAAGCAAGAGGCGACTGAAAAGAAATGGTCTCAGTTCGACAGTCGATGCTCTATCTAGATAATCAGGTAGGAAGCATTATTATGTTTTCCTTCACCGTTATTTTCCACACTTTGTTCTCCTTTACCATTAGAGACAGATGATTCTGTTGAATATTAAAAAAATATAGATTCTAGAGGGTTGCTTGTCTTAAATTTTGCTCAAGATGATGCGACGTCGTATCGCAGCGAATTGACTCGTGCGAATGCACACGCGCGATGGCGTAAGAGCGGCGCTAATATTAGTGTAAATTGACACTGCTGGATTTAAATTTCCTTATTCTGGACAAGGCCTTAGTTCTGTTCAGATACATGGCAACTGTGAAAAGCTTTATTGATATTGATTCGAACAAGATAATACTGTTTTATCAGCGTGATTCTCTCTTAACTAAGTTTCGATATTTTTTTTGTCAATATCACGAGTATTATATTTACTATAGCTAGCCATAGTAAGCATACAATGGAAGTTCTCATTTGACTTCTTACACTGGTAGCGACGTTTCTACCAAGAATTATCTTGATTGTAGGTTTTCAACGTGTTTTAATGTGTGTGTTCGTCTGTGTGTATATTTGTAATAAGGTAAATAGGGGAGAGTAGGGGATTGAAGTAGACGTTGAAATAAAAGATTCAGTTTCGAAAGTTATAGTTTATATTAGATTTATAATAAGATATGTAGTCTACAAAATTTCACAAATGTTCACAACTTTATTTGAACCTAAAGCGGCTACCCATTTTTGTTATGAAAATAAAATGATCGAAATCACTGGATCTACACACGACTCGGGGGCTGATTTTACGCAACCATTATTTTTTAAAATATAATCTAATAGGCAGTTACATTATTCACGCTTCACCTTAACATGAGTACGAGTCAAAAACTAATAACGGTAAAAAAATAAAAAAATATCAATCGTGAAACCAGCCCGCCGGTAATCATAACACAACAACCGCGTCGAGCTCGACACCACACAGCTCACAGCTCACCCAGCTCAACAGCTCACTCCAGCTCAGTCCAGCTCACTACAGCTCGCACACCGCACTCCACACTCTCAGCTGCACTCGCGCACTCGCGCCTCCACGCACATATACACAATAATCATTTATATTATATTATAATATAATCGTTATATTTAACTAGAGTTATACTGAATAATGATTCCTATGAAATATAATTATGCATTTTTTAAATTTATTATTCAATATAATAATAATAATAATACTTAATAAGTATATCAATAGGTAATGGTTAGTCAATGTCGTCCTACAGACTACTATAGTATATTATAATAATGAATGTTCGTATTATTTTCATTTATCATTTAATCATTTATTAGTTTATCGTCTTGTCGTCGTGCCGGGCGCGCATCGGCGACGCACCGGCGCGACGTGACGTGCAACGTGACGGCCACGTGACGGCCGCGTATCGGCCGCGTGTCGCCCGCGTGGCGCCTACGTCACGGTGACGTCACGGCGACGTGGCGCGACGCGGCGGCGACACATAACACTAATCGTACATACAGAGCAGCCTCGGCCCGGCGCACACTGCGCGGGCGCACGTAATCACAAAAAAACATCGTCAACACATAAAATAATAATCAATAATAATAATCATACAGATAAAAATCATTCATAAAAACATTACAATAAAAATCTAAACATTAAAACACACTTAAAACAAACATTATATTAATATTATCATAATCGTAGTGTGTACGTATTGTATAATATCATTTAAGCGAATAGTCGTATAGTCAAAAATAATGTGAGCATGGCGCGCGGGGGAGCGGCGCGGGCGGGCGGCCTCTCATTGTACTACCTACTCTACTCCACCCCATTACACTACAGACAACAACACATTAGCTAGCGCCGACTTGCTGCGCCGGCCGCACCTGGTGCACCGGACGCACCGGGTGCACCGGCCGCACTCCACCCACACCGACACAACAGACAACAGGCCGCGCGCCCCGCTCCCCGCGCCGCCCGTCCATCGCCTATCATATCATTATAATATCTTAATACTTTACGCTATTACGTTATGTAAGCTTCATAAATTTCCACTTCTCATTTATGCTATCAATAATAATTATACAACTTTTTTTAAATTTTATGTTTTTTTTCGAAATTCTATCGTTAACGTACATCGACTCTCTCTGCGGCGGCGAGCGCGGTACCGCTCGGCCGCCTAATAAAAAACGTTCATATTAAGAAAATATATCGTGAACAACTCTGCCGACTTACGATAGGTACGGCGCGGCGGACGGGCCGTGCCGGCGAGGCGCCGACTTTTGGCACCAGGATTTCGATTACGCGATTTTTTACTTCTTTTAATATTTTTATAACGATTCGAGTAAAAAAGATCCCTACTACGAGAACGTGCGACTCGGCGAGGAGCCGGAGCGGCGGGCGCGACGCGGCCGGGGCGCACCCCCCTCCCGCGCCGCCACCGCCGCGCCGGCCCCCGCCCCGCGGCAGACGTGTCGGTGCGCGCGCGCGCCTTACGAGATGATGCGGATCGCCTGGTGCGCCGGCGCCGAGCACGCGGGGCACGGCGCGCCGCCTGCCGCCAGCCGCTGCGCGCACTCCAGGCAGAACAGGTTGTGGCCGCACGGCACCAGCGCCGCCGCCACGCCGCGCTCGCCGCACACGGCGCACGCACGCGCCGGAGACGCCGCCGGCGACGGCCGCGTCGGGCCCCACGCCCACACGCCCGCCGTGCCACCGCTCGGCGACTCGAACGACGGCGACTCGCCCAGCCCCTCGTCGCGCTCCGTCGACGACCAGATGCCGAGCAGATCGCCGAGCCGCGCCGAAGAGCCGCCCGACGAGCACGAGCCCGCCGACGAGAAGGCCGGCTCCTGCTCGGGCCGCAGCAGCGACGCCAGCCCGGCGCGGTACAGCTGCGCGAGCGGCTCGCCCTCGCCGCCGGCGGCCGCGACGGCGCCGTTGCCGTTGGCGGCGCCGGTGCGCAGCGCGATGTGCGCCTCGATCTCCTTGCGCGCCGCCTCCACGCTCTCGGGCAGCCCGGTCACCTCGAATACGGGCTCGCGCTCGCGCGACGGCGTCACGATGTAGGTGTGCGTGGTGTGCTGGATGCGCTTGATGGTGGCGCCCTTGGGTCCGACCACGAGGCCGACCACGCGGTATGGCACGCGCACCTGCGCCGTGACGTGTCCGGGCGCGCCGGCGGGCGGCGGGGGCGCGGCGCCGCACTTGCGCGAGGCGCGGATCTGAGAGAAGTGCTCGGCCGCCGAGAGGATCTCGCGCTTGGCGCGCGCGACGTCCTCCTTGCGGCCGGTGACCACGAACACGGGCTCCTCGCCGCGCACCGGCGTCTTGATGTACGTGTTGGTCTTGGCGCGCAGGGCCTTGATCTTGCAGCCTGCAACAACGAAACACACTTTTAAATAAATCGCAAAGATAGAGATCTAGTCGCGTGCGGGCGGCGCACGGGTACCGCTGGCGCCCAACGAGGGACCGTTAAAACTGAAGGTCGCTCGCATAATAGATAATATAGCGGCGGTGGCATTGTGCCGTGCTGAAGGCCGTCTAGCGTACATTTTGTGTATGAGGGAGCCGCTGCGGGCCTGTTCAGTGGCGTCGATGTTCCCCGGGAGAGCCCCCGCCCCTCCCGCGTCTCCTACACCCGCGCATACTACAGGCCGATGTTCGATGTACACGTAATGTATCAGTCAGTGTGGAGCAGTCACGTGATTAGGGTAGCGATACATTTTCTCTTAGCGTCGCAATAACAGAGTGTGATATTGGGATATCAGCGTAAAGGCTCGCCGCATCATGTAATGTAATCACTGAAGATTCGGCTACTACAGCGGCCCTGGAGGTCGGCACGTGTCGGCCGCGCGGTATTGTTGTCCTTGTCTCTCGCGCGCCGACACTGCGGCACGACCGCACCGCGTATAACATTTACTTAGTAATGCTACTTATTTAATTCAACATTTATGATAACGATACGCTCATTTCAGTCGTGAGAGTGCTCGGAGCCTCCACGTTCTCATTTAAGTTTCGCAATATGGAGTTAAATCTGATTTTTGAACATGTAAAAGATTCACTTGTTTTTAAATTACGGAAGTGGCCAGAATTATGTTTACGGGGAATAATTTCAACATAGTTATGCAACTACAAATTAGGATAGCGTTGAATGGATTGATAAGTATTTTATGCATCTAGTTTAAGAACAATCTTATAACTAATACATCGCACTACGCCTTGCTCCTATAAATGACTTAACATATTGACTATACTAAAAATCTATGCCTCTATTAGATTTAGATATGAGACGACTACCACTTGCCACGTCACAGAATGAAGAGTCTAACAGACAAGCCTATAAATAAATTAAAACCAACCGGTGTTACCCAAAAATATATCCACGTTAAGAGCCGCTATAATGTACGATTACAAATGGGGAAGGCCTATACGTAACGAAGGGTAGTTTCATGAATCACGGGTTGTCGACCGGGCCGTTAACCCCCGACCTACATACCATTCAATGTTGAACTTTATACGCGCGCAGGTAAAGTTTATTTTTGAACGGGCGCGCAGACGTGGCGGACTGCGACTGACTCAGTTATAATCGACCTTATATTAAAGAGAGCAAGGTGTAAATTAGTTTGCGTTGGTGTGAGTAATTTGCGGCAATATCGGAAGGTGGCGGTGCGAGACATTTTATCACAATCCAGATTGTTTGTTGGATTGATTAATATTAATTTCAATATATGCA
The DNA here is from genome assembly GCA_023078785.2 of Hyles euphorbiae. Taxonomy (NCBI): domain Eukaryota; kingdom Metazoa; phylum Arthropoda; class Insecta; order Lepidoptera; family Sphingidae; genus Hyles; species Hyles euphorbiae. The sequence goes on from CM041049.1 coordinate 2,066,493, forward strand.
TTTGCTCTTTGTCTATCTGTACATTTGTTGGCTGTACTTGGTATCGTGTTCGGCGACCTCGTAAGGAATAACTCGAGCCAAGGTCGGTAAGGAATGAGGACGATTAGATTCCAAGGGCAGAGCGTCTTTGGCATATTGAAAAATTATATTGTTGGTTTTAGCGCTAATTTAAGACATTGGGAAACAATATATTACACCAACAGAATATTAAAAAAAAGATCTACAAAGTTAAGTTTGATACTTAAAAACATCATTATTTTGGACCAGTTAATTAAAATAACCTCGCCGCTAAACAGCACACACAAAATACTGCATAAGAAAAAAAGGCAAAAATGCTAAACAGTTTATCTTTTACGTCGCACTAAAATTTCTGTCCGCGCTCATAAGGCGCGAAGGCACATAAAAAACTTCAAGGAGAGACAAGTAGACACTATTATCGGATGCTAGATAACGCGACGGGGCAGGGGGAGGGGGTGAAGAGTAGGGGGAGGGGGGGTTCCGGGGTACATCTGGCTCCGAGCCAGACGAGTGCCTAGCACAGAGCACTCCTCACACAAATTAACATCAACCACCCGTTATTACGGCCCCTGCTTTATTGTGACTCGCAAGCGCTGTTTCCTACCCTACTCTTACAATGGAATGGATTGAGGTCTCTCGACGATACAAAAATTATTCTAATTAACATTAATTGCATTTTTTAACAGGTATAAAAATGTACAAAAATATATCTTTTTGCTCATGTTTGTGCTATAAACTATTTTATTCGTCGTTAATAAACATTCTCATAAAATTTAATGTATACAAATAAACTTAAATAAAGCTAAACGTAACAAATAAACGCGTGCAAAATAAAGGACTACATAGAACTACAGCACAATAACGCGGAGAGCTCTCTTCCGTTATAGCTACGCATAACCATTCATCAGAGCGCTACGTGTCTACTACGCTGGCGCTACGGCTACGGCTACGCGGCCACTGCACTCTACGCCGTAGCGAAGCGGGTCACCGCACCTTAGGGTTGTCACATAGTGATAACGCGAGTGGAGCGTCCGCATCACTTTATGCGATTTTCCGCCCGTATTTTAAAGATCCGACGCATTATATGTAAAAGGTTTCGTGATAGTAAGTATTTTTGTATATTGTATTTTCTTTTTATGGGTAAGTTTACTTTTTTAAGATGTAAAATACACACTTTTAAAAATAATTTAAGCATTCGAAATACTTAGTAGTAAATATTATTTTCATAGTTTTTTTCTTATTTCATATTTTAAGTCACTTCAGATTTGATTTTGGCAGCCCTGCCACACCTCCCCCTCCTCATTCCCTTTGCTACGGAGACACGGCTTTATGGAGACTTTTTATGCCTACGGCTATAAGACTGTAAAATATCAATATATGTGTTAAATTATGAACGTTATGCGTTTTGGGCGATAAACATTTTATTTTTATATTTCTTATTGAATAACACTGAATTTCAAATAACATTTTTATATTCATACCACATTCATATATGTTTTAAAATCCATTTAGCACTGAAAAGAATATTTAACAATTTAATTTTGCTCATTTGAATAAATGTCAAATCACAGCTATAACATTCCAATAAATAATAAAACATACATTTAATAAGAAATCTAGTACCAATCCGTATAATTTCAGTGTACCTTTTAAACCCACGTAACATTTACGCATGAATAGAGAGCGCTACTTCAAAGCGGCGACTTGACAAATGATCTTATTGTGACGCCGAGGAAATTGCGAAAGAAAACCGAGTCATTATGCCGGCGAGTAATTACAACACTGTGCCAGAGTTTACACTGAAATGTTCGCAAAGTTGTAGTTTGGTTATATATATATGTATAAATATAGCCAACAGTCACATACATAGTCCTAGCCCCAGATAAAGATTAATTAAATCTTGTGGGTATTAGACACCATGAGAGACTTTTCGATCTCACAAACACCCAGAACCGAGACAAATACTTGTGAGCCTTATAAATATTTTTCTCGGTGCGGGGATCTAACCCACGACCTCTCGTTTCACAACCGGCGTCTAACAATTAATAAATAGCAATGGATATTATATACATGTACATCCAACTGGTGGATATAAATAAATTCACTTATGTAAACTTTCGGTGTTGATTATATAACACCGAAAGTTCACATTTAACAAAAAAACTATTACATCTCAGGAAAACAACGTGAGATAACCTTCCAAATCATAGCAATTTCTCTGAATTTCCATGTATAGGTACAGTCCGCTATCCCGCACTAGGCCAGCGTACTGGACTATAATATGGTCTAACATCTCTTAATCGTACTCTCGATTGTAGAGGAGACGTGCCCTGAATTGGGACCTATACGGGCTTATAAAGACACAGAAAAAATCTTTGATTGTGAATTATATAAAATACTCCAAATAATCATACATCTATAATTTAAGTATTTGTTTTTGCAACCCTACTTTTCGTTGTACAAAGAGCCTTGCACTCCACTGCGAAGGGCGCTAGAAATAAGTTAGGAAAAATTTACCAAGTTAAAGAAATCTATTTTGTAGTATGTCAAAGATATTTAGGTCAATTGTACACAAATACGGGACCACGGTCGGCGGACGTGTATTCACAGCTTAATAATGAATGAGAGATGCGCTATTGTTGTCTCTTTCACTCGCCACTCTCCTTGTCTTGCGACACTGATATGGAAGACAATTTGATTGTCTTCGCTATTTTTGTATTATGATAGGCAAAAGTTAAGGGCACGAAAAGTAAATACTTTTTATATTGTTAATAATCTAAAAAGTAAACCTATAGATATCGATTAATATTCTCTTCATATTATATTTTTTTCTGATATAATTTATGTAATTTTTGTACCAATTGATATCGATTACTTTCATCTTTTTGTGTTATTTTTAATGTATGAAATTATTTTTACGCTCTGTGATATTTTGCGTTGAACAATATGCTTAATTTTTAATGTAAATATCAATAATTACATTCAAAAACTATCTGAGGTATGAAATAAATAATTTGAAAATCTCTCAGTTACTCATCCTAACTCCACAGCTGCCTTAGTAATATTAGAGCGCTTTTGTCAAGGTTATTCATCAAATACTAAGACACAGAGAGTGACCGAAATCCTTTGACATTGTGCTTGCCAGTTACGATCATTATGAACAAACTCATACAAACATAATATGCACTATATTCCTAAGCAAATTTTGGGCGTGACTATCGTTTGATCCGATGTGGCGACATTAATAAATCGTGGAGTTTTAAAACCAAATTTTTTAAAATCTTCTATTGATGTAGAAGTCGTAAAATCATATGACGTATTCTTGTACGGCTATCATTGCATTCAAGAGATTGTACAGTATTAAAAAATATTATATAATGAATCGTCAAATTAATTAGTTATTGTCATTAATAGTCAATGGTACTATTACAAAAGTCTGTTCTTTTCAGTAATTCAGAGACCCGATCTTAGCTTTGGGACGTATGTTAACATATATGCGACTTACAACAAAGTTTGATACATCACGTGAACGCAGTACATTTATCAAGTTTTCTAATAAACCCCTTATGGTTTACGATCGGTGAGATAACGCAGTTTACGACGTAAATTATGGTCCGGCAGGCCACCGGTTTATTGGCGTTTGGTTGCTTGCTACAAACATGGGGTCTCGGATTGGGAAATCGAGATAAAATCTCCCATACATGGTCGGGGATTTGTCTTTGGTGGGCCATGCTAATATAAATTATTTATTATTTTATGTTATAAGCTGTGTGTGATTGATCAAATATGCAAATAAATAAAACATATTTGTTATTAAAATCAAAATTATTTTACTTATCACGTGGATCTCATTTGAATTTTTCCACTTCTTATTTCAAATTTAAGTAGGAAATTCTACCTTGTGCAAGTTTTATGGTGCAATTAAAATTTCTAGTGTATGGACATTTCCCCACAAACCTCTAAAGTAGAAATACAAATCATATTGTAACGACACAATGTATCTTTAAATAAAAGCATGTAAAAGAGGAGTTTCTGTGTTTATAATCTCCACTACACCAGTCAGATTGCTTGCTATATTTCACTTAGCTAGTCTTCAGTCATCCTCACTCTTTAAACCGCGAACCACAAAGCTTCACCAGGCAAACATAAATCACAGGAGGTAGTCATAACAACAGCGTGCTGGCCGAACCCCCCCTCTCCCGCCGCCCGTCCCGCACCCCGTGCGCTCCAAGACGTTTCCCTACAGATGTCGCCGTACTACATTGGACCTCCTTCCTGTGTATAATGGATCGGGAAAACAGAGTTTCGCGTGAGACACCGTGACTTTGTTAATTTTTTTGATATTTTATTTTTATCTTTATGTATGTATATGCGTTTATCGAGGTTTGTTAAATAATTTTCTGTTTTCTTGTCTATCTATTCCTACCCTACAGCCACGTTTGATTGGCAATAAGTGATTTGAATGGTTATAGCCGCTGTCTAGTCAAATCTATATCTCGCTTATGATTCTCCAAATGACTGTTTGCCTGACGTCCAAACTAATCCCAAGCAACTTTTGATTCGCGTCACTTACATTAGCTGTGTTCCGCGAGGTCGTGGACAAGATCCCCGCATCAAAGCAAATGTATATTGGCAAAAATAAAGCATCGAAATTCCCTTGAAGTTCCGGTGCTGAATAATGAAATATACGTTCTGAACCGCTTATAATATTCAGTATAAAATACATGTTTTTGAGAGAAGTGGCCCTCTCGCCGGCCGTGTCTTGGAGGGCTCTCGCGGAGTCCAGTGGCACTCGAGCCGCCACAGTCGTCACACCAAGTCGAGCCTCGCACTGCGCGGATATTCACACAGCGGATATATTGGAATTCTCGAAAATTATCCAAAATCTGCTAGAGATTTCACCGCAAACCAGTAAAAATCAAGAGCTTTATTCAAAATAGTGCAATTCTAAATAGATGATAGTTGATTCTTAATGGGACTAATCACAAAAACCACATTACTAAATGCTCTATATATGTAGATATAATCCTGCCAAATCAAAAAGTTTATACTTGTATACAGACAGAACACATTTCGGGTTCTACATAAATCGGCCGGTTTGAATAAGAAAACTAGGAAAGTGTTGGTCAATAGTATTGAGTGAGACAGTGTTTCGTCAGCCGCTGGCGGAGTGCCAGCCTTGGCGCTCTCCACCGCTCTCGTCACAAAGTACTATGAACTGACGTGAACTCGCACTCGTCAAAAAAGTGTCAACACATCACGATATCGATCAGTCAAAAGCTATCGATTTTAAGCGATTGCTCGGTTGTGGCATTCGAAATTTAAAATAGGACTACATTTTTAATCTTGATACTGATATTTTGATGATCGGCACTATCGTAAATGATCGAAATGAGATAAAGGCATTGAGAAACTAAAATGAGACTATACATCTGTACCAGCAGTTTCATCATGTTAGTTACATCCAAATGGCATTACTATGTAAGATTGTTGTATACATATAAGTACCGCATTAGGGATACAACTTCACCGATTCGCGAACAAATTTTCCCTATGCTAAAATCGATTCCGGGGCCCGTCGTTTGGTACCCGAGTTTGTCGGCTGCGTTGAGGAAGTCGGCAAAACTATTTGTGCTGTTTTTTTAGTTTTCGGTAAGAATTTAACGACTTTTAGAGTAAGTCAAGGGAAGTTATGATGCATTGATTTTGTAATTACATAATATAAGTTTTTCTGTAATTTTATTCATCTCATTCACAATCATTGTATTACTAATACATTATTTAATTGGTTGATGAAAGCTGATAAAGCAAGAGTAATATCAGGATCGAACAAAGTGGCGATCTATAGTCTCTGCTTACCCCCTTACCCTATGGAATAGAGCCGTGACGATTATGTATGTATATATAAATTGATGACATTAAGGAAAGATCAAGTCTTTGAAAAGTTATAAAATAATAATTGTCTAAAATATAAAAAGAAGCGAATGTTCTATGCAAATGCATTGTTAAAAATAATTCTTACACATTTAAATATGTCTCGAACATCGGGCGGAACACCTGACGACTCAAAACTAGGTCAACGTATTTTAGAAAATATTCCGAAAGTTCTACGATGCATTTCTTATTATAGAAATTAGACTGCATATTATTATCAGGTCTTCACCATCAATTGTTGGATGTCAAACACCATGTTCATTTTACTCGACTATTACTTTCGACTATTTCTTTTTTCCTAACACAGAACAGATGAGGTGCAGTACATTTGTTCTGAGAGTAAAAAGTTGCAAGTTGACCGTTATGACGCATGCGGTAGCGGAACGGGTAGCGTGGGGCGCGTGCGGGTGTCGGGGCGGTGCGGGGCGGCGCGGGGTGTGGTGCGAGGGGTGCGGGGGTGCGGCGCCGCAGGGGCGCGTGCCGTGTCGCACCCCCGATCGATACCGGTCAACGACCCCGCCGCGGTCTGCGACCGGTGCAGCGGCGATCCCCGGCGCGGATCTAACCCACATTCGCTGCCCACCCGCCCGCTAATTGCTACACGCAGATTACGTTGAAATATGCATTGTTGTATTTAGGTCATGCCCGGGGTGCGATTGGTGCGATTCGTATACTTTTGGACGTCGAATTGCAATGTGAAATCATGCAATTGATGATTAAAATGGATATGGGCGCAGTGAGTGTTGTGGACTTTGCGCCTCATTTAACGTATTATGATGGCTATTTACCTATATAAATGGAAGAGATATGGAAACTTTAAAGCAGAAAAAAGCCTTCACAACTTAATTCTAAATCTTCTACGCTATTCGCATCTGCCAAAAAATACCGGAAGTAAATTTAACTTATACTACGGTAAATGAAAGCCTCCAGGTCTACCGCTTATTTCCATCACTCAAACATGGTTTAAAAATTATTCAAACCTACGGCGGAATCGACGAAACGCTGAACGTCATTATTATTCGAGGAAAACGCATAAAATTAAGGTTACTCCGGGAAATTCAGCGCGGGGGAGAAATAGCTTTTCCCGGTGTTTTGGAGCGGCCATTGCACTCGGCTTACATAACACGAGGGGCACAGAGGTAACGAGAGGTGCGCCGACACTGCGCCCGTTCAGCGCCAGAATGACTTATCAGGTCGGCGCGTTGCGAATTAAACAAGTCTTTAACACAATGTAGATACGTTCTAAATTCAAACGAAGGTGCAGGTGGAGATGTGCGTAAAGGAATGATTAATGATGCGTCTTAGCCCGTGTGGGTGACACGGCGCGGCGCGGGGCGGGAAGGCATGGGGTTGATCGAACTGAAATTGGCAGCGTTCAACGGCCGCACATTTGTTTTGCTTTATGAATTGTTCACGTACAATGGGTCCGCGCCTATTAATCCGTCATTTAACTTGACACCGGATTAAAAACACAAAGCTCATTTTATTTTGGAAGCAAATCGCGTTCTTTCAAGTATTAAGATTACTTGAAATGTTTGCTCGCGGTTAAATTTAAAGGAACATTCGAAATTGGAACAGTTCTCCGGCGCGATGTAAACATTCAAACAAATATCAACCTTGAGACATGCGTTACATAGTAGAGAGTCTAATGACTGCACTCAAGATATATGACTTTGTTAATTTGTGTACGTAAACATATTGTGTAGTGACGTACGCAATTAGGAGCTTTGTTTTATAAGCGATAAAAGTTAATTTCATTTGCGTGTACCGCAACAACTTGATACATTACAAGGGGAGATTGACACGTGGCGCGGCGGGAATGTCGCGTACGGGAGAGCGGGACGGCTGCATGCTGTCTCGCTCTGCTTGTCCGAGATACACATCTTTCCGACGAAAGGGAAATGGTAAGGCGTGCGTAGTTATTTTTGTTGATGACTGTCCTTTTTTAAACAAGTACTTGTGAGTAGAAGTGTACGTGCTTCTGGCCCAATATTATGCGGTACTAGAAGAGATGCTACTCTTTGGTATTTGCAAAATGTTTACCATACAATTTATTTTATATAAAACAACATAGCTAATTTGTTTATTTTGGTACATCGCCAAATATTTAATATTATTTAGTAAACTATTAGAATTATGAATGTATTATGGAACCGTTTATTTTGAAGATTAATATTTACGAGTAAATAACCTAGGTGCATACTTAACGTGACCATACGTCCCGCTTTAGGCGGGACAGTCCCGCTTTCAGGAAGTCTGTCCCGGTGTTCCCAGAAAGGCCTACATTGTCCCGCTTTTGCAAACAGACCAAACAAAAATCTAAAATGGTTTCTCGCTCGAAATGCTTTACCGAACTACTACTGAAAACCGCGAGGTCGTATTATACCAACACTTTCGTAAAAACATCAAATACAAAAATACGATTTTGATTGTTATTTTATGTTAATCAATCTTCTATGATAAAAATTTGTAAAACACTAAAAACTTGATTATTATTATTATTTTATTCCACTGATGTCCCGCTCTGGCACAAAAAATAAATGGTCACGTTATGCATACTTCAAACTGCTTGCACATGTAACCATTATTTTTATGTCACAAAATAGGAGAGAGACGTGTGCCATAAACCGGTACGAATCCAATATCGAGAAAATTATCTTCTTGCGTGAACTCAACAATACGCATAGTTAGCTAACCTGGAAAATAAACCTAAATTTTACGGTTCATGACCTAGCGACAGCAATGACGCGGTAATTTTTATTTCTTGTTACTGATGTCAATGCGCATAAAAACATTTTTTTTGCTTATAAAGTTAATGCCTTTTTGGTAATAATGGTCATATATTTCAGTATCCAAAATGGCTAAATAAGCGTTTCATTATCTTGAATAATTTAAAAAAAAAGATTTTTAAGAGCAGTTCAATTGGCACTAGCGCAGTATTAATTAACCGCGGGACGGGAATTAGTTCAAGCGTTACTAGAGCTTTTACCGCAATCATAAACGTCTGCATTAACTATGGCCCACAGCTGGGCAATGACCCGTTACCTTATAAAGAGTGGGCCATACTCCATCATTTATAACCTGGCTGTAAAGTGCCTTACATAATACTCTTACCAACGCCTTCACTGGCAACCAATAGAACGCGATATTTACCTGAAAAGAAAAAAAAAACATTAATATTGCTGTCAAATAAAAAATAAGTTGTTCTTAATTAAAAACAAACATAAATTCAGTTCATTGAATAACTTTAAAACGATCACATTATGGTTTTATTCTAACGTTCCGTCCGCTATAAATCTTCCAATCCATTACGTATTATGCAAAAATAAAACGCCAATAAAAAATCAAAGTCATTAAACTAAGAAAAAATAGAGTGTGCATAAATTAGCGAGGCGATTTGTCAGCATTGTCTTTGTTTAAACGCGTATAATGGTTATTATGACTGGCTCGTTGGACTCTAATAAGCCATTCATGCGAACGTAACTCGTTGTTATTTTTATTTAATCTTCGACGTAGGTAAAAGTCGCGGCAAGGTCGCAACACGCAGTTGGACAAAAACTCGCCACTCGAACTTTTGTGCGCTGTGTCGAGAGCGGCAGTATGGCAACATTATTGTCAAGTATGCTTGAAAATGCTCATTCACTCTGCTCCGTTTTAGTATTCAATTCATAAGAAACAATAGTAGATAGAAGCTATGTTTTAGTAATCGGGAAATTGCTTTAAAGGATAAACAAACTCAACACATAAAACTTCAAACTGGAACGCGAAATAGTAGAGACTACGAAGCTTTAGAAAAAGTTTTAATAAAAAGAAACTTCTGTACCGTAATGAATTTATATAAATATGTAGTTAAGTAATTACCGTCATCATGAAATAAAAAGCCGTCACGGTTCTTTTTATTCATAATTTTTAATTTAAGTTAACTAAGTCGCGGGTGCTTTAGTGCAATTAGAGCAAAATGGACATAAAAAGTCTGAACTAAACTGTATACCAAACTATCTTTTTAAATATAAAATAGTGTCTATTTGAAAATAATGAAATAAAATAGGTTACTTTTTTTTTCTCTGTTGAGAAACTACTCATTATGAGAGCTTTAAGATTGAGTATATAATTTAACTTTTCAACAATGGTTGATTAGATATATCAGCCAAGCTAACTTGATTGAGGCTCGATCGTCAAGTTGACATACTACACACTCGTTGTACACGGTACCACCATTACACGGAGTTCGCAGTCGGAAGGGCTGTCACATCGAGTTACTGGCTCGCGATTATCACTTATTTAAAGGCGAGATGTATCTTATTTCAGTAAAAAGAAGTAGTTTGTTCCATGAACTGGGTCCAATAAAAATTGGACCAAATTATACAAGGATATTGATTGATAAAAAAAGATTAAGATCGATAGACTAATCAACTATAACAAGTTACAATTAAGTTGTTAAGTTAATAATATTTTTACCAGCTTTTTTGTATATTTTAAACATAAATTGCGTTTTTTTTTAATACCTCGATGGACACACAGCAATAATGTGTCTTATTATGGTAGCATGTTCATTTTTCCCAAATGTTTTTAATGGTAATTTAAAGGATTTTATAGGGTTACGTAAATGTACCTGAAAGTAAGGACCTCCGACAGTGTCAGGACTACGTGAGAGAAACGTTTGCTTAAATGAAATGTTGAATAGATATAATATGTCAGATTGCGTCAACCAAAATTTATAGTCGACACACATCATGACCCAGTTATGGTCACTTTCTACCAGTGTTAGACACTCCGACGTATAAGGAATTTTTATTCAAAACTTATGGCTCTTGGTTTGGCAATTTCGATTAGATGAACTTGATAATAATTAAGTACCCTAAAAATTAAACCCTGAACAAAAATACATTTATTTAATTAAACAATATACCATCACGTTCCAAATAGAATATAGCACGACTGTAAAGGACAACCATTTAAATTTCGAACATTTACTTTTTAAAATTCAGTAGTGGTAATACAGTAGTATATCAAGGTGTACTATTCAGCCCATGAGGATATTGCGATTTTCCTAATAGTACACGTCAAGGCTGCGCCTGCGCACTTCAACCTTTCAAGCTGAGCACACTGGTTAAATAATGTATGGTGTTGCGAACACAATAAAGTACTTTTGCCATTGTTTCTCATAGATCAAGGTCTTTACAATATGTTAATACTTATATAAAAAAAGCTAGATAACGTACATCTTTATTTGAGGCGCAGGATAATACACATACATAATTACCTTAATCCTTGGAAATAATGTTTTTTTTTCGTGTAATGTGCTCGACTGACCAAGTGTTACTCTAGTATTGAAAATCTCAGTACAAATTCATTTTAATTATTGTTCTTAATAGAGTAAGGTGGGCCTATCTAGACAATCAGCCAATATTTTGGGTATAAATAGTTAGTAACTCCAAACTATAATATGGCATTTCCCAAAATAGTTTTATCTTTTTTCTCCATTTCAAAAAGATTTCAAAGCGCCATCATTCTCAAAATTCGGCGCAATTTCCTTATTATTTTTATAAACGATGTTCATAATCTTATTTTTATTGAGGTTAAACAAAATTTAATAAAGACCACCCACATCATAAATAAGTTCGTGTTTACGAATGTATATGTTATTATTTGAGACATACAACATTTATTATATACGACAAAAAATGTAATTCTAATTCTGACTTTTTTATTTTTAGGTAAATAAGGAAACATGTCTGGGAGCTAACACAAGTGTTGCTATACTATATAAACATTTATTATAAAAACAACCAAATACAGCCATTATAAAAAGTTGTTACATATCTGTTGGGTTTTTCATCTAGAAATGACTAATTCACGTCCAAGTGCATCGAACCGTAATTTGACAAGCGCGGACCACACTAGGTATCCGCGAAGATGTTTTTTGTATGATAAACATTTTTATTTCATTTGTCATAAAATAAACTGGTTATTTGAGTACCTACGTCAACAAAGTTCTGCTGTCTTGATGTGCGTGTAATTTTTTAACAACCTTTTAAAATGAACTAATGTGTGGAGCGATCGAGAATAATCATGGATTTCCATGGATTTTTTATAGCTCGATTAATTTTATATAATTAAATATATCAATTTTATATTAATTTTATCATCGACATCTATTGAGCAGGTTAAGCATAAATAACATATATTATATTATTATATTAATATATACTATTAGTCTAAATCCAACAATTTTTTTCCTACATTTATTTTTTCATTTCCATATATGGCTGCATAAAAACACGCCATAGCATAACCATTTAAAAGCAAATGTTCGTTCCACAGCCGATACGTTCAGTTTTACAACATGTAAACACGTTTCTAAAATATCTCATAGATTTACGACTTCTGACGCAATCCGATAAAATCGGGCCACGTAACGTACGTGCTCCAAATGTAAGAATACACTTTATAAACGCAATCAATGCCAAGGACTCGATTATTTTTGCGAAATCGAGATCGATGTGACCAACATTTCTTTGTGACGTAATAACAACCGGGTTGCCAAAGTGAAAAATAAATAGAGTCAATTTCAATACGTTATTGCTATTGTATTTTGTTGAATGCCGATAAAATAACTCCAAATATTTATTTGTGATCCATCATTTTATAATAAGCATAACAGAACCCTGCAATACTTTTCGAAAATAGTTTGTGAGGCAAGAATTTGGGGATTCTAAAATATATTGCTTGTTAATCAAACATATTTCATTCACTATATCAAACATGTTTCATATTTTATAACCACGTGTGTGTGTTTACAGATCATCATTTTTGTACTACGTCAGGCAAAGGTAACATAAAACATACAGCCAATGACAAAACAATGCAAGTTACGTGTATTTAGTGGTATATAAAAGTCCATACGACCGCATTAAAAACCGATTCTTTAAAAATGAGTGGTAGAAGCGCATGTGCTTTAGGTGAACGCACCGGCGTGTCCCGGTTGGCGCGCCGCCAGCTCTCACGGTAAACTCTCCTAATCACATCGGCGCGTTAGTATGCTTCTGATAGCTTATAAACGCCTGGTACTCGTTAACCCATTGTACCTACACTATTCTATGGTATGACCACATTTTCTGTACGTTATATTTCTTGTTAATTGTTATGTATTCATACTTTTTGATTGACGTAATTTACATCTTTAGAATCGTGAATAATGTCAGCTGTTTTTATTGAGGATACATTGAGTATATTAGTAACAATGAAATGGAGACGGAACGCGGAATTTGAATATGAGAAGATTATTCTTGGTGATACTAAATTTAAATAAAACTAAATAACGTGCTTGCTTGTATTTTTAAAAACGCATAGTTCCACTCATGGATACCCGGGTGTATTGTGCAACGCGTCATATTTGGTATTGCGCGGAGATTTACATCGGCCGATAGTGTTATCGGGTAGTCAACCCGGCGTCGCCAGAGCGGGTTGTGGCGCAGACCTCCGCGCATAAGGAAATTTCGGGCACACGGAACTTATCAAGACAAACGTAACTGTTGCATTTTAAACTACTTTTTTATGTGCTACTTACTATAAAGTCAATCATTCACTATTTAGATATGTATTTGGATTGAAAATACACAGATGAAGTTGTCATGGTCTATAACGCTTTCACAGTCATCAATTGATTGATTGATATTAAAATCGCATTAAGTACTAATTTGGTACAACCTAAAAATTAACGTCTGTTCGATGAAAACCCACCCACAGTACCCTAAAAACTAAAAAAGCACGTATACTTTATTGGCCCGCCGGCGAAATATCAAAGTGTGTACCAGGGCAGCATGACTGGCGAGCGGTGTTTAGATGTTGATAACTCGGTGCCTTCGACCGACTTCATTGCCGCACGCCGTTTCCGGCTAGATACATATTCGCTGAGGTCAACGGCGAAGGCTGTTGCGTAACGTGCGCCTTTTGTATATATGTCATCGTTTATATTTGCAAATTTTCGCAAAGGTGAATGTCGGTCCATGGCCGACGTTGACAAGTGGTAGACCTATCTACGTCTCATAACATTAGAAAACGCACAGTAATAAAAATAAGACCAATAATTTTATCACATTAGATTAATACCATGGTCGTAATTATTACTTCAATCACATGGGGATTTTTTCCATACAAATCGATAAAACAAGGAAAACGTTGCAATTAGTTCTCCCATTAAACGGTTTATTTTTACGCAAGGACTAAATACGAGTCTGCATACATCCGCTTTAACACGTGGGGGCTGTATGAAAAGAAAATGAAAGGGACGGATGGTTGTTGACATAGCTCTATCCCTGTCTGGCTCTCAATAAGTTGGCCAGGTGGTAAGTTGTACAGTGGATAGTGGGTCGGCCTTGGGTTCGCTATTTGGTAATGACCCTGCGCAAACGTCTCAACCGTTGTGATTAGATTGTTGGGACACCGTTGTATGGTAGTAGCTATGATATCACCGAGCTAAGCCGAAGCAAGATATTTTTAGATAAATATATTTTTTTAAGCGAAAATAGCATTGAACGCGGACTGTTAAATTAAATAGAACATTTCTCGAATGTTTAGTGAACTAATTGTATTCTAATAATAACTGGGAATTTCTGCGATAACGAGAAATGACGTGCTCCAGGAGACCTACACTGTTCACTAATTAAATGCACTAGAAGGAAATAAGTGGGCGATAATGACCATATTAGTTTTTCACGTATCCAATAGTTTCAGACACATTATATTAAAGCATATTTTAAATTATTAATGAATATAGACTGACACAAAATACTTTTAGAGGTGGGTGGCCTTAAAATCTAAAACTTTACATAAAAACAAAAACAAAGGGAAAATAAGCTACGTTGTTTCATATCGAGAATTGGCAGAGAGTGCACATTAGTAAGCTGTCAAGTAACATTAAACGTTACTTATCCGTCGGATAAGCATCGGCGTCTATTTGTGATTCAACATAAGTGTCGGTATAATTATTCGCGGCTCGTCCGGCGCGCCTGCAGTGTGCACACAGCTTTATATCATGTTTATTCTATACTGTCTATAATTCGTAACAGAATCTGTCTGCAGTATTGAATCAAATATCTACATTATAGAATCATAATGTTTACACTATAGAATGTAAATTAATGTTGCAAAAACACTGTTCAATGTCAATATATGGAATAATATACATATTTATGGTCATTATGGATTCGTTGAGAAATATTTAAGTGTAGATGAATACGGAAATATTTGAGGAATCAAATAAATAAATAATTAATATAAATCCGACAACTTCATTAAATACTGTCCAACTGGCGACGATAGTGAGGCCTTAGATCAGAAGATGATTCCCCATTCCCTATATTATTGTACGGTGAAGTAAAACATTGTCAACCTGCATAGTGATTTTACAGAATTTCTATGGTATGTAAAGTACGCCAACCCACACTAGGCGTGGTGGACTATATGGCCTAACCACTCTCAATCGTACTCGATTGAGCAAGAGGCTCTGCAGTGGGATGTATATGGGCTAATGTAGATATTATTGTCCATCGTTAAATCTCTTTTACGATATTATGTGTAGAAATACAAAGTTAATATCTTAAGTAAATGATTACATGCAGATATATTCCGCGCGGCCGAGCCGGGAAGCCCCATGTTCCGTTGACATGTCTGATGTCTCATAACTCTTCACAATGGTATGATAATTATGTACAATAATTTTATGGGATATCTGAATAATAAAATCACAGTATTGATCTGATCGATCTAAATGATCGATCCCTGGAAATTGACCAATCAGGTTTAAGATTTATCGACACGCCCACATTTGACTTATTTTGATTGATTCATTTGCGACATCGTGAGATAGCCAACAGGATCGCTTTTTTAAAAATTTTATAATTATTTTGTTAAAGGTACGGATCCGCAGAAGAGCTGGTGACTTGTTTACTTCTGCACTCTGAAGTATTTTTTTGCAACCTCCAGAGAAATAAAATAAACATCGTCACGCCTGAATCCGGCAAGGTAGGTAGAGACACAACGAGAGCACATAAATTTTCTTTTAAGTCTAGGATTTAAGGCAAGAATCATTCCCTAGGTATTATAGCACAAGTATGCAAAAACTTGAATGTGAAAATATGATAAGAGTTGAAAGACAGGTTGAGTTAGACATAAAACACAGTAAGACATAAAAATCTGAGAAAGAGATACGAGGCGAGATACGATATCGATTTGATTTTGCAGACTCGCTGTGCTTAGTGTACCCATGAACTCACAGAGTGCAAGAGGTCGGTCTTAATTTGCAAATATTATTGCGGAGGAAACAAAGGCTGCGCCGCCTCGTCGCGTCACGAGTACCGACTACAATGCGGGAACACCAACCCGCGACAAACACCTACCCACTTTCATTCTTTACTCTTCCAATTTTATTGTTCATTTACATGTCAACAACAACAAAAAAGCTAAATCTTCGCCTTGAACGCAGTCTCGAAACGACCCGACAAACTCTGTATTATTCTCGCTTGTACCCACAAAAACCATTCACACACGATTCATCGAATTCAATCGATCGATAATACTACCCAATTATACGCATGATCCGATCGCATAGCTATTGATGATTGAGATCGTTACATCTAACTCATCTCATTTACAACAATTATGTGAAAAAAATTACCACGTCATATAACGTATCGATGACCTTTTGAATATACATACGCCAAGCCCATTGTGTTTTTGTATAAAACAACGCCGAAGGTCAACTTTGGCGTGATATATTAAACAAGCAAACAAACCAGCTCCCATTGTGACCCACAAATACATACTTTCAGATATAAAACGTCTGGAATACGTTATGAAGCGAGGCGGTCGCCCCACGCTGCGTTTACGACGTGCCCGCGAAATCCGAGCTTTAAAATCTTCATTATCGCCGCCATCAGCCATAACTTAAGCCTTACGGCGACATAAACAAAATCAAATTTAATAAAAAATATCATTAAATTCGCTGTCATATGCGGCCACTGCGACACCACGTAATCGATTAGATTCTAGTCGATTTTTCACATCGTACGTGTCATCTCAAATCCCTATCGGTGTCCAGGATCTGAATGGACGATAAGGTTATTAAGCGCCACAAATAACGATACTGAATGCAGATGAGCCCTGCGTCTAATCTAAAGTTGGCGCTTGCGACCACGCCAGAAATAACGGAGCTCTGGCAGAAATGTCGATGTCCAAATGTACTACGAGTGACGCACTGGCGGGCGATCCCGACACGTGTTTACTATGCTCACACGAAACTTCAAAATTCGTTCCATTTTTGAAACAAATAATTGAATAATTGTTTATGGTTCGTTAGTTAATTTTGGAATCGTTTCGGCCTGATAAAATAAAAAATTTAAAACTCCAAAAGAGCAAACGTTTTTAAATTTAGAATACCTAATTTTGGACTTGACCAAATATGTACTTTATTTTGATTGCAATACGGATGAGGATCAACCGTGGAAATAATTACGACATTGCCATTTGTTTTTAATATTCGGAATCTTAAGAGTACAAGTATCGCTGGGACAATAAAGCATTAATTACTTTTTTAAATCAGCTGTTGAGTGATGTCACGGGAATGCAAACGAGGTGTTTACAAACAGTCTATTGTGCAGTCGGGTTCAACAGCTCCATAATTATGGGACCTTTGACTTCAATGTTAGATCTTTGCACTGGGATAATGCAAAAAAGTCTGATCTTTAAAGTTTGTGAATTTGGTTACTTGAAAAGAGCTGTTTTTTGCTGCTCTTGTTGCATTTATATTTAAATCTGGTTAGTTAAGGTTGGGGATAATATATATTTTCATGTTAAATTTTTGGTACATGAAAGTAAATATAAATAATGTTAAATATAGAAATAAAGAACGGGGAAAAATTGCGTCTGGTGTTTAATGACTGACGTAATTAGATTATCGAAGCTTGTTATCGAACCATCAACAGGAAATGAATACTTTAAGCGCTTTACAGAGATGAATCCATTCATACAAATCGCTTACAGAATATTTTATACGCTTCTCTAATCGCACGGGTTTATCTCTTTGAAACTTGAATAGGGTTTTTATTTCAGTATATTAAAACAAATAGGCATTTTCAGACAATCCGCTGTTTACCTATTTTTTTCAATCATCCGTCAGACTACATCAAATCCATATTAAAAAAAAACCTAACACAGTTCCCTAATCCTTTTTCATTAATAACGTTTTTTCCTGCTTATTTGTGCGGCACCATAATGACGGGTCGGTAATGCATTGATACCGGTGTGCGGGTCTCATTTGAACACTCAATTAATTCGGTATATGATTTGACAGCGTCAAATTACACGTCAATGTTGGAACAAATGTTTGTGACCCCGGCGATTTGTGAAGTTTTAATTTGCGGAATGGTTTGAGGTGTCGGTGAGTCAGTGTGGGAATTGTGAGACTTATATTTTATTTCATTTTTTTAGTGTATGTTGACGATTACTATCATGAAATTTGGACGTCATAAGCCCTATAAGGAAAAATGCAAACTTATAGTGATATTGGCTTGAATTAATTTTGGTATTGCAATCCATTATTTCGCGATAATAGAAAAGCTTTTATTTAAACGAACTGCGAATCTTAATATGTATATATTTCAATATGCATTATAGAAAACATTTCATTATAAATGCCAAGTGAAGTGTGATAATATTTACACAAAGTTTCCTTGTAAAATATCTCAACAACGACAACGTACTTAAAAATCACCTCACCAAGCTACAACGG
Source organism: Hyles euphorbiae (assembly GCA_023078785.2). Taxonomy (NCBI): domain Eukaryota; kingdom Metazoa; phylum Arthropoda; class Insecta; order Lepidoptera; family Sphingidae; genus Hyles; species Hyles euphorbiae. The sequence continues at coordinate 2,085,235 of CM041049.1, forward strand.
CTCTGCAAAACCATAAACAGTGAATTGCTTGTAAAAGGTCATCCATTACGGGCTTTGTTTGACATATAAAAGAAATGGCCGTAACAAAATACGCAGTGTACGTTGTAGTAAAGCAAAAGCTGCAGTGACGAATGTTAGGGGTTGATGAACGCAGTGCGTTCTATTTCGGAGCGACTAAAACCGTCGGCGGCTCACCGAGTGACATTTAGCCGAGCTAGTTGCATCCGACACTATCACGATAAGTGCTGGCTATCAATAGAACTGTTGTGGGACCTTTGGATCGCGCACAACACTGCTATACTACAGAAGGGAACAATGAATTTGTGGATACAGCAAGAATCTACTCAGTCAAGCTGTCAATCAATAAATAACTTCTTGAATTATCGTCAACCAAGAAACAGAATTTACATTTAAGAGACAGAATTTATTCACTGTAACATACTGTATCAACCCATAAACATCCTACTGCAGGGCATGGGCCTCCTCTACAATCGAGGGTATGATTGTTTATTTTTATTTACCAATTTATATGTATGTTTTTATATGTTATACATTGGTGTATTTGGCTGAATTGGCTGTCAGTTCCTTTACTTTTAAACCTAAATTCATCGAAATCCCTAAAATACACAACCTACAAAGATGACCTATATTTTTATACGTAAGATTTCGTTCCCGAACTAACTCATCTAATGACACTGCAAATGATTGATGTTCCCGATTTTGAGGATGAAATTTTTTATTCAAATTAATATTCGTTTTTGTTTCGCGTGAGAGCGGATTTTGAACAATAAAGTTAATAGCTTATATAAAAAGAAAATCAAAGGTGTTTCCTATACAACCTTAAAACATACAGCCTAGATTTAAAACATCTACCATATTATTCGTGGAGGTAAAAAAAGTAATCTAAGGTGTATACTTATATACAGCCGAGATATAAGCCTAAAATAGTTTTTTATAAGTTTAAAATGTAATCTCCATTTCATCAGCTTTTATCGATATTGTATGCATTACTGGAACAGAGTGCTATAGTTGATGTTACTTCGCAAAGTTTATCAGACAAGAGCACTTCAAATTCTCAAAGTTAATGAAATATGAACATTTTGTTTTCTTGCAACGTGAACAAATATGTAGTGTGAAAACGAGCGGTGATGATATTAAAAATATGATTAAGAAATACTTATCAATAGCAGATTCGTTTATATTCTATCTATTTCTACATATACAGGACCAACAAATGAGATTATTTTAAATTATATATTTTTACTTATTTCAGAATATGTTATGACAACTATATGTGACTGTTGTGTGTATTTATTAGTTCTCAATTAGCAGCCCTGAGCCCCCTTCAGGATCCTCTACACCAACTGCCAACCGTTGAGACAACCGGTCGGGGCGTGTAGACGAGATCGTGATCGGTATGACCAGAACGCGTAACTAAACACATTAAACTGTGAAAATATTACCCAAAACGTGCACGCATGTGATTTTTTTAAACCAGTTTGTGGAAAAACACAGTCCGTGTTTAGGTACAGATGCGACTTCGACCAACGACGGAACTAATTGTGAGTTTATTTCTAGAGTGATCTGTGAGAACGGAACTTGTTTTGGATGGATCGATATGACACGTGGATGAGTTCCAAATTGTATATTCAACTACAAGAAGTTGCCTGAGATTTCAACCCTAAAACCAGACCCGAGCTAAATATTTAAACACAAAGACTTGCCTCAGTGTCAGAATCGAGGATCACCACGGAGGTTGCCAAATGAATCGAGATATCCCAAGCCAAAAATAGAACGCGGAACAAAATGAAAATGTCTAATAAGATCCTCAGTAAACATATCGAATGGCGATTAATCTAGCAGTTATTTTATTACTCAATTTAATTTCGAGGTCAACGCTATATCTCGTGTCTACCTGCGTTAATAATTTTACCAAATCTAATTAATGTTACACCAAGAGGAATTTAAATCAATGGATTTTTTCCCTCCTAATGAGGGTATTGTTGACAATGGGATGGCATGATTGCTATGCTCTGTGTGATTTTTGCGTTGTGATATTCTTGAGATGTATTTTAGAGGGAAATGGGCAATTGGTTTAATAAGCATTAGTGACGTATTTTTATGGATATCTCTTAAATTTAATTTTGTCGTCAAAGCAAAATGTTATTTTCTAAAGAAAATCTTTGCCGTCGTTAAGAAATAATTGGTAAGTAGTTTGTAACAAGCTTAAATGTGCTTTGGATTTTAAAAAGTCGTGAGCTTTAACCACATGACCTGTGCCAAGGCGGTTTCTTCCTCTAACGACTTGACTATCGCTTATCATGTTATTAATATTCACAAATATCTTTATACATATAACGAAATATTACAAAACGAGAGCAATAAAATACTATCCTCTGAATTCAACTCATTAAACAAAATTGATACGTATCGTGGACTGCGCCGGATCCAATTTCGTATGTTTTAATTAAGGTGCATCGGCATGTTGCGATCGCGCACAAAGCATCGGCTATAGAAACCGGTCGAGTCGCTCGCTTGGCAAGTGGAATACTCGCTAGGAAACTAGGCCGGAGAGGGCTATTCGAGGGGAGTTTTTGTGACAGAGCTCAAAGGAAGTGAAACGAATTGCAATTGGAATTGTTTCGGATAGAGGACTTCGTTTGGCGATTTTTTGAATCTGGCCTTCTGACAGACAGACACACGTTAATCTGCGTACTACAAATCATGTAATTCCTCGTTTGTCTTTAACTACAGCTCATCTGAAGTTTGCTGTACCATGTAGAACTAATATAAACTAATATCAGCTTTGCGGTGGCGTGTCATTTAATCGATAACATTACTGTTGGCTCACCTTCTTTACCGCTCCCCCTGGTTTCAACTCAACATTTTACTAATGAAGGGGTCTGCAAACAAGCATGATTACTTATCTACTTTTTTCTCGCACTCAATGCTTATCCTTAGAATTAATTTAATCGATTTCTATTGGTTTTAATTAACATATGCTGATCTATTTAAATATATACAACATAAAACAGTATCATTAGTTCCACATCCGGGTGTCATTAATCTTGTGTTTTTGCACGACATTTGCGACATCCAGATGGTCCACGCCACTATTAGCGAAATAGGTTATCTGTTTTATTCTAATTGCAACGGTTCAGTGACCCCGAACGCGTAATCACGATTTGCTGTAATGATAAGTTTCAAATTAGGTGGCTTTGTTTTATCCGAATTAAATCGATACACGCGTATGCTTTTAGGGGAATTAATGAACGCATTTTCATTGTAATTTTCATTTAGCTCATTGATGAAAGATAGGGTAGATACAATATCAGATTAACTGTATATGCTTGCACTATGTGTGTTGCTGAATAAGGGACCAATTAAAAAATGCCCTGAAATAATCTTTTCTTTATATCTCATAATAAAAACTATGTAATATGCAACAACAATGACGTGTCTTTTCCTTCCAGTTTTGAAAACCGAAAGCTCATGGAATATGAATGGGCTAGCGGTGCCGAAAAAACCGTTCCCTGCAGCCGAAAGTAGGCGTGTGCGGGCGGCGACTAGACGCGCAACAAACACTGCTTTCATTTTTATACGTCCTCGCATTCTATTCAGGTTCGGCTGTCACTTTTTCTTTCGTTGCGGTAGTAATGTGGCGCGTAGTGTAGGATCGCGATCAGCCTTGACCTTCGGCGGCGATCGGGCGCTCGGGCGAACGTCGACCCAGCCGCCGCCCGCCGCCCGCCGCACCGCCGCTAGTGCCGCGCCGCGCGGACACTATCGACACTACCAGCTGCCCATTCATCTACTGTATTGCCCTTACTTGTACTTTAAATATAATTTACAATTGTCATGATGATATCTAGAAATTTTTCCCATGTTGGAAGTACACGATTAAGCGCAGGTCAAAATTCTAATATAATATTTTTTTAGAGTTTGTTTTACATGTTTCAATGTTAACCACTATCAAATCTGCTACGAACCTCTTTGTTCAGATTTGAATAGATACATCTACAACTAGTTCATATAAGGAAGCGTGTGAGCGGAATAAGTAATCTGTACACTTGATCAAACAAAACAAAAATATGACATCTCGTCCTGTTGAGAAATTAAGAGTTTTGTCTACGGCACGTCAGGAATGCCATAGTGAATAAATTAAGTAAATTCTACACGGAAGCGATCACATTGAATATAATGAATGTGTAATCAGATCGTACGGTAATAAAATCGTTGAAATAGTACTCCCTAAGGTCCATTAGCTATGCGACAAACTCGTCGCTGCGCCAAGTCATTCATCTAGAAATTAATTTGTTTTTAAACATTAGCGACAAGTACGAAAACTGGGACTGTAAACGTATTTTATGACGGTGCTTAAATTGCTCTGTACTTATCTTAATCGCTCAGTAAAATGCGTAATTAAAATCAAATTTTACACCCTTCGACACGCAAAAACAGATTGATTGCATTATAAATTCGGTATGGGAAAACGGGATTGTATTACGTTGTCGTTCGTCGCCAAACTTAACACTGGGTGGTAATTTAGGGATCAGAATTCGGTATATTTACTTGAAAATACCACTATTTTAATATTGATCTTATTTATAAATTACATAGAATAATATATACAAAAAAAGATCACATATTTTTTCCGAATACACAGAACACTAACCGCACAGAACCCTTAAAATCTTATGAATCGATATTGTTAGAAAAACATTTACTAAATATCGATATCAGTGTCAGGGTGCGAACATCCCTATCGCGGGCAAGGAGCGCAATGCGCCTGCCGCGTCTCGTCCGATGCACCACTCAACTATGCGTTTATCTTCCGCAAAATGTTTATTTACTGCGCATTTCGATTGTACACTTTTTTTAAATCATTAATTATTAAGAAGTATGTATGGACTGGTAATTAGATGTGTTGTCTAGATAAACTGGTCCAGATGTTGCATCATGTTATTTGAAAATATGATATGATTTAGTACAGTCAAGACTTAAGACGTTAATATCGTAATTTTTAGTAGAGTTCATGATTCTAAGATTATTATAATTTGCTTAATAATAGAATTTTTATGTTAAGTTGTTTCGCATTACTTTTTTATTGTGCGTCACAATCCAGCTCTGTTTGATTGTCATTTCCCTCAATACAAGTACTGAATGAAAATATAACAATCCTGCGAATAGAAAACTTACAACTTTGTTACACAGCAAACAGATCAACTCGCATGGTTAGAGTAAACAGGAGGAAATGGCGTCAAATGAAATGGAACCGAAGCTCGAAGCTCGGACTAAAGCTCAAAGATCGAAGCTCGTGGCCGGAGCTTTAAGTCGTAGCGCGAGCTTCTTCAAGGGGCGCCCGCCGGCCGTGACGCGCGCAGTTCCGCTCGTCGGGGACACACTGACATGCCCTTCGTACAACTTAACTTAGGTGCTTTGGCACGATTTCCCAATAGGAGGACTTTCAAATATATTATTTTGTAACCCGTCTGAATATAAGAGTTACAAAATTGGGCAATTTGATTCATATAACTGTCACTTTTAATTTGCTAATGTTATATTTTGTATACCTAAATTATTTTTTTAGTGAATTAAAAACTCATATTAAAATAGATCTTTTTTCTAATAATACAAAACTTTAAGTTCAGATACGGACATTATAATCAGCACTTAAATATAAGCCCAGCATTATCAGAAAATAATTGCAAATATTTATGGTAAGGAGTAAAAATATTAAGATCTACATACATATTTTCATATCATCTTTGCAAATAAATAATGCCAATTGATACTCTGTACTTGATTCCATATCCAAAGTGATTCTATATTTATATTGTAATTATGGTACGGCTGAATACGTGGGAGTTTATAAAAATTGTCCGTCTGTCCGTGGGCGGCCACGCACGATCATATATTATATGTTTCAGGACTTTATTTTAGCTCCAAGATCATGTGAATGTCTTTCTGGTGGGCAGTGTCTATGACTAAATATGGATATGATTACGTTCATTTCTTGGGGTTAAATAACATTTGTAGGAGGAATTGACTAGAAGGGATAAATTCAAAAGACTAAACCAACTGAAATTAGTTTTGAAAGCTAAATTAAACAGTCATATGAAATATGCTTTATTTTCAAATAAGAGCGATTAGTTGTATAATTTATTGCGCCCCTACATGGTAGGATTTGTAAGTGCGGTTGTCCATTCGGGCGGCCCGCAACCCAACGTAATCTTGTTAGTCAAACAGTTGAGCAGTTGAATTATCGTGCGTTAACGGCGCGCACACATGAATGGCTGCAGCACACCACACACCACACACCACGGTACATGCACAGTACTCACTACATACGTGAGCGTACGCGATCCATTCAATTTGTTTACTCGCAGCGCGGCCGCGCCGCCGCGACGCCGCGGTCAAGGACGCCGTCCATCGGTCGCGAGCCACCGCTTACCATCGCCACTGCGAATACTTAGCCGGCGGTAGACGTCGAAGGGACAAAATCGTCGACGAACGTTTTTATTGCTTGTTATTGTTTACAAATGCTTATGTTTCGTGTGAACGCGTGTTGCGAATGATGCGCGCCCCACTCGTCTACAGGCCAGTTCGGGAAGTGATTTGGTACAGTGGCGTGCGGGAACAATGACGCGGCCCCGCAGAGCTATCGGCCTGTATTGTGCAGCGCTAGTGACTGGCCATTCGCGCACCACGTGGCCTAAGACCTTCGCCCGGACCACTGGCTCTCAGGTCATTTACTCCAATTACGCAACACCCGTGTAACAAGTAAGGCTACGTATATAATCGACGGAATTTTTATTGACTAATTATTCGCCATTTTTTATAAGCGGTGAAGTCAGCGGATATAGCTAAATATTCAAACAGTGTATCATTCGAGGCTAACAATAACGCACAAAAACACGTCGGAACGAATTATCTCACGTCGATATCGTACGGACAGTAAGTAATAGGTATTCGGTGGAGGTGTTGTGATGTTGCGGTGTGGTGGTGCGCGGAGGCTGGCAGCGCGAGATGCCCTGCATTCCGCGCCGGTGACTCGCGCCTGCGCACTGAGCTTTCCACGCGCCCCACACATGCATCACATGCAGCGGGCAGCGCGCACTCTGCATCACGCGTACACTCTACTTGCACGAGATGACTCGCGACATCACACAACTGCCATTCATCAGCGCCGCTTACTCGAGCCCGAGTCAACGCCCAGACGGATTAAAGGGCTTGTTTAACGAGCGCACTTTAATTTACAACCGGAATAATAAAGACTCGCGGAAGGGGCTCGGGTCCCCGCGGCCCGCACCGCCGCGACCCCCTCACTAACCTATATCAGTGAAGATGTGCGGAGACAAAGCGCTGCGTCTCGCGCGCGGACTGTGCCGGGGCGCGCCTGCCGGGACCGCCTCGTCGCGCACAGCTAGGACGACACGCACACGTCGTCGGCCGTCGCTGAGCGTCCGCGCAACTTTCGGTTTCGCACGCACGCTAACATTGATTTAGAGCAGAACGATAAAAAGTGGAAGAGTCGCGGGACGCCGGAACCGGTCGAGGCGGTCGAAAACTGTGCGGGTAATTATGTTAACGAGGCGGGCGGGGGCGGCGCCACGTGCGCGACGTAAACTAAACGATAGTGAAAGACGCTTTAGTACGGCCGCCTTCCGCGGCGCACGTGGTGATTAGTAGTATCGCAGGCGGAAAACGCGGTGAGATTCCGCCGAGCGCGCGATAACAGTTACACAACGCGCCGGGAGCCAAGGTCGCGGCAGATGCGGACAGTACAAGCCCCTTGTTGAGGGCTTATCTGGCTTATGTTTGGCCAGTGTAAATAAGCAGCGCCGCGAGGAGCGCTGGCGCGGGTGGGTGCGGGGCGCGGGCGGAGGCGAGCGTCGTGTTTATGGGTGTGAACGCACTCGCGCTCGTCGTGAGAACCACATCGCACACGGCACACCGGCCGCGTTAGGCGATGATACGAGCGATAACGCGACACGTGGTGTCCGAGCTCGTGCACAATGTGCCACTGTGACGTTGCGCAACCGAGGACGCGCCGACACTCCGCCGCACAGGGGCACTCTGCATCGCTACCAAGTGTGGGCGACGGCGCGGCGCGCCGCTCCAGCGGGCTGCGGTCCTGCGCGCCGATCATCATTTTTTAATTTCCTTGGCGGCGAGCGCCGGTGGAGGTGCCCGACCGATAAAGAGTTCACGCGATCTCGGCGGGAGGGCCGTATGACGCGCCGGCTAACATTCCCAAACCGATATTATTTATTTTTAATAATGCCAATGAACGCTTAGCGCGTTTACCTTCGATTTGCGACGACGCGAGCGCTTCCTGTTCGCTACGAGTGAATTATCTGTTGATGAGTCGCCGAGACATCGGGCCGCTGGGCACTCGTCGAAACAGTTCATTCATGTGTGGAGACGGGAGAGCGGACGACAGGCGCGACTGCGGCGACCCGACGCTGACGCAGCGAAATCGGACGGGTGTCGAGGCGCCGCCAGTGGGTCAGTGGAGCCCGCGCCGGGAATCGGGCTGACGTCCAGCCGACTCAATCCATTCATAATAAAAATGACATCAACCGCGTGGGAACTTGTAAATGCCACGCTAAGCGACCGGTCCGACCGGCGCGTTTAATTACGACACCACTGATTAATATTGTTATAAACGACATTCGTGGAAAAGCATGCGGCCGCACGGGCGACGAAACTGAAAGCCAGGGCGCGGGTGCGGAGCGGACCGCGGGGGCAGCGCGCACAAAAAGACAAGAAAGCACGCAGACGATCGTGATGCGTCAGCGCAATGCACTTCTGCCATCCCTGTCGGGGCGCATGCACTTGTCGCGCGGTGCGGCGTCCCTGCCCCCGCGCCACCGCTCCGCCCCGCGCCATCCCGCTCGCGCCTCACTTTGTTTGAGGAAGTGCGCGTCGGGCTTACGGGATCGCATCGGCCGGTAGTCGCTTTGCATCGCATACCGAACGGATTAGGACACGGAGGTTTAGTCATTGAAGAGAATCAATCGGCCGGCGGCGCGTGTGGCCGCGACATTTCCCCCATAACAATGAGTGATAGTGCATCCGTCCCTTTCGCGGCGAACCTTGTCGTGCTGTTGCTCCGAGCCAGGTTCAATATCCCAGACCTTGGACCGATCGAGAGTGCCGACGCGGCCGGTTGGAACTAGTCACCTACCACCTGCAATAACTTATCCGTTATTTTTAGCACATTATTATGATGAATCGAAACGACACAACGCAGGTATTGCACGGGCCACCGTCGACTCGCGGCCTTAGGCGCGCTTCCGTGGCGAGTGCGCCCGCTCACTCGGAGGAAATGTATTTTTCTACGAGCGCTGGGTCGCCCGCGGTGGTCGGTGACGCTACAGCGGTGTCGCGGAGCCAAAGGGGTCACGTTTTGACACAAACGACCGAACGTAAAAAATGAACGGTTTATGATTTCACTACCAGGAAAACTAATGAAGCGTCGGTGGTCGGCGGCGCCGCGACCTCGGACCCGCATCAAATATACGAGCGGCCAATTAGATGTCGGCCGCATCGCGAAAATAATATAAATATTAGTAGAACCGACAAAGGTTTTTAATCACCGATCGCGTCGCGTTTTGTTCCTTTTGCGGTCCGAAATTACAGGTTGCGAGTTCGCTCACCCCGGCACGCCGCGCTTAGGGCAACTATGCTCTCGTGGATCGTGTGAAAAATTACCGTACGTCTTGTTCTTATTTCACATTATAATCGGTATTCGATATGTGTAATTTCTCGCATCCGGCCCAATATCTGCGGGGGCAAGTGCTCCGGGCGCGGCCGCGGTTCGGCTAACACGCTCGCGGTGATATTTTAAAAAGGAACAATGTAAAGGAACGCGCACACTGTCGCTGGTCGCTCGAGAGTCGTGGCTGGTGCGACGCGCTCGCAGCCAAGGTTACGTAGTAGGGGCGGCGACCGGCGAGACGAGCCGCGCGCCCGCCGTGACGTCACAGGCGCCGGAAACCATTGTCCGCTCATAGTTACGGTAACGTTTAGAGTTTGGAAGAAAGTGGTGGACGTCGCGTGGGCTAGGTCAGCACTCGCGCGCCGCACGCATCGCTCATTATACCTATACACACAAACGTACCGGATGTTCTGGACTCATTAATAACACTAACAGTCACGAAAAACAATCAGAACCGTACAAAAGTCTATATCCAAAATAGATAGAGTATCCCATTTATTTCTGGTACATTGTAATACCTTTTAGCATGGATCAAGATCACGCAAAGTAGTACCAAGCACTGAAGCCCGGTAGTCTCTTAATACATTTTGTTTTACCTGCCATGAAATTAACAAGTTTTCTTTCTGATACCAAGAATAATCACCAAGAATTTCCGTCTACCATAAATTTATTTGTATCAAAAACGACATTTATACATGACTCATATGCTTCAGACAATGCTATCAAGCATTTAAATACACTTGCATTTAAGCTCATAAACTAATGAACAAAAGCTCACGCTCTTTATCCGACGGCGGAGGCAGAGATCACACGACCTTCCATACGTCTCTCTACGTACATCTCTCGAATGTATAAATTAGTTTTATATAATTCTGAATTTAAGAAGTATTTATTCTTTACACATATTTAAAAAAAAAAAAAATTCCATCGGAGTAAGCAGACACTATAGCGCTAAGTGATGCTGTCCTAACATTAGGGATGTTGCGGATGTCGATTTTTTCACATCCGCGGATGCGGATGCGGATGCGGATTTTCAAAGGCTCACATCCGCGGATGCGGATGCGGATGTTTAAGATATTATATAAATCTACATATACTAATATTATAAAGCTGCAGAGTTTGTTTGTTTGAACGCGCTAATCTCTGGAACTACTGGTCCGATTTGAATGATTCTTTCAGTGTTGGGTAGTCCATTTATCGAGGAAGGCTATAGGCTATATATCATCACGCTATAACCTATGTCATGCTATGTCATTGTGGAGATCCTTGGGGGAGGCCTATGTTCAGCAGTGGACTTCCTGTGGCTGATATGATGATGATGATGATGACCTATAGGAGGAAAGCAATAGTGATGTTTCTAGCAAATACGAAGAAATTTTGTTCGTTTTTCGTGGTCCGATTGGTCGATATTCAAACTGATAGTCAGAATTAAACATTTTGACCGCCATTTTAAAACGTGTATGCACCCGGGCGGAGCCGGGCCCGACCGCTAGTATAGTATAGGAATGAATATTGAAATTAAACAATTATTTACGGATTTTATCGCTTACCAATATTTATCGATTTATCTATGTTATTTTTTTATATTTTTTAACTTCCCGAGGTTTCGATTACTTTAAAGGATTCATGGTCACCACGGGGCAGAATTTAATTACCCGTTATTTATAATTATTAAGTTAAAAATTAAATTAAATTAAAAAGTTAACTTAAAACATTAATTTGTTTTTGCATATCATTCTACGCAGAAGAAGCTCACTGTGTCTTGATGTCGGGCAGTTGGTCTTTTTGGTTCCGATATAATTAAATGTAGAATTCGATCCCATGCTTGTGCAAGGTTCTAGCCATCTTCTCTATTGATAATTAAATGCATTACCTTCGTTTTGAGTAACCCCAAGAGCTCGCAAAATAACACCGTTTTATTTATTAAGTATAACGCCGCGCCGCCTTTTCTGATAGCAAGGCTATTATGAAGAGTTTCGTAAATTAAACCCACGCTGCAAATAATTGTTCGCTAGGATTACTTCTTAGTGGAGTAAATAAAAATCTTTGTGCTATCGGCAATAATATCTTTAAATTCCTCTCGATAAACACCACTTAAGAGGATTTCCATCCACATAGACTTTTTTTATTGGGGTAAGAAAGAAATTATTTTTGGAGTACAGCTTAAATGCTACCATTTTCTGGTATTTCTCGACTCTTATTTTCACTAGAAGAATAGCAACAACAAACGCGTCGGATCATGTCACTATTTATTTCACTCCCATTGGTCAATGTCACGTCCGAACAGCACGCGCCATTCGGCGGCACCGCCAAATTTCTGTCTTGTCTCATTTGGTATTACATCCGCATCCGCATAAATATCCGTATCGATTATTGCGGATGCGGATGCGGATGCAGATGTCCAAATTTATGCGGAAGTTCCGCATTTGCGGATGCGGATGCGAACATTCGCAACATCCCTGCCTAACATTCCTGTTTCGCTTCATCTACCGTCATTAATCTCTTCATGCACACTCTGTTCCTACTTGTGACTATTCTTTGTTAACCTTCTTTGAGCAAGTTTTTCTTAGTTCTATTTTACAATACCTACTCTAAGGCTTAACTATAAGTCATGGCCAGCTATCATGTGGTTGCATCTTTAACCCATTCAATGCGGCGCACGCCGATCGGCGTATTATTTTTTCTTACTCAGATGCTGACAACGCCGATCGGCGTAATGTAGAGTTGTTTTATATTTTTCCCAAATTGGAAGTTTTAATTATAAAATATAGACCAATGTGTTTATAATTTATCAGGGAAAAGCCTGGTACAAATAGTTTCTGGATATTTCAGTTCTAGAAAAGTTGAGTTTTCTTACTCAGGTGCGGCAAACGCCAATCGGCGTTTTTCAGGGATTCACAACTATTGGTTATAAAAACATCAATATTATATTTATTTATTCATATTATTTTTTTCAAATACCGGCCGGGATAACGCCAGGTAGAAGAAGAAGAAGATTATTATTTTCAAATAGCCAAAACTTCTTCGTTATGTTTTACTTAAAATCTACTACTCGTAAACGAAGTTATATATAATAATACTCATATTACTGCAAAGAAACCAATCACAACACACCTTTTATTTTGTATGCGCACGGGCGCAGGTAACGTCTGATTAATTGCATTGTTTGACACCATTGACGGTAAACAGACGTTCTCTAAATTTTCTATGTGATTTTCGACGACCCTTGCTTTGTTCCCGGATCCTGTGATTTTGCTTAGACGACGACTTTGGGTATTTTGAAAGATTGATTGAGTGCATCATACGTTATCAGGCACACAAATTGAGAATTAGGTAAGTGTCTATAGATTATTACGACTATTGTATTTTAATTAAAAGATAAGTAGCTTTATCAGTGTTTAGTTCACCTACTATATTAACAAAATGCGATTTTGCTCACTGCGTGACACAAAGTAACTTTTTAATTATTATTTTTTCAGCCCAGAATTAAACACAACAATGAATAACTCGTGGTAGGTCTCTCATATGTGAGAGGCAGCCTGGGTGGGTACCACCGCAATGTCTTTTCTCACGCCAAACAGCAGTTGAAATGCATTATTGTGTTTCGGAAGGAAGGACATTGTAGCCAGAGTAACTACTGGATAAGTTGCTCGTAACGACTGCATCATTCACAATGCGGATGGCCCGCCGCTGCGATTCATCCAAGGCATCGAGCAGGTACTGGGCGGATCCATCCCAGAGGTGCAAACAGTACTCCATACCCGGCCGGACCTGCGCTTTATACAAGCGATAAAGCTGCCCGGGCGTGAAGAACCGACGCACCCTGTTCAGGACCCCAACCCTGCGTGATGTGGCAGATATTACGCCCTCGATGTGATCCCTTGGATTGAGATCACAGCGGATATCCACACCAAGGATACTTAGGTCATTCCGCATTGAGAGGGGAGTACCCTGAAGAATGGGGAGGGGAGAGAACGGGGATTTTTTGCACGTGAACGCACACACCTGAGTTTTTTTGGCATTTTCTTGGCATTGGAGTTTTGTTGGCATACCAATCTAGAATATGCAGATTGGAATAGTTCCCGTAGCCAATTCTTTTCACATTCAATTGTAATTAGAATTGTTACCAAAAAATATGCATAAAACGTACGTTTATTTGTTATACTTGCTAAAACCAAACCATAGGATTTTTGAGAATTTCTTCTCAGATGTACCAGTTTCTATAACAAAAAGTTTAAACTCATCCCCTGCCATAGCAGAAAAGTTACTACAAGAAAATGTGACTGGAGGCAGAGATTCATTTGAATTCCATTGCGTTGACAGTATGGATGTAATAAAGATATTTAAATGCATTAATATTAAAAACACTTGTGACCTCTGGGGAATTTCAACAAAAATATTAAACTCTGTAATACCAGTCTTGGCTCCCCAGTTAGCGGTAATTTTTAATGTTTGTATAAACAGTGGTCTATTTCCTGATAATATGAAGTTGAGTAAAGTTATACCTCTTTTAAAATCTGGTAGTTCAGAGGACCCCTCTAATTATAGACCTATTTCAGTTCTACCTTCATTTAGCAAAATTTTTGAAAAACTAATGCTCTCACAACTTCAAACTTATTTTTCAAAAAATAAAATACTTCATGGTAAACAATTTGGTTTCACGCGGGGTCGCTCCACAACAGACGCTGGTGTGGAGCTAATAAGTAACATATTTGATGCTTGGGAGAACTCACAGGATGCCTTAGGTGTATTCTGTGATCTATCCAAAGCGTTTGATTGTGTTCACCATGATATACTTATCAGGAAATTGAGCCACTACGGAATTAATGGTATTGCTCTTGAATTATGCAAATCATATTTGAGCAATAGGGTCCAAAGTGTAGATGTCAACGGAATAAGATCTCCTGGGTCTGCCGTTACTATGGGAGTTCCGCAGGGCTCGATTCTTGGACCCTTTCTCTTTTTAATTTATATTAATGACTTACCTTTTTTTATAAGGGACAACTGTGAGGTAGTGTTGTTTGCCGACGATACTTCATTAATATTTAAAGTAAATCGACGCAATCCTGATATTGACGACGTAAACAACACCCTCTCAAAAATAGTACATTGGTTTAGCATTAACAATTTGTTATTAAATAGCCAAAAAACGAAATGTATAAGGTTTGTGACACCTAATGTCAAGAAAGTTAATGCTAACATTAATTTGAATGGGGATGAGTTGAGCCTTGTGGATACAACTAAGTTTTTAGGAATTACATTAGATCCCAAACTTCAATGGGGTTCTCACATAGTCGCTCTAGCTAAAAAGCTGAGCGCCGCAGTCTTTGCGGTGGGTAAGATTCGCCAATTGACTGATGTTGATACAGCTCGATTGGTATATTTTGCCTACTTTCATAGTCTGATGAGTTATGGAATTTTACTGTGGGGTGGTGCTGCTGACATTAATACCATCTTTGTTCTCCAAAAGCGAGCTATAAGATCAATTTATTCGCTTGGGTCCAGATATTCTCTTAGAGAAAAGTTTAAAGAGATAAATATAATGACAGTAGCATCACAATACATTTTTGAAAATTTAATTTATGTCCATAGAAATAAAGAAAGTTTTCTTAAGATTAGCGATATTCACAACAAAAATACTAGGAATAAGAATAATCTAGCTACTCTTAAGACCAGACTCCACAAGATCAGCAAATCTTTTAAGGGTTACTGTATACACTTTTATAACAAAGTTCCCAGTCATATTAAAGCCTTATCTATTACAAAATTCAAAGCTAATATCAAGCAAAAATTATGCAATAAGGCATATTATAAAATTTCGGAATATTTAGACGATAACAAGGCTTGGGAATAGAATAAAATTAAATGAATGTGTAGTATCTCGGAGCGTAAGTCTTGGTGTGCTCTATAATATATCATTTAAATCAAGTAACTTGTCAAATTTGCCATTATTTTCCTGTGTAAGTGATTGGGTATGTCATGCTCGCTAAAAGGTCTGTGCTTGCGGTGGCGTCGTGTGCCAGGTCGGTCACTTCCCTGCAACATGGTTGAGGAGGCCGATGGCTGGCACATGCGTCATACTCGTGAACGGGTGCTGCTTGCGTAGACTGGTCTATCCGATTTGCTTACATTGTAATGGATGATTGATGGATTACATAAGGCTTTCGCAATTATTCACTGCTTTGGCGAAAAAGAGTATACTGATTCTTCGTTCTGGGCGACTTCACTCAGCCATAGTAATTATATTATAATATAATAATATTCATATCAAAAATATTTATTGTAAAGCAACATATTATTATTAAACTGCTCTGATTTAAACCAACTTGTAAATTTTGTAAAAATTCACTACATTGTAAACTGGTTTTGAAAAGAGCAACACTAGAGTTTCTTGCCCGTTCTTCTCTAGTGAAAACAGCTTTCCGAACCGGGTGGTAGATAAAAAAATGACTGAATCTAAATGATGTTGAACATTTTAATGGATTCAATAAATTATTTTCATTTTCATTTTCATTTTCATAATCAATAAAAGCAGATTTTTGATGATCAAACTGACCTTAATTGTTCTAGTATGTTAGCCCTCTTCACAATAAATAAATTATTATTCAAATTGTGTTTCGTATTTTATTCCGTACGTGTGAATACCTGAGTAGGTACTTTTACCCAGTTAGGTATTTTTTTTCTATCAAGAAGATTGACAGAAAATATTTATGAAGATATTTATGAGATTGAGAAACACCGACAATTAACAATAATATGAGGATACTTTTTTTTTTAAATAAATTTATTTTATTTAAATAAATTTGATCATTTTAATTATAATAAGTATCTATCCATTATCTATGTATTGACATTTAATTATTGTGAAATTAAAAAAGTAAATGGTTTGCAACCCCTGATAATATTCGAAGTTATCAATAATATATTTTTTTATGCTTTTAACAGGATGTTTGTAATTTGTAAGAGCACAATAGAAATACTTATCAAATAAAGATAATTTATTTACCATTTAAATCCATAATCTATTACAAAAACTGCAGATATTCCTTTTCTGAAATTTCTATCACCAAATCTTCACGAATCTTATATAAAACTGGTTAAAGTAATTAAATTAATTCTGCTCCTTGCTAACAACAGTCGTTATTGCAACAACTATAGCTTACTACTGAAAAAATCTCATGAATTCGAAATG
Organism: Hyles euphorbiae; assembly: GCA_023078785.2. NCBI lineage: Eukaryota > Metazoa > Arthropoda > Insecta > Lepidoptera > Sphingidae > Hyles > Hyles euphorbiae. The sequence goes on from CM041049.1 coordinate 2,102,154, forward strand.
AATCCATCGAAATTCATAACGAAGTGCTGAAAACGCCGATCGGCGTTTTATATTTTTTATCTCTCAGGGGCGGCTCACGCCGATCGGCGTTTGCGTTAATAAGTATGCCGCATCTGGGTAGCGAGAGCAAAATTTGTTGCCGCATTGAATGGGTTAAACTAATGCCATCTTGCAATATCTACTTATTTATGGAATAAAACAGTAACGGTCATAAGATCCCAAATTATCTCTTAAAACAGAGAATTAAATTGTAAAAGGAAACTAAATTATTGTTGTAAGTAATATGTTTTTAATGCATAGAATAAATATTTCAAGTAGAATTAAAAAACAATTAAATGCACTCAAAGAATTCAGTTTCTCAATAATATCGCCTTGTCCGCCAAAATAATAAAAAACGTCCGAACAAAAGGTCTCGTAACAGCTGCTTCCACAACGCATTAACGCGAAACAATAAACCATACCGCTGATTAACTTACACGTTTATTTTAAACATTTTATATTCGTATTTCCAAATAAAATTACAACTTAAAAATCAAATAAAATTTATATTACAAACATTTTAGAAAGAAATTCGCACCTCTAAGTATCTTTGTTTTTCTAGAAACTTCTCGAGTCTTCGCGGAACATGCGGCTATTATTATCTTACTCGCAATATGGCGAATCTATTCCACTTCTACAAGCAGGTTATCGCCGCCAGATCAAAAGCCCAGTCCCTGCTAATTATCAATACATACCACCACGTACGCAGCTGATATTTACCTGAAATAAAAAAATAACAATGTATTTCTGGGCAAAAATGTCAACACGGTTCAACAACACTTCAATAATAATTGATTTAAATGAAAGAAAATGAGCAACAATTGTGCCTAATTATCGATATATCGAATGATTTATAAATACACTAGCAATTATTCCGATTGGCGAATTGTCTTTTGAAAGTCGATCGGTTTTCCGAATGTCCTGCGGTTCGTTCACATCTTAATCGGGGAATGAGATTAACCTTATTGAAATCTATTTTAAAGGTTAATTTGCATACGTGTACTAAAAAATAAATATAGAAATAATACCGCCTAAAGCAAAAGGGCATTCCGAAATAGATTTAGTTTATAGAACATTGCAATTGATAACCTTTAGGTAAGTACCTATTTATAAATGTTAAAAATAAGTTATTAAAATTTTTGGTACTATACTTATCAAATTCGTTCTAACATCTGAAATGAGTTTATTTGAATTGATATATTTTTTAAAACACTACCATACGTAAGTTATGTGGAATGCCACGCTAACATTGAAAAACGGATCTGCGTTTGTGGCAGCATGACAAAAATGCCGTAAACACACCGGGCACGTAATGCAAAAATGAAAACAAAAAACATGCGAGCGCGTAAATCTTGCGGCGCGTGTTAATGGAATTAATAATGTCGCCTAAACACACCTTGTTACTTATTACACCTACATTGTTCAGAGCCGCAGACATTTTCTTGAAACATTACATCTTTCATTTAGTGTTCAAACCTTGGTTCAAACACGCGGCCATGTTTTGTAGTCTATGGTCGTTTGTCATGTTAATTCAAGAGTTTAAAATGAATTCATACATTAATCAGTTCATTTGTAAATATTTTGACATTAAATTTACATTTATTTATATGTAATACCGATTTAGATTGTTTTGTTAATTACATTAAGACATTTTAATATTTCCAACTTGAAAACGGATCGAACGAATGACAAAATATCGATAATTTTAAGCACAAAAAAGATGTTGCGAAATATTAAACAATATCAGCGGGATATTTTTAAGTGTAGCAATTAATTTACTTGTCTCGAATACCTCTACAAACGTAATAAGAATGCAATTCTGGCCAAGCTTTATGCGTCATCTGCACAGGAATTTTAATAGACCCTTACGCAACAGAACCGACTATTCTTTATTAATTGACCCATTTACGTCCGCGGGTATAAAAAATAGTAACAATCTCATCAAAATTCAAACAAATTTACCTTCACACGTTCGAGCGAAGGCTCCAGTCATAACTGGGCATTATTAGCCGGCCAGTGGAATGAGGCCTGTTAGTATTGTGACGGGTGGCGCAAGCGCCGCGAGGTGCGGAGGTCATGGTTGTTTGGACATGTGTATTTAAATACCCGACTTGGCCGTTAGCGTTTCCGATAGACGCGTGACGCAGCGCGACGGGCGAAGAATTCGTAATGACTCACTGGCCACTGCATGAGCCGGGACTCGGGTCAGCGGCACTAAGTATTGCCCCTTAACTCATTGAACTTGCCCATCCGATGTGTGCATGCAAACTTTTTCCGGTCGTCATCTCCACTTGCGATGTCAACACATCAGATTATATTTAAGACTCGAATGTTTGATCAAATGTTGGATGTTGGCATTGGTTATCCGCAATTTTTAGCTGCTTTACTTGCTTGTTTGATCAATAGGTTGCTTTGTGGCTTGTTCATTTAATACGGCAAAGGTATTGTTGTTGTAGGTAAATTTTCTAGGATTTAAAAAAAAAATTGTGCCATATAAAGGAAAATTGATATAATTATAAAATTATAAGAATTTTAAATGTAAAATTGTGGTTTAACAAGAGTCGTAAATCGATGTGGCAGCGGCCCGGTGTTCGATGTAGGAAGAGCCACAAATAAACTGACTGCGATTACTCGCTCGTCTTATTGTCTCGCGTAAGGTCAGCTTAATCGATGGCTTAAAGTAGCTGTATTAAAATAATTATTGAAACAAGGCCCGAGCGGGCGTGCTTGGATAATCTGCCGCTCGACACCTCGCCCAAAGAACATAATCAACGCTAATTTCAACTGCGATCGTTTAAACTTTAATATAAGATAAAAAGTAATGAACGAATTCTCGACCGACCATTATCGCTCGCAGGGACATAACTCGCCGTTCGTTTCGCTGTTAAATTAAAAACGCGTAAATGCAAAGGTGGGCTCGAGCACTCGACCCCCGGCTTCAATTAGATTTCGCAAAAGGCGAACAATAAGAAATAAAATCTGATCTTTTACGATCGGTCTGTCAGACGTCGAGGCGGTCAGCGGAGGTGGTCGTAAACGCGGGAATGCAACGGGTCCGATGCTGCGAAAAAAACAAGAGCCAATACCGACACTTGGACTACGCTCGGCCCAAACTACCGAGCCGAATTTGATGGGGCTGTTTATGGCGCAAGAAGTAGGTCACCCGCGCCGCGCACTCAGCACCCCGCACACATCAGCAGCCATAAACCATCGATCAACCCCATGACGCACTCCGCCGAATCATCTCGATTTCATTGGAAACGATCGTGGGAACAACACCAGAATCTTAACCATTCACTCCACTTTCTTATTTGATCGATTCAGCAAATGCGAATTTGAAAACATAAAATACACAGTGGTCGCACACGAATACCCGCGGAATGCAAAACGGAATCTGGCCGCTCTTTGTTGCGGATTCCCAGACGGCGGACGTCGGATGGCGGACGGCGAGTGAGGTAAAAAGCGGTCACATGTACCGTCTTATAAATTATGAACCCATTGGGGGTCATTAGTTGTCGAAATGACAGCGAGAGAGGAGCGCGGGCACCCGCGCGGCACCCTGCCCTCCGCGGTCCCGTTACCCACGCTAGACCTCTAAAAACTAAGGGCGATAGGGTCGACCGTCCAGTTCCACTCTTTTATTTTGTTTCTCGATAAATCCAGAGTTTAAAAGTGAAACAATGCCTTTCGGCGATAAAAAGAAATCGAATGTGGAGCGGCGCGAGATCGTATCGTCTTGCAGACTGCGCTTTAGGTATAATTAATTAATGGTAACACGCAGGAATCTGAGGACATAAAATTACAATAATATTGTTATCGTCGGCCAGTGTTGAACTGTCGGAGAAAGCAATAAGTCAACGACTCGCGTCCAATGAAAGAAATCCCTGTTTGATTGATGTGTTGCCTACATACACCGACGCAAATAAACTGCTGTATCGTTGTTATTTATTGCGCATTACGCAATTACTACGTACTGTCATTTTTATATAATTTATTTACACAGGATGTGAGGAACTAGCAGATACCCTGCGCCGTCGAACTACACAATATCGAAAAGACTGATCATAACACGCAGCGGGATAAACACGAGTCAACAACCTTTAGCAGCACAACCTATTATTATACGACAAATAGCTCCTAGCCTCACGTTGACGGAGGTGTCCGCAAGCCGGTTATGAGGGTACGCGCCAAATATACACATAACAACGAGTTCGCTTTCAACAGGAATGTAGAAACGGCCTAAAATCAATCGAGCGATTGTAAACACATTATTTTAAGACTACTAAATCATGTTCTATTAATAAAAGATTGATGTATGCAATGTGATAAAGTTATAAATAAATGCATAAATAAGATAGAAGGCCATCCCACGGGCCACGCGGCGCGTCGAGGTAGGTCGGGGCTCGGGAGAGCTAGATCAAAATATTATGTCAATTGGTGTTATTGAAACGTATGATTGATTGGGGGGCTGTTGACCTTGCTAATCGCATTGTTCTGGCTTAGTCGACCGCCTGCCGGGTTATAACCGCCTGGTACTTAGCAATTAGTAATTGTATTGTTTAAATCTCTTTTGATCCGTAGCGGGGTTGAATGTTTGTTTACCTTTCAAATAAGTATTAGGATATTAAATAAACACTTTGAGATAGTGTAATTTTAAGCTAAAATTTATGGGATGAACTATAATATGACATACAATTAAATTGACATTTGATATAGGCTTATCGGGAAATAATAAATTACTCATTATTTATTGTATAAAATTGATACTGACTTTTATGTACATTTATATTGTTTTAATTATTTTATTTTAAATGATAATTTTATAAACCATCATTATTTTGAACTTGATGGCATATTTTGTATTACACAGAATTCTTCATTTTTAAATAAAATAGGCAATGGTAACTGGATACATACAGCCAAGTCCATCATATTTTTATTTTGACACTTACAAGGTCTACATTGTCTGTGGCCAGGCTAACACATGTTTTCAAATGTTGAATCTGAATCGTGCAACTGCATTTACTTCTAAAAGTGCACAATAAACATTCCGGATGCAGACACGCGAATCCAAAAACTGTAATCATATGGTACGAGTTTAACCATGCAATTAATTACCACAATAGTTCGGTTTTGACGTGACACGTTAAAAAAACAGCACAAATTATACGTGAGGTCCAACAATAAGTTTGACTCGTCCTTTTCTATCAGGATTTAATTACAGTTGGTAAAAAAGGAGATCGTTTTAACAGCACCTACACAAATTACATAGTACTGGTCTGTATGATTTCATTTGGGATACGTCAATTTCGAAGGTTAAACTAATGCACTATTATTAATGAGGTATTTGGTTGTTAAGAAACATTACGAAACATATAATTATTATAAATTGAATTACCATGAAGAGCACAGATTTTATTTTACTAAAATAACCTTTTCAATCCTGAAGAATATTTTTAGTTTTGATTTGACTGCGCAAAATTAAAACAATTACCGGAATTTTTCTAACATTTAAACAACTTTTTTATGGGTCAGAATTACTGACTACTCTTAATGCATAAGATCAAAAATATCCTTGAATTACAGAAGAACAAATGAAAAACATATATTTTGACAAACAAATTAGTCCGTAATAATTTCAATTCATACTGGGTAAAACAACAGAATTAAAAATGATCTGAGTAGTAAATTCTTGATAAAGTAGCGCTGCATAGTTCGGATAGATGAAACATAAGTTTCGCTTTCAACGTGTGCTAGTGGAACAACTATTTCGAACTTACCCACTGTAACAATTTTTCAAAAGTTTCTTTGAGCAAGATTTCCACTCCACTACCTCCATTAAGTCAGTTTTTTGTTAGTATAAATGACCATTATTAAACGTCGATTCCAGACTAATTGAATGAATAATTTATCGAAATGAGTAAATTCGATTGTTATTTACCCATTTCCCAATAGATTAAGTACAAATGAAACAAAACTTAGGTTTGTTTAACTTAACTCTTACTTTCCATGAAAATGTGTGTGAAGTAAGCATCGTGTACCAGGCGAACATAAGAGCGCGGAGCAAGGGGCGCGAGGAGGTTGTGAAATTGCGTGTGACCGCAAGACATCCGGCGGACAATGCGCGTGCGCGTCACACCTTAGGGCTGCCAACTTTCGAAGAAAGGTTTTGAGCGGACGCTAATAAAATATTGCATTCAAAAACATTATTACTTTGAAACCGGTTTTTCAGAGAAACTGCTGAAGACATTATGCGGCAAGAAATTGGGAATATCATTCAATTACTGTGTACCAAGATGGGGCACAATGAAATAATGTCGAACACGGAATCTCGTTTGATCTCCAAGCGACATTAGCTTGTCTACCTGGCAACTACATTAATCAGAAGAAAAAAATAGAATTTGATTATAATATATGCATTGAAAACTTTAGAACTTTGTGTTTTAAGAGTTCAGACAGCCCAATTAAGACATCTTCACAATAAAAAGCAAGAAGTCTATGTTCAGGTTGGCACCCCTGCTCGTCTCCCCCTCCCCCGGCGCGGCGGATGCTCGTAATGCGCTCGCGCCACTGCGCGCACGCATGTCCCATCACGGCACCACACTTAGCGCGGCGGCAACGCAATTTGAACAGCACGGTAATTCGGCACTTCTCGGAATACATGCGGGATGAACTTACGAACTATTCAATGTTAAGAGAGTAAGGGTGGTTAAGACAAATTTCATGATTAGAATTGTTCTTTACAAACACACAACAACGATCACATTATCGCGGTATTTTCTGCTTTAAGTAGTACTTCAAAACTGATTGGTTTAAATTAGTAGACAGAGACACAGATTTTTGAAAGATTGAATTAAATCAATAACCAAAACGTAAAGACAATTAAATTGTAAAAATCTCCGAGTACAAAACTCGAGAGCAGGAAAACGCAGATTATCCCAGCTGCGTGGTAAGAAAAGTATAAATTAACAAACACAAGTTGTGTTACACTAAGTTTGTGAGCCTCAAAAAACTTGAGTGAAGTTTGGGAGCAGCGGAAGTTGGCCGACGTTTCGTCAGCGGTAGGGAAAGGAAACCACAATAACTGACACTCATCTCTTCATTCTCAATTAAAACCTTTCGTCTATTGATAGTTGTAATTTATTTCATGTATGATGAAACCACCTTTTATTGTTTAGTATTAAAATCCCATAAATATAGCAAGAGATTTTGTACTATGTATCTTGTAAATCTAATAGATTGTTTAATAACAGGCCACGGCGACAACTATAAATTATTTTGTCCCTGCTGACACACTATCCGTGATGTGGTATGACTAGGGATGCATGACATCGAAAGTGGTAGGAGGTATCGGATGAAGCGATCTATCAGCCGCAGTGTTTACAGGGAAGCCGGCGATGTGTGGGAGAAGCTAGGCGAAACTGGTTCCACTGTTTACCGACGCGTTCCGATGCTTTTGTTGTCTTGCTCATTTAGAAATTGTTGCTTTGAGGGTTTATGATTTGAATTTCGAATCATTAGTGGCTTTAAAATAGTTTCATATTGCTATTCCGCTGACAGTTCAATTAAAATGTAACTGTTCTAAATGATTCAATTAAAATGTGTAATAAAAAATGAGTCAGGGATGGACCGGTCTGCCATGATCGAGGGAGCAAATTTGAGCCAAAGGTCGAACTTTAAGGAAGTAGTTTTGATACTTAAACTTGCTGTTTATTTTAAATTATTGCAAACAATTCCTGTTGAAATTCGAACCGTTCTCGAAGTTTCTATAGCGCGTAGGTCCTTTGCCGGCCCCTAGCTACATACGAACATATTGTTACCGGAGGAAATTACGCGAAATTATTCTTGATGAAGATTTAAACATGGAACACTTAAGTTACAAGTTCTTTTGTGGGAGCGGCGCGGGCTCTCGTCCAAATTGCAGTTGCCATAAAGGCATGAAAAGATGTCAATACACACCGTTTACGAGGTAATTTTGTAGGCTGGCAATTTAAGAGAAAAGATTTTAAGAATTTTGCATTCATTCTTATACAATGCGCTGTGAATCAAAACACGCGATCGGGATTTTTTATGGCGAAACTAGGACTATAAGCACTTTGAGTAATAAGTTTATATTTAAAATCCTTTCGTTCGTCACCCCACACAAGATTCAGTGTTTGGCAACATTACAATTTATTATTGTATTCGCCTTGACCCAGCATCAAACCCAGACCCCTCTGAGACTCATTTCATAGGCATCGTTAGAGTTGAATAGATCCTTTTCATTTCTGATTCATAGAAACGTTACAAAATCAAAGGCCTTTAAAGAAATTCGGCTTAATTCTTTTGAGCTCCTAAGAATTCGATCTTTGGAAACAAGAATAATCAAAATTGGTTTAGACTTTTAGGTGGATCGTCTGACGAGGTTCTTGGAAACGAACATGGTGAGTTGTGAGGTCCTGCCTCTTGGTGTCATGTTACTAAGTGGAGCAAAAGTTTTGTACATTTGTCTGCCCCTTTGTAAAATACAATTTAAGGAGTAAATCTATTGGAAAATCGTAGCCAATTCTTTTCAAATATAATCTATCCCACCAATCTTACCTAAGCGTGGGTAAAGTACAAGAGCAAATAGACACAAACTAGTTCAATAAACACTCCGACAATTTGACCTTGGTATATTCTGGGTTAATAGTGAGCCGATTAGCTTTCGGCTGTTTTTTCGTCCGAAACCCTGCTCTTTACGATACATAATTATAATACGTCTGTGAGGCAATCACCTAACCTGTCATTATGTTGTGCAAATAAGTTATTTATAAGAACGGACCGTACCTGCCGGTAGTGCGGCTAACGATTCTAACAATCGATTTTTATTTCAATTTTCGATTCAATCGATTAATGTCTTGTTACAATTGTGGTGTATATTTGGAAGTTTGTGCCTTGCGGAATATAAAATTTTAAATGACTTCTTATACCTTTTTTATTCCGTAAAACACACACAATAACCCATTAGTGCATGAAGTCCGATAAATCGGACTATATTAATTGTAATCTTTTCTGTTTTATTAATATATTGCTAAACTTCTTATTTAATGGTTTCTTAGATTTACGCGAATGTTACACATTGAAATAAAACTATTATTTACGGATTTTATCGCGAATTTAGTTTAATTTTACATTTTTAACTTCCCGACGTTTCGATCACTTTACAGCTTTCGTGGTCACGGGGCGGACTGAGGTATTAGACGTCCGCTCTGTGACTGTTACAATTCAACTACCCTTATTTTACAATTATTAATTTAAAAAATTAATTTTAAATATTCTAGTCTATGTTTGCGATCCGATCTACGCAGAAGGAGCTCACAGTGTCTTGAGGTCTGGCAGTTGGTCTTTTGGGTTTCGATTTAATTAAATGTAGAATTGGATCCCATGCTTGTGCAAGCTTCAAGCCATCTTCTCTATTGAAATTTGGATGTTTTTTAATTTCAATAGCCTCGCGAAACATCCTGGGCAGGAAACGGTGTTCTTTAGCGAGGACTTGGGGCTGGTCAAAGCGGAGGTAATGCTTGGAGCCTTCTTCTATATGTTCAGCAACTGCAGACTTCGTTGAGCGTCGATGTTCAATCGGAACCCAAAAGACCAACTGCCAGACCTCAAGACACTGTGAGCTCCTTCTGCGTAGATCGGATCGCAAACATAGACTAGAATATTTAAAATTAATTTTTTAAATTAATAATTGTAAAATAAGGGTAGTTGAATTGTAACAGTCACAGAGCGGACGTCTAATACCTCAGTCCGCCCCGTGACCACGAAAGCTGTAAAGTGATCGAAACGTCGGGAAGTTAAAAATGTAAAATTAAACTAAATTCGCGATAAAATCCGTAAATAATAGTTTTATTTCAAAACTTCTTATTGTGATTTTCAGTCTCAAAAAGTCTTGTGCTGAATAATAGATATCTATTTCTCTCGACTAAAAGAAGTCTTGTTCTGAATAATATATTATGTCTATTTCTCTCGACTTTCCAAAAATTACCATTTTATAGAAGTCCGATTTACCGGACGTCATGCACTAATGGGATAATATTCGAGATTAATTGTGTTATTGAAGCCGAAAGTATCATATCAATCATCGATATGACATTCGATGTTACGACTTCGCGTCTCTTCTAATACCTATGATGTCCTGGTAAAATTCTTGTATATTTACCGAGCGGCAAATTACTGCTCGTAAAAAAGGGGGTCCTTTTACAACGCCATATCTCATCGGGCCGTTTTCTCATAGTTGAGCGCTGTAAAAAATGGCACATTACGGCAACCTAAAATTAAGATTAATATGTGTCGTTTTTTAGTTGTTTTGTGGGCGCCGCTAACGTTATGATTTGTTGCAATTAGTTCGAACGGTTCGCGTGCACCGGTGCAAGCTGACGTCACCTTGGGATATTCGGAATTGGTAGTTTAGTTCATAACCGTGGCTGTGTCTGCACATTATACATTTCACTATTTGAATTTAGAACACCCATTCAATAATCCTTAGTATTATAAGGCTGGATCATATTGTACTAGAATATTTTCGTGAAGTCCCATGTCTATAGATGCTACTGGACGAATGATGAAAGGCTAGTAGTTGCGGGGATAACTATAGATCGCGTTCCCAACCGCCGATACTGAATGCACTCGATGGAAACTTAATACACCGCATCTTTACGAAAAAAAACGCCAACAAGAGCGCGGCTCGCATGCAGTAATAGGATATTATTGTAATAAGATAATAACACGTCAGCTCTAAGCGGCGCAGCCAAATTGCCAGCCTCCTGTGTCTTTTTTTACCCCATATCACAGTGTTGCCATGTTTGGGATTTATCTTCGCCGATTGAACTAGTTCAAGGTTGACAGAGATGTCGCGCTCCGTGAATGGGCGGCTTTATTTTTTGTTTGCGATAGGTCGTCTTTAGGTCAGCGGAGTCACCCGGCAGCCGGAACGGACGATGCCATAAAATAGCACAAAGAATCGTGTGTCGAACTGCCAATAAACAAAGCTTACAATATTATAATCTAGTTTTTTATGCCGACTACAACACGGCCATTTGTTAACCGTTCAAAACATTTGTATCGCAAACAAAATAAATTAGCCGAAGAATTTTACACATATGGCACGCCGAATAAAAACAAAAACTATCGATAAAAGGATGCGATTTAAAAATTAATTAACTACTTATGATAACATGTTTTGCGAGTCCGATCGAAGAATGCATATTTAATTGTGGTCAAAAACGTAACAAAAAAACGTCCACTCGAATGACGGAGGCATTAAGTTATTTTGTAACAGAGTGCAACGCACTGGGAACTGACCACGTTAGGTTGGCAACCCCGCGGAGGGCGACTGCACCCGCCCGACCACCGCGATGTGACCTAATGCACGCCTCGCATTTGAATTCGGAACGATTAGATCGATAACACCCTCGATTTTACTTCATTTAAAGTAATTTAATCGATACGAAACGCAATGGCGGCAACTGGCAAATGACATTTCATTTTCCGGGTGCTGAGGCCAGGTGCTCGAATCAAGACCACCGGGCTGCCGAACGCGACCGACACAAAGTCACTTACAAGTAACTTTGCTGAGAAAAAACAGGCCACCCGGCGGTCGGTAAGTCATCCGTGCATATTATTAAGATAATCTGCGAAATATCAAAATATCTGTCAACCGACGGCCGGGCGCTTTGATCTATGGTTTGCGGCGCGATGACGAAAATCATAGCGAAAAAATCCATCGAAAAAACACAGGTCACGACTCGCGCCGGCAACTCAATGGGTTGGATAATTTGATTATGGGTCCATTTTCGTAACAGTTCTAATGAGATTCTGATTTGACATTATTGTTCTACCAGACAAAAAATTGCGAACTGATTGATGTGTTAATTATGTATGTAATTGAGTTTGCGCCTTGATCGCGTTTTTTAAACGTATGTGGTGGTCAAAATTTGTTGTAAAAAAGTAACGCTTTGTAACGAGGTTCCGAGCAGTCGGCTTAAGTTTCAATCCGACTTTAAACAAACATATTATTATTATATTAAGTTGTCTAGAGTGGCAGTAATATCCGTGGGAATTTCCATATGATATTTATAACATTTTAAGGAGCTTTAGTGTGTTCCCTAATTTGAGTGTTTTGTTTGTGAAGAATAAAAGAGGCATCAAGTACACTTATTAAGTGAAGCAAAGTTGAGCGTGTGCGGAGGCGCGTCACGTCACAACACTGCACGAGGAATCGCCAATCCTCACCCACATAACTACTTAATTTGGAATTGGACTCTCAAAGTGCCGTGACGTTATTAGTTTTTCGCCTTAAATCGATAAAAATCTAAATGAATTGTGAATCGTTTTGTCCGAGGCCGTTGTTTATGTGAAATAAATCGGCCACATCAAACAACTGGTCCCGTCTGCGCTAACACGCGTGACCACACGATTTTGACATCAATAAGTTGACGGCAGCACCGCCCGCCGGTCGCAGGATACATGCAAATGAAGGGGCGGGGAAGGTCAACACATGTTGGACGGACAAGCCAAACGATTTGTCCAAAACCGTGAGATACTGGGCCGAATATAGAATTAGGCGAATCCGTTTTTCTTTAAAAATGTCGTCGGCATTTTAATGACCGGTCTGACATACCGAAAATATCGAATATTGTTATTTATCGCCATTGTGTTTCGGACACGAATACCTATTGCACACTTTGTTCTTGAAATTAATTAAAAAATGTTGATTTATGTTAGCGGACAGTTTATTAAAACAAGCTAATGAATGTCACATGCGAGTCGGAATAAAAGAAACTCCGTGTGTGTTGTGGTCGTGTTGGTTACAACGTATAAATTTTCTGTTCGACTAGTCCCGGTTCACGGTCGGGCGCGCGGCCGTCAGCTGGTCGTTCCCTCGGGCTCCGCTAGTACCTCGTACACCGCCGCGCCACCTCGCCCTCCTACCCCTAATTACTGCACTGTGTTTCTGTGTCAACCACACTATTGTACTTGTCTAACTATTAACAACACACAATGTTATTCCCACTTGCTTGGAACTTGGAACTTATTTGAAAATGGAATCCAGTTAGATTTTCAAATTCAAAACCATTCCGTTTGACAATACCGATATTAGATTCTGATTAGAATTAGTGCAATCGATTATTGTCCAATAGATCATAATCGATAGAGAATAGACCACATCGGTAACTTTCACTCACTTTCGTTCCTTTAAGCGGTCGACATTAAAAACAATACAGTTTGAATAAAGGTCCAGTCGAACGATTGCGGCGCAAAAACAAGATCGGTTAAATGTTGGAAATAAAGGGAGAAAAAAGCCAATTTCCAAGAAGCGTTGACCGCGTTGCCAATTATAATAAAATTGTTGTTCAATACAGCCAGCGGAAAGGTTAGCAATTTAGCATATATTTAGTTATGGAGCGTGAGACGAGATACCATCACGTTTGGCTATATTAGACGTGCGTGGAAAACCATCGGCGGATTAACGCTAAACAATGACATTTTAAGTTAACAAAATGGTGGAAACTAGTGATGGGATGAGGTGGCATGTATTTGTGAGAACAATCGAGTTTTTGGATCGATGATGTTGTGAGAATGGATCTGGATGCGTCGCGCTCGCTGCCCCTGGTCGCGCTCGGCGCTCGATTGCGAAGATTATTACTGCGGAATGCCACCGCACGGCTCTTGGTTTTTCAATCGCATGCACGCACTGATCGCATCGTGGCCTATCCCTTTGTATATATTTTATTCATCACATACTTTATATTGCGAGACGACGGCCATCTCGGGGAATATTATTACTCATTTACCCACATCGTGCAATTGTTTTGAAGTGAGCTGTACGACCGTAAAGTATCATCAATATCAACGACCTGAACGATTTGAATTCACAGCGTAATTCGTATAAGAAAAACCAGTCTTATTAGATTTGAAGCTTTTAGTTAGTTATCATTGCATTCAATTGATCTCGGTTTCGACTGTTCTGATGCCAAGAAACATTAACCTGTTTGATGATTTTGATACCAGTGCCTGTTGGATTTGATTATTCCTACTTGGCAATACTAATTTAAATCGCAGCAAGTCTTCGGATTATTGTAAAATTCTAACAATATTAAGACAATATTAACCAATAAAGAAGACTTAAAAATCAATATTCCCAAAATATCTTTAACGAAACACTTCACAAGTACAAAAGACCAATTTCGTTGCACTATCGTTCCAATAATCCCAAAAAACTGTAAAGTGAGGAATTCTTTAGTCCTTTTGTTGCAAAGACTGGAATGCTGCAAACATGTGCACGAATCGTCTCGACAAAGAAATTCTTGTCAATTATGTGCCGAGTTGAATTTCGGTGGACACAGTGCGTGTGGCGTGTCAGAAATGTCACTACTCGTCCCATAATAGTTGCTCGTTTCATAGTGGAATGTCTTGGTACATGACATGTTCATAACTAAAGCAGAGACGCGAAACTACTAAGAAAAGATAGACGGGCATTACGATTTCCAGTTTGAAGCATTTTTTTTTAGTAAACTAGTATCTTGAACTGTCTATGACATTCTATACTACATCTATGATCTCTTATGCAGTCTCCTATTTTCTGACACCTGAGCTTTTTGTACGGTGTATTATGAATATTTCGTTACTTTTTGACCAATTTACAAGCTGGCTCCATTCATTACCAGATTTTTATGTGGTCAAAGGAAGCAAGGCATACAGCCTAACTACTGGCTTCAATGCACCTGAATAAAATGCAACCCAAGCGAGCCAGGGTGATTTCGTAGCATACCCGATTGCCCGGGGTGTCAATTGCCATGTAAATGAGCATAAAGAGGCGCATCGGCGGACGAGTTCTTTAAATAATGTTATTGAGAACCAGATCTTAACGGCGGTCGCGTGGTCCTTCGAGTACCTCATTCAATTACACTGAGATGTAACCGATGATCTGATATCAATAATGATTGCTGAATGATCTTTAAGTTCTGTTCTTGTCAATATAGTTCATGAAGTATATATGTATAGTAAGTGTATATAGTTGTATGTGGTGTAATCGTTAAGATTTTGATGGTGAAAAGATTTCGATTTGATCGCCTACAAAGACATGTATATTACAATTATTCACTGGTGGTAGGTCTCTCATATGTGAGCGGCCATCTGGGTAGGTACCACCGCAATGTCTATTTCTCCCGTGAAACAATACTGATTAATGCACTGTTCTGTTTCGGATTGAAGGACATTGTAGCCAGAGCAACTACTGGACATATTAAGACTTAACATCTTATGTCTCAGGATGGCGAACGCAGTCGAATTTTGCTACTGTTTATGAGCGATCGTATCGCTTACCATCAGGCGAACGGCTTGCTCGTCTCGCCATTCATAGCAATAAAAAAAAAAAATATAGTGCTCAACTAAGACTTATTACATTCATACACAAACTCACGACGTTTTCCAAGAATGGGTAGGCAGAGGTGCCAACAGGATACCCACGGTTCCGTACAATTAATTGTCTTTATGTCATGAGGATAATTTATTTTAATAAATTAAATTCTAAGCACAACTAACTCAAAATGAACTTGGCAAATAATATACCATCGATTATAGAATTTTAACCTCATCCCAAACGAAAGTATTAATAAGAAATTCTGAGTGCGATCTGTCTGATAGTATGTAGAAAGGGCAGGTGCGGGAACAGATGTTCCTAACTAAAAAATAATGTTTGTGGGTGATTTCTCAATCGGAACCGGCTCGTGTATTCTGTCACATGTGGTGTATGGGAAGTAGTTTTTGTTAAGGTACGGGGATTATGCTGATGGTGAGTAGACAGAGTTCGACTTACTTACTGACTTTGGTACATAAGTGAGTGGAGTGGGCGGATGTGAATATCCTGCCATTAACCAAGGAGTGATGGGAAATTATACACTAGAAAATTCAGTTGTTTGGGACATATTTGCAATTATGTTACGCGTGTGATGTCAAGCTTTTAAACTACTAATTTAAAAGTGTCGTATCGTTTAGTTCAGTTGTAATGTTTTGCGTTTTGTTTTCATTTTCGACAACTAACAAAACATATTATGCCAATTGCCACATAATCATGAATAAATTAAGCATACAAATAACATAATTAAATATTGGGACGGCACGCAATGTTGCTCAAAATAATATATTTATACCGAAATAGTACTTGTGAATGTTTTTTAAATAACCTTTTTATATACGTAATATGTAGTAACTACATTCGTCCATCGTACCGTCGACCGCAAATGTCACGAATAATGACCGTTGTTCCTTTAAAATAATACAAAATACCAAGAATCGAACGCCGAACGTTTCGAAAACAAAACAAAATTGCGTTTCCGGAGCGCCGCTCGGCAGATGGCGCCTTTCCGCCAGCTGGTACTAGGCCGGGTTAGCTCCGCCGCGCTCCACGCTCACCCGCCTCTCTGCCCGAACACCCAATAGTTTGATTTATCCTACGAATATTGTCTTAGTACCTTAAACGTGAACTTGCAGCAAAACTTAAGTAAGGTGCGGGCAGGTGGCGAGCGTTCGACGCAAAAAATACTTGCACACATAATTATCGACGCGAAATAATGTACCGGCATGCGAGACGAAAATCTAAAGGGTCGACACGCACCGGGCGCTGGAACTCGACACCCGCCATTGAACACATTTTTCATGAGGGAAATATCGGCTTACACGCATACGAGCCACCCACTACGCATTGTGCCCTTTCAAAACTAGAGCACGGATTCGCATTCACACGACCGACCAGTATTTTATGAAAACAATATGCTTTTTAATTTTTATTGCAATCTTCGGTTACAACGGCTTCGCATAGACAAGACATTCGATACACAAAAAACGTTTCACACGCACCTCTGTTGGAGTAGCAACCCCTCTAGGATCATAACTTGTTTTGAGTTATATTGGAAGGGTTAAGAAGGGATCTTAACCGACAAATTCTTATAACAAGATCAGTAATTTAATTCGATCTAACTATACTCGGATATTTCGACAAGTCTATTGCATAATAAATGTAGGAAACTACTCATCTCCAGACCAAAATAAATAGAAGTTTGACCAAACATTGACAGTAAATTATACGATCCAAACAAAACTATGGCCTATTGATGCAAAAACCTGCAACTGAATAAAAGACCAACACGGCTTAACACCATCCTTTCCAAAAAATAATTTCGACAGCAAACAAAAGATTGTCAAGTAACTGTAGTTTGGCGAAGGCCCTTCTCGGGTCCTTTCGACCCTACCTGCTTGCTACCTGATAAGTCTCCGCCGATACGGACTCAAACGGTTGAGATTTATGGGGCGAGTTCATTATTATCGCATCTCTTATTGTGTGGGTATTAATGAGGTTCGAAAGTACCAATCGATATATCACGTTTGTGGTTAGTTAAATAAATTATGCGGAACCGTGCGTTAACCTTCTTGGTGAATCGGCTCTAATGTTTTCTTTTTAATTTTATTTTTTATAAGCAAAGGAATTTGATCGTACTGTGTGGATAACAATTCTTTTCGTTTTAAAATTATAAACTTAACTGTAAATATTTTTATTATTACTGAATTTAATTGGTACGAAATCTACCCCTCTAATCAAAGATAATCCGACTAAATTACGACAGGCACATTTATTATACGATCAAATCTAGTAGATATTATTTTATGAGTATTACTTGATAGCCCCACGAACCTGAGGTAGCCGAAGTGATTCATAGGAAGCGTTACAATAAACGAAGGACGCGATATTAATTTCGTGCCGCCATATTGTCGTGTTCGTGTTTATTATTTCGTTACAATCAATTAAAATATTATTCTTAAGGTTTACTGGTAATCGAAGGTTCTCGACTAAATGTGATGTATTTAGACGGCCTTCATGAGCGAGTAGTTGAGGTGTACGTGATGTCGTGTGTTTGATTCTTGCTCTTTAAAATTATTTTCTAAATTCTGTCCCACCAATTATGTATATGTTTGCCTATATTTATTTCATAATCAACTAAACTATCCAAATCAGTAAAAATATATTTTTTACTTTAAAATAGATAGAAAAATTAAGTACACCCTAAAAATTCCAAAGCAAAAAATCGCCTTCCTTTCTTGCCAACTGCCTATAAGTGACGTACGTGTCAAATGACGTCACTAATCCCGTATCGCGCAACACCCTCACACATTCGAGTATAAAACGTGATCAATCACCCACAACACGCTCTAAAGAAAATTCGCCAACTACTCTTTAAAAGAACATATTTTGTATACGACATAAAGTGATTTTATCTATTTACATTATAATGCGGGTATTCTATGCTAATCTCTTTGGAGGAAGTCTAGAAATATGGTAGAACTTTTCGTGCAGGTAAGTTTGTTATGTCTGTATGGTAGGTACTATTTAATAAGTGCACTCATCTTTTATTTAATCCAATAAATCAGTGTTTTTCAATATTTCAATACGCGACCTCTTATCATGTTGGAAACTTCTGGCGACCCCCTAAGTCATAGACAGACAAAAACTTAGTAATTTACTAAACTACGGTTATGATTTTCTCCTATTTAGTACCTATTAGAGATGGGCCGAGTAATACTTTTGCCGAGTAACGAGTACCGAGTTTTACTCGGCTCAATTTTTTTTCAACCGAGTACTTGGCCGAATAACTCGGTTTTATCAAATTCCCATTGTTGCTGGCATTGCTGGCACTCTTGGCAAGAAAAATCTACGAAGAAAAGAGGACTAGGCTGTTACTAGAACATGCAGAGAGCCTTATGTTCCTTCATCGTAACTTACCTTTATTATATTTTAAATATTGATTAATTTTATTACTATTCTCTTAATTTTGTCTCACTAACTACTCATTCATTAGCATAATTTTGATTTTATTAATTGAGATTGTCAAAGATTTCCTAAATTAGTCATAAATACTTTTTGATTCACACTGTTGTTTTAATTATATCTACCTAAATATATTGCTTTTCTTAAACAACGTATACTCGGCATTCAAACCGAGTTATTCGGCCGAGTACGAGTATCAAAAAACCCGCCGAGTACACCGAGTACCGAGTATCAACCGAGTACTCGACCCATCTCTAGTACCTATATTAATTATTTTATTATTAGGAATGGCCAAAACTCATAGATTGAAAAACACTGCAATACAGCACTGTCTTATGAGCTGGAGACTGCGTGATCGACATTGTTCATTATAAAAATGTTCAGATAATCATACTAATAAAAATGATGTCTCATCAACGTAACCTAAATATTAATCAGGTCCTTATTAATTACTGAGATGTGTTTAATTAATAAAACTAAGTAGAATAATGAATGAAACTTGACACGAAATGAAATCTTAGTTGAATTACTTATCTGATGTATAGGAAATATCTTTAGAATGTTAGGTAATTTTGTCAAGTAGGGCTGGACTATTCGGAAATTATACTATAGGGAAATATGGTAGAACTTGTAAAAATCAAAGGAATAATAGAAAAACGGCCCAGGTTAGCAAATGAACTGCTTAGATTGGAGAGTGGAGAGAAAGGGGACCATTATAAGGATTAAATGCTCTATTTTTACCTGTCTTTGATCTCTCAATATTGTGTAGTTAACTCCAAATCGATACTTATCTGTCATTGCGATAATAACTTACCTGAAAATATAGAAAATAGTCATTAGTAAGAATAAACATATGAGTAAAAAAAAACAATTATAAAAATACTTCTAAAAATGAGACCAATCTTAGATTCAAAAAGATATCAAAACAGCATTATCTATTAAAGTATCAACAAATTGACTACCAAAAATAAGCAATAAATTATTCTAAATTAGCATACGCCAATTTAATACAGTAACAATCATCTGATAAATTGGCAAAATAAAACAACAGCACATAATTGGGAACAATCAGTTTTATAAACAATGTTCGATTATGCAAAACAATCGGCAAGTTGCAATTACTAAATCGTTTAACATATTAATTTCGTATCGATTTCAAACGATTTGGGAGGTAAAAAAAGATAAAAAGTCTTTTATACAGTCTAATTTCCTATTTTAGTCGGCGACTTGTTTGATTAAGGTTATTTTTTGTTAATGTTCAAAACGTTTATCATACAGGTAATAAATTGTTCATCAGTGTCCCACGACGTTTTTTGGTCGTAAAAGTAACAAAGTACCGCGAACGAGATGATTTTTATCCTCATTTATTATACAAATAAGCGATGTTTTTCCTCATAAATATAGTTTGTATTTCTCTCAAATTTCTACGCAAATTAATTTCATTTGTATTATATCACATATACTTAACATAAAAGTGGCTAATAAGCTAATTAATATTAAAAAATATAAGTGCTCATTACGAAAACAATTTTCCAAGGTACCAGGTTGTCATAAGTGAATAGGTGATCGCAGCAAGATGCGAGGCGACCGTTGGCGCGACATGTAGCAACGGAAAGCCCAGCTGTCGTACCGGCCGCACTACAATGGTTAGCGTTGCCCTTTTTAATAGAATTTCATTGAAGCGGCGAGACGAGACGGCTTCGTTCACACGAACGTTTTCAAGCATTTGTATAATAAAACATGTGGATTATGAATAGGGTAATTGTACGTTAAAGACGACGAGTATAAGAATGTCTTTAATAGCGAACTTTAAGTTGACTGGTGCGTTTTATTTACTTTAATATTTTTGTAGATTTACATCTAGTTTACATTTATATGGTGTTGTTAGGAAGGAGTACATTCCACATTTATCTAGTTAGTTATGGTCATATTTATTCAAAATCTAATTAACTTTGATGTATAACATGCGTACTATTACTAATTGGAGAAATTACAAGACATTTTATCTTATGGCAAAAGTAAGCATGAATAAAAACGCTAGACTGAATATATCCTAATGCCCCGACGCGACACTGCAAGGTGAAAACACCAATCGGCGATACAATCACAAAAAAATAAGCCACGCATAAAATATTTAAACATTTAATTTAATTGCCGTATACATAACGCAATGTGTTACAATTGCGATTTTGAACACATGTGTTCGAGTTTATTGTATGTAATAAAATCTTTTGTGTAAACATAACACAAAACACTGTCCCCCGAGACTCACAATACGTACTCAGACAGTATTCGAGAACCATTTTAAAGTCCACACGACTTGACGGGCCGCCCTTAATACAACTCTTTGTACTAAAAAACGCGTTCGAATATACAAAAGTGTAAGCTATTTAAATGCGATTATGCAATTTCAAGCCGTCTACATTCGTGCATGCGCCACGCAAAAACTGAATTAATTTACAACAATCCTTAGAACTCAATTAATGCATTTAGAATGAACTTTACTAATAGCATTTTATAGCAGGCTCCTATGTTTTAAAACTACGAAACATTTCAACACATACATATGGAATAATATAAACACATCGAGTTCTGTAAGTAAGCAAGGTATTTACTGCATACCGCACCTGCTCGGGATTTTTTATTTTATTTCTGTCATTTTAAAGCCGCCACGCAGGTCTCATTAAAATGATTGCTATTGAAATCGAGTTAAATAGGCAAGTGTGGAAGCGTCCGTATATTTGAGATGCAAAACATTACCATTAGCGCACCATTCTGCAGAAATATATTGTAAATTACTGGAACTTCGTCAAAAATAATTGGCCCCTACGTCTCTCGGGCTTGTAGCTAGACACATTTTAAAAACAGACCTGTTCGGGTCAAAATCCTAGAAACATCTTCGGCGTGAATTAAGAGAAGAAAATGTTTATTAAAATTTCAGTTTCAAAACTCAGATATTACAAAGAGCTAAAGTTTATTAAACTATAAAATAAAAATGTATCTACTTATGCATGTAAAAAATAATTGTAAAAAACTTAATAGGCTTTAGCCCAGTAATTATTGATTAAAGTTAAAAACTATTGCACTAACGGTTTTTTACCGTTACTGTTTAAAGTGAGCGACGTTTAACCGATAAGTTAAAGTACAATTACTAGGCTATCAATAAATTGTGAGACGATGCCTTGCCGGGTGTGGGGCAGGTGTTTTGAGACGTACTGTCGACGACACAAGGGCGTTGCGACCAACGAACTCGGTACCTCGCCGAACGAGGATAGAATCAACCAGTATTTTGTAAAATGTATTAATAATACACGTAAAATAGGCTTTATTTTGTGAAATGCTAGGAATTTGTATTTTAGTATGTTTAATGTAGTTTTAGGGATGTGTGTGCGAGTGTACGGCCAGCGGTGCACGTCGGTTGGCAGATGTGGCGCGGTGGCGTTAACGATAACATAACTTATACACAGAGCGAGTGAGCGCGCCGCGCCGCCTGCTACACGCAACAAACGACCACTATCGGGACTGATACCCTACATTTCTTTGCATTGTTTATTACTAAGTCATTAACAGTTACTATCGACCGTCAACGAAACAGGGAAAGGGTATTAAAATTGGTATCTAAACGATCGTCATGATCCCCACACGTGATCGGTTGCCGTTTGCTATGACAAGTCATGTTTGCGCCCCCAACTGATGCAACTATTTACTTCCAAACATGTCAACTGTAGCAGATTTCAACGAGACGAACTTTGAGTTATGAAAGTGAGTGCATGGTCTAGCGACTCATATGCGAGATGCATTTCATACTCATGATTTTATATGACACGGTTTGCGCTATTGTACATACGGGAGGTCCGTAAATTAGTCCATATTTCGTATGCTCGTGAGCACGTTGAAACGTGTGTGTGATGAGTTGCGTATAAATTTCGGTAGTTGCGTAGTTAGCGCCGGCGACTCGACCAGCGACGGCCACATGTGTTGTTGCTAGGAAGAGACATTTCGCACATCTGCGCAGGTCCCCGACACCGAGCACATTAACATCGTATCCTGCCATTAAACCGGCTCGAGAAAAACAATGCTTTTTTCACCGCACTAATGCTCACGACGACAAATAAATTAATCTCGGCACAAATTGCCATCGCATAGTTCGCCGAGATTGTCAGCGGACGTGTGCACCAGTAATGGAGTCGGCTGTGGAGGCGAGACGCAGCGCAGGCTCGGACACGCGGCCGCCTCGCTCCTGCGATGTCACTCGCAAATCGAAATGGGACTGAGTGTAATTCGCGGCGCCCGCTGACAGCGCGAGATGGATTGTTGACAATATTAGTGCGGGAGCATATCGACTTGTCGGTTATAGCACGGCCACTCGCCACTCGTGTGTAATGACATAATCTACGCACAATGCGAACAAAAATTTACTTTATTAACTTCGCACTAAGAGCGAATCGGTCACGGCCGAGCGCGCCGCTTCATCCGACACGTTTCGATTAGGAGCAAAGCGAGCGGCGGGCGGCGCGACGCGGTGTACACGTCGCGAGACGTCCGACAATCGATTTCAAGCTCACAAACAAAACGGCTCAAGGTCCACAATTAAACGCGAGTGCAACGTTCGCGCCGGATTACGGCTTATTCGTGGTGCGGCGGCAATTAGGAAGTCATTCATTAGGCTCCCTAAGTTTCGCAGACGTGGGGGTGCCGCCGCTCGGCGCCGAGGCGCGGGGCCGGTCGCTCCGCGCCACGATGAGGACCTGAACCTCGTCTGCTGCGAGCCGGCTACTGTCTAGCGGTCTAGTGCGTATGGAGCAGGTCGCCGTCAGCTAAAAACAAAAACTAGTGATGTTTAAAGAGTGCGGCAAAGTGGAGAGTGTCGGTGCGTCGCTCGCACCGCGCCGTACAAACATCACCAGTCGGGCTTCCTTGTCGGCACGGCTGGCGCCACGGCGAGCGACAAGGACGGGGAAATGCACCTTAAAATAACCCTCAAATTCGTCGTAGTAGATACAACTGGCGAAGCGCGGCGCGAGATCTCATATCCGAGCGCGAGATAGGGACGCAAGATGCGGTTAGCGGCGTCCCAGAATGCATCTGTCAAGTTACACAAAAAACGGGCCCTGGAATTTCGGGACGTCTCGGTGGCGGGACACATGCTCGTTTATTTTTTTATCGGTCGAGTAGTTTCATTCAAAAATTGTCAACGGATAGGAGATTTGTGTAATCTCGTTAAAGTAATAGACGGCAGTCAGTTCACAAGTAATTTAGCGATCGCCAGTTAGAGCCCGAACTGGACGTTTATTGTCTGCGAGTTGATAAGCACGGCTGAGGGCGGCGCGGGGTCGGCAGCGAGTGTCGCGGAGTGTAAGTGGTGTGCACGCGCGGTACACACGGTGCGTAGTATAATTTGCCTGACACAGCGTGGGAAAGGGAATAATTTGTGCAGGTATCAGTTTCGCTTTTAGTTTCCGGCGCGGCGCGGCGCGGCCGAGAGTAAGGCGGCGGCGGCGGGCGGCGGGCGGCAGCGGCCAGGAGCCGAAGCCTTGACCCTGGCGCGGTGGCGTCGACCGGAACGCGCGCCGAGCCACATTTGCAATGTTGCCTCTCGCCTCACCCGAGCCGGCACACGCTCGCAGTCCGCATTGCCGCCGCTGCACTCTACACACTACACCACACTAGCACGTAGTATTGCAGACAGCGCTCGCCGCGACACCCACACGCACGTGTGCGTATTGTTTTCTATTTCATATTGAAAACTGAAATCACTACGTCCAAGGGCGCAGTGTTCCCATGTAAACAGGTTCATTTTTTACGTCCACTACTGGCTGAAACGGTCGAGTTGCGTTAAAATCGAGAGTTACCAAGAGATTACAAGTACGGCGGCGCGAGGGTTGGCAGTCATTGATGTGGAACCGGTCTGGCTCGTCACAAACCGGCCCTTGACGCCGATGAATTACCGAAACGTTTTGAGATCTGGGAACAGAGGGACAAAGCCGCGAGTTTCGAATGCCTCGGGACTCCGTGCTACTTAACTACGATGACGTACTAATTAGCATCATAATTACAATGTAATGTGTAACAGATGCTGGGGCAGGCTTACCGGGATCAAATCAAGAGTTACATGTTACGATAAGATAAAAAACGGAGAATGAAAAAACGGAACGGAGAGGGGATTAAAAATGAATGTTGTGTTCCGTTTGTGGAGCCGTTAGAAATGCTTACATTGTATATTGATATGTATGACGTCACCAGAGAAATGATTTTTGAATTTAGAAAATTTTTATTTTTAAATAGGTATGAACATAAAATATTTCAGCCTAGTATAATCCAATGAGATGTTAACCCGTTTCAGACCGCAGAATGAAGTGGGTCGCATCGACCGGGCAACAATAAGGACAACATGACTATCAGCGACAACACATCTTGTCGATGCTAAAACACGCTGAAGACGCCACAAATCAAAACAACAAACGCGCCGACAGGAGGTGCGATCGGCATCGACATCACATCGAGTATCGGACGCAGCGGCCGGACGTGACGTCACCACGTGGCCAGCACGAGAATTTTAAACAACCTCCTTTTGGTATTATTGCGTTTTGAACATGTGTCATTGGATGAGGCCAGATCGCCAGCTGGGTAATAATGAAACTTTCGTACTTAACATTACAAGGAACGGCAGAGCACTTCCGCGTTGCGTAAATATTACGTTATATTTGTGGATGGATTTTTTCACACGCTTACTATTTTTGCGTAAAGCTTAACTATTTTTATGTTTCAATTGCAAAAATGGGAGTATGTATCTATAATATATTTACAGGCATTGTAAAATTATTATGAATATCGAAACAAATACCGAACTGGAACACAAGAATAAATCAGCTCATATGGGTTTGTATGTTTGTGAGTACATTAACTGTAGTGAGTACTTATCGGCGTCCCCTCGCGACAGTAAGGTCCACAATCCAATAGGCGGATAGACATAGTTAATATTCACATCATATGAAAAATGCGTTGTTAAAAGGTCATCATCGGATTTAACAAGAATTTACAATAGTTTATTGCTAAATATTCATCCGTGGAAATCTATTTGTGCTCTTTGTCTGGCATTGTTTGTGTCGCCGAGTTCGAGAACATCCTGTCGTCGTATGTTAATATGAATTTAAATGTTATTCCATTAAAACTATAAAATACGACAATAAAGACCTCAATGTTATGACACTATCATTGCAAAAAAGTAAAACGTTATGAAAAATAAAATAGCAATTCCTAATTAAAATTCCTATCACGCGCAATATTTTTGTCAAATATTAAACCGACGGAATTGTAAATGATCGAATTAAGAACTATTTTTAAAATGTATGAACAAAGAGGTCACTTAAAATACTTACAAGTTACATAAGTATATTCCTTTCAATGGAAAATTTAATTCCAAATTCAAATTCTTACACACGTACAATTTCTACCAATCATTATTTGTCAGACTTGTAAATAGTTAGGACCTAGGTATAATTTCCTTTGCCAATTGTATAAAAACTTGAATGGAAATTACCCGAGCCTATATTGTAAATGAAAGACAACACGAGAAGTGGTTCATAATGGACCTCTTATACCGGGAAGACCAAAAAGAAAATTATTTCTGCACAAATGGTTGGTATTAAATTTCTACCATTCTGTCCTTTGTGCCGACAGGTACTAACAGCAAAAAAAATTTTAAGAGTGCTCATGGATTTTTTGCTTCGGATTTCTATAGTTATTATTTTAAGCGTGAAAGGCTGCCAATTTATTTTTAATCTGTTGTAGCGGTAAAGGTATGCCAATTATATTCGTATTAAGTTTTAAAAATATTTTTTACCTAGGGATCCATAGACTAGACACAAAACATTTTATATTTAGACAAGATAATGTTTCCGCAACTGTATTTTTGATACACATAAATTGTATCGTCAAGTATCCATTTGATCGTATCAAAGTTTAAATCAATCGTTGTGCCTTAGTTATTTGACACAAAGAAGCTTTAAATAAGTCGTAAAAGTCATCACAAACTGAAACATCCGACGGTAACAAACGAACCGGCCCAAATAAACAGGCAGCCGAGATGCAACCGTGTCGCAGTGAAGGGCCTGCTTGTATGTGCTAATACCGTTGGCGGGATCGAGAGCGCGCGAGAACGACAAGGTTGTAAGGCGGGCAGCTGCGTTTTTAGGGGTACGCGATGGGCGTATGAAAACGGTTTAATTTTATAATTAAACAATGTGTTGTTTTAAAAGTATTGGATAAGCTAGTTATGTAGCCTCAAGTAATTTGTAAATTATGAAACAAGATGTTTAATTTTGTATAAAGTATAATACAACTTATATCGCATTGCGCACTATTATTTACTAAGGCCCCGCTACACTCTTTACAACGCTTAGAATGTGCTCAGTATTACCGCAAACATGACTAAAAATAATCATCATATTAGCTCCAAATTAACCCATATAGGACCTATTGAGTCTTTTACTATATTGATTTCAATAGCCAAGTATATATTAGAGCGCGGAACCCACACAGTGTCGGTTCGCGGCGCGCGTGTTTTTTGCTCTAATTTTACGAGTCTGGATGCAGGTAAGTATAGCAGTATTGTTTCGCAGTATGGGAAAGGATTTTAAACGACTCCAACCGGCTGCGATGGTTCGCTTCAACATTCACTACAAATTATTTTGCTGCGTTTTCTTTAGATATTGCAAGAATTCCCACCGTTTATACTTCATTCTAGGATTAGAGTAAGGATTTGTACTGAGAATTCGAAATTGGTACTACAGAATGGAGCACAATGAAAGATATGCTGATATGATATGAAAATTACTGTATAACATTGATATCGGCGTGACATTATGCTGAAATCGATGAACATACCCATAACATAGATTCCGACGAATTGAGAACCTCCTTTTTAATATCAGTTAATAAACCTACAAATACTCTATAAATGCTATCTTAGTTACTTTAAAAATGTATTTAATCCCAATCATGACACCGCTGCTCGAGGCGTGTCTAATGGACCATATTCAACATTATATTGTTGACAAAATACATGGTTCAGTGGGTGACAAGTCGATAAGTTGCGAGTTCAATCCCCTCTTTCAACAAATGGTGTATTGCACATTGCACAAATATTGATATTACTGGGGGGTACGGGAAATACCTATTATTTTTTTATATTGACTACGAGATTCGAATCCTAGTCTGGGATTGAGACCGAGTATGAGTGTTTTGGATGTAATAGTTTATTTACACAAATAAATGTAACACAATCAATAAATTATGCAAAGACCTCCCAACAAACATGGATTTCCAGATCTGGTAATCAAACCAAGAACCTTACGGTTTCAACCTACACATACCAGTGAACCACTAAGGAGGGTATAATTTAAAAAAAATTAACGTTTATAATGCCCTGTTTATTTCAATCATCACAACAATAATACTCCTTGATCCATGAAAAACGTAGTTTAGATTCTAGGAATATTTGTTATAAGTAAATATTTTTCCTGTTGTTGAGAAATCTTATTCCGTTTTATAAGATAATCTATTTATCGCGCCGGAAGCTCGTTTTTTCAACAGTCAATACGACGTCGTTTCCTTAGCTTCTAAGCATTGGAGAAATTCTACCAGTAGTTTTGAGTTAGCGATTTAATTTTTAGGTTTTTTTAATATTCGATTTAGTTATTGAATCAAAAATTATTAATTATTAGTAAGTAAGGTAAGTAAGTAAGTAAGGCCGCATATTAATACAAAGATATTACTTACGTATTTTTTAAAGTCCTTTAATATTTAATTACGTAATGACTTATTATGTAAAAGGTACTCTAAATTTATAATGGGGCACAACATACTGCAGAATATACGATAATTTATAAGAAGTACATACAAACATTCCCAGGATTCGAACCCAATACCAACAGCTGTGGTAATTAGGTCAATTTTGGCTCTAATTCAACACACGTGTACATCCTGACGGACTGCCCAATCGTTATCTACCCTCGCATGATAACTTAGTTTGCATAAGTTATAACATAGGTAAGTGACTTATTCAAGTACACACGTGTTCACTATAATGTTAAAAAACATCATATTTAAAAAGAAAACTAATCTTAAGTCTTCATATTGTGGTCAGCATCTTAATATCGATAAACAAAAAACTGAGACAAAGTAGCATTAATCTCGTTTTGAGTGGGTGCTGAACTACTGATATTGTATTATGTTGTTATTGAAAAAGATTGACAAAAAAGTATATAAAATATATATAAAATAATTCTTAATGCATTTAAATAGTCATAACATAATATTTGCCTTCTATCGCGGTTAACCTAATACCAAAATATTATACGTATACACATTGAGAATATCGACATATAATAACTTTTTACTTTCATAAGTAAAATGTGCCCTGCAGTGGGACGTATATTTATATAGGATACGTCCCACTGCAGGGCACAGAGTACAGACCTTGGACCTCCTCTACAATCGAGAGTACAATAATTGAGAAGGGTGAGGCCGTCTACCCCACTGCGCTTGCCTAGTGCGGTACATAAATAATGCGTTTTCCTAATTCTGTCTAAACTTCTATGTTTTGCATAATTAGTATAAAGTTAACTCTTACTATTCATAGGTTCTATGCGAAGTTCGAAATTCTTTCGACTTACAAAGCCGTCATCTCAATGCGGCACGGTCCACATAACACAAGATAAATAAGTGGAATTTAAATGGAAAGTGAGAAAAACCGCGTGTAATGCTAGTGTAATGGCGGGTAACCGTGACATTTGTGGTCACAAACACACCGACAATCGCATGCTATTATTGTTTCATTTGATACGGTCAGCATCAGCATTTAAAACTAACTTACTTGCACTATATTTAATAGTACATACTTCGTTTTGCTCGCATTGTATCGAAAGATTATCTTCAGCGTTGAACAAGGCATATATTCCTATGGATAGTTTTGTTATGTGTAAGATTAACGAACTTTTGAAGATGTGTCATAAACTAAAGATAAGTTATTCTCAAAATTACGCGAAACAATAATGATTATTTTTTCGACCCAAATATCGACCAATAGAATTGCACCATTCGACGTCACGTGGTACAACCTACATGGTATTATACTGATAATTATTTGAAAATTTTCTCTGGTAGTTGCTATATATAAAAAACAAAACATGATCCAGTCAAATTAACCACACGTCAAACTGACAGGTTGAATTCAATTGTGAAAATTGGAAATTTTGCATGAAAATGAGTTTGAAATTAAAATTTGGGACGGAAAAATAATCCCCCGAATACCACAAGAGCTTCAAAATTATCGGGTATTTCCCGATAGGTTCGTTGCAAACAAATGAAGGAGTCAAAACTTGACGACTTTATTTGTTTGCAGGGAACCTTGAGGGTTAATTTAATAATTATAAGTGATTATTTCTTAGCTACTCTCAATGATGAATTTAAGATGTTTCATATCGTAATAAGCGCAAAAAAATGTTACCAATATGGTAATTGTTATTTTAATTGCATTTCTAATATAATATTCTTTGTTATCGAAGTAAAAAAATTAACCTATATAAAATATATCCGCCGTTTTTCTTTATTATTCAAACATAACCTAGATAATGACAAATAACGAGTTTGTCGGGGCTTAGGAAGCATTATATTCATGATTTATGCGAGAAATTGCGATATAATGTCATTGATATAATTATTATTACGATATTATGCTTGTTTATGTAGTTTACATACATTACGACATTTTAAAATTAGCTATAAGTCGTCAAAGCAATAATGAAATGTTTGTAAGAACGTTACAAATTAAAAATATTATATTATTTATTCCGTTCATTACCCTAATTCGATTGCAATCATCTCAAATAGTGTCTTTGTTACTATACGACGCATATAACTTTATCGTGTCTAGAACAATACCAATCAAAATGCCATAAATCTTCCACAACAAGATGTCTTTACTAACTCAAGATAATATAACAGCGCGCGTTAATGAAAATATAATAATTACATCGTGTAAACAAGTCTTTTTAGCATTCCCATATTCTTTAAGATTCATAATCGTCCCATATATAATGAAGAAAAATAAACAAACAATTTTAATATTTCAATAAAAACGTTTGACATTTTAATTTGATTGCGGTTCTTTGCGAAAGTGAAATTAAAGATATTGCAATTTGGCTATTGTTTGTTATAACTACTTGAGGAAAATAAATGGAAGTGAGAGGTCGGTCACCTCTCGCGACAGGCAACGAGGTGACAAATGAACTTTACCGCCCCTTGCAAACAACTTAAAGTTATTTGAGTTCCTTAACCGTGAATATTATAGTTAACTATAGACCATATTATTAAAAAATATATATTAATAATAAATATACTATGAGACATGCAATTTACACGAAACATACATAAATAAGATAACATAAGTTCTTTACTAGATTAAAAAAGGATTGCAAATGCGCTGTAGCATAACAGTTTAAATTAATTTCATAATCATCTTTTTTTGTCGACGGTACCTTGAAACTGTAGCGAATAATATATCGTAAAGTATATAATTGATTCTCATGGCAGGCCGACATTTGGAGAATTAGTGCCAGATAACTTTTACCGCGAAGTACCTTTGTCGGGAGTTTTTTCGAACATCCCTTAAGAAAAAATATCCCGGCGGGGTAACTTTTTTGCCGAATGGTAACTTTTAATTAGAAGGTGGAAGTTTTTTGTAAGAAACGCTAAGATGGTTTTTGAGTGGAATCGAGGAAATGAGAACGCATTCATTTGGCGGGTGCATGATCTGATTTAAATAGTTCCAAATACCCACGTTACACTATTATTAATGCGCACGATGTTACTTGAAAAATACGAGCATATACGACGATTATAAAGTTTTTAAGTTAAATTAAGTAAGTTTCATAGGGCATTTACGTAATATCCTTTTTAATTGAAAATATACGAGATTAGTTAGGCAAATGAAAAACCAAATAAAAGCGAAAGCAATCTCAATGTAGCAACGTAATTAAGGGTCTGTTGTTTACCTCCAGACGAGATAAAAACAGGCCTCCCAAGCTCATTGTACAGACGTTTTATTACCACTACTACCGATGTCGATAAATACGCTAATTGCGTGCGTGACATGGCTTACGCAAATGTTATTAAATGAAAATAAATTCGCGTGACATTCATAGCGATAATTATGAAATTTTGTGACATAAAAGACGAATATGAAGGTACATAGAAAAATAATATTAAATGTGGCGAAACATGCAACAGTGGCAAATGGAGACGTGTACGAGCACTAGGTGAGAGTGTAAGTTGTGAGCACAAGCAAGGAGCGCGGGTGGTCGCCACTCGCCAGGCGCTGGTAGCGGGGCTCAGTGCTGACGGCGCCGTCACCAGCGACTACGACCGTCCGACTACGCGCCTACAGCCGCTACGGATTACTTGCCGCAGCCGCACCGGCAACAACACCGCCGTAAACAAACAAATAACACTCACGGCCAAGGATCGCGGGCCGGCGAGCCGCGAGTCAGAGCCGCCGCGACAGAGGCTCTGATCGAACATAACCTAAAACCGAGGAGCCGCGGCACGTGCGCCCTTACATAAGGGTGGCGCCGCTCGCTCGCCCCGAGCCGAGCGACGACACCGCATAACCTCTAGACTGGCGCGGGGCGTGCGAGACACTAGCACTACGCCGGCTAGACGGCGGTGCGTGATGCGTGGAGCGAGGGAGTGCGGAGTGCTAGGCGTACCTTGTCGTCCGACGATCTCCGCGACGTGCTCCGAGGAGGGCACCGGCACACACTCGGTCATGTTCTGCGACTTCTTGGCACGGTCGTCCGGAGGCGGCGCGAATCCCAGCGGGCTGGCCAGCGGGTTGGTGGCCGGCAGGCTCTCGCCGAGGCTCAGCATGCTCAGCTCGAGCGCGAGCTGGAACGCGCGCTGGTCCTCCACCAGTCCTCCGCCGCCACCGCCCAGGTCCCCGAACAAGCTCGTCGGCATTTCCACTTGGGAAGCTATTTTGTCGGCTAAAGAGAGGTCTCCCTCTCTGTCACTGGTACGGAATAAAAAAATTGGTGGGTGCGTTCGATCGTTTCAAACGCCGCGTTTTGTCATGTGAAACGCACGTGTGACCGTGGCGCGTCGCGGCGATGAACTGAGTTGCCGGCCGGCGAGCGCACGCGCGTTGCGCGCCGCGCGGCGGTGTGGCGGCGGGGTGGCGGCGGGTGGGCGAGGCGGTGGCGCGCGGGGTGCGGGGGGCGCGCGGCGGGGTGACTGCAGCCAGGGCGGGATGCGTCGCAGCTTCCGCCCGCCCTGTGCTGGGCTCTGGGCGCGCGTCTGCCGCACTCGAGCGTGTGAGAGTGGGCTCGCCAGGTAATTATTTCGGGCTCACGTTTTACGGCGCACGTTGGCTAGTGCCGATAACGACTGCTATAAAAATTATTATGATTTATTTACAAATAACACCTCCCGTAACACACTTACACCGATTGCCGGAACACAGAGACTCATTAAAATGTACTCGTCTAATAAATATTTATAATAAAATTGCCATAGCGAGCGAGCTTTGAGAATCAGAAATTAAGTCGATCATTAATTAACATCCGTCATAATAAGTCCATTACGGACAAAAAATGCCTATTTTTTTGTCCCCAAATTAAGTTAATTAAACGGCAGCCAGTCAATGAAATAGGTCATCCTTGACGAAAACAATGAGTAACGTAAGTAAGAGGAATTTTAAAAGCGGCGCCACAATCATACTGCATATCGCGGCGGTTATCGCGCCGCGTGTTATCACTCAAAGGAGACGGCGAAATTCTGGGAACAGTGACCTTACCTTCCGGGTCACGGGAGTGCGAGTGATGCAGAAATATTATCGAACACTTATTGCATAATACACCTACTGCTTTCATCTAAGAACTCTGCAGCGTCAGGATACATTACGTGAAATAACTTCCATCTCTTATTTATTTTATTTGGTCCAGTTGGTTTGCAACATAGTAATACATTTATAGGGTACAATATTGATTTTGAAAGCTTATAAACGCCAATTATAGCTGTACACATTATTTAGACAAAACAATAAAGTAATTGAAAAAAATATTACAAAATTATGAATTATCATCATATTGGCCTAAGCCCTAGATCTAATGGGGAATTTTGGATATAAAATAAGGAGAGAGAGATAAGGAGAGACAGAGAATGTAGGGTCCCATCTCCATGCTGCTGTAGCTATGCAAGTTGTACAAGATATTATTAAACACTCACGAAATAAATAATCTGTAATAAGCACATCTCCTCTTAATCCAAAATATGTCTAAATAATACCGTTTTCAAAAGCAAAGCGTTAAGTCCAATTGGACCTTATTTATAAATAAACAAGGACTTATGAATGAAATTTAAACAAAGCAGTCTTTATCAATCGCTTTTGTTATGCTATTAAGTTTCAATGGTTATATGTTTATTGCTGTACGGATTTAGATAAAGTTTAAAATTCCAGTTGTACCTGATCTTTTATTTCTTACAAGATTGCTTCTATTCAAGGACAAGTTTCAAGCATTTACATATGTTATTTTATTCAGCCCACTAAAATATGTATATTTCTTTAATGTTTCAAATACATACTGTATTTTACCAGTGATTACTGATTAATTGATAGCCTATATGGCCTAACCACTCTCAAGAGTACTCACGATTGTACAATTTTTTAAACCTATATTTAGAGTACAATAAGCGGTTTTATCGCATATAGAAATTAAAATAAAGAGAAAACATAAATAAATATATAAGTGTCAAATTACCAGTTCTCAGCAAGTATTATTCCGATTCTTATATTTGATTCGGATTTAAAACCGATTACCGGCCGAACCGGCTCACCATGTCTCAAAGCAAATGGGGAAGAATATTCCCACCAAACATGGCCTCTCTCATTGTGGACACAACGCACTGACCTCAAATATACTGTGTACGATGTATTCAGTTGTAATAGTAAAGTGTCCATACATCGATGCTTACACTCTTCCCTGTTGAAAGTTACATACTCACAAGGGCGGATCCAGCTTTCAAGTCATGTGGGGGATGGGTAACGTGACCATACGTCCCGCTTTGGGCGGGACAGTCCCGCTTTCAGGAAGTCTGTCCTGGTGTCCTCAGCAAGGCTGACGTAGTCCCGCTCTTGCAAACGGACCAAACAATAATTTAAAATGTATTTCCAGCTTGAAATGCTTTACCGAACTACTACTGAAAACCGTGGGGTCGTATTATTCGTACAAACAGTCTTGATTTAACAAACATTTGCACAATTATTGAGTAGATACGTTATGTGTCTTCCTGGAAGTAACGCATCTATCGAAAGAGTTTTTCTCACATAAACAAAATATGGACAAGTGATAAAATACAGGCGAGTGTCGCAGTAAATGAAGCTATTTTGATTACGAAAATAAATCTAAATCAATCATACTGAGTTTCACACTTATCTAAAAACTGATGTTTTGAAACAATTTGTTCAACCGACAAATACGACTATAATTATTATTTTATGTTATTCTATCTTCTATGATAAAAACTTGTAAAACACAAAAACTTTATTATTATTATTATTTAATTCCACAAATGTCCCGCTCTGGCACAAAAAATAAATGGTCAGGTTAGGGATGGGTCATATTACATATAGTTCTTGTCAATACATTGGGAACAATTTCAATACTCGTATTCGTAATAACGATTTTTGAAAGTTTATTGCAACCGTGATTTGTGAACATATACACTCTTTTACTTTATTAATCGACATAGGACGAATATATTGTACTTATAAATTTTATCAACAAGATAAAATTGTAAATGGCCATCTATTTATTAAACATTTATTTCCTATTCTGGTGTATGTAAGCTGTTTGTTTTCCAACAAATAAAAAAATAATTAATAAAATATAATTAATACATTTTGATAATCTGTTGCCAGCTCAGGGATCTGGATCCACCATTGACTCACATTCATGGAATATATATGTGAATACATACACTTCCCCCTTTTTTCCAGAAGGGGTAAGCAGAGATGCTACCAGGACACCCACGTTTTGTCTTTTGTGTTTCGTAATGCCAAGCGATGGTGGGCGAGCCTGTCGGCATATCGGGCACAAACTCACTCCGGGCTGATAATGAAAAGAAAAGCCCAACATCACTGCCCGACCCAGGATTCGAACCCAAAACCTCAGCTTTGTAACCGTACCGTTCAACAACGCCGCCGAGCCAGTATTTTGTATTTAATGTACTTATTAGTAACTAGTGGTATGTTTATTTGATTTATGGGATTTTATGTATTTTGGCCACATGTTTATTATCAAATTCTATGAACAAAATTGTAATTACTAGTAACAGTTAGGTATATTTATATGTTAAGGGCAATGTATGTAATCCGTGATTGTATCCATTTTCTAAATAGCGATCCGAAATGTAGTACATTTTCAATTCTGGATGTCAAAGAGTAGACAAAGGGATATTTCGGTTAGGATTGAGGGAAATTATTCAAGAACAAAATCGCATATAATTAAAATTTATATATAGTATATTAAGAGTTTATTAAAAAATGGAAATGAAGTAACCTAACCTAATGATTGTTTTGTTACAGCCACATATTTTTATTCTCAGTTTACTACTGCGTTTTATTTACTTTATTCACAGAAGCATTCGTTTTTTATATATTGTGAGAAGTACGTATATAGAACTTGTCCTAGAAATTGCATACAAAACCTATTTTTCATACATTTCTGATAACGTTTGAATATAAACCCCAAGGTCATTGAACCCATGTAACAATTAGTGGTGTAAAAATGTGTGGTTTCGGCCGCTATTTCCGGCTGTGTAGGTTCGGTTGTGTGATGAACAACGGCCAAGGCTGGGCAAGCACCTGTCGGACTATTTAATTGATTAATAGTAGATATTTATAATTGTTTTTAATCTACTTTAATAATTCAGTAGTCTTACTGGTCTAGGTCTGGTCTACTGAAGGGCTATGAACTGTGAGCTCCTGGGTACAATGTACGGGAAAATATTTTGTGTTTTACTGCTTCAGTACTGATGGTAGATCTTTCAAATATAAGAGGTCATCTGGGTATGTAGCACAACAATTTTTATTTCTGTCGCCAAACAGCAATGTTAATGCACTATTATGTGCCGGTTTGGAGGATATTGTAGCCAGAGTAACTACTGGACATATTTAGACTTAACATCTCATGTCTCAGGGTGGCGAGCGCAGTTGAATACCTATGCATTGCTGTTGTTGTTTCGTTTTACTTCTGTTTATAAGCGGTCGTATCGCTTACCATCAGGCGAATGGCATATTCGTCCCTCCATTTACTACAATAAAGATATTATAGAGTAGCTTGGGTCTGGAATTTGCATTCACTGCAGCCATAGGCTCGCCTTCACACCCTGCAAGGGAAATAAGCTTGACAAGTTGTAGTTATGTATACTGGTAGCGTCTCCGCCTATACTTTCTAAGATACTTGTTTGAGCTTGTGTATGTACCATCAGTGATTTTGCTATTCTGTTTTTACTAAAAACATAAACATAACTTCCTTGAGGAAGTTTGGCAATATTGTTCTATGTATACTGAAGGATTTGGCATGTGAATTTTCCTTACTACCCTCAAAGTATAAGTCAGGTATGCGTAACAATAAATATAAATGCCGCTAAAAAATCAAGGATTTATGTAATAGAATCGAACCGCTCGTATAATAGATATCTTATGTAGATGTACAAGATCCGTCATACCCGAGGTATCCCGCAAATGTTATGAATATTTTCATCATAATAATAACGGAATTCCCAAGAGATATTTAGTGTTTCCACCGATGCAGTAGCTTTGCAAAACACTGCCTTATTGCACTAAAAATAGGAGCGATTATTAGCAAGTGATTTCGAAAGTAGGTCGCAAGGGTTATTGGCCCGACTGAAATAAAGGGCGGCTCTCGATATTTCAAAGTTCTTTTTGTGAACCTTTTCGGGGTTTCTTCGGGTGTTTTCGTGAAACTATCGGCTGGCGGTAACAGATTATATTGTTCTTTCGTGATTGACTTGTTTGGCGCGCTTTTGTCATTGTTGCGGAAATAAGCTTTCTGTTTGCGATGTGAAATCATAATGTTTCTTTTATGGTTTCAATTGTTGCCATTTGAAAGGTTTTTGTGGTTTATTATGAAATACAGAGGATGGTATCGCAACTTAATTTTGTGATATTTCTGTGAAGCTATACAGGGTATATCAAGACTGCTACCGAAAACGAAGCCGGGTGGTAGTTTAAGCGACTTCAGACACAATGCAACAGAAAATTTTCAAAAAGAAAGCGACAATTTTTTTTTGTTTTTTTTTTTCCTATGCCCATATTTGGGTGGTAAACACATTTTTTCCTAAAATAATAGTGTATACCCTTTTATTTATAAATACTCTAAGGTATAAAAGAGTTTAAATTATTATTTTAGCAAAAACTATGGATTTACCACCCAAAAATGACGAAATTTAAAAAATCATAAAAAATAATTGTCGCGTTTCTTTGCGAAATTTTTAGTTGTTGTTAATTGTGTTTGTAGTCACTAAAACTACCACCCGGCTTCGTTTTCAGTAGCAGTCTTGATATACCCAGTATATGTCAATTCGGAATATATTCTTAATTTTCAGAGACCAAAAAACCCATGTCTTTTTGACAGGAGATGCACGTTAATACGTATGTACAGATGATTGTTATAATAGACCAGGGTCAAGAATTTTTGAAACAAAAAAAAAAAACATTAGGATGAAAACCATTAGAAAAGGAGGAGAATATAATAAAAATAAAAGGAAAAATAAATTACAGTCGCTCCGAGTTCGGGAAGTGGGAAGGGGTGAGTTTTTAGGGTAAAAAATGGTTTATCTCGATATCCGGAAAAACTACAAGTCCTATGGAAATAAGTTAAATGGCAAAGTCAAAATGGTAATAAAAAGATCTACAACTTTTGTATTTACAATTTTTTCATATAACCTAAAAATTTAGGTGAAAAATTCAAATAACCAAGATTTGGTTTTATATCTTTATTAAAAAAAAAAGTCTTCTACGTAATTTGGTGAAAACTTACCTTATTCGATTCGATCGCCGCGGTTTCGATCCCCGCACCGAGAGAAATGTTTGTGCGGCCCACAAATATTTCTTCCGGGTCTGGGTGTTTGTGAGACCGAAGTCTCTCGTAGTTCCTGATACCCACGACACAAGACTCGATCTTAGTGTGGGGTCAGGACTATGTATGTGACTGTTGGGTGTTATTATTATTATTATATTATATTATTATTATGTCCCAAGTACACTGTAATTTATTTGATTTAATATATTTATTTTTTCGCCTTATTTTAACTTAATATCAAAAAAGCACCCTAATTTTCAATCGAAAAT
Organism: Hyles euphorbiae; assembly: GCA_023078785.2. NCBI lineage: Eukaryota > Metazoa > Arthropoda > Insecta > Lepidoptera > Sphingidae > Hyles > Hyles euphorbiae. The sequence goes on from CM041049.1 coordinate 2,141,471, forward strand.
TCTCGCGTTAAAATATCAACTTTTTCCCAAAAGTCGGGGGGCTATTTGTTCGTTGAAATCTCTACTTTCTGATGGTGTAAAAAAAATATACATTACTATGGTTAATATTCTCTAGGTCTATAAATCTTTTGATTGATATAAAAGTTATATAATCAGACCAGCAGGGTTTTCACCTAGTGACCTGAAATCATCCAATATTTATTTTTAGCTCTAGAATGTGTTTTGAGGACTAAAAATATTGACATATTGGGTAGAATTGACTAGTTGAAAAATGTAGTAAAGAACCGAAATACCTAAATAATTTGGTATTACTACCGGCATTGCTAAAATATTTATGTGAATCGGTTACGATAAGGTTGGTTTGATTAGTTGCGGTTTGACAAGGTCATTGCGGTCATGATGATATCACGGCGGACCTACCAAAGTGATTTGAATCAAACATGAATAAAAATAATGTTGTATACTACCACTGCCTTAGAAAGTATAGAGGAAGAAACGGCGCAAGAAACTCCGACATCAACACCAAGTGTCTTCTTTTCTTTTAATGTTTTTTATCATCACCTCTTTTGCATAGTAAGTCTGACGTAAGCTGTGAAACGCGAAGCCGCGGGTTCAGGCCAGCGCTACTTATTTCGGAACGGACAGTAAATTGTTGAATTTCTCCCGCCAAACAGTAGTGTAAATGCACTATTGTGTTCCGGTTTAACGGACATTGTAGCCAGAGTAACTAGACTGTAGAGTCTCAGGATGGCGAGCGCAGTGGATACCAAGCATTGCTTTGTAATTCATGGTGTTGTTTGGTTTTGCTACTGTCCATTAGCAGTTGTATCGCTTAACATCAGGTGAATGGCAAGATCGTCTCGCTATTCATTGCAATAATAAAAAAAAACAATCTAATTTTCTTTTCTTATCTATAGACAATATCACACACTTTAACTTTTAAGGAAGCATTAGAAGAAGATCTGCCAGATGTAGCTATATATCTGAGATGTGCTATAGAAATTTATAAGAATTTCTATGGTTAGTGAATTCCGCCAACCCATACTTTACTAGCATGGTGAACTGTGTGCCAATCACTCTAATGTGCTATGGTCTGTGACTATGGTAAATAATGCAGTACGGTCCACTACAGAATATGTTAGCTAAAACATTCTTCAGCATTTCACTTATTTCACATCCTCCTTGGTACAGCTAAAGTTCTTCAAAAACTTTATGAACTACGCATTCCATATTAGTGTCACCTGGAGTGCATCAAGTTCCTGCTTTTCAATTCGAAGACACAAATGCGAGCTTATAGATGTATAAACATACATGTGTATGTTTGTGTGTATCAAAATTCATACATACAAACTCACGCCTTTTTCCCAGAAAGGGTAGGCAAAACCAGAACAGCAGAACACTCACTTTCGCCTTGTTTCTTAACACCCACTTTCGCCTTGTGTGTTCCATTCCACGATGTGATAGGTGGCGAGCCTATCATCATATCGGCCACAAGTCCTGACTCCGGCCTGATATTAAATAAAAGAATCCAATATCAATTTGCCCGACACGGGACGCGAGCCCTTAAAGACCTTGAAGACCTTACCTTTGCAATCATACCGTACTACTCCGATACCGAGACACTCAGTTATGTATATGTACATATGTATATAAGCTACGACTACGCTCAAGTAACGTACTGGTAAACAGACTAGCTCCAAGGGCAATGTCATTCCACCCTCCGCTAGATAAAGCACGACTATAATACGCGTTTTCTTTGCAGTTTTTTTCAATAATCCCGAGTGTGTTCGTCTGTCTGTCTATTATGCGTAATGTAGTGAGAATGAGCGCCTCGGCCCGTCTTTTGTACCTGCTTGCAGTTCAATGTTCAATGTCGACCGGTCGGGCGACCATGTTGCGAGTACGTATGTGGATTTTGTATTGAAAGTATCTTTCTTTAATTAGTCTTTTGCGTGATATTTTATATTGATAAATAAAAGGCGCAATAACATCAAAAGCAAAATCAAAAGCTTAAAAAAAGGAAATGTTTTCTTCTTGAACTCACTTTATAATTTTGATGTCGCTTTTAATGGATGTTTACAATGATGATCACATTGAGATACAATTTCTACAATCTGCCGTATAGTAGCGGATTTTGGTCGTATCACATATTACGAAGCTATAACGGTACACCAGGGCACACCATACAAAATGGGGAAGATAAAGTAGATCTTAAATTGTAACTAAAATGTTTTTAACAGTGATACAGCATTATCAAAGTTTGTAGATAACAAAATAATCTAATAGTGTAACCACAACTTTAACATTTCTTGAACAATAATATGGTTTAATTTTTTTTATCCGATTATCAGATCTTACCAATAAACCCAATAGATTCGTATGTTATTAAAACCACGCCAGAAACCTTACTTTTATATTCGCATGCTATTTTACTCTGAATAATAATACTGGGACGAGTCCCATCGTCGCACGGTCACCCTCCTGAAGTATTCAAGTTAAATAATAAGCACAAGTACAATGTATGTGCAGGTAGTGATTTTTTCCCCGGCCAGCTGCTAGCTCCGCAGATGCAAAGCCCTTTTGTCCACCGTCTTATATTTTTTACAAGCCTCCTTTGAGTCTCGGCGAGATAAAACGGATGCGTTGTGTAGGAACAATCGATTTTTCGAGTATCGCGAATGGTTTCCGTTCCGTTATTTCCTGTTTGTTGATGGATTGTCGTGATTTTAAATCGCTGATGATGATAAGGCATGGGAATATTTTATGTAGCTTCTTAGCTAGTAAGGTGTAGGAGGAAGATGTTGTATATTACCCCGCACCGAGAGAAATGTTTGTGCGGCCCACAAATATTTCTTTCGGGTCTGGGTGTTTGTGAGCCCGAAAAGTCTCTCGTGGTTTCTGGTACCCACGACACAAGACTCGATCTTAGTGTGGGGTCAGGACTATGTATGTGACTGTTGGGGGTGTTATTATTATTATTAAAATAAACAAATAAATACGCCCAACAGTCATATACATAGTCCTGACCTCACGCTAAAATCAAGCCTAGTGTTGAGGGTATCAGGAACTACGAGAGACTTTTCGGGCTCACAAACACCCAGACTCGACACATATGCTTGTGGTTCACACAAACATTTATCAGGATGTGGGGATCGAAACCGCGACCTCTCGTTTCACAGCCAGTGTTTAACCAACAGCGCCACGTAGGCTGACAGTAGTATCAGTCCATAAGAAAGTGTAGAGGTACAACAAATATCTTTCAAGGCTTAAGGCATCTTATCCACGCTGTATATCCGTTTTTTTCAAAAAAAGCTTTGGCGATAGACAGACGGCGCGGCGGAATAAGTATCATAGAGTTTGAACAGCGAAATGACAGGCTGATGACGGGCAGCAAGATCAACAGTGTGAGAAGCTAGGTCCTGGGATTCCTAACTCCTTTGACAAACGTAATGAAAATTGTTATAATCCTCCCGGTGAGGGAAGGCTTTTATTTATCAATGGTCTTTTCATGGTAGAAAAAGAAGTTAAATAAATCTTATATGCCCTCTTTATCTCTTTTATTTCATTTATACGTTAGATACTTTAGAATCCTCTAAATCGATACGACAAGTACGTTCCATGAACTTTCATCATTTAGTGACATGAATTGACCAATCATGAAATTTAATTAAATAGATTTTTATTTTCAGTGTCAATGTCCAAACATAAATAAATAACACAAGAGCTGGCCATAATGTCACGTGGCATTAGACAATATGCTGTTACGTAACAAATCCTTCTTTTATTCTTCAAATAAGAGGCTATTTTAATGGTATCCTTGAAACGAAGATGAATGGAAGAGAGTACAAAACAAAACAAACCGACTTACAATGACGCGCCTCAGAATTTGAGATCGCAATGGCGGCGACGTAGTAAATGCCTGTCTTTGTGTATTTGATCACTGATTTATTTATCTGAAGTATGATGTTATTGGTAAATGGAATTTATCTGTGTTAATATATTTTTATTTTATGTGGTAATTTTCTCATATGTAAGGGGCGACCTACTCCTTTAGGCCTGCCAAACAGCAGTTTCAATGCACTATTGTGTTCCGTTTTGAAGAACACTAACAAGTGCTGGACATTTTGAGACTTAATATCTCCTTCACAGTGGATTCTCTGGATGCAGGGTACAAACATGTGGCGTGTAAATGAGGAGGCCTATGCAAAGCAGTGGTTGACGTGAACTGATACAGAGCGTCAATAGATGGTAATTAAACTGGCTAACTGGTGGTAGGTCTCTTATATGTGAGAGGCCGCCTGGGTGGGTACCAACGTAATGTCTATTTCTTCCACCTAACTGCAGTCTTAATGCACTGTTGTGTTTCTTTTTGTAGAACATTGTAGCCAGAGTAACTACTGGACATATTGAGACTTGATCTTATGTCTCAAGATGGTGAGCGCAGTGGATTGCCAAGTATTGCTTTTTAATTCTTGGTGTTGTTTGGTTTTGCTACTGTCTATGAGCGGTCATATTATGGTTTATTATGAGGTGAAAACGTGCACGTCTAGCCAATCTTGTAATAAAATCTCAAAATATAAAGTTTAAGTGTACGCTCATGTTATATTATATTTTATTGTATATTATACTTTATAGTTATCATTCCCTTTTTAAAACAACACTTTGATTAAAGTAGACTAGAAAATTCCATAGTTATTTCAGTCTTTCAATATTAACCAAATATCAATGGCTAGCGTATAAATATATTCATAGGTCGTGTTATTAATGTCTAATAAATACAAATTACAAGTATAGGTATAATAGACACAAGAATCTTTTAAACACAAGACCAACACGACAGAAAATATCACAAAGTTTAAGAAGTCATATTAAATATTAACACGAACGGTTGGAAATAGAACTCCAAGAAACTCAAAACAATACTCATGCATTCGTTGACAGTCTTCAAAATTTCTCGCCAACCGTCAAGGGTGGTTCGGGAAGGGTCGGGACCCTCAGCCGGGACCTCGGCGGCAGCTGGCGAGGTCGTTGAACTTTGCGCTAATTCCGCCCAGCCAAATAACAGAGGTATTTACGAAGTTCCGCGGTTTTTCCCGCTTCGGAAATGCCGAGTCAGCATGCAATACGATCGTGTATAAGTTAGTGAACGCTCTTTTATTGATATGTTCTTCCTTTTTATGGAGCCCTGGTACTTAGTTTGTATATAAAGTTTCTAGAGAGCTTTATACGCTTTATTTTGCGTTTGAAATGCATTTTTTCTACAATTCATTTTTCATTTAATTAATTATAGCTGATAGGGAACATATGAAATAAATTCTTAAATCTTATCATATATCATGCTAGTTAGATTAATTATTGTATTTTTTATAATTACAGATGCAAGTCTAAGTAAAATCATTATTTTTGTTAAAATGGTATAAATTAGTCTTGATATGATATGATCATAATCATATCTTTACAGAACGATATGGTCACCCAGCTGTAAAATCCTAACAATTTATAATATAAAAAAAAAAACTCGAGATTATTTAACAAAACTCATACCTTACATTAGCCGATATGAACGCGCACAATGGCATAATTTCGTTTATTTCCGCCATTAATTCGGTTCACACGCCCCCCGGCGTTTCCGACAAGATTCGCGCTGCAATTTTTTCACATCGACATTGACCCCGGCGCATTGTAGGGCCCTTTCTTAGGGGCCGTTTCTCAGGAGCCCTCACATCTGCCGTTGCACCGGCCCGCTGCAAACAATGCACCTCAGCGATTCAATCCGACGACGGTTGGTGAATAAGAACTTTACAACGTTTATTTTTCTGTTTGGCTGCAGTACTCCTTAATATGTTTTTTCTGTTGTCAGTCTAGTGGGACGTATAACCAGAGCCGAAACTATTCTGGTACTTAGGTAGAAAATTATGTTACCCTGCAACTTGATGACGATGGGAGAAAAGTAATTAGAAGGTGTCTTGGAAATTGTTTTTGGGAGACTTTCGCATAGTGTTGAGTAGGACATACAAGAGGCAGTACATTTGTCCCGTACATGACGTCAAAATGTAAGAGCGGCTCAACTTTTTAATGTGTACTACTTCATATTTGGTGTACTACTTGGTCTGTAATGTAATTTTATTGGCGTGAGCCGTGAGGCAAAGTTATGAGTTATGACACACAAATAAGCATCAGTACGCCTCACTTCAATTGAAGTGGGACATTGTACTGGCTCAGTACAAAAATGAGGCTACTCTTACAAACTCTTTTTCAAGTCATGTCCTACTCAACACTACTTTCGCACCCTCACACCGACCACTGTAACTCCTTTAAGCCAGGATTAACAGTTGCACGCATTTTAATGACACCGAGCATTGAAGCTCAGCGAGTCTCTGGGAATGTCTAACTTGTCTTTAACCCGCAAGGAAATCAATTAGTAAATTGAATTTAATAGGAGTTGGAAAAAAATATTGTCTACTTCCCTCCGTGACAACTCCGGATTCAACTTATGTTGGAGTTGTTGTTGATTCTAGGCTATCTTAGAACTCATACTAGCAAATTCATTTCATGAGGGTGGGCAGATACTGTCGACAGCAAAAAGCTATGATATGGGCAGCCAACATACCTCAACTGTCTGTTCCAGATTTGAGAGTCAATCACATCTGTATGCAATATGCATGTCCAAGTTCCAACGGTTACGTTCTCCAACTTTAACTTTTTGGTGAATATTACTAGTAGAGTGAATAAACAAAAACGAACATTCATATACATAGTCCTGACCGCACACTAAGATCCAGTCTTGTGTCGTGAGAATCAAAAACTAGGAGAGACTTTTCGGTCTCACTAACACCCAGACCCGAAACAAATACCTACGGATCACACAAATATTTGTCTCGGTGCGGGGATCGAACCCGCGACCTCACGACGCACAACCAGCGTCTAACCACGGAAGCTATCGCATAACTCGGTTCCAAACATTAAAAAGAATCAAAGGAAAGTATTAGGAAGGCCACATTCTTCAAAATGATTTCTTTGTCATAAAAACGAGGAATAATGATTAATTATGATTTATAAACCTGCAAGACGAGGATGTGTGATAATTTATACATTTTATATATTATTTATTACCTACATCAATACGTGATAGGTCCCGCTTATGTGAGAGGCAACCTGGGTATAATCACCATTATGTCCTGGTTAGAAGGGCATAGTAGATAATTAACTTAATCTAATATCACTACTAGACTGAAGCGAAGTGTCATATAGAGTTTAATAACTATAATTTATGTGTGGTGTTGATCCTGTTTATGGGCAGACTTAACGCTTACCATCGTTGATCTTCATCGGCGTCAATAATAACAACAGTAACAATTAGGTTTTGTGATATAAACTCGCAAACAACAATATCTACATATAAAGAATACTCGTAGGCGTGTAATAAATACGGAATCAAAACAAACCAATCGATGTGTTGTGCCGACGCCCTCGTTGTGAGGGCTGCGAGGTATTCATGCGCCCCTGGTAGCTAGGCAACCGCCTCCTAGACGAAACGACGCGACGCACAACCAAACCAAGCATTTTTAATATGTTCCAAAAGAATCATCATGTCTGTTTATCTGTAAATCTTTTTGATAGTCCTGATGGTAAATGCCGGAACAAAGACAAACAAAAGACTACGTTGTGCTGGGGTTAAAATTCTTAAAATTTCCATTAAAAAAAATATATTGTATCTACGTTTAATAACATCGCGCGAGTTATTATTATTATATTATTTACATTGCTTTTTGTAAGAGTAGTATGTGATCTGAAGTGAAGCGAAGAACTCTATCAAAATTTAATTTAATGTTAGTATTTATTGCTTCATACCCTATCCAGACTTTATTTATTATATTTTATTTCTACTTATTTTGTATTGTACACCATAAACATAACAGTATGCAGAGATATAATATTACTACAACAAGGTACAAATGGCGGTGATATCATACTAAGATCTCTACCTGACAACCATTGGATGCATTTATGAAAAGGAGTAAGAAGATCAGACTTTCTGCGGCTCTACTGTAATAAATCGAATACCTGATATAGTAAAATTGGACGCAATTAATCAAACAATATGAACAAACTCGTTCTTATTATTATCAAAGATTAATCGTCACCTGCACTGACCCCACAAGGCGGGATCAGTACATAATATTTCTTGTAGTCCTACCCCGCTCTGTGTAATAAAATTAAATGTCCTGGTAGACCTTGAAAACTATTTTAATAAACTTACTATCAAGTATCAAGTCGATTTAAAAACAGTTGTAAGTTTATATGTAAAAAATGCGTTAATTATTCACACACAGAACAAAAAGTCATTACAGCTACTTATGGGATTGTATGTTCATATGTTTTAATAATTCGTTTAAAAGTTTAATATATGAATTACATATTGTTAAATCCATTGTTTCGCAACATCAGAATGAAATATAATAAAACCGCATCTTTACGCCAAAAACAGTATTTACTAACAACAAAACGTTCATTCATAACTTTAATAACATTTATTTATTGCAAGGCTGAATGATTCAATGTCCTTGAATTCAAAAAAAGAACTCATCCATTACATCTTAAACTGACATCACTATCGATTCATGATTTCCTAGTACCAAACACACCCGCATTGTCAAAGTGTTATTTCGCACCTTTTCCTTTATTTCGCGACACAACGAGATAATAAACAATTAAAATTGATCTAAGACTTATTTTATCTTATCCGTTCTGGTTTGTCCTGGCACCTTTACTATTTAACAATAGCCATTTACTGAGAATATAACAAAGGGTAAAAGAGAACGCAGGTAACTTCGTAAAAAACTAACGCAATGAAAGCTTGTGCCCGTACTTGAAGACGCGATGTCTGTTTTAATGTTTTTAAGACCATTTTCCTCCTTTAGAGTCAAACTATAACTACATAATATCTGTTTGTTGCCATGACTAAGAGACTTCACATTCCCGATCCCGCCGTACAATTGGTCATCGCACAATAGTAACCAGTTGCGCAGTTAATCCATATGTAAAAAATACAAAGACCAGACCTGGCTGCCAACATGTTCATGGTGGTTGCGGTTTCGAATCTTAGGGAAGGCCTCTGGGCTCTGACTTATCGGATTCATGTGTGTATTGATAGAAAATCGCCACGCACTTAAATGGTAAAGGAAGACACCGTGAGAAAAACTGCATACCATAGCAATTTATAAGAATTTCTATGGCATGTAAAGTCCGCCATTAGGTCAGCGTGGTGGACTATATGGCCTAACCACTTTCAATTCTACTCTCGATTGTAGAGGCGACGGACGTATATAAGCTGATGCAGTAATCAAATAATATAATTCACCATTCAAAAACAATTAATTTTATTTCTCACCCATACTGAGTTATAAACTCTCTTGTAATATTAGCTTGCTACGGCAATGTCTATGATGGACATTTTGAAGCTCTTCAAGTATTTTAGAAAAACTAATAACCGGAATGTACTAGATATTAAATTAATGGATTGACCTCATCCGAAACCCTATAGCGCAGCTGTTAACACGCAAGGTGCGAAGTAGTCTAGTCACGGGTGCAAAACCGGTACAGCCACGCTATGTGGTCATCTCAAGTCTATGTTCTTTTATATGTTAAGCCATGTGGCCCAGTAAGTTTCTATAAAATCTACTGGTATTTGTATTTAATAAAAATGGGGGACATTCACACACCAAAGTGCGCCCCTACCAGGAGAACATAAATAGATACACCAGAGATCAGCCACAGTCCTGATCCCATCCTGAAATACCTCTTTCACTTGGTTTGGTGTTGTGGATATCAGAAACTAAGAGATATTTTTCGGTCTCATTACACTCGTCTTCCAAAATCCAATCCAACTTTTTGTGAATTCCACTAACTTTTTCTAGTGGGAGAAAAGCCGTGTTCCGTAGATTCAACCCCGCTAGTCTTCTTTGTAATCAACTATACTACTATATTAGGCTATTCAGACAGCCTCCGTGGCGCAGGCGGTTAGACGCCGCCTGTGAAACGAGAGACCGCGGGTTCGATCCCCGCACCGAGAGAAATGTTTGTGCGGCCCACAAATATTTCTCTCGGGTCTGGGTGTTTATGAGACCGAAAAGTCTGTCGTAGTTCCTGATACCCACGACACAAGACTCGATCTTAATGTGGGGTCAGGACTATGTATGTGACTGTTGGGTGTTATTTATTTATTTTATTTATTTTATTTACGCGTCCCCTGCAGGGTACGAGCTTCCTATACCATCCAAAGTGCGATTGAGAGGGGTTAGGCTATACAATCCACCACTCTGGCCTAGTGCGGGTTGTAGGACTTTACATACCATAGAAATTATCACGAATCGCTTCGGTATGCAGATTTACTAAGAATGTTTTCCTGCACCGTTAGGCCCATTCACACAGGGGCTTAAAAAGCGTCAACGTTGACGGTTTTTACCGTTCCTAATATTTATGTTCATATGAAACGTCCAACGGCCAACGTTAAAAATCCAACAGCGCACGATAAAAAAACGTCGCGTTTTAAAATCGCACTGGTGTGGACAAACTAATGGAATTACATTTGTATCATTGCAACGTTTTTTTAACGCGCGTTGAAATAGGCGAACTAATTAATGAACTCAATGTATATGTATCCACCAGGAAAACATAAGAACGCAACATTATCTTATACCAACAGAACATACAATATTTTCTATATAAGCACGCCCCGTGGCAGTAATTCGTTTTTTCCTAGTTTTCTTTGTTTATGAGCGCGTTCCCTCGCGAATAGTGGGCCTAACGTAAATCCTAGTTGAGATCCAAGTACATAGTCAGGTGACCTATAACACATTCTCACGTGTACACGGATTACAGGGATTGAAGGAGCTCAAATTATCCAATTATGTTTACGAAGTCACAACATTCTCATCTCATTTAGTTATTATAATGCCATGTATGTATATTATTAATCGTTCGTCGATTTGTAAAAGAACGCGTTTACTTTTTATACCTGTTTAAACTTTTTAGGCAGTTCCCCAATGAAAATGTAGAAGTTCAATGCTTAGCGTAAACTTTTATTTAAAATATTGTAAACAGTATCAACTATATATACTTGTAAAGTACTTATATATTTACTACTAAATTATTAAAAAAGTTAATATTGAATCGTATAATACTGCCAAAAATGTTTTAAATTAATGTATCATTCTGTCAACATATTTGTAAAGCGTATTCAAATAGAAAGTTCCATAGTACGTTTGAGGTACGCCAGGTGGCCGCTCTGCTACCTGGGCGACGGGACTCGGGACCTATTTACCTGGAACGAGAGCTGTATTTTGTTCCCACCTTATTGTTACACTCTGATGTGTAAAGCAAGTATTCGCTGCGTCTACTTTAATGTCGTTTTAAACGGACAAAGCTATTGTATTCAATAATTCTAAGGGAAGCATTGATGTAAGAAGTAACTATGGATGTAAATAAATACCTTTGCCGATATTGTTGTTTTTCAATTGCATGATTAAATCAACAATTTGTATCGGTTTTCAAACCAACTATTTTTTTTTGTTAATTCCATGTGGTCTACTCGAACTCAAACACGCGTTTACAAAATTGATATAAGATTTTTTAATCTTTCAAACAATAACTTTGAACACCTCCTGCTATCAATAGTTATAAATTAAAAGAATATTAAACAAACATTTCAAATGCGTAATCTCAATTCTCAGTTTTCCATCCGATTTTATATTTTATTCATTGATTTTATATATAGTATAATTAAAATTGATAATTTCATTCAATATTTATAATTGTAGATAATTATCAATAAACAAACGTATAAAAATTAATGGTACTATGTGAAAATTCAATGATATCGATTTACCTAGTGTTTAATTATGAGAAAATAATGTTGATATATTAATTGGAGTGCTTGTTGAAGGTTATAAGTTTCTGTAAGAATAAATTTACAAAATAGCAATTGTTATTTGAAAATGTAACACATAGCGACCTTCTCATGAACATTTGAAAACTTTTTCAAAGTTATTTAAAATCTTGCAACACACATATACTTTTTACTATTTATTATATTGGCAACATTTTTGTAATCTGTCACAACATTTGTCAAAATGGCACGTCAGCAGCAGGATGTTGATGAGCTTTTCGATGTGAAAAATGCATTTTACGTTGGAAATTACCAACAGGCGATCAATGAGGCACAAAGCGTCAGTGTAAGTATTCATTATTATAACAATTCTTTCATCAGAATTGCAGAAATCAGTCAATTACGGGCCGGTAAATGCCACCCAATTTGTCATCATCAAAACGCTTGTTCATAATTTGAAATACTTGTTGCAGTCTTCTTCTCCCCTGGTAACTCTACAGCGAGATGCATTCCTGTACCGATCATACATCGCCCAGGGGAACTACAGGATTGTTCTTCAAGAGCTGAAGACTGCTGATCCCATGCTTCAGCCCCTCAAGAGTCTGGTGGATTACTTGTCTCCCAATGCCAACAAGCCTGCTATTGTTGCCGACATCGATGCTAGAGTAAGTAAAAACTCGTTTTAAATATTGTTGTTGACTTGTGTAATATAAGACAATGTTTTGCAAACATTGTTGTGTCACAATAAATGAAGCTAGAATTATGAATCTTGTATGTAGTATAATTAACTATTTCAATGTGAATTTCTATGATATGGCTACATGACGACATACAATGTTTAGTAAGCAAGTTGACAAATAGTTTATCTACTCAAACTTAAATACTGATCTTATCTATTAAACCATTATAGCAAATTTGCTCAGCATACTGATACTGAAAGATAAAAAGAGATAGAAAAGCTGTGATTTGAAATGTCTATGCTATATTCTTTATGCTATTATCTTAATCTTTGGTATGAGTATTGTAACAACAACATAGCTTTACCTTTTAACTGTCACTTTTCAATTTCCTTAATATAGGCCATGTTGGATTACTTTTAATATATACAAATTTTTAATTTTTAGTACATACTAACATAATCATCACATCTTTATTCCAGTGGTAGAATAGGTGGTGTCTCAGGTCACTCATGTAACCGGAAGAAATTTCTTACTTGGGGCTACTAATGCTATTTCACATACAATTGAAATAAAACTATTATTTACGGATTTACACTGCTTTCTTGGTTGGAAAGCTGTAAAGTAATTGAAACACCAGGAATCAAAAATGTAAAAATTTAACCCAATCTGTGATAAAATCAATTAATAATAGTTTTATTTCAATGTGTAATGTTAGTGTAAACCCAGTGGCGGTACTTCCATAGAAGCCCAAAAGCCCGGCTTGCCCTACTTATTACGTACATACTCGATACTAAACACAAACCATTTTATTCCGTACAATACAATCATATTTTATTAGAAAACATTTACAAATTTTGAATTTACCGCGTCCTGACGAGAGCGCAAAGGTCGTCGTCCTGTCGCGCGCCTAAAATCCAAATTATTATTATTAAAAGCGCCTGCGACGGTGCGTCGCGCCGAAGCGCCACGCGAAATTCATTCAAATATTAATAACATTAAAATACGAAGTCCGCTGGCTCCACACGCTCCCGTAGTAGCAACATTGCAAAATATATCTATCCTTTTCTCTCTCGTATGCTTTTACGAGGCTTTTGGCAAACTCGATATTTGTATGGGGATCTCACGAGTGAAGTGCACTACAAATGTATAGGTATAGACATTTTGTATAGCAATTTGTACTACACCAAATGCCCGGCTTTTTAGAATGAACATCGTACGTTTCATGGTCGGCGCGTTGTTATTTAATATTATGATTTATTAAAATTTATTTTTATTTTTATTAATTTGGTTGGTTTTATAGTTTTAGTACAAATAAGAAGGTTTTCGTATAGGTACTTTATAATAAAATATAATTGTATGTCGTAATATTTATGTTACGTTTATGGATAATACTGTACGAATTGCGACTAACTTCATATGTATTTTGACATTTTGCAATTGTTAGTATTTCTCAAAAATTAGTTGTTTTTAGTGATAATGTTTAATTTTTGATATTTAGACTCTTTGATACTAAAATGAGTGGTATTGTTTTGCTATGATGGTGCGAGTGTGACGGTGAAACTACTCATCTTGCCGTTAGAAAGGTAAATTTATTCAAGTGTATTGTAAATAAACTGGCGCGAAAAATACGCCGGTATTGTGAATTTCTCTAAGTCGTGGTATATCACAAGATACATTTTATCGACTCGCTTTAATATACTATGTGCGTTCTTTAATTTTAACATGCTCTCCCCTTCAAATAGGTTATTAAACAATTGTGTTTCACATAGTTTATCAAACGCCAAGATTTGTGTTACATTATTTGGAGTTTAATGATTTATATTTAAAATAAATTAGTTCATCCCTTCAATAGAAATTATATCAATTGTATTACAAAAAACATAACATGAATGTATTAATAATAATTTCTGCCGGCGAAGTTATACACGGCAACGTAGCTGTAGCTATGCTTTTGCTATTAAAATGCAATTTAAAGTTACAAATGCATTTCCAAAAGTAATTTAAGTTACATATTTATTTAATGAATTGATTTAAAAACGAATGATAAGTAATGCCTTCAGCATATTAGGAATATTTAGATGGCTGTGCAAATCGCGCCATCTATTAGATTTTTACGGAACAACTTATTGTTATAGGTCCTTTCGTATCAGTGATAAACAAAGCTGTTATTTTAATGGTTTTTATCCTATTCGGAGATTGAACGGTAGGATTTTCTCGGTGCCTGAGGTGTCGGATTCGAATCCCGGGTCGTTTTTTTTAAGATTCATTATTATCGCATAGTCCCGCCTCCTATCACATGATGGCGCGGAATATGCAAGGCGAAACATGAGTGTCCTGGTAGCACCTCTTCCAACATGTGTATGTATAGATGTTATGTCTGCCGACTTAATACCATTTGCTTCTAAATCAATACATATTAAAATATCTAAAAAAAATATTGGGCTTGCCCTAGTCCAGAACCCTAGGCACGCCACTGTGTAAACCTAACATTATTCAAATACAAATTCAAATTTGCCTGACCCAGGATTCAAACTTGAGACTTCAGTCTTGTAATTGTCACATAGTACAACCATGCTACTAATGCCGTCATAGCTTTTTAGTAATCACACTGAATCTCTTTTACAGGTAGCAAAGGGAACAGAATTGACAAATGAGATATTCCTCATTGTTGCGGCAACAATATATTATCATGAAGATAATTATGAAGCTGCACTCAAGTAGGTGTTAATATATTACTATTATTCATGCATATAAAAATCACAATAAAAATCCATAATACAGTATCATTAATATTGATTCAATAAGTTTTTGTATCTTAGACAGTTTTAAAAGTCATTTTTTTTTTTTTTTTTTTTCTGTTTTGCTTTTGAGCTGCAATCAGTCGCCAGACTTTTATCAACTGAGTTAAGGGAAATATGGTTTTAAGAGCAGCAAGCCATTGCTTTGCTGACACCTCAAAGTATGTGGTTCCTTTTTAGTCTTTTAACCACATTGACATTGTCGAGTAAGCCTGAAGCAAGTGGGTTGGGATGATTTCTGAGGCGTTCAATGTGCTGTTTCTTATGACGCTCTATTTCTGATGCCACTGTTGGTATGTTTAAATATTCGTGTATTTCGTCATTCCTTACAAACCACGGAGCTTTCACTATATTTTTTAAAATGTTGTTTTGCACCCTTTGTAAACACATGATGTTACTCTTGCTGGCCACTCCCCATATTTGAATCCCATATGTCCAAATGGGTTTCAATATAGCGTTATAAATCATGAGTTTGTTATCCAAGGAAAGCACCGAGTTTCTGCCCAACATCCAATATAAGCTTCGAAATTTGTGATTTACATGATCTCTCTTGGCTTTGATATGATATTTCCACGTTAAGCGTTTATCCAGGTGGAAGCCCAGATACTTCACACAGTCAGTACGAGGTAAAACGTTGTTTTTTAGACGCACTGGGGGACACTCTCCTTTTCTTAGTGTGAAGCAAATGTGGATGGACTTCTGCGCGCTTGCTTGGATGCGCCACCTCTGAAGCCATTTCGATGTGTCGTCTAGAAGTTTTTGAAGCTTTTCACTAGCTTTTACAGGGTTACTATCCACAGCAAGAAACGCAATATCATCAGCATAGGTCGCGACAGTAACATCATCTGAGATTGGTAGATCTGATGTGAAAATATTATACAAGACCGGACCAAGCACTGACCCCTGAGGTACACCAGCTTTAATGGGAATCAGAGAGGATCTAGCATCCCTGTGCTTAACTTGAAAAACTCTATCGGAGAGATATGACTCAAGGATAAAAAATACGGAGTGTGGCAGTTTTTTCTTGATCTTAGATAGCAATCCTTTGTGCCAGACCCGGTCAAATGCTTGCTGTACATCTAGAAATGCAGCAGAGCAATATTTCTTGGTCTCGAAGCATTGCCTGACGCAATGGTATACACGATGTACCTGCTCGATGCTGGAGTGCGCTTTACGGAACCCAAACTGATGCTCTGGTGTAGTTTTATTTTCGTTCATTACTTCAACCAGTCTTTTGAGGAAAATCCTTTCCCATAGCTTTGACAAGACTGGAGTAAGACTTATGGGTCGATATGAGGAACAGTCTTGTGGTGGCTTACCGTCTTTATGGATCATGACTATCTCTGAGACCTTCCATAACTTAGGAAAATAGGATAGTGGTTTCTTAGATTTACGCGAATGTTACACATTGAAATAAAACTATTATTTACGGATTTTATCGCGAATTTAGTTTAATTTTACATTTTTAACTTCCCGGGAAGTTAAAAATGTAAAATTAAACTAAATTCGCGATAAAATCCGTAAATAATAGTTTTATTTCAAAATAGGATAGCCTAAAAGTGGCGTTAAACAAGCATGTCAAGTAAGTGATACATTTCTTTGGAAGCTCCTTGAGGATTCTTGGGGTGATTAGGTCGAAGCCTGGCGCCTTATTAGGATTTAAAAATCTAATTTCTCTGGCAACTTCTCTTGGTGATGTTGGTTTGATAGGTAAACACAATTGGATATCTTGTTTGAGTATGTCATCCAAGTCATCTTTGTCACTTCCTTCATTTGGTTTAAATACCTCACTTAAATGTGCAGCAAAAGCCTCCGATTTTTCAAGGTCTGTACGTGCCCAGGTTGACTGCCAATTTATAGGATAAAATGATAACTGGGGCCTATTTAGGTATTTAGAAGCCTTCCATAAAGAATACTCTCCGCGCGCAGTTGGTGATAAAGACTCTAGAGTTTTCTTTAGGCTAGTATTTTTGTTTTCTTCTAGAATTACTTTTAAGTCTTTTATAGCTCTATTTAGTTGGCTTTTGTCTGATCGATTACGCGATGTTTGCCATTTCCGTCGGAGACGCCGTTTTTCGGCTATTTTCTTTTTGACTTCCAGTGGGTGAGTGATTATAGAAGTCAAATTTATGTTTAGTGATGGCGTATTTTCCCAAGCTGCAACCTGAATAATATTTGTGATATCTTTGCAAGCATCTTCGACGTCTTCACATGTTTTCAGTTGAATTTTCAGGTTAATGTGGTCAATCAGGTATGAACGGAAACACTCCCAGTCAGTATTTCTGTTGTGTAAAGATAAAGGAGTTTGCTCGCATTCCACCATAGATGAAGACAAAGTTAATATCACTGGAGTATGGTCTGATGACCCATCTAAGCAAGATTCCACAATTGTGAATAGAGAGTTTATGCCTTTAGTCACGAAGAAATCCAGCAGGTCAGGCATTTTCTTTGGGTCGGTTGGCCAGTATGTAGGCTCTCCAGTTGACAGAGGATGGAAATAATGTTGGTCAATGCAATTCTTTAGATATCTACCCGTCGTGACAGTCAACCTGGAGCCCCAGAAAGTATGTTTAGCATTCCAGTCGCCACCAGAAATAAATCTATTACCTAGAGTTTTGAAGTAATCGAAAAACATTCTCTCCGTTACGCTGTGTTTAGGCGGACAGTATATTGCTGAGAGAGTAATTGGTCCTGCACTTTCTTCCAGTCGTACGCTGGTAGCCTGTAGGTGGTCAGTGGAGTAGGCTTCAAGAAGGTAATGTTTAAGGCTTGATTTGATCACCAGCGCAGACCCAGCATGTGCACCACCATCTGGGTGTGGTGAGTGGTAAATTTGGAAGCCCTTAAGACGAAGACTGCTCCTACTGGTAGTGTGTGACTCGGATATGAGAACCACATCCAGTTTGTTGGCAACTATTAGAGCTTCAAGTTCATTTATACTAGACGACAGGCCATTTATGTTCCACGTTGCAATCCTAAGTGACGCCATTTCTTATTTACTTGTAAGCTTTGGAATTATAGAGGTAAGGAGGTTAAGTAGTGTGCTGATCTGTTGTAGTAGCAAATCTATCTTTTCAGATTGTTTGAGCAGAATCTGTTCTACTGTAGGAGTTTGTTGGCTGTGATTGTTATCACTTGGTATATTTGGTTGACTGGGACTGTTATTGTCACTCAAATTATTTTGATCTTTTTGATTAATAATGGTTTTGGTTGTTTCTGCATACGTTTGGTTAGCTGATGTGTCCGGTGATTTTTTTCTTAAGTATGTGTTATGGCCTTCAGTGTAGGTGTTAGTTGGCTGATTTGGTTTTGAATTAGACCCACTCTGCTTATTTTTTCTGGCTAAGATTTCTTTATATACCTGGCACCCCTTATAATTGGCTGGATGATCACTAGCACACAGTGCACATCTAGCTGGGGTGTTTCGGTCTTTTTTAGGACAGTCAGAAGTTTTATGCCCTTCCCCGCATTTAACGCAACGATACGGTCTCATGCAATTATTTTTGGAGTGCCCGTATTGCTGGCATCGTTGGCATTGAACTATGGATTTTGATTTTCGAGGGTCCTCAATTTTTACTCGCTGGTGGAAGATGTATTGGATATCTTTGATGGCTTTGTTATTAAGATTAGGCTCTAAATTAACAAAAAATGTATTTAAAGGTTTTTTATCTGCTCCGAAACGTGCATTAATTATCTCTCCACGGACTTGGTTACCTGTCTTTTCTATTTCTGCGATTATTGCTTCATGGTGTGTAGTGTGGTGCAAATTTTTAATAACAACTCTAAATGCTTTTGTTTCTTTTCTGGTAAAAGTGTGCCCTATTAATCCTTTTTGTCTGATTAGAGTTATAACTTTTTTATAATGGTCCGTCGAGTTTGCCATGAGGCGTAAAATATTTTTATTAACGATCTTGAATTTAAATTCGGTAATCGGAATTGTTGATGCAATCAGTTTTGAGAGTTCGTTAACATCCTCAATTCCATACAGCACAATTGGTGGCGGTTTATTTTTATGATTATAACTTGGACCGGAGTCGTCCTTAGGGTCAAGTTGTAGACTAGTATATCTATTCGCTGTCTGCGTGGGTGAAGGTGAAGGTGGGGAGCCTTCCCGTGTATTGCGCTTTTTTGATTTCGGAACACGTTGCCATTCTGGAGGTAACTGTTCCTGTTGAGGTTCTTCATTTGTTGTGAGGGGAGGAGTAGTTGCTTGAGGTCTGATTAGATCTATTCTCTCATGTTCTATACTTCCACTAAAAGAGGCGGATCTTGGTCGGTGTTCAAGAATTCCTTTGTGAAAAACTTGCTGTATGTAGGTTTTTTGGTTTTTATTTGGGTTTACTGAATCACACATTAGATTCCCACGAGTAAGGACGATAGGGTGGTCGCTCACAGGGTGACGCCTTTCCTGTGAGAAGGCTATATACAATGATGATTCGCCAGGTTCATCAAGGTTGGCGCTAGCAACTGAAATCCCTTCAGCCATTCATCCTCTTGGCGCGGTCTCCACCGTAGGATTGGGGTTATTATTTTATTGAGGTTTTCTTCCTCTTAACCCGGGCGATTAAGCCAAGGTTTCCGGTCTCGCGAGACATGACCACAAGATAACGGGTTGTGAAGATCATTTCCTACCTACACAAAGCAAACTAGGTTTAGTCTGATTAGTCGGGTTAATTGACCGCCGCCTGACACTCGGCGTTGCTACTCATTTGGCACCACCCAGGGGACACGTGTAGGGTGTTCTTGTATGAACAAGTTGGAATAACCTACGGACGCGAGCAGCTCTATCCCCCTAAAGTTTTAAAAGTCATGATTTCATAATATTTTTTGCTTTGAATGGTGAGACGAGCATGCTGTTCGCCTGATGGTAAGCAATACGACTGCTCATGAACAAAATCAAAAACAAATACGCCTTGAATTACAAAGCAATACTTGGCATTCCACTGCACTCGCCATCCTGAGACGTAAGATGTTAACATCTCAATATGTCCAGTAGTTATTCTGGCTACAATGTCCTTCAATCCGAAACACAACAGTGCATTTACACAGTTTTGTTTTGCGGTGGTTCATACGCAGGCGACCTCTCACATAATATGAGAGATCTAAAACCAGCACCATTTGAATTTTTATATTGAATTTACATTTTGACTGCCATTATTATTTGCGTTGGTAATTTTATCTGTCCATAACAAGTTTGAAGTACAGTTGGTACGATATAACATATTTCATTGTGACCATTATGCTTAATGACAACCATGAAATATTTTCAAGGATCCTCCACAACGCTGAGTCGTTGGAGTTGAGAGCATTCACATTGCAATGCTTGTTGGCTATGAACCGGCCCGACTTGGCCAAGAAACAGCTGAAAGCGCTTCAGGACATTGAAGATGACGGCACTCTCACACAGCTGGCTCAGGCATGGCTGAATCTGTCACAGGTTAGTATATTTATGTAGTTTTATAAAATACTACTTAATGTAATAGAGTAACTATTATTCAGTATATGGTGGCCTGTTCGTAATAGACTAGATAGGACTAACATCACGTTCACATTGGTCACAGGTTTAAATCCCAGGATACACCTCCAACTTTTCAGAGTCATGCTTGTATAGATAGTCAATCACCACACACTAAAAAGGTGAAGGAAAACATAATGGTGAAACAGGGATACTACAGCGATTTGTATGAATTTCCATGGTGTGTAAAGTCTACCAATCTGCACTAGACCAGCTTGGTTGACTATGAAGCCGCCACGCATTTATACATACAGGAGGTCTGCATATACTTGAAAGTGACATTTTACATATGATTTACAGGGTGGTCCAGGAGTGCAGGACGCCCACTACAGCATCATGGAGTTGTCCGAGCGGCTGGGCGCGCTGGGAGCAGGCCCCGCTGCCGTGGGCGCCGCCGCTGCCGCCTCCAGGGGTGAGCTATGTTACTTTTTATATTTTACACCATTTGCTAATTATGAGTTACAGGCAAGCGAAATGTCGGACGCACGCCTACAAGGTGGACGGACGACATGACTACGGTTGCAGGAAGTCGTTGGATGCAGGTCATTTCCAGCAGGTCGATATGGAGATCCTAGGGGGAGGCCTATGTTCAGCAGTGGACTTCCTGTGGCTGAGATGATGATGATTATGATGATGAAAGTGTTAAAAATGGTTTGCAGTACCTCAATGCAGGAGTGACTATATTGTCCATGATAATGTGGCACCCAAATGCATTGTTGTCAAAAAATTTGAATAGTTTTTCTCTCCTCAAATATTACATTCGATTGGAGATGTTAATACTATTAGATTATAAGTGCAAATGCTTGTTTATTTATATAATAAAAATGTATCCCAAATACTATGTTAAACAGACATTTTTATAATCTTATTTGTAGTACCAAATTTCACCACACGCTATTCGATTTTAGGTAATTAGTAATTACAGATTATCTGAAATCTATTGATGTTTACTAGTGATGCCATTTTCATTTCTATTACTTTCCTGTTCTGTGTCTGTAGCTGAGTATTTCATACAGATGAATGATGTCACAGCCAATCAAAACTGATTACGATCACGTGGTTACACGTCACAATATAATCTCAATCTCCTTAATCCTCTCCAATCAGGATTTCGTCGTGGACATAGCACAATTACCACTCTAACTCATATTGCGGATGGCATTAGGTCGGGCATGGAGGAAGGCAAGCTGACTGTCTTAGCATTGCTGGACTTCAGTAATGCCTTCAACACCGTCGATTTCGATGTCTTACTTGGCATAATGCGTTCTCTTAACATATCTCCAACAGCAGTTGATTGGTTTCGTAGTTACCTGTATGGTCGCCAGCAACGCATCTACTTTGAGGAATGTTTTTCCTCTTGGTGCTCAGTATCTGCTGGTGTACCTCAGGGCGGCGTTTTATCTCCTTTACTCTTCGCTGTCTTTATTAATTCTATTACCAATAATCTTCGCTCCTCCTACCACCTTTACGCTGACGATCTGCAAATTTATACTCGGGCATCCTTGGACATGATGGCTAACGCGATTGGAGCTATCAATTCTGACATCCAACATATATGTTCATGGAGTAAAGAGTATGGACTGAAGGTCAATCCATCTAAAACTCAAGTCATTGTTGTCGGCAGCCCCAGAATGATATCGAAGCTTGATCAGGACCAACTTCCATCTGTTTCCTGTGATGGTATCACTGTTCCATACAGTGATACAGTCAAAAATCTCGGCCTATATATGGACAAGTCCTTCACCTGGGGTCCGCAGCTTCGGGAAATTAGCCGTAAGGTTTTTTCCTCAGCTAGGTCTTTGTGGAGGTTACACAATTTTCTCCCCATTGCCACGAAAATTTCCCTTGCACAAACCCTCCTTCTCCCCATCCTTGATTATGCAGATGACAGCTATCTCGATCTCACCGAGGACCAACTTAATAAACTTGAGCGTCTTCAAAATTTCTGTATTAGATTTATATTTGGTCTGCGCAAATATGATCATGTCTCCGAGTTTCGTGCTAAGCTCAAGTGGTTACCCATACGACTTCGTCGGAATGCTCATATTCTTAATCTTCTTTACAATATTTTGTTCAATCCCCTTACTCCATCATATCTCAAAGAACGTTTTATATTTCTCCACGATTCTCATTCAAGGACCTTGAGGTCGTCGGAGAATTTGAAGTTGAGAATGCCTGTGCATACCACGACTTTTATGGATAAGTCGTATACAGTCCAAGCCGTTCGTCTGTGGAATGCACTACCAGTTGTCATAAGACAGGCGAAAACACTGACATCTTTCAAAAAGATGGTTAAAGATTATTACCTTTCCCTATAAGCAGCTGCATGAAGAAGTTTTATTTCCTACTTTTGTCTCAATAGGTAATTTATAGTATGTATATAATTATGTATGTCTATCTATAGAAGTATTTATATATGTATGTATATAAAATATATTATATAAATATATATCATATATTGTGTCTTCTTCTTCTTGTAGTGCCTCTCCAACTAGTGAAGGTTGGCAGTCAGCTCAGCATACTGTCCCTTGTCTCGTGCGAGGCGAAATAGTTCTGCGGCGCTCGCAATCCCTGTCCACTCTCTGATGTTTCGTAGCCATGATTTTTTCCTCCGACCTACTTTCCTTTTGCCAGCTACTTTTCCCATCATTATAAGTTGAAGAAGCTCGTACTTATCATGTCTAAGCACGTGTCCTAAATATGCAACTTTTCTTTGTTTGATGGTTTTCAAAAGTTTGCGGTTTTGACCAACTCGTCGTAGGACTTCTTCATTAGTCACTTTCTGAGTCCAAGATATTAATAGAAGACGCCTATAGGTCCACATCTCAAATGCTTCCAAGCGTTTGCCTAGGTGTTCCTTGATGGTCCATGCCTCACATCCGTAAAGAACTATCGGCCAGATGTAACATTGAAGAAGTCTAGTGCGCAGTGATATCTTAAGATTGCGATTGCAGAGCACCCCTTTCATCTTACTGAACGCACTTCGAGCAACTTCAATGCGAGCCTTAATTTCAGTGTCGCAATCCCACTCGTCTGTAAGCCAGGTACCCAGGTATTTGTATTTCTTAACCCTTTCGAGTCTGACCAGATACCGTTATATTTGGCTGTAGACCACAATCTTTTGAGATCACCATTATCTTGGTTTTCTGGACATTCATTCTAAGACCAGCCCTTTCACTACTCTCATTTACTCTGTCTACGATCTTCTGTAGCTCCATTTCAGTAGAAGCTATGAGAACTGTATCGTCGGCATACCTCAAGTTGTTGATGAGGCGCCCGTTAACCTTTATGCCACAGTCCAGGTTGTCTAAAGCTTCCGCCATAATAGCTTCCGAGTATACATTAAACAGTGTGGGGGACAGAATACAGCCTTGCCGCACTCCTCTTCTAATCACAACCTCTTTGGATTCCACACCATCAATCGTGACTGTAGCTCTCTGGTTCCAGTACAAGTTTTGTATTATGCGAATATCTTTTCCGTCTAATCCTATGTTTCTGAGTAGTTCCATTAAGCGGTCGTGTTGCACTCTGTCGAATGCCTTTTCATAATCTATGAAACAAAGATAGACGTCTTGTTGCATATCTTTGCATTTCTGAATTAAAACGTGTACGGAGAACAAAGCTTCTCTTGTGCCTACTCCGGCTCGGAACCCAAACTGGCTGTCGCTGAGATGTTCGTCACATTTGTTTCTTATTCGGTCATGTATTACTGATAGAAAGAGTTTAAGGACTTGACTCATGAGGCTGATCGTACGGAATTCCTCACACTTCTTTGCGGTCTTCTTTTTTGGGATTGTAATGAAGGTCGACTTAAGCCAATCATCGGGGATGTGGCCGGTATTATATATATCATTAAATAAACTCAACAGTGCACCTAGATGTTTATCCTTAATGAGCTTGAGTATTTCTATGTAAGCGTTGTCTGGTCCAGCAGATTTTCCTGATTTAGCACGGCGTAAAGCTTTTGTCACCTCTTCTTTTAAAAAGTTATATCCGTTGTCATCTATAACTGGTGTTACTACGTTTCTAGAATCATCTGCAAACAGAAAAGTGATGTATTGCTCCCACATAGATATTTTCTTCGCAATGTCAAGAATCGGTACATTGTTTGCGTCAACTAATGGGTGTTGTGAGACGTTTCGGTTTCCAGTCATGATTTTGATTTCTTTATGTAGGTTAAATGCGTCATGTTTTGCATATAATTCTTCTACATATTCACATCTCTTTTTGAGCCAGGAGTCTCGTGCGAAACGCACTTCCCTTCGTACGTCTCTGTCTAGGCTTTTGTATTTTTCAGAGTCTGTGTGTTTATATATTGTGTATTATATATTAATTATAAATAATTTGTTTATATATTCCTTTTTAGAGCATGTTTACCTTTAAATTCTATACTGCCCTCTCTTCTTATCCTTTTCTTTTATCCATCCAAAGGTTGTCTGTAAGAAATCGCCTAGGGCGATAAGACCGCCAACTGTACTCTTTAATTTTATTTGTGTGTGCAGTAAAGAATAAATAAAATAAATAAATAAATATATTAAATTTATACTTATTTTGCTAAAATATTTTTTTACTTGCTTTTAAACTAAATAATCTATGGGATGGAAATGAATGAGTTTTATATACTGTCAAATAGCCTAATGTAAAAATAGTCGCAACTTAGTGTATGGAAGAAATAATATTTAAAATAATTAAATCTATTCACCATTCTCAAAGCAAAATAGTAAAGAAATGTTACTAAGGTGATTTTTAAACTTTCATTTGACTTTTTGAAACTTTATGAATCATTCACTATAATTTGCTACAAGCCACTTACCATTAATAAATATTACTATTTGATGTTTAATGTAATGTGATATTTTCTAGGTATGTGGGAGGAAGCCGAACAGATGTTGACAGAGGCTCAAACGAGATCGCCGCAGCATCCCGACTTGTTGCTGGGTTTGGCCGTGACTGCAACGCATAGCGGCAAGGCACCTGAGGTGAGTACTTTATAAAATTAACGCCCGAATACTGGAACGCCATTCAAATAATAAGTTGCTCTTAACGACGCACGGCCCACTTAGCCAGTACATTTAATCGGGATTAACGTAGTTAAGCGCAAGTTAAATTTAAGCTGTGTTCCAGTATTTGGGCGTAAGTCTAATAGATTAATCTTTATATTTACAATAAAACTGGTTCGATGACAGGGTTGTACTACAGTTGTATGGTACCACTATGGTGCTTAGGTCTCGGGTTCGAATCCAGGGTTGGGTAAAGTGATATTGGATTTATCTATTCATTATCAGACCTTAAATTTGTGCCTGATATGGCGATAGGCTCGCTGTTGTCTGTCGTGTCTCAACATAAATGGGCAGGTTCGTCGAGGGCTTTCCACTGTCTCACAGGTGATTGAAGTGAGGCGACAGATTTACTGTCGCGTGTCGTTCAGTGAATACCCCTTTCTTCTCCCCATCTTTTTTTCTTCCCTCACAATTTGAGGGTCATACAATACATCCATGATCGAAGCGTTATCAATGTTCGTAGGCGGCAGTGATCTTGCCAGATATAAAATTTTCAGGCGAACGGCAAGCTCGAATCGCCTATCATAAAAAAAAATAATCAAAATGTTTAGGAGGAAAACTACGACCCGACATCGTTTTCGGGAGCAGTCTTGATATACCCTGTATATTAATTTGTTGCCCGGGTATTAATTTGTGTATATTATCCAGGTATCATCACGCTACCTAGCCCAGTTGCTGGACAGTCACCCCGACCATCCGTTTGTGAAGGAGTACCACGCCAAGGCCAACGAGCTGAAGCGTCTCGCAGCGCAGTACCAACCCTCCGTGCCCACATAAACTGTGTTATATTTGTATTATGTATTAAAGATTAAATATATTCCATATTGTAACTGTGATGTTTTTCTATTTTTTTGTTTTATGATAGGGGTCGGGAATTGTCAACATTTACTATATAATTTACTTACTATTGTAAAATCATATTTAACAGCCTCCATGGCGTAGTTGGTTAGAACTCGGCTGTGAAACGTGAGTCTGTGGGTTCGATCCCCACACCGAAACAAATATTTGAGTGATCCATATGCATTGTTTTCGAGTCTGGGTGTTTGTGAGACCGAAAAGTCTCTCGTAGTTCTTGAAACCCACGACAAAAGACTCGATCTTAGTGTGGCATCAAGACTATGTATGTGATTGTTGGGTGTATTTATTTATTTGGATGCTTTTATATGTGTTAATTTAAAAAAATCTTTGAAAGTCATGCTTAGTAATTTTGTGAAATAGGGTAAGAGGTAACAGGACAGAACTTAAAGAGATAGTCTCACGAATTTCACCTTTTTGTGTAACAAAGGACAACAGAAACTATAGATAACCATTCAAAGGCGTTTTCCCAGCAGTGTGACAGTAAAGTCTAAAACTGCGGCGTACACACACGTTGTGTAATTCGTACACACATGTTGTGTTATTTGTACACACTTTGTGTAATCCTTACACACACGTGTTTTGTTAAAATAAAATAAATTGTGAAAATTTTTATTAATAGAAGCTGTAATCATAGTCGTTGTCTGGCTCCTCGTCGCTACTGTTGCCGAGCTGATGGTACTGGCGTAGCTTCTCCAGCGCGTTCATCTCGTCCGCGAGTCCCAAAGGCATCAGTGTCGAGTCCGAATCTCGCTCCTGAGACATATCCGTCGTGGACTCGTGCGGGATCTCCCCGGTTCGACCTGGAAAGAGGATATTTTTAAATGCTGCATGATGTCGGGCTGTTTGTCTATCTGTGCGTTTAAATAGAGAATTTGTAGCAGAATTTGTATGAAGGATTTTTTGTATGGAATATTGTTTTAGTATTAGTATATGGTTTTATGTATATGATATTAGCATACATATGGTTGTAGTAGGATATCTGCAGTATTTGACAAATGACAAAGTGTACAGTGGCAGTATATATTACAAAAAAGAGGAATGACAAATATTTTACCCGTTTAAATCGGGACGTACACGTCACAGCTATTTTATGTTTAATCAATTACATTCTAGAATATCACGTATCTTCATAATACGCTTAGAACATTATATATCGATCATATTAAATATCGATATCGAAGTACGATACCAAAATAATTTTGTAACTTTTGTATGATTTACCTCGTGGTGATATTTCTACGCCATCTTCGAGAGGTGGCGCTGTGAACGCCTCCAACTCTTGTTCGGTTTTACCCTCCTCGTCTAACTTCTCTTGTTTGCGTTGCTTACGCCACGCTTTTTGCAAATTGAATCGTTCTGGCCTGAAAATAAATACCTAAATGGGTTCCAAGCCTAATTCTTCTATTATTTCATTTCTCTAATTATATAATTCATTTTAATGTTGAATATCTAAATTCTTAAAAAATATTACTGTAAGAATATTTCATCATGTAATTTGTCATCGAGTTCATTTTGAAAACATAAATCCAACGCCTTTTATGTATTTTCGAAAGAACCTACGCTGCTTAATGCATAGAGACTAGAGATTTTTTACAAGGATGGGCGATATGAGCATGCCGTTCGCCTGAAAGTAAGCGATATGACCATTCATAGACAGTAGCAATTGCAAAACACCATTAATTACAGAGCAATGCTTAGCATTCCACTGCGGTCGCCATCATGAGACATAAGATGTTAAATAATGATAAAAGGCTATTGAGATGGTTTTTATAGATGGAGTCGATAGGTGAAAAGATTTGACAGCTGATGACAGTGGATGAAATACGTGAAATGCCGGGAACTAGCAGACTGGAGACCAAGTACCTACCCACGGTATACAGGCATGACTAATCTGTTTGCATTATTGGAGATTGCGATATTGTACTTCGAATCGTACACCCATATACACAAACAATACTATGAGGACGCGTAGAGCGGCCTAACGCACAGAATCGCTTCAGATAAAATAGGTCGATTCCAGAAAATGACTGGAGGTTACTGGCTTTACGTAGCGTAGCATTCCTCTAGCACTAAGTAAAGTATTGTTTGTGAATAAGGCTAAGAATAAATGTATAGGATTGAAAATACAAAACATTTATATTATTGACTTTCGCATACTAAAAACGGCAAAGGAAAACATCGTGAGGAAACCTGCATACCATAATGAATTTAATAATTTCTATGGTATGTAAGTCTGCCAACCCGCACTAGGCCAGCATGGTGGACTGTACTAACCCCTCTCAATCTTACTCTCGATTGTAGAGGAGGCCCTGCCCTGCAGTGAAACGTATAAGGGCTGATACAGATTGATTTTCGTACCGTTCTCCTTCTCCATACACTCGTGTCTCCAGATTCTGTATATCATGCCTGATGTCAGCTAACATGAGCAGCATCAGGTCTAAAGAGCCTTTTGGCCCCCGAGGCCCGCGTGGTCCTCTTGCTCCCGTCTCGCCTTTAGGACCCTCGGCACCTGTTGCACCTGGGGGACCCTAGAAAATAAAGGAAAAAAATTAAGAGTGTATCGCCAAGCATTGGGTACAAGACGAGTCGTTCCGTGTAGAAAGGATTATAATGACGCCATCTAATGAGTGTTTCCTCAATATGTCCTCTTCCTGTGGAGTTTCCTCACAGATCATCGAATTATGGAAGAGTTGATATCACCGCTGCCTAATGATTCTGTACAATTTGTAGGGTTTTGTAATTTCGACTGACTTTATTGATTAAATATTTAATCATAGAAATTAATGAAGTTCACTTTGTTTTCTGTACAATGCATATGGCCTTCGCGCAATTGCAGAAACTAGAAGGTATTTAAAAAGTACAATATGTATAATGGTTATTTACCCTAGGTCCTCTCTCGCATCTGCAGTAGCCTCCATCCAGCGATGCCATGGAATCTAGCACTCGGTATGCGTACGTGCCATCACCACCTGAATTTTGTAACATAATAAACGATTATTTGATTGTTATGACATGTACAAACAAAAGAACGCTCATAGTTACCATGGGGTGTAGAAGCCGAAAGCTCTTAGTTCCTACTACTAGTTGATTTGCGTGCAGTCCTCCAGTACCTACATAAAACTACTAAATTCAAGAGAAATATACATTGCCCATCTATCTCACATGAGACACCTTTCACCGGTAAAATTTAATAAACCACCCAAATGAAACATCTGCACCAGTTTCTTATCGAATGGGAACTGCCAGCTCGTAGACGGTAGGCTCAAATGTTAAATGGAATTACTGGTTGAATCGACATACAGCCGCTGCCAATAAACAATCCCAATCCAAAATTTGCCGTTTTAGATTGACAGCTCAATCTTTTTTCTGATACTATATTGCCAATAATCAATCTCAGTAGTGAAAAAACTATGGCAACATGACAAGAGACCAATCGAAAAGTAGAAAACAATCTAGATTGACTTCAATCTAATTTTTTCGATTGATTATTGGCATCGGCCGTTAGTAGTTATCTTAGATAGTTCGTAGTTGTCTTATATAGTTAGTGAGAGTTGGATATAGTTGTTATCGGTCTATCAGCCATCAGCGTAGGTGTAATATCCAATTTTAATATCTCCAATAGGCGCTATTAATTTCAACTCACGTAGTTTACTGGTGGTAGAGCCGCCTGGGTAGCTACCACCGCAATATCTATTTGTCCCGCTAAACAGCAGTGTAAATGCACTATTGTGTTTCGGATTGAAGGACATTGTAGCCAGAGCAACTACTGGACATATTGAGACTTAACTTCTTATGTTTCAGGATGGCGAGCGCAGTGGAATGCCAAGCCTTGCCTTATAATTCAAGGTGTTCTTTGGTTCCGCTACTGTTTATGAGCGGTCGTATCGCTTACCATCAGGTGAACAGCATGCTTGTCGCGCCATACATTGCAATAAAAAAAGGTGTCAATTGCCCATGAGTTATATTACCATCTCTCAACACGGGGTTCTCCATAATCTTCTTGATGGCCGCCTGAGCCGTGTGCAGCTGGTCGCTGAGCTGCTTCACCTTCCGCGACAGCCACGTGACCGTGTCGCATGGTGCGTAACATCTTGATGACGCGCGAATGAGGGGCAGGGGCTCCTAGAAAATATTTCATGTCGCACCTTCAGAATTAAAGGGACCTAATCTAAAAAAAATATATTTTGGATTTTAATCATATTTTGGATCAAAATGACCTATCGACCCGCTATTAACGAGGACCTCTTGACTCCTGAAAGGCATAAAGATGCATAAATCGGTCTTCTATATGTACCACCCACAAGTACCTTATTTCTTATTTTTCAAATATTTCATGAACGTTTCACAAAAAAATAAGTTTTTTTAGTTAGGTTCCTGTAATTCTAAAGATGCGATGTGATTTTAAATTTTGTTCGGTTCTAAAGGTCTCAAAAGGATAATTTTGGTCACCTAAACAACGTTGTCGGTCGTCTAAACTAGACGGTAGAAGAGATGGAAGTGTAGAGGCTGTTACCCTTTTTAACATTTCAGACAAAACACGGCAATTGGCAAGGAGCACTAAGACATAGCGTTATGATTAAGTAGTTTTTATATTTTTATTATTTTATATTTTATTGTAGCAAAGATTTGGGCGAATCTCTACCATTTCTAAATCTTCAAAACTTCATAAATACTGATAGGATGTCACCAAATTTTAGGATTGAGTTTAGTGTGACTAAATAATAGATATATGAAATAATAACTGCCTCGATGGCGTAGTTGTACTACAGTACGGTTCCAAATCTGAGGTGTCGGGTTCAAATCCCGTGTTGGTTAAAGCGATAATGAATTTGGCACTCCTGCCAAGATGATCGAACGAGCGTTATGTATGTAATATGTATGTATAGGAAATACTTTATACCGGCACTGTGACGATGGGCATCCTAGGCACGCAAGCCTTGCCATCACCAGCAAGAGACAAGGGCGCGGTGCACTCGCAGTGGAAGCCGCCAGGGTCGTTGACGCACACCTGTTCGCAACCGCCATTGTTAGTCGCGCATTCGTCTATGTCTGGAAAAGATAAAACGGAAGGTACGTAGTATCAAGCTTGGTACTTTACTTTAGACCTATAAAATTCGAATTAAACTTATACTTATAACTTGTAGAGGGGTCTCATAAAAGGAGTATATATCTTAAGGATGATGATGATATGTTCATATTATAAAATTAAAATATTTATGATTTTCTCTAAGGAAAGCCGAGAGGGCTCCTCCGATGGGGAGAGGTTTATCGAATGAATTGCAGGTATTATAAATAGCGGCCTCGTTATGATATGTAATTTGTACCAGGATAACATAATACGCAAGAAGTATATCCTTACCAATACAGTAAGGTTGTTGTCTCCGCGAGAAGTTGTCAGTGTTGAACTGGAAGCCAGGGTAACAAGTGCACCAAAGCCTTTCTCCTTGGATTTCGCACGCCTGCTCGCACAGCTTCAGACTGCAAGGGTCCACTGATTTTGGAATGCAACTGAAAAAACACCATAGATTATTCATATCTATTCCGATACATACGCAAATCGCAATGCATAAATCACATTTCGGGATCATCGCATATTGGGTCTTTATAAAAGTAGGTACCTGACTCTAAGGTGGCCGATATAATTATTTCAACTAACAATTCGAGTTTTCATAGGCAATCAAGGATACTTCATAAAACTAATTAATTATCTTAATTGTAATTTGGTAGTCATGTTTACCACATGATAAGATGGCATTTGTAACTCTTAAAGGAAAGATCAGAAAAGATCTGCACTGGAACAAATATCTGGTAAATGTTCTAATTTCTTAGTACAGGAAATTATTTATCGTTACATGTTTTCACGAATATCCAGTTACAGAGTTTTATTTATCCATACATCTCCTTGGAATAAGACGGTGAATCATAGATAACATTTATAAATATGTACCAGGAAGTCATAAATCAGGAAGAGTCTCGCGACGCATTTGTGTCATTTTATTATTGGAAGCACACACATGACTTTGCTAATGATCCTTCAGTCCGGTTGAAAAATATCACTGGGCTAGAGTTTCGTCTTCCATGAACCAAGTACAGGGATCATACATTTATGTTAGCTTTGACGTAATTGTTGCTTTGGTTAGGTATTTTGGTTTGGTCAAGCTTTGTCAAGCTTTAAGGTTGATTTGTTATGATCTTTTTTCTGATATTTTACGTATTAAATTTTTGTTTATATAATAAATCTACTCGTATACTAATACTACACTTTGCTTAATTTGGCAAGGATTACCAGGATATCATTGTTGACTCACCGTCCCGCCACGTATCGGTGCGTTTCACAGCAGGTGAGTCGCAGGCACTGCACGTCTGCGCTGCCCACGTGGCACGTATGTCGCACGCGTAACACACGATCCGACGGACACACAGCTACCGCAACACTGTTCACTCTATAAAAGGTATTAGGATAACATAAAACACTGTTGCAGAAGCAATCGGTATCATAGGCCGATTGTTGCTATATCTATTATTTGTCGAAAGAATGGAGTGTTGTAATAATTTTTGTGTCGCGTGATAGTCTACAGTAAGACTCGGCTTTAAGACGACCTATGACATATTTGTGCATCTTTCGGCCTGCCATCGTAGAATGGAACGAACTTTTACTAATGATTCTTCTTTAAAAGGGTGCCTGCCCTATGCAACTAGCCTGTATGTTTGAGCATATCATACAATAGAATGTTATTAATAATAACAATTAGGAGTAGAAGCATAAAAGCAACGATTCCGTTGATTGCCTGAAACTAGTATCTAGTTGAGATTTCCTTGTGCAATATTTTCGCCTTTGGTATTTATTTTAAATTTAGTTAAATAATATATTTTATGGTTTTATCTTGTTGGTGTACAATAAAGAATAGGTATAAGTAAAATAAAAATTAATATATGCCACTTATAACTTGGGAGGAAACTTAATTATTGGCATAATAGGATTGTATATTATTTTTAATATTCAATAATATGATACGATGGAATTTCCTATCTGCAAAATACCACAATTCTGTAATAATTTAAAATAAAGATGAACTTCACAATAAATTTTGATATCCTTAGGAATTATCCAAAAATAAGGATATTACGTTGCTTTTAGATCCGACGGTTGTGGGTTTTCCATCACCTATTAATATTATATTAATAAATATAGAGGGAGCGCTCGACTTCAAAAATGTACAGTTCAGTTCAGTTCTTATTTTTTGGCCTTTGCGTTTATTACCACCCCTCAATTCTGCCAGTGTCAATTTATTTAAACGGCAAATTAAAATGAAAATTGTGAAGTCTATTTTCCAAGTTAACATAAACTTGCAACATACAGAGACAAACACATTTCTAACTACGGGTAAAATTTCAAAAATGTAGATAAAAATGATAGTACCGCCTCGCCTTTTTCTGCCTTCCTGACATTTGATAGGTTGTCTAATGTGTACGAATTAAGTGAAAAAGAAAAATATAGAAAATGATTTTGATCTACTGAATTCCACTAAAGCTTTTTTTTTCACGGAAAATAACTAAATATCCTTTCGGTTACCAACGGAATTTCTAACAATGTGCTGTTAAATTTGTTTGTTTTTGAAGACTCAAATGCACGACAGCGCTTCCTTTAAGTATTAAATACTCTGCGTTGTTAGGGTTTATAAGTTAAATTTTGTGTTGTCATCGGGTTGATACAACAATTTTATCTTATCTCACTGCGTCGTACTTTGGGATGATTAAAATCAACAATGACCCCAATATTTAGCACAAATTATCTCGTTCAGATATAGGCCAATGAAATACGTACATCTAATAATGGAACAGAAGTGGCTTGGCATAAGATATTGTGTGTTTAATCTAGCTGTGATGACAGTGGATAAGCATTTTTTGAGTCCGTTTATGAATGCTAATTGGTAGATTAATGAGTAAATAAAATAATGAACATCTGTAGCACTTTTACCGAACCAGAAATTACTGGTCACATTGAGACTTAATATCTTATGTCTTAGGGTGGCAATATGGCACATTGGAATGCTTTGCTTTGTAACTCAAGGTGTTGTTTGGTTTTGCTACTTTCCATGAGCTGTTGTATCGCTTACCATCAGGCGAACGGCATGCTCTCCTCGCCGTTTATTGCAATAAAAAAAGCATAAAAACAACAATATTTGAACAGCTGTACAGTCCAAGCATCTACACTAAAATTCGTATTCTACGAGGAATTCCAACTGGTAGAGCCGGGTGGGTTTCTTCAAAAACGAAGCTAAAGTTTCAAACACAATATTACTTAAATGACAATACGTTTGAATCACATGCTAAAGGTAAGCCCATAAGAACCGGGTTCTATGAATTATTTTCTACTGCTATCAACTTCATTCCTCGCAGCCTGTACCCTTACATGAAATAGTTGCTATGATATATAATATATATGTTATGGGCCAAGTGATTAATGCGAGCAGTATTCATAATGCCCGGGCAGTATGAATATTGCCGAGTCATATCGGGCCAAGTGATTAATTACAATCTAAACTCACCTATTTATCACATTGCCCGGGCATTATGAATATGGCTACATGATGATCGAGCAATGGGATTTATAGGTGATTTTTTTACGTGGTGTGCTGCCGCATTGTCGCATATCCGATAGACCCATAAATTAGAAAGGTTGAATTGATCTGCTTATGTTTAGTTATGTTTTAACGACCGAAACATTATCTTCAGAAGAAAATTAGTGTACCCACTTTATGGATCAGTTAGATCGACTGTGCCCCAAAACCGACTTGGAACACCCCGACTTCACGTAGTCTTTTGGGTACTGACCCTAGAGTGTATATAAAAAGCCGGAGGCGCGGAGGGAGAGCAGCCCCCGCCCGCTGTAACGAAGGATAGGCAACGGTGCGAGCCGTAGCGGCTGAGGCTGGTCGCCGGAGGCGACCAGCAAGCCGAAGCTGCGGAGGTGAGCATGGGTGTCTATCTTTTGTTACGCAAGGGCGAAGGGGCTGAACTTCCCGTAGCGCCGGAGACGATGCAGAAGCTAATTTGTATTGACAACAAGTGAAAAAGTTTGAAGGCTAGGTTGCTATAATAGATATTTCTCAAGAATAGTGCGTTACCTTTTCATGGGAGTGGTACCAGGGGAGGTGCGACACTCCCCCTTCCCCTCCACTCCTCCCAACCCACCCCATCGTGCTGCCTTATTCTAAATTCTACCACTTCGGCTCATTGTTTTGATTTTGATTCGCTTTATATCACTCTGCCCACTAGGCACTTAGCATTATTCATAGTGCCCGGGCAATGTGATAAATTGATTGGTTATAATCACATTGCCCGCTCTTATTGGGCATTATTCATATTGCCCGGGCACTATGAATAATGCCGGATTAATCACTTGGCCCATAACATATACACTAGTAGTTTTATGCATAATTAGGTTTTAAACTTATTGCAGTTATATTATGTTTTGTTACTATTCGAATGGCTGTTAGCTGTTAAATTCAGTTTGAGAGAAGACAATACATTGGATAGCTAAATTAGGTTTTAAATCCGATTATGAATAAGGCCGTAGGTATATTTCATACATACATTAACTCAGGCCTTTTCCCTAGAATAGGCAAGAGGCAACTGGGACACCTATGTTTCGCCACGTATTTTCCGTCCCATAATGTGGTAGGCGGCAAGCCCATCGCCATAACGGGCACAAATTCCTGATTGGCTGAAAATATCACTGCCCGGCCCGGGATTTGAACCCGATACCTTAGCGTTGTAATCGTACTGTACTGTAGTTGTATACTACGTCATCGAGGTAGTCAGTATAGGTATAATACAGATACGTGCATAATTAAGCCGGTAGTAATTAATCAAGATAATCGTTAGTTGTCAGATCTTCCTCATAAAAGGCAATGACTTGATCGGCGGCACGTGCTTCCTTAGTCACTGTTTTCTTTTTACCTTTTTTCTTTTTTTAAATCTGATCATGTTTTTATTTAGTTATAGTTTGTTGATTATTTCTTTCTCCCATTGTTACATCCATGCTATTGTTGCCTGTGAGAAATTACTTAGTGTGATATGGTAACCACTTGTACTATAATAATTTTGCAATTTCTAAATAATATCACTGGAATTTGTATAGTGCAAAAAGGATTAAATAAATAATTATCGCACACTTTATCGATTATCACGACGGGGTTTTCTAATTAACCATCGAATGCTGCAATTGATCCTCATTTTAACAATACAGATGTACAGCAAAATTAGTAAGGAAAAGCACTAGGCAGAAGGGGGTCGTCCGCCCTCCTTGGGACATATTCGGCCACAGAAAATTATGTCATTCGGATTAAATATAATTACACTGATTGGTTTTTTAGCTATGGAAATTCACCACACAACTAATCACAATTCACATATACTTGTAATCTTCAGAGATTATATTATGGTGTTTAGAAACATTTTCAAGGACAGTTAATGATAAAATTCGTATTTCAGCCAGATAAGACGGTTGTTGACCTAAGTATGACATACCGTAATCAAAATATTAGCTGGAGCTAATATTTTTTTATTTATTGTTTCATGATGTATGATATTAGACATTAGTAAACCATGACGAAAACTGACGACCGCAAAGTTTCGTAGTAACGTAAAAATAAATTTGAATAAAAGGATGATGTCAGAATTTCAATTGTTTACAGTAAAGCTTTACATATTGACGATATATGGTAGTTGTGTTATAAATTGACATATGACAAGAAACATGGCTACTTCTGGGAAGCAGTGACACCAAAGGTAAAGGCAATAATCCAGTAATTCCTAAAGTAGAATATGTTATTTTGTTAATGGGAACAGTCACCGCTTAGTTGGATCGGTCACACTGTAGGACTGTGAGTGATTTCAACAAATTAACAATAGAATGGCCTCTGTACTACTACATTTTTTTTGGCTTGATTCATATTTTTTACCTATTTTTCAAAAGTTGTACAATTTTAGTCATCTTATGACCAAAAAAATGATACAGTACCTAGATCCTGCTGAGTGCATACTACACCGTTCCAACAAGAGTCGGGGAATTTTCAAAAAAACATTGATTCTTTATCCCTAATACAAATGCCTATAGCACGGTTTTGGTACTGGATAACAAGCTTCATCACTTATCTAAATATTTTCTATCCGTGCTGAGTGATCCCTCATCCGAGCGTGCGCTTCCGAGAACGCACTTCAAAGGCTCTCTGTTGCATACACTATTTATACACGCTGCCCGTAATGAAAGCACTAATACGTTGTCGGCCGTGTAGTTGGGATTTTAGATGGGGTAAGGACCTCCCAAGGAGGGCTTTACTCTTTGTAAGGCGGCACAATTTGTGCTTCCGCTTTCTTAATGTGGCAATGAAATATTGAATGAATCTAAATGATATTGAACACTAGCGGTCGGACCCGGCTTCGCCCGGGTGCAGATAGCTTTTGAGTCCAGTATTAATTTGGAAATAACATATTATTTCGCGTACAACTATATTGCCCGCGCGCCGTCGACTATATTTCCCGTCCCGTTATAGTATGGTTTAAGTCCTATCTAATTCAGTCCCATGATGAAATTTTTATTTATCATTTATTATCAGTTTTTTGTATCAGCTTTATTGAAAAAAATCTTTATATATACAATATTTTGTAATTGTGATATTGATTCGTTGGTGGAAGGCGCCCGACGCGACGGCCCAGTGATGGCATGCGCGTGAGCTGCGCGCGGTGCTGGACAGTACTTGGGCATTGCAACATTACTTTATTTTTCTAAAATAAATGTAGCCTAAGTTATTCCTTATTATATCAGCTACCTGTCAAAAAAAGTCCCGTCAAAATAGGTCCAGCCATTTCAGAGATTAGCCGGAACAAACAGACAGACAGACAAAAAAATTCTAAGGTCATTTTCGTTATAGGTATCGTGTATATAACTGTACTTGGACATTTTTATTTATTTTCACTTTACAAACAGACACTTCAATTTTATTTATATGTATAGATTTTCTGAGGGCCTCCGTGGGGCAGTTGGTTAGACGCCAGCTGTGAAAAGAGAAGCTCTTGCTTAGATCCCCGCATCGAGACAAATATTTTGTGATCCACAGGTATTTGTTTCGGGTCTGAGTGTTTGTGAGCCCGAAAAGTCTCTCATAGTTTATTATAATACCCGATCTTAGTGTGGGGTCAGGACTATGTACTTGACTGTTGGGTGTATTTATTAGAATAAATTCAATAAATTGTGTTAATTATTAATTTTCGTCAGTAAATAAATGCAAAAAATGTGAATACGTACGGTATTAGATTAATTAAATTATATTGTTTGCAAAAATCTAGAAAAACGCGTTCCATAGTTCTGTTATGGTAAATTGAACAATACATGTTACGCAACTCACTACTGGGCACAGGCTTCCTATATGATTGACCTCGAAAAATCAATTCTCGTGTTGGTAGGAAGTAAATAAAATAAAAGTGAAATATTTTTCATTGTTGTTGACATTTAACTTTTAACACTTTAGTCAATGGTCATGGCTACGTATGTAATATATAATAAGCTAAGTATATTGCCTATTTCATTATTTGTTTACGACATATGAAACGAACAGGCAGCTTTATTTCAATTTCATGCTCTCGAAACCGCAGGCATTATTTTTAATTATTCAAGTCATGTTCTATTAATACTACGACATCAAATCTATTAGTAATGTGACATGTGTTTTACATAAACCAGCAATTCTAATTACACATCAAATGCGCCAAGGTTGAGACACATTTTGTGGTGCTGTAATGATAAACAAATGTACACAAACATTAATATTTTCAGAAAAATAGACAATGTTAGTTTTATTTCAACATTACTTCGGATAACCTTATTGGATTTAGTTAACATAATAAAATAATTAATTTAATTGCTTTAATATTATAGAAATAGGCCAATTATGGTCCTATATTCGGCTATCCATTACAAGTGTCACACATGTTTGGGTCATTTACAAACATTTGTTTACAATTGAAGAGTTATCACGCTGAAAAGTCCTCCTAGTTTCAGATACAATAATATTACACAATCATCTTTCTGTGAGCTTGATATTTAATAGACATGATTATTGATTTATTAACCTATTTGACACACAAAATTCAAATAAATTATGCATAACACAACTCACAGACTCACTTGTCGCTACCGCGTTCATTTAAAACCGATTCAATCAGTTGTGAAATAGAACACTTGCTCAGACTTCATAGAACTTATTGAAACGCTATGCCATTAAGCCTTATTAACCAATTTAGGCCCCCATAATATTCTCTGATTGCACGCCTGCAACCCGGCGTGTTAGTCCGGTACACTGTACTTCCTTCGAATGCAGTCCGTTGAACTCCATTACATTTTTAAGCGCAGTGCACTGTTTTGATTAATTTCATTGATAAGCAGTTATCATTTAGTTACTCATACAACTCGACCTAATAAACTTTTATATGAATTGAGTTTTTATGTTCAACTACGATATTGATTTGTCGAGTTGTATTGACGTTGTTTTCCCGTTTTAATTGATGTTATTATGAATGAGATTACAGTTGTTTTTGGCTTGTTTCCTTGTAGATAATGTTAATTAATATTTTTATACGCGACTTCTATGAAGTTAACTTTTAATTTAAAATTTAAATAATTGTTTTGAGTATAGAAAAGAATTAAATACACTGTGTATTTCACAATATTTTTACGAAATCCAATACTCATTTTAAAATTAATTTCTCCATAGATATAATTTAAATCCCGAAGAAAGAATAAAAAATACAACCGCCTATAAAAAAATCGAAATATCTCACGTCACAATATTAGTAAATACTAGGAACACATAACGCACGTGTCGATCGCGTGGTCTGAATGAGGCTCCTCGGCGTAGTAGCCGGTGTGCTGGGCGGGCACCAGGGCGGCAGCGGTCAGCAGGAGTAGCGCGCCGCAGCAGGCCGCGGGACCGGCCGGCGCGCGCATCGCGACTGCCGCACCACGCTCATCGCGGATATGCGTTTGCGCAGCGCTGCTCAAACATTTCACCCAACTACTTCACAAAGTAATAAAAAAATATTTATTATTTGTTAAATGGAATGCTTCAATACACGGTGTCATTCAATTGCGAGCTGTTGATCCTGGCTTATATGAGTTGCAGTGCGGCGGGTGTGATCAGAAAGATCGAACATTCAAATACCACTACAAGACAAATAGATACAAATTAATTTTGTGGCCTTCATATTTAATTACTTACTAGAATTTTTAAACTTACGTTTTATTTACTTAAGCTTTACTCTCCCGCACACCTCTGACTACGCGAATGCTACTCTACGCCAATAATCGAGACTCGTGGATCTATTGCAAGAACGGCTGTTCAGAATATTTGATTTAAACATTAAAGGCTAGTTTCAAATGCTCTAAATTAATTCCCTGATAGTCTGACTGGCATTCATCAATCAGATAGAATTGAAAATTCAAATAGTTTATGAACAGTTTTTAAACTAGTACAAGTTATGATTCAACGCCATGTTTGTATACCAGGAGGACAGAGGCCGTTGACTCCGGTGCAAGTTTAATTTGTAAATGAGTTGTATAATTGACGCGCGGGTTCCCGTTGCGTCACCGCAGTGTGCACTACATTTATCGAGCTTTTATTTGTTCCTGCACTCCAAACCGGTTTTACGCTCTCACGCCATGTAAAGATAATGTTGAAATGTAGCATTTCACTTAACTTTGAGTTGACTTGTGTAGTGATTAAAATATGGTACAGTATGAATAAAAAAGGTCGACTTTTTTTGTATCGATATGTATAAATTGGATTTGACACCGTAAAGGAAAAAAAAATGTAACTTTGATTCTTACTGCTTCTCTCGTATAAAATCGTTTTCATTTCTAAAGAGATACATAAAATGTGCTTTAAATAGCTAAGACATTGCCAGTAAAAGGCAAAAACAAAATCAGTCTTGATATTTAAAAAGAACTAGGACCAACTAATTATAAGTGGAAGGAAACCGTCCAAAGTTGATCGATGTTGATTAAGTTTAAATAACGCTAATAAATAAACTATCAACTTGCACTTTGCTTTTAAAGATGAAATCTTAAAAAAAAAAAAGTTTTATACCCACGAAAAAAGACTTGTATTTGTTTTTTTTTTTTTTTTTTTTTGCAGTGAATGGCGAGACGAGCATGCCGTTCGCCTGATGGTAAGCGTTGCGACCGTTCATGAACAGAAGCAAAACCAAACAACACCTTGATTTACAAAGCAATGCTTGACATTCCACTGCGCTCGCCATCCTGAGACATAAGATGTTAAGTCTCAATATGTCCAGTAGTTACTCTGGCTACAATGTCCTTCAATCCGAAACACAACAGTGCATTTAAACTACTGTTTGACGGGAGAAATAGACATTGCGGTGGTACCCACCCAGGCAGCCTCTCACATATGAGAGACCTACCACCAGTAAAACCACCGTTGGTTTTTATATTGGTATTGTTTGGGGTCAGGCTATGCATGTAACTTTCTGAATTCTAACTTTAGATAGCCCCTTCACTTTCTTCCTTGTATACTTAATAATTTTCATAAGGAAGTTTTAAAATAATCGTGTCATTTAAAATTGTTATTGCATTCAAAAATGTTTTCCCAATTGTTTCCCTAAAGCAAGTTGCTTACTAAGTTGAAAGTTAATCGCAACACCAAATTAAAAAAAAAATTAGTAAGAAAGTTTTTTTTCTAAAAGTTTGAGCACCACTGCCCTGTCTCTAGTAACAGTCCCGAAATAAACTCCAGTACGTATAGACCAGCGACTACTAGCAGTCGCGACGGCCGCCGCAGTCGCACCAGTGATATACGACCGATTCGACCGTCACCCAATGTGTACATTACATTGGTGTCGCCACGATACAGGGACTATTTGGGATTAACACAAGACTCTTGTTGACACTGAGAATTAGTCAAAATAGTCTTCTTTTTTAAAATCTTCTCAATTGGCTCAACAATGAGAGTAAAATGAACGAAATTAAAATAATAAATAATTTATTGAATCCATTAAGATGTTCAACATCATATTTCTTTATCATTATTTTTTTGATCTATCATCTGCTTCATGTAGGAAATGTATGTATGTATGTATGTATGTATCAGCCCATATACGTCCCACTGCAGGGCACGGGCCTGCTCTACAATCGAGAATACGATTGAGAGTGGTTAGGCCATATAGTCCACCACGCTGGCCTAGTGCGGGTTGGCGGACTTACATACCATAGAAATTCTTATGAATCGCTATCGTATGCAGGTTTCCTCACGATGTTTTCCTTCACCGTTTTAGTGCGTGGTGATTGACTATCAATACACACATGACTCCGAAAAGTCAGAGTTGTGCCCTGGGATTCGAACCCGCGACCACCGTGAACATGTTG
The DNA here is from genome assembly GCA_023078785.2 of Hyles euphorbiae. Lineage (NCBI taxonomy): Eukaryota > Metazoa > Arthropoda > Insecta > Lepidoptera > Sphingidae > Hyles > Hyles euphorbiae. The sequence goes on from CM041049.1 coordinate 2,184,710, forward strand.
GTAGCCGCGTCTAGTCCGTTTACCAACAGGCCACCACGCACTTTTCTTTTTGTAGGAAATACTTGATACGAATGTCACACCTATTGTCGTAACTTTTTTATGTAATATACTCTAAAAGTCCTCATTTTTTCATATATGATATTTAACCTACTGTTTTGAATCATAGAACTAGTTAAAATACTTCCCAGCCATTTATTTAATTAGCATAACACCTGATATTATATAAGTAAAACAACATTTACTGCCAAGAATTTAACCTCATAAAACCTAAAGTAAAGTTTCCAAATCTTATTGTAAGTTGGCCAAAAAGTATACATCGTTGGGAGTAAGACCACTTACCCCTATCGTTCAAAATAGCTTCCGAAAATATTCTTTGTTCTTTTTTATCGGCTTACCATATTTTTATATTGTATATTGACCACACAGACAGGTAGACACATTTGACACTTTTTCACTCCAGTTTTAAAATCTTATGTCCTGTCTAAGCTCAGATTCGTGGTCACAACAAGTATGAAATGGTTTGTTTATTTACCGCACATCGTCTCAGGGCCGCCGAACAGATCGCCCCACTAACACACTGCATGCGGCAAAAAATAACAACAGAAACTATAATTAGGCGGCTAAAAAAACTATTATTGTTTAGTAGCGGCATGTGCAGTTCAGACTTCAGCAGTTAAAAAAGTGCCTGGATAGATGCCACCGCAATGTCTGTTTCTCCCACCAAACACCAATGTAAAACCACTTTTTAGTTCCGGTTTGATGGACATTGTAGCCAGATAAACTTTATTTTATTTATATTTATTTATTAGTAGCTACTGGAGAGCTATTCTATTCTATGGTATGTAAGTCCGCCAACCCGCACTAGGCCAGCGTGGTGGACTATTTGGCCTAACCACTCTCAATCGTACTGTCGATTGTAGAGGAGGCCCGTGCCCTGCAGTGGGACGTATATGGGCTGATAAAGACAGCTACTGGACAGAATAAGACTTGACATCTTATCTCTGAATGGCTAACGCAGTGGAATGTCAAGAATTGCTTTTTATTCATGGTGTTGTTTGGTTTTACTACTGTCCACGAGTGGTTGAATCGCTTACCACCATGCGAATGGGATGCTCATCTCACTATTCCTACCAATGAAAAAACATCCTGTAATAATATGTTTCTGCACAATATAAATAGGTGGAGGCCTCATGACCCATCAAATTTTCATACTCTCATCTTTACCATCCATGTTCAAACATCCAGAAAAAAATCAAATATCCACAGGGGTTATGGCTCATTTTTTCAGATTTTAACTGACTTCAAAAAAGGGAGAAGGTTCTCAATTCGTCGGTATCTTATTTTTTTTATGTATGTTCGCCGATTACACGGAGACGGACACATAGTTGGATCATGAACATGTAATTTTTAAATGATAAATAAACCATGTAGTTTAAGGCGTAAACTCTGTAAAATCATAACAAGACATAAATAATTCAAGAAACGAATTAATTACTTTCGTAGTGGTATCTTGTATTTACGCGGATGTTGCACATTGAAATAAAACGATTTCTTACGGATGTTATCGCGGATTTGGTTAAATTTTATACAACGGAAAGTAAACAAATGGAAAATGAAACCAAATCCGTGATGAAGTCCGTGAAAATTAGTTTTATTTTAATATTAATCGTAATTTTTACTGGTGGTAGGTAGCTCATATGTGAGAGGCCGCCGGGGTAGGTACCACTGCAATGTTTATTTCTCACGGTAAACAGCAGTTTAAACGCACTGTTGTGTTCCAGTTTGATGGATATTATTGCCAGAGTAACTACTGGACATATTGAGAATTCACATCTTATGTCTCAGGATAGTGAGCGCAGTGGAATGTCAAGCATTGCTACTGTCCTTGTGTGGTCGTATCGCTTACCATCAGGCGAATGCGATTCTCGCTTCGCCATTTATATAAAAATAATAAAACAAAATATAATGTCAATGCAATGACTAAGCAAACCGGTTGTAAACGGTTGTTACATAACAAGACACAGCGCATCTAAACCAGTTTAACGTGTCCGGCGTAACAATAAATTTATTGCCTCCATAATGCGTCATCATACATAAAATAAATAAAGTGTTTATTGGGATATAGTTCATAATTGCAAAACTAGTTATAATGACGTGTGTAGGTGACGTAATAAGTCGTGTTCGAGATCAACCTGTGTATGGATTTCAAGCAGGTTGGCTTAGATTAAAGAGAGATGAGTTCTTTCTAGGATTTATATAATACAGATCACACTGAATTAACACAATCACAGCCGCCATGATATCAAGATATGGATGGTAAACTATGAGGCTATAGTTACAAACTCTGTTCGTGTCCCGAATCCTGAAATACATAATATGTTTTATATGTAATCGGATTGACAAATGATGCAGGGTCAAATCACTACATTTGATGACCATGACTACTAGGTCGCAGGAACGTTGTCAACCTTAGAAGATAGAGCAAGGAAAGTGTAGGAAAAGGATATGTCAGGGTTAAGACTGAGTCATCTCATCAGCCCGAGGTAAGCATAGCTGACGAAGTAATGTTAGTTTATCGATGCCGACTTTGCCCTATTCCATTCCAGAGTCTATAAAACATTAATGTGGTAATCCTTATTGCAGCACATCAGTCAGTGACCGTACATAAGTAATTGGTATTTAGGATTTTATAATAAAACAGCTTTTCGCATATAAAACCCGTGTGTGACGTATCAAAATGCAAACTAGGGACATACCTGTCTGTATAATCATCTTTGATATCGTGTTTCTCATGGAATTATTTATTTATACTAAGTTATACAAGTAAACTGCGAATTTCCCAAATCCGGTTTATGGTTCTTTACAATTTTCATAACAAAGACTGTGATGAGAAAGGTGATGTAACGTTGTGATTTAAGCAGTTTTAGATATCCGTGTTTTAATAACAGCCAGGGCCAAAAAGGATGTGTGGCCGGTGACTTCTTCACATATGGTAGGTACGGGAAGTCAATCATTAGACGATTTCACTTGTCAAGTAAATACTTAGATGGCCAGTTACATAGTTAATATGCTCTTACTAGATTACTATAAGTGTTTAATTTCCATAGCAGAGTACGTGTTTATGTATTTCTTGGTATAAAGAGCCGTATATTATAAGTATATTTACGAAGTCTTTATTTGACACCACAGTTTTTTACTGTTATAAATATTAGAAAAGCGATTTATTTAATTGTAATATATTTATCATAAATATAATGCCTCATCCGTCAAACCCTTTTGAGATGAATATGTCTTATTTTAGACATTTAACAACATGAAAAAAAAAAATGGTTGCCATAAAATAATAAACAACGCATGTGTCTGCTGCTGTTTATTTATGTTTTTACTCATATTTTTTTCCATTCATCCAATTAATATTATAAATGCGAAAGTATGTGAGTTATTTACCTCTTCACGCACAAACCGCTAAAGCGATTTTCACGAAATTTGGTAGCTATGGCGGTAGCCGACATTCTGGAATCTGGATTAACACATAAGCTACTTTTTATCGCGATAGGTAGAAATCTCGTGGGACATGCAAATCATTATTATATTCGATACTTTTTCATATTCAAAGGAATAGGAAATTTTGAGTTTAAATATTTAAAACAGTTATCGCGCGAAATAGTTCCCGGACTCAAAGTATTCGAACCCGGGCAAAGTTGAGCCAAACCGCTAGTAGCTAAAGAAATCTATGGCATACACTGTGCAGTTTCCTTTTCACGAAGTATTCTAAATTCTATCACTGAATACTCGTAGAGAATCTCTGTGAAGTATCCCATACTCAGAGCAGAGTTGTGTTCATACTTCATACATTAACTAACATTGTAGTTCAGCACAAGTTGACTAGATGGCGTTACTAATAAAATATTGCCCCGTATCGCCCTCCGATAATGACTCATAGTTTCATTACTTGTCAGCACTGACGTCACACATAGATACTATTTTCCATCGATCACGCATGCAGTGACGTCTTCAGTATATTCCTAATATGATTATAAAAGAAACACATTATTATCAAATTCTCAGATTTGTTTGTCAGATGCTGCCGGCATTTCCGTTCCCCCTTTAAATCCGAAAAATGATAAAGGAGCTTATGGTATTTTTGTCGACGTCATCAATATCAAGAAACATCACGTCACCGTATCCTGGATCGAGGAAATCAATGTGTTTCGTGTTATCAGTCCCGGAGCCTGACTGCTAACGTAGGTGAGCTCATTACTAGTTATTATCATCGGAAAATACGTTTAGTTAATAGTAATGTTCAAGCATGACGATTAGGTTTAATGAATAAATATAACTTTGTAACAATTATTCCTGGCCGCAGGAAAGGCTTTGCTTAAAATTTATTATGCGACACTTCGAATAGTACTGCATCAATTTAGTACATACATACATAATCATCACGCCTGCATCCCATAGGTGTAAGCAGAGACAATAGATCGCCACTTTGCTCGATCCTGACGTACTACTTTCGCTTCATCCACTTTCATCAACCTCTTCATGCAGTCTCGTCGGTTCAGGGTTATTCCATTATTCACGTCAGTTTATTCCATTTAGTACTATTAAATAAATGCGCTTACGAGAGTTAAGATGGACCTATCATTTTATTTATGAATTATATTAATTTCTTTCGCCTATTTGTTTGATGTTTACCCATTGTTAACGAGCAAACAGGTCACCTGGTAAGTGATCACTGCCACCCATGAACATCGAAAACGCTTCGATCATGGATGTGTAGGCCCATCATATCGGGAGGGAAGACTTTCCCGCTCTCACACCCACCACTGCAATGCCTATCAGCCAGTTTCAATAGTGACAACTGGCTCATAAAGAATTGACACCGAGCTTCGGAGCTCGGCGAGTCTCTCAGGGACACAGCTTGTCGTTAGCCCGCATCGAAATTAATCAGAAAGAAAAACAAACAATATCGGGAGGAGAATGATAAGGAAAAGAATGGGAATAGGGGCAAGGATAGTGAAGTTGTTATTTCATGTCGACCTCCTGTGAAACAGTGGTACCGCCCCGGACGAGCCTGCTCATTCAGTTGAGTCACGATTGGCAACAGCGTAGCTCTACCACATAAAGGGCATATCCAGACTGCGAGCGAAAACGTAGCCAAGTAGAAGTTTTAGTGACTTCAGACATAAGGCAACTAAATATTTCGCAAAATAATACCAATATATAGTTTTTTCTGAACTTATAATGTTCACCCGTATGTTCTTGCCCGTTCTTCTCTGGCGAAAACAGCCTTGTGAACCGGGTGGTAGTGAAAAAAAAGTGGCTGAATCTAAACAATGTATGACATTTTATGGATTCAATAAATATTTTCATTTTCATTCATTTTCATTTCCACCCTTTTATTTTTAAAGACGCTTTGGTACGCTATGATTTTTTTTTACCCCCCAAAACGATAATATTTAAAGCATCACAAAAAACATTGTCGCGTTTTTCTTGCGTAATTTGTGCAGCATTGTGTCTGTAGACACTAAAACTAACACCCAGGTTTGTTTCCGGTTACAATCTGGTACCCAGTATAAAATTGTAATAAAATGCTGGCCAAGAAAAGTTTAGTAAATCAACAGACGAAAGGTATTGTGTCAATGTAACGGTCTAAGCCTATGCATCTCATTGTTTGGGAAAGCCCCTAGTCCACCAGTGGGATATAAATACCCTGACATATTAAGATAAACAAAAACAATGGTGCGGTTATGTTGGTAAGAATGTGTGTAAACAATAAAAATTGAGGTAAAAATAACTGTCTAGTTAACTACACTGTCACCGCATTTGATACAAACTGGGCTAGGTCTGGGCATGGTCTGGGCTGTGTGAGTTAGGTCTAGGACTTGATGGCCTGGTTAGATAAAGTTGGGTACCAAAGCTGGGCATCAAATATGATTCCTGTATTATATTTCAGTTTCAAAAATCTCATACACGATCACAACATGTGGCATGACATGGCTCTACCATTTCGAAAAAATTCCCCACATTATGATGATGTATTGCGTTTTATATAAAGTATATAAATATTATGTTTACTAATGGAATTTTTACCACTGAAGATGGGTAGGTATATATAAATAATCATTACACAACATTTATGTCATATGGTCTACAAAAATAAATGATGATTTCCTTGAACAATGGAAATAATTTGTTAGTATAATTGTATTGTATTGTATCAGCCCATATACGTCCCACTGCAGGGCACGGGCCTACTCTACAATCGAAAGTACGATTGAGAGTGGTTAGGCCATATAGTCCACCACGCTGGCCTAGTGCGGGTTGGCGGACTTACATACCATAGAAATTCTTATGAATCGCTATGGTATGCAGGTTTCCTCACGATGTTTTCCTTCACCGTTTTAGTGCGTGGTGATTTACTGTTATTAGTATAAACATTATAATAAATAACCCAACAGTCGCATACGTAGTCCTGACCCCACACTAACATCGAGTCTTGTGTTGTGGGTATCGGGAACTACGAGAGAATTTTCGGTCTCACAAACACCCATACCCGAAATTATTTTTTTAAATTTAAATATCGATGACACTGTGTATCCTATATCCGTTCACCTCATTGATATACTAGAATTAGATGTACATTATAGATACCTCCAGCTTCGTACTAAATTTTTATTGAAAATGAAAATGAAAATAATTTATTGAATCCATTAAAATGTTCAACATCATTTAGATTCAGTCATTTTTTTATCTACCACCCGGTTCGGAAAGCTGTTTTCACCAGAGAAGAACGGGCAAGAAACTCTAGTGTTGCTCTTTTCAAAACCAGTTTACAATGTAGTGAATTATTACAAAATTTACAAATTGGTTTAAATCAGAGCAGTTTAATAATAATATGTTGTAAATTTACAATAAATATTTTTGATATGAATATTATTATATTATAATTACTATGGCTGAGTGAAGTGAAGTCGCCCAGAACGAAGAATCAGTATACTCTTTTTCGCCAAAGCAGTGAATAATTGCGAAAGCCTTATGAAATCCATCAATCAATCCATTACAATGTAAGCAAATCGGATAGACCAGTCTACGCAAGCAGCACCCGTTCACGAGTATGACGCATGTGCCAGCCATCGGCCTCCTCAACATGTTGCAGGGAAGTGACCGACCTGGCACACGACGCCACCGCAAGCATCGTTTATTGTATGCATTATTGCATGACCAACATTATTGACGACATACTTGTCGACGAAGGAATCAAAAAAACAACCTTAGTACACCACTGAATCAATGCGTTAGTCAGTTTTATGATTCCCCGTAGGTATATCAGGATTGTCAACCCACTTAAAAAGCATTGCAGCTTAGTAGTTATAAAAAGCAATAATCAGTTAAGGCGGACACATATTACTGAAACGCCACGCCATGCCACCCGACCTGGGGCCTTACTCTGTAAATCCGAATCGAAGTTCGAAACTTCGGACGATCGAAGTTTATATACGATACGAATATACCTACTCTGTAAAAGTATAAGTACTCTGTATAACGTACATCGTAACCATAAGTTTATGGTTACGACCATAAGTCTATGGTTACGACCATAAGTCAATAACGACCTAAAGTATATGTAGGTACATTCGTATCGTATATAAACTTCGATCGTCCGAAGTTTCGAACTTCGTTGCGGATTTATAGAGTAGGGCGCCTGACGCGACACGGGTCGAATCAAATCAAATTGTATTTTCTATGTCCAAAACCACACTACGAACCACAGAATACTAACAGAAGTCAAGCTTGTGTATGTACTTCACTTTTATTGCCACACTCACACTACGCTCGGCGTTCGCTTTAGGGTTATTAACTCTGGCTTGTGCGAAAACATGTATTGTGTTAATAGCACTCGAATCGTTTTATTATTTTTTAAAATAAAATATATAGACACAATAATGAAATAAATTAATTTTAATTGTATTTATGAAGTCATTGAGAATGTGCATGTCATTATTCTTCAAATTTTTTTAAATGTTTTTGTATAATATATGTATTTTTTTAATGATATTTAATTTCTATTATTATAATATGGTGTTTTATATACAAGTGTAATAACTTTTATTCATTTGCTCCATCTTTGCACAAAACATCTCACTATTTGCGTGCCCGAAGCGGGTGACACTCACGCTCGCAGTGGTTTCGACTGGTTTGAAATATCGTGTCGGTGAACGCTGTCTATGTGTGCGTTGGTTTAGCGCGCTTTGTATGAAGCTTGACTTCTGTTAGTTTAGTATTCTGTGCTACGAACACGCCACGCAGCGTAGCGTCGCGTGTTCGTAGTGTGGTTCTGGTATGTAGTATGTTTCGGGCCTTATCTTTCTCGAGACTCGAAAGATATCTTTTTTTAGGACGCAATATAATCATTACACATTGTGAGTTGTATTAATATTATTGTAATATTTAGTCATTTGTCATATTAATATTTAGTCATTATTGTAATATTTAGTCTGTTAGTCTCGGTTCTGCAATAGGTTGGTGTGTGGCGAAACCAGGAACTACAAATTAAAAAATAATAAAAAGTAATAAATATAAATAAATACACCCAACAGCCACATACATAATCATGACACCACAATAATATCAATTAAGTCTTGTGTCGTGGGTTTCAGAAACTACGAGAGACATTTCAATCTCACAATATATTTGTGGCGCTCACAAGCACTGAGAGTGCGGGGATCGAACCAAAGCGGCCTATCATTTCACAGCCTCTAACCAAATGCGCCAGGGAGGTTGTCATAAAAAGAAAAAAATAATTTGATATAATTTATAAGCATATTGTAAACAATGAGCATTCATTCATTATCTAATAGTAAAAACACGTAGACTGTAATAAAAGTAAAAACAATAAAATGTTTTATCATTTTAACCAACAGCACTTTCGGGCGACAGAAAATTGTACATGACATAATTATAATGGTACCTCTAATTCTAACAAATTATTTTGGTATATGTGTCACGATGTGAAACATCACACGTATGATGGCTATGTGCTTCACCTCTTTCAGTGGGATTTCCGAATGTTTACACTTGTTCGGCGAATGGAGGAGGTAATGCGTCGATCACGCGGTGGCCTGGGTGACAAAAATATTTCGGCGAATAGCTTTGATTCATGCATATAAAAGCTTAAGCCTGTGTCTTTGCAGTGGTAGGTTAAGGTGCCAGTAGATGTGAAATAAGATGGGTTTATTGCCATGACCTAAACCAGGACGAGCACGCCGTTCACCTGATGGTAAGCCAACTCGCACTAGGCCAGCGTGGTGGACTTTATGGCCTAACCACTCTCAATCGTACTGTCGATTGTAGAAGAGGCCCGTGCCCTGCAGTACGTATATGGGCTAATACGGACAAGCGATGCGACCGCTCATGAACAGTAGAAAAAACAACACCTAGAATTATAAAGCAATGCTTGGCATTCCACTGCGCTCGCCATCCTGAGACGTAAGATGTTAAGGTCTCAATATGTCCAGTAGTTACTCTGACTACAATGTCCTTCAATCCGAAACACAACAGTGCATTTACACTGCTGTTTGACGGGAGAAATAGAAAAAACGGTGGTACCTACCCAGGCGGCCGCTCCCATATGAGAGACCTACCACCAGTAAAATTGTATTTAATTTCCATTTGTAAATGGATTTTTTGTAAATTCATAATGTAGTGTCATAAAATTTAATTAATAGTCGTACACAATATTCAAAGTTGCTCCTACATAAATGTCTCTCATATGTGAGAGATCGCCTGGGTAGGTACCACCGCAACGCCTATTTTTCCCGATAAAGAGCAATTAAATGCACTGTTCTGTTCCGGTTCGAAATACATTGTAGCCAGAGTAACTAGAAGATATATTGAAATTTAAGATCTTACGTCTAAGTGAAATGCCAAGCATTGATTTGTAATTCATGGTGTCGTTCAGACATTTTATAAAATTTAAAAAAAATTGCCGGATGTTGTTTCAGAATTGAATGTTTAGTATGGAACTGTCCCTTCAGTAATCTTTCCGAAATATAGGATGTACCCAAAATTCTCTATTTCTTCTTCTTTTTCTGTACTTCATGTACAAAATAATACTTCGCGATCTCTGCACGATTTCCATAGCGTCTACGTCTCTACAGCTCTGCCGACAAAATGATCGAAGATGTGCGTCGTGTGCGTTGAGTTTGAAAAATCCGCTACCGACTTTTTGCGCGCCATGCAGACTTTTTGTGCGCCGCAGACTCGATCGCACAAAAAGTGTGTCGTCTGCGCAGGGCCTTATCCGTAATATTTGGCAATTAAAAAACAGCTGCGTAAAAACTAGAGCGGTGGTGCGAACCATTTGCCCTTTTTTATAAAGAAATGTTTAATGACGACATAGAGGTGCCGTCAATTAATTTTGATTTAATTATTATTGGGAAGGAAATACGTATACTACAGTAACAAACGTAGAATATGTTTTCTTCTTTTGAGAAAATGTTCTTAATAGATATTGATTTTTCTTAGTGCATGATTGATTACGATTAAGATTAATATTGTTAAGTCCATCATTTGACCTTTCCAAATGTATCACAAACAGAAATACTTCGAAAATCCGTGCAAAAGACCAACATCAGTAGTGGATTTCTTGTGTCTATGGATGATGATAATAATTATTCTATAAACGCACTACATTTAATATTTTTATATTTAAAATAATTTGAATCGACCCATTGTAGATAAAAAAATAGACGGTCGGAATGACATTGCTATAAACTATGTAAACATGGTACCAATTACCCAGTCATTTACATTGGAAGTTAGAGTTGTGGTTTCGGATGATGTTATCGCATAAGATTGAATTGCAGGTTGATTGCTAGGTAAAATCGTTGAAGCATAAAAAAACATGATAAAGATGTTGTAGGCACGATCAAAAATGTTAAATGACCTTCTAAAGTTTAGAATATTTCTTAGTATAAATATATACTGTATCGTATACGTCCCACTGCAGGGCACGGGCCTACTCTATAATCGAGAGTACGATTGAGAGGTGTTAGACTATATAGTCCACCACGCTGGCCTAGTGCAGGTTGGCGGACTTTACATGCCATAGAAATTCTCGCAAATAGCTATGGTATGCAGGTTTCCTCACGATGTTTTCCTTCACCGTTATAATAGTGCGTAGTGATTGACTGTCAATACACACATGACTCCGAAAAGTATAGATACTCGTATAGACTTAATAAGAAAAACAATACAGTTTTTTAGAAAATATTACCAATAAGAATACCACTACAGCAATAAATTGTACTTCCTTTAGATATTGCTAAAATTGTTTTGTTTTTCTTTAGTGTATACATATTGTGTGTACAATAAAGAGATAAATATATAAATTATCCGCAATATATAAATGAATATTAACTCGATATTATCAACGCCTATTTGTCTTAATATTTTATTATTTTCGATGTGAGCTAAATTTCGGCAAGTATGAAGATGGGTTGAAACTAGTGTTTTATTTTATAATTTCGTGTTATCGCTATTAGTAAAATAAAATGTGTTATTTGTCAATAATTTTAACTGCAAAGTTCGTAATGCCTCCTCGAATTTCAACTGAATCATTTAAAGGAAGATTAGTCAACTTCTCACAAGGGCAGGTGGTGCGCACACGTCAGGCACATTTTAAATATTTGCTTTATCAAGACAACGTGACAATGGACTTGTCACCACTGCATATTAATGTGGAAAAACCTTTTGAATAAGCGACTTGTGCGGAAGTTAGATGACTTGCCGTATTTGCATTGATAGCATGTAGTGATTTCATACTGCGTCTTATGTCTGGATGTCGAGACGAACAATATCTTTAGAGTTTAGGTGCATTTAGATCGCTGCAATAGGCTGCTGCGGATTCTTAGCACTTGTCCCTTTTTAAATTTAGGCTCAAAGAAAATTGGATTTTTCTATTCATTTTCAGCCCAGAGTCAGGAATTTGTGCCCGATATTGTGAGAAGCTCACTCGTTATCACATCGTGGGACGGAACATATAATACAATGTGAAAAGTGGGTATCCTGGTTGCACATCTGCCTACCCCTTCTAGAAAAAGACGTGAGTTTATGTATGTATATGTATATGTAAGAAACGTATTCTCAAAAAAGACTACAGTCACTGTCATTTGCATGAGTATACAGTTTGCACAAAGTAGACATCATATTCATCCTTTTTCCGCACAAAGAGGCACTTCAATACATTCATCATACTGGTAGATATTAAAAAAAAATTAGGTATTTGTCTAAAACATATTATAGAGCCACAAACTTATCTGGCCCGGTGGCCAAAAGTGAAAACCACGACGCCATTTGGAATTGACAATTTACCTGCCACTCACTGACATAACCGCCATTGTTTGTTTACTCAATGTATTTATTTTTCCTGCATTATTAAAATTAGTGAAAATGCCGAAAACTATAAAAAGTGACACTAGGAACGTTAGACTCCAGGTATTCAACTTTACGAAGAAAGATAAGCGTCTTCAGACACCAATAATACCCTTCGAAAAATTGTATCAACGCGTAGCTGCCACCACAGGCTTGTGTTGTCAGCTTTTCAAAATAAATTCCACGTAAACAGAATTTTGTACGTACTAGTAGAATAGGTGTAAGCACATATCATAAACTAAAATGTATGGGCTCGAATCCCAGTTCACAAATCGGACTTTTCGGAGTCATGTGTGTTTTGATAGTCAATAAACACGCACTAAAACGGTGGAGGAATACATAGTGAGGAAACCTGCATACCATAGCTATTTATAAGAATATCTATGGTATGTAAGTCCACCAACCCGCATTAGGCTAGCATGGTGGACTATATGGCCTATGATATGGCCTAACCACCTTCAATAGCACTCTCGATTATAGAATAGGGCAGTTCCCAGCAGTGGGACATATAGTATATGGGCTGATACAGATACACTTGTTTAAGGGTATGGGGAGCGATTTGTTAGAAATCTTGGGAAGGAAAAATAACATGCAAATGAAACTGGTCCACTCATTTTCCTGACACTATTGATCGAATTGAAAAATCTTACTTCACCAACTTTATTGCTATATCTATTTTTAATTGCAACACCAAATTCGACAACAGCGACTCTCTCACCGGGTCAGATAAGTTTGTGGGACTATAAGCAGGTTTTTTTTATGAATGATGAGACGAACATGCCATTCGCCTGATGGTAAGCGATACCGCTCATGGATTGTAGCAATGGTTGGCATTCCACTGCGCTCACTATCCTGATACATACGATGTTAAGATGTCCAGAAGTTACTCTGCCTATAACGGCCTTCAAATCGGAACACAACAGTGCGTTTACACTGCTGTTTGGTGAAATAAAAATTGCGGTCGAACCTAGCCAGGCGGCCGCTCACATATGAGAGACCTACCACCAGTAAATGTGTTTTACTTTAAATGTGTTCAGAGTCTACATTTTCTATACTTGATGGTATTCTAGTAATGTTATAATTTGGCTAAAGGAAAGCTGAAATACTCTTTAACCTATCAGCTCGGCACGCTGCGGCTTCTGCGGCAGGGTTGAGTCAAGGGATGGACTAATCCTGGACATACATCACTTACATCGACCATTAGGCTGTAGACATCCTCAGAAGCCATCCTCAGACTATCAATCTGAATCTAAACATCCTGTGCTGCAATCTGTATTTCAGTGGCTACATAGGGTCCAGACTGCGATAGAATACGAAGCCAGGTGGTACTTTTAGTGACTTAGAACAAAATGCAACAAAAAAATTAGCATAAAATGTGAAACATGTATAAAAATATGTTACGTAAATGTAATACAATAAGTAAAAAGTGATTTATTAATCCATAAAAGACTGTTCCATAAAAGAAAGAACAAAATGTCAAAGTATGGTAATGAACCGTAGTTGTATTACAGGACTATAGTTGTATGATTTTACGGTATTTAAAAGGATAAAAATGTATTTATATCTTTGTAAATATGCAAACTATTCGGTCAGACGTTATTTTATTTTATTGATAGTTTCACTTGACTCGCACAGGACGCCGCGCTTCGGCAGTTTTCCCAGCATAGCTCGTAATCCACTTCCACGCCCATTATAAAACTTGGCAAGGATGTTCTATACAATACTAGCTATTTTAATAAAAAATATAAAAAGAAATCGAATTGCTCTAAGCTTGTGAAAATCGAAGTTAAAAAAATAAAATAAATAAAAAAAACAATTTACTTTCGTATCCAAATATCTTTTATGTTTTTGATTTTTTGTGATTGTTTCCTATCGTCCTATTTGGTAAATTCATACTTTTTCCCAAAGTATGGGTATTTATTTTATAAAACACTACGAATTGGCCAACCAAACACGATTATATTTAAAACCAATTTTAAGTTGCATTGTGTCTATATTCACAAAGACTACAACCAGGTTTAGTTTTCGGTCGCAGTTTGAATTTACCCTGTACGTTCTAATACTTATGTGAACCAATTACTACTAATCAACTTCTGCGGAGAACTGTCAAGGAACAATTAAGGCAAGATATTAATTACTGACACCAATTCATGTATATTAACACAGATAGTGATGGGGAAAACCAATGTTCCTTTAACAGATATTAACAACGTCCATGGTTACAACATACAAGGTTAAAGAGCAATTAAATAAACGCTAAGACCGATAAAAAATCCTCTTTAATTAGAAGAAATACAAATAACTACTGGGGTGTAGGCACACACAGTAATGCCTATTGCCTACACATATATCATGGAATGTAAATTTTTCGTTTACCTGGTAAACGTGACCGCAGCTCAACCTGTATTGTTTTCGCGATTTCAGGTAAATTATAAGTAACTAAAATTATGAACGGTTTAATATGTGAGTTATCTTCTTATATGGCAGTCTTTCAGTATCCGCCAAGTCGCGGATAATTTAACAACAGCTAGTAGTATAGTAGTTGTTATGAACCGCAAAAATACGCCTGAGGCTTGAGCAAACATGTAAAATGATCAAGCAAAGACATTGTAGCCAGTTTTAGCAGTAGCAGTCGTGCTTATTGGAGGTTGGCCAGGGCCGTCCAATCTAACTTCTGTCGTCCAGCGTTGCCGCCGCTGAGGTACCCAGAAGGGTCGCTGGCCCACAAGCCGCAAGAGAAGGCTGCCTTGCTGGCAAATCTCTTTGCGGCTAATTCCCGCCTCGAAGACCGTGGTTCCCAGTCGCTGCCTACGCTGCCTGATTGCGGTTTCTCAATGGCAGATATTCGCATCAGGCAGTGTGATGTGCGGCGTGAGTTACGGTCTCTCGATGTGCGGAAAGCCAGTGGTCCGGATGGGATACCAGCGGTGGTTTTAAGGGCTTGTGCAGCTGAGTTGTCTCCAGCACTGACTCGCCTCTACCGAGCGTCCTACCGCACAGGTGTTGTGCCGGAATCTTGGAGAGAGGCCAATGTGCAACCAATCCCCAAAAAGGGTGATCGATCGGACCCTACCAATTACCGCCCTATCGCTATCACCTCAGTGATGTGTAAGGTCATGGAGCGGATCATAAACGCTCAATTGGTCCGCTACCTGGAGGATCACTCGTTGATCAGTGACCGACAATACGGATTCCGTCATAATCGATCGACGGGTGATCTTCTAGCGTTTGTCCTGCATCGCTGGGGTGAGGCGATAGACCGGCGTGGCGAGGCTCTTGCTGTGAGCCTCGACATTGCCAAGGCGTTTGATAGGGTCTGGCACCGTGGTCTTCTGTCCAAGCTTCCGGCATACGGTCTACCCGGCAACCTGTGTTCGTGGATTTCCGGCTTTTTGCATGGGCGTAGAATACGTGTAGTCGTAGACGGACACGCTTCGGCGCTCATGTCGGTAAATGCCGGAGTTCCTCAGGGCTCGGTGCTGTCGCCCACCTTGTTTATTCTGCATATCAATGACATGTTGTCGCTTGGCAACATTCATTGCTATGCAGATGACAGCACGGTTCATGGGCGATACCACTGCGGGCCTCCAGGTTGCCGTGTCGAAACTGTGAAGGGACGCGAAGATCTTGTCATTGAGCTCAACCGGACCTTGGATCTCATTTCTACATGGGGTTCCAGGAATATGGTTGAGTTCAATGCCAGGAAAACCCAGGTGTGTGCGTTCACGTGCAAAAAATCCCCGAGGGCGTAATATCTGCCACATCACGCAGGGTTGGAGTCCTGAACAGAGTGCGTCGGTTTTTCACGCCCGGTCAGCTTTGCCGCTTATATAAAGCGCAGGTCCGGCCGGGTATGGAGTATTGCTCGCACCTCTGGGATGGATCCGCCCAGTACCTGCTCGATGCCTTGGATGGATTGCAGCGGCGGGCCATCCGCATTGTGAATGATGCAGACGTTACGAGCAACTTGGAGTCGCTACAACTCCGGAGAGATGTCGCCTCTCTAAGCGTGTTCTACCGCCTGTATCACGGTGAGTGCTCTGAGGAATTGTTCAACTTGCTCCCCTCCTCTCCATTCCTAACCAGAACCACGCGTGCTGGCTTGCGAAGCCATAGCTTGACGGTCCACACCATCCCGGCGCGAACCAAACGGTTCTCAAATTCGTTTCTGTGCCGCACCGTCAGGCTGTGGAATTGTTTGCCGGCGCCCGTGTTCCCTCCTTCCTACAATCCCGGGTCCTTCCGCCGTGGTGTGAAGAGGCACCTAAGCAGGCCGGCATAATTGTTTCCATTGGCATGGGACTGCCGTCCGATGCCAATGGATACTCTGCCTGGGCGGCATTGGCACTTTCCATCAGGTGCAATGCCGCCACTATGCCAGGCCATTATAAAAAAAAAAAAAAAAAAAAAAAAAAAAAAAAAAAAAAAAAAAAAGCTCGATTTTACCAGAAGATGTGAGAGTAAATGTCTTTTTTTATTGCATTGAATGGCGAGACTAGCATGCCAGTATCCTAATGGAAAGCGATACGACCGCAACAAACCAATGTTTAACATTCCACTGCGCTCGCCATCCTGAGACATAAGATATTAAGTCTAAATATATCCAGTAGTTACTCTGGCTACAATGTCCGTCAAAGTGAAATAAAATAGTGCATTCACCCTGCTGTTTGGCGGGGGCAAAATATCGTGGTAGTACCTTACCAGGTGATCTTTAAGATCTGAGAGATCTAATACCAGTAAACGGTCGGTACGGTACGGTAATTACCACCGGTCTTGCAATTGAGGACGCAAAAGAAGAAGAAGGTAACGTGTAAGTTCTGGATTGAGCTCCCTGCATTGGTGTTACCAATGTGCTATGACCTGTCCTTTTTCCAACGAGGCTTAAAGAGAGTACGCTCCTTAAGGTAGGCAGCGACTTTGTTGTGCTGGACCTCAGGCACTGCAGAGGCCCATGAGCAACGGTAGCCGCTGACCATCCGGCGGGCTGCTAGGTCGTCTGTCAATAAAGACAATAAAAAAAAGTAGCAAGGCAGTCCTTGACACTAGTTGAGTACGTGCTACAGAAAGCAACAAAGTTTGCAACTTCTTCAACGCTGAATCATTAATCTGGTTTATTGAAACTTGTCACAGATTATCATGAGGCTGGGAAATACGCTCAGTGGGTATGCATTAGTTACGGTTTCTGGTAACTACATTTGATGGATTTAATTTTGTAGCCTTTAAGAATCCACGAACACCTGATGCATACAGCTGAGTCGTCCTATTTTTAGAGTGGGTTTTGTCAGCGGTATTTCCGGACCGGCGGAGTTAGGATCGGTGGAACAATAACCTGCTCAGGTCGGTCACTTTCTGTTTTTGTGTGTGTTCGTGTGGGTGTGTGCGGCTGTGACCACACACCATCAGGTGATCCCTGTTTTTATGACTTTATTACCTAATTAACGCCCGAATACTAGAACGCCATTCAAATAATAAGTTGCTCCTAACAGTAGGTACACGGCCCACTTGCCAGTACATTTAAGCGGGATTAACGTAGTTAAGTGCAACTTTTATTTAATTTGCGTTCCAGTATTCGGGCATTAGTGAACTACTTAGCTGGTGGCTGATCTGTGCTGGTGAAAGTCCCATTGTGTTCCGATGTGATGGACGTTGTACGGATATATTGAGACTTACCATGTTAAGTCTCATAATGGCGAGCGCAGTAGAATGCCAAACATTGATTTGTAATTCATGGTGTTGTTTGGTTTTGCCCACTGTCCATGAGCGATGGCTTACCATCAGCCAAATGGCATGCTCGTGTCGCCATTCATAACAATAAAAAAGCTGCAATCCATGTTGGTAAAAACAAGTATTAGTGCCTATGAAATACTCTGAAACGGGTTTCAGGGTCTACCATGGTACATATACTCGTTTTTCGAGTAATCATAGCTGAGTATATTGTCTTACTAGATTATCTATTTGAATGGCACTGAGGAAAATATTATGTTTAGCAATATTTTTGTCGGGTCCATAAAAAAAATCCGTTTTTACATTCTCCAATAAACAATAAAAATCTAGGAATTACTAATGATACAGGTGTCGTTTGTGAATCAGAAATATTTTTTAGAATTGATTTTCCCAAATATAATCAGGAAAATACAGAAAGAGTATGCTGAGGATAATTAAGTGGAACGAAAACTGTATGAGCCATCAGTGTCAGAACATTACACTATTAGTGTTTTGTAAAACTATTTATAAGCGAAGTTCCTGAAAAGGGAGCGAGATAGTCATAATTATATGTGCTAACATACAACAATAGACTTAAAGCAGTGCAGCGAGCAGAAAGTATCTACTTAATTTCATGTTAAGTGAAAATCCTGCAAAAGCATCCATCTCCCTGGAGATTAAATGACCAACCTTTGAATCGATAGGAATGGGAAGGGAGAAATTAGGATATTACAGCTCTATTACTTTCTGAAAACGACATCAAAGTCTCCAGCTAAATCTCTAATATAAGCTCTAAATCTTTGGAATACCTGGATTACTTTTAAAAGAAAATTACTTCTTCCGAAATCTTTGTACCTACTCGTATTCCTTCTTGTTATTTTGATTGCGGGATACAGACAAATTAATGTTGAAAAGAGACTAGCCGAACGTCAATCCTCAGTAAAATTATATTCTACTGTTGATCCTAATGGATATTGCAGAGATGCTTGTGTAGTAGTGGGCGGTGAGAATAGATTTTTTATTAAACCATATATTAAATTTACAAAAATCTCTACAAAAACTTGCGTACAAAATGCGAATCCGAATATATTTCGAGCACGCCACCTCACTATCTTTGTAGCGCGTTGCTTTTTTACTTTTAATAACACTCCTTGATATTGATTGGCGGGCTTCGCATTCGGAAATACCCAACGCGATGAGCTGTTTAAACCGGTATATTGGCGGGAACTCCGATTTTTGGTGTTGCCAGTACTACGCAATGATTTTCCTCAATCTTTAGAAATTGTTGTTGCCTCGTAAAAAATCGAAACACCCTTGTTTGTTTGCGTTCGTAGAAATACCGTTGCGAAAGTGCTTTCTTGCTTAGTGTTAATGACGCGTTCTTTGTTGGGTAATAAATGGATGAGGCATTATCGAGATGGGCTTTACAAGCTCTCTCTGAGAGTACAAGACATTAGTGAGGAAATACTAGAACAAAACGTAAATTTTCTTGTATTTTCATTTACATCCTGTGCGTATAAATAAGATACTTAAAACACGACCTATTAAACAATAACATAAATTGATCAAAACACTTTCAAATTAGTGAATTACAATTCAAATAATCAATATTTCAGAATCAATGAGAAATAATATTTTAGTAAATTAGACAATAGATCTTTCGTATAATATAGTGTTGTTGTACAAACTGTTGACGCAAGAATAATGTGATTTATTTTTTAATAACAACGGTGGACAACTTACATTGTAATATATGTTAGAGACGTAAAAGTAAAGTGCCTTTTTAACTAAACAATGGACCATAAACCAAAAATAAATAAACGTTTAACCATTTAATGTTGTTACTCTTAAGCTTTGTACATTTTTTGCCGTACACAAAGTATCGTGGTCTTGACAAAAAGGGTCTCTTACCACAATATTTTTCGAGAAAAAATTAAATGTATTTAAAGCTTTTAAGTAAGTTACGTTTTATTTGCGGCTGCTTAGTCATTATTGCGTATTTGTACGATATTACAGTTTTTTTTTGGCGGAGAATGACGACACGAGCATGCCGTTCGCCTGATGGTAAGAGATAAAACTGCTCATGCACAGTAGCAAAACCAAACAACACCATTAATTACAAAGCAATGCTTGGTATTCACAGCGCTCACCATCCTGTGACATAGGATGTTAAGTCTGATTATGTGCAATAGTTACTCTGGCTACAATGTCCTTCAAACCGAAATACAACAGTGTATTCACACTTCTGTTTGGCTGGAGAAATAGACATTGCGGTGGTACCTACCCAGGCGGCCTCTCGCATATGAGAGATCTACCTCGCGTCTAGATAAAAATAAGACAGCCTTCGTTGCGCAGTTGGATAGATACTGTGGAACGAGAGTCCGCGGGTTCGACCCTTGCACCGAAACCAATGTTTGTGAGGCCCTATAATATTTGTTTCCGGACTGGGTGATTGTGAGACAAAAAGTCGTAGTTTCTAGTCGTCGTAATCAATCTTAAAGTCGGGTCGTGGGGGGTTACTTTATACTCCGACACAACGAATTTTCGAACGTCATACGTTAAACTGCACGAATATGCCTAAATACTTTAAAAAAATCGAATCCTTTATCGTACGTCATAACTATAGACTAAGATCATAGAGAATATTATTGCTTTTTAAAAATAGAAAACTTTTATCTCATACGTAGACGTCAAACTGCGTCAAACGTTCAAACATTCGAATTTCGTGTCGGAGCATAGAGTAACCCGACAGGGCTATGTAGGGTACTATCGGCGGTTTGTTTAAGACAAATTACTGGTTGCGCAAATCACTATGGATCGGAAGATAATAATCATTATTTGATTAATACAGTTTCACAATGTGATTGAACTACATCTAAGTGCAATGCTGTCTACATAGAGTACTCTTAGGTTGTATACGATTGGTATCCTATCACCCCATATATACGCCCCACTGCAGGGCACGCGCCTACTCTACAATCGAGAATATGCTAGATAGATATGGTCGGGCTATATAGTCCACCACGTTGGCCTAGTGCGGGTTGGCGGACTTTACACACCATGGAAATTCATACAAATCGCTATGGGATGCGGTTTCCTCACGATGTTTTTCTTCACCATTTAAGTAAGGCCGTTTTGTCGACGGTTTGAGCTATTCGATACGGCTATACCAGCACGCGACATTTTACAAAATATAGTTTTGCCTATTTTTATGAATATTTTCTCGCTTACATCCCCATTAGGCTAGGCACGTAGCACTGCACATTCTGCGGTTATTTTCTATCGATAATAAGATCTCAGCTTTTAAATAAAATACATTCAATGCCTATCAATTTCTTTGAATCGACCGCTAAAGAATGTATGGTCAGCCTACGTGATGTACAGCGAAAAGTCGACCATGAAATGGTCATGGATTCGATGATTTAAATACTAAACTTGTATGGCAAGTAAGTATACTGAATCTAACAGGAAAGGTAGTGCATTCTTTACTGTATCCACCATCTAGTGTATGCGACAGATTCACATGGCAATTTTCTAGTGATGTAGTTGGATGTAGTACCACTTTCTAAGTTGTTTATATCGATATTTTTTGGAAATGCAATGACATAAGAGCAAACATAAAGAAGTTTTTATTATATGCGACATGACATAATATTCTATTTAAAATTTGTAACTGATCGATTTGTGCATGTTGAAGATATATGAGAAAAACTATTATGGGTTAAACTATATAGGTAATTACGTTGTATGAACGTAAAAGAATCGTAAGGATGAGAATGAATTAATGTTTTTTCTCTTGAGCGAAAAACGTGAGCGGGTTCGGAATCGATAAACGCGGTCGATAGTTGACATGATTCGTGCAGCACTAAAAAGACTAGGAATGCGCGGGGGATGTACAGTTGTGCGGGACGTCCCCTTCCCCACGCGTCGCCTCATACCCCGATTGCCATCTCGACCTACTACAGAGGCGATTTATCTTTCACTTTTCAATACAATTAAGACGGGCTTCATAGAACTAAAATTAAATATGTACACGAGTCGGGCAAAGCGATATTAGATTTTTCTATCTAACAGCGCTGGTGTCAGAAATTTGTGCACAATATGACGATAGGCTCGCCCCAATCACATTATGAGACGGAATCGACAATCACAAGGCGAAACGTTAGTACCTACCCCTTCAATAACAAAGGGCGTGAGTTTATTTTACTATATGCATGTAAATATGTAGACACACCCCAAATTCACGCGAATAGTCCCAACACGAAAATACAATTCCTTTATCTTTGGTACATAACTTGAGAGTTTGCGATCACAACGCCCAGACCCGATACAAATATTTGTATGTCTCACATGGTCTCACAAACATTTGTCTCTCTTAACCACGCGACAACTTGTTTCGTGGACAAATATTTGTCACTAATATGGTTATCGCCGGACCGAAAATTTCCCCGATGTTTTAACCCACGATACGTATTAATGTGGGGTCAGGACTATATTATGACTGGGTTTTTTAATTGCGAATTTATTTATATAATACATTTAAACATAGTTTAAGAAAAAAAAGCATTCCCTTCATAACGACTTCCTATTATATTATTAATATTTTAAGCAGCAATTTGATAGCAAAGCCATCGACCTAGAATAAGACCTAGAATAACACTTTAATGTTAATTTAATTTAGCGACATCTATTGGTTCAATATGGAAGCATTCCCCACACAATACCAGTACATTTTCAATTATTGAGGGATACTATAAATACACCCAAATAAATCTATAAGTCAACAACCTCAACGTCAGTAAAACATGCTATAGTTATTACTATATAAGTCTATAACCTTTGATTCAGGGCACGGGTCTGCAATGTAGCTTTTATTATAAATAATAACACCCATCAATCACAAACATAGTCCTAACCCCACACTAAGATCGAATCTTGTTTCCCGGGAATCAAAAACTATGAGAGAATTTTCAGTGTCAAACACCCAGCCCCGACACAAACACCTGTGGATCACACGATTCCCCATTTATAGCTAAGGATTCCTCTGCAATCGTAAGTTGTATAAAGAAGACTTCGTCCATAGTTCACCCCGCAGTTCTACTGGTTGGAGCATAAATTGTTATTTTTCGAGTTATTTTTGTCGTCATTGATCATAGTGTAAACACATTTACGCTAACCGTTATCGCATTCTCAGTATGAATGTGAAACTACGTTTTTGCTAAATATATCTAGATAAGCTATTATTTTTCGTTCAATGACGTCTTTGTATGAAAACAACAATGTCGATCGATTGTTAATAGCCTCTGCCTGTCTGTATCAGCCCATATACGTCCCACTGCAGGGCACGGGCCTACTCTACAATCGAGAATACGATTGAGAGTGGTTAGGCCATATAGTCCACCACGCTGGCCTAGTGCGGGTTGGCGGACTTACATACCATAGAAATTCTTATAAATCGCTATGGTATGCAGGTTTCCTCACGATGTTTTCCTTCACCGTTTTAGTGCGTGGTGATTGATTATCAATACACACATGACTCCGAAAAGTCAGAGGTGTGCCCTGGGATTCGAACCCGCGACCACCGTGAACATGTTGGCAGCCACGTCTAGTCCGTTTACCAACAGGCCACCACGCACACCCACAGCCTCTGCCTACCCATTCCGAAATCAGGCGTTAGTATATCTTTGCTATGCGTTGCTGCGTACTATTCCTGCTCTTTTTCCGGTTTCATGCGACAATTTACAAATGCTTCATAATAATTTCAAGACTCTTTCCTACTTCTACTCATGCTAGAAGAATGCAACATAAGCTATATATCGTCTTAATTCCTTTTTTTGGCTATGAATATGAATGACGACTTCGCTATTCGCCTGATAGTAAGCGATACCACGACTCATAGACTGCAGCAAAACCAAACAACACCATGAACAACAAAGCAATGCTTGCCAGTCCACTGCGCTGTCCAGTATTTACTCTCCCTACAATGTCAAACAGGAATACAACAGTGCATTTACACTGCTATTTGGCAGGAGAACCAAGACGGCCTCTCACATGCGAGAGATCTACCACCAGTAAAAATACCAGTATTACTTCTTATATTTCTTCTACACTGCCTCGGTGGCATAGGTGTACCACAGTACGGTTACAAAGCTGAGATCTCGGGTTCGAATCCCGGGTTGGGCAAAGTGATATTGGACTTTTCTATTCATTATCAGCTAGGAGTCAGAAATTTGTGTCCGATATGGCGATAGGCTCGCCTCCTATCACATCATAGGGCAGAACTTTCAAGGCGAAAGGTGGGTGTCCTTGCACCTCTGCCTACCCCTTTTGGGAAACGGCGTGAGTGTTTGTATGTTTTTCTTCTAGAACTATCTGAGTATTATCCCGTTTTATAATTCTAGAATTTCAACTTGCGTCATCCAGATATTACCAATTCCAGTTATTTTATTTTATTAAGTATTTTTACAATCTCTGGAAGCTAATTACTGATGTACAACATGTAAAAAATCATAACAAGCGGGGTATATCAGAAAGTCATTTATCATTCCGTTTGTAAAGTTTATGTTAACATGCTCGGCTCATGTGTATACCCGACTATCGCAATTTGTTTAATTGGGTTTTTTAACAACATATTTTGATAATGGATTATAAAATATTATCAAACGTTTTTTTATACTTTTGTTATAATAACATAGGTCTTTCAAGTGTTAGCGACCTCATGGAAACGCCATGCATTATGAATTCCTGTATCTTTTATGGGACAAAATTGGAAATTTAATGCTGCATTTGCCAGTTTGTAACCATAATTATAGTCATTTACAACCTTTTTGACGGCATGGACTTTCTCAAATTTGAGAGTTTGACTTGAAAAAGTCAGGTCATAGTAAACCACGCTGGCTAAGTCCGGTTTGACGGTCTTAACATGCCTTATAAATTCTGAAAGAAAATAACAAAAAACAACATGAGTAGTAGAATATTGTTTTTGTTAGAATTACTCTAGCGTATTATAGAAACAAAACGCACTCACACGATCACATACGAGATGATCGTAATAAATTTTAGTTTAAAAAAAGCACGCTTTCGAAAACGATCTAATTAAAAAGCAAAAATAATTGATAATGAGTTTAAGATTAGAAAATGTAGTAAAACACAAACATTTTATTGTTACAAAGCGTGGGGTGGTTGAGGATAAGAAAAGGTTGTAAGCGTTTTATTATTGTATTGTCATGGGTCCTGGATAAGTATGCATAATTTTAAGTCAATCCCACGTTTTGAAGGAAGTCAAAATCATGTTCAATGATTCCGTTACATTATTTTAAAACCGCTTATGAGTTTAGTATCAGCTGACAAATGTCGTTTTGTTTTTGTGTAATTTGCACACACGGCTAGAAGTCTACTTTTTGTTTATTTTTGATACTACGTTTTATATAGTTTTTATGTTTTGTTTTATTTTTAAATTCTATTAAAGTAAACTATATCGAGTAGTATTGCCATAAATAAGGTATTTAATTTAAACCACATGTTCCTAACCAGTCAACCACTCCAGGAAGACTGAAAAAAAATATCGCCTTGTATTTTTCAAGGCTTTCAAACAACCCAAAGGTACAAATCTTTTTACCGCTCAGGTAAGTTCCCGAAACCAACTGGATTTTGAACCGTAAAAATATTCGAATCGTGAGAGCTAAACTCATTGTTGTGTCATGTCAAAAACATTGTTGACAGCCTCTTTGACGCAGACGGTTAGACGCCGCCTGTGAAACAAGAGGCCGCGGGTTCGATCTCCGCATTAAGATAAATGTTTGTGCGGCCCACAAATATTTCTTCCGGGTCTGGGTGTTTGTGAGACCACAAAGTCTCTCGTAGTTCCTGATACCCACGACACAAGACTCGATCTTAGTGTGGGGTCAGGACTATATATGTGACTGTTGGGTGTATTATTTATTTATTTTTATTTATTCTTAATTATATTTATATGTAAATGCACGCATCGTTCCATTCGTCAAGAACTTTTCATAGGAACTCTATTTTTGATTCGGCTCTATAATATGTAAAATCTTGATATAATTTGAAGAAAGGCCACAGTGAATTCAAACTAGTTTTGGGTGATGGGCATCGGAAACCATTAGATACTTATGATCTCACACAAGATCTGAAAGAAATATTTGTGGGAAACAAACAATTTTAGGAACGAGAATCGAACCCGCTGCCTGTCATTTCATAAACTGTGACGGAGACGTAAGTGCGTTTAATGTTAAACGACCTAATTCATACACAAATATATTCCTATTTTAGTTATCTAATAGTTTGTCCTTTCAAACCTTTTTCAAACGACTCTTGAATTGAGTTTAAGCGAAGATTTCTACTGGTAGTAGGTCTCTCATATGTGAGGGGTAAGTATCAACGTAATTTCTATTTCTCCCGCCAAACAGCAGTATAAATACACTGTTGTGTTTTAGCTTTAAGGGCATTGTAGCCAGAGAAACTACTGGACACTAACAACTTAACATCTTATGTCTCAGGATAGCGAGCGCAGAATGCCAAGCATGGCTTTGTTATTCCATGTGTCATTTGGTTTTGCTACCATTTATGAGCGGTCGTATCGCTTACCATCAGGCAAACGGCATGCTCGTCTCGCCATTCAGTGCAATAAAAAAAGAAGGCAAAACATTCGAGTTTATAAACAGTCTGAATAAGCCCCATAGTGTCTAGCTATTTTATAGATGTAATATTCAATAGTTTCCGCATAGTTATATTACAATACCTACCACATTTTATTATTTAAAAAAAAAATCGAAACATAAGCGTTAGTGATTCAGTCTACGCAGATGGAGCAAAACTTCAAGATATACTGAGCTATTTTTATGTTCTGTACTGTGTCAGCCCATATACATCCCACTGAAGGGCAAGGCCTCCTCTTCAATTGAGAGTATGACTGAGAGTGGTTAGGCCATATAATCCACCACACTGGCCTAGTGTCGGTTGGCGAACTTTTGCATAGGGCGGACTTGTGTTTTGTAAAACTTGTGCTATGTCAAATGCACGGCGTTGGCGGACTCTACATAGAAATTCTTACAAACCGCTATGGTATGTAGTTTTCGTTCACCGTTATAGTACGTGAAAAGTAAGAGTTGTCCTGGGATTTGAACCCGCGACCATCGTGAACGTCTGGTCCGTTCACCAACAAGCCACTACGCACTAATTTTTATGTATGATCAACAAAGGTGAAAAACATGAGCCTGATAAAAAAAAACATACAAGTCATTTCATATTGTGATGTTATTAAATTAGTAGCTTTCGTCACATTATATTCCATATTTAACTATTCTATGAATTACATCACAGAAACGTGTTTTTATTCAAAACTCCGTGTTTCTTTTCAAACCTACATAATACCCAAGGTACTTTACCATAACCTTACCATACGTAATATTAAGAGAGGACATTGTAAAAAATTCCGGAAATAACATACATAACTTATGCATATGAAACAAAAATTATTATCAGCACATATTTATACGGAGTGCACGGCGAGACTCACGACAGTCGGGTATAGAGCGCCAACGCGGGAAAATCACACTTTTCCTCTCCTGTTTCAGTGTTTGTTTGACTATCGACTGCGGACGTTCCCTCAGTACCTTCCATGATAAAATAACTGGACATACATACAATATGTTATTTAACTTTATGTTATTACTACCGGTAGTGTACGCGCGGTTTAATTACGATTATGTACCAGGAGAGTATGGGTACGCAGGAGTTCACGATGGAGCGGATCGCGCCAAAAGTTTTGTCAATGAGTGGACTGTGGAGGTTGAAGGTGGTGAGGATGTGGCACAGCTGGTCGCTTTGGAACTCGGCTATATTTATGGTGGCCCGGTAAGTCATGCTTATTTTGCTACATTTTAGATATTAATTTTGTTTATTTTACATTGGTATTGACTTAATTAATAAAATTATTTACTGTGCGTTAAAAACGTAACTATTAAATTAACTATCGCAGTATATTTTTTACTTATTAGTGCGAATTATAATTTATAATTTATTTTACAAAAATATTATTATTGCAGTATGTTCTTAAATAATATTACCCAAAATATTATATTATACAACATATTTATTCTTTTGATAATAAATGTACAGCGCAAAATCCTTCCGTGTAAATTATAATTTACGGATGAGTACAAAGTAAATAAACAATAATTTCAGTGAGTATCTTTCATAAATAAGATCTCAAATGAATTTAAAAAGATATATATCTTCATTTATATATTTTGTTCAATTGTCTAGTCTGTATTCAAGATTTCGGACGGTAATTGGTACGAAGCATTTTAAATATGTTAATAATATGTTGGATTTACTTGCGCTCAAATTTATAACGAGTTGCGAGTGCTGTCTCACATAATACAAATGTTATGTCATAACTTACTCTTGGTCTTGATTATTGCTATTTGAAAATGATAGGAGTTTTCTACATGTGAAATAACTACAGAGAAAATATGGCATATCGGCAGATTTGAGTCTAAACCTACCCGTACATAATATACTTTGATAATGATACCTTTATATTTAAACGAGCACGAATTTGCCCGAATACTAAAAAAAACGGCCCAGTACTTTCACTGCTACATATCTTTCCTCTTCATAATATTAGTATAGATAATTACGGATATGAATCTTATAAAAATAATATACGAACGACGTAGAATATATAAAAAAGGGCGTCTTTTCCATAACGAATGCAGTAACATTGTACTGTTACGTATCAGGTCATAAGTCTGGAAGTTGTAGGGCCACGTTGTTGTCAGTAATAATTCAGGATGAATGGGCAGGCTTGTCCGGGGCGGTAACACTGTCTCAACAGATCGACGTGAAGCAATAGCTTCGCTAACGTGTTTCGTTTAGTGACATTGCTGGAAGCCCATTACCCCTTTTCTCTTCTCGTACATTTTCCTTCCTCATCGGAATTTGATGGGCGGTAGTGCAGTATTAGTTAATGGGCGGTAGTGATCACCTACCTACCTAGTGGTGACCTGTTTGCTCGTTTGCCCCAGAGGCAATAAAAATATCATAAGCACCCATCGACTACTTTCCAATTGAAAATTCGATTGAGTAGGCTTAGGCCGTGGTCGACCACGCTGGCTTAGTGCAGGATGGTAAGTTCGTATTACCATAGATAATTACTAAAACCAACTTTATCAGCACCGTATTTTATTATGTAATTTAGGATTCTAAGATGCCCATATTTAGTTCTAGCGACTTCGGACATAATGCAATGTCAATATTATTTTTTGGTATTTTTTTAACGCTAAATAAGTTGTTTTACTTAAAATAATATTGTACAACCATTTATTGTATGAATGCATACATACATAAACTCACGCCTTGTTCCCAGAAGGGGTAGGCAGAGGTGCCAGGGTACCCACATTTTGCCTTGTATGTTCCGTCCCACGATGTGATAGGTGGCGAGCCTATCGCCATATCGGGCACAAATTCCTGACTCTGGGCTGATACTGAATAGAAAAATCTAATATCACTTTGCCCAACCCGGGATTCGAACCCGAGACCTCAGCTTTGTAACCTGTAACAGTACAACTACGCCACCGAGGCAGGCACCGAGTATTGTATGAATGGGTTTCAATTATTAGTGTATAAAAAGCTTTGCGTAATTTTTAGTGGCGCATTATTTGTAGTCACTAAAACTACCACCTAGCTTCGTTTTTAGTCGCAGTTTAGACATACTATAATGGAATTATTGAAGGAATGGAACTCAGCGGGTGGCAAACTAGAAGGAGTGGGTTTAATTCCCATAAACGACAAATAGTTTTATTCGCAGTTTATGACCAAGTAGATGTTATCTTATTATCACATTTATTTTCCATTCTTATACATTTTCGAGGGTCTTAGACTAGGTCCCCTACAAACCAGTTTCAAATTAAAGAATTCTTATTTACTTTTTATTTATTAAATTACATACCATTATATATTATATACCAATTACAAAAAACATCCTTTCCTTAGAACCTCAAGAGATAATCTGTAGGTAAACTTAAGGCGAAATACACTTATCCGACAAAATAAATAAAAAAGTGGTGTCTATTTTTACATTTGTATTTACATATATTTTTTACCTTCAAAATGTTGTATAGCACAAACCTCAATACTGCGGTTCAAGCGATCAATTATAACAAACCGAGCCGGCATTTTTTGCATTTATCGTTCCAAGTTTCTGTCCAGACAATTTCATAATTAAAATCCTTTTTTCTAACACGTTTTTTATGAAAAGAAACAAAAACAGAACGGAAAATTCCTAGTAGCTTTCGTACACGGAATAATAATTATGGCACGTATTTATTTTGATTAGCAAATCTGGTATTTTAATTAAGGACTATAAATACAAGTGTTTTGTAATTAATTGTTTGATAAAACAGGAAATCCCGTAGTATATGTAGCAAAGGTTACACATATCTTGTGTGACCTCTCTAACGTAAGTCTCTGAGACAGTCAGTATCACAAATATGAAATAGCTAAATATTATTGTTTGACATTTTGGCAAAGGGGCCGCAATGCTAACGGACTTTCTTTGAACGACAAAATAACTTTGCACCTGATAGTAAATGTAATTCTATTATAAAATCCGATGCTCTCAAATTCGATAAAGTTAAATAAATCGAGAATTATTCCCGATGGAAATTGTTTTTTTATTGATTGCTGGGTGTGGCTTACCATTCGCCTGATGGCGACCTAGCAACGCCAAACAACACCAAGATTTACAAAGCAAAGCTTTCCTGTTTATTACGCTAGTTATCCTGAGACATCATGAGTTAAAAAGTATGTAGTTACTCTAGCTACAATGTTCTTCAAACCAGAACGATCTGTGCATTTAGATTGTGTTCGGTGAGAGAAACAGATATTGCGGTGGTACCTGCCCAAACCGCCTCTTACATATGAGAGACCTACCACCAGTTAATTGGTTAATCAAAATATGAGTTTAAAGTTTAAATAGACTAGGCAGGTTGTCATTAGCGTCTGATGTTTTTCCAAAATTATTTTTCCAGTGACAGCTCTGTTCAATAATTTCCATGCCCGCAATTACGTTTAATTTGTCTAAAATAACATGCTTCAGTGATTTATTGTCCTGCAATTAAGCAATCGATAAAATTATATTGTACGTGAAATTAAGGGTTAGGAACAGTGTGAGTTATTGCCGCTTTATTTCTGATATTGTGTCGTTGATATCGTCATAAAGAGTAGATAAAGCTAAAAGGGGGATGCTACAGTGGACTGCCTCGGTGGCGTAGTTGTACTACGGTACGGTTAAAATCTGAGGTCTCGGATTCGAATCCTGGGTTGGGCAAAGTGATATTGGATTTTCCTATTCAGTATCAGCCCAGAGTCAGAAATTTGTACCCGATATGGCGATAGGCTCGCCACCTATCACATCGTGGGACGGAAAATACAAGGCGAAATGTGGGTGCCCCTGGCACCTCTGCCTACCCCTTCTGGGAACAAGGCGTGACTTTATGTATGTATGTATTTAAAATGGGGCAAGTCCTGATATTGCGAAAAAAATCCATACAAAAATGACTACACGGAATGGAACGCTCCATGGTACGTTGAACCGACTAATATTTATTATTATTTATTATTATATTATACAAGAATAGTCAGCTTACAGTGTACCCAAAGCGCTAACTATTACTTACAAATTATATATATATATATATATATATATATATGCTGTTCAGTCTCCCAAAATGAAGAAGGGTAGTCACCCACGCATTTAATTATGGTTATAGTTTTACGTCCGTCAGAAGACAATTTATATTATTTCACCTCTAGCCGCCTACATTAAATCGTACGGAAAAGTACCCAATCCACGTTAATCTGTTTCTAAGCACGAAAAATATTAATTTTGAAAAACCCAAGAAGAAAACCAGTACCTCAGAATTAATTTGCATTTTCAATATACGTATAGCGATAAAAAGCAATCACTAAAATTATTGTTTGTATAAACAAAGTTAAAGCAAAAAGTTAGGAAATGGTTGCGACAAAATTGTCGGCGATCGAGATTAGTGCCGCTTATTTTGTCGTTTGTTATTTGTAAGAGTGAATGTAACCCATTGAGAACATTAAAATATAATGTGGTATCTATGTGTTGCAAACTATACAGGGTATATCAAGACTGCTACCGAAAACGAAGCTGGGTGGTAGTTTTAGTGTGGCGTGGCATACTATAGCGATCTTATCGCACAAGGTTGTCTAATAGAAAATCTTTTTACACACAACCTTACAGATAAGAAACCGGAAAAACTGAATGAAATATATATTTAAAAACAAACATACTAACAAATAAACTAATTGTATTAAAGTTTACAATGAAATAGATAATGGGTTTTAAAATAATAATTTTAAAGGTTAGAATGAAGGTTAAAGGCTTACCTACGTTGTTTTTTGGAGCGTTACACAGTCAATCCATCAGCTCACAATATTGATTAATATGTATTAAATTATTCTTGTATTATAATACGTATGTATACGTAACTTTTTTAGACACTAAATACATTGCAACCAACATTGGCGGCCCGCGGCCTGCGTGGCATAGTTGATTAGACGCCTGCTATGAAACGTGAAGTCCCGGGTTCAATCCCCTCATCGAGACACGTCCTATTTTTCACTTCTTCATTCTCTTTTTCTGCTAAATCATGTGTACAGTTATCTACCTTTATTAGTTCTGCAATCGTTATTTCTTTAAGCTGCACTGTTATCAGCGATACACCTAGCGGTTATCCCAGCCCATACTATATTGAAACACCTTATCTACACTTTGAAGAAATTTGATTCATCCTCTATAATGTTATACGGACGTCATTTGGTACCTTATCAATGACTCATTAAGTGAGGCATGGCGAAATTCCTCATGAGTAGGCCAGATCCCCAAGGAAGACAAAGTTCTTCGATGAATAATAAATCAACTAATAAATTAAATTGATAAAGGTTAATACGCATATATTAGCTGCAAATGACTCCCACTAAGCGGTGACTAAAGGAGATTCTCTATATTTATTGTATAGCTAATTATATAACACAAAGAATAATTTTATACGTATCTCTGTGCAATTTAGTCCGGTTTTTGTTTTGTGGTTTAAACTAAAAAAAAGAGACTTAACAATAATAAATAAAATTAACGAGTATCTAAGCATTTTCCGTCGTAGAATATCGGGTTGCCAGATATTAGCGCCCTCATTAAAAACATACTCTTTTTTGCCAAGCTATACCTACATATCCCTGAACATTGATGCAAATCAAACATAAACAAGAACACTGTAGCCAAAATAACTATTGCACATATTAAGACTTACCATCTCATGTAGCAGGAAGGGTAAAACAGTGGTATGCCAAGCATTGCTTTGAATTTCATGGTGGTGTTTGTTTTGCTACTGTCCATGAGCAGTCGTATCGCTTGACATCAGGCGAACGGTATGCTCGTCACGCTTATTCATTACAAAAAAACTAGGTAGCGATTTCGGATAAGTAAGATTGCGAATAAAATTGAAAGTAGGATTGAATTTACACACAACAAATAAGTCTGTTTATACCTTGTCCTGCTTTAATCCCTCAACTAAGACTGCCCTTTCTCTTTTCTTTCTCTTATCTCCATCCAAAGTTTGCCCACAATAAGGCCGCTGATATTATTTATATTTTTAAATTTAGTGTTTTTTCCTGGTGTACTATAAATAAATATAGGAACAGTTATTAAATCTTTAAAAGTCAGTTTTACGTATTAAATGAAAATAAATGTATACGAAAACAACATCAGTCACCTTGACACTGTATAAAGTGTTCAAATTAGTAAGTTATTGTTTAGCCTCCCAACCGCATACTGCACTTTGTTAAATTGCTAATCGATTTCCAACAAAGCTTTTGTTTTGCAATAGCACATACATTCAAACAAGCGATTGGAACAATATTTACGGACGCACTGCAATACGTGCTTCACAGTAACTTTGAAAAATGTTTGAAAAAATAGCCGACCCAACCACGTTTGAAGGCTGAATATTGATTTTAGGAACAAGTATGCTCACTTGGGCATAAGAGATTACATTCTCGAAATTATAGAAAAAAAAAATATCTTATCATCTATTTGCCTATTAAATAAGCACCTACTTCCGTCTCTCTGCACTAAACTAAGGTTGACTGGGAGAAAATGGCTTTACTCATTTATACTGGTGGTAGGTCTCGCATATTTGAGAGGCCGTCTGGGTGGGTACCACCGCAATGTCTATTTCTCTCGCCAAAACCCGACAGATAGGTCGCGTCTTCGCATTAGTTTCCTAACAGACAGTAGTGCGAACCCGTTGGAGTCCAAGTATAGTAGTATAGTACTCCAAGATAATTAAATTATAGTTCTACATTTGCTACTTCTCTGAAACCCCCGCGTCCGTCTTTAACAGCTTCCTAATAATGTGCATTTTACGTCTGTGATTCATAGCAAACGGTTCGACAATTGTTTACGTATGACAGTGCAAACATATCGCTAGCACTGCAGACGGTTATCTGACTAATGTCATATTTTTGGGCGCATTAGAAAAACCCAGATGATGCATGAATGACCAATACTTACCAAATTCATAATGAATACAACGCAAGTACCATAAGTTGGTGTCTGGAGAAATAAGAAACTACAAATAAATTATAAATTACAACCAACAGTCCCATACATTGTTCTGACCACACACTAACATTGAGAATTGCGTGGTAGGTATTAGGAACTACGAGAGACTTTCTGGTCTCATAAACATACAGAACCGACACAAATACCAGTGGTTCATACAAATAAGTATTTGTTTCGGTGCGGAGTCCGAACCCGCTGCCTCTTGTTTCACAGACGGCGTCTAACCAACTGCGCCACGGAGGCTGTCAATAATATGTGATGTAATGTGCAGAGAGAAAAACTATTATTTTTACTTTGCACAACAGCTCTACCAGGGAACAATAGATCGTGGACGATCTTTACAACACTACATAGCCTTGTTCTTTGACAAAGTATAAATTAAAATGTTCAAGGTTATACACAACAATCGTTTTTATTTTCGTCCATAACTGGTTCACTTATTTACTAAAATATTTTAATTCTTTTAAAGGAATCAATTCTTTTTACATCGCAAGCCTATAAGCCTTGGTCGGTTTGTTGGAGCTTTAATTAAATTCGTAATTGTTTTTGGAGATTTATTTCAAAAAGTATTAGAAATAAGATTGATATTTTTTATGAAGTAAAATAAGCCTACTCTTATACCCTGATATAAGACAGCGTTCATGTAAAATGGAGTGTAGAACAAAAATGAGAATTTAATCTTTATTCTAAATTTTCATTAATTTTCTTTTCTGTGGAAATCGAGCTGTCTGTTGGGTGTGATATTTCATTCTTCTTCCTATTATTATTCTCTTTTTCTTATACCTGGAGTTATCCTGGCTAGTGTCAGGGTTTACCTTCCGGCAAATTTTCCTCCATGTCCTCCGATCTTCGGCATCGGCAATAGTAAGGCCTTCATATCTTCCTTGACGAAATATTTTATGTAAGGAGTACTGACATACGCTAAAAGAAAACTGTCGGGTAGTTTTGTCACAATCATGATTTAATTTCCAAAGCTTTTGACCAACTTGTATTTTACTTGTACCTAGTAAACTGTAAATATACCATTGAGGTAAACAAAGTTTAACTAAGCGGTAAGCATATACGTGAGTAAATGAAGCAAGATTTTTGAATAATGAAATCTTTGATATTTTTTCAAATTTTGGATAATGTCTCACAATGGTGATGTGAAACACGTGGAGTAAATTAAATGCTATAATAAATAAGTCACTAACTGTTTAAAATTTAAAAATCAAATATAAGTCTTGCGAAAAATTCACGTATTGTATTGTATTTGTATTAGCAAACATCGTACCTCCATCGAGATAAGCTTCTACGAAACCTCTCTCTATATTTGACTCAACTTTTCAACGTACAGAAGTCTACACAATTTAAATTTTCTTTCAACGACCATGTTAGAAAATGACATAACGAATTTAGCAGCCTTGGGTATATTATTCACCATGTAACCTTGTCTTGGCAGCTCTATTACAGTGCATTTTTAACTAATCTTATTAGTTCCATTCTGCTGTTCTACAAACTATCTACGATTTAGATGGGGCGATGAGGCAGACATGTAATTATGTTGTTAATAACTGTAAAGGCTGTGGATTAATTTAAACGTACGCATTAGAGAAAGATCAAAGTTGTCTTTATTGCTTTGTGCTATGTTTTCACGAAACTATCATAGTTCGTTAATTACCTTTTGCTATTACATTTTTAAGGTCAATATGATTGGCATTTAATACGGTCACCAAACTGCTTTTCATCTCGTCCTTGAAGTCCGGCATTACCAAATTTTACCAATTTTAACTTTCGATTGCTTCTGTCCCATATATAGGCAATAAAAATAGCCCCAATATATTTATAGATACGCGTACACCCGCACGTGAGTGCTGCATGTACCGTCGGAGCAACAAATGATTAGTTTCGCAAACTGAGATAAATGGATCACAAGTAATTCCAGCTCGTTTGTCACCATTATGTCTCGACAACTGACAACCATCTCACAACACAATACTGCGTGACGCTTTTTTAGAAGAAAGACGAATTATGAAAGTGTCCTAGCTAGATATTTGACAATTATTTGGTTCAATGTTTCTCAGATTTTTCATCGTTCATCGTTCAAACAGGACATTTGATCGCAATCGATTACTGACCCGTGAACATCCACGACCCTTGGATCATAGATGTGTTGCCGGCCCATCAAATCAGAAGAAGAGCAGGAAGCAAAAGGGATGAGAAGAGTAAAGGGTCATTAATAATCCGGCAATCTCACTCGACGAACAATACGCGGCAGCTAAGATGTCGTTTCACATCGGTCTTGTGTGAGAGGGTTCTTGTGTGGTCTATTGCTGAGTTATGATGACACAACGGCGTGGCTCTACCACTTTTAAACCATTCACACTCACACTTTGCTACTCTTGATCCTGACTCACAGGAGTTACAGTGGGTGTGAGGGCGGGATAGTCTCCAGAAAAAAAACCGAACTCACAAAAATATATCTCCTTTTCTACTGCAATGAATAAAGAGATGAGCATTCTTCATCGTTCATTCATTCTATTCGCCTGATAGTAAGCAATACAACTGCTCATAGACAGTAGCTAAGCTAATCAACACTATGAATTACAAAGCAATGCTTGGCATTATTTACTAGTACATCAGTAGTTTTCATGTCAAATGTACTTTGCTAGTACATCTGACATGATAACCAAATTGCGGATATCACGGTTCAAAGTCTGGGCTGCAAATATATCAATAAGGTATTAGCAATTATAGGGGTATTCATTATTTTACGATCCGCTCTTTAGGTACTGTGAATCAGCGTGCTAGTCCTTGAGCCATGACCCACGACCTTATAATGTGGGGATGGCTCAGGCCCAGTAAAGAAACAAACATAATATTATTGTTGTACTAGATAGATACGTAATAAATTTTATCTAGTCATTAAGACAATACATCCGCATACACATAACAATAATTATGTTTACTAGTTTGTCAAAATAATTACGCATTTGCAAAGTAGAAACAAGGTTAAGCTTTTATCTTTAATGCCTTTAGATGGTTAAACAATGAACACTACAAAGTTCAAAATAACATCCAGATACTTGAATGCTTGTGGAACACGCAAACATTTGTCCCGGAATTGTTGTGGTGTAAGTCTGGAATTGACTTTAAAATAGGAAACGTATTTTAGAAACAGAATAAGGGATTTGACTAAATTTTTTAACCAACTTAAAAAAGGAGGAGGTTGTCAATACGACTGCTGGTTTTTTTATTTATCTTTTTTTCTTGTATTTATTAAAAGGGATCCATACCCCAAATGATTCATAAATACACAAGTTAAACGTTTTAAATCGCGCATTGGGAGTAAAAGAAAAGGCATGCAAAGCAAAACTAGGGACGTCACTAGTCTTAACATGCATGACAGTGTACACGTCTAAAAGAGATGGTAAAATGTCCCCACTAAGCTCCCACTCTTTTTTTTAAATACTTATATTTGCCTCATGTTACAAGCTACTTTAATACTGTTTTGACAGATATGTTTATTTTAATGTTATTTGTCTATGTACGCAAATTACTTACCTAATAAAAAAAATATTAAGGGTATATGCTATTATATTTTCTCTCAAATTAATGAACAATGTTGTCTGGAAAAGCTCTCCTCACTCCGCCTAATTCGCACATAAAAACTACGTAATTTTGTTCATTAGATATTTTCGGTCATTTCTGTTCCCCAAAATGCAATTATGTCTTATCATCCATTTCATTACTCTTGATCGTCCTCAATTGCTGTAATTAAGAGGCATTCGTAATAAAATATACAAATTAAAAGACCCACCCACAAGGTTCGCCACTATAGGCAATATCTCCCTACTGTTATCGCGAGTGGCCACTTCAGATAGGACCGGCGAATCACATCTTATCTACAACAAATAACCTGACGTGCGTTGTTCATTAATATAGACACTTTTATTGGAATATGAAATGATAGCCATTTTGGAGTATGTCAAATTGGATTTACTTGTACGCGATAAAAGGAAATCTTTACCCGTCTGCTCTAATCCGAAAATTAAGTGGTGTTGTCGAATGCCGCATCAGTTACACGCATATTGCACAATTATTTTGGTTATTTATTGTACTCAATTCACAACGATTGATAGACCTCTATACACTGTTGTAAGAGTTCTTATTTAATGAAGTTGCTGATGATAAACAAGCGTCTATCAAGAGTGTTTTAGAGAATGGTTTTAGCCTAGGTTCGGCAAACAGGTTAGTGATGGTAACGCATATTGCACAATTATTTTGGTTATTTATTGTACTCAATTCACAACGATTGATAGACCTCTATACACTGTTGTAAGAGTTCTTATTTTATGAAGTTGCTGATGATAAACAAGCGTCTATCAAGAGTGTTTTAGAGAATGGTTTTAGCCTAGGTTCGGCAAACAGGTTAGTGATGATAACGCATATTGCACAATTATTTTGGTTATTTATTGTACTCAATTCACAACGATTGATAGACTTCTATACACTGTTGTAAGAGTTCTTATTTTATGAAGTTGCTGATGATAAACAAGCGTCTATCAAGAGTGTTTTAGAGAATGGTTTAACCTAGGTCCGGCAAACAGGTCACCAGGTACAGATGGTAAGTGATAATTGCTGCCTATGAACCTTTACAATCCTTGGTTTTGTTTATTTAAAATTTTACAGCTATGGAAACAAGTCCTTT
This sequence comes from Hyles euphorbiae, assembly GCA_023078785.2. NCBI lineage: Eukaryota > Metazoa > Arthropoda > Insecta > Lepidoptera > Sphingidae > Hyles > Hyles euphorbiae. The sequence continues at coordinate 2,224,210 of CM041049.1, forward strand.
TAGCCTACAATCGTTGGATCATGGATGTATTGCCAGCCCATCAAGTCGAGAGGGGAGTGGGAAGGATAAAGGATGGGGAGCGGAAAGGGGTATTAGGTATCCTGAAATGGCGGGAAAGCTGTTATGACTACAGCGTGGCTACATATATTTCGAAAACATGACAGCTGTATATTTGATGATTTTCGTCAGAAAGGAATCTCATCACACCTTCGCCTATGAAATAAGTTGTATATTTGTCATCCTGCAGAAATGCTTTACATTCCGCTCTTGTTAGCCTCCGTGTCGCATTTGGTTAGATGCTGGTTGTGAAACGAGAGGCCGCGGGTTCGATTCCCGTACCGAAACAAATGTTTGTGCGAGCCACAAGTATTTGCGTCGGGTCTGTGTAAGAACGATACGACTCTCGTGGTTCCTGATACCCAGGACACACCGTGGTGACGACGTACCATCAGACGAGCTACTTGTTACTTTCGACCTTTACTATAAAAAGACAATCTGTAAATTATTTTAATACAAATAAATCACAATATGACGGGAATAAATTAACATTTTAACTAAATTTTATGGACAAATGAAATGTTTGACGCAAAGACACAGAGAGATCTATTAATCAGTAATCACTGTTAATAGTTACCGACATAAACCCACGCTTGTACTGAGAAAAAATTCCAGTTAATTTTTAACGGTTAAGTATAGTTAACGTCGTAATGAATGTCGCCCATCGGGTTCAATTACCAGGAGAACATGGCCAGCCAAGACGTTCTTTCTTTAAATAGATTAGGGTTGCGTGGGTGGACGTTTGTTTTGTTAGTATAGAATTTTTTAACTATCTTGAAGTAACAGTAGTCTTATATTGTTGTGGATGAGAAATATTATTATGGTGTTAAGATATGCGCAATATAATATTAAAGAAGAAATTTTAGACATATCTAAAACATAACGTGAATAACATCTAATGATTACAAAATAAATATTATTTTATCGCTATCGTACCTCTAAATTAATATTTTGTGAATTTATCTTGAAAAGATCGAAGGCCTGTTTATTTATTTATTTATTTATTTATGCTTCATATACAATAATTTATAAAGGCGGACTTAATGCCTAAGGCATTCTCTGCCAGTCTCCCTTTGGTTGGTGCAGAGAGAAAAAAGTAGGCGCATAAATTAACAAATTTGAATGTGATAAATGAAATGATGTTTGTAGTTCAATATATGAAAAATAATAAACATACACGCGAAAGTAAATATAATAAATGTATACTATAAATATATGTATAATAAATAAAATATACATACACATATGTATATATATATATGTATATAGCACGTAGATATATAAATTAAAGTGACTCTGCCAGTTTCTCGAGAAAGTATTGGCGAACCTTCAACTTAAATGCCAATCGAGTACCAGACGACCTGATTTCCAGGGGGAGTGCATTCCAAAGGAGTATAGATTGGATAGAGAAGGAAGAATGAGTAAAATCAGATCTATGGGTAGGACAATGAAGAAGTAGATTGTTGCTAGAGCGTAGATTCCTGTTATGGTTACTGCATAGGTATTGAAATTGAGAAGTTAAGTAAGAAGGTGAAGTAGGAGATGTAAGAATTGAAAAAAGTGTAGTAAGTGCATGCAGGAAACGACGCTGACGAATGGGTAACCATTTTAGTTGGGAGCGGAAAGAAGAAACATGATCGTATTTACGAAGATTAAAAATGAATCGAATGCAGTTATTGAGAAGCCGGTCAAGTTTGTTGAGGTGTTCTGCATTCAGGTCAAAATAGCACACATCACCATAGTCGATTAAAGGGAAAATTAAGGCTTGCACAAGCATTGTCTTGGTTTTGATAGGGAGGAAATTCTTTAGACGATAGAGTGCACGTAGGGAACCTGTCACCTTTTGGCAAACTGGAGCAACCTGAGCTGGCCTGTTAGGTAGGAATAATGTAAAAAACGCATTTATCTTTCGAAAGCTTGAGCTTTCTTAGTCATTTTAACAACACAGAAAAACAAAACGATGAATGCCTCCCATTAGACGACTAAGGCTAAAGACTCTTAATTGAAGAAGGAGACTGGTATAAATTAGTTGTAATAAAGCGAAACTAAATTTATTAATTTTTACCTTTTCGAAAATTTCTCAAACTTATTGCTACAGGCGCTTTGAGATAAGCAGATAACATAGAAAACGTAAATACATTGGCAAATACTAACTCAGTGAACCAGTTAGTTCCGATACTAATTTATAGATGGCACTGTTAACAAAAATCAAGCTACTGTTTTTCGCCCTCTACCATTTAGCTACACATTAGCGTGAAAGCGTTTTTTCAGGCGCCGCTAACTGTAGTTTCAGCGTCGTTGCTACTAGGCTAACATGAGCGCGTGGGACAGTCCTTCAGCGTTTCAGCGATCTGTTCAGGGGAGGAGTTAGAGAGAGAAAGACAGATGAATAATGTGCTGTTTCAGGCGGGAATGTGTGAACGTTATACCATTTCAGCCGTGCTATGTGTGTGGGTTATAAAGTAGATCACTGAAACGTGGACTGAAATCGCTTGCGGTATTTTCTGCCTCCGATATCAATGGATTCATAAACTTATTATTCAACTTTTCCTAGACTCAACTGGTTTATATAAATGATTCTTGTATACCATAATCTATTCCGGATGTAGTGCATAGCATCAGTACTCAGTATTATAAGTAGAAAATTATTTTTAGATATACTTTTCAAATATTTCCATCAAAAACATGGAAACACTAATAACGTATTAACAAATGAATGTATCTTATTCATGCTAATTACTCTTGACTTAACGCATGCATTTATAAATATCGTAAGTTTATGCTTCAAGGTAGCACAGACCGTACATAAAATGCTCAGAACAATAACTGTTAATCATTGTTCTGAGACAAAATGTTAAATAACCGAAATCTTTCTATGAAGCTAAAAAAGTGGTGAAAATGAACAAATTAATTATTTAACAAATAAAAAAAAGTGTTTAAATTTTACTTAAATCGCAAGAAAAATTCGACGAGTAACAGGCTTTCATGAGTTTGTAGAGGGTCGCGTGGATTCGGCACGAAGCTACACCGACGTCAGCTCAGCGCAGTGTTCATACATATTTATACGATATGACCTCTGAAAAACTCATTTACATACGTTATTATGTGAATCGTATGACTATATGCTTAATTATGTGGGAATCTTGTAGATTAAAACTAATCACGCTACAATATACATACACAGTATACAGTGCATAGCTAGATATGCATGATCTCAATCGATATTTTAGTTCCGACCTTTTACAACACGATCTTCGATTTTTTTTAAATCGATTTTACCAATATGATTTTGATCTACGTAAATAAATATATTTAAATAGGGAATGCAATCTTGTTCTCGCGAGATCTCGGCCTTTTTTACCGAGATTGATTTCGGATGAAAAAAGGACGAGGTCTCACGAGCTTAACGAGATTGCCCTCGAGAATAAAAACGTCTTATTTTATTTTGCTTCGTCTTATTTTGTTAATTAATCTTTACTAACTAATGTATATACATAAACAATCCAGATTGACTTCAATCTAATTTTTTCGATTGATTATTGGCATCGGCCGTTAGATAATAAGATTATATTTTTTACTTTGATTTGTTTATTATAAAAGAACTGTCAGACATAAATTCTAAAAATCATTGTTTTTAAGTATAATATATTATATTGTAATACAGTCTTCCCGTATCAGTTTTTCTTATTTAATTTCCATGTACAGACATCGATCAGTTACAAACATGTTATATCTAAAGATATAGATGTATAGGTTATAGACAGATACAAAAAGTATGACGCAAGAAATGTATTTTGTAAAAAAAATGAAAATGTTTATCTTATAATACTTATAATTTTTAATTTCATAATTTATTCATATTTTCTAATTATTTACAAAAATTACACAGCACTGCCAATCTCGCGAGATCGCTAAATTGGCGAGATCCCGTTTGAGACAAAAACTCGCGTAATTTGCATTCCCTATAAATAAATAAAAGTCGGATACTTATTCAAACCAATTCGGAATAAATATTATATTATCATCAATTTAAAGCGTATAATTTAATTTTTTTACTCAGATTTTTAGATCATTGAAGTATGCAGTTGCAGGACTTTCTAAAAAAAATATATTTATAATAAAATTGAATCCCACTGAAAAAACTCTCAGAAGTTTCATACTACACTCGTTAACGAAACTATACCCTGATCTAATTCTACGGTGGCGACAAGTCGTGACAATTTTTTGTCGCTAATCATCCATTTAGTTGGGGTTGAATATTATTGCTACGTGTTTTTTATACTGTACATAATTATTACGACAGTTTATTGCGGTTCATTTTCCGGGAACGATTAGACCGAGAAATTTATATTTTTGTAACCGAAATATTCACTTACCTTAATAACATACATACATACATAAACTCACGCCTTGTTCCCAGAAGGGGTAGGAAGAGGTGCCAGGGCACCCACATTTCGCCTTGTATGTTCCGTCCCACAATGTGATAGGTGGCGAGCCTATCGCCATATCGGGCACAAATTCCTGACTCTGGGCTGATACTGAATAGAAAAATCCAATATCACTTTGCCCAACCCGGGATTCGAACCCGAGACCTCAGCTTTGTAACCGTACCGTAGTACAACTACGCCACCGAGGCAGTCCTTAATAATAATAGTCTAATTAATACTCCTTAATCACCCGTATCTGGTCATATTACAAATTCTGCTCCTATAGTCTAGATCTAGAGTCTAGACCAATGACACAGTTGCAAAAAAAGATACTTTTGTCTATAATATTATAATTTACTGAACATTATTTCGTCTACACGCAATCAACAATAGTTTCATCATATAATACACACACAGCACATAATTATGTATGTTTTTTAGTATAAAACTTATCTATTATAAAATAAAAATGTATCACAAAACATGTACATAAATCTCTTGGTATTTACTAAATAAAAGTAGAGCAACTTCGCATGCTTATCATGAATATTTCAAATCGCGAACATCCACACATCAACAATACATCGCTATTGGCTCCCTAATCCCCACACCGTTCCCGAGCCCCGAGTATCGTATGTACGCGCGATCTCCTGGTCATTTATGCTATCCTGGTACACATGTGAGTGTCGAAACTCACATGACGCCACGAGTGACACGTGTGTGGCGTGCGTACGACCGTGTCGTGTGGGGTTGCGCGGCCGTGTGGGTTTTATGTACATGTGCGAGTAGGCACGGAAATAACATACTGCCACGGTTTAGACATGTGTACTTACTTGTATATTGTAACTAGTTTATTGCTTTGAATTTTGAGCCAGTGCTGACGTTGGCAGAAGATTACTAGTGTTCCGCCTGATGATTATTTACAATGCCCCAAAGGCATAGGACTTGGTCGATACTAAGTGATCACTATTTTGGACGCCTGCTTAAAATATACCATGTTCTAAATTCTGTTTAATTTTAGCTAGCACATGAAATCAAACTGAAACTGATGGAAATCACGTAACGCGCTCATCAGAATATTTTATATGTTTAATTGCTTCATAACAAATATTCCAAAACAAAACAACAAATATTGCAATTGTATTTTATTTGATTAGATTTTCAAGGCGCATTCACCTAATATTATCTAAAATCTTTGTAACGTACAAACTTGGACAAAGATTACATATCCATACACGGCACACGCCAATCGCCATAAAAGATAATTGATTCGAATTTCAAAGCGAACACGTGCGGAACACATGTCACAGGCCCCGCCCGGCCGCGCCTGCGTGCGTGTTCCACACATGCTGCCGTCCAACTGCCTCGGCTTTATGATGCCCTGGTACATACGTGTGTTTTAGACATCACATGACGGCATCCATTTTCAACATGTAAGTGACAGTGTCATGGATAACGTTTTGTTGTTGCTAAGTTCATTGACTTTTGGAGATGTGTTTATGTAAGATTCGTTTCATCCAAGTTGAAAATGAATTTATTTCCCCGTTCTAAATCAAGTTTTGGATTGCTTTTATCTGTATAATAATAAGTACATATATCGTTTATTTTAATACTTGTGCAGTACCTATGGAGTACAGATTTGATGCAACGAATGAATTGTCAGCTTTTTAAAAAAGTAATAATGGACGTCAATTGGTCCGTCCGTGAGTGCTTCGATCAAATATACACTAGATACAACATGAGCGCTTAGAACCAAAAAAGAGTGGCACCAAAAAAGAGTGCTTAAGCACTCTTTCGCCTTCAGTCACGCACCGACCGTTGCTTCTAAAACGTCGCAGAACTTTAGACAACATTTTTTAATTTGTACTACTTCATATTTGGTGTACTACTTGGTCTGTAATGTCATTTCATTGGCTTGAGCCATGAGGCAAAGTTATGACCTATAAATAAGCGTCAGTACGCCTCACTTCAATTGAAGTGGGACATTGTACTGGCTCAGTACAAAAACGAGGCTACTCTTACAAACTCTTTTTCAAGTCATGTCCTACTCAACACTAAATATGTGATCTTTTTGTTTACTTTTTTTCATGTCATGCATCGGTGCCACTTTTTAACAGAACTTTTATAGGGAACTGTGTATCTAGTGTATATTTGATCGAAGCGTGAGTGTATAAAAATACGCTACATTTAATCAAATTCAAATAATATAATTATTGATATTATTATCAGAGGAAAGAAACAATAACAATATAAAAGCAATTAGTAACTAAGTACATCAAGGGTAAGTATCGTGCGAAATGTGGTTTTAATTTTAAATAGAGAACAATCTAAATATATGAGGTTGTAATATTTGAGGCTTTAGGTATGGTCAATTTCTAAACATAATATTATAATTAAAATATATTGTATATTAATTTAAAATATTTTTCAAACAAGATGTGTAATTTCAAAATCTACACTTATGAAAAAAATACAACTTAACAACTAGAAATTAAAAAATACATTTAATATTTATGACATCCTTGGTGGCGCTGTTAGTTAAGCAATGGATGTGAAACGGGAGGTAGCGGGTTCCTTCCCTTCTCTGCAATGTTAGGGGAGTGGAGTTTTTGGTTCGCGTGTTTTTATAAATGATCTAGTACTTTTTATAGAAATTCAGCCTCATTCATAGACAGTTTATAAACCCATTTTTATTTTATCGAGTGGTTTTTCTTTTGGAACTACATTCAAAGGTCGCCCGAATGGGACAAAACTTTGGATATTTTATTTTTTGCGAGGATTGTGGGATCAAGAATGTTGATATTATTTCTATGTGACTAAATTCTCAAGGCTGTGATGGTTTCAACTTTATCTACAAATAATATTTATTGAATAAAAATATTATTTAAGTAATATATTATGTAGAATATGTGTTACCATAAGTCAGACATTACATCATATGGCATATACTGACCGAATGAAATGCTTAAACAACTTTAATCGTGATTTATTTTTATCCTTTAGGTCCAGCAAAAGATAAAATCAATCACAATGCACTGTAACCGAGAAGGAAAACATCGAGAGGAATCCTGCAAACCATAGCGATTTGTATTATTTCTATGATATCTAAAATTCGCTAACCCGCACTAGGCCTGCGTGGTGAACTATATATAGCCTAACCACTATCAATCATACTCTCGATTGTAAGGGAGGCCCCTGGCCTTGCAGTGGGACGTACATGGGTTGATTTAGACAGGAAAGACTTAAAATACCACTGCCGCCCATGGACATCTACATATTTGTGTCATAGATTTGTTGCCAGCCCATCAAATCGAGAACTGTTATCTCACGTAGAATTTTAGCTCCAGAAATTTTTGGTTTTAAAAAATACGGATTTTTATAACTTATATGATACACATCTGTATCTTTATCATATATAGTTTACAAATGACATGTATTTACACTTCTAACATTTTTTTCTCTCATGGGCATGGGCACAGGTATCGATCGAACCGTCGCGTCGCGTCGTGTTCATACATTCACCGCGCCGCGCCGCCCTTAAATTCCGCCCTAAATGCCAGTGGTTAGGGCGCCGCCTACATCCCATTGTTTTAGACGTCTTCTACCAGGGCACTAGGAGAGGGTAGGAGTACGTTTTGGACTAAATTGAATTTACACTAGGGTTGTTTTGAATTGAGCTGAAGGTGAAAGATAGATACGTATTTGGAAATTGTATAATGCATGTAAGATTGTTTGTATGCAGGGGGACAAACTTGACACAGTAGTTCTGAGTAATATTTATCATTTTTTCATTGCAATAAATGGCAAACATGCTATTCGCCTGATGGTAATCGTATTATCGCTTATCAATAATAGCAAAACCAAACAACAACACGAAATACAAAGCAATGCTTGGAATTCTACTGCGGTCGTCATCCTGAGACATGCGAAGTTAGTTTTCAATATATCCAGTAGTATATTCTGTAATGATCTTGTAGTAATTAAAATGTCAGTTAAATTCCATTGAGAATTACTTACTTTATTCTATAGTTATAATTGGCCTAAGTTACACCATTCATTCCCTACAACAAACATCCGAATTGTATGCAGCAAAAAACTAATATGAAACTTGCAATACACTTGCCAATACATAGTAGTTTGATTGTACGATTGTCTGTTGCCAGATTTATCACTCACCCTCTATAAATAGACGCGACGCTCCCTCACCCTCCGTACACACACACACACACACACATACAAACAAACACACACTTAGATGTAGTTTCAAACTTTTAAACATTTCGTCAATAGACGTGTTCTTTTGTCAGTTTTTTTGGTGTCGACAAAAAAAATTGCAGTGAATGGCGAGACGAGTATGCCATTCTCCTGATGGTAAGAAATACGATCGATCATGGACAGTAGCAAAACCAAAACGCACCATGAATTACCAAGCAATTGGCACTCCATTGCACTCGCCATCCTGATATCTCTGGGTACAATGTTCTTCAGACCGGAACACAGCAGTGCGTTTACAAAGCTATTTGGCGGTAGAAATAGACATTGCGGTGGCAGTAAGAATTAAAGTATGTTCTTACAAAACATTTCTTAAAACATTAAGCAATAAAAAATAACAACCAATAGTCGCATACGTAGTCCTGACCCCTCACTAAGATCGAGTCTTTTATCGCGGGTATCAGAAACTACGAGACTTTGCGGTCTCACAAACACCCAGACCCGAAAGTATTTGTAAAATATTTGTGGGCCGCACAAACATTATCTCGGTGTGGGGATCGAACCCGCGGCCTTTCGTTTTACAGGCGTTTCTTCTGTTTTCAATGATAAAATGTTTCACAAACCCTCCATGGAAAACCTTTAGCGCTTCTTAAACGGAGTATTTGGAATGCCATTCATACCACAGGAAAACAATAGAGCAATTATTTTTTGGTTTTTCAAGAAACAATTTTGAAGTGATAAGATGGGTTTCCTTGTAGTAAACAATACAATTAAACATTATTATAAATAGTGCGGAAATAAAGTCATTATAATATGAAAAAAAGAAAATGAAGTTATTGATATTATAGGCCTTATTTATAGAAAGCTATAAATCTGTTTTTACAATTTTCGGGGAAGTCAAAAATGTATTTCCGCAATATCCGTGAATAATTACTTCAGTTTTTACACTGTTCGTTTATTATCTATATTCGACATATTAATACCACTAGTTTACGACTAAAATTTTTATGGTTTGTCCTTAAACATTTTTCTGTTTTATTGCGCGTGACGGATTTTTATAAAATAAAGTAATTATCATCAAAACATTTTATTCACAGAACCCCATACAAAAAATAATTGTTATTGGACTTCAAGTTCATTTCTCCAAGAAATCGAGCCTGGGTATCAATTATATGTTTATATTTATTGAAAGTATATATTTTTCCCTACACAAAAAGTAGGTTTCATCATGACACAACAAACTTTGCACAGATACTAAGTTGAACAGTAAAATGGGCATCCTCCTTTTGTTGTTTATAATATGAAAACATATCTCAAACAATTCGTTATAAATATATATCTTATATGTTATTTGTTCGTTTTTGGTTATGGATTTGTTAAACATATAAAAAATGGACTCAAATTCCCTAACACTTATGGGAGATCAGGGATGCTTTATCAAACAAATACTATGTAAATATATTGATGTTATATTACATTGTATTTTATTATTTTCCTTGTCATCAGGTTGTCGGATTTCCAGACACATACGTATTCCTAAAATATGAACACGTGAAGCAGCGGCGCGCCCCCAGCCGGTTCACAACAACTCTAGTCAACGATCGCCGTGTGAGTTTCACTTTGTGGCTATGCTCGCCTGGTACCTGCGTACTGAGAATACACGTGGCTTTAGAAATCAACGAGGCCATTCTTCAGGCGAATGAACTCTTGTTAATATTAAACTAATAAAGAAATCTGGGTCGTGGCCCGGTTACTTTTATGATAGTTTTGTGAAATGATGTGGCCATACAATGGCACTTGTTTTGAAATATAGTGTCATATTTATACATTTATTTATGTACTTTAAATTAAATGATAAGTTTCATTATATAGAAATATAAATATTAAGAAAAAAAAAACGTAACATAAAAATGTATTCAAAATGGTATACATAAAATATTTGCACAAATACTTTACACGCGATTCGCAGAGCTTTGTGCACCAGTACACTTCTGTTACCCTGTCATATTTATCCTCTAATACCCTCAAAATATAATTCTACGAGCATAAAAACCACTAATCTTATTGAATGATTAATTAATTCCAATTAATCTAATTTGCCGATCTAGGTGAGATGGGCAGAACAGTTGTATGCCAAGTCCAGGCAGAAGAGGTACCCAACTGCGAATCCTGACCAGCCGGTCCACAGAGTCAAGAGGATTGAAGTTCCAGCGACAGAGGTCAATGCCACTATAATAGAAAAGAGAGCGATACCCGTCGACGACAAGCAACTGTTTAATGATGAGCTCTGGGCCCATCAATGGTACTTGGTAAGAGGATTTTTTTCAAAATTGTCTTATTATCTTCTTGATTTAGTAAGCCTAAGTAAAACTAAAATGTTATTTGCAGCAAGATACTCGAACTATCGACTATCTGCCACGTCTGGATTTGAATGTGTTGCCCGTCTACAAAATGGGCTACAACGGCAAAGGTGTGCGCGTGTCTGTCCTCGATGACGGCATCGAGCACACTCACAGTGACTTGCGCGATAACTACGTAAGTCTTATGATCCCTTGGTACAACTCAGCTAAATTGTCAAATTCTCGACCGTCGGTCGACCATATTAATTAATTTCTATAGGAAGAAAGAAGAAGTAAATGATGCTTTTTCCAAATAGATCAGCCACATATAGAATATTTCCAAAAGATAAACCGTGTTAAAAATATTTTGTTAATAATTAATGTTATTTCAATCATTTAAAAATTCCGCATATATAATTTACATTTAAAAAAATGTATCTTTTAGTCCTTATATTATAATATTATATTTATTCATTATTATTATTTTATTTGTTTGTTTGGGGTCTTTTTTAATTTTAACATCCGAAATTACGAAGACTATTTTAATAAGTAAAATAATTTTAAAGTCTCTTTGTCTTTAAACAAAGCTATATAATGTTGACTATATTTTTGTTATATTGGATGATGTATGTAACAAGTAGGCACTGGGCAGTAAAGTAAAGGCTTCGAGACATTCTTATCACGTAGCTCGAGCATTCAGATCCCAATAATGTTATGTTCTCCTATTACTTTCAGGGTACACAGTGAAAATTCCAAAGTAAAACGGAGTCATCTATCACCCCTAATGAAACATCAGTATCTTGCATCTCTGTTTCCGTTTTAACTTATACATACCTACATACTCATATGCGTTATTGTTCCAGAATAGACCAATGGCGTTCATTGTTTTATTGTTCGCACACAGCGATAAAGTATGTTCGATCGATCGTACGAATGTATGCGTGAATATGTAGTACAGTGGCGCCGTTAATCACACCATTTTCATTTTATGCTGCCCTAGTAAGTTCGCGGCCGATATGACGCGCCGGTGCGCCACTACGCATAATCCACAACAAAACACGTCATGGCGGCAGTCACTTCTTTGATGAAAAATTATCTCAACTTATTTTTAGCACCAATAACGACAGCAAGATTTTATTTTTCTTTTTGTCATAGGATCCTGAAATAAGCTGGGACAGCAATGATGGAGATGCAGATCCAACGCCTAGGTACCAAGTGAAAATGAGGAATTCACATGGAACACGATGTGCGGGTGAAGTAAGTTCAATACTGCAAACAAATATTGCCTCGTAATATCCATTCATAACTAATTTCATTCACGTCGTAGATAGCGATGACTGCTAACAACCACAAGTGCGGAGTGGGCGTGGCTTGGGGGGCTAAAGTGGGAGGTGTGCGCATGCTTGACGGACGAATCACGGACCGGATTGAAGGCGAAGCTATAGGTAAACTAACTCCTCGCTTATATGATCACCTAGTGTATTCGGTCGCCATGTTGAGATTGAAATGTCGCGAGGTTCTTTTTTCTCGTTTGATATGATAATAAAAAACATTTTATTGGCGTCTTAAGACTGAAAAATTAAATTAGATTTTTAAAGTATTTATTTAGTTATCCTTTAATGCTTATTACATAAAATAGTTCTAATGGTAATTACAATTATTATGTTAATAACGGTTGTGTTTGATACATTTATATGTCTGTGTTTATTATTATTACGACGTATCGGTTATTTTAATATGGATCTTTTATGACGAAATTTAATTTATTGGAAGGTAGAAAAGATTTTCAAAAAAGAGTTTCTGACTCTCGTTTATCAACTCGGCAATTTAATTTTAATATGTACTCGATTTTCATATTAAGTATTATGGATCTTTATATAATAATATTTGCAATTTGTAGTATATTTCTCGAAACAGCATTTAGGTCCAAAGCCAACAACCGTTATACATATTATGAATTTACTACGTTGAGTCGGACAATACTGCCATCTAGCAAGCAACGTATGACAAAGTTTCACTGACAACAAGAAACTTGTTTAAGTTCATGTGTCCCTGGTAATATTCGTGAAAAGTGACGTAACAGCAAACTGTTGATTCCTTTCGTGTTGCGGAAATGTTGTCCGAATAAATTAATTCTTTAGAGGAAAAACGAATTCCCATCCCGATTGCTACAAATTTCATAGTTATGGGAGATAAAATAGGTGTCGCAGAATTTATCGTTGTAAAATTTACGATAAAGCAGTTTTGAAAAAGTTACGGATAGCCTTTTTCGCAAATCCTATACAAATCCTTGAACGCACGCACATCCTGTCTTACTTACTCTCTATAATATTTCCTTATAACTTACATTGAACCAAATTCTTTAAACATATCGATACAATTATTGTAAATCCTTGTAATAAAAACAATTAATTTATGAACACAGTTTTCATCCCTGGAAGTTGTAAGAAAAACGTTTTTTACTTCGGATTCGGAACGATGAACGCCCATGACATTATTACCACAACGGACGAAACAAGTCAAACGCGGTCGCATTGTACTAGGATACTATAAATATGAAAGAAGTTTGCATTAAAGCGCTTACTACCAGCCAGATTTTACTCGTACTTTTACGAATCCACTATTGATCAATCCATCCGTAGTAGTTGGCAACGCAATGTGTTACGTAGTGGATGCCACATGTTTACGACGACCACAATAACTAGGGTATCACACATAACAAGAGATAGTCATTTAGGATGATATTTAATAGACGTGCTGGAAAAGTGTTTACGGACAAATTAAAGAAAAAGGATCATTGATCCATTATTACAAAAAGAGAGAAATCCAGTAAAATATTTATCAATTTGTTTATTTTCAATCCTATTAATGAGGATCATTTATTTATTTTGACTTAAGTGATCTGTAAAATATGATTAATAACCATTTTACCGCTAAAAACTTTTATTTTATTTAGATTACGTTTTCAATCTACCTTTCTATGGTCCCTATGTTTTGTAACAAAAATATGAAGTTAGTGTTTTTATAGGTTACGCGGTGGACAAAGTGGACATTTATAGCGCTTCATGGGGCCCTAATGACGATGGACGCACAGTTGAAGGGCCTGGTCGATTGGCCATTGAAGCCTTCAAAAGAGGCATCGCTCGAGTATGTGATATTTTCATAATGAAATAATGTATAGATTTTTTTATAATTTTGTTTAACTTGGCAATATTTCAACAGGGTCGTGGAGGAAAAGGCTCCATTTATGTATGGGCAAATGGCAACGGCGGCGGGTATAAAGACAACTGTAATTGTGACGGGTGAGATTGTGCTTACCAATATCTCTACATTAAAAATCTCTTATTTATTGCCGTATTATTTTTTTAATGAGCGCGATCCTATAATTTTTATAATTATAACCTCGTTATTTCAGGTACTCTTCAAGCATCTACACCGTGTCAATCGGCAGTGCCTCCCAACACGGCCTGTTCCCTTGGTATGGTGAAATCTGTTCGTCCACCCTCGCCGTAGCCTACTCCTCTGGCGCCTACAAAGATCAAAAGATTGTAATTATTCTTTTAATTAACATCTTATCGATAATGTGACTTTAGCACAAACCATTTCTCAGTTTTTTTTTTAAATTAGTATTAATTTTAAATGTGTCTGCAGTCTGTACGAATGCTATTCAATTTGTACATTTATGTTGTATTGCAGGCCACGACCGATACAAGTAATTCTTGCACGCTCAACCACACAGGCACATCTGCGGCCGCGCCCCTCGCTGCCGGCATCGTTGCTCTCGCTCTACAAGCAAAGTGAGTACACGGTTACCACCTCGTCTTTATTAGCTCCTAGTACTTGATTCAGCGTTGTCTGGATGTCTCAATGCTGATTTTATTTCTTTTTGCAGTCCCAACTTAACATGGCGTGACGTTCAACACTTGATTGTATGGACGTCGGAATATGCGCCGTTGTCAGCTAATCCGGGATGGCAGACTAATGGGTAAATTTTATTAAAATATCAACGTAGGTATGAATTTAGATACCCATTATGTTGTTATATAAACCATATTAACTTTCGTTACAGAGTTGGGTTGCGTTTTGATATACGGTTTGGTTTTGGCCTTATGAACGCAGGTGGACTCGTTACAGCGGCTTTGAACTGGACGAATGTGCCCGAGAAATCAATTTACCGCACAACAACCTCTCCGTGAGTATGATGTCCTAGCACTACGATCGCGCGATTGCGAAGTGCGATGAAACCATGCTCTACGAAAGCGCTTGCTGGTCGCGACTCGCAAAAATATCGCCGACGAAACAATCTTCTTTACATTCATGATATCCTAGTAAAATATTCGTTAACTTTCGACTGACGGAATGTCTTCTAACTTCGTGAATACTATCGAAAGTTACGAAGCCATTTTAATGAGATATGTTTCTTAATAAGTGATGTGCCTAATGTGGTATCATTATTAATTGGCTTCGAACGTGGAAGGAGTGAGAAATAAACTCCGCTTGCATAATGGCTCGAGCGAGACGTTGCCCGCCGCGCCACGCCGCGCCGCGCCGCGCCGCAGTCCTGCGCTACTAGGCGCTCCGTATTTTCTCGTAATATCTCCTTCTCATTCATACAGTCCTAATAGATTATTCCGTGTGGTCGGTCCGTGTGGGACAGTTTCGGGGCTCCGTTTCATTTTTCCCTTTCATTTTTTTTTGTATTTCATCTCAAATCCAAGTATGAGGGCTTATTTGTATTACCAGAAGATTAATTAACATTAGAATTTAAAATCGATTGTTTTCGCAAATATTTAAAAATAAGACTTGGAAGATTTTAAATGTATGAAAACGGGTTTTGTTTTCGTTTTAATTTTTTTTTATATCAAGATGTAAGTAAAGCTGGAGCTTTCAGAATTATACTTTGGATCCATAACGAGCCATACAAGTTTTAACCCTGATCCCAATCATTCCCTTTAGGAGATACGGGTCAAGGAAATGTACACATTCAGCCCACATTTAACACGGGTTGTGTTTAAATAAATTAAATTCTTACATTTTTCTATATTATACATTTCTCTATAAACTTTGGCTGCGGAAGCATTTTTGATTTCTTCTATTGAAGATTCTTCAAGATCAAGGTTAAAAATAATCTTTTGGTTAACTTTTGGCTAACGTATAAACAACCCCTGTTATTTTTTATAGCAAATTTCAGATAGAAAGCTAGTTATGAGAGTCCATATCTATGAAATGACGTACTGAGATTTTGATCAAACAAATCAACATACCACAAAACTAAATTAAATAAAAACTCATGTATATGTTTTTGACGTGACAACGTCTTAAATTAGGTTGCGGCTGGGAGTCACTTATGAAAAAGTGTAACGCCCGGTAACGTTACGATGAGTCACCGAACGAGAGAGAGGCCCGCCGAATGCCTTGCGTCTCTCTCCCACTCAATTTAATTATATTTTTTTTCAGTTTCACCCACTTTTTCCAAAATTGTCCCATAGCCCCCCCCCCCTGCCTTCCCCCACCCTTATTCCGAAATAGTGCCTATTAGCCTCCCCACGAAACCTACCCCCCCCTCCCCTACCCCCGCCCTGAAAATTTACCTCACCCCCCCCAATCCTATCTCGGCCAACATAGGTCGTAGACCCACCGAGTTTGGTATCCTCGGAACCGTCTTGGTGAGGGCTACAAATTGACCCCGCCAGAAATCCCAAATTACGCAAAAAATTACCCCCCCAAAAAAAAATATTTTACCTCCAAAACAATTAATTTAAGTTAGCCTCCCCACGAAACCTTCCTCCCTCCCCCCCTCCCTTACCCCCACCCCGAAAATTTACCTCACCCCCCCAATCCTATCTCGGCCAATATAGATCGTAGACCCACCGAGTTTGGTATCCTCGGAACCGTCTTGGTGAGGGCTACAAATTGACCCCGCCAGAAATCCCAAATTACGCAAAAAATTACCCCCCCAAAAAAAAATATTTTACCTCCAAAAAATTTATTGACGTGACAACGTCTTAAATTAGGTTGCGGCTGGGAGTCACTTATGAAAAAGTGTAACGCCCGGTAACGTTACGATGAGTCACCGAACGAGAGAGAGGCCCGCCGAATGCCTTGCGTCTCTCTCCCACTCAACTATGATCGGTCTGCCGCGCGCGCAGCACTAGAGAATTAGGCGCATTGAATCGGCGCATGCTTGTGTCTCTGTCTTTGTCTTTCTCGAACGTTCTTGGCGTTGGAAAAACAAGAAAGCGTCACAATACAAGTTCACACGTGTGGTTAAAGTATCGTCAGCTGTGTCTGTAGTGAAAATATGGAGTGCTTAGATTCGTCATTACATGTACAATGTTTTAGTAAACAAAATATATTTCTATAGTTAAAATTTGTGCAATTCTTATTTTCATTCAATTCCTTGTTCCTATTGTGCAATTTAATTATATTCATATCAATAAATATTCTACCGAGAAAAAGACGTTGTCACGTAAAATCTTCGCCCGTAAAACCGACTTTACAGGCAACCATTTTTTTGTTTTGAATTTATCTGTGTCTACCTTAAGTTACTTCGAAATTAAAGAAAGACAATTAATTAGGAATTGTTAATATATTTCGTGACAAACATATCCCATCAAAAACCTCCTGTAAAAAAATTCCAAGTCTCGCAGCTCAGGTTTTCTACCGCAAAAAGTTGTGAGATGCATGTAATACCAAGTCGATTAATTTATTTAGTCCTTAAGGGACCTTCTATATAAAGTTATTACGTTAGTTATTACCATATCAATATTAAAAATTCTTTAAGTTTTAAATAAATGACTTAGTATTACATGCATCTCACAACTTTTTGCGGTAGAAAACCTGAGCTGCGAGACTTGGAATTTTTTTACAGGATGTTTTTGATGGGATCTCACGTCTTTTTGTAGAGGTAGGACTCTTTTTTCCTTTTCGGTACTTCTTACTTCTAGAATATCACTAACGATTTTTCTTAAAGCCTCTGTCTTATGGATTTTTCTTATTTTTGTAGGTATCAATTAATCACAAATATAGCGGATTTGATTATTAATGTTCTTTCTTTCATTGTAATTGATATTTTCGAGCTATTTAGTCTATTTATTTGCAAGTTTTTCTTCGTCATGTTTTTCTAGAGGAAAGTTATACAGTTTCATGGGCTGAATACACCATTTCCCTCTCTATTTCCCCTCCTGTTATGCCTCATATATATAGATATGTATCTACAACCATTATTCTATTATATACGGGTACAATGATTCATTAACTGCAAATGTAACTTTGTAATCCTTTACATTTATATGGGATTACAAAGTTATTCACGCAGTTGGTCTATCTAGAAAACTAGACATAAATTATGAAATGTTTGAATTTTCCCTTACTTTAGACACTAAACACTAATTATATTCTAAATTGGAAGGTTCTATGTCTGCTAGAAGTGCCTTAGACTTTTGATGATCGGTCAGTCAGTGAGTGACAAAATTAAGAAAGTTTGACTAGTTACAATTATTAAACAACTGGGTCAAATTGAATGAAATTTTAAATATACCGTGTTTACACAATGCCTGATTAGTAACTGAAAATTCAGGCTTCATGCTTTAGCCACAACGAAGTTATAGGTGGTTGAAAATGATCTGAATTGCTTCGAGAAAAGGATGTTACGGCCTATAGTTGGCTTGGAGGGGGCTCGGCCGCGCCCCCAGATTAATTGTTAAATTAAATGATTTAAATAGCTGCGCATTGTGGCTTCCTGAACGTAATATTTTAAATTACATAAATAAAATAACCGTATGTGTTTTTTGCAGAATAAAAGGCGAGGGCCGCTTAATTTCTAAAGAAAGCGCCACTGTCATAATAAGAGTAGAAAATTGCGAAATAAAATACTTAGAACATGTTGAACTTATCACAAACGTGCGTTACAGTCGACGAGGCGCTCTGCAGATTTATTTGACGTCACCCCAAGGTAAGTTATAAGCCTTTGCAATTTTATGTTACCCTAGTAATTAGTCGCGAGTTCAGTATTGGTATTTGGTATTCTCTAACGGACATTCGACAGCGCTGCGACCTCGACGACGAGCTCGTCGTCGAGTAATGAATGAATGAATGAATTATCTTTTAGGGAATATCAAGAAGCTTATAAAGCTTCTTGGGGAATATCATTGCTGAATGATGCTTTTATCAGACTTGTTTTCCGTCATCATAACATTTTAATATAAAATTAATAGTATTGTTTCGAATATTAGACGTGACGAAAATGTTTGAATATCACAATTCAAATTAGACTTACTTAATTGGTAGTTTATTTTCCGATATTAACAAAAAAAAACAATGTTTTTTTAATCCCCTTTTTGACCGACTTCAAAAAAAGGAGGAGGTTCTCAATTCGACTGTATGTTGCTTTTTTTTTATGTTTGTTACCTCGTTTCTCTGTACTGTGTGAACCGATTTCGATCATTCTTTCTTTGATTGAAAGCTGGTGCTTGTCGTTTGGTCCAATAAAAATATGGTGAAGATCTGATGAATATCTTCGGACCTGGAGAGGGGAACTCCTTAAAATTAAGGAGAATTGCAATGGTTCTTTTTGCATTACGTTCATTAGAAAAGTTAAGATACAGTAAGAGAGGGAAAAAGGGGTGGGGGTGAGGGGGGGTGGGTGATAAAATTAAAATACACGTAAATTCTAATATCTTCGGCAGCTTTTAAGCGATTTTAGTGATTTCTTTTTCATTGGAAAAAACGTATTGACAGGTTGATCCCAGGAACACAACATTAAGATCTTATTATCATGTTCGGACCTGGAGAGTAGAACTCCTCAAAATTTAATAGGATTTCAACGGTTCTTTTTGCATTGAGTTCAGTATAAATGCTAGGCTACAGTGGTTGAGGGAAAAAGGGGTAGGCGCGAAGGGAGGGGGGGGGGGGGAAAATAATAAACATGTGAATATTCCAATATCTTTGGCAGCTTTTAGCCGATTTTAGCGATTTTATTATCATCGGAAAGAACATATTCCTTGTGGAGACCAAATCTATTTCATTTAAATGCCTATCAACACTAAAAAGATAAAAATAACTAAAATTTTTAGTAAAAAAAATAAAAACCGACTTCAAAACAAAAATCCACTAAAAACCAAAAATAAATAAAATAATAACTACCACTCCAAAGCAAAAAAATAATATTTATTTCATGGAGCTCGTGCATGTTGATTAATTTGCTTAATGACTTGACTAGCCAACAAATCAAAATATATGCGTAACATATTGAAGGCGGGTCGCCCAGTACCAAACATATAGATATTTAAATTAATATAAGGCATAGGTCCTATATGTTGCTCCATGAAATAAATATTATTTTTTTGCTTTGGAGTGGTAGTTATTATTTTATTTATTTTTGGTTTTTAGTGGATTTTTGTTTTGAAGTCGGTTTTTATTTAAAAAAAAAAAAATAACTTGTGATAGAGATAAATTCATATATTGTATTACCTATGTATATTTTTAACAAATGTCATTTGTGGATACCAGGGACCAGGATACAATTGCTGAGCGCTCGACCGCTAGACATTTCCAAAGCTGGTTTTGTAAATTGGCCATTAATGTCCGTGGGCACTTGGGGAGAGGATCCCAATGGGAATTGGGAAGTGAAAATTATTGACGAAGTAAGTACCTAATTGTGGACTTAAAGCAATTTATTACAATACTTATTATTTACACAACTTTCTTTATTGACAGACTGATGAAAGTAACTTCGGTGAAATCGGATCGCTTACATTGGTAGTACACGGAACTCATGAAATGCCGGAGCACATGCGACAGCAAAGGATTTACAATTACAACTCCAACTATCAGGATGTGTTTGAATACTTCGGCAACATGGGCAAAGTATCGGCCGACTCGGTCGCCAACGTTGTAGACCCGCTACCAGAGTCGCAGAACTACGGAGAGATTGACGTCAACGAGATTGATCCACTAGTACTGGAACAAGTCGAGAAGGAATTAAAAAGAATTCATCACCGGAAGGCTTACAATTCAATGAATCAATAAACTATATATAATGCTAGGAAAATATGCGCTTAAAATGATCTCTTTACACGTAGATTATTTATTGTACAAAGTGGTTAAGAAAATATGTGTATAATCTATACAACATATCAATATAAATACATTGATAAACATTTAACATAGTTGTTACTTTCAATATACCAAAGAATGTACACATAAGATAGACAAGGAACACGATAATATTACGTATTGTTGGCGTAAAAGAGACAACAAATTAATGGTAGACTTGAGGTTGTTTTATTGCTCACGATGGACGACGAGGTCACACACCTCGGCACTCGCACAAATATGTATATATTTATATGTATATGTAGTTATACAGACATACGCATCACATCGTTCTTTCTCGCTTGCACATGCCATTCTTCCGATTTTAATTGTGTTGAACATGTCCAACGTGCTGATAAGTATTCTCTGCGTTTTATGCGATCCTAGTACTCGCGCAGACATGATTGGACTCACCGGTCCTTATTTTGTACCGCATGCGCGCCATGCTGCCTCAGTGCGACCCTCCTATAAAACCGAGTAAGAACAAGTTTTATGTTGGTTTAGGTTATGATCACTACCACACACATCAAGGGCCTCTTCCATAAAGTTTAGTTTTGTTTCTATTGGAAAGAATTAAAAACGATAAATTAAAATGTTATCATCATGTGCAATAAATATTTGAAGTCGTTTTAGTGAACATAATGAAAGCCCCAACGTTGATAATGTTTTAGGTATAGTGATTAGATATTTTCTGTTTGATGTTTTTTTTTCTTAAGTATGATTATTTATTTAAAGAATACATCATACCCGAAGATAACAGGCTGGGTCTGGGTCACGTTTGGGATTAAAAGTAGCTCGGCGAATTATGGACGAACCAAGCCGCAAGCGTCACGTATGCATTAATGCCTACTCCTTCTGGGATAGAGGCGTATAATGTATTTGTAATGATAGTAATGTAGATAGATAATTTATAACTGATGCATTGTCAACCCATGTAGGGTTGAAAATCCGGTTTGTTGCATGAAAAGCTTAATAGCTGACTATTGTAAATAATTATTGTAATTTTAAAGATTGACAAATCATTAATTGAAAATTATAATTTGTAATTGAAGCTGAATATAGGGAAAAATAGATATGCAATGATGAAATGCAAAAATATCTTTACTTAATTTATTGTTTATTGCTTATTAAAATCTGTCAAAGTGTATCTTTTTATTTTGGTTTTTACTTATTCATCTGGTGAAATCTAATTAAATATAATACGAGAAATATCACTATTTTTTATCGCTTTCATAATCAAAAATCACTCAGGAAAACACACAATTTTTTGTTTTGTATAAATTAAATTCAGTAATAAAAATATTGCACCATGCAGTTATACATAAAATTATTACTTCACATAGAACCCTAAATCCCTTAATTCCTGCACTAGAAAATCATCCCTATACTTATACACTTTCGATATCCACTCTTCAGTAGATACTACATGTCGACACCTCCCTCCATATTCTGGGGGAAGGTACTGGGGATCTATGAATTTGTGGAGTGATTCCATGTCGGAACCGTGGAAGTGAAGCCTGCTCCACACTGCAGCTGGCATAAACTGCTTGAAAAGGTAGAATATTGAGTTGAGGATCCAGCTGTATTTTATTATGTGGAGCCCATGCATTGTTAGTGGAAATGATACCTGGAAATAAATAAAACCAAAAATTATTATGTAGCGATTTCAATATTTTATTTCGCTTTCAATATTTTATTTTCCAATTTTGGCCTTTACAAATTAGTTAATTTTTATATAACGCCCTCTATACTTTCTATCATAAAACATACAACAATATAAACTGCGATGAAGCTGCTAATTAAAACAAATCAGATAAAGTGCAACAGATGGCGCTGTATATCAATATGCTTTAAATATACTATTTTGTTTTAATGAAACTACATTGATACACAATGTAATGTTTAACAATATTCTTACCCCCATTAAACTGACGATTTGATAGGCGACAGTAGGAGTTAGATGCCTAACATGGCGTAAACTTAGCCCTTCAAGGTCTACTATAATGGTGACCCCAAGTATTTGCAGTTTGGGTTGCATGCATGCTATTTCGTCCATGAGGAGAGCGCAGCGTACAACGTCATCTATAGGCACTGCATCGGGGTCCCAACGACCTGGCAGAGATAAAACATAAACACGTATATTTAAATATAATATCTACTTCATACAAGTCAGTGTTTTTCAAACTTCGTGAATTCGGTACCCCTTTACAAATTGAATCTCTTGGGCTAATACAGACAGACAAAAAATTTGTAATTTAGAAGACCATGTTTATGATTTTTTTGTAACTGTATTATTAAGACCTACGTCCTACACTCAACAAGCATGGCGTCCTCCTGAGTAAGGCTTAATGACCCCCTTACGAGTCGCCACCCAAAGATTGAGAAACACTGACATGTATAGATCAAAAGGTCGCCTACTACCAATGTCTACTACACATTTCTTTCATCTTGGCAGAAACCAAACTACGTTAGTATTGTGGATTACACTAATGACATTACTGCCTGCCCTTTCAGGTATATATACAGCTTCAGTTTATTTATGAAATTAAATGATACTTGGGCACATGGAAATTACAATGTTTTGTATGATTTATGAGTTAATATTACCAGAGTAGCAAAAGTGGCAGGAAATGTACAATGTATTTTTATACCCTAAGTGCGGCAAACGAGCAAGCAGGTCATCTGATGGAAAGTCACTTCCGCCGTCCATGAACATGCAACACTTGGCGAATCGGTATTGCTGATCTTTGTGGATACAAGAGATAAGCCCAATGGAACGTTATAGCAAAAATTTGTGTCCATGTCCCAACTCCTCCTTGTTCTTTTGTTTCTGGTGATATGTGAGAGGCCACCTGGGTAGGGACCACCGCAATGTCTATTTCCTCCGCAAAACTGCAGTGTAAATGCACTGTTGGGTTCGGGTTTGAAGGAAATTTAAGCCAGAGTAACTACTGGACATATTGGATTTTAAAATCCTATGTCTCAGGAAGGCGAGCGCAATGGAATGCCAAGTGTTGCATTGAGGTGAGCTGATATACACGTATATAATGTATATATGAGAGAGCATACAAAAATGCAGACAAAACCGAATTATTGGTATCTAAACAGGTGAATATTAGTACATACCGGTTAATTTTATTCTGCGCTGAGTGAAATGAGTATATCGATTTAAGGCACAGAGTTTATGACAATCTACATCACCTATAAATATCTTACCAAACCTCATCAATATTATTCGTCCATTGTCCGGGCTCTCGGGCAGGGTGCCTCCATACACATTCTTAACCTTCTGCAACCCGAACGCATCGCAGTTGTATAGGTAGGCGTTTTTATGACGAAAATCCTCGTATCGCACCATCTAAAACACATACATTTTTGTATAGCCTATCTTTCATACAGTTGGTACATTTCATTCCATTTTTAAACGACTTTAAAAAAAGAAGGAGGTTGTCAATTTGTCGGAATCTTTTTTTATGTATTTTTAGTGATTACTTGAAGACTTGGTAAATGCTTTTTTTTTATTTAAAAGTTATATTCGGGAAATTTTATTCATATGCATCAAACATTATAAATAATTTATAAATATATCAAGCCTATTAATTAAATTTATGGGCCCATTAGAGAATTGCTATATTTATTTTAGATTCTAGTTGAATAACTCTCGAAGATAACGAGATGTAAGATTGTTCAACGTTTCATACAATGCTAATCTTTTATTCGCATCAATGACAATGGGTCGTTCTTTAACTTAGTTGTAACAAAAGCAAAAACATGCACCTTTGTGCGAAACACTGAATGAATATTGAAGGCGTCTTTCGGTTATTTAAATTAATTAATTATTCGGCATTAACAAATACGAAAACCACATATAACAGCATCTATAGCCATCTCCTGTTTTCTCATTCAATTTATTATTTATTTTATTGCACTCCACAATAATTGTTAATGGACCCTGCAGGGCACGGAAATTTAGGAAGACTTTTCTTTTAGTAAAAAAATCGAAAAATAAAATAGTAATTGTATTAAAAATAATTCTTATTGATTTAGTTTTTGTTTTATATACACAAATATATACATACTATGCAGTATACACATTTAAAATAAGTAGAATAGTGAAATTATTTTTCATTCACCACCAGACCAGTCAAAAATAAATTACAAATGAAACCCATATTCAATTATTTAAAAGGTTATGTGCTTAAAAAGAACCACAAGTAAAATCATATCTACGCCTATATAAACCCCAGTATATTCGATCAGGTAAGTATTTGAAAGGATATTTATGTTTGCGTGTCAAGGAATCCGTAGAGTGGCGACATCACAATAAATCTCGCGTCTCTTAGCCAACTGGAACATCTGTTTCCTCTGAATAATGATCGAGTTGTGGACGGAATCAAATTTTCTACATCTAAGTGCAATTGCACGAATAGTTTATTGACTGCCTGGGTGGCGTAGTTGTACTAGTTAAACGGTTACAAAGCCGAGGTATCAATGTGAATCCCGGGTTGGGCAAAGTGATATTGGATTTTTCTGTTAATTACCAGACGAGAGTCACGAATATGTGCCCGATAAGGCGATACGCTCGCCACCTATCACAACGTGGAACGGAATATACAAGGAGAAATGTGGGTGTCCTGGCATCTCTGCCGACCCCTTCTGGGAAAAAGGCGGGAGTTTGTGTATGTTTAAATATAATTTATTTGCTATCATCAAAGTGGAAATACGTAGTGGCCTTTTGGTAAACGGACCAGACGCGATTTTTCCTTCACCGTTTTAGTGCGTGGTGATTGACTATCAATACACACATGACCCAGAAAAGTTGTATGTAATTCCCTGGGATTCGAACCCGTGAACACCATGAACATGTTGGCAGCCGCGTTTGCTATTTAAAATGTTTACCTACCTAATATTAGCACATTGTAACTGTCTTACCTACATTACTGAATATTTTTTTTCTCTAGCCCGGCATAGTGGCCACTTTGCACCTGATGGTGAGCGCAAATGCCGCCCAGACAGAGTATCCATTGACATCAGACGGCAGTTCCATGCCAATAGATACAATTATGCAGGCCTGCTAAGATGCTTCTTCACACTACGTCGGAATATGATCAATCAATAATCACAAATAAGTTCTGTCAGTTATTAGCATAATTTTGCTTCTAAAATTGTATCTAATAAAGTTGGTTTAACCACGACTATTACCAATTTATGCGCCAAAGCAGGTATGAACCGTCGACATCGCAGAAACCGGAGACAATACGCATCGTCGGTCCGCCGGGGATTGCACTCTCCTTTCTCTGGGAACAAGGCCATTGTTATTGTATTATGTGTTGGGTGCATTTTTTTTACATGGGTTATTGCTACGATTTCATTTTTTTTCTTTTGTACTGTAAAGGAATGTATCACTAAGGGAAGGTCTCTTGATTTGATACGATAGCTCGTCCTTTGCCAATTTTGTGTGAATGGAGGGGGATCTTCCGAATGAACAGAATTACTCGAAATACCGATGTTTGAATTGTTTTTCATCTCTACTCTTAAAGGAAAGCCTTCTATGATATGTAAAGCCCGACAACCCGCAGTAGACCATTGTGGACTTTATGGCCTAACCACTCTCAATCGCATTCTCGATTGTAAATGAGGTAAGTGCCCTGCAGTGAGTCGTATACCTATGGGCTGATACAGTAGCTCCGTCAGAGATTGTTACATGTTGAGATGGTTAGTAAAACGGAAATCCACGGTTCCGAACCCGAAATACTCAGCATTGAATTTGTTTTGGATCCGACTAATATTAATAAAAGAGGTCTTTCCAAGTCCTTGATATTCCCAACATAAGATAGATGTAGGATTTGAACGTTATGATGAAAGATGAGTAGAATGAAATGTTGGGCGAATGACTGATATGGAACGTGGTTTGTGTAAAATAGATGGCTAATGAAAGTACTTATATGGAAAGAGTTAGAAGATGAATGTTAAAGATGTAGAAATACGATAGGACGGAATAAGAGAGAACAGTCTGGAAGACGATGTAAGGTGTGAATCCTTGTTTGATTTGACTCAAGACAGAACTATTCCCACATAAATATTTCACTCAATAATGTTTAAATTACGTATTTCTGCAGAAGGGCAGATGTAACATTATTGTGGACTAAATTTACAGGCATCTTTATTATTTCAGTTTCAAGAACGCCTTGAATTTTTCATTTGTATTCAAAATTCATTTGCCTTCAAATACTAATAACAGCGTAAACACACAATGTGGTGCATATAATACATTATTAATGTATTTTTTTATCATGATCAATGCACTTTTGGTGTAACCTTCAATTACAATGTGCGTATTTAACAAAGATAATGCAGACATGAGTCATTATAATAACAAGTTGTAACTTGGTAGCATTCTTTGTGTGTTTACTTTGTATATCTTCTCGAATACATTTATTTTATTGCGTTGAATGGCGAGATGAGCATGCCTTTCGCCTGATGGTAAGCGATACGACCGCTCATAGAAAGTAGAAAAACCAAACAACGCCTTGAATTACAAAGCAACGCTCGGCATTCCACTTTGCTCGCCTTCCAGAGACATAACAAGTTAAGTCTGGTATATACTGGATAGTTACTCTGGCTACAACGTCCTTCAAACCGATACACAACAGTGCATTTACTGTTTGATTGGAGAAATAAACATTGCGGTGGTACCTACCCAGGCGGCCTCCCACATATTGGAGACCTACCACCAGTAAAGTACCTCATACATACACATAAAGTTTTGAGGTTCATGAAATAGATACTCGGCGAATATGTTTCAAATGACAATACGAATCGATTGTATTACGTCTACACTATCCAAACTAAACACATTTCGAAATCACTGAATTGACGAAAATGCATGAAGAGCTTGATGAAAGCGAATTAAGCAAAAATGATTTTAGGATTAATGATATAGCGTGTCAATATTTGGAGTACTGAGTACTGACAGTTTTTGGGTATTTATTTAAGTGCTACACACTTTATCCCTTTGTTTATACCTGGAAGTTTAGTTCGGCTTCTGAGCCATCAATATGCATTGTTTTGTTATTAAACAACTCTTAAAAATTGCTTACCACGTATCAATCTTCTTAATTCTTCTATCGCCTTTCCTCTGGTTTCAAAATTCTCATTGCAGTTTTTCTTTGCATATTCTTCAAATTCAGGATCCTCGTACCTGCTCACTTCAGCTTGAAAAGCGATGTCTATAAACGGCATAACTATCAATATCTGAAACAACACAAATAGGTGGAACTATAATTCTGTGTTACCATATCCATTACCATATCATAGGGTTAATGGGGTCTGTAGTATACCTTTTAGGATCACAAGGCAACTTCACCTGCTCTAGAATAAATCCTAGACGAACGACTATCAAATAAACGTGTAAATTAATTTAAATTTGTGTCAGGTTAATAGACATTAACGTCATCAGAGTAAAACAATACAACCTGCGCTCCCTAACTCTCTCGCCAATAGTGGTAAGTGATCACATACAACAAAGCGATGTTAGCGAAGCCTTTGACTGGTACTGGAGGTTGACTATAGGCGGTGGAAGACTCAGCACTTCAAGTCGGTGGCTGACAGGACCAAATTTTTTATTATCGTTTTATCAACAAAATTCTCGAATAAGCAGTAAAATCCAGGCCAATTTAAAATCGCGCTTCATAAACAAATTCAAATAAATTACGTCACGCGTATTATACCACAATCATAGAAAGATTTACTCGATTACTATATTGAGTTTTGACCATGGTCGAAACTTCTTGCAGTCATTTTTTTATCAAACACCCGATTCGGCAAGAACTGTGAGCCTTCGTTGTTAAAGTTTCGAATTATAATTATTTAAATAAACTTATGTTTATGTTCTGGTGCTACATTATTTGTAAAGAACAAAGTTTTATGTAGGAAATATAGAATATTTTTATGACCTGGAGACTGTTCCGCCCTCACACCCACCACTGTAACTCCTGTAAGAAAGGATAAACAGTGGCACGCATTGTAATGACACCGAGCATTGAAGCATGGCGAGTCTCCGAGAGAACGTCAAATTTGTCTTAAACCCGCAAAGAAAGAAATCAGAAAGTTATATTAAAAAACAATATGTATGTCTGCTGCTAAAAGATTTTGGCGGTCAACTGACATTCGAAAAATTATATGAGTGAAGGAAAATGTTACTAGATTTAGAATTCAAACCCTCTGTGTACTGTGTAAGCACACCGTCATTATACCAATTACAGCTTCTTTTATCTTCACGTAATTTGTCTAACTTATCAATGTCGGCCTGGTTGTTATCTAAGTTATTGTAACTTTCACTCGATATCAAGTCCATTAGTTCGATGGCAGGTATTATAAGTTCCTCTTAGATGGTATATTGTGTTATAAAATTACTTGGAAGTGCCAAGCTTTCGGCGAAGAGATCGAATTTTCTAAGATTACTATCTTTGTTGGTGCGCAGCTGCGTACATGGTAACGATGGTCGCGGGTTTGAAACCAGGACACACTTCTGACTTTTTGGAGTCTTAAGTCTTAGGTGTATTGATAGTCTATCACTACGCACTAAAAGGGCGAAGGAAAATATCGCGAGGAAACCTCCATACCATAGCGATTTACAAAAAAATCTATGGTGTGTAAAGTCCGCCAACCCGTATTAGGCCAGCGTGATGGACTATATGATCTAATCATTTTCAATCGTACGCTCGATTGTAGAGGAGGCCCGTGCCCTACAGTGGGACGTATATGGGCTGATCCAGAAACTCTCTTTGGCTTAGGAAGCTTGTTTAATGTTTTATATTGTGTAGTTGGCGAATGTTTTTAGTATTCCTATAAGGTGGACGGACCTGTTTAAGGTTGCAAAAAGTTTCTGGATGCAGGTCACTTCTATAAGGTCAATGTGGTAATCCTTGAGGGCCTTATGCTCAATGGTGGACCTTCTGTGGCTGAAGAGAGAGTGAGAGTACGTAGGTACATGATTATTTGTAGCTATACTATTAACTTCTATATACTCCATGTATCCAACTTATAAGGAACAAATATGTCACCTTTATTAGTTTATCAGTTCAAAAAAGTGTTAAGTAACAAAGTTGTAGATTTTTTATAGGAATTATTTTTTGAGTACCAGGCAAATATAAAATGGAGGAAGGATAAGCAATAAAAGTACTTACAACATGCAATTGGACACACATGGCAGATATCGCAAACCTTCGACATAAAAAGGCTCCGAGACTCCGTTCACCATAATTACGAGTGGCGTCTGATACAAACCTAATCAAAGGGGCGATTCTACTAAAAAGATTCAATTTTAACAACAAATTATAATAACAAACAGAAATTGGTTGTCTATTAGAATTTGTGGACTGGAATGAAAATCGATTACTTTGGGCAACAATACAATAAATATAATATAGATTAAGTGCTATGTGTGTTGCCTTGTCATAAGAGCTCTTTAATCTTTAATTGTCTACATCATCAATAAATACATTTCATTTCTATTATTTACAACTTAATTCTCGGAAGTCGTAGTGTGACGTAGAATTAGCATTCGACATAAATAAAGCTATAGCAGCTAGATGAAATGATGAATTGCGAAAGGTCATTAATAAAAATGTCGCTAGGAAAGGCGATAATGTTTTTTGTAAATCATCGTGTTTTGGTGGTACATCCATAGTTTTTGCTAAAATAATAACTTAAGCCCTTGCGTACCATAGCATCTTTAAAATAAAAGGATGAATACCATTATTTTAGAAAAAGCTATGTATTTACCTCCCAGATACGACGATACCAAAAACATAAAAAATATCGTTTCTTTTTTTGTAGTTGCATTGTGTCTGAAGTTTTTAAAACTACCAGCCGGCTTCGTTTTCGGTAGCAGTCTTGATATATCCTGTATAACAACCCTCATCAATTTGCTTTGATCGAGAACAGTGTGGTAATTGCAGTGATCCGATTAGATTAATTGGGTCCAAGTGGCGTGCCCGCATTATAATAGGCGTAAATGATATTACTTGTGGTTATATGACCTACTTATCAAGCATCTTATAAATAGATAATGTATATTTAATATACAATATACTTAGATCTATTTCTCCTGCCAAACAGCAGTGTAAATGCACTGTTGTGTTCCAGATTGAAGAACATTGTGGACAATAACTACGGGATATATTGAGACTTAACATCTTATGGATCAGGATGACGAGCGCAGTAGAATTTGCTTTGTAATAAATGGTGTTGTTTTGTTTTGCTTCTGTCCATGAACGGTTGAATCATTTATCACCAAGCGAATGGTATGCTCGTATTCATCGTTATTCATTGCTTGGCATTCCACAGCGCTCCCCATCCTAACTCTGTCCTTCAAAACGGAGTAAACCAGCAATCCCGTCTTCTGCCAAGCAGTTCATTTACAATGCTGTTTAGCAGGAGATACACATTGCGGTGGTACCTACCGAGGCAAGCTCTCATATATGAGCGACCTACCAGTATCTATTGTTTTAATACTATTATACTATGTTTTGGGTCATTTTTCGTATTCGTGGTACAAAACCACGAAGGTATGCAACGACGCCGGTAAAATTTGGTCTATTTACGTACCCAACCAAAAGTACAGTTTTTATTTATAAAACCGGTCATTGAACTTGGTGTAACAGTAGACAGCGAGGCGTGACCAATTCAACATCACAAGAAGCCGAATTTTTAATGTGGTACACTTTAAAAACATTAAAAGTTATGTAATGTTTCATTGATACAGCATTTTTGTGGAACATCCAACATCTTAATGCTACTATTACAGTTTTGTATTAAACAAAACCTACACAATAGGCCATGCTTTTTGTAGACTATTTATTTTTTGTCTTCCACTTCTGAAAATCAATACTTACTATTCTCTATGACCCTCATCATCCGAACTTATTATATGGTTACGACGTACCATAGAAGATTCGAATATTTTGTGGAGTACCTAGGCTGTAGGCACATTCGTACAGTATAACCTGCGACGTCTGAACATTCTAACTTCGTTTCGGATCATAGAATAACCCCCCTCCATAACACAATAATTGCATAGTCCAACTTTAATTAAATGGGCCATAGATTGCGGTCAGGCTTATTATTTCCTAGACGATATTGTAAGGCTATGGTTGTAGAATGCCCCGTGTCCAGGTTATTAGCCTCGCTGGTAATTATTTACCGCGCTTGCGAGTACATTACACAACTGTTTAGACATATTATAGTACCGCGTGAGAGATCAGAAAGCAAGCTAGTTGAAAATATTAATTTTGTCAAATAAGGTTGACCCCCCCTCACACATTTGTGCCGAAATAAATTATCATTATTATTATGAGCCTGTAACGTTCCACTGCAAGGCAAAGGCCTCTCTTTCCGCTTTCCATGCATCCCAAGTCAGGTCAAGGGCCTTATATGACCAATTCTTCTAGTAGGCATCCAATTCATCTTGCCACCTGCGTCTAGGTCTTCCACGTGGTCGACGGGCCTTAGGGACCCATTGCGTGGTGATCTTCGCCCACATCTCATCTGGCATGCGACACACATGTCCAGTCCAGTCCCACTTTAGTCTGGTGGCTTTTTGACCAACGTCGATTAATTTGGTTCTGGACCGTATTTCGGTATTCCTAATGCGGTCTGAGAGATACTACCCAAAGTTAATGCCGAAATGAATCCCATTAATGCAGAAATAAAAGTTCAAAGAATTGTGATAGGAACTGGTACCAATCACCTCTACCTACTCCTTAAGCAAAGATGACGTCAGCGTGGGTGTCGATAAAAATATTAAGAAGTAAAATAAGGATGAAAATAGTGTAGATTCACTAGTTCCATTAGAGAGATTAGTCCAACTAGCCAGAATACTCACGTGACCCCATTGGAAATGTGACAAAGTTGATAGTAGGATTATCATCTCCAAAAGACATTTGAGGAACAAACTTGACTTGAAAATAATCCACAAACGAGTAATGTAGATTCGAATATTTTGTACCCCGAGACTTCGTGCTATGAATGTTGTTATAAGCAAACAGAAGGAAGTGATATCGATCGCCTTACTTGCTATTTGAAGCACGAAAGAGAAGAATTGCAAATTTCCCGCCAAAATATCTGAAGACACGAATCTCCATACCGAATTTCTATAAAACAGCATCATCGGTATAGCCAAGTCAACAGCATAATTAAAAAATATCAGACCAATAATTATTATTACTGTAGTAATGTAATGAGTCTCAGGATAATATTTCAGGAAGGTGCTTTGGAATGACGCAAAAAAAGCTAAACATAAGACCCAGGGATCGTCACATAGACCTGTTGGAAGCGAATATCTAATTCAGAACTTTTTTATTATATTTTTTACTGGTGGTAGGTCTCTCATATGTGAGAGGCCATCTGGGTAGGTACCACCGCAATGTCTATTTCTCCCGTGAAACAACACTGCTTAAATGCACTGTTGTGTTTCGGATTGAAGGACATTGTAGCCAGAGCAACTACTGGCCATATTGAGACTTAACATCTTATGTCTCAGGATGGCGAGCGCAGTGGAATGTTGCTACTGTTCATGAGCGTTCGTATCGCTTACCATCAGGCGAACGGCTTGCTCGTCTCGCCATTCAATGCAATAAAAAAAAAAACTTTAAATTGCTAACTATTTATATTAAGTTTTCTACTTTTTAATTTTATGTAATAGATTGCTGGTTCGATCCCCGCACCGAGACAAACGTTTGTGAGGCCTACGAATATTTTTCTCGGGTCTGGGACCTGGGTGTTTGTGAGACCGAAAAGTCTCTCGTAGCTTCTGATATCCACGACACAAGACTTCATTGAGTCAGGACTATGTATGTGAATTGTGAGTGTTGGGTGTATTTATTTAGATATAGTAGTATATATAGTACTATAATTCTACAAATATACTTAAACTACTGTAATCATATCTACTATAATTTATAAGACTGTTTGTTTCTAATGAATGATTAAAAATATCAATATATTACTTATTACGTAAGGCTTTTTGTTACCTCATACGTTTAATGCCAAGGACTAGCTATTGTATTGCAAATACACATTTTTTGTTTTGGAACTCTGAAGATATATTTATCGAGATACTGTCCATTTCGTGACTGGCGGCAACTATAATTGACAATCAGTTTCATAATAAAGCTTACCAATAATTACCATGATAATATTGCTATTATGTACCAAATATAGTTTAACAGAATTTGTGTATTTTCAAATATTAGATCTCACGGCTGTATAGTTATGATTTTCTTTTGCAGAAACCGCTGTTGTGTAAAGCATGAATCCATCTTCACATTAAATTACATTGGAAATGTGAATATTATATTATAATAAAAATATACATGTTAATTGTCTATACGAAGGAAGTCCAAATATTATGTTAAACAATGCAATAAATATTGTTTTACTTTTTTTTTTGTAGATCCTTATTTCACCACACACAGACTTAATGTAGATACGCCGTAGTCGGTCAAACAGCAACCCTCAAAGAGGGAATAATTGAAAAATAAAAGAAACATGTATAAATGTAATATCATCAACAAAAATGTGTTAGAGTATGCAGGCGTATTATCTAATTACCAAATATTAAATTAATTCCATAACTACATTCATAATTTTGCGTAATAAGAAACGAGACTCAATTGCAAAACACACATATTAGTTCTTATTTTTTAAATAGAAACAAACAACTTACTTCACTTTTTCTTCAAAATGTATAGCAAATGACAAATCCTTAAATGAAAACTTCACATCACATCACTCAAAACCACATATTGATTTCGAAAAATGTTTCTTACAAAATGTTTTTGAGTTTGTTGCGCGTGCGCACTCGGCGCGTCTACACGCGGTAAATGATCAGTTTTGATAGTTTTGACTGTGCCAGATAAATTCAGGCGTTCTGTGTAGAGAACTGAGGGACAGAGGTATCGTGCGCGGCGCAAGGCATGAACAAAACAACTTTGCGAGGCCCTCTATTGTTTAATATTAAAAAAGCATGCAACCTGGTAGAATTTGATAATTAATGTAACTGTACTATACTGTAGGCAGCCCATATACGTCCCACTGCATGAACGGGCCTACTCTATAATCGAGAGTTCGATTGAGAGCGGTTACGCCATATAGTCCACCACTCTGGTGTAGTGCAGGTTGGCGGACATTACATACCATATAAATTTTACAAATCGCTATGGTATTCAGGTTTCATCATGGTGATTGACTATCAATACATACATGACTCCGAAAAGTCAGAGGTGTGCCCTCGGATTTGAACCCGCGAACACCATGAACATGTTGGAGACCGCGTCTGGTCGATTACCAATAGGCCATCACGCACTTTAACATTTAAGAACCTAGATGCACAAATGATTCTAATCCAAAAACTAGACCTATAATTTTCTATGCAATTTGGGGTATTGAATAGGTTTTTGGCGTCTGGTGTTTGGCGAATTGTAAGAGTTTCAACATCAAGTTTTTAGAACATAATACTTTTTCAGATGGCTGCAAAAATAATACAATTTACGACCATATTGTTATTTTTTATAAATTGAGGATTCTCCTTTATTTCTTCGAAACATGAGAATTGAATATGGTAGAGCCGCACTGTTGTAAGCCATGACTCAGCATAAATAGACAGGCTCATCCTGGGCGGTACCACTGTCTCACAGAAAATCGACGTGAAGGGATGTTCGACGTCTGGAGTAAGATATAAGATTTCCAATTCGAAAATTCAATACTATTCTCTATTATACTTATCATTTTCTCCGAACTTAGTCTTAAATCTCACCACATATCACTACAGGGGAGGATGGGGTCAAAAAATGCAAAATAAAAGATCACGTGATTAATGGACGGCCCCTAGGCACATCAGTGAAGTTTTACGTACGGCGTCCGAGCATTCAAAGTTCGTATCATTTTATAGAGTAACCTTCTTTGACTGAGATTGCCGGAAGCCCAGTACTCTTTTTCTCTTCCCACCTTTTTCTTTTGACTTGATGTGCCAGCAACACACCCATGATCGAAGCATTGGGATTGTTCATAACAGGATGTGATCACTTCCCATCAGTTGACCTTGTTGCTTGTTTGTCGGACCTGCGCAGTAAAAAAATACCATCGACTGCCGAGGTTTCGGTCGGTTGCCCACGCCTCTCACACCTTGTTCCGCTTCTGACCATGTTCTACCGTTTTATGCAATAAAAATATAATCACAATGACCGGTTTTTACTGCGAGACTGTCTATGGTAAAAGTAGAACACGTTACTTGGTATTGTCACAGTCATTAGAAATTTATAAGCGTACGCTAAGAACGCATGTAATAGTACTGCAATATCGATTATTACTTTATATTTATTACGTTTGCAGTCGAAAATAACATGTGAATTTAAAAAAATGGTTATTGTTTTAGAAAATGTCTCATATAATGACAAAGCCAAAGAGTCGCTGTAAGGTATTAGGTATAATATTTCTGGACATCTTTTCTGTGTTCTTTATTATTTATTATTCCCAAAAACAGCTAATAATAAATGCATTTATAACGAATCAAAACTATGAAATCCAGATTAATAGATGCCAAAAAAAAAACAAGACTTCACAATACTAATTAAAGAGAAAATCCAATCATCAATTTATTAAAATTTCAACAACAGCAATTTATTAAATTATGTACTTACCGTGAGACATGTTATTATATGTGTAGTTTCTCTAATGTTTTAGTCACTTTCTAAACGAAAGAGTTTCTCTGTAGGTCATTACACTGTGCGGGGTCACGAGGTCGGGCAGGCCATTTCACCTTGATCTGTTATATAACTTTGTTATGACATCTGATTCTTGCACTATTTCGATAATATGTATGTATGTATATATCACTCCATATACGTACTATTCCAGGGCACGGGCGTCCACTACAATCGAGAGTACGATTGAGAGTGGTCAGGTCATATTAGTGTTGTAAAAATGAGCGCTGAGAGTCGAGCGTCGAGCGCTGAGTCGACGCTTTGGAGCGTTTTAGACTCGAGCGTTAAACGCTTGAGCGTTTAAGGCTTGCGAGCGTTGAGAGTTTAGACTTTCATGCTCGAGTTATGCGCTCGAGCGTTCAAGCGTTGTAGTTTTTAAATACGGATAGATGAAAAAATTGTGATTAATAAAAATGTTAGGAGTTGTGGGGGTCGGTAGGTACGGTGAGTATTACTTATCTTTTGACTTTGGTCGTATAAGCTGGCCTTATCTATACATCTATACTGTATATAAATAAAATTGAAGTGTCTGTTTGTAAAGTGAAAATAAATAAAAATATCCAAGTACATATCGTTGTATACACGATACCTATAACGAAAATGACCTTAGATTTTTTTGTCTGTCTGTCTGTCCGTCCGTCTGTCTGTCTGTTTGTTCCGGCTAATCTCTGAAATGGCTGGACTGATTTTGACGGGACTTTTTTTGTCAGGTAGCTGATATAATAAGGAGTAACTTAGGCTACATTTGTTGTAGAAAATTTCATTTGTTTAAAAAATTACTAAAAGACCTAATTAACTTTTTTGTTAAACTTCACGCGGACGAAGTCGCGGGCACAGCTAGTCATAACTAAAGAAGGAACAGACTTAGTAACGAAAATATACAGGCCAGTATGTGACTTTTCTCATGGTTAAAAAAAATATAGTGTTGCAAAGGAGTGTGATTATTTTAGGTAGGTATTTAATTTAACTTAGTTGCTAAGAAAAATCAGTAGGTAGTCAGGAATTGTACAGAAACTTCAGCTATTTTTTTTTATTGCATTGAATGGCGAGACGAGCACGCCGTTCGCCTGATGGTAAGCGATGCGACCGCTCATGAACAGTAGCAAAACCAAACAACACCTTGATTTACAAAGCAATGCTTGGCATTCCACTGCGCTCGCCATCCTGAGACACAAGATGTTAAGTCTCAATATGTCCAGTAGTTACTCTGACTACAATGTCCTTCAATCCGAATCACAACAGTGCATTTAAACTGCTGTTTGACGGGAGAAATAGACATTGCGGTGGTACCCACCAAGACAGCCTCTCACATATTAGAGACTTACCACCAGTAAAACACAAAAACCAAAAACAAACAAAAAGCTAAACCACACTTGTAATGTAATTTGGGCCTTATGGCGTAGATCATATGGCATATTGTATACTAATAATAAATGAGTATTTTTCTACTATTATAATATAAATATCGTTAAAAATAAAATTGAAATTGTCTTATTTCAATTATACTATCTTTTTTACGGTGGTCGCGGGTTCGAATCCCAGGGCACACCTCTGACTTTTCGGAGTCATGTGTGTATTGATAGTCAATCACCATGCACTAAAACGGTGAAGGAAAACATCATGAGGAAACCTGCATACCATAGCGATTTATAAAAAATTCTATGGTATGTAAGTCCGCCAACCCGCACTAGGCTAGTGTGGTGGACTATATGGCCTAAACACTCTCAATCGAACTCTCGATTGTAGAGTAGGCCCGTGCCTTGCAGTGGGACGTATATGGGCTGATACAGATACAGATCTTTTTTACAGTTTCTCTAACTATGTAAACTAAGCGCGCTCTCAAGCTCGAGCCGAGCGCTCAAGCCACTGCTCGAGCGTCGAGCGCTTCAGTCGAGTCCCGACTCGAGCACGAGCAATCTGCTTGAGCGTCGACTCGAGCGTTTAAGCGCCGACTCGAGCTTTTTTACAACACTGGGTCATATAGCCCACCATGCTGGCCTAGTGCGGGTTTGGTAGGCTTTAAATACCAAAGAAATTCTTTTAAAATCGTTATTCCATATACATTACCACCGGGGGCACGGGCCTCATCTACAATCGAGAGTAAGATTGAGAGTGGTCAGGCCATATAGGTAGTCCAACGCTGGCCTAGCTTAGGCTTTACATACCATAGAAATTCTTTTTAAACGGATTTGCTATGCAATTTTCTACACGATGTTTTCCTTCACTGTTATAGTGCGTGGTGTTTGACTACCAATGACATGACTCGGAAAAGTCAGTGGTGTGGCCTGGGGTTCGAACCTGTGACCACCGTGAACATATTGGCAGCTGCGTCTGGTCCGTTTACCAACAGGCCACCACGCCCTATTTTAATGTACTAGTAAAAATATAAATATTGAGCAAACGCTATGTATTACATCTGATCGCTATTATATCAGGCGTTTTACGAGGTATAAATAAAATGAAACAGACTTGTTTGAAAGCATCTTTTTACAATTATATATCAAATTATTGCTATTTTAAACACATATTTACATTTTTGATTTCGTATCTTAAAATAACTTAATTTTTATTTCACAAATCGAACAAATGGTCGACGGTATGTATTTCAGGTATTGAGATATTATACTAGAGGGGGCATTGCAAACAAATTGTTTGTATTAAAAATGAACGGTACAGTATTATAAATAAATAAATAAATAAATACACCCAACAGTCACACACATAGTCCTGACCCTACATTAAGATCAATTAAGTCTTGTGTCGTGGGTATCAGGAACGACGAGAGACTTTTCGGTCTCACAAACACCCAGACCCGGAAGAAATATTTGTGGGCCGCACAAACATTTCTCTCGGTGCGGGGATCGAACCCGCCGCCTCTCGTTTCACGGGCAGGCTGTCCTCCTGTATTACTCCTGTTTTTGTCTCTGTCACGCCTACGCAGTAATATCATCTTCGCCATTGACATAAATATGTGGACAAGGCGGAAAGAGCGGAAAGAGCGTAAAGTAAGTGGTACGCGCGCTCCAGTACATCTCTAGTGGAGCGTTACTGAAAATACCCATTAGCAATTTTGAAAATGCTTGTTTGTATTATGATAGAAAGCTTAATACATTCCTGTATCAGCCCATATACGTCCCACTGCAGGGCACGGGCCTCCTCTACAATCGTCAGTACGATTGAGAGTGGTTAGGCGATATAGTCCACCACGCTGGCCTAGTGCGGGTTAATATATATCAAGGTAATAATGTATATCGCCGTTTAGACGAAATCTATTAAATTAAGTTAATTTAACCTTTATTTCAGCGCGATTTTTACGGTCATCCTTTTTAAACTACAATGAACTGCATGGCTTATCTTTAGCTGTTAATCAATGATCTTCGCTACCTGTATATTTATATATTGGGTTCTGTACCGGCACAGTGTGCAGATATTTTCTGACTGATGTCCGGTCTAGTATAATATCACAATGATTTCAGGCAATTTACGTAAAAGTACCACATATCTTAGGCTTCCTTTATTTTCCGTCGCAGTGTAGGTATACCCTATATTATGTCTTAAAACGAACCTAATTATTACCATGTATAATTTTATCACAGCTTGACATACAATTACAATATATATTATTTATTTTCACGTTTAAAGTAAAGTTGACTACGTATTTCAATCGACGCAGTAACCAAGTTTCCTCATATCATTGTCAAACCCCTTGTTTTTGTACTGCTTAATCTTCGTCAGCCATTGTTCTAATGATACTGGGTCTCTGTAACCTCCGTATCGCTTTGGTAAGCATTCTGGATCTATGTGCCTGGAAAGATACATATTTAAATTAATATAAGCAGTATTGGTATTTCGTTGTTTTCTTTTGTTTATATCATCATCATCATAAGCCCGTTGCAGCCCACTGCTGGGCATAGGCCTTTCCCAAAATAAACATTCCTTTAAACTAAATGCGTTGGTCTTATGCGTGAATTCTAAAATGTTCCCCTGGAAGGAAAATATTTTAATCAATGTATTAGGTGGTATTGGTAATACTTTCTGTTTTATTTCGTTTGATGCCCACTGCTGGATACTGGCCTCTCCCAAAGAAACCCACAGAACCCACTTTAAACTAAATGCATTGGTCTTGTAACAGTTTATGAAATGTTCTAAACTATATTTATATCTCGTTCTGTCTGTATTTGCTAGAAATGTACTCTGTAAACTAAATGCTTTGCTATTGTTGGAACGTAGTGCTGTGGAGATTAATGATCAAGTAACAATTTGTCAACTGACGAGAGACATCTTTCAGTCTATCAGAGATTATCGATTCTGGAATAGCATTTTCCTTTCTTAAGTTACGACAGGACTTTTGTCCTCATATTTAATTATAAAACCAAAAATAAGTACATACGTTATTCACATTCTTAACAATTTAGTCCATAGAGTTCATAAATTGACAATAAAAAAATACTCGAATTGGTTTTGGACTAAGATCCTATTTTGGATGTAACTTGCAAACCTGTGTAAGGAAGTAATGTCATAGCCATGCATGTAGACCCTTTTCCAGAGGTCATCAGCCGGGGCGAGTCTCTTGAACAGCGGGAA
Source organism: Hyles euphorbiae (assembly GCA_023078785.2). Taxonomy (NCBI): domain Eukaryota; kingdom Metazoa; phylum Arthropoda; class Insecta; order Lepidoptera; family Sphingidae; genus Hyles; species Hyles euphorbiae. The sequence goes on from CM041049.1 coordinate 2,265,688, forward strand.
CAGCGTCTCGAAGAACCTGGAGCAGTTGATTATATGGATCCCACGCTGGTGGAGAGGGAAGCAGAACTAAAAGAACACATAAGTTATAGTTATAGAGTAACTGGTCGCTTCAGATGTTCGATTTTGAGGATTGGTTGGGTTTGACGAAGACTTGTTTTATGATTGATTGTTAAGAAAAAAACTGTCGTAATTCTTGGTATTTCTTCAGGTCTCGATTTTTCTCGAACGAAATATTCTGTTGTCGGCTTCTGTTTGTAATGGACACATCTAAAAATAGATGCAATTTAGTCTCGTTATAATGCCAGTATGAAATATTTTCTAAACCCACAATAGAAATCTCAAAAAAGTGTCTGAGTTTGGATAGGGACTAGATGTATCACGATGTTAAGTTTAAATAACAATTAATATCATATCTTCAACGTTTAATTGACTCAGAACATGAGAACTGAAAAGCTAAAGGGTATATTCTATGGCGTTTAATCAAACAGCTCTATATCTAGTTCAATCTAGTAAGTTAAATCTTACCCCCATAACATTCATAGCCTGTAAAGCTATAGACGGTGAGAATTGTCTCATGTGCTTCATCGTGAGACCCTCACAGTCCAGCAGGCCGGTGCCCCCCACAATTTGTAGCTTGGGCTGCATGATGCCGATTTCCAGGAGTAGGAGACAGCCTCGAATTAGGTCTTCAACTGGGAGCTTGTCGGGGTCCCACAGACCTGGAATTTTAATTTAATCGGTCAGAATTTGTTTGATTTGCTTTTCAATTAGTTCAAGGAAAAAAAACTATATGGCTTCTAAAGACAAATATTCCAACCCGGCGCCAAAATTTGGCCTGCCTCTTCCTTAATAGAACAATACACGCGTCTTGATTTACTTAGTCTCCTCGTTAACACCATCTAGGCCCAAATTAAAAGGTCAACTCATTTTTTGCGAATTATTAAGCGTAAGTAGAGTTTGCCAGGCTACGTGCTCCTTCCTTACTATTCTTCTCTCGGATTTATGTATATCGAGAAACAGCAGTTAAGTAAGCTAGCAAAATGGTGTGGGGTGGCAAGAAGTAATGGTCAGTTGCCAATCTTAACTCTTTTGAGATGACACCGCAAATATCATCTATTATGGTGCAATCATATTGCCGTACTGCGTCCAAAAAAACAAAAAAGATTAAAGCATATCCCCTTCACCAGATGCAAGACGTGAATGTAGACACTTTAGACGAATTGGTGTAGAATCTTTCATACATAAGACAAGGAAAGAATGTTCCGTTCAATATGTAAGTACCAGTAAACGTAATTGTACAAGCAAATGGTCGTAGGTTTTTTTTGGAGTGTAATTATTACCTAACGACATTTTGATTCAAAATCATTAAAACCATATTACTCGTGTTGCTCAATATCTCTCATCTGCATAAGTTTGCATCATATGAATCCAAGTTCGTTTTTAACTTTTTATGGTGAGATAGAACTGGGTAACGTTTCAACAATAATTACGTCAGGTTTTCATATCAGGTTGGTAATTGTAAAAATTCTACATTTCCTTTTGCAACATGGACGATCATTAGTTTATGCTAACTTTACGTCGGAATGACATTAGGCCAAAAATAAACAATAACCTCTTTAAGAAGCAATGGGAGGAGAAGAAACTGATAATACGATAGTCGCATGTATTAGCCAAATTCATATAACTTTACGAAAAGGCATCCATAAGTAATGCAAAAAAGAGGAATTTAAAAAATGATTTGTCCGTTTCTACCTAGTCTGCAAATAATGATCCTGCCGACATCTGGCCTGTCGTAAAGCACTCCTTCGAAGATGCTGCCGAGGCGGGTCAGGCCGAACCAGTCCACGTCCCGCCATAGGTGCGGGTTCTGTTCTCTGAAGTTGCAATATCGTACTAGCTGGAAAATTAAAATTAAAAAATATGAAAATTAAACCAAACCCGCGATAAAATCCGTAAATAATAGTTTTATTTCAAAGCTGGAAAATGGTTAATTATTTTATGAGTCTTCAGGGTAAAAAGGTGTTTTCCATAAATATAATATTATAAACCCACGACGAACTTTAGACATTCCTCAAGATTTTTCATTTTTCTTTAGACGCGTAATTTTGTCATCAGTTTATCTATTGAAAATTTTATGAAAGTTGCCAGTCTTCGATGACGTGGAAAGGAACATTAAGTGGACAAGGATTGCATAATTGAAAAAAAAATGGGATTCCAAAGAAATATAATTAAATTATCGATTTTATTTGCCATTTTCGAATGGTTTTCGTTAAGACTGAGGTTAATGTCAATATTATTTGCTTTTGATAGTCGATAGACACGTAGCTTGAACAATTATAAAGGCTAAAATTTTCGTTGATTATACTACTATATAATGGCTTAAGTTATTATATGTTATTGATCAATTTGATAAATTGCTCAGATTTGTGTCCATAAAATTGATTCACCATTATACGCACATTACTACAATAGCCTTGTACAAGACAAACTATATTTATGACTAGCGGCTTGTCTTGACACTTTTCTGAAAATATTCAAACGCCTATAATCAGGGATAATGTAGAATTCTAATGTGGAAAGAATTTTTCAAATCGGTCAAATAGTTTCAGAACCTATTCAAGGCAAACAAACAATTCAATATTTCCTCTTTATAATATTAGTTTAGATTTTAGAAAATGGCCTATCGTTAGCTTTAACGACCGGTTATCGCTTTGTCTGTTCTCCCAAGTAAGTGAATAAATAAAATGAATAGTACCATTATTACTTGAGCATTCACAATCTCTATGGTTACAATCACTAATATTATAACAATCTAAAATAATAGCAGCGTCTTGAAGCCTCAATTATCCTTGTTCAATTTTCCTTTGTTCCCATTCATTTCTACATAGTGTTTGGAATAAATAGCAATTCCAAATAGCAAGTGGTGGCGATAGAAATATTTCACAAGATATACAAATGAGCTAAATTTTGCGATTGTGATTCACAAAACCGATAATATTTTTATACGTTCTCGTGTAACCTATGAAGGAGCGAGTTTTTTTTATATGTTTCATAAACCCATTTACAGAAGAAACTGAATATTCCATTTTGTGTGTATGTAATTTTATATATTATGAAACTTGGTTATAGTATATGGTCAGATTATTTTTTCAAACTCCGTGGGGCAATTAGCAATAGCAGAGATATAAAGCATGCTAAAGCTTCAAAAATAACAAGGTGGGGATATTAATTTGAATACCAATAATTTCCTTTACTATCTACATAATAGAAGGCAACAAACTTGTTCCCTGAATGCTATGTATTATTCCACTGGTGTGATTACTTGACATCAATTGGATTGCGGACTCGATTTCTGATTCTATTGTATCACAAATTAAAGACACCAAAAAAAATCATGCTAATGTTTTTTCATGAGTTATAACTTATAAAGATCTTAAATACTGATCTTTGCCAACATCTGATGGTGAATAATTTGGTTTTATTGTATCAATGGATAATGGTATGTTCTGTACTAACCAGTCGATGCGCCCGCGCTGGTATAGACTGTCTGGCTCTCAGAAATCTTAGTAAATACGCGTCGTCTGTCCTGTGTGGTTGACATTCGTTTCTTTCTGAAATATAGACAACATTTATAATGCATTATATTTTATTAAAATCCTTTATCTTGACTATCTTGCAAAGATCTTCAGTTTATAGACTAGTGGCGCCCTCTCCGTCTAATCACTGATTTTATTATACGCCGTGAGATGTCGCCACAGTAGAATTAGATCGCGGTATGGTTTGGTTGCAGAGTGTAGTATAAGATGTCTGGCAGTCGCTCGAGACGGTACTCTGGTTTCCCTTCAAAACGTATAAATCTTTCGCCTTTTACTAAAGATTTCCGTGGAGGGGAACACTCAAATGAGTCTTTGAGATTTTTGAAATGCCCTGTTTGCGCGGGGCTTATAATAGTCAAAATGCTAATAGTCAATTTGGATAATGGAGGGTCATTTTCATTCGTTCTGCCCTTAGTTTCACCTCAATGCTACCACTTCATGGTTTTCTATTCAAGACGACGTCAGTCAGCAGTCAAGTTATCAAGTAACCGAATTGATGACTGATGGGGGATGACTGCTGGCTGTTAACTGATGTAGTTAATAAATTTGTGTAAAAGTGGATAGACAATATGGGTCATTTTAGGCTGAATGTGTGTAGACATAGGAAAACTGGATCGGCTACGAATTAAATAAGGATAACACATTATATCATGATTGTAGGTATTTTTTTAAAATTTGAGGTTGATAATATTGGTAGGTAGGTTTCATTGGTGGTAGGTCCATTATATGTGATTGAGAGGCCGCGCTGCCTGCTACCACCGCAATGTTTATTTCTTCCGCCAAACATCAGGGTAAAGGCACCGTTATGTTCCAGTGTTGGAATGCTGAGCATCGCTTTGTAATTCATGGTGCTTTTGGTTCTGTTACGGTCCATGGGCGTTCGTATCACTTGCTATCAGGCGAATCGCATGCCCATCTCACCATTCATGCAAAAAAAAAAAATACAAATAATAAATAGTCATGGTGCTAACTGCTAACAAAGATAAACATAATTACCATCACTATAATCACTTATAATACCACAAGAGCTTCAAAATTATCGGGTATTTCCCGATAGGTTCGTTGCAAACAAATGAAGGAGTCAAAACTTGACGACTTTATTTGTTTGCAGGGAACCTTGAGGGAAATGCCAGATAATTTTGAAGCTCGTGTGGTATTCGGGGGATTATTTTTCCGTCCCAAATTTTAATTTCAAACTCATTTTCATGCAAAATCTCCAATTTTCACAATTGAATTCAACCTGTCAGTTTGACGTGTGGTTAATTTGACTGGATCATGTTTTGTTTTTTATAATAGCAACTACCAGAGAAAATTTTCAAAAAATTATCAGTATAATACCATGTAGGTTGTACCACGTGACGTCGAATGGTGCAATTCTATTGGTCGATATTTGGGTCGGAAAAATAATCAAAGATATTTTTAATTAATCGCTTAGTTGTAATTACATTTGTGGCTTACAGTAACAACTAACACCTTTTGTTTCTTTTTGTAAAATTGGTGTGTATATTACCTCTATACAAATCCTTGACACGCTTAGCAATAAACGTCGTGATCCCAGTATTGTTGTCAGTTAATTTTTGTGTATACATCAACTCTAATCGTTTTGTTTTTAAAACGCACACGTTTATTTGTCTCATAAATCTCAATATCTAAGTGGTTACATTGACCTCAATGCAACGGTTTAATAGTTGTAAAATACACATCCTGTCTAAATTTAGCAAATATTAAATATCGCCGTGTGTTGCTAACTTGTCTCAAATCGCGCTGTTAAAAAATAACATTTTTAATGTTCTTGTTTGTTAACAAATTATCATGAGGATCGTAAAAACTTAAATAGTTACACTATTAGATTAGGTATACTTAAATAATTTTCGTATGATGTATTTTACCTATTCTTTACCTTTGAATAATATTTGATGCGAATTGTGCGTTGTGACTGGACAGTTGACGCATCGCTACAGGTAATCAATTAGTCATGACTAAAGACCGGATTATATGCAACATAAAAAGCTTGTTATATGCATGAAAAATGCTTGAAATATGCACGAATATTGGCAGAATATGCAAAATTAAATGATAAATTTTAGGAATCTCAAAAAAAAAGAGATAAGTAAGTATTCATTTTTTTTTCAAAATCAGCATACAATTAGTAAATATTTTTTTGATAGGCAATAATAGGTACAGTAAGATTTTATGACATTAAAATTATTTGAAATTTTTGTAAACGTAAGCAATCAAATATTTTTCTAAATTTTCAGTGGTAAGATTGTGTCTACGATCATTTAGAATATTTTTGTAAGTGGAAAATTTTCGCTCCACATCCACTGACGTAACTGGGTAGAATTTGAACTTGGGTCCTCAATAGCTAAGCCCTTATATTTTGTGACTGTTGTTAAATTTGGTCGCATTTTGAAACGCAGGGTGAGTGAAAAATATTGGAATATGCATCATAACTTGATCTTAGGTAAAATATGCTATTACAGCTGAGAATGGCTAAAATATGCATTTGCATATAATCCGGTCTCTAGTCATGACTATGTTTTTGTAAATAATAAGCCCCGCGTAAGCAGGGCACTTCAAAAATCTCAAAGACTCATTTGAGTGTTCCCCTCCACGGAAATCTTTAGTAAAAGGCGAAAGATTTATACGTTTTGAAGGGAAACCAGAGTACCGTCTCGAGCGACTGCCAGACATCTTATACTACACTCTGTAACCAAACCATACCGCGATCTAATTCTACTGTGGCGACATCTCGCGGTGTATATTGCTAGCATCAGAGGGCGCCACTGATGTATGGTGTATTGGAATTTGGATTATCCGAAAAGAATATTCAGGCTGATTTTAGAGTCACGCTGACCGCGCGCTGACGGTCAGCGCTGCCGTTGAAATGTATGAGCTTCTAAGGAGCGTTTTAGAACAAAGCGTAGTCGTCAGCGCTGACCCCCGACCGTAAGCGACGCGCTGAGCTGTCAGCGCCGACAGTCGGCGTGCGGTCAGCGTGACTCTAAAATTAACCTCAGGCTTTATGAAGAGTTAAAAAATAAAAACAACAAAACTGGGCAAGCTAATGAATATCGTTTAAAAATGTCAAAAATTACAATGTTGTAAATTATGACTTCGGTTGCTTCAAGTTATAATTTTACATGCAACTATCATGGCCAATGTGTAAGTTAAAGTCTTTTTGTAGAGTCCTACTTTTTTCCTTTTCGGTACTTCTTACTTCTAGAATATCACTAACGATTTTTCTTAAAGCCTCTGTCTTATGGATTTTTCTTATTTTTGTAGGTATCAATTTATCACAAATATAGTGGATTTGATTATTAATGTTCTTTCTTTCATTGTAATTGATATTTTCGAGCTATTTAGTCTATTTATTTGCAAGTTTTTCTTCGTCATGTGTTTCTAGAGGAATGTTGTACAGTTTCATGGGCTGAATACACCATTTCCCTCTCTATATCCCCTCCTGTTATGCCTCATATATATAGATATCTATCTACAACTATTATTCCATTATATACGGGTACAATGATTCATTAACTGCAAATGTAACTTTGTAATCCAATACATTTATATGGAATTACAAAGTTATTCACGCAGTTGGTCTATCTAGAAAACTAGACACAAATTATGAAATGTTTGAATTTTCGCTTACTTTAGACACTAAAAACTAATTATATTCTAAATTTGAAGGTTCTATGCCTGCTAGAAGTGCCTTAGACTTTTGATGATCGGTCAGTCAGTCAGTGAGTGTCAAAATTAAGAAAGTTTGACTAGTTACAATTCTTAAACTACTGGTTCAAATTGAATGAAATTTTAAATATACCGTGTTTACACAATGCCTGCTTAGTAACTGAAAATTCAGGCTTCATGCTTTAGCCACAACGAAGTTATAGGGGGTTGAAAATGGTCTGAATTGCTTCGAGAAAAGGATGTTACGGCCATGCCACTTTTTAGCTCGACTTGGAGGGGGCTCGGCCGCGCCCCCAGATCATCTAAATTGCTTGATGTAACTTTCTTGAGTTAATATGTTTCAGAAATTAATTTTGTGTTGTTCTGCAGTAAATATCGGTCCTTACTTTTGATTGTCTGATAACTTCGAAATTTGTTGGTGGTGAATCTTATAATTATCATGCTAATGTAAATTAAGGTAAATAAAATTAAAATCAAATAAACCTTCAATGAATATTCAACAAGTTTAGGTATAAAAATATTCAAAACATCAACATCGAATTTACATATTCGCAACCAAAATAAAGTGCAGAAATGTGACCTCTGTAACAAGGTCGAGACGAATTATTCATCGACCGTCAATTGATTCCAGATCTCGCATTCATTTTATGTGAAACGATTTGGGATATTGGCCTAGTAATGTCTTTTATGGGAACGATTTATTCCAGTTATGACTTCGGTTATGGCCGCATACAAATTGATTGTAAAAGGACGAGCTGAAATTGAATATTATTGTTGTTAGCACTAAATAAATGGTGTCAGTAAAACATTTCGTTACAATGTTGACAGAAATAAATAATGCTAAAGATCTTCCGACTAATATTTGTTATATTTCATCACAAGTGCAATACTGCCACATAATTTCATTTGCATGTTTCAGAAATAATGAGCAGTTGATTTAAATACTGCTAAGAAAATATCTTAAAAAATAGTTTTAAAACGATAAAGGTATCCAATTAGTAGGCCAATAAGCCATCGCAGATAATAAATAAAAACAGTATAATAATATCTATTCGTAAACTTTGCACGAATTTTATGACACTACCTATAAAACGCGTATGATTTGCCAAGAAATCATGAATTTTCACCTCAACCAAATATTAAAGTTAAATCGCAAAGGACCTACAATCCGCATTAGATGGATGTAGAGGCTGAAGAATAAGAAGAAGAAAACGAAATGTTTGCTACATCATGTCTATTTTACAAATACATATAATATTAATTGCGTATCTCCAGACTTTAGCACACATTTGTACCAAGATTTGTGTTGCAGGCAAATATTGGTCGAATTGTGAGATTATTAAGCGATACTAACCTTTTATCATATTCCTAAACTCCTCAATCTTTCTATCCCTATTGGCTGGATCTTCCCCACATAATACAAAGGCATCCTCTTCGGCATCGGGATCCTCCTGCCGATTCATCTCTGCCTGGAATGCGATCTCGTCGAACGACCATATTTTTATGTCAGTCTGTGGACAAATTACTATCTATTATAAGTTTGGAGGGACTATCAAGGTTACAGAGAGAAAATCTACAATACCTTACACTATGATAAACGATAGATGTAATTACTTATTTGCAAATAATCAGCCGAAGATTTTTGAATTCTATTGTTTTATACTAGTAGCCAGCTGATCGTAATTTCTAATTGTCCCATAAACTTTTTGGTGCTTTTTTATATTTTAAAAAATAAAGTTACATACATTTTGGACATGGGTCCCCAAACTAACCTAGGCTTGTATCTTGAGGTGCCAAAACAAACTTTGAAAATGCAGAAATCGAACCTTCTATCTAAAAACAAAAGTTAGGAACTAAACAAGGAGAGAGTAATACTGAATGTCGAATGCTTATTGCTATTACAAAATGTCACAAACTATCCTTCCATAACATAAAAAATACTTCTAAAAAACAAAAGAAAAGTGTAATTATAACTTTAAAGATTACTGTCATTTCTAAAAGCATTGGTGGATTAAACTTGCTCTCAAAAGCATAAACGTATAAAATTATATATTATTTATTTATTTAATCCTTTTTTGCACTGTAGAGAAATACTAAAAAGATATTACACAATAAAAATAATAGTACAAGTGGCGGCAAATTATATACTATGTTCACATACGCATTAAATATGTACATATAGTATGCTGAAACGCGTTCAATTAATATGTTTATACGTAGGAACAAGGCATAAAACCACACGACCACGACTGATGACTTTAATCGACGTTGCGTATCAGCACAGGCAATTTTATGTGAAGTTCTAATTAGCTTCCAGATTTAGTGACACGCGCAAAAGTATTACGTGTTATTTTATTAATTTATTTTGTTCCCTTCTTACACCTTTGAATTTTGTTTTCAGTTTGAGTGAAGAAGACAAAACATTACTTTATTAAAATAGTTTTAATTCTTTATGAATAAAGCCGTTAGCAGATTAGGAATTGTTGTTTTTGGAAAAGCTGGTTGGAAGCGTGGTACTATTGTAATTAAAGATACTAAAGACTGAAATGATAAAGATTGCGGTGGAAAATGTTCTCTAGTTCCAAACGAATTTAACTTTAAAACGATGAAGAGAAGTTATTTAATTTAACTAGGCGACAATAAATTGATAAATGGACGCATACCGATAAAATTCAATTGTATAATTTTGAAATTAGTATTGATTGAGACTCTATTATGTTTTCAATTCTTCCTTACGAGTAGAAGTGTTATTGTATTTTTAACTTGCGTTAACTTTATATAAATAAAATAAAATACAATATCATAAAATAATCAAAACAAAATATTGCAATAAAATATACCAAAAATAGCTTTGAATACGATTAGTTCTCGAATGTAATATTCATAATTTCGAAGTCCAAAATTAATTAACAAAGAATATGTAGTACCATTAAAGCAGATTTCAAAGCATATATAATTTACATGATAGCGTAAGTGCGAACTGTTTAGTAATATTAAGAGTTAACAGACGTAAGTAGAATTAAACAAACGAACGCGATAGTTCATAGTTGTGCAACAAAGCCGTGAAGTGAAGGTCAGCGACTACATTAGGGCACATTAGCAGTTAATATTTAGCCGGATGACTAATTAGCATATGATTTATTCGTGCTAAATTGTGTGAGTGCGTGCAAAGATGTGCAACTATTTCTTTCGGGGCTGTGTGTTTTTCTATAGCAATGAATGGCGAGACGAGCATGACATTCGCCTGATGGAAAGCGATGCTACCGCCACAATACCAAGGAACACCATTAATTACAAAGAAATGTTCAGTATTGCTTGCCTTCCTAAGACATGAGATGTTAAGTCTGAATATATCTAGTAGTTAGTCTGGCTACAATGTCAGCAAACTGGAACACAACAGTGCATTTAGACTGTTGTTTGGCGGGAGAATGTGGCGTAATTATGTGATTCTGCATGCATCGATATTCGGATGGGGTCAGGACCATGTATGTGACTGTTAAATGTTATTTATTTTAATTATTTACTTATCAAACAGATCTCTATGGAACGGGGAACGGCTTAAGAGTCGGTGGCGTACTTGTACTACGATCCTATTATTACACTGAGGTCTCGGGTTCAAATCCCGGGACGGGTTAAGTGATATTACTATTCATTTCAAGTGTTTGAGCCCCATATAGCGATAAGTTCGCCTCCTATGACCTAGTTTCACCTCTGCCTACTCCTTTTGTGAAAAAGGCGTGAGTTTACGAATGACTTAGTTCAGTATTGCGCTTCCTATACAGCGATGTTGATAAAAACAGATTTAATAACAAAGCAAAATATAATGAAATTTCAGATTAACTTTCATTTATTTTTGTTTGTCCGTTTACCAATAGGGCACCACTTATTAACAAACAACATTACTAAAATAAAATGAAACGAATTTGTACACAGGCATAACAAATTAATATTTGTTGCAATTTTTTATTTCGAAATATTCATGCACTATCTTCTCTAAACGATACTTGGTAATTGACATCAAAATATGTTTCTCAAACTAAACAGTTGCATAAACATTGCAAATTTAACGTACGTATATCTGTAATCATTGTAAAGGTCGCATCGCAGTAGATTCTTAAAAATACTACATTTAATATTATCACACTTTCATTCTAAAATATCGGTCAACGAATGGATTATTAGACGCTTCTAGTAAAATTAGAAATCCTTTAAAACCAATTAGTTTCCTCATTTTGGAAAAAATATGAACTAAGGTATGATTTATTAATATTGGATTATACAACGTTGATGCGACCGATGGGCGTTCCTTTAAACTGCATATACTAGGTACCATTTGGAAGCTCTGTACTAAAAATGAATTAAATAGGAGCAGTAGTTTAGTCATAAATAATTTTGTAAGTTTTTGCCCCATTTGAACACGATGTAGCTTTACTAACAGCTGATTACGCCCTAACGCATGGTCATTCACCTTAAAACGATAGATCGTACTAAAATCTGCGCATTGTTGCCGCTCTTACACAAGCCACACAATAATAAGTACACGACAATAACACGCGCCGCGCGCGACGTTGCCAATTTGTTATCTATTCGTATGTACAGATCAATGAAATTTATTTACACAGGATGGTTGCGCTTTACTTTTATTTGGAAGCTATATAGTTTGTTCGAAATAAACAAAATCTCATTTTAGCTATTATTAATTTTTGTGTTGTGCCGAATTAATACCAAGGACGTATAGCATACATAGTGTAATTTAGTGCCCATCGGTCGCATCAACGTTGTATATCATTATTACTACAGTTTTATACGTCTGTATCACCCCATTAGACATTGTGTATTATCGGCTGGTATTATTGCCTCTATATAAAAATTAAATCAAAATAAATGTTTTCATTGTAGACATAGATTTACATAAGCTGTTTAAAAATTGTTCAACAAAGGATGAGTACGGTGTAACTTATATTGAGGCTTTATTTGTTTAGTTTATGAAGCAGGATTTCTTGTGCCATTTTGTCTTTTGTCTTTACATAACTTTATAAGTACACGAAGTAGTCAAATAATAAAATACCCACGAAAATATTGCAGAGTCGTTGCAATGGTTATGCGTGCTAGCAACGGTAGTGAAAGTAACAAAGGCAAAATTTTCGGTGAAAGTACTTCTAAGTTTTATTGGGGCCCTAATTTCGCCGCTTTCGTACACTCAATAGCTTAGGTAGGTAATGTGTTAGTTACTATTTAAGATTGCCATATTTGTTAGTTTATATTCACAGAAACAGCCTTTATTGGCAAATTGAAGTGGCGTGGGAAAGACATACGGAGAACTTGTGTATTGTGGCTAATGGAGCCAAAAGTTCTCGGATGTAGACCACGTTTTATCAAGCGAAATAAAGGTTGCGATAAGTTGCTTGTCGCTTCAAATAGGTCGCTTTGTAATCCTTGGAGTAGCTCTTTAATCAGCAGCAGACTTTCAACTGTGCATTCAATGATTGAATATATCAATTAATTTTTATATTTTGATGAGATATCATCATTTAAGTATTTAATTCAGAATGTAGTAAATATTTTATAAAGCACAAAAACACGGTTTGCATATTTATGAAGTCCTACCAATAGCCTAACCCTCAGTAAAGCCAGCAGGACGTATATTTGCCTAAAGCGTAATCTGACTATCAATTGTATAGGAATTCCCTACCCAACAATGGACAACTATGTATTTTTATTGCAATGAATTAAAGATTAGCGCGCCCGTTCGTCTGATGGTAAACGATACTACAACTCATGGTCAGTAGCAAAACCAAACAGCACCTTGAATGACAAAGCGATGCTTGGTATTCCACTACGCTCGCCATCCTGAGACATAAGATGACAAGTCAGTAGTTGGTCTTGCTACATTACCTTCAAACTGGAACACATCAGTGCATTTACACTGGTGTTTAGCGGGTGAAATATACAGGGTATATCAAGACTGCTACCGAAAACGAAGCCGGGTGGTAGTTTTAGTGACTACAAACACAATGCAACTAAAAATTTCGCAAAGAAACGCGACAATTATTTTTTATGATTTTTAAATATCGTCATTTTTGGGTGGTAAATCCATAGTTTCTGCTAAAATAATAATTTAAACACTTTTATACCTTAGATTATTTATAAATAAAAGGGTATACACTATTATTTTAGAAAAAAATGTATTTACCACCCAAATACAGTCATAGGAAAAAATTAACAAAAAAAATATTGTCGCTTTTTTTTGCAACATATTGCGGTGGTATCTACCCAGGCAGCCTCTCACATATGAAGGACCAGTTTTACCCTTCAAGTATATGGTGCAAGGTTTACATTTCCCAGCGGTACTTGGCCGCGATATCCGTCCGGGCGAGTCATTATTTAATACCGGGTGCGTAACGCTCAATACATTTTATCTTATGATCTCACTCATACGCTCTAGTTACTGTATTGTACGTGAGCATGTGAATTGATGGGAATTTGAGGGAAATTTGTCTTCTAAGTAGATCAAGTACTTAGTGATTTTTTTTACTGCGATTAATGGCGACACGACCATACCATTCGCCTTATGGTAAGCTATAAGACCGCGATGGACAGTAGAAAAACCAAACAACACCATGAAATGTAAAGCAATGCTTGGCATTTCATCTGCTCGCCATCCTGAGATATAAAATGTAAGTCTTATTATGACCTGTAGTTTATCTGGCTACAATGTCCTTCAAATTGAACACAATAGTGCATTTACATTGCTGTTTGGCGGGAAAAATAGACATTGGTATCTACCCAGAGCTACTCTCACATAATATGTACTACATATGAAAGACCTACCAATTGTATTTGTTATATCCTTATGACCTAACTGAAATACTCGAGGCACGAAAACCAACACGCTTATAATAGCAATGATTCAATGAATACTAGGAGTGCATAAATAGCCAAGGTTATGTAAACGAGAGAAGGGTCCTTATAGAGGCTATAAGTGTAAACGCGACATTCACCGCTAAACATAAATATTCCATCGCATTTTCAAATTTGAATCGTTAGGTCATGGAGACTAAGCAAATTATATATTTGACTGTGTAAACTTGGAATTTCAAATCATTCAGGTTAAAATTAACCACTGTTAATTATTAACTATGTATCAGTATTAATACAAAAAACAATAATTATAGAATATTCTTAAAGTTATTAAAATATTCCACGTTTTTAATATTATTATTACGTTTATACTACTAAACTAGGTTTCCTAAGTTATTCAAAAAAATAAGGTACAACCACACCCATGAACAATGATACCCTGCCAAGACCTACAATGCATCGAAAAATTGCCAAATAGCTGCAAAATTAATTTAAGATTTTTCATCGATTAGAAAACAAAAACGTCCAAAGATACATCCTTATACCCTTTTTTAAATCGATCCTATATTCACGTACCTATATGCTTATAGTTAATAATAATTATCAACAAAGCAGCGGGTTTAAAAAATATTTAAACATAAAATCGCAAGAGTACTTGTATATTTAAAGTGACCTTTGCTTGGCGATAAGAAATAATTGACGTATCGATAATAGCGCACGACCTACTTGCATAGGTCAAACTCCATTAAATATCTTATCTACAGATACAAATAGTTGTAAGTATTCAATAAATATGTTTGTGTGGTCGGTAACTGATAGCTTAGATGGCGGTGAACTGATCGGTCAAGATGGTATTTTTTAACACTTTCGCGGACAGAACGTGATTGTACGTCATGATTTGAGATTTTGATACGACACAACGTATAATGACGTCCAACGTATCCATACGTCATTATACGTTGTGTCCATCATAATACATATCACACGACACGACATTTGCAAGCGAAAACGTTTTACGTTTTTGTCATATTGTCTTTTTAACATTCAATATTCACACAACGTATTTACACGCCAAATATTTGTATGGCAATTTATTGTGTCATATTAGAATACAACTTGAACTGAGACCGTCCGCGAAAGTGTTAAATTCAATGAATGAGACATGCACGCAATTCGTCTGATGGTAAGCAATACGGCCGCTTATGGACAGTAGCAAAACCAAACAACGCAATATATTACAAAGCAATACCTGGCATTCCAATGCGCTCACCATCCAGAGACATAAGATGATAAGCCTAAAATATGTCCAGTTACTACAGTTTCTAATGCAAACAACATCAGCGGGCCGTGCTCAACGGCCAGTGACATTGATATACCTCTTTCGGCCTCCCATGGAGTACCGAAAAAAAAAAACACCGCACGAGATTCTATGACGCACGATGTAATACCTAAATGTATTCACACGATCCTTTTTTTGTTATGGTGAAGATAATCCTCTTGATTAAATGTAGCATAACTTCCAGTTTTTAATATGAGCACTAAAGCGAGCATGGTGGAATAAAGCCTTTACAAATTTGTTGTAGTAAACAGCAGTACTCAATAATGGGATAGGTATGTGGGCTTTGTTCAGTATTACTGGAGGCAACAAATTGCCTCCAAGCAAAGCCAGGCTATAACGTTGTAGTCCTATATATTAACAATATTGTGTATTATTCTTGGCATATTGTGGTTATGTGGCCGACTATTGCGATCAATTCCAACCGTATTATAATATGTAAATAGTGAGTTGATTACAAACTTTATTATATTATTGTTATAAAAGGTTAATTATACAACTTATTCGTAAATAAAATATTTGTTTTAAGTTCAGGTGTATCAAATACACTTTTAATTTTAAATATTTATTTACATATATGTATAAATTGATAAACTCACACCTTTTTTCCAGAAGGGGTAGGCAGAGGCGCTACCGGGACATTCACGTTTCGCCTTGTGTGTTCCGTCCTACGATGTAATAGGGGGCGAGCCTATACCATACCAACACAACATATTTTGTTTTAATTTGACCTAATTTGAATAATTAACGCGTTTCGTGTAAGCCATGTTTAATAATTTCGGTTTCGAAAACAAGTATTATTTACACCGTATAAGTAGACAGTGGTTTGGTAAAAAATATACCTAAATAATAATATGGTAATTGCGGTAACACTGGGTAGTGACCCTTGCGCTTCGCTTGGTCGTCTTGACGCGGGCTATTCCATGCCCAACGCTTCCAGACAGTAGACACTGTTATACGAATATTTATTATTTTCAAATCAGCATAAGCCCCGCGTCTAGTGAGCAGGGCCTTCCAAAAATAGAACTTAAATAAAGAATTAATTGGTAATTTCTCACGATTGCCATTGTTTTATACTACACTCGGTAACGAAACCATACCGCGATCTAATTCTACTGTGGCGACATCTCGCGGAAAGTCAAATCAAATAAACAAATTTTATTGTGTAAACCAGGGCTTCTTAAAATGAGGTCCACGGACTCCTTAGGGTCCGTAACATGTATGCCAGGGGTCCACAGCAGCTCAGAAAATTTTAAATAAATTTTTCAGAAAAATATAATTCAAATGATATTTATTTCATTGTACTTGTACAATTCGATTAATTTGCTTATTGAGTAGCCCACAAATCAAAACATATGCGTAACATCTTGAAGGCGGTTAAATACCAAAGATGTATTAATTTAATTAATTAATGTATCACATAGACCCTATCCTATTGTAAACTACCAATAAAAGTCCATGTGTTTTTCTTCCTAAAATATTTTTTGTCAGGATCCGTGAATTATTTGAAATTTTGTTAGTGGTTCGTGACTGCAAAAAGTTTAAGAAACCCTGGTGTAACCCCAAGTGTAAACCTAAGTCATTTACATAAACTGTCACAATTTTTATTTTTTACTAGCTGTCGGGCCCGGCTTCGCCCGGGTGCAGATAGTTTTTGAGTCCAATCCACATCAAGAACATATTATTTCGCGTGTCTACTAACTATATTTCCCGCGTGCCGTCGACTATATTTCCCTTCCGTAGGAGAGGACATCCCGTGCCAACAATTTGAATTTGAAAGAGTAGAAAATATGTATATTTGGTTTCCTGACTCATCCCACGGGAACACTACATTTTTCGGGATAAAAAGTAGCCTATGTGTTAATCCAGGGTGTCAGCTATCACTATACCAAATTTCATCAAAATCTGATGAGCCGTTTTTACGTGAAAGAGTAACAAACATCCATACATCCATACATCCATACATCCATACTTACAAACTTTCACCTTTATAATATTAGTAAGGATATTTACAACTATAGTCCGCTAAATTATTATCAATATGAAGAAAGGTACTACCTATTCTACTTTCTACGATTGACTCGGTGACGTAGTTGTACAACAGTACGTCTACACAACTCTCAATCTCTCGTATTCGAATTTCTGGCCGAGCTATGTGATATTGCATTTTTATATTGTCAACTCGTAATCAGGAATTTGTGCCCGATATGGCAATAGGCCTGTCACATCGTTAGATGAGTGATGACACAAAAGGCGGAACGTGGTTATCCTGGTAGCACCTCTTCCTACCCGTTCTGGGCAAATGTGTGATGTTATGTTATGAAACGAAAATAATTTATTGAATCCATTAAAATGTTCTAGATCATTTAGATTCAGTCTATTTTTTACTACCACCCGGTTCGGAAAGCGATTTTCACTAGGGAAGAACGGGCAAGAAACTGTAGTGTTGCTCTTTTCACAACCAGTTTACAATTTGGTGATTAGAATTAGTTAATATATCCTTCATTATCATCAGCCCTTTGCAGTCCCCTGCTGGACATAGGCCTCTCTCAAGGTATGCCACAGAGCCCGGTCTTCTGCTTTATGCATCCATGTATATGTACTCACTAGAAGAAAATTCTGGATGTTCTCATGATAAAAACATCACAAAATAAATATTGCAGCCTTAGTTTAAGCAAGTAGATTGTTTGCAATACATTGTCATAACTAGGCCAGCGTTTTTGTATGGTATCAGCAGGCGCAGTTACGTAGTGACTAAATTGTGAGAAGCGTCCATTGTTACTTGTTGCAGTCCGAAGTTAGTCAGTTACAGAATATTTTTGTTTACAGAGGCGAGATATGGGCTTTCTACTTTTTACTACATTCTATACAACATTAATTTTTCTATACTATAAAGCAGAAACACCTACATTCGATTTTGGTATGACAGATCAGACAAAATTATGAAATAATAAAAAAAAATAAACCTCTCGCAGTGACAGACTACCACAAAATATTTTGACTCTCGAATGATACTTGGCATTCTTTAATTCTTCTTCATGGCGGAGACGGGTGTACTTGTACTAGTCGGCTGTTAGGTATTGGTGAGCGACCGCCATGCGTCGGATTTTTATTAATCAACAAGTCAGCCAGGTTAACGGAAGTTTAATATATTTTTGGCGTAAAAGATAAAAATGCGAATAAGCAATGAATGGCTAGACGAGCATGTCTTTTCCCTGATGTAAAAGATACGACCGCTGATGGACAGTAGCGAAACCAAACACCATCAATCACAAAGCAATGTGTGGCATTCCTACACTGCACCATGTTGAGATGACTACAATTTCCTTCAAACCGGAACACACCCGTGCATTTAAACTGCTGTTTGGTGGAAGATTATTCAATTTACTTCGTTTATTGAAATTATTAGACTGTAAAAGCTTAAGTAAATGCACATTTAATGGCGACCTCGCCTGACATTGTGAATTTCAAAATCAGTACTTAATTCACTTTCATGATTTCGATGGAAAATGAGGTTACTAATTGGCTTTTAATCTGGTTAATTGCTGTTGGGCATTTTAAAAAGCAATTACAGTTATGTGAAGGTATACAATGTGATGCAATATGTGTTTTTATTTATCAATATATAGACAATTATGTAATTATTTAAAATGTAAGGTGGACTTAATGTGGACTGTGGACTGGTGGTAGGTCTCTCATATGTGAGAGGCCATCTGGGTAGGTGACACAGCAATGTCTATTTCTCCCGTGAAACAACACTGCGTAAATGCACTGTTGTGTTTCGGATTGAAGGACATTGTAGCCAGAGTAACTACCGGACATATTGAGACTTAACATCTTATGTCTCAGGATGGCGAGCGCAGTGGAATGTTGCTACTGTTTATGAGCGGTCGTATCGCTTACCATGAGGCGAACGGCTTGCTCGTCTCGCCATTCATGGCAATAAAAAAAATGTCTTCGGTATTTTCTGCCAATCAACCTTTTGGAGATGCAGAGACGAGATCAAAAGGGTGTTTCTAAGATACGAAAAATTGTTCAAATATATAACGTAATTTTAAAAACTATGTATAAATACATGCATAAAATATATACTAATGAGCGAGGCTCGAGAGCCAAGCCAGCGGTAGTTAGGACCCCAAAGTAAAAAACTTCTTCACTAAACGTGCCGTGTCAAACAATACTGTTATTAATATGATTCGTAATACAGCTATAATTGAGAAAGTAGCAAAGTCATTTAAATTCAATTCCGATTGAAAGGTGCTAAAATTCATTTATGACCTTATAAATTACAGTGAGTTGTTTACGTATTAATATACATCAGCGTTGTTTAAATGTGTGGCCCATTTATATCCCAAAATTAAATGCATTTATTTATGTATTTATTTATTCTATACAGGGTATATCAAGACTGCTACCGAAAACGAAGCCGGGTGGTAGTTTAAGCGACTTCAGACACAATGCAACAGAAAAAGTTGCAAAAAAAAAGCGACAATTTTTTTTTGTTATTTTTTTCCTATGGCCATATTTGGGTGGTAAATACATTTTTTCCTAAAATAATAATGTACACCCTTTTACTTTTAAATACTCTAAGGTATAGAAGAGTTTAAATTATTATTTTAGCCAAAACTATGGATTTACCACCCAAAAATGACGATATTTAAAAAATCATAAAAAATAATTGTCGCATTTCTTTGCGAAATTTTTACTTGCATTGTGTTTGTAGTCACTAAAACTACCACCCGGCTTCGTTTTCGGTAGCAGTCTTGAGATACCCGGTATTGTACACAACAAACATTATATACTGAGGTAATATTACACATATAAACAAATCTACAAATGTCTGTCTTTTCCCACTAAGGAAATCTCTACCACACAAACATTGCATGGATTTATGGGAAGGAGAAAGAAAGAGTATTAATTTATGTAATGGGTGTATTTATTTATTTATTATTCTTGGATCTGGCCACAAGTAGTTTTTTGTTCGGGTCTAAGTGTTCGTGAGAACGAAATGTCTTTCGACGCTTCTGATACCCACGACACAAGAGTCGATCTTAGTGTGGGGTTAAAACTATGTTATGTGACTGCTGGGTTTAGTTATTTATTTAAATGGCAGGCGAATATATTCGACTCTGTTCATGTTATCACTATGTTGCTTACTTTATATTCAGAAGCCTTAAAGATTATTTAGATTTCATATAATTAGTGCTGTATTTTTATAACGTGTATTGACTTGTCATAAGAGCTCTGATTGCCTACATGTCCAATGAGTACATTTCATTTGAAATACACTTTATTTCTCATAGGTCCTGCCAACAAAGCAAGTAGGTCACCTGGTAGTAAGTGATCACTACCACTGAACATCCCTAACACTTGGATTATGGATATGTTGCTAGCCTATCAAATCGGGAGACGAGCGGGAAGTATAAATGATGGGAATGTGAAAGGGGTATTGGGAAGATTTACCCTAACTACGTAAGACTAGGCCCTAGAGCAGTGATTCTCAACCACTGTGCCGCGGCACTTTTGTGTGCCGCCAAATTTCAAAAGTGTGCCGCCAAATTTTGCAAATATATAATAATGTTAATATTATTAAATTATATCAGTTAATGAGAAAAATATTTTTAACATGAATATGTATTTAAATCCACAAAAAAGTTAATTATTTTATTATTTGCTTTGTAACGCGTTTTTTATTAGTGCAAAATTGTGATGAAGCGGCGTGCATAGCAATAGGAATATGTCTCAAGGCGCTCTTTGTGTGCCGCCAAATTTTGAAATCGTTAAATATGTGCCGCAACAAAAAAAGGTTGAGAATCACTGCCCTAGAGACTATAGCATCTGTGGAAGTTTATAAATCAGCAAAATAATAATTATAGCTTTATCAATGCAATCGAAGGCAAAAAATTGGCAATTTATCGTTAACAACCCTGGTGTTGAAATATATCGTGTGCGCCTAACAATGCTTGGCGAGACTAGGTTTATATTGCATTATTATTGACTAGAACTTTTTTATGGTTAAATATATAAATATAATTTTTATAGTCCTTGGTTTGTGTTATTTTAAGGTGTTTTTAACCCGATAATGAGCACAACTTTGATTAGCCATCTTTTCTAATGTTCTTATCGAAGATTTCTACACCATTTCAAAATAACTTATTTCAGATTTCAATAATTTTGAATTTTAAATATTTTGCACTGATATGAAACTTTATTACTTAACTTAATGACAACAACAATTATACCTTGAATCTTTATTTCTAAGCGTGATAAATTATACTGTGATTATATCTATAATGAAAAAATAGAAAATTAATTAAATTAAGGTAAGTTACTTTAATTAGGTTGGGTTCCGAGAAAGCTCGTTATAAATGTTTCTTAAGAAGTGTTGGAAATCTGTACTGTCTGTAAAGAGGCTAATAAATCTAAACAAAGCTGACCTAGTTCATCGAAGCCCTTACCTTCATTATAGGGCCAGCTATCTCCTTTCGAATCTGCACTCCTGGTACCGCAATATATCTCACACAGTTTTAAATTAAATTTCGCAACATTCTTGAAAATCACAATAGCACTTTCACAATTTTATATTTGTGTCAATGTAAAAATATCGATTATATCCAGTTATCGATTTTTATCGATTATTAAAACGATTAACACGAGCGCGTGCGCAAGCGTCTCTGTGACAAATGCCGGTTGATACTTGAAGTATAGTGTAAGGGCTGTCGCACACGGTATTGACCTTAATGTCTATCTGCACGGGGTCTGATTGTGTACTGGCGGTATTGTCTAAGCCCGAGTGCTTCATGTGCGAGAGGCCTAACGGTTCGAGTTCGTCGACTCTGACGCGTGGTCCGAAGAAAGGGCGCGGGCGTGTCTGTATAAATCAGGGATAAGTTTCACAATGGCCGTTGGATGAGGTTTGTTTGTAATTATTCTTTACAACTGACGTTTTGAAACAAATAAAATCCTATCTTAAGCAAAATCTAAACATTGTGCAACTTTTATTAAATCTAAAAATACTATAAGCTAGACATTACAGAAAATAGAAAATAGTGAATTAAAATAAAATTATTTATATTTATGCAAACAACAAACTAGTCTTGCTGCTTTATTTGCAATAAATATTATAAATAATCATATGCCAAGGTTTAATGCCGTGCTAAGGTAGGTATTTCGTGAAGGCTAAAATATATTTTAACACAAATAATATATTTTTAGAACATTGTATCCCTTCTACCTGCTGCCCGACTGCCTCGATGGCTTAGTTATGCTACGGTACGGTTGCAAAGTTGAGATGTCGGGTTCGAATCCCGGGTCTGGCCAATTGATTTTGGATTTTTCTATGAATTATCAGCCCGGAGTCTGGAATTTATTCAAGATGGCAATCGGCTCCATTCACAACGTGGGACGGAACAAACATGGCGAAATGTAGAAGGTCTTTTACATCTACTCCTTCTGGGGAAAAAGGCGTGAGTTTATGTATGTATCCTTTCTATCTGTTATTATCATTTCTATTTTCATACTTAAATATGGGTTTAATATGTTAATATTTTGAAAATTTTACAAGAATTCTTAAAAGTGTTCACGGATTCAAATCTCAGGGCACTCCTCTGACTTCGAGTTCATGTGTGTATTGATAGTCAATCACTACGTACTCTAATTTGTGAGGAAACCTGCTTGTAATAGCGATTTAAATAATCCATGTTTTGTAAAGCCCACTAACCCGCACTAGGCCAGCGTGTTGGACTATACGTATGGCCTAACCCCTCTCAATCGTACTCTCGATTATAGAGGAGGTCTGTGCCCTGCTGTGGGACATATATGAGCTGATACATACAAAATTCTCAGGAATGAATTAATAAAGATATTGATAGCATATTCGTGCTGAGTTTCTATGATGCAATTACAATCATTAACACATCAATAAAACTCAAAATGAATCATAAATCAAACAGCTCTCGCATGCATAGAAAGCTTTTTTATTTGATGTCAATAGTAATAACTATTTAACGGTAGTTTTTGTGGCGGCATGCATTTTATAATTATTGTTGAATTAAAAAACAAATACGGCCGGTCGAGCCAAATAGTTTTCGAGTGGAGGCAACGAACTGGCAAGCGATAGGTACGTCGTAGGATAATACCACGAGGTGGACAGGCAACTTAATAAAGGAAGTCGCTGGATGGGGAGGCCAAGGAATTCTCTTAAGTGTAAGATATTTTATTTATTTGACAGCCTCCGTGGCGTAGTCGATTAGACGGCGCCTGTGAAACGAGAGGCCGCGGGTTCCATCCCCGCATCGAGAGAATTGTTTGTGCGGCCCACAAATAGTTTCGAGTCTGGGTGTTTGTGAGACCGAAACGTCTCTCGTAGTTCCTGATACCCGCGACATAAGACTCGATCTTAGTGTGGGTAGTTTAGTTAGTAGTTAGTTAGTGTACTCTCAGTGTGGGGTCAGGACTATGTATGTGACTGTTGTTGTTATTTATTTATTTATGATGATATATTAATATCATGTCCTAAAAGATTGGATTTTTAAAAAATGTATAGCGTGGGCTAAGAACAAAACTCGTTAGATGTTTATAATTACATAATTAATAGTCAAATTTAAAAGATAACAAGTGAATGATGAATCTGTTGACGCAAGTTCATTGTTAATTCCGTCAATGGAGATTTCTTCACAGATTATCTGCGCAATATTTTTAATATTTTTATTTTGCAGATTATGTAAAATACATAAAAGTCAAGTCCGTAAAAACATACACAATTTTATATCATACGATAATGACCGTCAGTTAACCTTTAGATGGTTTTGTTAAAATAAAAAGATAACAGGGTCTGCCGATCAGAATTTTGCATGTATCATGCAAAAACAAGTTTAATTTATTTTATGTTGCAACCCAAAAGTATACTGGTTCCTAAAAAAATATTTACAATAATGTTATTTGATATCAATTCACGTACACGATATCAAGGACTTAAGTTACTTTGATAAATGCTCTCATAAAACGTAGATTTATTTATTTATTTTAAACACTTTGTACACAGAATGTAGTACAGGCGGACTTAATGCCCAAGGGCATTCTCTACCAGCCAACCTTAAGGTAGATTTCCCTTTTAATACCAGAGAATAAAAACCAGATGGGCCCAGTACAATAGCGATTGAAATGACAGTGAACAGGGTACACAGAATTGATACCTAACGGGGCAAAGTAGGTATAAAATACCCACTACCGATAAGCAGCGACGGCGTCAGACGGCTGTCTACAATATTAACAATCGTTCTCAAATGCTAGTCAGTTGCTAAATACAGGCCACTTTAACAGTACAGTTGTTGATAATTATAAAACATATTATTAACTTTGTAAAAGTGCGTGGTGGCCTGTAAAAGTGCGTGGTGGCCTGTTGGTAAACGGACTAGACGCGACTGCCAACATGTTCACGGTGGTCGCGGGTTCGAATCCCAGGGCACACCTCTGACTTTTCGGAGTCATGTGTGTATTGATAGTCAATCACCACGCACTAAAACGGTGAAGGAAAACATCATGAGGAAACCTGCATACCATAGCGATTTATAAAAATTTCTATGGTATGTAAGTCCGCCAACCCGAACTAGGCCAGCGTGGTGGACTATATGGCCTAACCACTCTCAATCGTACTCTCGATTGTAGAGGAGGCCCGTGCCCTGCAGTGGGACGTATATGGGCTGATACAGTAACTTTATATACCAAA
This sequence comes from Hyles euphorbiae, assembly GCA_023078785.2. Taxonomy (NCBI): domain Eukaryota; kingdom Metazoa; phylum Arthropoda; class Insecta; order Lepidoptera; family Sphingidae; genus Hyles; species Hyles euphorbiae. The sequence continues at coordinate 2,290,898 of CM041049.1, forward strand.
CAGTATACAGGCGGACTTAACGCCAGGGGAATTCTCTAACAGTCTACCTTTAGGTGAAGCAGAAATAGAGTAAAGCAGGTTTTTTTTTTTTTAAATTTAGATAGGGAAAAAGCACTCATGTATGAACTATTATTAACTATTATGAACCAGCTAATAATTAATTTATTAAAGTCAATACGTGACCGCTCCATATTTGGGCCCGACGCAAACCGACGCGTTTATAGTAAACGACAATTACGTAGTTAGATAACTGCGTGCGTTTACGTAAACTTTACGCACCCGTGTTATTGTGTTTTCTGGAAAATAATCATTTATGATCATTGAAAACTTAATACGATGTTGTTTTATCTTGGTACTAGCTCGGCCTAGCTTCGCCCGGGTGCAAATAGATTTCTGTACAATAATATATATATGTATTATACATACAGGGTATATCAAATCTACAACCGAAACGAAGTCGGGTGGTAGTTTTAGTGACCGCATCTTATTACCGTGGAAAAAATCAAGATCATAGGAAGAAATACGTGGAACAGTATGCTGCAGAAAACTTAAAGAAACTGCTCCATATAATAATTGTAGTAGCAAAAATAAGGATTAGATAACGTCATGAGTTGATCATTGATTTAAGAATAAGGATAGACAGACCCTTCAGTACATTTGGAGTGACAATAAGATGGACTTATATCTATAAGACATTTTCGTAACTACGTCAGTTTAAAAATACTAAAATTAATTATTAAATGAACTTATTGTAATAGATCTTAACGGTGATAAGAATTTTTATCTTTTTTTTTACTAAATTAAAAAAATATATTATGTTATTTGTTTGGTTTACAGGATCGGAAAATTATATCTGATAACACGACACAAAATAAAGAATGAATGAATGTGAATCCGTTTTAAGTGGGATTCCAAACCTTTTTTCGTTTAGTGAATCCACTTTCAAGTTCAAACCATCAATCAATCAATGTCTTATGCCCCGTTCACATAATCGCCCAACATCGGCAACTATAGGCGATGACGGTAATGTGTACGGCTTATTGCCTTTCATTGCCGATATTCGTGTACATCAAGCAGTGTTGCTAACGAAATATTTTTCATTCCCAAATCTGGAGAATGTAGCGGTTCCGCGAAGTATAGTAAATAAAATTATGCTTATGTTAAAATAAGTAACAAATTATTTATAATGTTGACTCGTGTAGTGTTTTTTTTTGTAATGCATTTTTATTGTTAATCTTATATTATTATAATACTAAATAACTCACATTACAGTGTAATGACTCTGATAATTTAACTCGTTATCATAAAATGAATCAATTAAATTATTAAGATATACACCCACAATTTAGGGATTTGTTCCAAAACTTATAACCCTGGTAAAATTTTACAACATTCGTGTTCGGGGTTTTTCGCCAACTGTCGGTAATCAGAGTGAGAGTAAAGTGAGAATACCCATGTTTGCCTGTCATCGTCGACGATCCGCATGTTATGGATTTCTAGCCACATGCCCCGCGGGTTTGTGACAGTGTATTGCTATAGAAATTTAATTTTTCATTAAAAAAATATCGAAATACAAGTTTCAGTAACAACAGCTAGCATTTTCCGGAGCTATCAGTTACTTCCGTATAATAATTGGTTCAGTTTGATCACAATACGAAATCTATTCAGAAATAAGTATCATAGTTTATAAGTGTTTGTACATGATTTAAACTATATATTTGAATATTATGATTTATATCTGTATGAATATCACTCCGCTTATGCCGATGACGTGCATTGCGTTTACAGAAACCCGGTCTTCTCAAAATATTTATTCATTTATTGTTATAAGGTCCGCCTACTTCCACTTTAGCTTGCTATTGCGGGTTGATATTTCTACAATATATACTAAAAGAAAATAAATAAAATTATAGATGTACAGAAAATGTTTATTTCAAACAAGAATATACAAAAAATACTTTAAAATAAATAAGTCGAATTATAGGACAGGGCACGCGTGCGTTTCAGCTGTATCTGCACCTAGTTGCCTGCTGCAACTTCTTCGGTTTCATTTTCTTATTATAAAATTCCACACCATTGTTCAATTCTCACTACATGCAATATAGTGTACGTAAAAAGCACAATTACTAATTGAAATAATTCTAAATAAACTGTTTGTACATTATTATTTAATTACACCCCATACTAAATAAAATAATCATAATTTTCGTATATTTTTATATTTTTGACAAAGATGACACAATTGACATCTGTGGACGTCTGTGGATATATACGACCAAAAACCTTCATCGTCCATTACCAATTCAAGTTTTTAATCCAATTAATATGTCTGTTATTAATAACTTCGTTTTTTTATGAAATTCTACTACGAGTTTTATGAGTACCTGCTTTAAAAAACACTAGGCATTGCGGGCTTTGCGATTAGTTAAATGATTGACTTCCAAAATGAAAAATAAATGTCGTTGAATCATATGCCAGCCTACGTGGCGAAGTTGGTTAGACGTCGGCTGTGAACTGAGAGGTTGCGGGTTCGATCCCCGCCCCGCTAGAAATGTTTGTTCTACCCACAAATACTCCTTTCGGGTCTGGGTATTGTGAGACTGAAAAGACCCACGACACAAGACTCGATCTTAGTGTGGGGTCAGGACTATGTACGTGACTGTTGGGTGTTATTTATTATTTTCATTATATTTATGACATCTCATCTCAAAACCAGCATTCTACCATAGCCAATTCACCCATTGATTTGAACCAGGTATTAGTGGTACTTGTTATAATTCAGAGCTATGTGATGAATAAGGGTTCATCCACCAGAGTTATTTGGTTTATAATTTTACGACCAGCCAATTCTATCAATCCAATTAATTCTATGTCTCTGCTCGTGCTGCTCTGATTCTGTTCATCTTATTATGTTTACTTAATATTATAAATTCAAACGAAACTCTTTGTCTGTCGTCTGTCTGTTTTTATTAATGGAAAATGAGAAAACAAATCACCTGATGGTAAGTAATCACTACCGCCCATGAACATCCATAACGTTCGGATCAAAGATGTATTGCGTGTCCATGAAATGGCAGAGGAGTGGAAAGGAGAAAGGATGGGAAGAAGAAAGGAGCATTGGGCATCCAGCAATCTCACTTACCGAATGCAATGGAAAAGCTGTTACTTCACGTTGATCATTCATGCTGAGCAATAACTGACAACAGCGTGGCTCTAACACTTCTGTTTGTTTGACAGTCTAGTGCCTGTTAAACTTTTACGCCTACACCACTGAACCAATTGCCTTGTGTGAGCTGTGTAAACGGGTAAAGTTACGTTATCTATTATGTTTATAAGGCAAAATTTTTAATCCTAATAAATTTCAAAAAATATATCCGTCGTAATTTATATAAGTCTATCTTCTTGTTATTCAATATAATCGTTTCAATAATTATTTAAATAATGTATTATTTTCTATTTTGTGTTTATAACCATGATATTAATCGTAATACAAATAATAAGTTACTTTAAGGGTTGTTCTGGCTATCTACGACGCTCTATTTGCATGTAAGTGGATGGTATGCTAGAAAGTATAAGGCGAATAAAATAGGACCGGATTGAGGTATGGCATCAAATGAAACTTGATAAGACGGGATGTAACGGGAAGGAATCAGAAATGTTAATGATGATTCAAAACAACAACAACTCAAGGGCGATAATAAGAACATATTGTTTTCTTATGTAGTGTAAAATATATCCCTAGAAAAAACGCTGTTTTTACGATTACAAATACCTAGTTATGTTGCGGTAAATTCTTAACATCCACCATCTTCTACTTATCTGTTTACTCGGTATTATTTGGTTTTTATATATATTCATAAAACTCGTATCTATACGCGCTTTTTAAATAAATGTCGTGGCAACCGCTAATGCATCGACGTCGATCGACGTCCATTTTTGACGACTTATCTATTGACAACTCGCTCGAATACGTGGCGAGGTGCGCAAAATTTGTGGCAATGATGCGCAAACGTGTCATCGCCTATCATCGGCGAACATCGACGATTGTGTAAACGCGCCATTACAAATCGAAAGCTTTTGACTGTTGGAGAACCAAGAACCATTTATATTGTATAAGTAACCGCAGTTTATTACATTATATACCTAGACGACATTTATTTATTATACGGGTTACATATATATGTTATGGGCCAAGTGATTAATTTGGCTTTATTCATAATGCCCGGGCAATATGAATAATGCCCAATAAGAGCGGGCAATGTGATTATAACCAATCAATTTATCACATTACCCGGGCATTATGAATAATGCCAAGTGCCTATTGGGCAGAGTGATGTAAAGCGAATCAAAATGAACCGAAGTGGTAGAATTTAGAATAAGGCAGCACGAGGCGGTGGGTTGGGAGGTGTGGTGGGGGAGGGGGAGTATCGCACCTCCCCTGGTACCACTCCCATGAAAAGGTAACACACCATTCCTGAGAAATATCTATTATAGCAACCTAACCCTTAAAACACTTGTTGTCTATACAAATTAGCTTCTGCATCGTCTCCGGCGCTACGGGAAGTTCAGCCCCTTCGCCCTTGCGTAACAAAAGATAGGCAACCATGCTCACCTCCGCAGCTTCGGCTTGCTGGTCGCCTCTGGCGACCAGCCTCAGCCGCTACGGCTCGCACGGTTGCCTATCCTTCGTTACAGCGGGCGAGGGCTGCTCTCCCTCCGCGCCTCCGGCTTTTTATATACACTCTAGGGTCGGTAGCCAAAAGACTACGTGAAGTCGGGGTGTTCCGAGTCGGGTTTGGGGCACAGTCGACCTAACTGATCCATAAAGTGGACGTTTCGGACGTTAAGACTTCGGACGTTAAAAAACAACTAAACATAAGCAGATCAATTCAACCTTTCTAATTAATGGGTCTATCGCAGATGCGACAATGCGGCAGCGCACCACGTAAAAAATCACCTATTAACCACACTGCCCGATCATCATGTTGCCATATTCATAATGCCCTGGCAATGTGATAAATAGGTGAGTTTAGATTGTAATTTATCACTTGGCCCGATATGGTTCGGCAATATTCATACTGCCCGGGCATTATGAATACTGCTCGCATTAATCACTTCGCCCATAACATATATACAGACTGCGACAGAAAAAGAAAAAAGCCGTCGCTTTTTTGTCAAAATGTTTAGTTGCTTTGGTCTGAAGTCATTCAAACTACGACATTGCTTCGTTTTTGGTTGCAGTCTAGATATACCGTCCATTTATACATCATTTTTAAAAAGTTATAAAAAATGTATTTCCCAAGGTATCAGCCCATATACGTCCCACTGCACGGCATGGGCCTACTCTACAATCGAGAGTACGATTGAGTGTTTAGGCCATATAGTCCACCGCTGGCCTAGTTCGGGTTGTGCGGACTTACATATCATATAAATTCTTATAAATCGCTATGGTATGCAGGTTTCCTCGTGATATTTTCCTTCACCGTTTTAGTGCGTGGTGATTGACTATCAATACACAATTTCCCAAGGTAATATACAAATTGATTGTAGCAGGACCGCACTTAAACGTATATTTTTCTGTTATTTCACCTGCTTATAGTTTAATTTGCGAACAATAAAGTGTTAAATAAATATAGCTACAAAATTAGTTAATCAATCGCATTGTGTCATTCCGGTTCGGCCTTTCCAATTTACTATGTTCTGTGATGTACCCATTACGCACTTCGGGTACAGTTATACTTTTGAATGAGCACTTTCATTTCGGTAACTTGAGGCTGTTTTGTCATTATGAGAGATATTCGCTCAACTCCTTGTCTAAAACAAAATAGGACAGTTCTCTTGATAACTACAGGTTGACAACGAAGATTTATATTTAATTTTAATAAATGGCGTGACGAACATGCCGTTCACCTGATGGTAAGCGAAACGACTGGACAATACCAAAACCAAAAAAGACACCATGAATCATAAGGCAATGCTTGGCATTCTACTGCGCTCGCCATCCTGAGATGTTGAGACTCATCATGTCCAGTAATTTTTCTGGCTACAATTGACTACTTGTTTTGCATTCTTTCGAAAGTTTAGGAGTTCAATACTGAAAATCAACCGCTCCCATGAATTAAAAAATATGTACTCGGTATTTTGTTGATCCTGCGTTATTATGAGAAAAATTCAAACTACATTTTTTTGGTACTTTACGGCTTCAAATAGCACTCCCTGTCATTTATATTAGGGGAGGTAAGGGTTTATGTACCCAGGCATGAAACCTATGTGTCTACACAAATTATAATAGCAGCCCGTTCCGGATCGCCCGAGAGGAATTACATATTTTTGAAAATATTCTATTGCCATTTATCAGGGTCAATGTATATGAAATAATTTTTCTAATTGGTTTAGTAATTTCAGAATCTATTCAAAGCAAAACTTATATTTTTCCTACTTATCATATTAGTGTAGGGATACAATTAATAATTGCCCCTTTATTCCTAAATACAACCAGTTCAAAGTAAAATAAGGAAGCAATAGAAACCTTACCTAATACTTGCCTAACCGTTTTATCAGTTCCATTAAACGCCTCTAATATTATTGAGCGAGTAAATTGTCTTGTCTATTACCCGCTGGTAACTGGCGTAATGTTATAAAGGTTTCAGTGTGACTATTATTGATCAATAGATTCTAGTGCCGATATGGATAGTGTATGAAATAATATGAATAACACACATACATAAACTTACGCTGTTTTCGCAGAGGGGTAGGTAGAGGGGCCAGGACACCCACATTTCGCCATGTATGTTCCGTCCCACGACGTGATAGGGAGCGAGCTTATCGCCATATCGGCTACAAATTACTGACTCCGGGCTGATAATGAATAAAAAAATCCAATATCACTTTGTCCGACCCGGGATTCGAACCCGAGATCTCAGATTTACCGATTCATTTCTTTCAGATACCTTAGAACAACTACGCCATCAAGGCAGTATAGCATATGAATAATCCATGAATAATATGGTATTATCCTATAACGCAGTGTTTATTTTCTCTATCGTACTATTCAAAGTAGTAGGGCCACGCTGTTGTCAGTCATGACTCAGCATGAATGGGCAAACTCGTGAGGCGGTACCAGTGTTTCACAGAAGATCGACGTGAAGCGATAGCTTTGCTGTCTCGTTTTGGTTCGATGAGCGAGATTGCCGGATGCCCAATACCCCTTTGCTCTTTCCATCCTTTTTCCATTTGGCTCCCCTTCCGATCTGATGGGCCGGAAAAACACCCATGATCCAAATATTATGGATGTTCATGGGTGGCAGTGATTACTTACCATAATGTGATCTGTTTGCTCATTTGCCGGAACTATGATAAAAAAAAAATTCTATCTACACTTATTTCACACGAATTTTCAATCATCTCAATAATGTCTAAGAATGTTGTAGTAATAGTAACATATGTATACATATTTTTTTATTTAATTCACAGAACTGAAGTACAATCTAGCAAGTTGTAAGAAAAAGGTTTGATAGTAAATATTGTCATTTACTAGATGTGAATCCGAAATGCATTCAAGAAGACACTCCAATTTACGAATGAATTATATGAACATAAAGTAACGTAAATAGTAACTTATTAACATGGTCATCTCTCTGACCTCAACTCTTTTCCACAAGTTGCTCATTGCAGACCACACCATTCAAGTTATACAAACACACCTGAACCCCAAAGGGGTAGGGCAGTGATGTCAGTAGCGATGTATGCTTTTCGTCGGTCACAAATTCCCGGTGCATCTTATATCTATTATAGTTTGGTGGTAGGTCGCTCATATGTGGTAGGTCTCTCATATGTGAGAGGCCAACTGAGTAGGTACCACCGCAATGTCTATTTCTCCCGTGAAACAGCAGTGTAAATGCATTGTTGTATTTCGGATTGAAGCTCATTATAGCCAGAGTAACTACTGGACATATTGGGACTTAACATGTTGTGTCTCAGGATGGCGAGCGCAGTGGACTTTTGCTACTGTTTATGAGCGATCGTATCGCCTACCATCAGACGAACGGCTTGCTCGTGTCGCCATTCATGCAATAAAAAAAAAGTTTATCTCGTATTAGTATAGGAGGTAGCAACGTTTTCGAGAAAGAATTTTAGGTCAGTTGATTTTGTGATATGTCGTCCTTCTTGCACTTTCGGTTAGAGTCTGGGCTATCTGGCTGGCGGTAGTGGTTGCGTTCATTAGTGCGCATCCTACCTGTCCAGGTAATAATCCTGGATTTTAAAAGCATTTTAGAAGGCGTAATTTTTGGTTTTTTGTTTTTAAATAAGTCTCTCTGACATACTTTTTTTATTGCCAGACATCATTGACATTGCTAACTATGTGCTATACGCGATTTTATATTTTTTTTTATTAAAATTTTTAAGTATTTTATAATGTCTGTAATTTTAATATTATGTTATTTAAAGATAAGAAAAACTTAAAATAAATTTGCCAGACATTAATTCGATTGTTAAGTCTGGAATTAAAATGAAAAAGTCATGAAAAGTATTGCACTATGATGCTAGTATTCCGACAGAGACAGCTGAAGTCATCCAGTTTGCCACCCTGTAAAGTGGAATTGCAACAGCATTTATTGAGGGTTCGTTACGTGACGAAAATTTGGAGAAATGCTCACTCAAAACATCCAACATCTTTATCTCCAATGGCTTTCGGTTGGACCATTAACGGTGACAAATATGATTTTGTCTGGTTTTTGGGAGATCAATTACCATCCTCAGTTGCAGATATTATTATTCAAAGTAAGTGTAAAATGGAATATTTATCAATAATAACTAAAATGTTTTATAACGAACAAGAAGAATTACACTGTTTATTTTTTTTCTGTTACAGATGATAGTTTTAGAAGATAACGAAAGTTCCCAAGAAGATGATAAGAATGACACTGACAAAGACAGCGACGATGATGATGATGATTATGAAGATGCCTCTTTTTTTTGTGACGTCACTATGGGCTGAAACAACTTGAAAAACTTAATATTAATTATTTATAATTTACATTTAGTAATCAGAACAATTTAAATAAAAAGTGTTGTTTTTTAAATTTTAATCTAATTTTATATTCCTTTTTATGCTTAATTTTTTTTGGAAACTTGCTCTGACTAGAATGATTATTATTATTATTATTTATATGGTATTTAAAATAATTTCTACTATTTCTGGCGAAATAATCAGCTACGCAGGCTTGCGGCCAAAACGAAACTGATAATGAATAAATGATAGTTAAAACACGTAAGAAATAGAAAAATAATGGATGAGCTTATTAAAATGTTTCTATTGACAGGAATTTACGAACTATTCGGCAGGTATTTAAAATGACAGCTTTTTGCATGAGGGTATATGTTAGGGGATGTATTTGGAGTGTCTTCAAACTTTTATGAAGATACTTAGGAATTACACCCATAGTTGACACCACAATTGGTACGGTCCGCACGGAGTCAACTCGCCACTGTCTTTTTAATTCTATAGAAAGGTTATATTTTGCTATTTTTTCTATATATGTTGTTTGTAGGTTATGGGTGTTTGGTATAGCTATATCAATTAGAAAAACTGCTTTGTTTCTTTTATCGTGTAGTGTAATATCCGGTCTATTGTGATGAATTGTCTTGTCTGTCATAATAGTCCTGTCCCAGTAAAGCTTGTAGTTGTCCGATTCTAGTATTATTTTGGGTGAATATTTATAATATGACGTTTTATTTGTTATTAACTCGTATTTGTATGCAAGATATTGGTGTACTATTGCAGCTACTTCGTCATGTCGATGTTTGTAATCCGTCTGGGTTATAGATTTACAGGCTCCGGTTATATGTTGAATTGTTTCAGGACTACTATGACAGTGCCGACAGAGATCATTTTGGACTGTAGGATCTTTGATTATGTGTTTCCTATAATTTTTTGTGTCGATTGTCTGGTCCTGGATGGCAACCATGAATCCCTCCGTTTCGGGAAACATTTCGCCTCGCTTAAGCCACGCGTTTGAAGCTATTTTGTCAACGATAGGATTAGTTAAGTCGAGGCGGTGTCTCCCGTGGAGAGATTTTTGTGTCCAGGCATTCAGCTTTTGTGTGTTAGTGGTCGGGTTTAAGTCCATCATGGAATCTAACAGGTTAAGTGGTGTATATTTATGATCAGCTCGTACTACAGCTCTATGTAGTTCTGATTCATGGGATTTGGAATGGAAAAATAATCGTAGTGTTTAAATATTATTATTATTTTTGACGTGACAACGTCTTAAATTAGGTTGCGGCTGGGAGTCACTTATGAAAAAGTGTAACGCCCGGTAACGTTACGATGAGTCACCGAACGAGAGAGAGGCCCGCCGAATGCCTTGCGTCTCTCTCCCACTCAACTATGATCGGTCTGCCGCGCGCGCAGCACTAGAGAATTAGGCGCATTGAATCGGCGCATGCTTGTGTCTCTGTCTTTGTCTTTCTCGAACGTTCTTGGCGTTGGAAAAACAAGAAAGCGTCACAATACAAGTTCACACGTGTGGTTAAAGTATCGTCAGCTGTGTCTGTAGTGAAAATATGGAGTGCTTAGATTCGTCATTACATGTACAATGTTTTAGTAAACAAAATATATTTCTATAGTTAAAATTTGAGATTCTTATTTTCATTCAATTCCTTGTTCCTATTGTGCAATTTAATTATATTCATATCAATAAATATTCTACCGAGAAAAAGACGTTGTCACGTAAAATCTTCGCCCGTAAAACCGACTTTACAGGCAACCATTTTTTATTACATGTACAGTGACAAGTAATTTACTTTTGTAATGGTTCTCTGTATCATTCTCGACTTATTCTGCAACTGTCTCTCTCCGAATACTAGCATTATACTGCAATACTTTTCATGACTTTTTCATTTTAATTCCAGACTTAACAATCGAATTAATGTCTGGCAAATTTATTTTAAGTTTTCTTATCTTTAAATAACATAATATTAAAATTACAGACATTATAAAATACTTAAAAATTTTAATAAAAAAAAAATATAAAATCGCGTATAGCACATAGTTAGCAATGTCAATGATGTCTGGCAATAAAAAAAGTATGTCAGAGAGACTTATTTAAAAACAAAAAATCAAAAATTACGCCTTCTAAAATGCTTTTAAAATCCAAGATTATTACCTGGACAGGTAGGATGCGCACTAATGAACGCAACCACTACCGCCAGCCAGATAGCCCAGACTCTAACCGAAAGTGCAAGAAGGACGACATATCACAAAATCAGCTGACCTAAAATTCTTACTTTTCAAACGTTGCTAGCTCCCGTACCATATATTTATTAACAACTTCAAAGAAAATGCAGTGTACCGACTAGAGACTTGAATCTATGACCTTACCCATAACCTAAACACCACTAGATTAAAGATGCGATTACTCCCACGGAATCAAACCAGAGACGTCTCGATTCACTAAACAAAATGACTTATTACATAACTGAATTCAATACACCCAGTACAATAGTAATTGTAAGCGACGCCCATAGATCATCGGTAACTCATTCATCCACGTACATTCAACGCACCGTGCATACAAATGAACAATGATCCCGACCGATTCCGAATCATTCCGAGTGATCCCGAGTGATCCTATTGTGGAAGTTCGCGCTCCAAACCTTTGTTTCTAATTATTGCTGCAAATCGCCCTTGATTAATGTGTTATCGATCATAGTCTATTGGCCAGCTGAATTGAGGACTGTTGAACCGGTGATTATGGACACACAACACACACCCTGGGTACACAACAATGTCATTTCGAAAATTGGGAGGATGTAGTGGATATTAGTATTTGATAGGCGTATGACAGCTATGGTAGCGGGTTCAAACCCCGGGATCACTGAATTTTTGTTTTGTGGGTTGTGGAGCAGATATTACAATATAATATCTACTAGGTGTTTAAATGGCCCACGACGTAATTTAAAATTTTAAAATGTTTGTTTTTTTACTTTCATGTGAACCTGCTATTGTGGCAGTAAAAATGCGCAAATACCACTTGTGTCAGTCAAACTAACATTACAATGACCTTAAGGCCGTGGGATTCCTTGATATTTGTAGAAAACTTAATTCTGTTTTCACTTATTTTCTATTTCAAAGATAGCCTCTAATTGTGAATAACCTAATAACAAATATGTGATTATATGGTTTAAAGGTTGTCCGGTTTGGGAGAGTATTGATTCGTGTGTTCGTTAACTATAAATAATAGTTAATATCTAATAAACAATTCATTCAAATATGATTAGAATTTATGACTCGTTAAGTTAATCCGACATGTTACTTATTGATAATTGATTGCACATTAATTAATTAACAATAATATGCAAATAATAATAGGTTGTCATGTGGGCATACCTTTATATTGTTTATTTGTAATGTAATAGACTGCTTAAAAAGTGCGTGGTGGCCTGTTGGTAAACGGACTAGACGCGACTGCCAATATGTTCACGGTGGTCGCGGGTTCGAATCCCAGGGCACACCTCTGACTTTTTGGAGTCATGTGTGTATTGATAGTCAATCACCACGCACTAAAACGGTGAAGGAAAACATCGTGAGGAAACCTGCATACCATAGCGATTTATAAAAAAATCTATGGTATGTAAGTCCGCCAACCCGCACTAGGCCAGCGTGGTGGACTATATGGACTAACCACTCTCAATCGTACTCTCGTTTGTAGAGGAGGCCCGTGCCCTGCAGTGGGACGTATATGGGCTGATACAGAATACAGACTGCTTCGGTGACGCAGTTGTACTACATTACGGGTTACCATAACATAGTACGTTATGATTGTAAATCTGTAGTCTTGGATACAAATCCTGCTCGGACAAAGTAATATTGGATTTTTCTATTCATTATCAACCCGGAATCAGGAATTTGTGCCCAATATGACGATAGGCTCTCTATCACACCATGGAATGTTAAATTCACGGCGAAACGTGGATGTCATTGTTGTACCTCTGGCTACCTACTCTGGGGAAAAGGCTTTAGCTTATGTATGTATGTATGATCATATAATAGAATTACACGAATAAAATAATTATTATGTTTAATTCACAGCATATAAAGTCGTTGGTCTTTGCATTAAAAGATAATTTAGTAGAATAAATGTGATTATTCTAATAAGTAAGTATATAAACGAAACACGCTACATAGTTATTAGCTCATAGACTTTGCAACTTAATGAGAATTAATACAAAACTGAGGTAGAACTTGCTATGGACTCTAGAAACTACTAGCAAATGTCGGTTAGCGCAGCGCTCAAAGCGTTTCCGTAAAGTTAAGCACTAAGAATTATTTGCTCTCAAGTCTCAACAATAAAAATCAAGGCTAACTCGACATCGCTATTCTCATATTAAAAAGAAAGTTTCGTTTAGAAAGATTTTTGCAAGTCATTTTAAAATGCATGTGTTCATCCATGATTAGAGCATTAGAAATTCAAATAGACGATTGCAATAAATGAGTCACGCGATGTCTATTTTTGAAAAACTAAATGTAGGTACTGGTTTAGTGTCGCGATTCGTTTATAATAAACAAGTATCTACATAATTATATAGTTTTTGTTTTTTGTTTTTGTGCATGGTGGCGTTGATAATGGATCATACGCGGCTGCCAACATGTTCACGGTGGTCGCAGGTTCAAATTCCAGGACACACCTCTGACTTTTCCGAGTCATGACATGACTTGTGTATATTGACAGTCAATCACCACGCACTAAAACGGTGAAGTTAAACATCGTGACAAAACCTGCATACCATAGCAGTTTACAAAAAAAAAACTATGGTATGTAAAGTCCGAAAACCCGCATTAGGCCATCGTGGTGGACTATATGGCCTAACCACTCTCAATCGTACTCTCGATCATAGAGGAGGACCGTGCCCTGCAGTGGGACGTATATGGGTGATACAGATACAGATTTTGTTTTTTTGGGTAATACATATGTAGGATTTGAATGTTATGATGAAAGATGAGTAGAATGGAACGTTGGGCGAATGATTGATATGGAACGTGGTCTGTGTGAAAGAGATGACTAATGAAAGTATTTAAGATGGAAAGAGTAAGAGGATGAATGATATAGATGTTGAAGTATGCAAAGACGGAATATAGCGGAGAACAGTCTGGAAGACGACGGAAGACGTGAAAGACGAAAGACGTAGAGGACGGCTGAAGTGAAGAAGTTTTAAGACGATAATATATTGAAGATTACCAAGACGATCTTTGTTTAATTTGACCCCTTACGGAACTATTCCCACACATATATTATGTTTAGAAGCGATACAAAGTTAAAGATAAAGAGTATAATTTTAATTTTAATGTATTTTATTCTTATATGTTTATTAAGACTAATCCTACCTCCACGACCAAACCAGTTTCGTGGGAGCATAATTTTATTTATTTCCTCTCACTTCTATCAATAAATTAAAACGAGCTTGTCTCACGATTCATTGCTACAACAAAAATCATCAACCAACAATGAAATGTAAGTGATCAAACAATAATACAGTTTTCCCGTATCTGTATCCGTCAAGTCGGATAAAGTGAGTTTGCGTCTTGTTTGCATAAGGAGGCTTCGCGCCTGTTTGCCAACATCTCGAAGCTCTGTTACTTACAGGGGATAATGCCTTTCGAGACCTCACACTTTTCTTCACTCTAAATATCATATCAGATCACAGAATTGTTTATATGTAGATGATTTTGTATCTTGTTATAAGTAACTGTGAAATCAAATAAGGCGCGGAACGCAGAGGAACTAACATATTTAATAAGAGCGTTTACACCTTGCGCGCAAAGTCAACTATAGGTATTTCTTCGTTAATTTCACGCATACGTAAGCGACCAAAGCTGTGTGCGTAGAGCTGCCGCGTCGCGTCGCCTCGCTATACAGTCAGCGCAACCAACTTTGATCCGTGCGCTTCAAAATTCTAACATTCAATTGAAATGTAACTTATGATTTATATATTGGTAATATAATATCATAAAAATATTTTATTTGAATTATAAGTAGACAAATATTACTGTGCAAGCAATAAACAATACAAATTTAGATACTAATCATATTTTCGTTATTATTATGGTTTCTTAGATTTACGCGAATGTTACAAATTGAAATAAAACTATTATTTACGGACTTCCGCCCCGCCCCTTGATCACGAAAGTTGTAAAGTAATCGAAACGTCGGGAAGTTAAAAATGTAAAAATTAAACTAAATTCGCGATAAAATCCGTAAATAATAGTTTTATTTCAATTCGTTATTATTACATTGTTAAGGTGCATTGAAATCAGTGTTCCAATCAGTAGACAGTACGGACGTTTTGTTAATCATTTTGTGTTCGAACACATGAATAGAGTTAGGGGCCTTACAACCCCTTACAATTACGAAATATATTTAATTTTATATTACAATACATAACATAATTTAGCCTCGGAATTACATCCCATTATATTATCTGAAACATAATTTATCCACACTACAAAATCATTGTAGGTAATAAAAAAATATATATATTTTACTACCAAAGTACTAAGATGTGGCAATCGCATTCCGCGCGTAGCTATTTTTACTACGCACGGCAAAAATCAACTGCAGCCAGGCCGGAGCGACGAGCGATACGTCCTCCCTCTAGAAGGCCTTGCGGCGCGGCGGTCTGATTTGATGCACGTTGGACATCGTGTTTTAAAGTGGTTTTTAAAATATTTGTAGAAAACATGAAAACTAATTTTGTTGAAATAGAAAAATGATAATTTATTGATAAGATGTTCTTCTATTATAATATGCAATTGCTATAAAAAATTATGTACGACAAGTTGGTGAAAAAAAAATATATGTTCTTGACGAGAGTTTCTGAATAATTTCGCATTGTTTAAATTTTTATTTTTCAGGAACTAAACACAAAAAGATTATTTTTCTAAGCAAAATCCCTCTATTAGGGTCTTATTAGTCCGATAATATTTTTATTTTCATCTTATATTTAGTGATTTGGGATATCTTAAGCTTCTAAATTGCCATTTGAAGCCTAAATAACGAAACCTGTGTTTAGTAATCCTTATAGTACTCACAAATTATCCATCAATCTATAATGTTTTCCACCAAAATCCCTAGATGACAACCTTTTCTAAAATTAGTACTAATTATTCTTCCTTTAAATTGTTTATTGGTGGCTATTAACTCGTTTGAAAAGTCCTATTTTTAAGCCAAAAAGCGCGCAGAAGGTATAAACGCTCTTAAGAGTCAATATTTTTGGCTATATGGTCTAACTACTCTCAATCGTACTCTGGATTGCAGAGGAGGCCCGTGCCCTGCTGTGGGACGTATATGGGCTGATCCTGATACACATTTTTGGCCAGTATTGTTTCTTGTTTTCAATTTTAATATTTAGTAGAGTCAGGGTCTCGTTTCCCTTTTTCAATTAAAACGTTGATTGGTTTTGGTTAACGTTTACTGCCAAGTAAAAGTGAGTGAGTGAGTATCTTCCGTCAATTTGACAAGTGAAAATAAAGTATTAACACAGGTATTAAGTAATAAAGTCCTGGTTATGTGAATGACACAATGATTGAATCATTCGTTCAATATTACGTTAAATGTCCGCCGCCCTGCTTTCCACCGAAGAATAATTAAAAAATTACAGAATTATACTTTGAAATCGACGTCAAAATCTCAAGGTTTCTTTATCAGCCCTTATACGTTGTACTGGAGGACACGGGCCTCTTCTTCAATTGAGAGTACGATTGAGAGTGGTAAGGCCATATAATCCACCACCCTGGCCTAGTGCGGGTTAGCGGACTTACTTTGCTTCCCGATGAAGTGAAACGTACATATATTTTATTTAAAAAGATGGTCGAGATTTTAACCTTATTTGAACCATCAAATAAATAGGTTAATTGACGATGTGCCAGTACTGAACAGTGTAAGCATAGGATTATTGTTACTGGAGCGTCGTGAAATTGACACGTGATGTTATGGGTAACTTTAACTGATGAGTAGCCTACTTGACGTTTTACTTGAGGGTGGTTACCAAGGCCCCCAATTAATAAATAATTAACAACTATGGTATTCTGTGGGAGGTGCCTTCATAACGAAATGTTTTAACATAAGTAAACCACACAATATAAAATAGTATTGACTGTATTTATCAGTATAATTAAACTGGTCGGACAAGCGTCCCAATTTATAGCCGATAGCCTTGATACCCTTTTCTGTTTACTTGGGTATTTATTTTGATAGTAAATTCGTATGATTCGTAGAACGAAGGTCGTACATATGAACTAGCGGATGAAGTGGAAACCAAAAGGATATTAAGGTTCTCAATAGGAGATCACAATTCATGGCATTCAATCAAAAAGCGGCTTATTTAAAGATAGTGAACAGGGCTCTGACTATAGATCTTAAAATCTTATAAGGGATCTTATAAGAGACAACTGTGAGGTAGTGTTGTTTGCCGACGATACTTCATTAATATTTAAAGTAAATCGACGTAATCCTGATATTGATGACGTAAACAACACTCTCAAAAATAGTACATTGGTTTAGCATTAACAATTTGTTATTAAATAGCTAAAAAACGAAATGTATAAGGTTTGTGACACCTAATGTCAAAAAAGTTAATGCTAACATTAATTTGAATGGGGATGAGTTGAGCCTTGTGGATACAACTAAGTTTTTAGGAATTACATTAGATCCCAAACTTCAATGGGGTTCTCACATAGTCGCTCTAGCTAAAAAGCTGAGTGCCGCAGTCTTTGCGGTGGGTAAGATTCGCCAATTGACTGATGTTGATACAGCTCGATTGGTATATTTTGCCTACTTTCAGTCTGATGAGTTATGGAATTTTACTGTGGGGTGGTGCTGCTGACATTAATACCATCTTTGTTCTCCAAAAGCGAGCTATAAGGTCAATTTATTCGCTTGGGTCCAGATATTCTCTTAGAGAAAAGTTTAAAGAGATAAATATAATGACAGTAGCATCACAATACATTTTTGAAAATTTAATTTATGTACATAGGAATAAAGAAAGTTTTCTTAAGATTAGCGATATTCACAACAAAAATACTAGGAATAAAAATAATCTAGCTACTCTTAAGACCAGACTCCACAAGATCAGCAAATCTTTTAAGGGTTACTGTATACACTTTTATAACAAAGTTCCCAGTCATATTAAAGCCTTATCTATTACTAAATTCAAAGCTACTATCAAGCAAAAATTATGCAATAAGGCATATTATAAAATTTCGGAATATTTAGGAGATAACAAGGCTTGGGAATAGAATAAAATTAAATGAATGTGTAGTATCTCGGAGCGTAAGTCTTGGTGTGCTCTATAAAATACCATTTAAATTAAGTAACTTGTCAAATTTGCCATTGTTTTCCTATGCAAGTGATTGGGTATGTCATGCTCGCTAAAAGGTCTGTGCTTGCGGTGGCGTCGTGTGCCAGGTCGGTCACTTCCCTGCAACATGGTTGAGGAGGCCGATGGCTGGCACATGCGTCATACTCGTGAACGGGTGCTGCTTGCTGCGCGGGTGCTGGTCTATCCGATTTGCTTACATTGTAATGGATTGATTGATGGATTACGTAAGGCTTTCGCAATTATTCACTGCTTGGCGAAAAAGAGTATACTGATTCTTCGTTCTGGGCGACTTCACTTCACTCAGCCATAGTAATTGAAATATAATAATATTCATATCAAAAATATTTATTGTAAATTTTCAACGTATTAAACTGCTCTGATTTAAATGAACTTGTAAATGTTGTAATAATTCACTACATTGTAAACTGGTTTTGAAAAGAGCAACACTAGAGTTTCTTGCCCGTTCTTCTCTAGTGAAAACAGCTTTCCGAACCGGGTGGTAGATAAAAAAAATGACTGAATCTAAATGATGTTGAACATTTTAATCGATTCAATAAATTATTTTCATTTCATTTCATTTCATTTCAAAATTGAGACAAAAAATCAATACTGGCCAAAAATCTGTCTCTGTATCAGCAGATATACGTCTCCCTGCAGGGCACGGGCCTCCTCTATGCATTATCACCATCCATAATTTGTCAAAAAAATATTTGTAACAAAAATGAACGGCACCGTGTCGTTCTGTTTCCTTCTGTCTCTGGCTATGTCACGCCTACTCAGTAATATCATCCTCGCTCTCGGTTCACTGGGTTCAACCCTGTACCAGCACAATGCGCAGAGATTTTGTTCGAGATGTCCGCTCTAGTATAATACCCCAAATGTTATAAATACATCCAAAGGGCGCTGGACAGTTAGAAAATGTCACAAATACTACCTCTATGATTTTTCTAAACATTCATCTTCCACTTGGACTTACTTGTATTCTAAGTGGCGAAGGCGCAACTAAAATATTTGCCTTATGAGCTGCGGGCAAACCACGATTTAAATCGAAATACCATTCAATTTGTTACTGAAGCATTTACTAAAAATATGGTATATTTACTTATATATTATTAGACTTTCAAAAATATTTGCCTTATGAGCTGCGGGCAAACCATGATTTAAATCGAAATACCAGTCAATTAGCTACTAAAGAATTAACTAAAAAAAATATTGTAGTGAATGACAATAATAATAAAATATCTAAAGAATTGACTGCAGACACATAAATTGATCGATTACGCAAAAATCATTGTTGCAACTGTCCGGTCGAGCGTAAAACCGTTGGCCAACGCAATTATAATGTACATGCCAATGATCAAGTTGGCTGCATTTTTAGCTATAATGTCGATAATTTTGGCGAATAATGGGTGGTGAAGGTACGTCTCATTCTTCAAGAGATAGCATGTATACTGTGTAAAGTGTGACATGCTTAGTTCGATTTCCAGAAATTTTAGCTTGGCTTGTTAAATTGTAAAAAAAATTGTATTGGATATTTCCCACAAAGTTTTCAATTAGTCACACAGACTTTTATAAATTACAATAGTCTTTTTTAATAATTTAAGCATTCAAATATGTAGGTATCTGTATTTTTGTGTATGTGTATGTAAATTATGTACCTAACTGTTTATTTAATAATTTTTCAATGCGAATGGCAACCCGCTTCACTCATTTCTGCATCACCCATAGGTAGACTCTAAGAGAATGCCTCTGGCATTAAGTCTGCCTATATACTGTTTTGGTATATGAAGCAATAAATTATAAAATACTATAAGAATAAGCATTTTCTTTATTACCCTTATTGTTACAGAAACAAAAGACATGGGAGGAGTTTCAGTATTCTCCAAAAAAATACTTAGCTAATATATATTTTTGGAACGAAGTTCCTTATCGCGCGGTGTGAAAGGGGGCTAGACGGAAAAATTCTCACGAAAAATAGGCACGACACTTTAAAACATTTGACAATCGTTTTTTATTTCTTTATTTGAAAATGATGTCATACATTTTATTTAACTCTAATAGAGGCAATAAAATATCCAAATAGATATTAATATGTTAAAGGCTATAGTAAAAACTAAGAATACGCTGAAGCCCAAAATTAAGTGGGAAACGTTGCGACAATTTCTAATTTTCATCAAATCGTCATAAATCAAATTGGTACAAAAGAAACATAAATTCTATAAATATGTGAAAAAAAAACAATGATGGTGATACCCAAATTATTCTTTTGATGGTGACATATAATTAAAATTTCATAATAAAACCGTAATACATTGATTTTCGATCCTCCTTAATAAATTTATTATTATTCACAATTTTAGTTTGTTACCCTGCTGTCAATCATCAACCCTAGATTTGACTTTGTATATTTGCCAATTATTATTAAAATTGAGCCTACTGATTAAGTTTATATTACATTGTATTTGTTATTTAACAAAAAATTGTCGTTAACCACAATGTGTCGTAATTAATTTTGAAGATGGTTGTCCTGCGTGAAGTCGTAGCGCACCGCGAAGGCACAGGATTCGCGGAAGTTGCAGGCCACGCGCCCCTATTGGTCAGACTCGCGATAACGTGACGCAGCTGGACGCAGCGCTCACGTAATTGGAGGAATAGCCGCGCAGCGCTGCACTGCTAGAGTATTCTAAAGATGTATCTCGAACGCTTAGCAGATACATACAACAAAAATTTCCCTCATTTTAGCCGGTGATTTTAACATCACCTTCAGTAATCAAAACCATTGCTACAGTTTCTAGAGGAAGAATTTGATTTAAGAATTAACAATAATCCAGCAGAATCAACCACAAAATATAATACTACCATTGATGCAGTTTTTTCAAGCCATCTAAATAAAATAGAATCCCTTGAATGTTTCCTACTTCAGTTACCACAAGCCAATTATTACTAAAATTGAGCCTATTGATTAAATTTATATCACATTTAATCGAAAGGAACTTCGTTCCATCCCGGTGTCCCTTGACACCACTCAACATTTTTTATTATTTTGTGGCAATTGATAGTAACTGAAAATAACGTTCATGCTCATTGCTCATACTAGTGAATGCAAATACTTTTCATACGCGGCCGATGTGTCTGCGAGGCACACGGTCATAAAACAAACAATACGACATGATTGCACCGAGACAGTCTAGTCTAGACGTACGCTCATTATGCTCGTGTCATTGTTTATTTACTGTATACAAACATTACATCAACTACCAATGCTACTGATGTGAATTTATTTAGAATATTCCATACAGACATGGCAAGTACTGAGTACAGATACAGATACAGTATAGGCATACGGCATACGCGGATACTTCGATACCATGCATTGATACCCGGAGAGCCTGTAAGGGATACTTGCATAATATGCTAAAAATATCATACATACATACTCACATCTCTTTTCCAGAAGGAGTAGGCAGAGGTGCTTACAGGACACCCACTTTTCGCCTTGTATTATCTGTCCCAAGATCTGATAGGCAGCGAGCCTATAGCCATACAGGGCACAAATTCCTGATACCGGGCTGATAAAGAAAAATCGGATATCACTTTGCCCGACCCGGGATTCGAACCCAATAACTCAGCTTTGTAATTGCGCACAATTGCGCCACTGAGGCAGCCGTTAAAGTAAAATTAATCAGAAAGAAAATCAAGACGAGGAGCTTGAAATAAAAATGTCTACTCGCTTTTTTAGGATAGCGGGAGACGATATATTATGCTTTGATATAAAGATATAAAAACGAAGAAGCCAGGTGTGAAGCATCGGATAATGTGAGTCATACAGTGCGATTTGCTAAATTCAGTTCCAATAATAAATAAATAGCGTTTTACGAACCATCCGAAGTCTATAAAGTCGTTCACCTGATTAAAATCATTTCCTTTCTTGTCCTAAAAACTTAGGTTCAAAGTCTATTAAATCGTACTCGCTACACAATCCCAACAACAAAAAACATACATAATTATATGCTTAAATACATGCATGACAAATCCCAGATGGATCCATGCATACAAGCGACCTTCATCACAGGGTTAAGATATGACGGAACAGATATACACAACTCACACTTTAACTGTTCCACAATTGGATAAAAAACACCAAATACCGGCGATACTTATCTTTATATCACAATAGTCATGTGAAGATCGTGTACGGTCTTTTGTCATGCGAATGCGTGGTCGCCATGCTGCTCAAAATATTAGTAATAGTTGTTTTTTTGGACACGATAATACTGTTAGATCACGAGTGTTTATATTAAGAAAAACATCTCAAACAATGCGTTTCATTGAGAAAACTGCCAAAAAACGCAGACGATCCAAAACACTCATATGCAACAGCGAGTTATAAATCGTCTATGACTTTCTAGCGTCCAAATGCGTTGTCATAATATTAGGAACAGTTTTTATAGCTTCATTTTTTTTTAATTAGAATTGTTAGTACTACGAGTATTACTTAACGAGTTTAAATCTTGTTTATATAATGAAAACATATTAAAACAATGCCTATAGAAATATAGCTTTTGAAGTTCATTTGTAGTTTAAAAATTCAACACAGACATCAATAGAAAAAAAGATGAAGGTTACGAGGGAGCAGGAAGTTTTCATGTAATTATGGCAGTCAGTATTTTTTTACCAGTGATTGATGTTTCAATTACATTTTTATCAATAGTTGATCTTGATGACTCAGCAACATTCTCTTTTGTACTGTTACACTGTTTTTAGCAATTAAGGCACCCACGGTATAAGAATGAATTTCTTTCTTACGAAACCAATCACTTATTTTGAAGAAATTTCTTCTATCAATATAACAACGATAATGTGACAAACAGGATAATTAATGTTTCCATTAAACATATTTGGGAGAAGACGAGAGTTTGACATTGATCATCCACTCACAAGATAGACAACGCCGTATAGGATGATGAACGCAAAACGCTTTGAACAAATTGCTCAGAATATTTTTGAAGGTAATAATAACAAATATTGTATCCATTGTTGAAATAAAGAAATACACCACAATCGCGCTATGAAGTTCTAGTACGCAAAAAAGTTAAAACATCTGATCAATCGTTTGTAGCAATTTTATCTGTAATATAAAATAATAAATAAAATTTCAGACTACTGATTATTTTTAAATGGCAAAGTCTTAGATATCTTCTACATATAATTATGTTGTAATGCATTACAAATAAAAATTTAAATAACAAAAACATTAAGTTAGAATTTTGGCGATAAATTGTGGGTTTAATAGACTAAAGTAGGTTAATTATTTTCGCTTAGTAATATTCGCAAAGCGGAGCGGGAAACGAGCGCAGAACTTCGCCGTCTAAGTAGTCGGTAGTTGACGGCCAGTGGAAATTATGTTATTGCTAGTATTGCTATATTAAGGTAAATACAGTGAAGTAAAATATCGAGGCAATTAAGAGACAGACATTTCCTATGTAAAAATATATAAAAGAAATTCATACCGCATGATTAGTCTGAAAAAACCTAATTTGGCTTCATCAGTTGCTGACCTGTTGCCGTAACTAACGAATAATTGGAAGAGTCTTCCATAAGATTATTTTAGATTATACTGCGAGGTAGTTGGTTTGAATACAGTGGTACCACTTGTCACTAGTTCTTAGCGACTGTAAATGGTAGAGCTAGGTATAATTCTAGCTAATAGTAAATTCAGTGATTTTGTTCCTCTTATGTTCCAAGCTTAAAATCTATTTTTTACCTTATCAATAGTGTCTGCAACTTTGTAAGAGTTCGTAGACATACTTATTCGTGTTTCTATGACACCTTTACCACTTCACGTACAGTAGTCGTCAGCCTATCCGAGAATTTTGTATCCGAAATATCCTTCAAGCAATGTAATTAGCAAGTAGAACAGAATAATTAAATATAATATATCGAGGCAAGGGTTCTCGGCGGCCCCGACCTGCTCAATCGAATGCAATTACTTCGAGTGAATTTACCCGAGTCCGTACCCTTTACATTCTAGCTCCTTAAACGGCTTGCTAATTTGACATGTACCTTGTTATTTACTAAAAAAATCTGGAAAATAAGAAGGACGGACAGTGGCTACCAACAGGCTGAAAACTAGGAGTCATGTGATACAAGGAATGGAATACATTTATCCTTATATCTCACTATTGAGGGCCGCTATTCAAATAGTAGGAAAGAAAGAAACTGCTTTTAGCTAAACTAGGCGCATTATTTAATATAACATACCTATACTATCATAACATCGTAGGAGAGAACACACAAGGCTGATGATAAGGATAGAATACCAACATTTATTTTTCGTATTTCAGTGGTAGAATGTATAATGTAACTAGTACTATGGCGGCTGGCATAAAAAAAATCCCTATACTGTTTGTAGTGCGAGTATGAACGATAGAAAATATATTTAGTTAATAGCGGGCTGGCCCAGCTTTCCTTGTAGTGGACCGAACTGTGAATATAAACCATCCTAGAAACCAGTTGAAAACAAATTTCATAAAAATCGATTCAGCTGTTTATAAAGAATCCAGTTATACACACACGCACATAATTACGTACACGTAAAGATAGGAAAGTATAGATTTCATATTGGTAATTAGAGTAAGCTGTAAACACAATATCACAAAATTCGTCCGTTGTCTAAAATCAAATAGAATATCAAATGACTTACCCGATGATAGATGAAAGCTGCGTCGTTGATCAAATGTAGCTGGCAAACTGACTAGTTCACTTCACAGATTTATTCACTTCACAGATTTCGTGACGTTAAATTCAAATGTTAACACTTTTAAATTTAATTTCACCATTTAAAAAAATATTATGTAATATTAACAACAGCACTTTTATTTTAATTGATAGTATTACTCTTTAGTAAAAACAACACCGCGAATAACCGACATAGTGAGAGCCTCAACAACGACCGATGTCGTCGGAGTCTCGGTGACGACTAAACTAATCAACGCCACTGGAGGGTTTATATACTCTGAAAGCAGTCACGAAATCGCAGATACCCTCAACTAATTGTTAAAGTACCCCACAATTACACTTCTATTTTTCGTTGACGAGTATTATTTTAGTTTAATATCGTGCCCCGGCCCTTTCTGTAGGGTACATGGAATCCTGAATCCGCACCAGAAACTTCATAATCCCGTGTTAGTTTTTGCATGTTAAACTGTAAGTACAACATTGTCCACTTTTCCTCCTTTCCTATTCGGTCTACTGTTTTAGAGTCAAAGACAAACATAATACATACGTACCTGTTTTAAATTTAGAGAAAATTTCCACGTTTTAAATAACAATGTTGTGAATATTATTCACACTTTACAAAAACAATTGGTTAATTATCAAAACTCATCACCGGATTTTATCATAGAGCATAATATATTAATTGCATTGTAATAAATACGAATTCACTTAAGAGATATGAAAAACCTACCTATATAAACTTCACTTCTATACTTACTAATAAATAAAGTAGAGTTTGTTTGCTCGCTAATCTTCGGAACAACTGGTTCGAACTCAAAGATTCTTGTTGTGTTGTGACTTGTGTAGGTAATTGATCTCGAGGAATGCCATAGGCTATATAATCACGCTATGACCTATAGGGGCGGAACAGATGTGAGAACTGTTTAAAAAACGGGCATTTTTATTCTTTTTGAAGGCTTCCGTTGCATGTGCTGTATAAATAGTTGAAATTACAATTATATAATCATGTATGACGGGATTATTCTTCCTCAATACGTCTAACGGGACGAGGCGAGAATTAAGGTAAAGGATGGGAAAGCAGTAGAGCGCAATTGTCACGTTGAGTTTCAATAAAAACCAGTTGGTTCAGTTTTAGTACACGGAATAATAATATGTGTCTAATGTGAAAAAGTATCTTCACCCGGGCGGAGCCAGGCTGGGCCGCTAATATTTTAATCTATACATATAAATAAAATTGAAGTGTCTGTTTGTAAAGTGAAAATAAAAAAAATGGCCAACTACATATCGTTATATACACGATACCTATAGCGAAAATTACATTAGATTTTTTTTTGTCTGTCTGTCTGTTTGTTCCGGCTAATCTCTGAAATGGCTGGACCGATATTGACGGGACTTTTACCGTCAGGTAGTTGATATAATAAGGAGTAACTTAGGCTACATTTATTTCAGAAAAATAAAGTAATGTTGCAATGCCCAAGTATTTTCCAGTACCGCGCGCAGCTCACGCGCGTGCCACCACTGCTGCACTGGGCCGTCACGTCGGGCGCCACCCACCACTTCTCCTACCAACGAATCAATATCACAATTACAAAATATTGTATATAAAGAAATGTTTCATTAAAGCTAATACAAACAACTGATAATAAATGATAATTAAAATTTCATCATGGGACTGAATGAGACGGGACATAAACCGGATATAAAGGGACGGGAAATATAGTCGACGGCGCGCGGGAAATACAGTTAGTACGCGAAATAATATGTTGTTGCCAAATCAATACTGGACTCAAAAGCTATCTGCACCCGGGCGAAGCCGGGTCCGACCGCTAGCATTATATAAAAATAGTGATAGTGATTAGTAGATAATTTATAATATCAACTACATATACATAACGTGCCAATACATTTGAATCAATTTACGATTTTTTTAAATAATCAATAGTAATAATGAATATGTTTATGACATTTTTGCAAACTAAGGCTCAATTGCACAAACTAACTTTGCCAATACCTTTGCCCTTGAAACTGTCAATTCCATACATTCGCAAGTTCAAATACATCTTAAATGTATGGCGATGACATTTTCATAGGCAAAGGTATTGGCAAAGTTACTTGGTGCAACTGAGCCTAAGCAAGTTTAGTTACCTACTGCGATTTCTGAATATGGCTCTAAAACTTTCTGAAAATTACAAAGCGATATAGGCATAATTTATTCATTAAAACTACTCACTATTTTATTATAGTGGTATACGTCTTACAATACAGAAGCTGAGCAATAATTAGAGCGTGCTAGAGGTTGGAGCTAGCTGGAGGAAATTTAATTCATAAACTACAGTAAGCTGCAGCCAAGGGATGTTCAATATTTCACCTGTTAATTTCTCTATTACATTACATTGTATGCCTCCGTGGCGCAGTTGGTTAGACGCCGACTGTGAAATGTGAGGCTAGTCAAGTCAATAAGCAAATGAATCAACATGTATCTACAATAAAATAAATATTTAGTTTTTGCTTTGCAGTTGTATTTCTAGTATTATTTTTTACTTTAGTGTTTTTTTGTTTTAATCTGGGTTTTTATATTTTTATGTTGTGATGGGATATTGAAAGGAAAGAAAATATCGAGTTATTATTTTTTAAAATTTTGTTCAATAAAAGACGTGTTCATTATAAACCAGTCTATAACAATAAAATGTAAAAAATAAAACAAAACCAGACTTAAATGTATTTATTAACTAGCGGCCCGGCCCAGCTTCGCCTGGGTGGAGATCTTCTTTCACTCCACTCAACACCTGAAATTTCTAGTATTACATCTATACCAATAGTGCATTATCCCGATGTCTCAGTAAAATACCAAATTTGAATTTCTTAACTTTGTTACGATGGTAATGGTGCAATTCGGTGCAAAAAAAAACAGGAATTTGTGATCGATATGGCGATAGGCTTCCTATCACAAACTGGGACGAATACATGCCAAAACGTAGATCCTGGTTGCACCTCTGCCTACCCAAAAAAAGCGTGAAGTCATGCATGCTCGTCTAGCTACTCATTGCAATAAAAAAAACAATCCGACCAATAACTAAACACTTTAAAATGGCTGCCAAAATTTTCCGATTCCAACTGTGTATTCAGATTATTTAAACGAAGGGTTCCTCAGATATCAATTTTGGAACCAATCAGATCAATAGCAAAAAAGTTCATACCACAAAATTTCGATTCTGACTCCAAATTTAGGTTATTCGAACAAAATGTGTCTCAGATATTGATTTCGAGACCAATCGGATCAATACCAAAAAAAGTTCAAAATGGCGGCCACAAATTTTGGTTCTGACTCCCCTCCGTCCAGCCTATAGATTATTTACATAAAGAGTAAATAATTCAAAGCTATAGGTACCTACCGATACGTACCTATACGTCCCATCCTTTCTCTTCATTATCCATACCGTCTTATAGCGTGCATTTACATTTCTTCCTATCAAATCTGTCAGCTATCTCAGTCCTCTCCCGTGCCTCTCACTCTATTATATCCCATTTATCCATATCCAAGTAGTGTGCCTTATAAATCTTTTACATTTAACACTTTAGCAGTTTTGATTATCCATACAATATTCCATCCCTTATTTCACCCCCACTATGCTGTTTTTCCAAAAATAGTACGCCATTACTTTTTACTCACACACACGCACGCACACGCACACAAAACATACACTATTAGCACATTTTTACACACACACATGATTAATCATTCATGTAGTAACAATTATATTTACGGGAAGACACAGGCAACGCCTAATTTGAAAACTCATGCAATATTCTCCATAATTATGTAAAATTGTTATTTTAATAATGATTTTTCATTTTCAAGTGACATTATATCTTGAAAAGAAGTAAAACTTCTTGCGTGTGAATATTATTAATTTTATTGTCCTATATAATATATTCTATTATTATAGCTTTATAATATATTCTCTTTAGTTTACACAAAATAAATTTCTGAACGCATGCATTAATATTTGACAACCAATTTAAATGTCAATCGCTTTTCATTACTGTCATTAATTTACATCTTTATAATCTAAAATACGCCATTAATCGAATATTGTGGATATATGTTGTCGATTCGAAACCTTTATTTAAATACGTTTTTTAATTTGAGGGAAGAGTTTACCGTATCGACGGGATGAACATTAAATGTTTGACAGTTACAAACCCATGAACATTTTGTATGAGAAAATGTTAATAAGCTAATAGAAACTCGGGAAACCGGGAACATGATAAAAAGTATTCTATGTCCTTCTCCTGGTTCTAAGCTACCTCCCTACCAATTTTCAGCCAAATCAGTTCACCCATTCTTGAGTTATAAGTAGTGTAACTAACACGACTTTCTTTTATATATATAGATATGGCTACTTTTGTAACAAGCAGCGCACAAGGATTGGTTACATTTGATGCAGACTGTTTTAATTTTTTTCACTTTCTTTTTAGCCTCCGCGTACGTCAATGTCTGTCTCAATTTTTCATAGCACCGTGCACAATTTCTTCTTTTTGGACCTTTATCCAATAAATTCTGTGGTATTTTCTGTAACAAAATGTTTTAAAGGATTGAGCTTATATACGTGCTCCATTCTTATATACACAAGATGTTAGTGACTTAACAATTTAAGTGATAACTGTTATCCTATTATATAAAATAAATATAATAAAATAAAAAACAATTTTTTGCTTCAATACAGTTACAGGATTTAACAGTATAGTAACAAATACATAAGAATGTCCTGTAGAGCAAAAGGAAGTGACTCAGTTTATGCTGATCGGCAACTCAGTACCGAGAAGCGCTGATTTTCATTTGACGATTCATTTGACGACAAAATACAACCTGTACAGAATTAGTTAAAAAACGAAAATTCAGAATATCTCTGATCTATGACAAAAAATGAAACACCAATAAACTGTGTATTTATAAATTGCAGACACGAATCAAATTAAAAATCAAAATATTCTTTATTCAAATATTGTTTCACAAGATCTTTTGACTCGTTAATTTCTGCTGCCACCGCTTCGGAGCGTGTTATAGCTGTGAAGAAGAAAAAAACTCTCACGTAACGGTAATATAAAGAGTTATTTTGTAATATTATGCTTGTTTTATGTTCCAATTTAATGAAGCTTGCACAAAACTGTGGGCGCGAGCGCGTACTCCCTGTAGCTAGCACAACACTACTGACCAAACTACTGACGGCTCGTCGATCGATGCGTACGCATCTGCTCAGTACGGCAACAGGTCGAAAGCGGTCATCCACCAAAACAGGCCCGCCCCCGCTCTGAGACAACTTTATTTGAGTTGTGTGCAGCCGCGTGGCGGTTAAAAAAGGGATTTCTACATTGATAGTCACTAATCGAAAGATATATTTGTCTCTTTCATACTCCTTAAAATGCTCAGAAAACCGGTTCGGCACTAGCGTCGGGTCGATTGTGGGTGATCCGGAGTGAACGTTCATCTTTTTATATTTTATTGTATTGTATAACAGTGCATCCTCTCTATGTAAAAATAAATATCTAAGTATTAAATAAATGAAATTGAGAAAAGTAACTTCATAGAAATGCATTTCGCATGGTTGTAGGTCTCGCATACGTGATACGCCGCCTGGGCAGGTACCATCGTAATATTCCGCCACACAGCAGTGTAAATGCACTGTTGTATTCCAATTTAAAGTGCATTCTAACCAGAGTAATTACTCAATATATTGAGACTTAATCTTATGTCTCAGGAATGGCAAGTACAGAGGAATGCCAGGCAATGCTACTGTTCATAAGCGGTTGTATCGCTTACCATAAGGCGAATAAATAAATAAATAAATAACACCCAACAGTCACATACATAGTCCTAACCCCACAGTAAGATCGAGTCTTGTGTCGTATCAGGAACTACGAGAGACTTTTCGGTCTCACAAACACCCAGACCCGGAAGAAATATTTGTGGGCCGCACAAACATTTCTCTCGGTGCGGGGATCGAACCCGCGGCCTCTCGTTTCACAGGCGGCGTCTAACCAACTGCGCCACGGAGGCTGTCAAAAATGGAATGGCATACTCGTATCGCCATTTATAGCAATTAAATGAAATAGTAAAAAGGATCATCACCATCATTATTTTACCTACAGTAAGTCTGCTGCTATACATAATCTACACTAATATTATAAAGAGGAAAGATTTGTATTTTTGTATGTAACGAATAAACTCAAAAAAGTACTGGACCGATTTTAATAATTCTTTTTTCATTAGAAAGCTACATTATCACTGAGTAACATAGGCTATATACTATAGTACTAGATTACTATAGAAATCTTTAGAAATTCCTATTAAAACCAACCGAAGGTGTAAAAAAATTAGCCATAAAATGTCTTTCATCACATACGCTGCGAAGAGTATTAATGATAATATTATAAATATGAATGATTCAAGAGGAAGTTTTATGTGTATAATACGTGCATATTATTGTAGAGAAATCTACATGCACCCGGGCGAAGCTGGGCCGGGCCGCTAGTGAGTTATAACAATATTTATAGTAAAAGTTCAAAATAACTTTTACAATATCTTATTTTGGTTGGATTAATTAGTAGGTGTCTAGTTTGATTGACCTAGCCAAAAACAAAACTGCTTACACTATTTTTGGTTATCACGAAACTAATTTACTTTTCGGCAATAGTTACGCTTAACTTTCACAATTGTATTAAACTTTCAGTAATTGCATTGTTATTGTTAAAAGTTTACTGACTAATGCAGTGTGGCGAGGTGGAAGAAATTTCAATTTATTTATCCTACTATTATAAATGCGAAAGTTTGTATGTTACCTCTTCACGCTTAAATCTCTCAACTAATTTTTATGACATTTGGCATCAAAATACCGGACACTCTGGATTAACACCTAGGATACTTTTTATCCCGAAAAAATGTGTTCCCGTGGGATGAGTCAGTAATTCAAACATGCATATGAGTGCTACGGGATAGGAGAGTTCATGGGATGGAATGAGACGGGACAGAAAGGGATATAATAGGACAGCGGTCACATAGAGTTTAAATATAAAAAAGTACGCGAAATAATGTGGTGTTGACGTGGACTGGACTCTAAAAAGTATCTGCACCCGGGCGAAGCCAAGCTGGACCGCTAGTGTATAATAAATAAGGATTTCACCTGAGCGTCTTGGGATCGAAAAGTCATCTACAACTCGTAATACAGCGGTCATAACCATTAATAACATTTACGGAGAAATACAAATTTCTAATCCCGTAGGTACATGAAAGGGCAAGGAAGTGGACAATAATTTGTTTTCAAGGTTTACTATTTGTTTTGTTGCTTTTTTATACTCGTTGCGGACTAAAGGCAAGCTAGTGTCCCTAAAAGGCTCATAAAACTTCGGAGCTCCGTGTCAATTCTTTGAGTTCCATATCTCTATTGATCCTGGATAAAGGGAGTTGTAGTTTTGTGGGTGGGCGGGATAGTCTCACATTTATCTGTGTCTATCCACGCGCTTATGATTTTTACATTCGCAATAATATAAGCGATATATCGTTATTTGGACGTTATTTAAAACAAACATTATCGGCCTTATTCATTGCTAGTTTAAAACAGATAGATTATAGAGTGAGTTCAAATAATATATAGGAAGGGATAAAATATTGGATAACTAAAATAGGTTTTAAATTATCTATGAATAAATCTGTAACGATATACTTGAATATATAACTAGGACTTATTTATTTATTTAATTCTTTTTTGCACTGTACAGAGAAACAACAAAGAAATCTCATAATAATAATAGTACAAGTGGCAGCCTTATCACACTAGGTAATTTAAACAACCATGGGATGGATATTTAAATAGGAGAAAAAAAAGGGCAGTCAAGGACATACATGAAATAATTACTTATTCCACACACATATCTTTTAAATAATCGTACAGTTTGTATTCAAAGCCCTCATCTCATTCACCTACTTAAGGTCTAAAATTACATGGAAATGTACCAAATGCCTCTTACCATAGCCAAGTATTGCAACAACAAGGTCGTCAGACGAAACCGATGATCGTTTTTTTGTTATTCGTGAAGTAATTTTGCTAGAGGCTTGTTACAAAACTGAAAATACAGTTTCGGAGCATTTAACTGTTCCAAATATACTTGTAGGAGAAGCCTTTCATAACTTGTGTGTCAAGCAAATTAACACGACTTTATTGTGTTCAGGGCAGTTAAGTTCAAAAATAAATAAAAATAAAATAAGTACTCAATTGGTGTTTGGCCGAGCCATCGACCAAATCGTTGTAAGACCAAATCCCTTACAACATAAAAGATACTGACATCACTATTAGTACAAATAACTTCAAGGAACATAATGTATGTAATCAAAACAAATATTTACCGATTGTTATACACCGATCGTTTACCGATTTTGCGTGCTTAACAAGCGTACGAGTATAAAAATAAATGAACATTAAAAACTTCATTAATATAATAAAAATGAATAAATGAATATGAAGCTAATTGTAAAATAACTATACATTTTTATTTCGACTAAATAACACAATCACCAAAAATGAAATACAAAGGATTCATAAAAAAATTGTGAATTGTGAACGGCAACTTAATAACACAATTTAAAAGTGTTAATTTTAAACACGCTGTTTTTTTTTTCAATGCAAAGCAAAGAATATTTTTTACTTAGTTTTTTGGTCTTTACAAACGCATGACGTCAAACAATTAGGAAGTCAATCATAAAAAACAAGGACGCTAATTATCTATCACGTTTGGAATATGGATGATAAATATCGCAGAGTACCAGGGGATCATAGACGCGCCGAGCTGACCCGAGGCCCGAGTCAAGGTAACGCGGCCTCCTTATAAAATGCGTTGCACAAGTTATTGCCCGATCGCTTTTTGTACGGCCGTGTCCCGTTATGGTATTCTTTATTTAGTTTTTTTTAGGTATCAGTAGTTTTTGAAAGAACAACACGGCGGCAGTATGAGTTGGTCGTAATTAATGATTTATAGATACGTGAATTTGAGTTATTGTTTATTAAAATGTCGTTCAAGGTTTAAGGACTGAAAAAAAAAGAATGAATATAGAAAACACATCAACAAACTGAACAACTGTTTTTTTCTTTAATTAAGAAATTATCGCGTCGTAGATATATTTTATAACAAAGAGAAAGTTACATCAAAGTTTTACTGAAGATAAAATATAATTAAATACTCGGTTCAAATCTTTTTATAAAAAATAATAAAGATTACTTCAAAGTAGCGTGACTTTGCACATTAGTGTTATAATAGTGATAATACATTGCAGCCAACCTTACAATTTTCAATGAGTTAAATTGATTGCCGTGGCTTTGCACAATAGTTTAATTAAGGGTAGATTAGTGAAATAATTTAGTTGGTATTTCTTTCCCACAATAAGATAGAGACTGGCCTGTCGCTAGAATTTACAAAAAACTGAGATAGTTATAACGACAAGGTTGAAAACATCTCTTGACAGACATTGACAGACATCCATTTCTATCAAATCCATATTGTGCTTTGTATCCTGAATTTTGGTGTACATTTCATGTGAAAGTATTTTAAATAACAGCTAATATGAAGGGTTAATTGTCGTTATTTTAAGGCACATGAAGTCAATTCCTGTACATATTCATCCTCAAGGATTTCTCCAGTAACCTGTTGGTAACTGTTTATAAAGCAAGATAAAACTTTAGAAAATGTATAATATAGAGGAAGCGCTGGTATTTCATAAACGTAGAAAAAAACCGAGGTGACCACCTTTTTGTGCTCTCCTATTGGCTGATATTTGACAGGTTGTCCAACATGCATAAATTACTTGGAAAATAAAAATAAAGAATTTAGAGCTATTTAATTATATTCAAACTCGTTTCAAAAAAAGTGCGTGGTGGCCTGTTGGTTGACAGATTAGACGTGTGCCAACATGTTCACGGTGGTTGCGGGTTCGAATCCCAGGGCATACCCCTGACTTTTCGGAGTCATTTGTGTATTGATAGTCAATCACTACGCACTAAAACGGTGAAGGAAAACATCGTGAGGAAACCTGTATCCCATAGCGATTTATAAGAATTTATATGGTATGTAAGTCCGCCAACACGCACTAGGCCAGGTAGACTATATGGCCTAACCACTCTCAATCGTATTCTCGATTGTAGAGGAGGCCCGTGCCCTGCAGTGGGACTTATATGGGCTGATATATTAAACTCATTTCAAAAGAATAATAGCTAAATATTATACTTTCGGTTAGCGCTCATAAACTCATAGTCGTAGATTTTATGTATTGAATTAGCGTTTATTACAGCACAAACACGAGCAGAA
Organism: Hyles euphorbiae; assembly: GCA_023078785.2. NCBI lineage: Eukaryota > Metazoa > Arthropoda > Insecta > Lepidoptera > Sphingidae > Hyles > Hyles euphorbiae. Next base: position 2,326,367 of record CM041049.1, read on the forward strand.
TATTTACAAAAACACGTGTGAGAATAATTCTATTTCACACGTGCGTAACACATTTCCAGAATGTATATTAATGTAATGCGTTAAAAAACTAGATTTTTAACGCGTTCTCGTGTGAATTCATTATATAAATTCGTGTATATAATAAGGCATACAGTTCCTCGGTTGATTTAGATAATTTATGCTTCCAACTAAACCAAATATAGCAAGGCTCTATTCATTTTTATTGTAATATAGACTATGCACTATACCAGTGTTTTTTAACTGATGATTCGCATGTCACTAGTGGGACTGGGGAGAATGGAAGAATTCTCAGTTGTCCGCGGAGACATACTAAGGCCATCCTTAAAATAAAGTTTGCATGTGTTATTAATAGATAGATAGAAAGACCCTTTATTTTATTTATATTTCGGTACTGTATTAACAAACAACCAAACAAGTCAATCAACTGGATCGTAAATGGCTAGATATTTTATGTCAAATGGTGCTTCGTGCCTGAAAGGTAAAGAACCACTACACTATACAATAGCGCCATTTGAAATGTAAATCGTCCATAATAATCACGGAAAACGCGAACATAATTTTTCCTTATTTCAAACATACTTGTTAGTTCCCAAGACACTGCTCGTCACAGTCGCATTAAACATCTCATCGAGTACAGGCGCATTTATGACCAAATGAAATAGCTTCGGATGCGGACCGGCCCGCGGTTTGGGCTAAATTATGAATAGACAAAGTTTTATTTATGTTTTGGATAGCGCGACGATTCAACGTAAGTGCCAATACAGCTATTAAAAGTGGTAAATAAAGTGAAGTAGTGATGTGATGAAAGTGGTAGTTAAAAGTTTAAGTGGTACTTTTGTATTTACGTCGTGGTAAAAGTGGTATAGTGAATAAGTGAAGATAAATGTGGATTCTTGGATTTGCTAATAAATATACCGTTTTGGAATAAAATCAAAACTTATTTATTAAGGTTAGTATATTTTTTATATTTTTATCTTATTTTTATGTGTTGTAGTATAAGTTAATTTAGCGTTGTTTTTTATATTTAATTATAACTAAGGAATATACAAAGAAAAATATATAACTTGATTATACGAGTCCCTATAATTGAACGGTAAATATATCTGGCCTTTTGGTTGGTTTTGAAACAGTCTACGAATAAAGCCTATTATGTTTATTGTGAGTCATTACTTTAATTCTAACAAAGAACTAGGGACTTTTGTTGTAGTATTCGAACATAAACGTTCATCAACATTAATTTCAGTCATTTTTCTTTATCGCAATGAATGGCGAGACTTGCATGCATACGACTTAGGAAATTAAATCTTGAATGAAAGCTGTCTTCAACTTTTTGTCAATACAATATTACGATACTAAGCTTGATAGTTGTTACCTGTTAAAAATAATAATAATAAATACAACCAACAGTCACGTACATAGTCCTGACCCCACACTAAGATCGAGTCTTGTGTCGTGAGTATCAGGAACTACGAGAGACTTTTCTGTCTCACAAACACCCAGACCCGAGGCATATATTTGTGGGCCGCACAAACATTTATCTCAGTGCGGGAATCGAACCCGCAGCCCTCTTTTCACAGCCGGCGTCTAGCCAACTGCGCCACAGAAGCTGTCGAATAAAAATAATCATCACAACTCTCAGTCACAATTAGAAAAAAATACATTAGCAAGATCTTAGATTCTACGGGGGAGCAATCTATGCTTTAAAGAAGAAGACAATTGGTCACGAAAACAAAAAATAAAAACTTTTATACTGTAATGGCCTGTATCAATGAGAACAATAGTGGCATTATTTATACCCTGGCAACTCGAGATACAGGCGTGATTTAATTATCTTTAATTATTTTATCCATTAGGACTGACGTAGGTCCATTGTAGTCATTATGTTTGAACAATGTTCAATGCAACGTCAAATAAATTGGTTATGCTTGGATTTCCGCATTTTTTTATTTTTTTTATTGCTGTGAATGACGAGACGAGCATGCCGTTCGCCTGATGGTAAGCAATGCGACCGCTCAAGAACAGTAGCAAAATCAAACAACACCTTGAATTACAAAGCAATGCTTGGTATTCCACTGCGCTCGCCATCCTGAGACATAAGATGTTTAGTCTCAATATGTCCAGTAGTTACAATGTCTACAATGTCTCTGGCTACAATGTCCTTCAATCCGAAACACAACAGTGCATTTAAACTGCTGTTTGACGGGAGAAATAGACATTGCGGTAGTACCCACCCAGGCAGCCTCTCACATATCAGAGACCTACCACCAGTAAATTTGAATGGTGTTCGAGACTCGAGTATTCGGGCGATTCTTATAAATCTTGCGCGTGAATTTTTAGAGGAACAGGCTTCGTGGATTTGAACATTTAATTACCTATACATATAAGAGTATATTAATATTTACAGTACTGTTTATGTTTTATTATTCGTTGTTGGTAGTCATGGTAGGTATCTCATATGTGAGAGGCTGCCTTAGTAGGTACAACCGCAATGTCTCTTTCTTTCGCCAAACAACAGGGTAAATGCACTGCTGTATTGCAGCTTAAAAGACATTGTAGCCAGAGTAACTGAGGAAGGCGAGCGCAGTGGAATGCCAAATATTGCTTTGTAATTCTTGGTGTTGTTTGTTGTTTGATTTTGCTACCGTCCATGAGCGGTCGTGTCGCTTACCATAAGACAAATGGCATGCTTGCCTCCTCATTCAAAGCAATAAAAACAAGTTGCAAGTCAAATGTCAAGACCTTGTAAAATAAGGATGAGCGAATATGACAAAAATAGCAAAAATTCTAAGACTATTTTGTTTAAAGCTTCCTCATTTATAATCAAAACTTATTAACATCGCTATACGCTAACGTTATAATTCTTTGTGTATGGAATTATTTTGTAAAGGATTTTTTTATATAATTATTTTACTGTTTGCGAGAATAGTGTTTCGGGACGAGCATGCCATTCACGTGAGAGTAAGCGATATGAAAACTCATGGACAGTAGCAAAACTAAAAAATACCATGAATTTACAAAGCGGTGCCTGGCATACCATTGCGGCATAATATGTTAAGTCTCAATATTACCAGTTATTACTCTGGCTGCGATGTCCTTCAAACCGGAATAGAACAGTGCATTTACATTGTTGTTTGGCGGAAGAAATATACATTGCGGATGTAAATACCGGCCTCTCACATATGAGAGACCAATCCACAGTAATTTATTAATTACTAGCGGTGGGCCCGGCTTCGCCCGGGTGCAGATAAAAGTTTCAAAACGGCGCTCAAAATGCTCAATTCCTACTTCCAATTTAGAGTATCGACCAATCGGACCATGAAAAGCGAATAAAATTTCCTCGTATTTGCTAGAAATGACACTACTGCATCCCTCCTATAGGCCGTAGCGTGATGATATATAGCCTATAGCTTTCCTCGATAAATGTACTATACAACACTTAAATAATTTTTCAAATCAGAGTAGCGGTTCCTGAGATTAACGCGTTCAAACAAACAAACAAACTCTTCAGCTTTATTATATTTGTATAGATTGCATTTATGATTTATTTGCATCAGCTAATTGATATCTTTATATCCTAGAAATCCATAAAGCCCTGGGCTGGATAGTTGCATTTTGCTCAGTGAATTAAAAGTGTATATTAAATATATTATTCATTTTACAAATTCTTTTGCAAGTGTTTGGTCGCTATTTTCTTACACTATGGGTGGCATGAAGTGGTAAGTTATCACCTCTATCCATGAACATGTGCAACATATGGTATGAAGATTTGTTGACGGTCTTTAAGGTCCATTTTCTATTTTTACTCTTTACATTTTCAAGAGCCGACAACGCTTTACGCTGTCATTCTTCAGTAAATATTATTATTGGGAGCAATAAAGCCGGGACTCACTAGCAAGCCGGTACAGTAACCGTTGTGTACTATATAGTATATAGTATGTACTTCAAAAACAGAGTGTACACTGTACGTGTTTCGCAAATCAGCTGCGAGCATTACGCTTGCGATTCATAGCAAACCGACGATTTCAAGGTTTCTGTAAAGCGACGTTGGAATAAATAGTTGGCATGGGACTGCCGCCCGATGCCAATGGATACTCAGCCTGGGCGGCATTGGCACTTACCATCAGGTGCAATGCCGCCAATATGCCAGGACATGATAAAAAAAAAATAGCAATAACAATTAGTAAGTAAAGTCGATAATAACATTTCACAAGTTATATAAGCAAGTTACATTTTGTTATTTGCGATACTGATTCACAAAGCCGTTCGGCTAATATTTTTATACGATTTCATGTAAAATATAAAGGAGTGAGTTTTTTACGAATTCGCTTAAAGAAGAAATTGAACAGTAAATGTGTGTGTGTGATTTTAGATGTGAAAATGGTTATAATATATGGTCAGATGTTTTGTTTATAAATCTGTGGGTGCCAATTAGCAATAGCAGAAATATAGAGTATGCTAAAGATTCAAAAATAACAAGGTGGTGGTGTAAATTTGAAATAGCTATAATTCTCATTATTACTGTAAAGCTTAGTAACACAATAACAACCAGTATGTACCAGTCTAACGATTCGCTTGATGAACCTCATAGGAAGTAGCCGGGTTATTAAAAAAATACATACAAATATATCTACCATAATATACCAGCAAAAAGCCTTAATTACCAAATATGATTGACTTTCGGAATTCGACGCCGATTGATCCGTCGAAATAATCATACTCATAGAAGCTGAGAATTGCGCAAGCATTGAAGGTCGACGGGCACCAAATGCAATGTAATGAGATTATGGCAGACATTGTAACCGTTGACCAGAGCAAATAGATTATTAATGAGGTTTTTCCTTTTAAATGTTGCTATGTGCGAGTCATATGCAACATAATTAGCTTTTTCTGTTTCTAAGATTGGCAGCAATGTGTTATCCCCTTTTACAGAAAAAAATACCAGCAAACAAAAATTACGAATCTATGAGACATTGCTGAGATCTTGCAGCTTACGAATCTTATATATATAAATAAGAAGGTGGAACATCGGATATAATTGAAATGATTTGGATTGTTTATACATTTTTATTGCAATGAATGTCAAGACGAGCATGCCGTTCGTCTGATGGTAAACGATTCGACCACTCATGAACAGTAGCAAAACCAAACAACACCTTGAATTACAAAGCAATGCTTGGTACTCCACTGCGGTCGTCATCCCGAGACATAAGATGTTTGCAATATGTCCAGTAGTTACTCAGGCTACAATATCGTTCAAACCAAAACACAACAGTGCATTTATACTGCTGTTTGGCGGGTGAAATAGACATCGCGGTATTACGTTCCCAGATATATAATATAAATCTGTATTCTGTATCAGCCCATATACGTCCCACTGCAGGGCACGGGCCTCCTCTACAATCGAGAGTACGATTGAGAGTGGTTAGGCCATATAGTCCACCACGCTGGCCTAGTGCGGGTTGGCAGACTTACATACCATAGAAATTTTATAAATTGCTATGGTATGCAGGTTTCCTCACGATGTTTTCCTTCACCGTTTTAGTGCGTGGTGATTGACTATCAATACACACATGACTCCGAAAAGTCAGAGGTGTGCCCTGGGATTCGAACCCGCGACCACCGTGAACATGTTGGCAGTCGCGTCTAGTCCGTGTACCAACAGGCCACCACGCACTTTTAATAATTTAATAATATAAATAATATATATATGTGGGAATAGTTCCGCTTCGGGTCAAATGAAACTAGGATCGTTTGGATAATCTTCAATATAATAAATCTTTTATAAAATACGTCTTCACATCTTACGTCTTCAGTCCTTCATGTCTTCCGTCGTCTTCCAGACTGTTCTCCTCTATTCCGTCCTTGCATACAGCAACATCTTAATCATTCATCCTCTTACTCTTTCCATCTTAAATACTTTCATTAGTCATCTCTTTCACACAGACCACGTTCCATATCAATCATTCGCCCAACGTTCCATTCTACTCATCTTTCTTCTTAACATTCAAATCCTACATCTCGGCCATACTGACATCTGACTGCCCTCAGTCAGGTCCTATTTACAACACAAAATATACAACAACTAAATACAACATCATCAAACAAATTTACAACAAATCTTACAAAACATCTTATCCTAAAAAAACAAATAACAAATTACACATCTTAAATACACAATATCCAGATACAAAACAATTTAGAGTTTTCTTCCTTTTCCTCTTGTAAATCATCCAACTATCTTGAAATGTTCTTGGTCGGTTTTCAATTAGGTCATTATACTGGTTTAGCAATAACTCCCATCTCAATATATCATCTATCGGCTTAACAAAATATGTAATACGTTTTCCAAAATACTGTCCTATGAAATCCTGAAGCTGTTTTAAAGTCTTTAGTTCAGTATGCTTGCTCACAAACTCTCCTTTTCCTGACTTTGACACGTTTGATAGTGGTTGCACCTTTACATTACTTACAATCACCTTGTCAACCATTTTCCCGCCTTCTAAAGAAATCTGTCTTGGTAGCTGAGCCACTAGTATGTCGTCTTGGTACACATTGCGCAACATGATAGGCTCCTCTTGTTTTTGCGCAGTGTTATCATTTGCAACACAGCGAATCACCTCATGTTGGCTCTGCTCTTCCTCGATCTTATTTTCATCAAACTGATTATCTTTCACGACACAAGAAATGTTCGGAGCACAATCGTCTTCATTGTGTAAGGTTGCATAACATGGAGATTGGCCGCTTTTAAAAATATATATAGTTTTGAAAACAAAAAGAGAGCGCGGGGGGCTTTTGACAGATGGATTTGCACGGATGAAGGAAAAGCATCAAGATGTTATAAATATATATATTATAGTTATTTGTATAAATGTAATATCGGAAAAGATGTTCGGCGTTTAATTTGGGAGTTCTCACATCTCAGAAGTGGAAAACGAAAAACTGTAAGTTGTTACACGCCATTAGTTCGTTAGCAGATTATCTTCTTAGAAATGATAAGTTTAGATTATTTACCGCAATACAAGTACATTATTTTTATGTTCATAGTGATTAAACTATTTTTCTCTAGATTGATTTATTTTTGTTTGTCAAATGCTATTCTTGTTTTTGTTTTGTTTTTTTTTTAGAATATTAACAAAGTTAAACGAAGTTTGTCACGATTGTTCATCAGGAGAGTTTTCCCTTTCAAATCGATTATATTTTAAAATGATTTTAATTGTTTTTTTTTTGTTTTGTTGTTTATTGAGTTTCAGATAATGGACGAAAGAAGCGAGGTTGCCCGAAGTTTGGAGACACCTGCTCGGCAGAGCGGGACGGGAGAATGGCGGAGTCGTGATCGCAGTCGCAGCCGGGGTAATCGAAGAAGTCGCAGCCGCGCCAGCAGTAGAAGCTTACAGGTTCTGGAACGAGAACTGACGCGGGAGAGACAGCGACGGTTGGAGCGTGAGCTTCAGAAGGAACGTGACATCACCGCACGGTTGAGGTGCGAGCGGCAGCAGTCCCGGCAAGCATCGTGCGAGGCGCGGCGTGAGCGGCAGCAGTCTCGAAAAGCATCGTGCGAGGTACGACGCGACGGGCACCACACCGACGAGCATCAGAAGCGCTCCAAGACTGCGTGTCGAGGCTCATCGCGAGACTCGGACCGACATCGAGGAGATCGTCGGGATCGCGTCACTGATACAGGGTGTCGTTCCAGGTCATGTAGTCCAACTTTCTCTTCCGAAGATATTGTAAAGATTATAAAATCCTTTAAGACAATACCGTCACAGCCGTCCGAGCACTATTCACAACCTTTAAGTAGAATTGATAGTCAAAATGTTTTATCAGAATTTGATCCATCGAATAAATGCCAGCGGATGGATACATGGCTTAAAAAAGTAAACGAGTGTGCTGCGGTGTACGGCTGGGACGAGAAAACTGTTATACATTTCTCTATGCAAAAACTGCAAGGACTGGCTAAAATTTGGTACCAAAGTTTAACGTCTATTCTTTTTACATGGTCAGAGTGGCAGGAGAAACTTCTGATGGCTTTTCCTTGTGAACAAAATTATGGCCAGTCCTTGGAAGATATGTTAAGGCGTAAAAGCAGGGTAAACGAGCCTATAGAGAATTATTATTATGAGAAGCTTGCTTTAATTAATCAATGCGATATTTCGGGTAGACGTGCAGTAGACTGTATCATACATGGCTTGTCTGACAAAACCATGAAATCAAGCGCGTTAGCGTTAAGGTGTTCGGAGCCAGATCAATTATTAAAATTTTTACTGAGCAATACGGAGTGCACTTATTCAATTCCATTTCGGCATAAGTTTACACGGCAAGATAATGTTGCCGAAGCCAGTACAAATAGTAGGGCTACCATTAGGAGTAAGATTAATACAACGTTGTTCTGCTATAACTGTAAGGAGCGAGGGCATCCATATCTCAAGTGCACTAAACCGCTAATTAGATGTGAGAAGTGCCTTTTAGTAGGTCACAAATCTGGGAATTGTCAATCTTTACATTTAGGCCAGTCTATGGAAAGTAATACGGTACCTAGGGCTATGTGTATATCATATTCAAAACCTAATGATAAATATATGAAAACAGTGTGCGTTAATGGTATCTCCTTAGAAGCTTTTGTAGACCTTGGCAGTGAAGTGACACTTTTAGGTAAATTCAGCGCTTCTAAAATAGGGGTTGTACATGATGGTATCCCTACAGTTATGAAGGGTTTTGGCGGTGGGTTAGTGCATTCTTTTGGATCAGTTTTACTGACTATTACAATAGATGGAGTGACTGCCGAAGTGAAGTGTAAAATTATAGACGATAGTTTGATTGATCAGCCAATGCTCGTTGGACAATCATTTACCGAGCAACCACATATCCTAGTGGTGAAAGATGTATCAAAATTACAGTTCCTTAATATAGGCACAGTAATTCCCTCTTACTGTTGCGATGATGAATTTCGTTCTATGCAGGTATGGATGGTAGGTCGTAATAAATTGTTTGGTAGCGCGAGTGTGGCAGCACAAGTCGACACGACCTTTAGTGGAGATGTTTGGTTGGATACAAAAGTTGTAGGAAAGCCTAATGCACAGTATGTCATACTAGGAGGGTTCCATAATGTTTGCAACGGCCATCTTAAGATAACTGTTAGTCCATGTTCAATTCCTTGCGTGATTCAAGAAAAAAGTGTGTTTTCTAGGGCAAGAAGGGTCAGTGTCGTTAATAGGCTTTTGAACGATGGTTCGTGCGATCTTCTTGACAAAAATGTAGTGGATCGGGCACAAAAACTAGATATAAATCAAATAAAGGTTGGCGATGCTGCAACACAAGACGATAGAGTAAAGTTATTTGAAGTACTTCAGCGCTACAAGCACTGTTTTGCTACCAAATTGTCAGAATTAGGTGGCACAAATGTCGCGGAGATGAAAATAGAGCTTACAACAAATGAACCAATAGTGTATCGACCATATCGATTATCCCATCTCGAACGCGATAAAGTGCGAGGCATGGTTAACGAAATGTTGGAGGCTGGCATAATTCGGGAGTCTGTGTCCAATTATGCGAGTCCTATCATTTTAGTTCGAAAGAAGGATGGCAATTTACGTATGTGCATAGATTATAGAATGCTCAACTCTATAACTTTGAAGGAGCGATATCCAATTCCAATAATAGAGGACGAGATTTCTCGCCTTTCAGGTCAGGTATGGTTTGTCACTTTAGATTTAATGTCGGGGTACTACCAAGTACCAATAGCAGAATCACATAAACACCTCACGGCATTTGTCACACCAGACGGGCAGTATGAGTTTAATCGGATCCCGTTCGGTTTGGCTAATGCGCCAGCTGTTTTTCAGCGAATGATGAACCACGTCCTGGGACCAGCTAGGTTTAACAAAGCTACCGTATACATAGATGACTTATTGATATATGGCAAAGATACTGATGAGGTACTTTCAAGGCTTGAGGAGGTACTGCAACTTATAGATAATGCAAAATTAAAGTTAAATTTGTCAAAGTGTAGCTTCTTGCAAACTAAGATAGACTATTTGGGAATCGAGCTCGGTTCATCCGCGATGCGGCCTGGGGAAAATAAATGTAAAAGTGTTTCTGAGTTTCCTCGACCTAATAACGTGCACACTGTGAGACAATTTCTCGGTCTTGTAAGCTACTTTAGGAAATTTATCAAAGGTTTTGCTGAACTGGCTTACCCCCTCACGAAGTTGTTAAAAAAGGATGTTAAGTGGGAGTGGTCTGATGGCCAACAAAAGGCTTTCGATGCACTAAAAGCTAGGTTGGTTGATAGACCTGTTCTTGCGATATATGATCCTTCTGCAGAAACTGAACTGCATACAGACGCGAGTAGAATTGGGTTAGGGGCAATTCTGTTGCAAAAATCACAAGACACTGATTCACTGAAACCAATTGCTTATTACAGCCGCCAAACAACTCCAGAAGAGAAAAATTTCCACTCTTATGAGTTAGAAACATTAGCAGTTGTGTGTGCCCTAAAAAAATTTAGAGTTTTCTTATTAAGCAGCCAATTTAAAATTGTCACAGATTGTAGTGCTTTACGATCTACTTTCCAAAAGCGCGACCTTATACCTCGTATTGCGAGGTGGTGGCTAGTTTTACAAGAGTTTAATTGTACTATTGAGTATAGAGCAGGTACGAAAATGGTACACGTAGATGCACTGTCCAGGAATCCAGTCATTGGTCAGGAGGTTAATTGTGAAGCGGGCTGTCCCAATGTTTTAGTCATCAGTGATAATGATTGGCTTCTCACCCTACAGATGGGAGACACTGAATTGGAAAGAATTCGCAATATTGTCGGTAGTAATTCAGACTTGAAGGGTCTGGAGTATATTAAACAAAACTATGTCATTAAAGATAATAAATTATTTAGATATGTAGATGCTGATAAAACTAAGTTGAGGTGGGTGGTTCCAAAGGGTGCTAGATGGCAGGTGTGTAAAATGAATCACGATGATATAGGACACGTAGGATATGAAAAGACCTTGGAGCGTATTAAAAAATGTTATTGGTTTTCGAAAATGACGCGTTTTGTAAAAAAATATGTTAGCTCATGTATTGAATGCGCTTACGCTAAACGAACATCTAATTCGCATGAAGGCCTTTTACATCCCATTACAAAAGGTAGCAGTGCCTTTTCATACCCTGCATATTGACCATCTGGGTCCTTTCGTAAAGTCGAAACGTGGTCATACTCACCTATTAGTCGTCGTAGATGCTTTCACCAAGTTCCTTTTGATTAGAGCCGTTAGAAATACTAAAGCGATTAATGTCATACGGGTATTGGAAGACATTTTTGATACCTTTAGGACGCCTGATAGGCTTATAAGTGATCGTGGTAGTTGCTTCACATCGAACGCTTTTAAAAAGTTTTGTTCGAATAGAGGTATAAAGCATATTTTAAATGCGGTAGCGAGTCCTAGGTCTAACGGACAGGTAGAGAGATACAATCGTTCCATTTTAAATTCTCTAACTGCGCAAAACTTAAAAGAAAATGAGAAAGATTGGGATTGTCGACTTGGCCGCATCCAATGGGGTCTCAATAATACTTTGCAAAAGACTATAGGTAGAGCACCTGCTGAAGTCATGTTTGGTACTATGATGAATAGTGAAAGTAATCCTATACTAAATGAAATTACTGACTTAGTTCGTGAGACCAATAATTTGGATGAATTACGCGATAAGGTAAAAACTAAAATAGATAAAGAACAAGACAAACAGAAAGCTTATTATGATAGAGAACGTAAACCCGCTCATATCTATAACAAGGGAGATTTAGTAAAAATCGAGAAAGTTAGTTTCAATAATGATGGCAAGAGCACTAAACTTTTGCCCACATACGAAGGTCCATTTAAAGTAGTAAAGATTCTGGGGAAAGATCGTTACAGGGTTTCACCCATCCCTGGTTTTCAAGGCATGAAAAACAGGCGTAAGACAACGGTAGCTTCAGATAGGATGCAGCCTTGGATTCATATATCATCGTTACAGTTAGAGGATGATGGTAATAATTATGATAATTATGACGATGATTAAAGAAACAGGATTGCACAAATAGATAATAATTATTAAAGAGCTGTTCATTGCTTTTTGTATTTGTTTTTCAGTATTTACTTATATCCTATACTACAGAATATTTTTTTATATTGTTTCAGGTCAAGCTGCGAGAATGGATGGATTCGCAACTTGACCAAGACTGGTTCTAGATTTGGTTAACGAGCAAGTCGTGAGGAAGGAAGTACTCATGGCTTGACTCGTCGGTTAAGTTTGGTTAACGGGCAAGTCGTGAGGAAGGAAGAACTCATGGCTTGACTCGTCGGTTAATTTTGGTTAACGGGCAAGTCGTGAGAAAGGAAGTACTCATGGCTTGACTCGTCGGTTAATTTTGGTTAACGGGCAAGTTGTGAGAAAGGATAACTCATGGCTTGTCTCGTCAGTTTTGTTTTGGTTAATAATTTGGTTAATGGTGGATAGTTACGAGAAGTTGACTAGTTGGTTTTAACGGTTTATTAAATCAGTAGTTGATTAAGTTGGTTATCAAGCAATAATTGATTAAATTTTAAGTTTATGTGGTTAATAGCCAGGATTATTTATTTATAAACATTACATGATATTTGGTATATATTTTAATAATAATTTAGCATAGTAGATAATTCATACGAATTGATGTAAAATAATTATTTTATGTTTAGATTTAAACAATTGTTAGCATTAGTAAATCAATCTGTCAGAATGTCCAGCGTGTAAGGTTTCCAACGGGGTCGTGTATGGGGACATACACGTTATCAGGATGGTCGAGTGTAAGGTTGCATAACATGGAGATTGGCCGCTTTTAAAAATATATATAGTTTTGAAAACAAAAAGAGAGCGCGGGGGGCTTTTGACAGATGGATTTGCACGGATGAAGGAAAAGCATCAAGATGTTATAAATATATATATTATAGTTATTTGTATAAATATAATATCGGAAAAGATGTTCGGCGTTTAATTTGGGAGTTCTCACAATTGTAAAAATTTCCGAAATTTACCTTGTAGTAAGCGTCTTCAACATTTTCGTCGTTTCTCATCGTATTTGCAATTTTTTCTTCATCTCCAAATTCATCACTGTTGCACTGTGTACAACTGACAAATACGTTGTCATGGCAATCGTCGTCGTTGGGAGCACTAGGTTTGCACTCGGTGACACACGAAGTTCGCAAAACCTCATTATTTATCGCACTTGGAAATTCTTCTGTGATTGCTGCTTTAAACTCCTCATAAGTTTTAAACGGATCCTCAGACCTCAACCATAATTCCGCAGTGCCCGTTAAAGAGTTTTTAGCAACAAACAACGTTTGTCGAGGCGTAAACTTGAACATTTCACATAAGTCTTCAATTTCCTGTATCCATATTGTGGACGAGTACGTTAAGTCGTTTCCGCTAAATTTCGGTGTTATCTCCAACCTGAATTGTCCCTTAAATGCCGTCATCTTCATTTCTTCATTCTTCTTCTTTTCTTCGTCTTTTCGTTGTATCTTCTTGGCGTCTTAAATAGCAAAATGTCAGCTTTCGTCGTTGAAGCCGATTTTCTGCTCGTCTGCTTCTTCTTTACCATTGACCCGAAATACGAAACTATCCCGGACGAGCCCCCAAAAATATGTGGGAATAGTTCCGCCTCGGGTCAAATCAAACTAGGATCGTCTTGGTAATATTCAATATATTTACTGTTAAATAAATTCGTCTTCACTTCACGTCTTCTACGTCTTTCCACGTTCCATATCGGTCATACGTCAACGTTCCATTCTACTCATCTTTCTTCTTAACATTCAAATCCTACATATATAATATAGAAAATAAATCAAAATAAATAAATTGTGATGGGAAAATATAGATTTCCATAACATTATGTCCATATTCCTAATTCGTGGTAGTATTGCTTAATTAGCAAACCAACCCAACACATTGTAAATTTCTAAAGGCCAAAAGATTTGATTCGCTCAATTCACACCTTTATATTACCTTTTATGATTCTTCAAAAACAATATTCTAGTCTTCATACCATACAATGTATTGCAAAACGGTCTACAAACCAGTTTCATAATAATATTGTTTTGATTGAACGTTGTGTAGCGCAATTATTGCTAGTACAGTACAAATGTCACGCATTATCTTTAAGCCTTGTTACTCTAGGGTCAGCGGAACGGGTTCTTACTACATGTATGTATATATATGTAATTATTTAAGGGTCTCCGTGGCGCAGTTGGTTAGACAACGTCTATAAAACGAGAGGCGGCAGGTTCAAACAATGTACGTGCACACGTATTTGTGTCAGATCTGAGTGTTTATGACACCAAAAAGGTCTGATATCTACGACACAACACTTAATTGATTTCTATGTATATCCTTTCCTACTCTGTCAGCGTGAAATACTATAAATACAACATACGTAACTAGGAAAACTCAAATGCCTTGGGCTTAACTCTCCGGCTACTGGTTTTTTAGTCCAGTCTGTTCTGCCAAGTAGGGTTACGCTCATTTTAGACACATCTTAAAACACCATAACACATGAACTAAATAATTAAGCAGCGTAAACAACTATTAAACGAAGTGACCCGTCAAAGAATCAAGGTGGCTGAAATAGCTCTGAAAGTTGGTATGTTAAAGTGGCAATGAGCTGGCCACGTATGTCGCAGAATGGATAACCGCTGAAATAAGCATGTTCTGGAGTGGAAACAGCGTCTTATCATCTAGCCAGAGGGCGTCACGGGCTACGTATACCAAGACGCGGTCTCCACTCCAGAACAAGTAGAGACCGCGTCTTGGTAAACGTAGAGTCCCACGCCCTCTGGCCAGATTACTGGACGACTTACACAAGAGGGCTGGCAGCGGCTGGATGCATAAAGCAGTAGTGGACTATGTCCAGCAATGGACTGCAACGGGCTGATGTTGATGTGGTCTAAATGGCCTAACTTATTTATTTTATTTATTTTATTTTAAACACTTTGTACACAGATGTAGTACAGGCGGACTTAATAACCTAACCTAACTCCTCAAAATCTACTCTCGATAGTCGATTGTAGAGGTGACCCGTGCTCTGCAGTGGGACGTATGGGCTGGTACAGATTGACTATACACCAACACTGTAAATGATGCTGCAACAGAGTGCAATAAGAATAAAAGATGACCTTATATAACTATGTCAATAGATAAATATGTGTTGTGAAGTCGTTGATATTCGATAAAGCCGGCGCGTCGTGGCAGTGTGAATATTACGAGACGTCGAGATCTTGCTCGTTAGGCCTGAGTCACTGATTTGCAAGCTCTGATTTGTCCCCATTTCAATATTTATCGTGCTAGAATGTTATGCGTTATTTACAAGTTTACTAATAAGACGGATGATGTTAAAATTATTTTCTTATTGTAAGAGGGTGTAATGATATTGCGTCTTATGTCAAGATATTTCTTCCTGGAATATTTTTAATTATTCAAATTTGGGCCAACATTCATAAACTTGCCACAGTAGTCTATACACATGTGTTAAATTGCGCAAAATCAGATTTGAAATTGTACTTTTAGTCTCAAGAAGCCGGTACAAGAATATTTTGCAGGCAAAGACCAGTATTCTCTAGATATACAATAATTTTATTTGGACATCACCTTATCATTATACCGCGCCCATACAAACAAAAAGAATACATAAGGTACTATAAAGTAGCAATAAAGCAACAACTTATAAAAAATATCACGATTATAAATTCTAATATGTTGTCAACAGAGTCGAAAATCTCATGACAATGTACGAGTGTTTCCTGGAGATTGCCTTGGAGGCGGAACTGAATACGGAGGAGAACTCCGAAATGCTGGAGCTGGCCAGAGAGCTGTGCAACGAGAACCCGGCCACCCGGGCCACGGCCATCACGGAGCTCAGGCAAATGATATACCGTGAGTTATTCATAATATTTATTAAACAATATTTATTAAACTTTATCCGCATATATAATAAAATTGTACATTGCTTTTCCCGTCCCGTCCCGTAATATTCCAACCTCAATCTTTCAAATTACGAAATTCATGCAATTCTATCCTCTCCTTCACTCGAGTTTGAAAGAGTAGCAAATATAAGCAGTAAAATATTTGAATTCCTTACTCGTCTCACGGGAACACCACATTTTTTTTCGGAATAAAAACCCTATACTTTAATCCAAGTAGTCAACTACGCCTACTCCAAAATTCATCTAAATCGTTCCAGCCGTTTTTTGCGTGAATTAATAAGAAACGTGCATACAAGCTGATTTTATTTAATTAATAATATTAGTAAGAATATTTTTACGTTATATGCGCACATAACATGTTGCTGACCATGAATCATTAGCAACTATATTTATAGAAAAAAAGGAACAAGCATCTCACCTACTGGAAATACCATGGCTCATGGGGCCCTACTATATTCATCCGAAACGAAGTTCGAAACTTCGGACGATCGAAGTTTTTTATACTATACGAATGTATCTACTCTTAAAAGTTCGAATTTGTATAACGTACATCGTAACCATAAGTCTATGGTTACGACCATAAGGCAATAACGACCATAAGTATATGTAGGTACATTCGTATCGTATATAAACGTCGATCATCCGAAGTTTCGAACTTCGTTTCGGATGAATATAGTAAGGCCCATATGAACTTTGACGATGTCCGTAATACCGTTCAGTTGATGTTCACTAGAGTGTGAGCCATCTTTGAAGCCTCATTTAAATGCCTATGGAAAAAATGAAATAATAAATACACCCACCAGTCACATATACATTCCTGACCCCACAATAGTATCAAGTATTGAATCGTAGGTATCAGAAACATCGAGTGACTTTACATTCTCACAAGTATACATACCCGAAACAATTACCTATTTTTTTTATTGCACCGAATGGCGAGACGAGCTTGTCGCTCGCCTGATGGTAGGGTAAGCGATGCGACCGCTCATGAACAGTAGCAAAATCAAACAACGCCTTGAATTACAAAGCAATGCTTGGCACTCCACTGCGCTCGCCATCCTGGGACACAAGATGTTAAGTCTCAATATGTCCAGTAGTTACTCTGGCTACAATGTCCTTCAATCCGAAACACACCAGTGCATTTAAACTGCTGTTTGACGGGAGAAATACCTATGGAATACATGTAAGGAAGTAAGAATTCATTGCTTTTTAGTTTCCTAATCTACCGCTGTAAAACATGAGAGGTCTTGCTATGGCATAATTACACTGCGAAATGTGTGAATATTGCATTACTGCTATATTTCGACAAGCACCGTTAATGACAAAACATCTACCCGTAATCACAGTACAGGCAAAAAGTAAGTAATGCACGTAATGAAATTATTATTGAGAACCTCATTGCTCCGTTGGTTCTATTACATTCTTTAAATCCTAATATTTAAAAAAGTAGGTGCGTATGAAACATAACCTCTTTTATAAGTCATCATATTCCGGCCTAAATTATACTTATTTCAACTGTATACATAACTGAAGTGCGTGGTGGCCTGTTGGTAAACGGACTAGACGCGACTGCCAACATGTTCACGGTGGTCGCGGGTTCGAATCCCAGGGCACACCTCTGACTTTTCGGAGTCATGTGTGTATTGATAGTCAATCACCACGCACTAAAACGGTGAAGGAAAACATCGTGAGGAAACCTGCATACCATAGGGATTCATAAGAATTTCTATGTATGTAAGTCCGCCAACCCGCACTAGGCCAGCGTGGTGGACTATATGGCCTAACCACTCTCAATCGTATTCTCGATTGTAGAGTAGGCCCGTGCCCTGCAGTGGGACGTATATGGGCTGATACAGATACAGATACATAACTAGCGAATCAACCCAGCTCCGCCCGGTTGCAGATATACTTTTAACTAGTGGTAGGCCTCTCATATGTAAGAGGCCGCCTGGGTAGGCATCACCGTTGTATCTTTTTCTCCTCCCAAACAGCTGTTTAAATGCACTGTTGTGTTTCAGTTTAAAGGACATTGTAGCTAGAGGACAACTGAGACTTAACATCATATGTGAATGATGAACACTATTTAAGGGCATAATATTGGTAGAACATCGGAAAAATCCTCATCTCCGCATATACAAATGTAGCTTCGTCACCTAGACATACATATTTATCTAAGATAACAATTAGCATAGTTGTGCTATATTTGTTTTAGAAATATTGCTGAATATCTTACAGCCTCTCAGGGCCATGTCAATGAACGTTTGAAAATTCTGTGTTAACGGAACTTATTGAATTTGAAGATTTAAGCCCGAATACTCAAACACCATTCAAATATTGAGTTGCACTTATCTGCGCCCGGCCCATTCAGCCAGTACATTTAAGAGGGATTTGCGTATTTCAGTGCAACATAATATATAAGTCACGTTTGAGTATTCGGGCGTTATAAGACATAAGACACAAATGCTATAAGACAAAATCTCAAAATTGAAAGAATAAAACAACAAAAACAAGTTTTATGTTATTGACTTCCCAAATGTTCTTAACCCCTACATATATTAGCATACAAAAGAATCGAAATAATATTAAAATTATGAAGTAAAATATTCCTCATTGTTTTTAATAATATGCCAGTATTGCTTTAATGATTGACACGTAGTGCTTGAAGGTCAAAAGTTAGATATTTATTATGTAGAAACGGTAAAATATTGATTTTTTTGCTAAGTGCTTAGCAGTTGGACTGGGTTGGGGTACGATAATTGTGTTTTTATTGCAACAAATGGAGGAGTAATTTAATATTATCATTATAAGCAAATTGAGCAGACCAGTCTACACAAGCAGCACCCGTTCACGAGTATGACCCATGTGCCAGCCATCGGTCTCCTCAACCGTGTTATAGGGAAGTGACCGACCCGGCACACGACGACGCCGCAAGCACAGACCTTTAAGCGAGCATGACGTACTCAAATTGCCTACAACTATGGTGAAACAAGTGGGATAATTATTTTAAATATATTTAACAGAGTACACACACATCCGGTTCGGGGACTTATGTTTTATTCCCACGCCTTACTATCTTCTAAGTATTCTGAAATTTTATAATATGCTTTATTACACAACTGTCGTTTAATAGTAGATTTAAATTTATTTATAGTTAAGGCTTTTATGTGAATGGGAACTTTATTATAGAAATGTATACAGTAACCCTTAAAAGATTTGCTAATTTTCTGGCGCCTGATCTTATGACTGACTAGATTATTTCTATTTCTAGTATTTCTGCCATGATTATCGCTAACCTTTTGAAATTGTTCTATATTCTTATGGGCATACATTAAATTAGCGAATATAAATTCTGATGCTACTGTCATTATATTTATTTCTTAAAATTTTTCCCTTAGTTTTGTCTGTTAGTCTGGAGCCTAGCGAATAAATAGATCTTATGGCTCGTTTTTGAAGAAGAAAGATGGTATTAATGTCAGCAGCACCACCCCACAGCAAAATTCCGTAACTCATTAGGCTATGAAAGTAAGCAAAATAGACCAGTCGAGCTGTATCAATGTCAGTCAATTGGCGAATCTTGCCCACTGCAAAAACTGCAGTACTCAGCTTTTTAGCTAACGCTGTTATGTGGGGACCCCATTGAAGTTTAGGATCCAATGTGATTCCCAAAAACTTAGTAGTCTCCACAAGGCTCAACACATCCCCGTTCATAAAAATGTTGGCATTCACTTTTTTTACCTTAGGTGTTATAAACCGAATACATTTAGTATTTTGGCTGTTTAAAAGTAAATTGTTAATACCAAACCAATGTACTATTCTTGAGAGAGTGTTTTATTATAATTTTAAATATCAGTGAAGCAGACAACCCTACCTCACATTTATCCCTTATACCTAATTGAGGCTGTGAACATCGGATTTAGAATTGGTGAGAATAAATGTGTCAACTGACTATTGGATTTGGAAACATTAAATAACATTTTACAGATATTACACAGCTAGGATTAAAAAAATAACTTTTATAACAGAATAACATACAGTTATTTGAAGGCTACAAATTAGGTGAGATTTTTCGATAGCATAATAACTCAGACCTAAATATGTTATTAAACCCTAATATTTTCTCGTCACGATAATCAAACCTGCGAGCTATAAATTCGCAGTTGGTTTCATCCGACTGCGCTATACAGTCTGAAGCCCAAATACTGGAACGCAACTTAAATATAACTTGCGCTTAACTACGTTAATTCCGATTAAATGTACTGGCTAAGTGTGCCGTTCGCTGTTAAAAGTAACTTATTTATTTGAATGGCGTTCCAGTATTCGGGCGTCAGAAGCCTAAAGCAACCGCTTTAGGCTTAAGCTAGCCTTAAAATAATGCTTAGGCTGTAAATAAATCGGATCGATACCTAATTTAAACCTTTCGGCGAGGGATTTGACCCGTTCATTATAGAACGTTAAAATTAAGCTGTTGTATACGTAAATTATGAGATTAGAGGTATTGGATACAACTTTTTGGAATGTTCGATTATCAGATTTATTTTATTTGCATTTTCTATTAAGCTATTTTAAAAGCTGCTAGTTTTAAACCTTCCCCTATATTTGTGTACGGTCGGTGCATTCATTTTTATGCGGGATATTGGTAAAACATTTTGCTAAACAATTTTACAAACAGTTTATTTATTTATTTATTCATTTTATATACATACATAAACTCACGCCTTTTTCCAAGAAGGGGTAGGCAGAGGTGTCAGGACACCCATATTTCGCCTTGTGTGTTCCGTCCCACGATGTGATAGGTGGCGAGCCTATCGCCATATCGGGCATAAATTCCTGACTCTGGGCTGATACTGAATAGAAAAATACAGTATCACTTTGCCCAATCCGGATTCTAACCCGAGACGTCAGCTTTGTAAACGTACTCTAATACAACTACGCCACCGAGGCAGTTATTCGTTTTGATCAAAGCAAAAACCTCTTACGCATTTGACGAGCTAAAAAAAATTTTACATCTCGCAGCACCTATTCCGATTAAAAACGATAATTCATCTCAATTACACCTTACAAATAATATAAAAAATGCCTGACGGCCAACATTAATTGCGTCAGCTGATGATGCTGATAACTTGTTATTACGTATTCACGTGCCATCTACACGTGTGCCTGTCAGTACTAGTAGTAATGTAAGTACAGTAACTTACATTTCAACACTAGTTGCTAGCTAGCATATGCATTAAATTTCCGGAGTCATGTGTGTATTGATAGTCAATCACCACGCACTAAAACGGTAAAGGAAAACATCGTGAGGAAACCTGTATACCATACCAATTCATAAGAATTTCTATGGTATATAAGTCCGCCAACCCACACTAGGCCAGCGTGGTGGACTTATATGGCCTAACTACTCTCAATCTTAATGTCGATTGTAGAGGAGGCCCGTGTCCTGCAGTAGGACGTACATATATGGGCGGATGAAGAATAAGATATGTATTAAACAATAAGATGATCTTATTCATGATATTACTAACACAGTTCTCTAGTGGTCCCGATTTTATTATAATTTCGTATCGAGTACGGGCAACATATTTTTTTATTGGCCTTTAGCAGGCAGACGAGAATTTGGCCCGCCTGATGGTAACACCGCCGCTAATGGACCTTCGCAGTATCAAGGGTTCAGCACAATCAGGTCACTACCGCTAGAAAAGGACTCTTGAAGCCTCGTTTGAAAAGGCACAGGTAATAGCGCTCTAGTTATTTACCTAGAGCGCTACTAACTACAGCTAGTATACCAAAAATTCATATCTGTATCAGCATATATACGTCCCACTGCAGGGTACGGGCCACTTCTACAATCGAGAGCACTATTGAGAGTGGTTAGGCCATATAGTCTACCACGCTGGCCTAGTGCGGGTTGGCGGACTTACATACCATATAAATTCTTATAAATCGCTATGGTATGCAGGTTTACTCACGATGATTTCTTTCACCGTTTTAGTGCGTGATGATTGACTATCACTACACATATGACTCCGAAAAGTCAGAGGTGTGCCCTGGGATTCGAACCCACGATCACCGTGAACATGTTGGCAGCCGCGACAAGTCCGTTTACCAACACGCCACCACGTACAAAAATACATATGCACGAATACAATTATTTCAATGTGTAACATTCGCGTAAATTTAAGAAACCATTAATACATACATATGTATATTAATTGTAACAGGCAGGCATACAACAGGTATGTATATATGTGTCTACCCTCGCCATACATTAGCACCACACCGGGCAAGACTATCTATACTTATATTCTATTTTCTAAATCCGTGCATTTATGTTTACGATGGGATGGGACTATTGTAACTTAGTTGGATAAAAGTTCCCGTTTAAAAATATATTTAATATTTACATGTGCATTCCACTTTCCTATGTGTACTATATACAAACACATTAAAAGCTTGATGAAAATGAAAATTGTGTAGCATCAGCTGATGATGCTCATAACATGTTATTACGTGGTCACGTGTCAGCAACACATGTCGCTCGTCAGTGAAACTATTCCCGACTAATAATACCCGCGCTAGTTACCATTGGAACAGATATATCACCTTCATTACATGTAGTCCTGGTGCATGACTGTTTTATCTCGGGCTTGCGTTTACGAAGCGTTGGTCTTGGGTTCATTTTCTATGTTAAGCACTTCACTTTATCAGAGACTTTTGGTTCCAATTATCTTATAAGTTGCTCAAGATTGGAATTAGTGCCTTACATGGATTGATTCACATAGTATAATATCGTAAGACGAATATGACCTCAGCGAACTGTTTATGCTAATTTTTCTTCTGCCTTCTCCACCAGGAATAGAGGTGTGTCATTACATAATGTGTGGTTATTCTTTGATTAGTGTTTTTTTATTGATTTAAATCTTTGTTGTACACATGAAACAACAAATAGAAACAAAAGAATAAAAGAAAATACAAATGACGGTCTTATCGCTTATAGCAATCTCTTACAGATAACCATGCGATGGATTAGTAATTTAAAGAATATACCAATTTCTTAATTTATGTAAAATTGGATAGGAGTTCATTGACACTGTAAGGTTGGTAACTCAAAAGTTGTCTATAAACGTGTTATTGCTCACGTTTTGATTTAAAATATGCAATTGATTTGAATATTAACTGTATACAAATAGTAATAAAAGGTACAGAGCGAACTACTTTTTTTATAACATGGAAACAACAACAACAACGGATAATCTATGAAAGTATATACATATTAACAAAACAACAGGTAAATAAATAAATAAATAATTAACTTAACAGTCACATACATAGTCCTGACCCCACACTAATATTGAGTCCTGTGCCGTGGGTATCAGAAACTGCGAGAGACGTTTTCGGTCTCATAAACATCCCAGAACAATCTGTGAATTACAAAAATATTTGTTTCGGTGCTAGGGTCGAACCCGCGGCTTCTTTTCTTCACAGCCGACTTTTGACCAATTGTGCCATGGAGGTTGACGAAAACGTTAATAACCTTTATCTAATTAACATCTAATACTCCAACAAGTACCTACAGTTGTTAGAGTTTTACAAGATTAACAACTTCTCAACTTACAATATATATTCAAACACAGTTTGTATATTTTTAATAATCAATTTATTATTTATTGGCGAGATGTGGCGGAGAATAGAGACAGCTGGAGAGCTCTCGTTTCGGAGGCCAAGACCCACTTCGGGTCGCTATCCAGTGGAGTTAGTTAGTTAATTAATTATTTATAATAATCAATATTAAGTTTCGAGTCAATTATCAAAAATATAAAATTATTTTATTAAGATATTCCTTTTTGTACTCCAAATAAGTTTTAAACTAAACGAATATTTCACATAAGAGTATAAATAGCAATCGTATCGCTCGAAGCAGTCTCTTACCGACTACCATAGGGTGGCCACAAGAGCAGGGAAAAATTAGAGAGCAGTCCAAAGTCCACTTTTAGGATAAAGCTTGAATGATAAAAATACGAAATAATGAAAATATTTAGCTTAATAGATAAAATGTATACAAATATATTAAATTAAACAACATACATGAAATATTGAATTATGCTCACCTACGCTATGAAGAGACTTCTGTGCCACGTATGTATATTAGAGTTTACAATACTTGAATAAGAAATGTCTATTCTTATGATTTTCTTGTTACAATAAATTTCAATTTATACACAAATATTACATCGTTAACTTCATCAGAACTTAAACTCGAGACTACCATTGTTCCAAGGTAAATCCACGAAAGTTATTTGAATAGAAACAGCTTAAACTCCACAATAGGACTTCACAACTCCAGATTACATTAAATACCCTCTTTAGTAACAAAAACGTCGGCAAAACAAGGCGTGCTTGCTCGAATGGACAAGAAAATGAAATCTTGACCCCATTGTGTATGGCGGTGGAAGACACTGGAATTCGAAACATGCCACAAAGCTTTGTTGTTTTCAAGCTTTGGGATTTTGTGCATTTGTAAAGCACACCTCTTTGTGCTTTGATAGAAAGAATATGTAGAGTTATATATGGTACCGTATGTATCTCTGAATAGGAGATGCCACCTTACAGTAATGACATCATGTATATCAGCTCATAAAGATGTAAATCCATATTTAACACATACTGTGTACATGATTTTTCATATATACATGATTTTTCACATATTTCGTTTTTCTTTTAATACTATGAATTATAAGAGGAGTATGTAATTTGCCTAATAAAAGCGATACGACCGTTAATGGACATTAGTAGTAGTAGTAGTATTAGTATCAGCGCATATACGTCCCACTGCAGGCCACGGACCTACTCTACAATCGATATTACGATTGAGAGTGGTTAGGCCATATAGTCCACCACGCTGGCCTAGTGCGGGTTGGCGGACTTTCATACCATAATTTGTTTTATAAATCCCTATGGTATGCAGGTTTCCTCGCGATGTTTTATGGACATTAGTAATTAATGTTTCGCAATCCACTGCGCTCACCATCCTAAGATATAAAATGTTAAGTCTCAATATGTCTAGTAGTTACTATGGCTACAATGTCCTTCAAACTGGAACACAACAGTGCGTTTACACTGCTGTTTGGCGGGAGAAATATCTGTCTTATCTTGGGTAGTAATAGTTACAGTCGGATCATCGTACATACGTAAAAGTGTAATTATTAACTAGTTATAACCTTAGAAATAAGTTTAAATTTAACGAACGATTTATCGGGCACAAATTTCTGGCTCCCGGCTGATAATGAATAGAAAAATCCATTATCACAATGTCCGACCTGAAATTCGAACCCGAGACTTCAGTATTGTCACAGTTCTGTAACCCAACTGCGCCACCGAGGCAGCCTAATATATATGTTAATCAATTGCGTCAATCTTTTTTAAGTGACTGTCTGAACCGGAAACTTAAATCTTAATAGCATTGACTTACTTATAATCAATCAATAAATTATATAAAATTCAAATTAGTATGCGTTGAAGGTGGAAAAACCCTGATTCATATCAAAGTAGTATTATGCTAGAGCGGACATCGGGAACAAAATCTCTGCGCATTATGCTGGCACAAGAGCCCAGTGGTGCTAGAGCAAAGATGATATGACTGCGTAGGCGTGACGGAGACAGAATTAAAAGGAGCGGTACGGTACAGTTCATTTTGTTACAATAATTTTGTGTGCAATGCCTCATCTAGTATGTCAATGATTCATATACGCCTTAATATTATGCAAGAGGAAGCACGAGTTCGTGGGCAAGCATAAAGTAGAGAGAATACTTTTTGGTTGGGTGTATATGCTTCTTTCGAATATAGTCTTATTTTTTTTAAATTTATTCATCCTTCCATAACCCGTATTCTTTAAATTTCAAGCCTCGGTTTTTCGCCTGTATAGTCCACCAACTCGAACGAGGCCAGCGTGGTGTACTACATGGCCTAACCCCGTTCAATCGTATTGTCGATTAAAGAGCAAGCTCGTGCTCTGCAGTGGGACGTAGAGTGTATCTAGGCTAGAACTAGAAATAAGGAAAATATGTAACAAATATTACCTCCTGCAATTTTCCTGACCTAGTGCGGGTCGGTGAGCTTTACATTGATTTTCAATACTAGTGCCAACTCTTAGGCATTCAAGCTTTATCAGGTTTTTTCTTTCGCCATTTAAATATGAGTGTGAGTGCGTGGTGGCCTGTTGGTAAACGGACTAGACGCGGCTGCCCACATGTTCAGGGTGGTCGCGGGTTCGAATCCCAGGGCACACCTCTGACTTTTCGGAGTCATGTGTGTATTGATAGTCAATCACCACGCACTAAAACGGTGAAGGAAAACATCGTGAGGAAACCTGCATACCATAGCGATTCATAAGAATTTCTATGGTATGTAAGTCCGCCAACCCGCACTAGGCCAGCGTGGTGGACTATATGGCCTAACCACTCTTAATCGTATTCTCGATTGTAGAGTAGGCCCGTGCCCTGCAGTGGGACGTATATGGGCTGATACAGATACAGAATTTAAATATACATATACTTATGTTTAATGTGTGTATGTTTATTATGTAAGTATGTGTATAAATAAATATAAAACCTATCAGCAAATCACTTTAGTTTATGCGCATACTTTGTTTTCTCTCTGCACCATCCAAAGGTCGACTGGCAGATAATGCTTTGTGCATTTAGTCCGCCCTTATACATTGTTTAAAAACCATAATTAAATAAATGAGTGATAATTAAAGAACAAACCCGTAAAGTAGTGTCAAAGGTGAGTGTAACCTTGGATGTCTGACCATGGAATCCATCTCAGTTGTAGGTACTTTTGTAGGCTACTTTTATATTTGCACGATAAAATGCGTCCAATCAAATTGATGGAAATTGCAGTGCTGGTAAAGCTAAGTAGTGACAAATGCTAGCTACCTTCGTTCGGAATATTTATGCCGGCTTGGTAGAATCCGGAAGTATACAGGATAGAACCAAAATGCGCCATGAATACGTGATCCTGCGGCAGGAAATTTCCACTGTCGCTGCTAGAAGGGCTAATTTGAGTATTCTACTACCAACTGAATGTAGAGATTGAATTGTTACTTGATATGATTAATTTCAGAGCGTGGTGAATGCAAGCCGTGGAGGACAGACGATGCGTTCCTCTTGAGGTATCTACGGGCAAGGGATTTCATAGTGCCACGAGCTCACAAACTGGTCAGTATTTTATTTTTATTTTATTTTGTTGGAGCACATAAATATATGCTGGTTCCGTGTCATTTACATTGACCACCACACACCCACGACTTGGTCAAGTTGCGATATTACT
The DNA here is from genome assembly GCA_023078785.2 of Hyles euphorbiae. NCBI lineage: Eukaryota > Metazoa > Arthropoda > Insecta > Lepidoptera > Sphingidae > Hyles > Hyles euphorbiae. Next base: position 2,353,697 of record CM041049.1, read on the forward strand.
TGTGTGTATTCTGGATCTGGATCAGCCCATATACGTCCCACTGCAGGGCACGGGCCTACTCTACAATCGAGAGTACGATTGAGAGTGGTTAGGCCATATAGTCCACCACGCTGGCCTAGTGCGGGTTGGCGGACTTACATACCATATAAATTCTTATGAATCGCTATGGTATGCAGGTTTCCTCACGATGTTTTCCTTCACCGTTTTAGTGCGTGGTGATTGACTTGTGTGTGTTGTACTGGTCTAATTTGTTTAATTTTTATTTCTTTTTATCTTTTCTTGTTTATAAAAGTAATTATTACCGTATATTTTAATCGACCTCAGAAAAAGGAGATTACGTATACGATATGTGTGTATGTAATTTTGTTTGCACAGTTTTTGGATATATTAGTTTATACCGCCGGCACCGACCTCAAAAAATTGTTGGCATATTTAGGTATTTTATATCTATAAAAAGATTAATTTTATTTCTCTCTTTTTATTACAATTTTGAAGTCGGTTTAACTTTTTTTAAGTGATTGTTCTGTTATAGGTTTGCATGTTTTAGCTTTATGAACACTTTTTTTTTTAATTAAATTGAATTTGTAATTCTTTTGAGAAATAAACTTAAAATCTTAAACCATATAATGACTAAGCAAAAAATATATTTTCGGCAGCCACCGTGACGCATATCATACGCAAATCGAAAGAGGAGGTTCAATTCCGTCACCGAAGTAATTGATTGCGTAATCATTAAATATTTTTTATTTGCGTGTCGTAGGCGCGAATTCTCAGTTTTCAACACACATGACATCAGCGTACCGTAAAGAAGACACTATACATACTGCTACTTATATGTGTATTTATTTTTTATGAGCTCCACACCCGCGCTTTTATTTATGAGTTCACTCCACCTTTGCCAGATTTTAAGTCACATCTCCACATTTATATAACAACTGCATCCAATTTTGTACACTACTTCATAGGCTATGCACGTACAAACTGTTTATATTATGATAAATAAAAAAATCCAATAAAAGTTTTTCGGTATTTTCTATTGTTGTTATAAAGAATGCTCACATTTCGTTTCGTTTAATATCTTTTGACTCCTATGCACATACATCGACCAGATACAATCTTATTACATTTTTGCGTCCTTATTCATAAACAGTTTTAAAACCCATTGTAGATGTCGTATTTTTTGTCTCTTTCAAACGACATTTGAATTGAGTTTGAATGACAAAGATGAAACATTATATTCGACAATTATTCAACCACTTTCGGTAGGTGGTCTCTCATATGTGAGATGCCGCCTGCGTAGGTCCCACCGCAATGTCTATTTCTCCCGCCAAACAGCAGTGTAAATGCATTGTTGCATTTTCGTTTGAAGGACATTGTACCTAGAGTAACTACAGGAGATATTGAGACTTAACATCTTATGTCTCAGGATGGCGAGCGCAGTGAAATGCCAAGCTTTGTAATTCAAGGTGTATGATTTCGCAACTGTTCATGAGCAGTCGTATTGCTTCGCATCAGGTATACGGCAGGCTCGTATCGCCATTCAAAAACTATAAAAAAATCTATCATAGATTTTAAAACTATATACGAGTTAGGCCGATAGAAGTTATGTTGAACAAACAACATGTATACTCGTAGACATGGCGCTTAGCCCGCGGTCGTCCGTGACACCGCGCAGCCGCGGTCGCTTGTAATTTATGTAACTGGCGATACTGGTTTACAAACGGAATATTTATTCTATTATTTACATGAAGATTTAAAGCTTACATTGTATGGTTATTGATGTGGATAAGTTCAATTTTGAAAACATTTTTGCTGAAATTAATAAGTTATGTGACAAGTCGTAGGTGTTACAAGTTACTGGTGGTAGGTCTCTCATATGTGAGAGGCCATCTGGGTAGGTACCACCGCAATGTCTATTTCTCCCGTGAAACAACACTGCTTAAATGCACTGTTGTGTTTCGGATTGAAGGACATTGTAGCCGGAGCAACTACTGGACATATTGAGACTTAACATCTTATGTCTCCGGATGGCGAGCGCAGTGGAATGTTGCTACTGTTCATCAGCGGTCGTATCGCTTACCATCAGGCGAACGGCTTGCTCGTCTCGCCATTCAATGCAATAAAAAAAAAGTCGTAAAAATATACTTTTGTATGAACATTTAGCTAAGTTGGGTTTAATAAGACAAACGATTCACTGCAAGCAGGTAATTACGAAATAATGTCTATGGTCAAAATGAGTGTTGTGTCTATTACAACGATGATAAGGTCTTATTCATAGACCCATTTAAAACCTATCCTAATTATCGAATGTTTTGTCTTCTTCATTATCACCATCATAATCTCAGCCATAGGTAGTCTACTGCTAAACATAGGATCTCCACATCGACCTGTTCGAAGCAGCCTGCATCCAGCGACTGCTTGCAACCTTAGCCAGTCGATCGCCCACCTTGTAGGCGGGCGTCCGACATTTCGATTGCCTGTACGTGGCCTCCACTCTAGAACCTTTGGGCCCCAGCGGCCATCAGTTCTACGGGCTATGTGCCAGGTCCACTGTCACTGCAACTAGCTAATCCTATGGGCTCTTTTTCGCTCAAACTGAATTTAAAATTCGTTATAAAAGGATAAAACATTCAATAGCTGAAATTAGTTTTAAAACGATCTATGAATAAGGTCTATAGTATTTAACCTACATAACCTTTATAGGAGTGGAGTAATTAAGCCATAATCACTACGGCAATAAGTAGTTAAGGCTATTACACGCACCGTGTGTTCAACAATTAGCTAGTTGAATGTTAATTGTTTGTATAGTTTATAATCAGAGCTTGATTGTGGTTTTATTGGTTTTTAGTCCAATTTTATACTGTAAATGTAAACTTCCAAAAAATTAAAACGTTTATTTACAAAGTCTATCACCAACTTAGCTAGCAAAACCAAACAACACCTTAATTTACAAAGCAATGCTTGGATTTCCACTGCGGTCGCCACCCTGGGACATGGAATGTTAAGTCTCAATATGTCCTGTAGTTACTCTGGCTACTATGTCCTTCAAACCGAAACACAATAGTGCATTTACACTGCTGGTGGGAGAAATTGACATAGTGGTGTTATTTACGTAGGTGGTCTCTCACACCTACCTGGACCTACCAACACGAAAGTTCTGGCATCATCTAAATACCACTTCTTATAAAACTAAAATGAACCTTTCTCTCTTAATATTACGTCACTTCAAGGTCATTTAACACACAGTCCGGAACTTTGCGTTCAGAGTGCAACACATCTAGCTGTGGGTCGACCTGTGGGGCCTGGTAAAGGTCAAGGACGCGTACAAGGGCACATCTCTTAAAAATATTAATTTAATTTGTTCCTTCCTTCATATCAAGGTCATTTATCCCACAGCTAGTCCGGAACTGCGCGTTCCGAGAGAAACATAGCCAGCTGTAGGTCGTTCTATAGGGCCTGGTCAAGATGAAGGACGCGTACGAGGGCACATCTCTTAAAAATATTAAGGATTAATTTAATTTATTCCTTCCTTTATATCAAGGTCATTTATTCCACAGCTAGTCCGGAACTGCGTGTTCCGAGAGCAACACAGCCAGCTGTACGAGGGGGTCGACCTGTGGGGCCTGGTCAAGGTCAAGGACGCATACGAAGGCACCGTGTTCGATCGACCTGACGTCGGCAGGCTCTCTATATTTAGATTCGGTGAGTGATTTTATAAGGGTGTCGTGGATGCATCCGGATATAAATTACTTTATTTATATTCTTTATTGTAAACCAGGAAAAATACAAAGAAAAATATAACTAAATTTAAAATAAACACAATCAGCGGATGACCTTTAATATATTTACCATAACTTACAATCACTGAAAATTCTGAATATGTAAATGTAGAGAGGAGCAGAAAGCATACTATCGCATGAGTAAGCTTTACGCAACAATTACACTAGTTTACTTGGTATGTAAAAGTTATAGATATTTATTTTGGATCGAAAGTCATATTGCCGGTAAGATTTTGAAATGGTAACATTCTACGATTGAGCCAAACCATTTTTATCTTCAACTTTATTCTTAATAGGTACCTAAATCCAGCGTTGGATTTCTCGTACCTTTTTGTGATAATGATGATTCTTCCTCTCAGTGTATTTGCAAGCCTATCTCTGCCTTACTATAACTTTATCTGTAAAACCATCCACTTATTTTCAGGTATGTGGGACCCATCAGAATTTCCAGTAGAAGACCTAGTCAGAGCAGGCATGGCGATGTGCGAAATAGGGCTGCGCCAACCGAAACTGCAGATCCTGGGAGGCACAGTTATTGTGGACTTGGAAGGCATTACTTTACGGCACGTGGCAACCCTGACGCCTACAGTGGCTTATCAGATCGTGTGTTTAATGGGGGTAAGTGAGGAATTATACAAGGCATTGAAAAGCTTAATATCCAGATGTACAAATCATAACTATTCGTCATGGAATTGCAATCATAGATTCTATTGTATCCTGTTGGTTAAGGCCCAATAAAGCCCTACCCTTCGCTCAGCCCTTTTATTGTCTAAAGCCTGCACCGTAAATATAATTTATGTGCGTGTGTACACTATATATGTACATTGATAATGTGCATCGGGTTAGACACAAGCTCATATATATGAGATATTACTGTTTTATAAATATCTTCATCAAACTTTCTGCGAGCATCTGACCATTGATAAGTTGGATTAGTGTTTAACTTTCAAATATAAACTGGCGGCCCGTCCCAACTTCGCCTGGATGTAGATTTTTTTTAATTTTATTCCTCGTGTTATTTTTTTACGAACTGGGACACCTGTATTTGTTTTATACATATAAACCTTCCTCTTGAATCACTTTATATTAAAAACACATTTTTTTTTATTATTGCATAGAAATATACATATTTTACTTCACAGCTCGCGACACCAACAAGGTTACGCTCCGCTCACATCATCAACTACTCTTGGATTCTCAACACATTCATCTACTTGTTCAAACGGTTCATTCCGAGACAAGCCTGGGACAAGATTCATTTCCATGGCAATGACTTGAAGTCCCTTCAGCAACATATTGCTTTGGAATGCCTGCCTCCAAGATATGGTGGAACTTGCAGAAGCCACATGTCTATTGGACACTGGTTGAAGAAGGTCAAGAAATACCGAGATGAAAAGTTCGATAGAGAAATGAAAGACCTGGGGTATATTATGAAAGAGTAGTTAGGTTTATTAGTGGCACTCCATGGGAGAGCCCAAATTTTCAGCAGTGGACATCCTGGGGCTGAAAAGAGCGACAGAGGGGAAGAGACAGGATTTTATGATATCCTGGTAACAAAGTTGACTTTGTAAGTCTTTAAATAGTTTAATGGCTTCAAGAATAGAGGTTGTGATGGTTTTTGGGTTAAGGAGAAAGGATTGTGAATCCTATTATGTTTAAAATTTAAATGTTAAAGAGTTTTAAAACTCTAATTAGAAAAATAGATATTTAATGATACAGTTTATACAGTTGTTAAGTTGGAGAAGAAATGTGCTTCTACAGAAAGTTAAGCTTCGGACTTCTGAGATTAGATTATTGATTAAATTGCTACACACTGTATTTATAATACACATTTTTAGATCTGAATATGAATTATCTGAAAATAATTATCTGGGGATATAATATGTAAAAATCGAAGAGTTATTGAAAGCGTTGCGATACCAATAATTCTAACTATAGGAACCTATTAAACATATAAAAAAACGACATTGCTGCTGGACTAAAATTTGAACATTTTGGTCCATTGGTAAATTTTCAACCTCAAGATTTATACGTCTTTAAATACTCAGATACAATAACACAACAAAATGATTCATTAGTGAAATAAAACTATTATTTATGGATTTGTCGCCGATTTGGTTTAATTTTTACATTTTTTAACTTCCCGACAGCTTTTGTGGTCACGAGGCGGACCGCGAAAATCATAGTTATATTTCAATGAGTAACATTCGCGTCAATCTAAGAAATCATTATGATCCATTAGTAATACAGATTGTATATTATATTTTAGGCGTCAGTTCTACTCAAAGCAATAACCATATTGTAAAGCTTTAAGTATTTCCGCGCAGCTTAATGAAGTTAGCGCTTTCAGCCGAGCTTCATGGATCGCTGCCTCTAATGAAGTTTTATTGGAAATTGTTCAATATTCAGAACTACTTAACTTGAAATCCTTGATATCAGTATCTATTATAAAAAGTTTTTTATTAAAGAGTTTAGTATTAAATGAAAGCATGACATCGGAGTTATTAGATATTAATCGTTTTTAAGAGAATTTATGCGTTTACTCGTAAATGGAATAAAAGTGAGAACAGAAACCATTATATGCTTATTTATACTATGTTGGGCTATCTAGTACGCAAACCAATTGGCTAAGATTTCCCATAGGATTGAAAGATATAAGATCTCAGTTAACTAAGCTAGCTCTGCGCAGCATTATAAATTAAAATTTAATACAATATAATTTTGCCATCGTTAGTATAAAAGCTACATTTTATACAGAGTATCTCAAGACTGCTACCGAAAACGAATCCGGGTGGTAGTTTTAGTCACTTCAGACACATTGCAACAGAAAATGTTGAAAAAAAGGGACAATTATTTTTGTTATTTTTTTCCTATGGTCGTATTTGGATGGTAAATTCATTTTTTTTCCTAACATAATAGTCTATTTTTATTTATAAAGACTCTAAGGTATAAAAGGGTTTAAATTATTATTTTAGCAAAAACTATGGATTTACCACCCAAAAATTACGATATTTAAAAAATCATAAAAAAAATTGTCGCGTTTTTTTGCGAAAATTTTAGTTGCATTGTGTTTGTACTCACTAAAACTACCACCCGGCTTCGTTTTCGGTAGCAGTCTTGATATACCCAGTATACGCTGTTAAGACAACTATGCAAAAGTATTTTCTTAGTAGTTAAGCACTTTTGATGGGTCTTTCATCTTGCCAGACACATTGAAGCTGATAACTTCCAAAGCAACCACGATCAGTCACAATAGGAGATCGTGTGATGCCTATGTCAGAGGCATGAGCAGACTTTCAGCTTTTATAAAATGACGAAAGTCTGGAGGCCACGGGCTCTTGCTCTATTATATTCAAAACTTAAACATTAGCTGCGGAGTTTGAGTCAAAACCACTTTCGTTTTCGGCGAAACTTAATATTGCGTTCAAAGTTAAACAATTTGCCAAAAGCCAAACTATGAGAGATTACTTGCTCCCAGTTCAGATGTGTGATATTAATTTGTTATGCCTTTGACACAAGTTAGCCGCAACTTCATTTATTGGCTTTGTGGCCTAACGAGTTGTGTGTTAATTTGTATTAAGTTTAATTTGGTTGTTTTTTTTTTGGGTATCAAATATTAAATATGTTTTTGATTTGAAAACATGCGCTCCGATGCTGGAATTATGTTTTTAAAATTAATGTTTTGCATTTAAAGTATATTTATTAATATTTTATGCGATTCAAAATATTAATTGTTCGAGACATAAAACTTTTAAACATACATCGCCTTCATTTTTAAATCGTCCCGTTCTTATGATTAATGTGTCTTACATTTTTCAAGTAATGTTTTTGAGAACCGATATAATTATGTGCCTTCAAAATAATATTTTCTCTAGTATGTAAATGATTACATATTTCGATGGGCTACGAGGGCAAAGAACTCATAACCTTCGCTTTATCAAAGAGATTTGTGAAATCCGAATACCAAGAATGTTATATTATTCTAAGTATTAAATATTTCTGTACTAATTGGTAAATGTTGGCTTGTACCGAAATATATTTCTCATTATTCATATAAATATAATTTTGTAACTTTTTGTTATAGGCAGTAATTTGGATTATTTAAATTTCAAAGGCATGTTCTTTATAAAGGCATTTTTTGTCTAAGAAATGTCGGCCAGAAATTGAAAATTATAGAAATAATTTTTCGCAGTAAATTTTTCTGATTAGCTTACCTACGATATTCTTTTCACATAATATTCAAATACAAACAGGTACAAATTATGAAGTTCCTATGATAAATTGTGAAAGTATGACCTTCAATAAAACTATTAAAATAAGCTAGAATAATTTAACAGCAACATTCTATATAGTCCTGAAGGTCCATCAAGTCCTATGTTGTGGGTCGCAACAATAAGAAACTTTTCGGTCTCACAAACACCCAGATTGGAACAAATACCTGTGGATTACACAAATATTTGTCTCGGTGTGGGGATCGAACCCGTGCCTCATGTATCTCAGTCGGCCATAAGCAACTGAGACAGGGAGGCAGTCTACTTAATGTATAATACACAAGTTAATAGCGCTACGAAATTGAAAAAAATATGATGTAAATATCTATTTTACATTTTTGTATTGTTTAATGACGAATTAAATAAATTTATTGTTCATTCCACCTGTTTTATGATTTGGATATTCCCCAACATTATTATTTAAAAAAATATATTGAGTCGGTAGTTATGTTATATGGCGAGATTGAAGTCGCTGGAAGTAATGGAACCATTGGTTTTGTAAATGAGAACAATGAAGGGAGGACAAAGTAAAGAACTATGAGTTGTGCAGGGGACGGACCCTGGCATTGCATTGGCAATAATTATTTTGCTATAATATCATGTATATGTGCCAAATCATATATTTTTTAAAAGTAGTTTGAATAGTCGTTCGGTTAGTGAGATTGCCGCACTCCTCTTGATTTAAAGTCCGGCAAGACATTTTAGACCCAAACTTGAGAATGTTCATGGATGGCAGTGATAACTCACCATCAGGTGATCTATATCGTTTGCCGAACCTATATAGTCATTTAGTTTGATAGCAATTTGACCATAATTTGTCTAACTTTGCTACTGCATCTGTATTAGCTCGTAATCATCCCACTGCAGGACACGGGCCTCTTCTACATTAGAGCGTACGATTAAGAGGGATTAGGCCATATTTTTTTTTTCATTTTTTTTTATTGCCTTTCAGGTTCCGCGGTCAGGGCGACCACACTTAACTCAGCCGTACAATATAATCATTATTATGAATAATTTATGAACTGCTCTGAATTTCAACTCCTGTATGATCACTGTATTGTAAACTTATTTTTGAAAAGAGCAACGCTAGAGTTTCTTGCCCGTTCTTCTCTGGCGAAAACAGCCTTGTGAACTGGGTGGTAGTGGAAAAAAAAATGACTGAATCTAAATAGTGTATGACATTTTATGGATTCAATAAATATTTTCATTTCATTTCATTTCATTTCATATAGTCCTAATACTGCATAAGACCTGTAAATGAGTAAACGGTTATGTTGTAAGCTATTGCCGCCACCTATTTTAAAACTAATTTAATAATGACCTCGCATAAAACCTTGATTGTGATACCGCTTTATACGTACGAGCACTCACAAAGGTTAATCTGGAGCCCGGTGGAGTGATTGATTACACAAAGCCTGAACAAATAGTCGGCCAGCAGTTACATTTGTATTCGGACGTACCTACTAGGCGCGTAAACAGATGGCCTATATGCTAGGGATGTGGGTTCAACGCATTTTGGCATATAGATGTGATTTAAAGTTTTTTTTATTTCTAGAATAATGAGGATTTAATTCGCATCATTGTATTACCATTTATGATTTTTTTATTGCAAAAATGGTGAAATCAGCATACCATTCGCCTGATGGTAAGTGATACGACCGCTGATAGATAGTAGCAAAACTAAAAAAATCAATAAATACATAATAGATATGCATATACCTATGTGTGTATGTTTATAGCAGTAGACACGTTTTCAGGTCTCCACGTTGTCTGAATTTTTCAGTTTGAAAAACTTCACATGCTATGCATATAATTATGAATCGCCACGACCTTCATTAAATTTTGCGACGGCTAAACTCCGCAAAATGAATGAATGTAGGACAAACATAATTAGCTGAGAGTTTGATGTCAAAAGGGTAAGTTTTAAGTCATCAAATTATAAAGCAAATCTCTTTTACAACAATGTGTGTACGTTGACCCCGATTAAGTATATGGAATAATGAGATAGAGAGGAATAAAAAGGTCAAATACGAAAGGCGATACGACCGCTCATGAACAGTAGCAAAACCAAACAACACCATGAATTACAATCAATGCTTAGCATTCCCCTGCACTGACCATCCTGAGACATAAGATGTAAACTCTCATTACGTCCAGTATTACTCTGTCTACATTATTCTTCAAACCGAAATATAACAGTGCATTTACACTAATGTTTAGCGGGGGAAATATATTTGCAGAAGTACCTACCCAGGTGGCCTCTCATAATTATGGGAGATCTGCCAGTTAGTATATCTTACTATTTATGTCATATACTGTTTTATTAAATGTGATGGGTTTTATTTATCAAAATTCTACCAAATGTCTATCATGTACACCCCTAAAATTTGGGGAAGTTTGCATGTACACATTGCTCACAGACCCTTCGCAAATGTCAAACAAGCAGACGAAACAGCCAGGAAATATCCTTCAACTTCGCTCCAAACTTTCTGACAAACAACTCGCGAAGTCATTGGGAATATTTGTTTCCAGATATTTGTATGGAACGTTTTTTTAATTTTGGAAATATTATTTTCATCATAAGCGAATATAGTTAATTGTTAAATAAATTGCAAAATCGAGTATGGAATAGTATTGGAAAGATGATTCCAAATTCAAATCAATAACAAAAAAAAATCTTCTCAAACATTTTGCACAAAATTTGGTTGCATTGTGTCTGAAGTCACTAAAACTACCACCCAGCTTCGTTTTCGGTAGCAGTCTTGATATACCCTGTATATCTACATACACATAAATTACTAGATAATATCCATCTATATATATCATCAAGATTTACTGGCCCGTAAGCGCTCTATTACTAGCGGAGCGACACAGGCGCCCTCAAAGGAAGCGGGCGACCACAAACGGATGTTAACTTACGCACCTTATTGCGAACTAGTAATTAAATTTTTGTATACAGTAAAGGCCGCTTCCAACAGGTCATTGAGGTGATCCTTGGGGGAGGCCTATGTTCAGCAGTGGACTTCCTGTGGCTGATATGATGATGATGATGATACAGTAAATCGAGAACGGCCGTTTTACTCTGCAACTTAATGCCGGTGCGAAAATTTTTGCACCTCGATGAAACTTAATTTTTTGTTTAGGGAAAAAATGTCGCATAGCATCAGGCGAACGGCATGTTCGTCTCGCCGTTTATTGCAATAAAACTACCAAATGCAAACAATCTTTAGTAATATGTATTTAAAGAGTATTGATGTGCCTTATTTATAATAAATAAATAAAAGAAACTACAAGATGGTTCTTGTAATAAAATCGGACGTCTCCGGTAAGAACTTTCCCTCTCTATCCGTCAATTAAACTCCACAAATTAATAAAGTTTTACTTCAATGTTGAGGTCTACTTACTTCTCGTGAAATATTTACCTTTTGATCGTAAAAAAGTAATTGGTTTTACAAGTAAAAAGAAATTTAATAAAAGCGGGCGGAACTGTCTGTGAGTCGTAATCACGAGAGAGGCGAATGCGGCTCTTGAAATAAAATATTTTGGGAATTGTAACTACTGAACCTATTAAGACTATACATCTTATATCTCAGGATGGCGAGAGCATTGGAATGCATTACTTTGTAATTCAGGGTTATTTGGTTTTGCTACTGTTCATGAGCGGTCGTATCGCTTACCATCAGGCGAAAGACATGCTGGACTCGCCATTCCATGAAATAAAAAATGTGGAAATATTCAAGAGATGACAACCAAGGCAGCAGTGAAATAAAAAGCTACGATTTCTATTGCTGAATCGGAACAAATTTTCATAAGATCCATAAATATATTATGTGTTTTGAGTATGTTTTGACTGCCTCGGTGACGTAACTGTACTTCGGTGCGGTTACAAAGCTAAGGTGTCGAATACCGGGTCGGGCAAAGTGATATTGTATTTTTCTATTAATTATCAGCCCGGCGCGCGTCAGGAATTTGTGCTCTATGTGGCGATAAGCCCGCCCCTTATCACATGGTAGACAAAACTTATAAGGCGAAACATTTGTGTCCTGACAACTCTGTCTACACCTTCTAGGCAAAAGGCGTGAGTTTATGTATGTTATTTATATTTTGAGTGGTGAAACATAATTCTTCCATAACTTCGATTTAAATACGCATAATATCCCATTAACCAACCACATTTATTACTTGTTAGAATATCGGTTAATAAATTAATTCATGTAAACAATTTCAGCGAAATTCGGCCTGAATAAGGGTCTAAAAAACATGACATTCCCAATTCGCCGGGAACAAGGCGCTCAACATCAAAGTGTTTCGGCCTCCCGTGCCAACATTTTTAATTCACTTTGACAACGAACTCAATTAACGCCCCCCCCCCCCTCCCTTCATCCCTCTCCTTTACTGACTCGGTCCCTTCTCTTCGCCTCTTACATTTCTTAATGGAACATTCTAATATGGATTTATTATTTTTTATATTTCCAGCATTTTGTTTCTGCTTTCAAGATTTTTCGAGTATAATAAGATATTTTATGATTTAATTATTTATGTTAGTAATTTAACAATCTAGGGAGTGTTTCAGTATTTTAAAACAAATCCTGATACCAAGAAAACCCAGTAAGTAATTATTTATAACATAAATAAACCTTGTGAAATGCTGTTCAAGTAAGAATAATGAAAACGTACTTACCAAAATATTTATTTAGAGTTGCGGTGCTGCCAAGTTTGCGTAGATTCTGTAATAAATGGTTAAAGTCGGTTATTTCACTGTTCTGTTGAAACAATGCGAGTGTATATCTTTAAAATATAAATAAACTAGCAGCAACAGAACAACACAACGGAAAGTTTTTTTTTTAATGCTTAGAATGGCGAGACGAGCATGCCGTTCGCCTGATGGTAAGCGATGCGACCGCTCATGAACAGTAGCAAAACTAAACAACACTTTGAATTACGAAGCAATGCTTGGCATTCCACTGCGCTCGCCATCTTGAGACATAAAATGTTAAGTCTCAATATGTTCAGTAGTTACTATGGCAACATACAATACAATGAGTGAATGAAGCAGATTTTTGTATTGCTATTAATGGTGAGACATGAACAATAGCAGAACCAAACAACACCTTGAATTACGAAGCAATGCTTGGCATTCCACTGCGCTCGCCATTCTGATACATAATATGAAGACTCAATATGACCGGATGAAAGACCTACCCCCAACCGATAAACAATTTTTCCATGCTATGCAAAAAGAGGCAAGTTATTCAAATTTCAATAAGCATTTTGGCGGGTTACAGTGTGATTCAAATTAAGGTTGCTAAGCCCTGTACATATACAAGGATTTTCATAGATTGTTGTTTGACGAAAATAATTCTACTAGTGCTGACGCCGTATTTGTACTAATTAAGTGAAGGTGTCCTAGTAACGGATTCGCCTAATCTGGGACTTACAATAAATCATACTCCAATTGTGTGCAAATCCCTTGACACAAAAATTTAATTAAAGTATTATTGTGTAATTCGTCTGTGTTAGTAATCGTGTAATAGGTTTTAGAAAGAAAGTTTTTTTATTAGCCACAACAAAATACAACGTGCGTTTGAGCAGATTTTATAACAACCAAACCGTATATTTTTCTCAATAGAGTACAATTAACGGCATTTCAAATCACCATTGCTTTATTTTATTCCGAATAAAATTCAGCGTTCCTGGTTTCATTAATCGAATAGTATTTTAAGAACGACTCCAATTAAACTGCACAAAAGCCAGTTATAAAACACAACGCCTATTAATATTCAATATATTTCAACCAAACCTGTATTTTATAATGCCAAAAATACCCTTCCAGGTAATTCGCTTCACCCACGCGTGTCATCGTGTACGTGGGTTAAGTCCTACACATATAGACGCAAGGCCGTAAAGTGACACTGGATTGTTATAAGGACATATAGGAAGACCGTCGTCATGCGTCCTTACCTCGGGATTGGGGGACGGGTTGATATTATGTTGAATACTGAGAGTATGGACTTAAAATTCTTTGGATTTTTTTCCAACTTGCAGCGCTCCTGAATGATTATTAGACTTCATCTATCTTCTATTGGTGTGTGGTGAAATTTTTAAATAACAATATCACTTTAAAAATATCTGTATAACGCTCTGTGTGAGATATAATATTCTAATCTAAAATTATTAACATGCCCAATAAATTTGAAGAGAGAAAAACTGTTTCTAATATTTTGACAAGAACGCATTCGGACACCAAAAGACGGTATATCATACTTTTTATAAAAACTTCTGAATTATAAAGTATGGTTACTGTTTACGAGAAATCAAGTCATCTTCGGCGATAAAAACACAGAATTAGGTAACCGAAGTTTGGGAGAGCGATTCAAAAATATTTAAGATATAATATTTAATGTCTCTGAATGGCGAGATGAGCATGCCGTGATGTTAAACAATATGATTGCTCATGAACAGTAGCAAAACCAAAAAACACCTTGAAATACAAAGCAATGTTTGACATGAAGAAAACAAGTCATACAGAAAGCAAGCAAAGAATTACACCAAAAAATGAGAAACCAAAAGATGTAAGAAAGTTCAAAGATCAACCCGGTTACACAAATGTAAATGTATTAGAAATTAGATGGGTATTTTAACGATATGTGATTGACAAATTGTAATAATTGATTATTTATGTTGTAATTTAATTATTACATTATTTATTATTTAATTTGTAAGTTAATTATTTATGTTGTAATGTTCTCAAGTAAGCGACTGAACTTGTCTTATTCAGAATAAATATCTTTAAACCTAACCTAAACCTATCTACAAAAGTCTCAACTCCGCAGTGTGGGCAGTTAATGCAATAATATTACATTTTTCTTATGATTTATACCTGTCATTTACCGGCTTACTTCTGAGAGCTAACCCATTCATCTTTTTATGTCTAAATTGAGCAATATTACCTTTTCCATTAGGAGACTATATCATACAGATAGCTTTCGGCGCCAAGTAGAAGAGAAGCTAGCATTAAACATTGATTTAAAAACTAAGAATGGGTCTTTCAATTAATTAAGAGCTTCAAAAAGATGACCGTTAAAATCACGCTAAAATAAATATAAAATTAAATTAATTTAAAAGATGTCGTCTAAACGATAATAAAAAATAATTATTGGAGAACCACCTACATCTTTTAAAGGGGGTTAAGAAGAATAAATATGATGTCATTTATAAAAATATTGGACATATAAAAAATCATGTGGTTCCATTATACACATACTTTTTTATGAAATTTTTTGTAGTGGTAATCAAGGATCAACATGTCTCGTAATAATATCATTGTGTTACCGGCGCCGTCTGTGCGTCGTTTCGGCAAATTATGCCTGGATGTAGAACAGCAACGTACTACAAATAACTTGTTATAGTTTGGAAATTACGTGTTCTTATGAAGACTATGATTGTTGGTTACTAGATTTATCTCTTAGGATACAAATACAGCGTAAAATTATTTGATTTGGCGCAGTTATGAATACTTTTTTTTTGGTATTGAATTAAAATTATTTTACTAACTATTTATACTTTTGCTGTTTTGTTATTTGTAATATTTCCTATTGTTTTATGCTGAGATGTTTTGCTTGTATTGTTTTTTTTTCATTTATGTTAATTTGTACCAGCAATAAATAAATACATTTTTTTCTTTCTTTTTCATTTCATTTTATAAGTAATTAAATCCAAAACCGAAACAAACACTTGTTAATTACTCAAACATTTGTCTCAGCACTAAGATCTAACCCTTAACCCTCCCATTTCACAACCAGCTTAATTATCTACGCCAACTAGATTTTCTAAATCCATCAATTTTAAATTCATGAACAACAAACATCCTAAAATAACTTATCCTGCAATTCGATTAAACCTTAGCGCAGTGCAACACAACTAAATCCGGTAAAGCACAACAAACAACATACAACATAAAGTCTCGCAACACAACACTCTCATCACGCTAGTCAAATATGTTTCCGTGCATTGTTAATACGCAGTTTCCGTTCAGCCCGAATATGTGTTGCTGGCAAACTGCAAGATAAGGTACTTTGTGATATTTAATGATTTTATTAGAAAAATAAATTGTATAGTATATTTAAGCTGTGTGACTTTCTTGTTGATAAATATTAACCAAGATACTTGAACAATGGTTTCTTAGATTTACCTGAATGTTACACATTGAAATTAAACTATTATTTACGGATTTATCGCGGATTTGGTTTAAATTTTACGTAGAAGGAGCTCAACTGCCTTAAAACACCAACTGCCAGACCTCAAGACACAATGAACTTATTCTGCGTAGATTGGAAAGCTAATACAGATTAGTGATATAAATTATTTTTTTAATTTAATAATTCTAAATGTAGGGTAGTTAAATTGTAACAAAGTGGATGACTAATACCTCAGTCCACCCTGTGACCACGAAAGCTGTAAATTAATCGAAAAGTCTGGAAGTCAAAATTGTAAAAATAAATCCGTATCTGCGACAAACTCCGTAAATAATATTTTTCTGTTTTATTTCAAGATACTTGAAATTAAAAATTGAAATATTTTATTCTACATGTTTCGAAGCGTACTTACTGTCGTAACTAAATTATGTAGAGAAAGTTGTACACTACAAAAGCTCAATTTTGTTTATTTCCTACCCTGTTACAAAAATAGTTGTAATAAAAATTGGGTGGATATATAATACAATTTAATGTAAAATGAGCATAGTCGTGAACAATAAGTAGTCTCAAAATAATCGAAAGTAATCACCTAGCTATTTGATGATTTTATCTATACATTGATCTGAAAATGTTTTGCTCCATTCGCTACCCTGTATTACCTTTATAACTAATGGACTTGTTAGTAATCCATTAAATTGTAAAATACCCTTTAATAACTAAAGAATAAGCTATATGTGTATGACAGTTCATGATCATAAATATAAAAAAAAATATATATATACTACACTTTACCTCATTGGTTTGTCTATTATTCGTTAATCAGCGTTATTGATCCTTACACCATTGCTGTTTCGATTAATAAAGGTAAACAACCAGATTTACTTGTAATTTTCACTTTGATAAATCCTATTTAACCTGCCCGCATTTTGAATATAATGTTGGTTTAGAAATAAGATCGGCTAACAAAATTGAACAATGTTAGAAAATATTTCTTAATCACTTCTTCTTTGACTAATAAACAACAACTACATAACTTATATAAGCAAATATCCATTTCATACTTTGACATGTAATTAAAGTTTACAGGTAACATAAGTTCAGCCGTATTCATCCGTAGCGCTACGACGCTACAGGTCCGCTCCAGTCGCCCGCCAGCTACGGCGTAGAGCGCGCGTGTCGTAGCAAACCTCCCCTACTATATACAGTTTGTTTTTCCGAAAACACGTGACAAGTGTAAGATGGACTTTTATTTTTAACTGGAAGTAGTTTATTTTAACTGAACCAGTTTGGAAATCAAGGTGAGTTAATTGCACTGGTCGGTTATTTCAGATCGTCCGATTATTCTGTCTATTAGTGTTCGCGGAATTGGCATAAAGATATTTTTATTCGAAGTTTATTTTTGAATGTAATGGGAGGCTGGGTTTAGTCGGACAAAATTTGCATGATGTTCACTGTTGGCTAATACTATATTGCTATTAATGAACAACTGTTCATTTCTATTTTATATCTGACTAATATATTTTGGTGAATTAGATATAATATAAACACAAGTACATATATTTTCTAAAACTTTGTATATGAGACAATTGCATAAACATTTTATTAACATTTCTATCTCAGAGGTAATTAATCTTCAACAAAATATAATAATTATCAGTAAATATACGTCTTAAGGCGGTTCACTGACCTCTAAGATTAAGAGGAATTTAAGTCTTAGTCATTAAGTTGGGCTTGTTCGATTTGGTGGACTTGACATAACAGTAAAACTCTTTGAGAAATCTCCCTGGAGTGAAGGATTGTTCACAACATTGCTGATAACGAATACAGAGTACAAATAAGAGTGGTTAGGCCATATTGGCCACCGTGCTTCCTGATTGGCGTGAATTTATGTATGTATGTAAAGACATACATACATAAATTCACGCCAATATCCCAGAAGGAGTAGACAGAGGTGCCAGGACCAGGACCCACGTTTCGCCTTGTATGTTTCATCCCACAATGTGATAGGTGGCGAGCCTATCGCCATATCTGGCACAAATTCCTGACTCTGGGCTCCTAATGAATAGAAATATCCAATATCACTGCCCAACCCGGGATTCGAACCCGAGACCTGAGCTTTGTAACCGTACCTTAGTACAACTACGCCACTGAGGCAGTCACGCTACTTTACATACCATAGAAATTCTTATAACTCGCTATGGTATGCAAATTACCTTGATGTTTTTCTTACAGTTATAATGCTTGGTTATTGACTATCAATACACACGTGACTTGAAAGTCAACGGTGTGCCCTAGTATTTAAACTCGCGATCAGTTAAATTATATTTTAACAATTAATTAAAGCACATAAATTATATTTCAACAATTCGTAGCCTAATGCAATTAGATGCAATGTGCGTATGTGATATATACGATACGGACATAATAGGATGAAAATCACAAAATAAATTGTTACTATACAGCGAAGCGCGAAAAAGGAATTGCGCAGATTGTCGTTATTGTATGTACGAGTAATATTGGGAGATAAACGCTTTTGTGTTCTTTATTAGAATAACAAGATACTTAAAACTATTCAAATTATTTTATTCCTTTCAAAACTTTACTTTAGTTTTAATAACTGAGAACCAAATAGGTAACTAACTAACTAGAATTGAAGTATGAAATCAATTTAAAATAGCACTTCAAAAACAATAGTACTCAAAACATACTCTAATTAACCTTCAAAAAGCGAATAACAATGCTTTATTAACAATATTTCTCGTTGTGGAGGTTCTCAATTATATTAAAGCCCAGAGTCCGTCATATCCCGTGCTTCCCATCAAAGCCGTATTTATAATTTCACACAGTCTCCTGGCAAAGGCGGCAGACTGTAAAGCGACATCAAGCGCATTTTCCTGACTTCTATGCAGACACTTCTGTTTTTGACATGAATTTTATTTCTGTGGCTTAAGAAAAAGAAAAATTTTAAGTTAAGTTCTCATTTTATTTCTATATTTAAGGGTGTGGTTAAGAAGCATAACATGCCGGGCCAGTATAAATATATATATATATTAAAGCCAACTCCAAAATAAAAAATAATGCTAGCAATTAAGTCTTTGGGTCCCATTCTGAGGGTTTTTAATTTAATTAAATCTCGGTCTCGGTCAAGGCCCGCGCTCCTCGTCAAAACCTTGTGGCCAAAGTTTTAATTTTACCGCTGGCAAAGGCGGCAGACTGTGAAGCGACAACAAGCGCAGTTTGCTGACTTCTTTGCAGACACTTCTATTTTTGACACGGATTTATTGCTCTTTCTTGATGTGTGAAAAAAGGCACAGAATTTTTTAATAATTTTGTTGTGTTTAGGATATGATATTATATTTTCTGTCCGAAATATTTTGGATTCGATGCCATGTACAGGGAAGCAAAGTGTCGAACGCCCGCCTACTAAGAGCACGGTCGACTTGGTTAGGGTGCAGAAAGGTTTTTTTATTGCTCTGAACTTCGAAACGAGCGTGCCGTTCACCTAATAGGAAATGATAGAACGCGCAGGAATAGTATCAAAACTAAACGACACCATGAATTACAATGCAATGCTTGGCATTTCACTGCGCTCGCCATCCTGCGACATTAGTATGCGATCTTAAGTTTCAATATATCCAGTAGTTACTATGGCTACAATGTCTTATAAAATATATAAACACAACAGTGCATTTACACTGCTGTTTGTCGGGAGAAATAGACATTGCGGTTTTACCAACCCAAGCGGCCTCTCACATATGAGAGACCTACCACTAAATGGATGGTGGCAAGATGGCAAGGTACTTCCTGCAGGTCAATATGAAGATCCATGGGGTAGGTCTGTGTTCCGCAGAAGACTTCAGACTGAGAGGGGGGTGGGGGCAATGATATGTGTATGATTTCCTACTACTACTTGAGCCACCACAAATCGACTACTGAACTTACGCTCCCAAAGCGATCTTTTGGAAGCGGCCTGTAACCATCTATCATCTTATTCCATCCTTTAGTACTTAATTTACTTACAATGTCGCCTTTGTTTTCATGATGGGGGATTTAGAGAGTCAAATTAAAATCAGTTAAAGAGGAAAACTTCATTAATACTGAAAATAATTTCAAATTATGTATTAATTAGTACTTTTTCACACATACATAAACTCACGCCTTTTTCCCAGAAAGGGTAGGCAGAAGTGCCAGGACCTTTCGCTTTGTATGTTCCGTCGCACGATGTGATAGGTGGCGAGACTATCGCCATATCGGGCACAAATTCCTGACTCTGGGCTGATAATGCACAGGAAAATCCAATATCTCTTTGCCTTCCAATATTCTAATATTTCTCAGCTTTTGTAAACGAAACGCTAGTACAATTACGCCACCGAGGCAGTACTTTTTAGCTAACTAGATAAATAGATGAATGAAAAAAAAAACATTTGGAATTAAAATGGATGTTTGAATCTACACATCACGTTACATTTTCCAAGAATTCATTTAAGTTGCAAAAAATTTAATACACAAATTTCACTCAAAATATTTGAGTAACCTTTTGGAGCTGCAAATATTATATTTCTTATGATAAAACAACAGAATCCATTATATCCCTATTGTTTACAACCCCAAAAGAAACCTTCATTAGAAACATATTTTTCCCCAAAAACATGTAATGCCAGAAGTTACCCCATTTCGTTATGGCTAATGATACACCGTTACGGAGGTCGAATGTTTCCTTATCGTACAAATTATAGGGTGAAACTGAAATTCACGAAAAATTGCCTAAAATACTCCGCAAATTTTATAAATATGTGCAGTGTGATATCGTTTCAAAGGATTAACTCTGACTTGAAGATGACAAAGAAATCACATCACTCCGACCGAAAAATCACTCTTTTATAACCATGACATAAGACTTTATTGATTTCAATGTTTATTAACATTCCTGGTGATATTTTTGCGGCTGTCCCGCCCTCACACCCACCCTGTAAATCCTGTAAGACAGGATCAACAGTGGCACGCAATGTAATAACACCGAGCATTGAAGCTCAGCGAATCTCTGGGAATGTCTAACTTGTCTTTAACCCGCAACGAAATCAATCAGAAAGTTAAATTAATAGGAGTCGGAAATAAATTATTGTCCAGTTCCCTCCGTGACATAGTGAATGACAAAACAATGATCTAAAGAGGTAAATAACCACAAAAAGACTAATATTCCTTTTGCGTGTGATAGTCAATAGCGTATTACATAGTTGTTTATTACTAGCGGCTCGGCCCGGATTCGCCCGGGTGCAGATATTTTTTGATTTTAGTCCACTTCAACTGCATATTATGGTTTTTGCAATGCAATGTAAAGAATATTTTAGTTATTTTTTCCTCTTGGATTCACATTATTGGTGATAGTAAGGAACCTTTTTTTTTTCAAATATAATATAGCCTAATGACTCCCGGGGATAGTGTAGCTTCCAACATTCAAAAAAAATTCAAATCGATTCAATAGTTTAATGCAAACACAAAATATTTTTTTCCGTTTTATAATATTAGTATAGATTTTTAAACTATAAAAAGGAATATTGTCCATCAATACAACCGCCATACGCTTCATACAGTACACCGCAATGTTATTTTTGCCGGCACACGCAGCGGTAAAATTTATATCACCCGTGCGAGCTTTAATAAAGGACGCTGAAATAAAGGCCGCACAATAAAACCTCCGAGGGTACTGCGAGTTTCATTAAATTTTAAAATATCAAGCGGCACAGGAATGGAGATTTTCAGAATTAAATTGAACGTGACAACATGATCGTGTTGGGTAAAGGATACTCTAATGCCCCGTTCACATAATCGCCCAACATCGGCAACTATAGGCGATGACGGTAATGTGTACGCCTTATTGCCTTTCATTGCCGATATTCGTGTACATCAAGCAGTGTTGCTAACGAAATATTTTTCATTCCCAAATCTGGAGAATGTAGCGGTTCCGCGAAGTATAGTAAATAAAATTATGCTTATGTTAAAATAAGTAACAAATTATTTATAATGTTGACTCGTGTAGTGTTTTTTTTTGTAATGCATTTTTATTGTTAATCTTATATTATTATAATACTAAATAACTCACATTACAGTGTAATGACTCTGATAATTTAACTCGTTATCATAAAATGAACCAATTAAATTATTAAGATATACACCCACAATTTAGGGATTTGTTCCAAAACTTATAACCCTGGTAAAATTTTACAACATTCGTGTTCGGGGTTTTTCGCCAACTGTCGGTAATCAGAGTGAGAGTAAAGTGAGAATACCCATGTTTGCCTGTCATCGTCGACGATCCGCTAGTTATGGATTTCTAGCCACATGCCCCGCGGGTTTGTGACAGTGTATTGCTATAGAAATTTAATTTTTCATTAAAAAAATATCGAAATACAAGTTTCAGTAACAACAGCTAGCATTTTCCGGAGCTATCAGTTACTTCCGTATAATAATTGGTTCAGTTTGATCACAATACGAAATCTATTCAGAAATAAGTATCATAGTTTATAAGTGTTTGTACATGATTTAAACTATATATTTGAATATTATGATTTATATCTGTATGAATATCACTCCGCTTATGCCGATGACGTGCATTGCGTTTACAGAAACCCGGTCTTCTCAAAATATTTGTTCATTTATTGTTATAAGGTCCGCCTACTTCCACTTTAGCTTGCTATTGCGGGTTGATATTTCTACAATATATACTAAAAGAAAATAAATAAAATTATAGATGTACAGAAAATGTTTATTTCAAACAAGAATATACAAAAAATACTTTAAAATAAATAAGTCGAATTATAGGACAGGGCACGCGTGCGTTTCAGCTGTATCTGCACCTAGTTGCCTGCTGCAACTTCTTCGGTTTCATTTTCTTATTATAAAATTCCACACCATTGTTCAATTCTCACTACATGCAATATAGTGTACGTAAAAAGCACAATTACTAATTGAAATAATTCTAAATAAACTGTTTGTACATTATTATTTAATTACACCCCATACTAAATAAAATAATCATAATTTTCGTATATTTTTATATTTTTGACAAAGATGACACAATTGACATTTGTGGACGTCTGTGGATATATACGACCAAAAACCTTCATCGTCCATTACCAATTCAAGTTTTTAATCCAATTAATATGTCTGTTATTAATAACTTCGTTTTTTTATGAAATTCTACTACGAGTTTTATGAGTACCTGCTTTAAAAAATACTAGGCATTGCGGGCTTTGCGATTAGTTAAATGATTGACTTCCAAAATGAAAAATAAATGTCGTTGAATCATATGCCAGCCTACGTGGCGAAGTTGGTTAGACGTCGGCTGTGAACTGAGAGGTCGCGGGTTCGATCCCCGCCCCGCTAGAAATGTTTGTTCTACCCACAAATACTCCTTTCGGGTCTGGGTATTGTGAGACTGAAAAGACCCGCGACACAAGACTCGATCTTAGTGTGGGGTCAGGACTATGTACGTGACTGTTGGGTGTTATTTATTATTTTCATTATATTTATGACATCTCATCTCAAAACCAGCATTCTACCATAGCCAATTCACCCATTGATTTGAACCAGGTATTAGTGGTACTTGTTATAATTCAGAGCTATGTGATGAATAAGGGTTCATCCACCAGAGTTATTTGGTTTATAATTTTACGACCAGCCAATTCTATCAATCCAATTATTTCTATGTCTCTGCCCGTGCTGCTCTGATTCTGTTCATCTTATTATGTCTACTTAATATTATAAATTCAAACGAAACTGTTTGTCTGTCGTCTGTCTGTTTTTATTAATGGAAAATGAGAAAACAAATCACCTGATGGTAAGTAATCACTACCGCCCATGAACATCCATAACGTTCGGATCAAAGATGTATTGCGTGTCCATGAAATGGCAGAGGAGTGGAAAGGAGAAAGGATGGGAAGAAGAAAGGAGCATTGGGCATCCAGCAATCTCACTTACCGAATGCAATGGAAAAGCTGTTACTTCACGTTGATCATTCATGCTGAGCAATAACTGACAACAGCGTGGCTCTAACACTTCTGTTTGTTTGACAGTCTAGTGCCTGTTAAACTTTTACGCCTAAACCACTGAACCAATTGCCTTGTGTGAGCTGTGTAAACGGGTAAAGTTACGTTATCTATTACGTTTATAAGGCAAAATATTTATCCTAATGAATTTCAAAAAATATATCCGTCGTAATTTATATAAGTCTATCTTCTTGTTATTCAATATAATCGTTTCAATAATTATTTAAATAATGTATTATTTTCTATTTTGTGTTTATAACCATGATATTAATCGTAATACAAATAATAAGTTACTTTAAGGGTTGTTCTGGCTATCTACGACGCTCTATTTGCATGTAAGTGGATGGTATGCTAGAAAGTATGAGGCGAATAAAATAGGACAGGATTGAGGTATGGCATCGAATGAAACTTGATAAGACGGGATGTAACGGGAAGGAATCAGAAATGTCAATGATGATTTAAAACAACAACAACTCAAAGGCGATAATAAGAACATATTGTTTTCTTATGTAGTGTAAAATATATCCCTAGAAAAAACGCTGTTTTTACGATTACAAATACCTAGTTATGTTGCGGTAAATTCTTAACATCCACCATCTTCTACTTATCTGTTTACTCGGTATTATTTGGTTTTTATATATATTCATAAAACTCGTATCTATACGCGCTTTTTAAATAAATGTCGTGGCAACTGCTAATGCATCGACGTCGATCGACGTCCATTTTTGACGACTTATCTATTGACAACTCGCTCGAATACGTGGCGAGGTGCGCAAAATTTGTGGCAATGATGCGCAAACGTGTCATCGCCTATCATCGGCGAACATCGACGATTGTGTGAACGCGCCATAACAGCCGCTGCCAATAAACAATCCCAATCCAAAATTTGCCGTTTTAGATTGACAGCTCAATCTTTTTTCTGATACTATATTGCCAATAATCAATCTTAGTAGTGCAAAAACTATGGCAACATGACAAGCGATCAATTGAAAAGTAGAAAACAATCCAGATTGACTTCAATCAAATTTTTTCGATTGATTATTGGCATCGGCCGTAAGTCGTCAATTGTACGCGAAAAGGTTACTTTGGTTGGAATTCGAAAAGACTTGAGTGACTCGTCGCTGCCAAAGAATATATAAAATATTTAGTACTGCGGAGAGACTTTAGATCTGTCGGTGTATTCTATTGTTTGTTCCAATGGAAGTACTACTTGGAAACGAATTTAATATACTATCATCAATTATTATCGAACCATCAGCCACCAAGATATATTTCATTTGTGACTTCCATACGCTGTGTTCTTGTGGCAAAGGCCTAGCATAATGTCTAGCTTGTAAGGAGCATAATTGTTTACGGTAATAAACGAAAAAAGTACTCAAAATGAACATATCGTTGATCTTTGTCATTAGATGCGAATATATAAGATATTATATTTATATCTAGTCGAGGATACTAAACATCAGGCAAAATAGTGTAGTTTGAGCAAAATAATGGACGGTCGCAATAACAAGAACTAGAAAGAATGACGTTTTGTTGAATAAAAAAAGAATGTTTGATGAATAAAACCCAATAAATTTCGATATAAGGTACCTTGTACGACAGTATGTTATGTAGTACGCAATATATCTCAGAGACAAAGCGGTCCACAGTTAATAGACCTGTCAGCCCTTTACACGGGTAGTATTTTTTCAAGGATCTCGAATTGATATTGTTTTGACATATTGGAGATTGCTATTTGAGTAGAAAAATATTATTTCCGTGCCTCGAGATAGAATAACTTATGGAAATGTTTTTGTACTTTCAATTTTATGTATCGTTATGGTATATTCATTCATTAGTTACGATAATTTTGAAGTGATAAATCAAATATTGCTCTTTTTTATTCTGACGGTGCAAATAAATAAAACAATGGGTGTCTCGATGTGTTATTTTGTCTCAGCAATTTGTCTACATTCTACGCGTCAAACAAAATAGCTTTGTACACCAAACAGTTGCTCAAATGCACTGTTGTGTTCCGGTTTAAATAACATTCAGCCAGAGTAACGATTGAGACTTCAAATCTTATGTCTAAGCGCAGTGGAATGCAAAGCATGACTTTTTAATGCATGTACTTCTTTGGTTCTGTGACTGTCCATGAGCGGTCATATCGCTTATCTCATTCATCAGGTCATGCTTGTCTCATTCATTGCAATAAAAAAATCTGTTTGATGCGGTACGTCCGAATGCGGAAATGTGGACACCTGCCTTAAGGGGGAAGTTTGAAGGCTCGCATTTCACACACGGAGCGATCTCTACGCGCGAGTAAATGTTTTATTCATGATGGCCGGGCGTTGTTTACATTTTTCACTCCGTTTGATATGCTAAATAGTGATATTGAAATGTGAGGATGTTTCACAGGCGACGCGGATTTTTGATTCACTTTGTTTAGATTTGTCAAAAATAGAGACAAGAGATAATCTTTTTAGATGTGATACAATGAAATACATTTATAAACTCACGCCTTTTATCCTAGAAGGGGTGGGTAGAGGTGCCAGGACACCCACATTTCGCCTTGTATGTTTCGTCCCATAATGCGATAGAGAGCGAGCCCTATCGCCATATCGAGCACAAATTTCTGAATCCAGGCAGAATATAATATGAGAGTCTAAACGCTATTTTACTTGTAGCTTCGAAAATGAATGCTTGTATGATCATCATACAAGCAAGCATACATGAATATTGTCACAATATGAGCGTCATATTATAGCTAAATCATGCTTATGGTAGTAAACTTTTTCATAATTTCCTACACCCATAGCCATAGCACAAGACACAGGTCTATGGCATGCAACTTTCTTTATATGGGGTGTAGGAAAATATTTCTCTTTTTAGGATGTGTTTTTGTACAAAATTATCATAAAAAACGTCCTGCTATTGTATCTATTAATTAATTCGGCTAGCTTAAATGTTTGTAACCATACTACTCAAACCATCAGTTTGTATAAATTGATAAAAGTATGATTTAAATCACCCAGCATTAACAAAGGAACGTTCAAAACACTTTGTAGAGTGTATTTTAATAAATCATGGCGCCTACAGGTCATACAAATGCGGTGTAAGATCAAAGACGTCATGTTGCCTTGTGAATGAGCTTTGAACATCAGAGTCGCCAGCGGCTACTACTTTCAAATGGCGGTATAGCCTGTATTTGAAAAATCACTGCTATATTATTTATTTACTTACTTTCATTTATTTATGTTGTGCTACATAGTAGAAGATAATGTAAAAATTCCAAAAAAGTGGTTGCGTTTCTATGCGTTTTTTTTTTGTTGCATTGTTTTTGTTGTCACGCAAACAACCACCCGGCTTCGGTTTCGTTAGAAGTCTTAATATATGTAGTTTAAATAATTACGGTTGTTACAAAGCCTCCCGAGTCTCGGGTTCGAATCCCATCGAGCAAAGCGATACTAGATTTTTTATTCGTTATTAGGCTGGCTTACACTTATCACATCATGAGACGGAATGCGAAACGTGGGTTTCCTGGTGGTACGTCTTCCTATCCCTACTGGAAAAAAGTGGTGAATTTATGTATTTCTTTACTAGATGACGTCGATTTGATTTTAGCAAACGAAACAAATTTAAAATGTCATAATTCAGTGAATGGAATAAATAGTGTTTATTACATGTGATAAGGGACTATTTATGGGACTTTAATAAGACAATCATAACGTGAAATCTACCAATTCCATTAGGCTAGTGTTATAGATTAAAAAGTCTGCACCCGAAACCCGATTTAAGGTAGACACAAAGCAGCCGGTTGTAAAGTCATCCTAAAACATTCACAAATAATATTGCGCCAACTACATGTGAGATAAACGTAGGTTGAGGAATGTTATGCATAAAAGAGGACATGATGATTCAGTACACAGTAACAAATATCCAATATACAAATATCTAAAATGTGAATTTAAATTTAGAAAAACAAAACAAAAAATAAACGAATATAAAATTCACCCGAGTTTCGTTTGAAAACGTTGTTATCGGGGAGTTGCTCGGCCAACCGCGCGACGCGACGGTGAAGTTTACCGGAACACACCGTGATTGCAAATTCTGTTGCTTTTATATTTATTCAATTTGTATGGTTAGGTTATTGTATTTATTAGAATGAAAGCAAGGTGACATTCATCTAGCTGACGGTAAGTGCAGTGTAATTCTATTGACGCAGGTTGATTTAGAGCTACCCCGACATGTTCGGCAGCAGAGGTGAAAACAACTGCTTGTTTCTGTGGACGCCTACTGCTTCATTGGAAAAGAAGAAGCTTCATAGCTAGTATAGGTGACGAAATTCCATTTCTAATATAGGTGATGGATTGCAAATTATGCGGCAGTGTAAAGGAACGGTTCAGGTAGAAGCTGGAGCGCTCTCGCTTCAGGCTCCCAGGCTCAGTGCAATTGCGCCGAAGAGAGCTAGTTTTTGCTTGGTATTATGCTATAGACCACAGAACACAACATAATCGCTCCACTTTTCCCCTATCATCATAATCTATTTCCACGCATCAACAAAAAAATAAGTTGATTTAGAGCCATTTATGTATTATGAGGTTGCGGTTTTATCCCTAAACCGAAGCAAATTCCAAAAAAAAAATGTTAGGTCTCGGTGTTTTGAGACTAAAATATCTTTGGAATGAGTTTCCCAATACACACGACATAAAACTTTAGAGTGACTAATTGTTTTTTTTATTGCATATGTCCGGTAAACATTTCACCTGATGGTAAGTGATCAATGCCGCCCATGAACATCCACAACCCTGGATCATGGATGTGTTCGGTCCGCCCCGTGACCACGAAAGCTGTAAAGTTATCAAAACGTCGTGAAGTTAGAAACTGTAAAAATTAAACCAAACCCGCAATAAAATCCGCAAATAATAGTTCTATTTCATAATGGATGTTTTGCCAACCCATCAAAAAGGATGGAAACATGACGAACGAACGAAACGCGACAGCGAAACTGTCACTTCACGTCGATTTCCTCTGAAAGGGTGCCCCGAACGGGACAACTTACGGAGTCATTTCTGACAACGGCATGGCTCTGCTTCCAAAATTGGTTATATTTATTAATGCCGGCTTGCGTGAAATAGCATATCAACAGGCTCGCGTTGATAACTAATAACTAAGAATTGTGAACAAAAATCAATAACCCGACTATAAAGTGTGAATATTCCTATTGAAACTGTTCCCATTATGAATCCTATCAACGAGGTGCACAAAGCCGTCTACATAAAGGAATCTATAATTGGATTTCGTCTCATTAATCCAGCTTCATATTTAAGTCAACTACGTCTGTTGGTTTGAAACCCGATTGAGGATGCTTAGACGCTTATTAAGTAAATGGAGGGCAAGTAAAATGATTACAACAGCCATTCTGTGAAAATGTAATTTAATAATAATAGGTCCTGTTATTACTATTAGGTTAGACAGGTTCTGAGTTCTATTTTATCTTTATCTTTATCAACCTTTATACGTCCCAGTGTAGGGCACGGGCTTTCTTTACAATCGTGAGTACGATTAAGAGGGATAAGCCATATAGTCTAGTCACTGGCCTAGTGCGGGTCGACGGACTTTATATACTATGTAAATTGTTACAAATACCAATTTATGGACTATGATATTATGAAGGATTTCCTCGCAATGTTTTCTTCACCTTTACAGTCACTATTTCATGATTCCGAAAAGTCAGAGGTGTACCTTGATTTAACCTGCGACCACTGTCAATGTTATGGTGAATATAGACGCACTATACTGTTACCGCTCGAGGTCTTCCCAGCAATTAAGTCTATCAGCAGGGTTAATGCTATTGTCAACCCGGGCCTATTGAAACTTAGTAATTAGACAGATAGCTGGACGTGTGATCTTAATATCGTATTATTATTCTGTAACAAGGTTACAAATCATATTGTAGCGAATTCACCTGTCTATTTTTTTATTGCATTGAATGGCACGACGTGCATGCTATTTTGTATAATGACTGAAGATTTGAAGATTGACTTTCTAATTAAAATATCATACAATGCCAAAAACCTTAATATGTTACGGAAGTCGTACAACGTACCGTGTAAGTGGACAGGGATACATTTTTAATTTTATTTTTTATTGTAAGGAACGGCGAGACGAGCATGCTGTTCACCTGATGGTAAGCGATACGTCATACGACCGCTGTATAACAGTGGCGAAATCAAATAAAACCTCAAATTAAAAAGCAATGCCTGGCATTCCAGTACACTCGCCATCGAGTGACGTAAGATGTTAAGTCTGAATATGTCCAGTAGTTATCTTTAAAGTCTCTTAATCTATATGGAATATATGTATCGATAAAATATTTAATAACAATAAAATTTAATATATACCAAAAGGCAAGCTCAGAAATCAAAAGACCCTGCCAAGTTGTATACATTTGTTGACTGGATTACTCAATCCATTTCTAGATTTGAAATTCCATTGAAGGTTACAAAGGCAGACGTAACAATAGTTCCCGAACTACGGGAACAATCGACTGCGGACTCCAGCGTCGG
This sequence comes from Hyles euphorbiae, assembly GCA_023078785.2. NCBI lineage: Eukaryota > Metazoa > Arthropoda > Insecta > Lepidoptera > Sphingidae > Hyles > Hyles euphorbiae. The sequence continues at coordinate 2,384,535 of CM041049.1, forward strand.
TTTACGAATGCCCAAGGCTTCGTTTTCATAAACCAATTGCGAAATTTCTGAATAATTGTAATTTGATTTTTGATTGAAATTCTTGATGGGACAGATTTGAATAGCAGAGAAACGTTGATCACCGGTGTACTTAAAATATTTGCAAAAATGTTGAACAAAATGTATATTGAGTTTCAGGATGTCAGATAAGCAACTTGTTTAACTCACTTTCAATACAAACATAACCCAATAGCCACAATACATATTCCTGACCCTACACTAAGAAATATGTAGTTTTTTATTGTGCTTATCAGAAACTATGAGAGTCGTTTCGGACTCACAAACACCCGAAACAAATAGATATTTGCTATCGTAGCTAGATTGCTCACCCTTATAAGTGGAAGCCCCACGCTGCGCTTGCCGATCATGAAATTTTCAACCTCAACGGTCATAAGGTCATCGTGCTTTGTATGCATAATTATTATTGGAATATCAAAAAATAATGTCCAACCAATTTCCATTACAGTTTCAAAATTCAATGCTGTTATGACTTTTATACGACCCAGACGGCTAATGTACTTGAAAATGTTCAATGTTTTTCAATGTATCAAAGTTATCTATATCAAGATTGACACTTTATAGAAGGGCTTTCGCGTTCCAACGTGTTATTATTTAAAGAGATATTATATTCAGAAAATGTGATATCTATTATAAATTAGTAATTTATTATCAGCCAATATGAATAAAGGTAATTGTTAACGGTGTGATGTTCACAGTGTCCGGGGGTTTAAATCCCAGGGCACACTTTTAAGTTTTCGGAGTCATGTGTGTATTAATCGTTAATCACCACGCACTATAACGGTGAAGGAAACATCTTGAGGACACCAGCATACAATAGCGAATTATAAAAAAACTATGTTCTACAGTCGAAAAGTTCTAGAGTAGAAGCGACGTACGTGCAAGCACATTGTCGGACCCACGTACAAAGTAGAAGGATGACCTAGTTAAAATTTCAGGGAGTTACTGGATGCATCCGCTTCTAAAAGGTCGATGTAGAGAATCTTGGGGAAGGCCTATGTTCAACAACGGTCTTGCTTTGTGAAGAAGAAGAAAAACAAACTGAATAAAATTCCCACCATATAAGACACTAATAATTGCATATGAAATGCAATGGCTCTAATAACTTATAATTTTGTTTGAGCTTAAAATTTATATATTATTGCTTATCAACAGATGGCAGAAACTCGATCCCGCGTCCAACAAAACGACCTTCTACTACACGAAGCAGTCATCAAAAACGAACCAGCGGCTGTAAGGGAAGCTCTGCAACGACCCACAGATGTTAACTGCAGAAATAATGTAAGTGACACATGCCAAGTCGTTAAATTTAATTAATTACAATTTAATTACAACTCAGTTGTTCAAATACATCTTGTAGATAAAACCGTTACATACACTTGAATAAACTAAATGATTTTCTACACATCTAGAAGATGTTTGAGTTTCTCTATTTGTAGCAAGCATCATTGGTATGCCCGCTTCACTAAGTTTCATTCATACACTCCGTTTTATCTAATGCCATGTCATCCTTCAATTCAACAGGCTACCACTATTTATGCCAACATCGAATTACTAAATCTCCTCCAAATTTTTAGTGTTCGATCAAACGCCGGTATTTTATTTACAAAATTGTAGGTGTTTAAGTTGCTAAATGCTGGCTGGAAGGCCAGTGACACTGACATACCTCTTTTGGCTCTTTTTCCCCGGCTGTACTAAAAGGGAAATTTAATAGTTTTTTCATTATAACAAAAAATAAACGGTTCACTGCTTACTCCTTTATTGGACCTTTATTAAAATAGCACTTGTATTAAACTTGCATTTATCTCACGATGAACTTCAATAGCTTAAAAGACCGTCTAATATTTCTAATTGTCCCTAACTACATGCTTAATTACTTTAATTTCAATTTTAACATTGTAAAAACTGATATTCTATACGTCATATCCATTTGTTCGTTTATTTCTCACGTTCATGTAACACGATGCTGTAATCTCCTTTGTACAAGCGTCGTGACGTGCTACAAATGAGATCCAGAGGCTTTTGACGCCCCAATACGTATGTTGATGCGATTATTTGCGGCTTTCCTTGTTTTATCTACAACAGTTAGTTTGAGTGTTTCATGTGCAAAGTCTGAATATTTATAACAGTGTGTTTGTTTTAAATCTAACACGTCATCGTACATCGCTATAAAAGAAAGAAAGTCTTGAACAGTTAATCTCTTAGAACTATTAACTATATATATTTTCCTCTGTCTTTTATGTTAAAGTTAAACTTTATCACTGTGGAAATCATTGGGGGAGGCCTATGTTCAGCAGTGGACTTCCTTTGACTGAAACTTTATCACTGTACGGTCTTATGTGTCTCGCGATTTGATACGATAGCCCGCCTTTAACTATAATATTATTATAAACTATTCTTACTATAAACTTTTATTAACTGTAAAGTTGAAATATTATAAATACTTTTTACTTTTACTTTTGTTTACATGATTTGGCTGATAGTGCGATATCCGTTTCCATCTGCATAGCAACGTGTAAACTAACACCGGGAAAACTCTTAATAGTACTCAAATATATCAGGCTTTTACTGTTTCATATTTAGCCTGTTGTTTCGAATATAAGTGACTTAAATATAATTTATTTAATAAAGAAACATTTAAAATACAAATACAAAACTCCAAGAAATTATCAAATCAACAACCATCTTTACAAAAATGTTTTATTTTTAAACCAGACATTAAGTAAAACACCAAATGAGATTACTCAGCTTTAGTGCCAGATCTTTGATGAAATGTGGGACTTTTCCAGATTACTTTTTCTAAATGGCGCTAGCGAGAAACATCTCGAGAAACGAGATATTTTTATGTCCAAAAAGGTCAACGTCCAAATTAAGGAACTGTTCAAATAGAAGCATTAGTTTAATTTGACACAAAGTTTATAGGAAGATTCTTCTTTTTCTCTAGTGGTTTTCGGTATTATTAAATTAGGTACGTCATTTTTGTAACACCTCTCATTTGTTCAGCATGCATTAATCAAAATTTACTAAAATCTATAAATAATTTGAATTAAAATAATATGATTTTACAAGTAGATACGCAATTCATATTTGCCTTGTACACAAATTTAAATGTTACAAAATAGAATTTTAAACAATACGTTTTATTAGAGCCTTGGCGAAACCTACATTTCTGTTTAATTTTTTAAAGCCACACGCCTCACTATCACACGTCATACTTCCAATTGGCACAATGGGACCTCGCGCCATTTCCAACATTGAAAAAAATCTTTGTTCCCGCCTCTCCGCAGTAATTACAACGAAGGAAATAGTAATTATTCATTCTCATTTATTTATTCAGACGGCTTCCCACTCCTATTCAAATAACTGACTGTGAGTGGCTTCATGTCTTTTGTTTCTTTTGGGATGACCCTGGCACTGACCGATGACGGCTATAGAAGGAATTAGAATTGAGATCGTCTTAATTTGTCATCAGCTAACCGGGCGTCCTAGACCAAGTTTGCAATACTTTTTTTCCAACTCCTCTTTTTTGTTTTTTGTTTTTGAGTAATAGACAAACATCTACCTATCAAATGGTCGAGACAAAGCGAGTCACCCCGTACAGCGACCATTTTCAGAATTGGAGCTAGTCCGCCCCCTACAGTGCGGCGCAGCAGTCATTTTGTATTTTTGCTATAAACGTATCAAGTGTGTTTCCAGTTATCGAAATGGAACGTCGAAGATAAAACCCTACAAGCTTTGATTCTGAAATAAATCTTTACCTTATTCACTTTCATTTATCTCTTCAAAAGGGTCCATCAGTTATTATTCCTTTAATTTTTTCTGGGGAAGACATAAATATAAATCGATGGGAAGACCATTCATTATTTAATCTGAGTACACATTTCCCACACGCCCTTTCCGGGGCTTACAAATTTGATTTTAATTTAGAAAACCTTTTAGTTTTGTGAATATTCAAAAATAAACAATAACGCGTATTTAAACAGCATCGAGTTTTGTACGATAGCGATACAATGTAAATATTAAGCACTATATTCGACGTCCAAAACAATTTGAAACGCAATCTGAAAATTACACTGTAACAATTTGTTTTCTGCGCTCTCCTCGGCTGAAGCGCGTTGTTTAAAATGTACAATACCACGCCTCGTAAATGTTCACTCAGTTCACCGCTTTATACAAGTAGCTTCAGAAATTGTAATTTTAAGTTTTAACTTTGAAATGTAACTGAACAGTAGGTAGATTTGCAGATGACAACAACCTTTTTGGCGAGAAAAATATTGCTGAGCTGGTATGCCAATCTCATTGGCCTTCCAGTTGCAAGCTTGTCGTTTCTCCTACTGGCAAGCTGCGGACATTGCAGCCTGGGTACTTAACAAATCTGACACCAGCATATACGTATTGGCGAGAAATGCCCGGATTTGTATCGGCGTAACCGCCCGGTGCAAAACCACTACTTGAGATAAGCAAAAACCTGGATACTTTATATTTTTCCATGGTATGGTATCATATGGTAGGCTTAAATTTCAAGCCCTATGATCCGCGACTGCAAACTGTGACCGGCAGTGACGAAATTATTTGTAGGTTTAATAAACACAATGAAATGACTATAGCACGCCCATAAACGAATTTGGGTAGGTTACTCTATGATTTGATAAGAAGTTCGAATGTTCGATGATCGTACGTTAAACTGTACAAATGTGCCTAGTTTATCCACGAAATCCTATATGCTCTATCGTACATCGTAATCATAGAATAAGTTCGGTGAAAATGATAAGTATCATAGAAAAAAAATTATAACTTAGGTACTTCGTTTCTGATCGTAGAGTAATCCCCTTGAATATCCAGCAGAGAAAATTCTTACGTCTTTTGCTTTTCGTCATAAATATTCCCGTCTCGTTAAAGTTATTTATACACATATTCTTTAAGAAACGCAACATATACTTGCTGATGTCATGACAGATTCATTGTGACAGATTTTTCACCACCCAATCATCTTAAATATAACTATGTAGTAAATATGTTGATTTGCCTACAGTATGGCAGAGCGCCGATCCACTGGGCGGCGAGTCGCGGTAACGTGGAAATTATCAACTTGCTCATCGAAGCCAAGTGCGACATAGAAGCCGCTGATAAGGTAACAATAACACGTTTTTTCGAACAAGCGTATCAAGTATTTATAATCCATTAGACTAGAGAATACATTTTTTTATTGCTCTAAATGGCGAGACGAGCATGCCGTTCGCCTGATGGTAAGCGATGCGACCGCTCATGGACAGAAGCTAAACCAAACTACACCTTGAATTAAAAAGCAAAGCATTCCACTGCGCTCGCCATCCTGAGACATGAGATCTTAAGTCTCAATATGTCCAGAAGACTCTGGCTACAATTTCCTTCAAGCCGAAACACAACAGTGCATTTCAACATGTTTAGAAGGAGAAATAGACATTGCAGTGATCCTTACCCAGGCGGCCTTTTACATATGAGAGACCTACGACCGGGTTTCCGCCTTATGTTTTCTTACACCGTTAAAGGGCACGGTAATTGACTATCGATATATACGTGACTCCGAAAAGTCGAAGGAGTGCCCTGGGAATCAAACTCTTGACTTGACGAGATGGTGATCTCGACAGCCATGGCCAGGTCGTTACCAACTGGCTACCACAAATAAAATGTTATAATATGAATTTCTATTTCTGGGAGGAGGCCTTTGCCCAGCAGTGGGACACTTATGGCTGATAATAATAAATACTAATAAATTAATTTCTACGTTAGCGTGGTTGACTGTCGCCTAATCGCTCTCGTGATAAGCATTGAGCTATTATGGGTTAATTGAATACTTTAATCTCATACGATTCAACTCATAGGCAATGTCGCTTGATAAAGCAGCAATCAATCAGATAATATAGGTTACCATTAATAATAATAGGATTTATGTGTTGACTGGTAAAAATGCCAACGGCATTAAGTCCATATTGTATAAAGTTAAAATAATAATTATGTTCACTGTTCAACGCTATAATAATAGTTTAGCATCAAGAATATCGTTCACGTTTAACTTAGCTCTAAGACTGTTCGGGCGTAAGATTGTTATTAAAATATGTATGCAAACCAAGCCGTATGCACAGCGCCTGGATTTGCATAACCGCAAAATATTCACTCAAAGCTGTTCTGCAATTTTAAATGGTCTTTTTACACATACTTAGCCAGTAATGCAAAAATACTTTGTCATTTGCCTTACTTTAAAATCTTTTGCATGCGACATATTTGGAATTCTCAGCGCAATTTTTATTTTTCTTTGTTGTGTTGTTGTGTCAGAAAACTTCCACGGTTACTCATAAAATTCGAATAAATTATTTACTAGGAACAAATGTTACTTGCAAACATTTCAAAGTACCAAGGCACCATAAAACGTAAGTAACCATCAAGTTTGCTTTCAGTTTGGAATGCGGCCCCTGCTAATGGCGGCGTGGCATGGCCACCTCGATGCGGTGAAGACGCTCGTTGGCGCGGGCGCTTGCCTGGCAGCTACTAACAAGGTATGACGCCCTAGTACTTTCGGAACAGTATACGACGCAACCTTTTGAGGTCTCATGTGTCATGCATGCTTTTTAAAGTCCGGGCGCACTCACATAAAGAATAGATTTATGGAAAATCGACTTACAATGTGTTGTTATTTCGCGAAAAAGTACATTAATAAATATCAACATGAAACAATGCATTTTAAATGGATGTTTATTTTTTTACCCCAATATGTTTGGTACGACAAGTCAAATTATACATTAAAATTCCGCTTATTATTACGTAATTTATTTACTTATACATAATTCATCTTATTGGTAATAAAATATGTACTTTCTGTGCATTATATTTTGCCAAATTTATTTTCCAGAACTATTTAATATAACCGAATATTTTGAGAAAAGCATTCGAGAGTATAAGCATTTTTCCAAATTTGAATTTAAAGATTCAAGCTCAAGCTTCATTATTTCAGATCGGAAACTCAGTCGAAAACTTTTAATAGGACCAACTTGGAGTTTTCTAACTACCTTCAAGAAGGTGCATTAGGCGAGGCCTTTATCGGCAAACTTTGCTAACTCGGACGGCTAAACCTTTAATGGCTTAACATTTATAAATACTGCACTTAGGTGTAATACATCATATTTTTATACCAATAGGGTAATATAATATAATATATAATAAATATAATATATCTTTCATATTTTAATATAATCGACATTTTAATACAATTTGGCTTACAAGCACAAATATTATTAAAATAAAACATATCTGTCAAAACAGCAGTAACGTAGCTTGTAAAATGAGGCAAATATTTCTATGTTAAATTACAGAGTCTACTATACACACTGTAATGCACAGTGCCTAGTGACGTCACTAGTTTTGTTTGGCATCCCTTTTCTTTTTTATTCATTTCCGCTTTGTATTTAATATAATAAAATGAAAATAGAAATAAACTAAATTTTGAATTGATTTACATGGTTCTTTGTTGGTTAGATTTTGGATTTGGACCTTTTGAGACACAAAAAATAGAATCAAATACCATATTACAATAAATACACAGTTAATACAAAAATTTAATAACTTTTTTAAACAATAAACTATTATAAACTGACCTGGTTGAATGCGGCACTCCATATTTAAAGACTTTTCAATGTTCTCAAAACAATTTTAATCACAGCCCTTTAACTTCCAGTAAAGCACATTTACACCACTAATCACATATATTTTACACCATTAAATTATTTTTTTGAGTACGATAGGACAGAGCACTAGACCGCGACAGATTTCGTCGAAATTGAGGGTATGTGATAAAAATAATTAACTCTCAAAAATTTGCAAATAAAAAATTGTTATATAACGCTTTCAAAAGCAAAATGTTCATAAATGTAGTACGAGTATAAAGTATGTAAAAAACTAGAGTGCATTGAAAAGTTAATACTCTAATTTTGTTTTACGCTTGTAAAACAAAATGTCACAGGAACATTACTGCTTCAGAATAGTTTAGTGCAGTAGCTTACGTACATTATAAAACTACGTTCTGACATTCCTTACATGCCCCTAACTTTTGAGGTCGGCAATTCACCTATAATACAAGACCAAGTAGAATACTTTAACTTTCATAGACGGCTAATACAATCAATTACCATCATTTACATTACCGGGCCTATTTAATGAAAATACCACAAAAAATTAAGTAAAACATCTCAAAATCGCAAACTGGCGTGTAATTAATATTAATTCCTATTTAATTTCGGTATCAACGTAGGTACTTCAATTAATTCGTTGCCCCAAGTAAAAAGTAAAATAAATATGAACGAAACGAAATTTGCAACATGTCTGAACAAATTATTTTCCGTTAATTTTAATTAAGCGCTTTGACATGTTTCGTTCGAACGAAATACGAATTAGATTTCTACAAAGAAATAGCTGTTACTCAGAAATGTATCAAAAGAAAGATTTCGAGAGCCTTCATGTGCGTTAATTTTAGCTTCTAATTTACCCCTCAAGTATTCCAATTTATAAGATTTTTAGGAACATGGGTCGGTACCACCTCATCGCTAATTCTGCCGCCAAACCACAGAGAAAGTATTTAGTTGTTTCCCGGTTTCAGGGCTATTGTGGCCAGAGCAACTACTGAAAATAATGAGGTTTAATATAATAAGCTGGGTATCGAAATTGTAAGGCTGGTTCGCGACGCATGATCCAACCTCACGGCATGAAGACGCGTTTGCCTCGCGAGCCAATCTGAACATCGCCAATCTACTTACTATTCAACCAAGAAAACTCCCAAACAGCTTTGTCATATCGATATGTGGCTTTATGTCTCAGGAAGGTGAACGCATTGAAGTGCCAAGCATTGCTTTTATAATTGATAATGTTGTTTGGTTTTGTTACTGTCCATTTGCGGTTGCATCGTTTACCATCAGGCGAATGGCAAGCTCATCTCGTCATTGATTGCAATAAAAAATCATACCGACCTAAACTCTTGATTAAAACATGATAATTGCAATGCACAACACCGCCACCGCCGTCAAATATAGCTTTAATAGTAAAATTATTAAGCCTCAAAACTTGTCAGAAAAAACATGTCCAGTAACAGTTGAAAATATAATTCAAATTATCCACATTAGCCTTTCATTAAATTAGCCTAAGGCAGTACTCAGAAAGCCTTACAATATTGAATTCAAAGAAGCGAATGTTAGGAAACAATGAAGAATTTTGTAAGGTGCTGTCTCAAAGGGAATGGTACACAGCCGCGGGCGATTGAAATTGTATTCCGAAATACATTTATTTCAATATTTAGATTAATATATTCAATGATATTACTACTGGTATTATTAAAATGTCTGTTCCATTTGATGTTGTATGATGATGTTGTATTGTTTAAATCTGTGGTGATTGACTATCAACCAGTCCAGACAGGACTGCCAACATGTACAACAATATAGGGGATACTGATGGTCTTATGCGTCTCAATGCGTCTCGCATTTTGGATACAAACAATTTGGTAATAGACAATCAAACGTGCCTAAATGAGCAAATTAAAATTAAAATTATTTTTAGTTAAAATGTCGTTTGAAATTACAACGAGATCTCGAGTAGGCTCAATAGCATGTGAGGCTTGAACAAGGGTCTGTAACCTAATTACCCCAGTAATTAGCACGTCATATTGTATTCGAACCCAGTACATAATTAATTTTCAAATGTTTTCTCTCATTTGTAAGGATTTGTTTAGGATCTCTGAAAACAGCGAGTGTTTTTTTTCAATTATTACATAATTTGATACGCTGCAGCATTTACTTGCTGTTGATTTATACATATGGATTCATTTCGCTTTTGTGGAACCTATATCGTAGCTTTATTGAAATTAATATTCCCGAACATTTTATTGGTTGGCTTCCGTAATATATTATGTTTTTTGATATTGTATGACATTTTAATTAGAAAGTCGATCGTAAATCTTTTATGGCCATTGAGGTATTATATTAGAAGGGACACTGCAAACAATTTTTTGTAACAAAAAAGAATGCTACCGTACCGCTCCTTTTGCTCTTATCTCTGTCATGTCTACGCATTAACATCATCTTCTGTCTCACTTCCTTGGGTTTACAAACATATGTATGGATAATCCGCAGAGATTTCGTTCCCAATGTCCTATAAGATCTCAATATATGTAGAATACCTAACGTAAAGTAATAATAAATTCTACAACAGAGTCAACAACCGTGTGACATAAAATTTGTAATAAATTAAATTTCTCCTGAGGTGCCTTTTTTAAATAGCTTTAAGTTCAGACATCAAAAGCACGGATATTGGACGAAAGCTCTTTCTTTCATCTCGTTTAAGTGCGGCAGTATTGGACACTTCCTTGAGACGTCTGAAGATAAGTTTTAAATTAATTTAAAGAGACAAGGATCGCATTATACAAGCGTAAAGTTAATCTATCACTTATACCAGACGGTGACAAACAAAATTGCTTGATACCACACTCGTATAAAAATCATTAAATTATATCCAACGAAATAGCCAGTGTTTTATTAGATAGATTACAATAAGATACTTTATTTTCTCTCATTTGGTTTTTTATAATTCGATTTTAAGTGTGATATGTTTTTATTTATGAATTTTTTTTTCGCAGATTTTAACCAAACAATATAATGATCTAATAACTAGAAAGGAAAATACTAACATTTAAAATCTTAAAAATATATATATAAAAAATTGATACACAAATCAAAAATGGTTTATAAATCTAATATCTCAGGCTCACGTCGTACAAAGTAGTCAAAAAGTATGTTATGAACGATTTAGAAATAACTCGTATGATATATCTGGCTGGGCTTCTTAAAAAATATACATAATATCTGGATATAAGTCATGCAATAACTTCTAAATAATTTGATTGACTAGTTGCGATCGTGCTCTAGTGTAATATCGTCGTGTCTCCATCACTCCCTATGATCAAAAGCATACTATAACATATATTTTTTTCTGATTTCTGACATTTTATCCGACTTCAAAGGACGAGTCTTGTCAATTTGTCTGTATATTTTCATGTTTGCGCACTATTTATTTTTATACAGCTATTTTGATAACTATATTATACATATATAATGTATTTGATTTATATTTCAAAACTGTAACTTTACGTATGTATTGAAATAAAACTATTATTTACGAATTTTATCGTGGATTTTGTTAAATTTTTTCATTTTTTTACTTCAGTCTGCCCCGTGACCACGAAAGCTGTAAAGTAATCGAAACATCAGGAAGATAAAAATTGTTAACACCAAACCAAATCCGCGATAATATCCGTAAATAATAGTTTTATTTCAATGCATAATATTCGCATAAATCTAAGAAACTATTATACTTTACGTGTTTAGAATTAACTTTCATCAACTGCGTCAAAATTTGTCAAATGTTACCTTATGTCGTCTCATATATTATGTAATTGTAACACAAAATTAATGAATTAACTATTTCCTCTAGAAAAACAACGACATCCTGCAATGCGCATGCGCACGGGGCGCCGCTGATGTGGCGGAGTACGCCATATCGCTCGGAGCCAGGGTGCAGAGTACTGACGCGGCAGGGGACGCCCCGCTGGCCCTGGCCGCAAGGGCTGGACACACTGCCGTGGTCGAGCTGCTGCTGGACAAGGGAGCGTACATCGACGCTATTAACAAGGTACTAAAGACTTTGCCGCCCTCACACCCACCACTGCAACACCTGTTAGCCAGGATCAACAGTGGCACACAAAGAGTTGACACCGAGCTCCGGAGCTCGGCGAGTCTCTCAGCACTAGCTTGTCTTTAACCTAGATCGAAATTAATCAGAAAGTGAAACAAAAGGAGTTGGAAACAAAGAATTAAGAAGGTACTAATAAGTACTACTATTAACAAGGTATTAAGGTTATTTGCCTTTTTACTTCATTGTTTTGTAACCCCTTTATCACAGGTTGATGTGGACAATAATTCATTTCCAACTCCTCCTATTATTATGACTTTGTGGGTGATTTCGTTGCGGGTTAAAGACAAGGTAGACATTCCTGGAGAATCGCCGAGTTTCGATACTAGATGTTATTACATTGCGTGCCACTGTTGATCCTGGCTTACAAGAGTTAAAGAGGTGGGTGTAAGGGCGGGATAGTCCCCATTATTAACAAGGTAACTGGTTAAAGTAGATGTTTTACTGGTGCAACACGATCGTGGTCGCTTACGATCATGGCTAATATTCCAGAATTATCTAGCTACCAGCTTTTTGGCCTCTATCCATTTTGCACCATATGAAACCCGTTCATTCCATCACATTTCCATCACATTTCCAACCCAGAAAACATTTCAGTTTTTTTAACGCAGTGGTTCCACTTCCATGGAAAAAACCATATTCGAAACATCCCAATTGTCATTTTACAACAAGATCTATTTAGAAACCTAAAGGAACAAATTAATTCTAACGACACATAATTACATTTTTTCCATTAAAAAATGTACGAATATTACCAAAACAAACTATATTTTCCTACAAACATTATACCTGTTTGTAGGAAAACACAGTTACGACGAAAATATCTATTACACTAGCAAATTGTGTCAATATCGTCCCCGGTAAGTGTAATATATTGGGTTATCCTCCCATTACACGAACTTACGCGCTAGTTGCTAAATAAATTGGCGTAATTGGGAATTAGTGCCTGCACGAGAATAATGCTGTCTTATTAGAATTTATCGACTTCATTTTGTATTGAACTTTTGTTTTCCTTGTTAACGAAGTCTTGTAAACATATCTCAATTAGTTTAATATGTCTGTAGCGTACGTGATTTGTTTTAACATAGGTACATAAACTGACGCCTTTTTCCTATACGGGGAGATGCAACCAAGACCTCCATGTTTCGCCTTATCAGCTTTTCGCTATATCAGACATAAAAACCTGACTCCAAGCTGATTATGAATTGAAAAGTCTAATATCACTTTGCTCGACCTATCCGAATAAAATGTTTTATTATAAACAGCATATTCCACGCTCTCAATAATGGACATGACCAAACAACCCCCGGACAACAGCGGAGTCGCGACGCGTTCACCGGAAACCGGCTGATACAAACACCGGTTTTTGGCAACGGTTTATTGTTTGTTTGACCCAGTTCGACTGGCCGCGCATCACTCGGTTAATGAAGTATGCTTTATAAGTTCTCACCTTGCGACTATTGAGTACTTATTGAGAACACGATGTTAAATTTTATATGGGAGGACATAGGACAGCATAGGCCTAAGTATAACACCACAGTCCACATAGAAGTATAAAATGACTGACATTAGTTAGGGGAAGCAGAGGATCTAAAGGCAAAAAATATCACATATTCCATATCTAAGTGAGGAAAATATCACCGTGTAGGTACATTTATTACCATGTTTTCCATTCTCATTGTAGAAAATATTAAATTAGAAAAAAAATTAGAGAAAGTAAAGAATGGAAAAGTTTACGGCGGTGTATGTACATTTGACAAACGCTGATGTTTACTAGAAATAGGCTTGTGAATCTCAATAAAACTACATATAAATGTTTCTATGAATTGAGGATAAATAATTACAATACATTCTTCCTAGAAATTATTGATATTTATATTACCCATACGAAAGTGCGGTATGAACTGTATGAACTTTAATGATAATGATTTTTATAAAAACAGAAAAAATTAAATGCTATCACCACACATATCAGAGCTCTTTCTGCCTGATGCAATAACTGAACCATTCGCCACACCGAGCTCAAATCCAATCTCGAACAAACCGAATTTTTCGAATCGAAAAACACACTCGAACCGGCTTTATAAGAAAAGAAAGAGCATTTATACAAAGAAATGAAATCACGCCACGTGTATTGCCAAAAGCAATAAGGTAAATAAAAGAAATCCTTCCTCAGTATGAAGGAATATCATCCGTAATTTTCCATTGTTCGTCTTCTTAAGGGAAACCAAACGAAGGACGGGTCTGTAAAAATATGGAGAAAATATCTACTGATATGTTGTCTTTATATCTATGTGTATATCATCCCACGTCAACACACTGCTTAGTTCATACAAATGCTATTGAACCAAGAGAAACTGTCATGCCTATTCTATTTTTCATTGTGCGATCTTATGTACGGCATTTTATCGCCTCGGCATCAACATATATTTGTTGGAATTTATTTTTCACGCCTTACGACCCTCTCGGGACCCGTGAGATGCTATTTCTGTTCTTATACCTCCCTACGGTACTTATACACATGTTCATATTATGTTTTGTTATGTCTTTCATATATATTTTCTTAGGTGTTTTTGGACAATACTTATTGAAACGGTAGCTGATAAAAATAAAATAAAGAAAATATTTTTTTTACAATAGGGTACAATACAAAAAATTAAGTGCTTAGTATTATTATTCCTATCAAACATGCACACTCGTACCATAGGGATTTCTAAGAATTCCTATGGTATTTAAAGTCCCCCAACCCGCACTAGTGCGGGTTAGTGCTAGGCCAGCGTGGTGGACTATATGGCCTAATGTCAATTATACTCTCGATTGTAGAGGAGGCCAATGCCCTGCAGTGAGACGTATATGGGCTGACACAGATGCAGATTATTAATATTGAACCACCATATCCTTATAAATGGGGAGCCATGTCCATAGGGAAACGCGTCATCATTTTAAAGAGGATTTGGGCAAAGCATCTGCTACACGGGCAGCAGATAGACTTGGACGCTGATGGAGTGGTGGCCAATTGGAGCACGGTGGATACGAGGCAAAACATCTGCCAGATGTCAGATGGCATTGTGAGAGTTTCAATAAAACAGTGCATTTTCTTGATGCAAGATACAAAGAAGTGTTATTAAATGTTGTATATAAATACCTTGTGATAAATACATTAAAAAATTTGAGTCAAACCTTATGCTGTTATGCCAGCTTTTCATCAAATACACGGACTTAACCCGGAATTTTACATCAAACAACTAAACGTGGTCACGCCGACCCATTCAAATTTAACGAGCTACAGCAAGCAAGCAGCATTTATTTACCAATCTCAAAATAGTGGGCCACGTATTACTTGCTCATGTACATAAAAGCCTCTACTGCAAAAAACAACCGTAAATGGTCCACGAAATCTATGAAACCATTCGTGAATTTATATTTCTAATATTTCAGAGTATTTATTGACGGATGCAAACAATTTCACAGTATTAGGTTAATCCAAGCTTCAATAATGGAACCAACAAATTTGGCTTATTGCAATCGGATTTGTGGAATATATTTATTGAAGCAAACTAATAAACCTGGGTTTGTGTTTATTTAATTCTACAAATGGATTGCAACTAGACATTGTAGTATGAATACATTAATTCGAGTTAACAAGTAATTTGGATGTTAATGATAGAATTTAGACTTATTCTGTTATCTGTATCAGCTCATACATATACCTACGTACCACTGCAGGGTACAAGCCCCCTCTATAATCAAGTGTATGACTGAGGTAGGTTAGGCAATAAAGTAAAGACTAAATAACATACATTAGCATGCATTTCATATATATTATATATTGTTTTTCACCTTCTCTTATTCTCCTATATCCTATATCCATCCGTCCTTGTACTATTGTGATTACATATCTCATACTGAATATTTCTGAATGGTGCAAAAAAGAATTTAATAAATAATAACTTGCATAAATCAATAAGATCTTCTTTCTTCTTTATTACTTTAAAAAAATAACAGACAGGCAGTTTTATAGATGACAGAGATACACTCTATTTTTCATAACCACATTAACAGATCAAACCACAGATAAATTTGATATGTTAGCTTTGTTATCACGTTCTGTCTTGCAGAGATTTCATTTTCCCTATAGTTCCCGTCTTTTTTTCAACCTAAAAAAACTAAGTACCTACGATTTCACAAAACCACGAAGATAATTTTCCTGCCGATAAATCACTCACTCCTTTTTCTCCTTTGACAAAAATAAAAGATACATTGTTCTCGACTCATAAAAATAAATAAACCCCAAGACAGCTCGTAAATTAGGAGCTTGTTACTGCAAACCTTCACCACAAACGGTAAGTTATGTTCGGAGCAGTCACGTCGCGACGCCTGATGTATCCCGCCTAGTAATCTATTCTCGTTCAAGCTGATAAATGATACCAAATTCTATTACTCAAGTGTAAAGGGTTCTTTAGTAGTAGGGTTTTAAATTCTAATGTTAAAGTAGTTTTATTAGGGGCGGAACATATTAAATGTGAAAATAATTCTGTGAAGCTCTCAAGATAAATCGATTGCAAAGTTTGGCAAATACCTAACTTGGCACACAAACCACCTTTGCTTCATCGCATCCTGAAACCGACGTTTCATGATATAGAAAAGTGTTTACGAATCCAATGAAGCAATCAAAGAAACTAGCATACATTTCCGAATGCAATGGAAAGAGGAGATTGGCTCTTTGCCAACTGAATGCTCTATTTCAATTAATAGACGAACTTGGCAAAGGCTAGAAAAAGCAAACAGGTAAGGATGATAATATTGAATCACAAAATACGCATAGTCGTCAAGCGCAAATTGGTATTCCTCGTGGACAGTACTGCAATCATCATCACACATACACTGTATTCAATTTGTCTAAACAAATATAAAAAAGTTGAATCTAAAGCTGAATTGAATCCAGTCCAATTTAAACCTAGCCATTAGTTGGTATTTGTAGTAGAAAGGAAATGGATAAACGGTTTTATTAGTAATATTCATTTCATTTAGACTAGTAATTACATCGTTTGGTGAAATTATTTCTACTGACACGTTTTGCCAATTATCGTTTTAACTCGATTTGAATTTATTTATATATTGTTTTTATTTTTAAACAAAGTCAAGTAAGTTATTCTAGAGCATCGCAAAACCATTAGGTATTTTTGTCGTTTTTAATAAATGTGATTAACGAAACCGTGAGACACGTAATATATTATTTTAAAGGATGTCTTAAGTAATATAGTATGACGAGTGATACCATTCGATCAAAGAAGCTATGATTTCTTGATAGAAAAACAATTTTTTTCAAACTTCGATTTTTTCGTATGTCGTTATTTGGAAATAATAAAATACTCGTTAACAATAAATAAAAGTAATAATCCCTGCACTAAATTATATCCAATAAAAACCCGGCCGGCTTCCTAAGTTATAAAAAACTGAAGATGCCTGCAAACAAAAGTTATTATTTAAATGAAAACAATCATATTATTTGCATTGAACCGTATTCCACTGATTCAAATTTATATTAAAAATTGTTTTTTTTTTAATTGAGGCTAAATGTATTGTTATATCTGAGTGTAGCCTTTGTTTTCTTTCCATCTCGCGAATTATTATGCTCATGTTTTAACCTGGAACTAGTAAATTGTGTTTAAAAAAAGGATAGATATTTCGTTAACCGATCTCCATTTTCGAGATATAGTTAGGCAAATAAAAATGTAATTTTGATGAGGGTTCAAAAACTTGAATATTATTATCAAAATAATTGTATACTGTATCAGCCCATATACCTATACATACATCCCACTACAAGTCACGGGGCTCATTTAATATCGATACTGCGATTGAGAGTGGTTAGACCATATAGTCAACCACGCTGACCTAGTGCAGATTAGTGGACTTTATATACCATAGAAACACAATCGAATTGAGAACCATCCTTTATTAAAGTCGGTTAAAATGAACATCGCACATCGATTCACAGATAATTCCGCACACGCGTCCCAAACTGCATTGCACGTACTGAATTGCCAATCAATACATAAATCATGATAATGAAGCGTCCTCCGCATGGTAGTCGTGTTAGCATCGCATTAACTATTCCGACCGATGTAGAGAGCCAATCTGCTTTGGTTTAATGATATTAAAACACGTGGTGGTGGAAATGCAATGGTAGAGAGTTAAAATTAATAAAGAAATATGAATACACCCTACAGCCACATACATAGTCCTCACTCTTTGAGATCAATTAAGCCCTCTGTCGAAATATCAGGAACTACGAGAGACTTTTCAGTCTCAAAAACAGATCAAAGACAAAATACCCGAGGATCTCCCAAATATTAATTGTTTCGGTGCGGGGATCAAACCGCGACTTCACGTTTCACAGCCATCGCTAACCAACTGTGCCACGGAGGCTGTCATGCTAATCCACAAGATTCGGGATTCCATCTTCTATACATTTCATTGTCAAACCAGATTTACCATCCCTACACCCTTATGACAGCTAACGTCATCCAGGATCAATCGCACGAAAAGAATTCACACCGATTACAAAATCTCATCGACTCTCTTGATAGAACTAGTTTGTCAGCCCAGAACGCCTTCATAGAATGACTACAAATAGAAAGACTTGGAACAAATAATTCTCCATAAATAGAAACACTAAAAGCAATACTTGACATCTCAGATCTGCATAGAACAGTTATTTATAAGATGGAAAATATTTCAAATGAAATCCTTCTACCATTGTTGATAGTAGTGGCGAGTCAAATGCAGTAAGTTGGAAAGCAATAAGGGGAAAGGTCCGCGCTATCAATAGCCTTTCAAGACTTGCTTTTTGAGTTGCCTGATGCTTCTTGGATTTGTTTTGTATACAACCTCTTTCAATATTAAAAAGATTTACCAAGTTCTCAGATTATCCATTCCTCCCTCCATATATTTTATAAATGTGGTTATATTTCAATGGTTTACCGACTTCAAAAAAGAGGATGTTCTCGAATCTTTTGTATTAGGCCTATGTTAATTGAGATTCTATAAGTTATCACGTCGAAAATATTTAAATTGTTTATTTAATTGATTTAAACGAGTTAAAAAGGGGGTTCTGAATTTTTCGGATACAATATAATTTACTATTGAAAATTTAACAATATTAACAGAAATTATATTGTTTATAGATTTCTGAATAAGGATCTAATAAAATAGAGATAAGCTTATTCTATTTCCATTAGTAGACAAATGTTTGTATAATCAACAAACGTTTGTCTTGAGTTCGGATTTAAAAAAATTAAAACATAGTTGATATTTCTGACAATGATCACATGAAAAAACTTACTGTAAAGTTAGCTGTTTCCTTTAGTTACGAAATAACTTCAATTTCATTCCTAAAAATTTAAATATACAGTGACAAATTTAATAAAATCTCTCATAAATTCATTTCGCAGTTCAACAAGCTGAATAATATTACGCCCTAACTGCATTGGACTGGCTCGGTAACTTTCCGTCTTTTAATCCAATTCAATTCCCTTCCGCCATATTGTGAGGGAACTTGGGATTTTTTTGCCAGTCGCTCTAATTTTTATTAGCGTAAGTTATAATGTATTCATAAAGTGGAAACTCTGTTGGAGGAACAAAAGTTGAGAGTTATCCTAGGATTTAGTTTGCATAAAAAATGTCGAGCATTTATTGTAAATGCATGCTATTTTAAAACAAAAAAAGTACATTTTTTATATTTGTTTCTATACTTTGACGACAATATATGTATAATAATAATGGTTTAATAAAAATAATGGTGGAAGATAATAGTTTCTTAAATTTATGTGAATTTTAGATTTACGTGTACGCGGAAAGAGTTTCTCGCGTCGAGAATCGTTTGCGATTACTACATTACATAACCGCTATGGATTATGGTATTTGACAAATGTTTACTCGATGCAATATTTTATATCTTTACGATACTCATATCATCGAGGTGAGAAACTATTCACATGTAAATAGGGCTTTATTCTAAAGAGATGAATATCTAAAACTGTTTGTATGACACACCGGGAAAGCTTATCAAGCGACACTGGAACAAGGGAAGTTGCGAAACACAAATTAATCCTCGATACGAGTACACACTATGCTGTAACGTTTGATGCGATTATACGCTATGTGAATTGTTTTGATATTTGTCTATTCGACGATATTAGTAGAGGAATGACCTAGTTAAAGTTGCAGGAAGAATGCAAGCCGCTTTTAACAAGTACATGTGAAGATCGTTGGGGGAAACCTATGTTCAGCAGTGGACTTCTTGTGGTTGAAGAGAGAGACATTATAACTGATGCCGAAAATAGGTTTTTAATTTTATTCCAGTGCTGTTGATTTGGACTTCCTTTGGATGAAGAGAGAGACATTAATTTGATCAATCCATCATATTATCGTATAACCTTTTGGTGCTTGTGATTACATAACTATAATATATAATAAGCTTTGTTCCAAAGGATTAGAATCTCAATTCTCAATACAATAGCCTGCCCGTTGCTATTTGCATTGCAGGAGCTGAATACTCATCGAAAATGACCACTATAGGCTCAGCAGCACGCATAGCCAATCTCCTAGGAAAATATATCTGCGTTCTGAAATACATTTTTATAGATAACCATGACAAATTTTCCACCATTATGTACAGTAGGCGCAATCAAAATGAACATGAAACCAACAGCAGCAAAATAAAGCAATAAAAATCAATACTAAATATTCATACCGCAATATAGCGGTGATAACAGTCATGATCGCGCATAAATATGAGACAAATGATTAGGAACCATTATACAACCTACCATCAAATGAATAATTGGACCAAACAAAAGGGAAATCAATCTCCGAACGCAAACAAAAATTGAGCGAGTAGTGATATCGGGCGGGCGTATCGAACGCAGCCAATTACCGACCTGCCAGGGCTGTCAACTCAAAGCTTTATTTACTGAATAAATTAGCTAAGTTTTGCTTAATCCTAGCTTAGACAATATTGTTATACTCTGCCACTGATAGTAAATACTCAGAAGGGAGGAGTCCTGCGATCGCTAACTTGCAAATCGTGATGAGTCTTAACAATAACACTCGACTAGTATATACATATGTATATACTCACGCCATTTTCCTAATAGGGATAGTAGAGATGTTATCAGAACTTCCACATTTCGCCTTGATATACCGTCCCACGATGTGATAGGGAGCGAGCCTAACGCTATTTCGGGCATAAATTCCTGTGTCCGGGCTAACAATGAGTCAAAAAATCCTACATCACTTGGCCGACCCGAGACTCGAGCCCGAGACCTCAGCTTTGCAATCATACATAAAATATTTTATATCATAGTAAATTGTAGAAACTGACAGACCTAGTGGAATCACAACAATTTCGGAACCGACATACAAGCTCCATCCAATAAGAATATGAGATAATCCTATCGCAGATTTTGTTGTCTTTAAAAAAACTAGATATTTTGTAATAATCCAAAAAGAATAAGAGATACATAGTCCCGACACTAAAATCGAGTCATGCGTCGTGGGTATCAGGAACTAAGAGAAACTTTTCTGTCTCACAAATACCCAGACCCAATACAAATACCTGTGCATCACACAAATATTTATCTCGGTGTGGGGATCAAAACCAGTGCCTCACGTTTCACAGTCTACGTCTAACCAACTGCGCCACGGATGCTATCAAAGATAATCAGATATAACGTAGTATTATGGTATATTTATGTTCAACATTTTATACAAATTGTGAACTATATGGCTCAGCACCACTCGATTGCAAAGGTACGTTCCCTGCAGTGGGATATATGTATATGGGATGATACAGTATACAGGGTATATCAAGACTGCTACCGAAAATGAAGTCGGGTGGTAGTTTAAGCGACTTCAGACACAATGCAATAGAAAATGTTGCAAAAAAAGTGACGATTATTTTTTTGGTATTTTTTCCTATGGTCGTATTTGGGTGATAAATACATTTTTATCCTAAAATAATCTGGGGGCGCGGCCGAGCCCCCTCCAAGTCGAGCTATAGGCCGTAACATCCTTTTCTCGAAGCAATTCAGACCATTTTCAACCCCCTATAACTTCGTTGTGGCTAAAGCATGAAGCCTGAATTTTCAGTTACTAAGCAGGCATTGTGTAAACACGGTATATTTAAAATTTCATTCAATTTGAACCAGTAGTTTAAGAATTGTAACTAGTCAAACTTTCTTAATTTTGTCACTCACTGACTGACTGACCGATCATCAAAAGTCTAAGGCACTTCTAGCAGACATAGAACCTTCAAATTTAGAATATAATTAGTATTTAGTGTCTAAAGTAAGGGAAAATTCAAACATTTCATAATTTGTGTCTAGTTTTCTAGATAGACCAACTGCGTGGATAACTTTGTAATCCCATATAAATGTATAGGATTACAAAGTTACATTTGCAGTTAATGAATCATTGTACCCGAATATAATGGAATAATAGTTGTAGATAGATATCTATATATATGAGGCATAACAGGAGGGGATACAGAGAGGGAAATGGTGTATTCAGCCCATGAAACTGTATAACATTCCTCTAGAAAAACATGACGAAGAAAAACTTGCAAATAAATAGACTAAATAGCTCGAAAATATCAATTACAATGAAAGAAAGAACATTAATAATCAAATCCGCTATATTTGTGATAAATTGATACCTACAAAAATAAGAAAAATGCATAAGACAGAGGCTTTAAGAAAAATCGTTAGTGATATTCTAGAAGTAAGAAGTACCGAAAAGGAAAAAGTAGGACTCTACAAAAAGACGTGAGATCCCATCAAAACATCCTGTAAAAAAATTCCAAGTCTCGCAGCTCAGGTTTTCTACCGCAAAAAGTTGTGAGATGCATGTAATACCAAGTCGATTAATTTATTTAGTCCTTAAGGGACCTTCTATATAAAGTTATTACGTTAGTTATTACCATATCAATATTAAAAATTCTTTACGTTTTAAATAAATGGATCGACTTGGCCATCGCATAAAAACATAATGTATCGTACAATTTATACATAATGCTGCTGGTATTAATAATCGACTTGGTATTACATGCATCTCACAACTTTTTGCGGTAGAAAACCTGAGCTGCGAGACTTGGAATTTTTTTACAGGATGTTTTGATGGGATAGTATATACCCTTTTATTTATAAAGACTCTATGGTATAAAAGAGTGTATATCATTATTTCAGCAAAAACTATGGATTTACCACCCAAAAATGATGATATTTAAAAAATCATAAAAAAATATTGTCGCGTTTCTTTGCGAAATTTTTAGTTGCATTGTGTTTGTAGTCACTAAAACTACCACCCGGCTTCGTTTTCGGTAGCAGTCTTGATATACCCGGTATATTCTATTGTATCTGTATCAGCCCATATACGTCCCACTGCAGGGCACGGGCCTACTCTACAATCGCGAATACGATTGAGAGTGTAAATGGTGTTTTGAACCGTTCTATTCACAATAAAAATAAATTGTGTATAGGTGGCTTTAATGCCTGATTAATTCTATACAGTCGTCACCCATGGTGATTCCAAAAAACAAGGTAGGTATAAACTCATCACATGTCTGTTAGATGATAATGATGAGCATATGATTTAATAATTCCTGTTCTAATTAAGTTTCGTGATTGTATCGCGCCAGCCCTGCCCCGCCCACACTCAAATACGGCACTTGTGTACACAGGATGACGTTCCCGCTCATGTTTGTTTTACTTTAGATGATAATTAGACTTGTTTCGCGTAAATTCAGTTTAAAGGTCAATTGATTCGTCGAGTATTACGAGTTATTGGTATATTGAAATTTTAATTAAGTTTCCATTTCCTACGTTGTATAAGCTCTGCAATGTTTTATTTTTGAAGCTTCCGATTTTTTGTATTGTTTGATTAATTTTATTGCGAGTTGCAACCTTAAATACTTCTAAGGACTTGTCGAGTTTTAATTCTTGTTTTAAATACATATAATATACGCATATGGCGCAGTTAGCTACAAATTGTTGAAATCCCAGGGCACACCTCTAACTTTTCGGAGTCATGTGTGTATTGACAGTCAATCACCGCGCATTAAAACGGTGAAGGAAAACATCGTGAGAAAACCTGCATACCATAGCGATTTATAAGAATTTCTGGTATGTAAGTCCGCCAAGGCCAGAGTGGTGAACTATATGGCCTAACCACTCTCAATCGTACTTTCGATTGTAGAGTAGGCCCGTGCCCTGCAGTGGGACGTATATAGGCTGATACAATAGATACTTATCTACACAGGCATACAATCAAGTAGATTTTTGATAAATTGAGTAAGCGTCAATTTTATTCTCTGTTATTTTTTAATACAAAAATGAACCAGAAATTCCAATTACGTGCCTTGCTAACAGCCGGTTATGTTCGAACAAATGACCCGCGATATTTCACTTTGCAGGTGGACAGGGAATTCGGAAAAATGATCGTTAAGCCTATCACACACAGCTGGCTAAAATTGTAGGTAAAAAGTAGCTTGCTGCTATACATATATCTTGTTAAAAAATCTTCACGAAAGGCACCAGTATTTCATCAAAACGTTGTTAATTATTAAGTGATAATGAATTAAAACAGAGTGGTGCAGGTTCGATACCCGCACTGACCCAAATATTTGTGTGATTCACAGGTATTTCTTTCAGGTCTGGGTATTTGTCAGACCGAAAAGTCTCTCGTAGTTTCTGAATTCCCACAACACAAGACTCGATCTTAGTGTGGGGTCAGGACTATGTATGTGACTGTTGGGTGTATTAGAATGTATTTACCTACCACCAGTGAAAGTAAAAATGATCTTCACAAAGTCACCATTACTTCATCAAAAAGTTATTAATTAGTAAGTGATAATAAAATAAAATTGAGTGGATAATCTTTGCAGAGGAGCCGGTCTATAGATGGATAGGAGATGGGCAGGATAGATGGCGTAGAGTCATCATGTTGATGTCATTCGAATGATATTTGTGGCTATTAAGTTATCATCGCCATTTCCTTCATTTACTGGAAGTTTATTGCATATCGTAGACCTGTCGAGACAATAAAGTTAAATATGACAAACAATGTCTACATTAAATGCAGACAACTTCCAAAAAGTCGCTACGTAAATAGACAACCTATATTTTTGATTATCCATATCAGCCCATGTACGTACCACTACAGGACATGAGCCTCCTATCAAGAGTAGAATTGAGAGGGGCTAAGCCATTTAGTTCAGCACGCTGCACTGGCCTAGTGCGGGTTGGCGGCCTTTATATACTACATAAATTCTTACAAATCGCTATCGTATGCAGGTTTCATGACGAGGTTTTTTTATCAACCAACTTCAAAAAAGGTAGACGTTGCTACCTCATAGCCCTGTACTAGATGAACCGATTTTGGTTATTCGTTCTTTGATTTAAATATGGTGCTTGACATTTCGGCCCATAAAAAAGGTGAAATCTTAATACATCTACTCAAAATGGAGCTGGGTGGTAGTTTTAGTGACTTCAGACAGTATGCAACTAATAATTTCACTAAGAAACGCTACAATATTATTGTGATTGTTTAAACATCGTCGTGTTTATGTGGTAAATCCTTCTTTTTCAAAATAAAAAGGTGAAATATTAATTCAGAAAAAGCTATGTATTTACCATCCAAATACGAAAAAAAGAACAAGTAAATAGGTCGCTTTTTTTCAAATTTTTTAGTTGCATTGTGTCTGAAGTCACTAAATTTACTACCCGGCCTCGTTTTCGGTAGCAGTCTAGTTACACCTTCGATAATTGGCATCTAAATAGCAACTTCGATTTACGACTTTATACCTGCATAGCACGCGCAAAATGAAATCATTTAAGGTAATTACTCACAATATCATGTTTCTACTAAGGCGTATCGCATTACAGTGATTGCCATAGCAACTGTCTTCCTTCAATCCCAGTCGCAATTCTTGCTATGGCGGCCTAGTTCCAACCCTCCCGCGACGAACACCTTGTAATATCAACTACGTAATTAGTATCGGAGGCAGCAAGCACTCTATTTAAGTACACCTTCCCTTGAACATTGTCTGTGAATAAAGGCGTAAAGTATTTTATTGTCTGGCTTGTTGGCTTGTTTGAATTATGAATGGTTAATTTATACTATACGATTTTACCCTGCACATGTGTATCGTATAGTACAGAGATCAGCTTGGGCATGCCCGGATTTTAAAAAAATACTGACATATTTTTAATTTCTTTTGTTAACGTACTCTTGTTGCTGACGTGCAATTTATCGATTCAACAATTGCTTTTCATCCAAAGGTTTCCAGGAAGAAATCACTCAATGCGATATGGTTATCCATTATACTAATTTATTTTTTTATATTAATCACTATGTAACTTGAGATCCACAATAAAGAGTAAAAATAAATAAGATCATTCATTTATTTAGATATATCTATTTGCGTGTGGCGGCATTACAGAACTAAAAATAAAATTAAAAATATATATATATTAAATGCTTTGTTTGAGCATTTCTATTCGTAACCTAATAGTATTAACACGTGGAATATAATAAAATGTGAAGACAGAAATATTGTTCTTTATATTTTGACAACAGCATGACAACAACGCATTTGGAATTCAAAAGACCGTAGACGATCTATAATTATCATTAATTGTGACATCATCTATCAAACTCTGTATGCAAAGGTATGTAAAGCCGAAAAGGGGATGCTACACTCATCATAATGAACTACTACTATGGTACCAACCTTGAAATCGCGAAATACATCAGCTGTTCCATTCATTTTGCAGATCTATACAATTATTTTTATATGAAACGAATTTTTTTTTGCGATTTCCGCCTTGTCCCCATTAGAAAAAACAATGTAAGCAGAATAGTTTAACAACAACTTGGGTATAGTTATTACGTTTGCATTAAAGTACCAGAGTAATATAACTCCTAAGAGACCATTATATCAATCGGTATGTCTAGAATGCATCGTAAGACTAAAATATGAACATTAAGCCTCAAATAACGGATCATACCTGCCTCAGGTATAAAATTAAACATAAAAAGGTCTCCTCGAAGTACGATACGAAAAACCAAGGCTCAATATGGGCTCAATGCTGCATATGAATAATAATACAAAGTTGCCGCCATCTTGTCAAACAGGTAGGCCGAACGGCTCTGCACGTGACGTGTGAAGGAGGCCACTGCTCGACCGCTGCTCTCCTGGTAGCACGCGGCGCGGCGCGGGAGGCGCGAGACAACTCGGGCCGCACACCGCTCCACATCGCAGCGGTTCACCGACACACAGAACTCGTTCGCGCGCTCCTCGAAGCCCAATGTCACGTAGACGCTACAGACAATGTGCGTGAGTTTATGCTATCCTGGTACCTCGACGTTTTAAATGTTCGGTTTATTGATTTTTGTTGATTGATTTTTGATTATTGGTTAATGAAGAACTTTTTTTTATGTGTTTGTTACAGGTATCCAGGTATTTCAACCCCGTGTCTCAGTCTTTAATCTTTTGGTTTCTTGAGAATACAAAATAACAATTACATTCACTTACAAGAAAGTTAAAAGTTAGAAGAAGAGTTTGTTACATACTTTATCCTAGGATAAATAATAATAGCGACCGCAAATCTCAGGGAAACCAGAAAGGTATCAATCATCAGGTAGAAGATATGCATTGACTGACTGCTCCGCCTTTTGCTCGAATAAAAGCATTATGTGCGCTCGTTCATGTTGTTGAAACTTACGACTTTTGTGCGCATTATGTGTAAGAATATAATTGAATGATTACAAAATAAGTATGTATATAAATTTTAGGAAAGTAGGTACTCTTCTCTAAAAATAGTACTCAAATGCAATTTTGCCTAAGCCTTAAATATCAAAAGAGATTTAAAAAATAATTAAATCGAAGAGATAATCAAATATCAAAACCACTCAAGTTTTGATTACGTTACAAAATAATCTTGGGGCTTGGGGACTAAGATGAAAAATTACTTAAGCCCACTTTCAAGTTGAAGGGAATATAATGACATAGCCTCAACCTTTGCTAAACCAAATAATCTCGATTCTAGATTTACTTTAGCAGTACATTATTCGTTAAAAACTTGGTGTTTTGAATTCATTGTCTGTTTTTCATTCTCAACCTGATTAATTCACTAGTTAATTGTTTGCTATAAAATAATATATATTTAGCTACACAAATCACAAATTCCCATGAGACGATAATAGTTGAATAGGTGATAGGCCAGTCTGCAAAACACTTTAATTCCGCATTAAACCATTGTACATGACATCACGACATGGTATATCTTCTTAAACTGAGCCTGTCTTTAAGACATAGATTTGGCTAGTAGCTGTGAATTCCTTGAGTATAATCCTGAAATAAAGTGTAACAGCGTATTAGTTTATTAAATTAGCAATTTATGACATTAAATTGGTTAACAACCAAGTAAATCTTACTACAAATATAATCGTAAAACTAATCGAAAAAGCTTTAACATATTCAAGCAATACACAAAGGAAAGTTCTGATGTATTGTTTTCGAATATTATATTGAAAATTACGACCACAAAACATCAAATATCCCAAGGCTATAACATAATAAGGGCCGTGTAAAACATGTTCACAAAGCTCCCAATGAGAAATAACATTTTATGAATAAAACAACAACCACCACGCATTATCTGTTAATACTAGGATATTCTCGTGATTTTAAACCTTAATTTTAAATAAATAGAGTTATGTTTGCGTTGTTACAGAACGGTGTAACAGCGTTGCAAATGGCATGTGCTCAAGGCTGCAGGGGGATTGTGGAACATCTGCTGTCGTTTGGCGCCAACGTGCACTCGCAAAACAACGTGAGTGGACGTTCCGTTTTGTCCAGTATTTGTTTAAAACGCTAAATCATTGCGTTTTGTTCGAGGTATCATCAATTTTACATCAATCAACTTTTGATGGAGAAACGAAACGTGTAAAAACATTGCACGTTCTTCCTCATATAGGTATTTTAAAAATAAAGTCCATAAAATTTAAGCTAAATTTAGACTGGAATTAGATTTTATTTATAGGCTCTCTTTGACCTTTATATGAGCCTATATACATTTTCTCATCAACCACATACCTGTAGTAAACTGGACACCGAAGCGTTTTTACGTAGGTAGCTACAACATGGTCATCATTTCAGCCACAAGTTCGAACGTAGGCCTCCCTCAAGGATCTCCACATCGACTTGTTGGAGGGGCCGGCATCCAACGACTTCCTGCAACCTATTTAACCTATATCTTCTTCTTTATCAGCCCATACACGTCCCACTGCAGGGCACGGGCCTCCTCTACAATTGAGAGTACGATTGAGAGTGGTTAGGCCATATAGTCCACCACGCTGGCCTACTGTTCATGAGCCTTGCTACTGTTCATGAGCGGTCGATTCGCTTACCATCAGGCGACCGGCAGTCTATTCACAAAAATAAAATAAATTAACACTTTTTACATGGGACATGACTTTTGAAAAACGTGATTTTATGTTAATATTTCCATGTTTACAAATCAAACAAGGTTTTTTTTTTGTAGGTGGGGTCGTCAGCCTTACATGCGGCTTGTGCGGCTGACGCAACAGATATAGTGGAACTACTCCTGGCACACGGAGCAGACCCTGCGCTTACTGATCAGGTACTCCTCTATATCCTTCTCTTTCCCACTCCTGTATTTCTCTTTATTTCTCTCTCTTCCTTGCGCTCTTCAGCCCCAGAAAGTCAACCGTTGAAAATGAAATGAAATGGAAGTATTTATAGGACCCATAAATTGTCATACATTATTTGATTCAGTCACATTTTTTTACCACCACCCAGTTCACAAGGCTGTTTTCGCCAGAGAAGTATGGGGAAGAAACTCTAGCTCTTTTTAAAACAAGTTTACAAAACAGTGGTTATACATGAGTCGTAGCTGAGTTGAATTCAGAGCAGTTCATTTAGTAAATTATAATAATAAGTATAGATGTAGATGAACATAGACCTTCTCAGGATTTCCATAGAAATTTGTAAATAGCGCCTTTATCCAAAAACTTCCCACAACCCTATTTGATAAAGTTATGACGTCGATTAACAATTGAGAGGCCAATGCAAATGTTACTAACAACTTACTCCGTACTAAAACAAACGTTAATCGCACAGATTTAATAATATAATTTTTCCATGCGGTGACACCAAAAATAATTAATTATGAGGAATACCTACTGTCATAATTG
Source organism: Hyles euphorbiae (assembly GCA_023078785.2). Lineage (NCBI taxonomy): Eukaryota > Metazoa > Arthropoda > Insecta > Lepidoptera > Sphingidae > Hyles > Hyles euphorbiae. Next base: position 2,414,640 of record CM041049.1, read on the forward strand.
AAAAGGGAGAAAAAAAGCTTAAAAATTTAAAATGGATAATAAGCTATCAAACTCAATCACGTTTCAAAGAACTTGGTAAGGTATCCTTGAATTTCCCAATAAGCACCCTAAAGATGTCAATGTCATTGACTTGGTATAAATTTCATTTTCCGTTTTGATAAAATAATGTGAGGAGCAAAGTGTACTTATATAATAATTTAGTTATCTAGTCACTGGATGTATGCCAATTATAATGATGATACAAGGCAGTACGTGTATTTATTAAAAACAAAAAAGTTAATTAGCTTTCGAAAATAAACCAAAATTAAACCCAGCGGAAAAAGTAATGCTATTAATTTATTATATTAATATTATATTAAATGAAGTAACAATAAAAACAAAAATGAAAAAATAACCGGCCAAAGGGGACACCCGGGTTTGAACCGGGGACCTCTCGATCTGCAGTCGAATGCTCTACCACTGAGCTATATCCCCAACTGTGAGAAATGGTGAAATAAAATGTCACATACTTTAAGAAAAAAAGAATTGTGAATATTTCTAAACAAAACATTGATAAGACATGTCCACCCACTGATAAGTAATTATCAATGTAGTTCCACTTTATTCTATTAGATGTGATAAAAACTTAAAATTATGTTTAATCTTTTAATTAATTATACCGCTCATTTTGATTATTGTAACATAATTATATTTTGATTCATTCATATTTTTTTTACGTTATTTCAATCATAATGCTTAATTTGATGCCAATAGATTAATGAATAATTGTATATACCTAGTCTCTGTTTGATATGAATAAAATATTTTGATTTGATTTATTTTATTTATTAATTATTATTTCTAAGTTTCTTTGTAGTCTAATCATTTAAGGATTTTGAAGTACTTCTGAATTAGATTATTAGGTAATAATATAACGGTATTTGATTAAAAATATGATTTACTCCGGATTAAACAAAGTTTCGTAAGGGTAATGGCAAGCGTTATAGAAAATTTACAAACCCACAATCTTTAAAAACTGGTTTCACCGAAAAATTATTACAAACTAGAATATAAAGAGGGATATATGGTAGTGGTGGCTCGTGTCCTGCAGTGGGACGTTTATGGGCTTATACGTACATACAAAATATAAAAAGGGGTGCCGTGACTCAGTCCTGTTATGAACAATAGTGTGTGAATTTATAGAGTTTTTTTTCTTTTGCTTTTTATAACGATGATAGCGAAGCGGTTGGCCACTAAAACATGAGTTAAATGCCTCGCATTCCGTAAGTACAAAATATATTATCATACAGTCCCTTGTAAATAAATAAAGGCAGAGAAAAGCGGGTTAGCGGATAATGTATTACCTCCAAAAGGCTATGTATAGCATTTTCCAATACATATTTTTCTACTTCAAATAACAATGTAGTACCATTCGCTGGGTTCTCTCATGAATAAGGAACATAATAAAAAAACCCTGTTAGAAGGTCAAACAGGCAGCCCTATTAATAAATATATAGTAGTTATATGCTTGTCGCGTTCACTTCTATAAGGTTGCAAATATTTTGTATGCTGTACTTTATCACTGTTTTTCTTTTATGCATGTAATTTGTTTGTAACCAGTTTTGTGGACCTAATAAATAATAAAATACCTGAAAAATATATAGGAGAGTTAGTAGTAGTATTAATAAACCGTGTGTGCCCACGCGTAATGTTTACTTGCACTTAGCAATAGAAGTACCAGGGCAACATAAAACCAAAGCACTTTATTCAAGTACTGCGAACATTTTAAAAGCCAAGTCTGTCGGCCTTTTTCATAGACACTTTATAAACCTATTTCAGCTATCGAATATTGCATCTTCTTCGCTAAAACTGAATTCAGAAGTCGGTCCAAAGAGACAAAACATTCGATCACTTAAAAAAATATTTAAAAACTGTCTATGAATAAAGTCTTATGATATCACATGTATAAAATATAAAAATAATATGGAATATTTTAAATTACTGTTACATACAAGTTTCGAACGTTTAGGTTGTCAAAGGATTATTTCTCTACACGTACTCAATTTCAATGTTACACAATTACTCAAAAGAAGCAAAGCATAAATGGGAGGAACATTGATATGCGATCAGGCGTTACAAAGACGTGATATTGGGGTTGATAAGGCAAAATGTAACATTTAGGGTGAGATTCCAGGTAACCCGAGCGTTAACCAAAAATGAAAAAATACCCTTCTTGCTTCAGTGAAACCATTACTCTATCGATCCAATTCGGCTAGAATGATGAAGCCCATGTTAGCCACTGCTTTCTCCATCCTATACCTCTCAGCTAATCAAATCAAATCAAATAATATTTGCTATTCCAGTTCAATTTCACAAGGTATATTGAATCGTTGTTTCGAAACATGATTTAGATAGCTTGGAAAAAGAAGCTGTTTTTTCATATTATCTTTTCTTCCTGAACTAAAGCCGCATAACATAGATAAAGCTTTAATAAAACAGCCACATCATGTACCACAATAAACAAATAACTTATTGTAATCATTGTCTACAGTCTAAAAATTATAACCAAATGTAATTTTTATTTAAACCCGATAAATAATTCCAACCAGTCACATCTGTTTATTTATTTCCAATGCAGATGTAACTAGATTTTCCATAATCCCGGGGGGACCAGCGTTGCCCCAAATCTGTCCAAGCCAGACATTCGGAACGATGCCGATTCGGACGGGCCGTCATGATTGTATCGAATGACATGAGACCGCCGTCTAATGCCGTTCGATACTCTATCTGGACAGCATTTGCGCTTACCATCAGGTGCAACGCAATCACTTTACCGTGCCAGAATTTAAAAAATTGGTATCTACTTCCAAGCAACTCATATCGAATTTTTTACACTTATACAAAGGGAATGCCAATCTGGAATTAAAATGTATGACCTCATGATCGTACACGCTGTCCCTAAACTAATGCAATACTTACAATAAAGTCATAGACAGAGGAGGCGCTACTTATGAGCGATTTTGGCTTACGATCTCTTCATCCAAAGGGCCTGGCGTGAGAGACTGTTTGACTAAAGATAATAACCGTGCTCTAAGCCAGGAGGCGGTATAAGAATTAGATCTTTAACAAATACTTTTGATAGTCAATTAACACGCTCTATAGCGGTCAACGAAAACTTCATGAGGATACCTGCACACCATAGCGATGAGTGAGAATTTCTATGGTATGTAAAGTCCACCAACCTGCACTAGACAAGTGTGGTGGACTATATGGCCTAACCACTCTCAATCGTACTCTATACTGCAGAGGAGTCAGGAGATCAAATCCCTGCAGTGGCATCTACATATTACATAATATATGCTCTGATGCAGTACAGTACACTACAGATGTTTTTAAGCTGTAATCATGAGCGTAGCCAGCCATGGGCTCAGGGTGGGGCAGCAGTCTAAAATAATATATAATTAGCAAACTGTATCCACGTCTTACCCCGGTATTTTTTTTTTATACAAGAAGGTTACACCCTATTGCACCTTTTATCTGTATTTAAACACTTATTGCTCACCTGCCTAGTAGTTTACCTAGATAATTTATTTTTTAGGTGTGGTTAGGTACCTTACAGGTCAAAGCCAGGGTGGGGCAAGTGCCCCACTCTGCCCCACCGTGGCTACGCCCATGGCTATAATTTGTATAATCTCTAAGAACTCGTAGTTTAAGTTTAAGTTATGTATAAGTACCCATATGCACAATGCACGTCCATAGTTAGCAAAGTAATTATTCCACGTAGTACGAGTATAAAATGGCACCCGCAAAATGCTGGCGCGTTGACACAATTCCCTAATTTCCGAAATTAAAACAACTCCGCGCGTGCTTCTAAACAGTCATTAACGTCCCAGTTTTATTGGTTTACTGGTCATACTAGTACCTACAACCGATTTTATGCCACTAGGAAGGGTTGTTGAATCCATTCACGAGTTGTTCTGATAAAACAGTAGTAATAAACGATTAAATCGGTCGGAGTGAAGCGAATGAAGCAATTAAGTTCATAACGCTAATATTTCAGCGCCCTTTTATAAGTCATCGCAAAATCCTATTCTGTATTCACTGAAGAAAATGTATTTTTTATTTAAAAATTGTTTTTAAATGTGATATTATAATATTTTTATATGTTTGTAACATACATTTCAACAAACAAGCAAGTCTTCTGCATTGTTGCTTAATGTAGTTTCCTTGTAGGTAAATTTTCAGACGAAAAATGGACGTGTTCGCGTCCATCTAGAAAAAAACGATTATGGCAAAATTTATATGGATGGATATGTCGTTCACAAAAAAGTAACAACAATGCTATTATATTATCCATGTCGATTTCTGTGAGGCAATATTACTAATTCGGGACAAACGGCCTATTTATACTTTTCTTAGATTAACTAGTAGTCTATTATCGGTTATCGAATATTAAATAGAAGTATGATGATAATAATAATATTATGAGTATGTATTGTGAATATTTCACTACAATATAACAACAACAAAACCATTTATATACCGGAATACCTTCTTACATAAGATATATAAAAGTATTATTACTACGCGCATCATATTACTCGCGTTAGGAGCATCTCAAATTCATATTAAATTCGTGAACGTAAGTCGAAACTCGGCACCAGGCATGCAGAATAAGGCAACAAGCTCGCCTTACTGAATAATTGAAACACGACGACCTCCGCGCTGGCTCTGCTCTCCTGGTATACGCACGTCTGTTGCATAATACAAATTGCGAAATTGTTTACAAGCTGCCGTCAAGAAAATACTTTGCGCAATGCGACCCTGACTGTCGGCTCGACAACTACTATAATTGTTTATCATTTATTTATTAAGCCTTTTAAGTTATTTAGTTTGCATTTATTTGTATGCTTCCTCATTTTCTTAAGTTATACAACCATCATTTTATTTGATATTTAAGACCTTATAGCTAATTCTCATTCCCTTTATTACCAGTTATTAAAGTCATAAAAAATGGTTGAATCACCTCAAGTGTTAGAAACTATGAAATATTTTTACGGATTATTAACTACTTGTAGACGTACAAAACATTAATTTATGTACGAGAACTCAAACCGCAACATAACACACGTGTTACAGCCAAAATGTTACTGCGCTGCGGAGGCCATCTTGCATACCTTAATGTATGTAATTTTTACTGTAGCATAACGTACATGATATCTTCTTAATTATAGTATATATTTATTTATACTAGTCTATACTAATATTATAAAAACGAAAGATTTGATTGTATGCATTGAATAGCCTCTGAAACTCTTTGATTGATGATAAGTAAAACGAATAACACAGGAATTTACACTAAATTGCAAAACAAATCTCAGGATAGACCCATGTCTGGCTACCTGACTAATAAAAGTCTGATCGTATGTATTGTTACTTAAACATAGACTTGAGGCTTTCCTCACATTGTTTTTTTGTTTATAGCTGAAAATTCCGACAAGTTAATATCCGTTAAATTTTAAAGAATCGAGGTTATACAAAGAAGCAAATAATACTACATTATACCCTAAATAGTAAATTTTACTCATGTCATGTAATACAGATAAATTTATATTTATCAAAGATCCCTTACATAAAATATGTATTTTAACCTATAATAAATACATATGTATTTTGCTAATAATTATTATTTTACTATGTAAGTGAGGCAGATCTATACTGAACAAACGCAGTTTTTAGATTAAAATTGTACAAACCAAATTGTCTGATTTGACAAACGAATTCGAGATCTCACATTTCGTATGCCATGTACCAAATAAAACCAATGGAACGATATCTTATTTCTCTATTCTATAATTTCTTACCTATGTAAGAAATTACTAATTCAAGCGGACTTCTCTGAAACCTCATGAGCTCGTCAAAGTTTCACGTACGTAAGACGCTAAAAATAAAAACAACAAATGTGTTATCTGCATAAAATATGTTCGGAGTTTCGACAGTGCTCAGAGGCAAATTAAATATTTTCCACAGGCGAAGTTCATCGTTCAATTTTAATGGTAGAACAACTTCACATTTGCAAACAAAATATTTGAAACGGTCACGAGTAATACAACAATTTTTTTTTAATTCGGTATTCCATAAAGGAATACTTAAACATATCCCGAAATCCCCTATGTGGAAGTCAGATTTCCCACTAGTGATATTCACATTTCTATATACCACAATTGTAATGACGTGTCGACAGAGATATATCCAAAACGTTACAACTTTTGTTGAACACTGTAACAGCTTATCAGTATCACCATTTACACTTGACGCTATTGGAACAGATTCCGGTATTCTGCTACTTGCCAGCAATTAAGACCCCTAAAGCACATATAGAGCCCCCCCCACAATAAGGTACCAATTTTATGCCCTGGATATAAAAAAAACACTAGAATCTTTGGTCTATAAACAACGAACTGAAACAATAAAATTAATGGCCACACAAGCATTTGTATCAGTATGGGACCGAACCTTTTCACAGCGGGGTTGTTAACCAACTCCACCATCAAAGTTGTGTATTACGAGTATTATACTATTATTCCGAAGCTAAGAAAGAAAGAAAAAACACTCATTTATTAGTCACAATAAGATGACATACACACTCGTTTAATATAAATTTATATAGCTCTCAATTTAAATCATTTTGATTGTTCTAGTGGTCTCAATCCCCGATGAGCGTCGCTGGGGGGGCAGCGGAGTCCCCGCCCGAGGGTTTCAGGAGAGCTGCAAGGGGATCCTTCTCTGCCATCGTCGATCTTCTAGCTGCAACCGCCAATCTGGATCAGCACCGTGTAAGTCCCTTATCTTTGTTGTAGGTTAAGACCAATGGTATGGTAAGTTGACATGCGAAGACACATAGTATAGAGAACTGATGGGTGATAAGGCTAAATGGTTATCGAGGGGACGCTATTTGTCGAATATGCAGCGACGGGATTAGGCGTCGGATTATACTCATTAGACACTCAGAATCCACCATGGTTGCACTAAGTAGTTGAATGCAGAATCTCTAAAAGGAAATAATAATTATCTCTATGAACAAAAATTTCTGTGACACAGGCAGCCATTTTTTACGCGTTTTAATTGTATATCAGGGATAATTATTATCTGTAATGTCAACGCTTTCAAACCAAAAAAATCTGTTTTGAGTGGCTTGACCCAGCGACCACTTAAGTTCTCTGCCACAGGTAAATTCCCAATTAGTATAAGATGAAATATTTTGCGGCTAACTCGCTGCAATTAAGGTAAACTAAGCTCTTTAGAAACTTCGTATGAAGCGAGAAACTGGGTCATTTTTTCTGAATTTAAAAACTTTCTTTTGTTTCTTTTTCTGTTATTAATAAGGAGCTAACGGGTAAAAACCAACAACAACTATATATTTTTAAAAAGGTACATAGAAACGAAAGGTCGCGTGTTTATTTTCCTTTTCATTTCCGCTGCAAAAGGGCAAGTTTGTCGGAATTTATAAACAAACCATAGCTTCTATGTTACACTTTAGTTAGCTTACCAAAGGAACAAGCTAGCTGGACAGGGTTACTGCTTACAGAAAACGAATGGCTTTGCTATCGTGTTTTTACGGTGAGCAAGATTGCCGGAGGCTCAATACAGTGGGGTGGGGTGGTCGAACAGTTTACAGTGTAAACAGAACTGTTTTACGTACCGGTACAACGTTCGAATATTCGAAATTCGTTTCGAATCAAAGAGTCTCATTCCATTTCTCCCATTTCGAGAGGCTGGTTATGCACATCCGATCCACTAGTGGTAGATGTTTATGAGTGGCAGTAACATTTGTGAGCCCTTTGCCCGAGCCACGTAATACTAGTAATAGCGCAAAACTACTAGTCAATGTTTGTTTGTTAATTCCTTACAGCTTTTCTTATTAATTGTAATGTTAAAGATTAATGAGATGGCACAAAATTATTACCAATTTTCCTTTGGATTACCAAGTATGATGTCATGAATATCTAAATGACTGATGTATTGTACTGTACTGTATCAGCCCATATACGTCCCACTGCAGGGCACGGGCCTACTCTACAATCGAGAATACGATTGAGAGTGGTTAGGCCATATAGTCCACCACGCTGGCCTAGTGCGGGTTGGCGGACTTACATACCATAGAAATTCTTATGAATCGCTATGGTATGCAGGTTTCCTCACGATGTTTTCCTTCACCGTTTTAGTGCGTGGTGATTGACTATCAATACACACATGACTCCGAAAAGTCAGAGGTGTGCCCTGGGGCCTTACCACCATCTTTTACAAAACCATCATATCGCAGGAACGTTTTATTTCAAGCTTAAAGTAATATTACTCAAATTCGTACCATGACGTTATAAAACAATATTACTTTAATCCTGCATAGTGCTGGAAAAGAATGAATGGTTGTCTATTCCCTGATTTAAGATCGCTTACTTTTTTATTTACGTTCCAAGACACGCTGTACCGTTAAATATTGAAGCTAAAAGAAATTAATTTAATTTTAGTTTTATAAGTGGATAATGAAGCAAAAAATGTATTGTATATTTATAAATAAAAATATGTATCCCTTTGTCTTGCTGAGCAAAAGGTTTGTTTTATTTGGGAATGTATGCAATGGGAACGGAACGGTTTCACGAATGTCATTACTTACGAATTCGTTCGCGGGACGCGGTCGGTGTTTAAACAATTTGTGAAGTGGAAGTGGTACTATACAAACTTTTTAATTCGTTTTATGCAGTGTTAAAAACGTCGATATTATGGCTAGCAACGAGTAAGTATTATAGTGGTTTAGAGAGTAAAACAGTGAAAGAAATAATGCATTGCGATACTATGATCGCATGTTTAATGGTAATGGCTATTACCATTTTGATTTTATTATCATATTAAGTTAAAAAAATAAGTAGAGCCGACATGTGTTATACTATATATAATGTCTTGAAATATATAATATATATAATACGAATAATATTGTAAAACAAAGAAATTACTCGTTACTAAAACTTTGAAGCTGGAATTTCAAGTGGTTTTCTTTTTTTGTTTCAAGTGGTTTAAACTTTTTGCAGCGTCAGAGTTCGGAGAGTTTCGGGGCGACAGCTCGATTTAATGTGGGAATATTTAAATTCCCATAGAGATATCGCTATGGCGTATAATAGATCCCTGCAGGCAAAGGAATATTCTAAACAAAAGTGGGCCGAGCTTGCAGGGATCTTAAACTCTCAGGGTGAAGGCACACACAAAGATTGGAAAGGATGGTCTAAAGTAATTACTTATATTAATTTATCCTATTATGACTAGTAGCTATTATGAACTACATGTACTTATGCAGTTGTACTATACTTAGTATCTGGTCTAGAATAAAATGTTATGTAACTATTATATATAATGGTTTCATAATAATATCAACGGTAATTGTGTATACTGACGTTTATTTAAAGTTTTTAATATGAAACGACTAGCGGAACTATATACACACAGCAAGCTTTATTTTTTAAGGTACTTTTACAGTCATTAGAATTAATACAGAGCACGCAATAATTGAATTAAACTCAAAAAATAGAGAGCATATTCAAACACCCACTACGTGGGTGCCGGCACATGACGGGGTATGCTAAACTACACCTATTGATTTTACAGTACTGGGTGGATTATAAGGCTAAGTTAAAAAAAAGAGTGGCAGCTGTACGTACATCCCAATCAAGAACTGGAGGAGGACCATGTGCAGAGCCACCCTTGACAGATAATGAAAAAAAATTTTTGCAATTACTTGGAGACAACTATGGTCAAGGGTTACCTGGTGTGCAAGTGGAACCATTCATAGCAGTAAGTATAGACAACATAATTTATTGAGATTTTAGACAGATAAAGTTTTTAGATTTTACTTGATTTGCTAGTCTAACTACATTTTAGCCAGATGATAAAAAATGGATTTTGTTTATTAATAGCATGCAGAAAATGCTGATGTTGGAGTATCCCCATCAATACTTCAAATATTGCCTGAACCTCAGGGTACCCCATCCCTAGAGGAGCCATATGGGGTAGCACTTGCAGTTTCTCCAGCCCGAACAGTGACACCACCTGCAGTACCAACATCAGCACAAATAACGCCACGGCGGTCGCCGCGCCGCCGACTACTGCACAGTAGTCCTCCTACAACATCCCAGCCAATTGTGGCGGCTACAACCGTCAATCGACGACGCCGCCAGAGAGAACGGCCCATGTCTCAGGAGGCTGCAAGACGTGCCCTCGTACAATCATCTACAGAAAAAACTGCTGCTGCAGTTAGAAGTTCCCGAGCTTTGGAGGTGATTGGAGAGGGCATAGTGGGCATAGAAAATAAACTGGGTAACATTGAAAGGTATATATTATGTTGTCTTACACAATCATATTTAATTAAAAGAAAACAAATGGGTATGCTCTTATGATATTTATAAAAATGATAATATTTTTTATTTGGTTTAATTACATGAAATAATGAACAAATTTAATTTTTCATACAACATTACATACTAACTATATTATCTGTGTTATAATTAAAAGCACCCACATTTGAAGCTTACAAAAATAAATAAACAAAAAAACTTAGAAATCAAAATAATTAAAATATAAAAAGCAATATCCAAAAGATTTAATACACCTTGAAATTCTCTTCCAGAATTCTAATATCTATAAATGCCGCCTTGTCCAGAGCTCCTGAGTGAGAGCCCTCCGTGCAGCCCAGCCCTGCTGCAAAGCAACATTGCTACTGTTGGTGTGCTGTAATGATGCTTCGCCTATAATATAATTGAGCTGCAATTGGTTCTCTTGACTTTGTTCTTCGTTACTTAGTTGCTGCACAGAAATATTGGCTGTGTTGCATATGTTGTGTAATATAACACAAGCATTCACTATAGATCCTGCAATCTGAGGTGAATAATGCAACACTCTGTGAGCAAGTAAACAACGAAAACGTGCCTTGAGAAGTCCAATTGTTCGTTCAACTATGTTTCTGGTGCAAACATGCAAATTATTGTAGTGTGCTTCAGGAGTCTGTGGTGCTGCATTGAGTATGGGAGTCATCATGGTTGTCCTTAATGGATACCCAGAATCACCTGTAAATATTTAAATATAATTAATTTAATTAATTAGGACAATGGAAAAATAAAGTAGTTTAAATAATTCAAGTATCTAATATTCTAATAACTTTTCTGATATAACATTAATATCTGAGTCTTACCTAGAAACCAGATATTTTCATTGCTGCTCAGTTCTTCCAAGTGACTCCTGAGTGGATGATTTGACCATATAAAGGAGTCATGAGTAGCACCACCATGGCTTGCATCTACATTCATAATTTGCATATTTGCATCACAAATCTGAAAATTTATGAGACTGAATAGAGTATTGTTACTATATTTTTTTGTTACTAAAATATTATGTTAATTATTTTATATTTTTTATGTTTATTTTTTCTCTGTCTCACCTAGGGATGGAAAATGTATTCTGTTTATGAAAATATATGATTTATTCATATCATTTGCTATGTGTGCATTATTATGTTGAACTAAAATAATAACTTACCATTTATAGGTATTATAATAACTTCAAATAGCTTTATATTTTTAATATTCATCTACAATAGTTTGGCATTTGCAAGGCAGTAAAACAACAATTACAAATAGAGTTATATGTACCAATGTACCTGCATAATAATTTAAATAATATAACTTACCACTTGAACATTCAATGAATGGTAATGCTTGCGACTGTAATAACGCTCTTCATGATCTACAGGTCTTACTATGGCCACATGGGTACAGTCTATGCAACCTAAGACACCAGGCATTTGAAATTTATTATAGAATCTGAAATAGCAAATACATTATTGAGTGTAATGCAATACAATTTAAATAATTGTATTTTTTTTTGTTTACACTATGTTGATGTAGGAATTTTGGTGATAATTTATTATTAACAATATCAACATTTCTAACAAGAGACTATGAAATCAATAACTTGTATAAACTTACTCTGCTTTTATTTTGTTGCGTTCTTGTTCATTGACCGGGAAGTGTATATACTTCTGTCTAAACTGGATGGAGTTGAGGCAAGCAGTAACTTGGGCAATTACAGAAGACACAGTTTGTTGTGCCATGGAGTGACCTTCTTGGTTGCCTATAAGACGTTGGTAGGAGCCCGTCGCGTAAAACGACAGGGCAGTGAGTACCTAAAATATCCATACTTTTAGTAAGCTTTTCTATGAACAATACGTAAAGGTAGCCTATACCTTGGTAGATTTTATAACCTACGAAGATGATGTTTTCTAAGTAAATATAAGAGCCGTAATTTTTAAAGCATAAGTGTAAAATAACATACCTTTGTTTCTACAGACAAATCTGTTGATCTTTTATTTATTTTAAACAAGGGCCTCAACTCTTCACAAAGATTTTCCACGAGCGCCTTTGTGAGCCTGTATCTACTAATAAACTCGGAGTCGTCTAAATTGAATGGATCACATTCCTCACGTAATCGCCTTTTTCGTAGCTTACTCAAAGAGTTATTAGCAGAGTTATCATCCTCCAGAAATTCGAAGATTTCGTAATCATTAGCCATCTAAAACCATATCACATTTATAGTAATTAAGGGCACTTTTTGACCGAGAAACGGATATATCACACACTATTAGTATTTATAATTATTACCCTACTTTATTTTTACTTACTTTATTAGGATTTATTAGAGAAAATTGAAAAGTAATGATAAAAAAGTTGCTTTTTCACAACTGTTTTAAGACTGCTAAGTTTGACATAAAAGTAATATTACTTACTGTCAAAAGACGCGTCATGGTACGGTTTAGAGTGAATGATTAGCGATTGGGGCACAAAACTGCTAAGTAAAACATGATGGTTTTAAGCTTGTTTTAAGGGCGTCATGGTACGAAATTTCAAAGTAAGATTAAAACATTACTGCTATAAGAGATGGTAGTAAGGCCCCTGGGATTCGAACCCGCGACCACCGTGAACATGTTGGCAGTCGCGTCTAGTCCGTTTACCAACAGGCCACCACGCACTTACAACCGCTAATATTGCATGAAAAACCTGCGTATTTTTCGTTAGGATTTTTTACAAACATTAATAGTAGTAATAGTAACACCCAACAGTCACATACATTGTCCTGACCCCACACTAAGATCGAGTCTTGTGTCGTGGGTATCAGAAACTACGAGAGACTTCGATCTCATAAACACCCAGAGCCGAAAGAAATATTTGTGGGTCGCACAAACATTTCTCTCGGTGCGTGGATCGAACCCGCGGCCTCTCGTTTCACAGGCAGCGTCTAACCGACTGAGCCACGAAGGCTATCGAATAGTAGGCGTTAGTCGTACATGTTCGGCATTTGGCGACCCGCCTGCAAAAAATACGTTTTTAATGGCTAGTCAAGTCAAGAAGAAAATTAATTAATGGGTAGCACTATAAAATTTATATTATTTGTTACATTTTAGTGGCACTTTGAAATCGGTCTTTTTTTTAAATTATTTTTTATATTCGTTGATCAACTATCACACCCGCACGACATGTAATCAAACGACTCAACTGTAGTGCGTTTCCAGCAGTCTGATACCACATATTACCTTGTATTGGAATTCGCGAGCCCATTTTCTTTTGATTTTACAATTGAACCAAAGCCTTTCATTTTGAAAGAAGATACTATGGCTAATACTATGATAATCAAATAAAATATATTTATATAAACCAATTTATTAAATTGTAATTCTAAAATTATTCACCAAATACTCTTACAACCTGAGGACTATAAGATCGATTACTTTACTTCTGAAATATTTTACCAATGTATTCGGTTTGCAAAAAAAAACTAATTTATAGTGTTGCTTAGTGCTTAAATCTGCATAATAAACTAATTTTAAATTAAAGTTATTTAACATGAAAATGAAATCAGGATTTCCTATTTTTTACATGTATAGACAGATAAAAACAGAATAAGTAAACAAAGAAAGCAATAAATATGCATTCATTGAAGAAACTCTAGGCAATGGATTAACTTCATGCCTAGCTCTACATTCTAATTTACATTGATATTCATTAGGGTAGCATAGAAAAGCAAGAAATTAAAAAATATCTCCGCCTACTTTATGCGTTCCCTGTACTTAAAAATTCATTTTGTCACTTTTTTCGATGTCAAAAATCAACTTTAAGAAGTATTAACTTCAAAAAATATTGCCATTGAAGGGGACACCCGGGTTTGAACCGGGGACCTCTCGATCTGCAGTCGAATGCTCTACCACTGAGCTATATCCCCGATGATGCTTCTACCAGAATAATGCAGTACGTGTTGTTTTTTAAATATATTAAAAATGTGTAATCAAATCAAATAGTAATTAATAACGTCACAATTTAATTGATAACGAAATATTTTTTTGCTTTAAATATTTAAGTACTGTTTTGTCATTTCTGTTTGTTAGCTTTGATAACAGTTTTCTTCATAGTTTTAAACTATTGAATTCAGTTCGAGCTAAGAACACAAAACATTCGTTTTGTTTGAATCATTAATTGGTTTTAGAAAGATCTAAGGACAAAGATAATACTCGAAGTCGGAAAAATAAAAAACTTGTATGTACAATTCTTTATGAAAATGCATGTCAGCCGTATGGATGATGAAACGATGCAATTTGCTTTTATTATTTGTATAATTGTCATTTTATTAACTTCGATCCCAGACCGTAAACCGTCTTTGCCTATAAATATTTTTCTGCATCTACAATAAAAAAATAAGTCACAGGGGACACCCGGGTTTGAACCGGGGACCTCTCGATCTGCAGTCGAATGCTCTACCACTGAGCTATATCCCCAGATGATATATACGTCGAAAAACTGAGTCATATATTTGATATTAAAATATACGAAACATTTTGCGTAGGTAGTGTAGAATCAAATGCAGAATCGGAGGTCGCGTGTTCAATCATGAAACACAGATCTGGCTTTTTAAAGTAAAATAAATAAACGAATTGTCTGGCATTTGAAATAACTACTATGAAGAAGGTAGAGAACTTTAATATTTCTATGATTTAGTTCAATATTTTACGTACAATTCCTTTAAATACTTCACTACAAACAAAAATCTAACGTAATAATTCATTCGTACGAGTACATGAAATTGGAACATACTTTTAGATAATCTTAAATCCTAAAATGTTCAGTATTGTGAACAGAAATAGAAACTGTGTCAATTATAAAGCGCATAATCAAGTTAAAGTAGGTATGAAAATGCAATTTCAACTGGGGCTGCAATTAAGTATTTATAGTTCTATGAAGCGAGTAATAAGCACTGCGTCCTGAAGTTGCCAACTCGCTCACTTTACCCCACTTCTGAGGGCTCGTTGTGAAGTTTATAAACTCCATACTTATAAACATACGGAGGTGGGTTGATTAATGAGATTTGCGATCTAAATACCTATTGCAGCTTAGGTACCCACTGCAGGTCTTATTTTAACTTTAAGCTATTTGTTGGGCTAGTACAGACATGTGTACATAAGCTCACACCTTTGCGCCAGAAGGGGTAGGTAGAGATACTACTAAGACCCCCACGTTACGCTTTGTGTTCCGTCACACGATGGGGGTGTTCACCCCCATCTAGTGATAGCGTGAAATGAGTGGTCCTGGATTAGACCTTAACATCAGGACGATCTATTTGTTGCGTATCTTCAGTTTGGGAACGCTGTATAATTTGCCCAGTATTTTTAATTTGCGCCCTAGTGCAATAGGCTAGCCAACTGGTACATCTTGGAGTTGAGCTGGTCAAACTGTGGGTGGCGCTAGTGTCGCTAGTGCAACTTCGTAACACGTATAATTGGTTCTTACATCAATATGCTCAATATTAAGTATTGATTCATACAAAATTGTTTGCTTCCATAAAATATTCTACACTAGTGTGTATGGCAGCATTAAAAATGCAATGCTTTCACAATAAATTATGTGTAAGAACGAATTTTATGTTAAACATTAAATAGCTGACGTATATTAGATGATGTAATCTGCGATGAAGCAATCTGTTAGGGAATTGTTTTGGGTCGATTAGTAACAATTACTGAATGCGATTACAATAACAAGTATATTATATGTATTAATATTATTACGTTGTTAATTGTATATGATAGCCTTTATGCAGAATTAATCCCTTACACCTCTAGGTATCTACCTACCTTCTTCAATCTGGTTTCTTTTATTTTACCTTATTTGAGAATGGGATCAACCTAGAAAATTTTGTAACAGTAGCGTAGATTGTATATCTACGCTACATAAATAACACCCAACAGTCACATACATAGTCCTGAACCCACTTTAAGATTGAGTCTTGTGTCGCAGTTATCAGGACTTACAAGAGATTTTACAATATTTGTAGTCCGCACAAATATTTTTCTCGGTGCGGGATTGAACCCGCGGCCTCTCGTTTCACAGGCGGCGTCTACCCGCCTGTGCCACGGAGGCTGTCATATAAAAACAATATTTAAATTCCTTAACACTCTAATACTCCAGAATCCAGATTTTATAACAATTAATATTATAACTATATCAATTATGTTAATTTTATCATGTCATTAACTAAACGATCATTTTTGACGAACCAACTCATAATGCATTATTTGATTGCGTTCATTTGATGATTAAAATAAAATATATATTTGAGTACCTAGAAATCAAAGCATTTAAGATTAGATAATATTCTTTAGATTAATGATAAATGATAATTATATTTGCACTCTGATTAAACAATCACTATCTTTTGAGATCTAAGATAAGTTTCCGGTCATACAAAATAGAAACAAAAAATAAGAAATCCAAATACATGCGGTATGTAAGGCCACGGTATTCCTAGCAGTGACATAAAATTTTCCGTGAAATATGTAACAGCTGGAAAATAAAAAAGCGGTACTTTTGCATTTCCTGTGCCTTTTAAATCCTATATCAAGTTCCATGGAAACAAAAACATCAAAACCAACGTCAGCTGTTGATTTTCTATAAGATAGTAGTAGGTATAGGTCTACCAGAATCTCATGGCATAAAATTAAAAACAAACATAATGATTTTTATATGGCAATACCATCACTCAACAGCTGTTTCAAAACTTGAGTTATGTCATTTGATGTGAATATTTTAAGATTTCTATACTTCCTTAGCGAAAATATACAAATTAGTTCTACGATCACAAGTGCGACACATTGTTCACAAGGTTTATCGCCAGATCTGTGAATATTTTGGCCAAATTTATACAAAATCGTCGATTTTAAAATCGACGTCGTTTTAACAAATAAGTCGGAGTGAATAGTTTTGATACTTCATGTTTTTTGGTGAGTTTTAGATTAATTTGTACATGTGTTTTATCGTATTTACTTTGTTATCATGTTTTGAAACTAAACAGTAATGCATTGAATACCTATTTTCAGGAGTTTCCAGAGTTTTTAGATAAGGAACGGCTTATTATTAATACTTTATCTTCATAGTCTTCATCAGAAGATGTACAGGAAGAGTACTTAGAAGTAAGCTCTGACTAAAGTGTTAATGAAATAAAGAAGACGGAAAATAAAATTATACGTTTTTTATTTGCATCTTTCATAAAACATTTTTGGAATCTAATATTTGTGTAAATAAAAACGATTCATAATCAAACTACGTACAATTGAGAAATTGAAAGTTGTTATATTAAGTGGGAACTAATAAGAAGAGAGAATTAAAACGAAACTGGTGGCTCGGTACCGCCATTTTTATCTACGTTTCGGAAATACCAGTGTTCCCTCTATATTATAAATACCCGTAAGGCACTTATTTATATTGTAATTTGACAGCCTTTTAAAACTTACAGCGTCCGTGGCGCAGTTGGTTAGACGCCGCCTGTGAAACGAGAGGTCGCGGGTTCGATCCCCGCACCGAGAGAAATGTTTGTGCGGCCCACAAATATTTCTTCCGGGTTTGGGTGTTTGTGAGACCGAAAAGTCTCTTGTAGTTCCTGATACCCAAGACACAAGACTCGATCTTAGTGTAGGGTCAGGACTATGCATGTGACTGTTGGGTGTTCTTATTTATTTATTTAGAATAGAAAAAAAATCTTATTTACCTTTTTTAATTGGCTATTAATCAAAAAGTAAAATTTTGAAGTCATTTTAATGTTTAAATAACCTATATATTTATACTTAAAACATTATGTACTTTATTTACAAAGTTTTACTAAAAAAATCATGTTAATTTTTAAATAATAATAAATTACAATTATTGAAAGTATCAAAATATGTTCATCCAATTACCCCAGTGTTGCGATGCGCAAATTCAAATTTCCCAAAATGCCATGAGATTCTGGTAGACCTATACCATGTCAGTTGAGTCAATCCATTGTTACTGTAACGACATAAGCCAAAGCTCTGCTAAAATAGCAGTAAATGACCCGACAGGTCGACGACGCCGCGACAGACTCAAAAAAAGCTGGCGTGGCGGACCGACCTGGGTACTTTCAAAGCCATCTGGCTTGAAATCTCTTTACCTTCACCCAGCAGTGGGATGAAATAGGAAAACTACCAAAAAAAGAGGATCAGACATCATTTGTACGTATAGAACATAGGTAGATACTAGAAAACATATAGATACCCGACACACAGCTGTACCCGACACTCAATTGATCCCCCTGATCCTTCCATTTCAATCTGACCATTAGTAGAAGGCATACACAATGAACACGACGCGGATCTTCATTAATCATGACTCGTTCACAACGCTCTGATGAAACTGGATTACTGGCCGATTAAACGCCGTCCGGCCGACTCGATATGCGAGCTATGTCATGAGACATAAACATCCGAATACCTACGTGAAGGGAACTTGATAGCCTATTATGCTGTTCCTTTGGACATCAAATGGGTTGTTATTGCTTTTTAAATGGCTGTAGTCGAATGGAGCAAGAATTTAACAATTCAACAACAATTATATTAGGTACTTCTTGATTATGTAAACAATAAAGATTATTATTTAGCCATTACAAATCATTTCTAATTTCGTATGCTATTAAAATATGTTGTGTGCATTTATTCTAAGCTGAAACCGAACTCAATGTTAAGATTACGTTGAACCCACATACAATAATGGAAATCCTGTTAATAATAGAAAATGTATTTGCTTATACCCAGCATTAATAATATGGATCATGACTATGATTTTGTACAATATTAAATAGACCTCATGCCAATTACGGATAAATTATTCATTTCGGCTGTAGTGAAAGGATAGACAGAAGATCAACAGCAATATATTAATAATATATTAACATCACATTCACGACTCTCCAGGAACTCTAATAGGTGAGAGCAATTCCTTTACTTCAATTAAATTGGTTGCTTTTGTAGTTCCAGTGCTATAAAAATAACTAGGTCATATCTAACAACTTAAATGTGCATAACTTAGTTCACGCAAACATTTCACGTTCTAATTTTGCTGCATTATTATCGCAAGCAATTTCCAACGCGTCGACTTCGACTACCTGCGGTTGATGTAAGTTACGTGCATAATAGCGCTGTAAGAAAACAAACGCTATAGCTACATTCGGGCTTGTTATTTTAGTTAAAACAACCATTACAATTAAACTGTAATATTTTTGAGCTTTATCCCAATTCAATTTTCTCTAGGCTGGCATTATGTTAGTTGTTAGAAGGCATCAAAAAGATTTATTTTGAAAATAATACATAAAAATTGTCGTTAGGTACCTATTGTTGAGTAGTTCGAATCCACAGAGACAATTCATAACCACGATTTCCCTAATACGTAGTTAATTTGCATAAATACTTATAAATAGAAAATATCTTCTAACAAAATAAAATCGAACCTCAGGTGTCTACCTCGACAATCGTTACCCAACCACACTTGACGTCGGACAGCAGAATCCAATAATGGGTCCTACAATTAACGAGGTTCAGGCCCAGTGTTGTAAAAAAGCTCGAGTCGGCGCTTAAACGCTCGAGTCGACGCTCAAGCAGATTGCTCGTGCTCGAGTCGGGACTCGACTAAAGCGCTCGACGCTCGAGCAGTGGCTTGAGCGCTCGGCTCGAGCTTGAGAGCGCGCTTAGATTACATAGTTAGAGAAACTGTAAAAAAGATCTGTATCTGTATCAGCCCATATACGTCCCACTGCAAGGCACGGGCCTACTATACAATCGAGAGTTCGATTGAGAGTGTTTAGGCCATATAGTCCACCACACTAGCCTAGTGCGGGTTGGCGGACTTACATACCATAGAATTTTTTATAAATCGCTATGGTATGCAGGTTTCCTCATGATGTTTTCCTTCACCGTTTTAGTGCATGGTGATTGACTATCAATACACACATGACTCCGAAAAGTCAGAGGTGTGCCCTGGGCTTCGAACCCGCGACCACCGTAAAAAAGATAGTATAATTGAAATAAGACAATTTCAATTTTATTTTTAACGATATTTATATCATATTAGTAGAAAAACACTTATTTATTATTAGTATACAATATGCCATATGATCTACGCCATAAGGCCCAAATTACATTACAAGTGTGGTTTAGCTTTTTGTTTGTTTTTGGTTTTTGTGTTTTACTGGTGGTAAGTCTCTAATATGTGAGAGGCTGTCTTGGTGGGTACCACCGCAATGTCTATTTCTCCCGTCAAACAGCAGTTTAAATGCACTGTTGTGATTCGGATTGAAGGACATTGTAGTCAGAGTAACTACTGGACATATTGAGACTTAACATCTTGTGTCCCAGGATGGCGAGCGCAGTGGAATGCCAAGCATTGCTTTGTAAATCAAGGTGTTGTTTGGTTTTGCTACTGTTCATGAGCGGTCGCATCGCTTACCATCAGGCGAACGGCGTGCTCGTCTCGCCATTCAATGCAATAAAAAAAAATAGCTGAAGTTTCTGTACAATTCCTGACTACCTACTGATTTTTCTTAGCAACTAAGTTAAATTAAATACCTACCTAAAATCATTACACACCTTTGCAACACTATAATTTTTTTAACCATGAGAAAAGTCACATACTGGCCTGTATATTTTCGTTACTAAGTCTGTTTCTTCTTTTAGTTATGACTAGCTGAGCCCGCGACTTCGTCCGCGTGAAGTTTAACAAAAAAGTTAATTAGTTCTTTTAGTTATTTTTTAAATAAATGAAATTTTCTACAACAAATGTAGCCTAAGTTACTCCTTATTATATCAGCTACCTGACAAAAAAAGTCCCGTCAAAATCGGTCCAGCCATTTCAGAGATTAGCCGGAACAAACAGACAGACAGACAAAAAAAAACTAAGTTCATTTTCGTTATAGGTATCGTGTATATAACGATATGTACTTGGACATTTTTATTTATTTTCACTTTACAAACAGACACTTCAATTTTATTTATATGTATAGATAAGGCCAGTTTATGCGACCAAAGTCAAAAGATAAGTAATACTCACCGTACCTACCGCCCCCCACAACTCCTAACATTTTTATTTATCACAATTTTTTCATCTATCCGTATTTAAAAACTACAACGCTTGAACGCTCGAGCGCATAACTCGAGCATGAAAGTCTAAACTCTCAACGCTCGCAAGCCTTAAACGCTCAAGCGTTTAACGCTCGAGTCTAAGGCTCAATTGCACAAACTAACTTTGCCAATACCTTTGCCCTTGAAACTGTCAATTCCATACATTCGCAAGGTCAAATACATCTCAAATGTATGGCGATGACATTTTCATAGGCAAAGGTATTGGCAAAGTTACTTGGTGCAACTGAGCCTAAAACGCTCCAAAGCGTCGACTCAGCGCTCGACGCTCGACTCTCAGCGCTCATTTTTACAACACTATTCAGGCCCCTTTACCTGCTCTTATTTCGTGCCTGTAGCACCTATACATTATTCATGGAAATGTACTGGTTTACCGGATTCCGCGCCCTGGGGTATTCTTGCTAATTGGTGTTGCGGAACCATGCTTCGTTTTGACATACAAAGATGACGAAATTGTAATTTATTTATAGGTATGCATAAGCTATGAATTTAGTGTTTTTTTGTTTTGTTTATTGTAAAATGTATTAAATTAATATGGAGAGTGTAAGAGAGGTTGGGTTAAAAATAATTTCAGAAGGTTAACACAGAACAATAAAGTGATTGCAAAAATAATATATTCTATCAAAGAATTCTTGAGCTAAAAGGTTGAGCACAATCTACACTATCTTATGACTCGACATGTACCGCGGTAATTTGTAATCGGCTCGAAGGACCAAAAATTAGCTACATCTCCCGCATTTAATGATACCACGGTAGTAATAATTATTTTGCAGGTATTTCACACCGTATCACTATTAAGTTCGAAAGTTAATTAATTGTTCGACTTTTAGCTTCAGTTAACAAAGTCAATTTGTTATAATTTCCCACACCTGAGATTGTTACTTGTGGGAGTAACGATTGTGTTATTGGTCTAATATGAGTAAACATGTAATCAAAATCTACGGTTATTGTAATATTTCCATTTCTCATCCCCAATGAGATCACGTATTCAAAAACACCTATTGTTCTGACAATAAATACTTATTTTGCTATATTGAAACTGTCGTTGTCGCAAACTTACCACGTTCTTTTATTTTACAAAAATCTAAAACACTCTCATCTACAATAGATGCAGAGTTAATTAAAATATTGAAAAGTTAGTCTCACTTCTGTTTTATTATAGCGTTTTGATATAAACACGTGTTGAACCTCAAACTAATTAACAAATGTCAAGTTATACAAATTAATGTCTACCTACATCAACACATATCGACAGCAGCAAAATCAATTTCCTGCCATATTATCCATTTCCCAAGCGGCGGGGCTCATTCGATTGGCTGCTTCAGCGGTTTGTCGGTCATGGGGAATGATTCTAAGATCGTTGGAGCCTCACGCAGCTTTGCATGCAAATTAATATAAGTGGTTTATTTAAACATTAAAACGAATGCTAAATGATATCGTAAGTGAAAAACATTACTCCATAGACAAACACACCAGAGTAACCTGAATAGGCAGAGTAAGTAAACTGGCATAAATTTGTGAAAAGAGATAATTATTATGTGTTGCCAATATGTAGTTACAACGACGTGGAAGGTTTGCCAATGGTTAGGCGTCACGTCAGGGTCACCAATTTGCCAGTGGTTAGGCCAGTGTGGAAAATGGAAACACAAGATGTAGTGAGTTTCACTATGACCCTGTATGAAACTGTTTATATGACTATACAAACGATGCTTATATATTAAGGTGATACATGCATACGTGATATTATTTAAATCACTTGACATTGACATTTTGCTAAATCAGATCTGTTAACGTCAAGGTTAACGTGCTTGCGTGAAGTTATGTGCTGCCACAAAGGCATCGCAATCCCATTAAGTGCAGTGCAGGCACTCTGGGGCCAGGAATAAAAAAAAATTATACTCAGAGAAATCCTTCCTTCAATCCATAATCAACTTAAGTAATAACAGTCGAGAGATCTGGGACCTCTAGATTTTGTGGGGGTATCTATTCAGCGTTAATCACGTTCCATCAGGCAGTCGGCTTACTTTTTTCGAACCCACGCTATATTACGTAATACATACCTACGCAATATATCTGTGTAATTTAACTTTTTGATCAAAAGTACGGACTAGGTACTTATTTGTAAATAAAATATTGTTTGGATACAGGAACATGATATTTTATTATTCTGTATTAGCCGATATACGTCTCACTGCAGGGCACGGGCCTCCTCTACAATCAAGAGGACGATTGAGAGTAGTTAGGCCGTATAGTCTACCACGTCCGCCTAGTGCGGGTTGTGGACCTTACACACCATAGGTGAAGGAAAACATCGTGATTTAACCAGCACACCAAAGTGATTTTATTATAAACATGCCCAAAATAACCGATTTCAATATTGTAGTTTTATTGATTTTGCCGGCACGTGCCAGTTCCACCGGAAGCTGCGAAAGTTCCGGTCACGTCACGCCATTTGTGTCACAGCACACGCTTCCGGTCACTCCATTACAGAATACGTGGCGGACACAGTGGCGGACAAGTAGCCGTGCTAACTATATTCTGCCTTTGAGTTTAAAATTTAAACCCCAAGTTTGTGATATCACGTAACGGGTACACGATCTGACATGTTTCTTGTGGTTTCAAACTTCACTAGAAATTTAGAATCTGAACCTAAGACTGGTAAACTTTCATACGCAAACTCACGCCTTGTTCCCAGAAGGGGTAGGCGGAGGTGCCAGGACACCCACATTTCGCCTTGTATGTTCCATCCCACGATGTGATACGGGGCGAGCCTATATACAGGGTATATCAAGACTGCTACCGAAAACGAAGCCGGGTGGTAGTTGAAGCGACTTCAGACACAATGTAGGTAACAGAAAATTTTGCAAAAAAAAGCGACAATTTTATTTTTGTTATTTTTTCCTATGACCATATTTGGGTGGTAAATACATGTTTTTTTCCTAAAATAATAGTGTATACCCTTTTATTTATAAATATTCTAAGTTATAAAAGAGTTTAAATTATAATTTTAGCAAAAACTATGGATTTACCACCCAAAAATGACGAAATTTAAAAAATCATTAAAAATAATTGTCGCGTTTCTTTGCGAAATTTTTAGTTGCATTGTGTTTGTAGTCACTAAAAGTACCACCCGGCTTCGTTTTCGGTAGCAGTCTTGATACACCCAGTATGTATTTGGCACAAATTCCTGACTTCGGGCTGATACGAGTATTAATATAAAAATCCAATAGCACTGGTAAACTTGATTCTACGTGTGATACATATATTGTTATCTTTATAAATAATGAGGTATTTACTAAAAGTATACACAGTAATAAAGTGAGTTTCTATAGTAAGGATTTCACTGAACTCTGGTAAACATGTTTTGCCTTTGAAGCAATTGATATTGTCCGTCTGTCTGCATCATGTTTACGTAATAGAGCCACGCTGTTGTTAGTGATAACTTGTCATGAATAGGCAGGCTCGTCCGGGGTGATACCATTGTCAGGAGATCGACGTAAAGTGACAGCTTAGGTATTGCGTTTACCAATGTAGGTATATAAAAATCATCCCCTATACGACACGGGCCTAATCTACAATCGAAATTACGATTGAGAATACAATTTAAATTATTGGATTACTTGATCGGTGTACCTACTTAGGTAACTAATATTTTTTATATCCTCTTAGCACTCAGGAAGATAATACTCTTCTTGACTATCCCTTTGTCCGAATAGTTTTTAACCAATAACGATAAGACATTTATTTCTTATAAACCAAAACATAAATATAATTTTTCAGGACCAGTCTGACGGCTCCACAACACCTCGCGCCAATGACAAATCCGGCGGCCATTCTCCCGCTGCTGTTGAAGGTAAATATTCTGAAACTTGCTGATATTTACTGGAATAGACTTGTGTTGGTACATACTGGTGGCTCGCATACATAGATTTATATAGGTACCTAATTGATAGATGTTACCTATAATATCTCCGTGGCTATCGCACCTCTCACCCAATTAATTTCCACCGTCATTATGGAAAATAATGAGCAACCCATATTTTTATAACGGAAGTTTCTCACCAGTTTAATCATTAATAATTTATTCAAGCATGTAATCATTTATATTGCTCACTATACAGTCATCAGCAACAGAACTCCACTAATGAGGTTAATTCATGTAAAATAAATACGGCAAAATCACAGGCAAGATAGTAAGTGACTACTTATGTATGATAGTAGTTTCAGATAAGTTTACTGTTTAGGTGAGCGTTGCAGTGAGCGAATGTACGTTTAGTCTACAAATCACTACGTTCAAGCTGTTGCTTGTGTTCTATATTCTAGTGCTAGCACCTAATATGATTTAGTGAATCCTAAGGCATTTTTAGTTGGCGGCATGTCTGTGGCATTGTAGAGCCCAGGAGCAGCGGTAGCCTGTCAGGTGGGCTGTTATCTCGTCTACTTATTTTATTTGTAAATACTTCACTCCACATAAACCAACAAAATTTGAAAGGATTGAAACGAAATAAAACGGATGATAACATCAGTATCAGCCATAGCGAAAATCGTTGATAATTACAGGTTTGGAATACGGGCTGAGCCAGTGCGACTCGAAGGCATGGCGCCTTTATAAATAAATCGCTACAAGAGAATGCGTGATGGTTCCATGAAGTATACTATATTTACAATTGAATTAATTCATGCAGGTGGCGAGATGGATAACGAGCGGTGATGGTCGGCCACTACACTACTCGACAGACTGGCACAGCGAGGATTTGCGGCAGACACACGATTAGCTCTACCTCCAACAGGTATGTATGATTATCCCATACTGTAATAGCGACACTAGAAATATCTTCTCACTAATAATCATCGTCCACCAGCTTTTCAATAGTTTTTTCTCCAATATCCCTTTAAGTGTTTGCTTTGATTTGATTTTTGTGTTACAAATATCATTAGAAAAGATTTCGTTCAACCCTATGCTTCTCCCCTCCAAATCCTCCCATAATTTGATGTCATTAATACTAAGTACATGTAGGACATCATTTAATCGTCAACTTTCAACCAACTGCATGTGGCTACTGTGGTATTTTAGTTTTTATTCCATTAGCTTATAATAGTACCTATTGTTGATTATAAAAATAAAACACGATACCATTTTCAAAACTTTTATTACCAAAATCATATCCATCCACCTAATTGCAGGTTGTGCCCGCTACCGCGAGCTGTGCTACCGCGCGGCGCACGCGCACGTGTCCAGCGACGCGGCGCCTCGGAACTGCGACTGCGCCAACTGCTCGGCGCGGCGCAACTCCGCCACGGACGCCTGAGCCGCGCCCTCCTCGGTGCAGGCGCGGCCCACGCCTTCACTGACCAGGCCCATACCCGCCACTAAGGCAGACTAGCGTCTCAACATTGCTCACTTATGGGTTCATTGAGTATATGCTAGAGGAGGCACTGAGAACTGTGACATAACATCATACTACTAATTCTGTCTGTCACTTCCTGTAAAGTCAAAATATCTTCCCTGTCGTTCCACTTGTTTATGCGCAGCTAAATATTTTGTACGCAGTGTCCGCTCTAGTATAACTCCGGCTTTACGTATAAATGATTTCATTTTAAATTCAGAATTGCGTATTTTTATTATAATATGCAATTCCTGAATCCTTTCCTGAATTCAAATATTAATATCAATGTCTTTTAAAGTTGATACAAGCACAAAGGTGCTATTAAACACACTTTTTAAATGTTTACGATATAAAATCTAGTCTGTAACGCGTTTCCAATTGCTTATCAAATTACATTGTTGTAAACTTTTCTCCTACCCTAAACTAGGCTGTCGAAGACTGTCTTTGCCTTTATCCATCAGAGGAACAATTGGTCAATTTAATGTCCAGATTAGATTTTAAGCCTGTTAGAATCAGCTTCTCTCCTAGTGCCTTACCGAATCCGCTTTGAGTGTTATCCCCAACTTAAAACCACCAAATTTTAAAAATCCCCGTTGCACCAACTATTGTGCTTGCTTAACTCACCTTTTCAAAATATAAATGTCCTTTGCAGTCAAACAATTGTGCGTTCTGTACTTATGCAAAATAAACAGTCTGTCCAGTAAAATAGTAGTTAAGCTTAATAAATAATTGTCCTAAATTAATGAAATAATGTAAATAAATTAACTTTACACAATTTATTTAGATTCGTCTACATAAGAAATTTTCCGTATAAACTATCAATAAGAACATCTTTTTAAACATCTAAAATCGAATATATAGATCGCTTAGGTGTAAGTTATAGGGAGGCCCACTATATATCTATTGTCCTTTAAAACGCCATATTAAAAATTATTCTGCATGTGCTAAACATTTTAACCTCTTAATTTTAGATTAAAATTAGGCATATCTAAATAGTTATCTCTAAATATCTGAACCTAGCTTTGTATCAGTCATTCGGTGCATTCATATTTCCATTATAATAATGTACATTATATACTATTTTATATTACAACGTTAATAATACTAAACATTAATTTTAATTACATTATTACATATATGTGATCTATTTTTGATTGTTCTTATCCAATGCGGTTTTAAAAATGTACATTATTTATATACACAAAGTGTCAATTAAATTTCAGTATGAATAATGAGAAATCTATTAGAATTAATTCAATTATTATCTACCAAAATATTTAAAAATTACTTATGACATTCAATTGAATCGAACTTTTTGAAGGCACCATTTTAGACGTTATGATATTGCCAATTATATACCACAATTTAATTAACACTTTGTATGATAAGGCCTACCTACTCGCGTTATAAAATGTAATTTAAAGATATTCAAAAATAAAGTTTATTATAAAAATACAGATGTCAGTCTTTCGTTTGTCAGCGACTATTCAGGGAGCAAATATGAAGACAGGGGGAGGTCATACCGCCGCCGGCCGAGTGTAAAATAAAACTTATAATTATTAGTATTTTTATTGGAATAAACAGAATAAAACATGTGTCAATAGAGAGAAACAAGTTAAACTCGAGTGAGTCCATATGACAAAAATTTCACACCAACCAGATTTAACATCATACGAGCGAAACTTTAAACTCCACCCTAAATGCTTTGTCATAACATGATTCCTTACAAACTTATGCTAAGTTACATTATAGTATGATTTCATTTATCTGGACACTGTAATTTGTTCACGCATCTTATCTCACGAATTTAGTATCCTATTAGTAAACATAGCATTTGTACCTAATGTTCAGTTTCAGCGCCAATAAGACGCACCTACATTATATCTTCCAAATACTATTCCCTAAGTGTAATAAAAATACAAAAATAGAATTAGTTATAGTAAGACAGCCGAAGTAGACTTAAGTGTTAAAAATGAGCGATATGTTATAACATAACTATTATTTATTGGTGGGCGAATATAATAATTGGAAAATGCACGAGAATTTAACATTTCTCAAGCAATATAAATGACAATATAAAAATATACATTCCCAGAATTTTTGAACAATTTCTCGGAACCTCATGTGCTATGTCTCAGGGCTGTAATATAGAAAACGTATAAAATCCATAGGCTATTTAAAGTTATTACAACTGTTAATTTAAAATCGAACAGCACGTCTCTCATTTAGTTTGAATCAATCAACCAAGTCCATGCTACAAATACGTCCAAAAACGAAAAAAAGACGAAATTACCAACTAAATAAGTTTAAAAATGGGAGTCCGTAGGAAATCACCAAGTATATACAAGATACATTTTAACCGCACGTTTAAATAGGAACTAATAGGAAATGATTTGCAGATCGAAAATACATAATGAAATGGCTGCACCTACTTGCGTGCTAACTTGCGTGCTAGGGCACTCGAATCACTTGATCTACATCTGCTGGATCACTTATCAACAAGTACATAACATTGTACGTACAAAATTATTTTTGGTACGCCAGAAACTTAAATCCTTGAGTCTTGAAAGAGTAAAAATAGAATTACAATAGCTTTCAACCGACATAATACATTACCAAACATACTATACTACTGTAATCAAATAGGCAAGGTATCCTTGCCTACCTTTTCTCTATTTCCTCCTTTATAGAAAAATCCAACAATTCACCCTAGTGACTGTAATTTTGATTTCATTATTTGATCAAAATTTATTTAAATGTAATGGACTTCAGTTTTATGTCGTATCAAAAATAACCTCGAACAAAGTTTAAAATTTAACAGAACAGCGCATACTTAATCTACGTAAGCGAAGTTTCAACGGATCCTATCCTACAGACTCGTCTACTCTAAAAACCATTTACAAACACAATGATTGCATTCGTAGAAAAACATAGAGTATAATGATTACTTTACAAGTAAATAGCTGCTGGTGCTTGTTGTATGTAAGAACGAGCTAAGAATCGTGGGGTTTCGCATTAACCCAAGTCATTCTTTCAGTAGTCAAAATTGTTTAACAAACCACGTATCAGTTTAGTCATAAAAGGTCAGAAAGTATCGCAAAAAACTTTAGTCATCAGCATGTCATTTGGAAAGAATAAATTTTGCCAATCGCAGTATTAATAATTTTGAATAATTTTTCATAAAGAATACAAAGAAAACATTCATAGTTCTCTCACACCAACAAGCACAAACATCTGACATGGTCAAGCGTGTCGAAGATGGCAGAACCTCGTGGCGGTCACTCGTTAGCGCCGGTAAGGATGGTAGGATGATGCCGAAGCTGTTCCAGATGATGATCCATGGTAGCTCCGCTTGGATGAACGCTGGTAACCATCGCCGGACCCACCGGTGTACTCATAATCATCGCCTGTTTGACGAAATGTTTCAGGGTAACAAATTATAAGCAAGGAAATATACACGACCCCTATTTTTTACAGTAAAAATGTAAAAATTAAACCCTATTCTTATTTGTATCGGTTATTTTAATAATTACCTCCCACTAATAGGATCTGATAAAAAAAAATTGGATCTGGTATTCCCATAGCGAAGATTATCTCATTATAAACAATTATTTTGAGTGTCAAGTTTCTATTTTATTATTTATTGGATAAAAGATAATGTGAGAAAAACTTACCCGCACCA
The DNA here is from genome assembly GCA_023078785.2 of Hyles euphorbiae. Taxonomy (NCBI): domain Eukaryota; kingdom Metazoa; phylum Arthropoda; class Insecta; order Lepidoptera; family Sphingidae; genus Hyles; species Hyles euphorbiae. The sequence continues at coordinate 2,445,250 of CM041049.1, forward strand.
CGCACCACTCCTTCAACCATCCAAGTATCGACATTACACGTAGATTTAACGATGACGTATTAAATTTCCTAATTTAAGTGTGATTTTAATAATTCTATATTTATAATTACTTATGCTGTTAATCGTTTCATGATTTTACAATTATGATTTTGCTATTAAATAACTTTAAATGATGAAATAAACGTAAGTCACAATCGAATATGTATGTACAAATATATAAATTTTATATTATTTATGTATTATTTTCAATGCGAATGTCTACATCGAGAATGAGAGTTAATACGCTAATCGATTTTATTTTCAGTTGGTATCCCTAACATTATTGCGATAAAAAGCTTGCAACACTAAGTTATGCGGTGATGAATAAATACCCGATACCTCATACCAGTCAATGAAAGCAATTCTACGATACACTACATAGAAAATAAATGCTTTTAGTGTTGTAAATTTCAGAAACCTGATGCAGACGCGGATATGTCCGACACGTTACAGAACGAAGGCTGTGGCGATACCATACCACCGCAGTACATCATAGGCACCTGTACAACACATCGAGTACAAATTTGACAGGAGCTCGAAATTATGACCACTGTACGCCTTTTCTAGGCTTAGTTCGTGGTATAAAACTTTAAATTCTCTTAGAAACATCCTATGTACCAGATTTATTTGACGAGGCAACATAAAAAAATTAAGAAGAACGTCCTTTTTTGTTGAAGTCGGTTAAGAAAGTATCCACATGGAACTAAATATGTTCGATAACTTTGCCACTTTTCGGTTTTAAATAAAATAGATTGAGCTGTTCAATACATGACTCCAGGGCTATATTATGTAAATATTATAACCTGTGGCGGTGTTCCTATGGCATCGCTCATCAGCTGTACGTTCATGTACTTGGGACTGCCCGCATTACTGCTGACACCATCGCCCTCTGCCATACATTACTGATCAGTATTATTAAAATATATACGTGACATTCAATATCCGAATGAACGCAATGAAATGACTTGCATTATCGGGAATAGATTGGGAATTGGGATAAAATGAAAATAAAAAATCATAAGAAAAACTATACGAAAGATATTGTTTTGGAATTAAGGACACCATTCAGGTAAGTTAGAAACAGATTATTAAAAACCATTAAACCAAAGTACCCTCAGTTTAACACAATGGTCTTCAATCTCTAGCATTGCCATGTCCTAACAAGGCTGCTAAATACCATTTAGATTTATTTTCTTTGCTGGTAAAACTCAGAAATATTCTAAACGAGACAAAATATGCTAGCTACCCTTTGATTAAAAAGAAGTAATCAAATGCTGATGAAAAGAACTTTAGTGTGTTAAATAAGAATAATCTGACTTGTAATTAACAGTCATTTCATTGCAACAACTGCTTTGAATGTCACAAATGAAATGTTAATGAAGGCTACAAATACATATATGCATGTTAGTATAGGGAAAATAAGAAAATATAATGTTAGTGTGGCTAATACAATGATATATTTTATAGAGTTATATGAGAAGACGAGAAGGATTTACAAATGTGTTACATTGTTATGGGTGAGAACATAATTAATGGAAACGGCCCGAATGACCTTCCTTACTCTTGGCATATTACTCCTGTTATTTCAGTTAGAGTAAGACTATTATGGTCCGTTATATAAAAACAAAAATTATGATAAAACTAATAACCCAACGGGAGGATGTTAACGCTACGGGGAGAAGGGTCTGGGTGGAGACAGGGTATCAAACATTAAAAATACATGTGATATTTTGAAATTTTTGATTTCTTTTAATTATCTACGTTTTATAATGTCCTTAAAGTAGATATATATTCCATCATAAGTTATCTCAAATATTTGCAAGTGGTAATATTAATATTTCAATTAATCAACCAGTAGTATTACTTAATCCATTAAGATAGAAGAAGCTTAATAATAGAAAACTACGACAAACTGTATTTCTTCGTTACATTACAAACTACATACTTACGATACCAGTTACATCTAACACTAATATATACCCAAAATACCTAATATGAATAATGCATAATTTCAACTTCAAAATGACCTCAAAATTTAATGTCGTGTGATAGCACATCCTTTAATGTTACACATTAATATATTCCGCGTACAAGCTTGCCGGCTTACTTAGTGCATCGGTTAAAATTAATAATTAAAACCGTAATTAACTAATTATCATTAGGTAATCATTAAATAATGAAAATAAGGATTCAAGTGCAAGTCTATCATAATTTTCCTTTTTATATTAAAAGAAGTTCCGGGGTCGTGCTGGGGGAGGGTCGGGCGGCGGAGCTCGTGACGTCACGCCCGACGCTCCCCCGCCTCCCCGCTCTATGTGTACGGCTTAGTATAATAGTTACACATTACATGATTACAACAAATCTAGATAATAGTCTTACAATTGTAACATCTCTTAGTTTGTGGCTCGGTCGCGGTCGCCGCTTCCAATTAATTACATTTTATGAAATTAATACAAGTGTGTATAGTAACGGAGAGCCGCGACGGGCGGCGTAAAGTAAACTTATATACTGTAGTAAGTAAACATTACTTTAAATATTGTATTGTACATCAGTCGATAGCGTCACCTAACAATTTTGTAATCTAATCGATTGAGAATTATGTACTTTATCAACTACAAAGAAAATTAAATGTTATATTATCATATATATTATAATTTAAAAAATAATCAACATCATTTTTTTTACTTTTAATTAAAACAGAAATAAATAACAACTTTCCCTAGTTTTTCTTTATAATAATTAATGTTATGATTAATTGTAAAGCCCGTGTAATTTTAACCATACATTCGGGACACCATAATTACATTTATATTAAATTCTAGTATAAAAATGAGGTTTATTTTTATTTTAAATTTAATTACACCTGCATTGAGTTTTAAAATAAGTTTAGAAAACACTACAGTAAATATCGACCGTCGGCCGTGGGCCGTCGCGTGTTAAATGCAAATGATTTATTTATCATATCAAGTGTAAATTGTGAACTTAAAAAGACGTCCGTTAATCTAAAGTTAACACTAGGGTTGTTGTAGGTATAATTAGTCAATTACGATCATAAATATATTATTAATATGAATATGAAGCACGGGCTGGCGAGCCGCCGCCGTGCACTGTGCGGCTATGTTAGTTATCATATACCAAAAATACACTTTTACACAAAAATGTTTCCTTTATACTCTACTGAATAAACATACACATATAAAAACCGCGTACACTATTATATAAAGTAATACAAACAAGAGTCGAAAGGTTAACTACACAACAGTACTACAGTTAAGCCATGATTAAAATATTATTTCATTAACATTATTTTTTTTTAAAGATACAGTATTATATATCTTATGTCGATATTACTCAGTGTAATATTTAAAAATGCAAAGGATCAACGTTGTGTATCACTCACGGTGCGCATATAATACATATTTTTCTGTTCACCGTATACCAGTGAAGGGAAGTCAGCTTGTGTTATTTTATCTATGTACGACATATTACAGTATATAATGATTACATATGGATAAATACAACTATATATATGCATGTAGGACTATCCGTGAGTGGGGGAAGGTGCGGGGAGATTGGGAAAGGGAATTGGGAGAAGGGGAAGAGGGGAACATTGGAAGGGGAGGTGGGGGAACCTATAAAGCCGCAGTGGACACGCAGCGCAACGCGTAACACACACGAAGGACTTGCACATTTGACAGACGAGCCTCTAACGAGTCTTACCGTATTTGTATTTTGCTAACTATTTTTAATTAATAAATTCATCCAATATTTTAATGTTCTCCTATATAATAATAAAAACCCATATAAATAGTATCAATTGATTTTTTTTTTCACAATAATTTGCACTAAGTTTAATGTTGAGTAAATCTAAAATTTCTAATACATATTATACTTTATTTTAAATAAATTATATTCTTTACTTTAAGATTGCCACGTTGGATCATTACAAACTAAGTTATTAAAAATTGTTCCATATGTTTGTGAGTGCGGGGTACGAACCCAGTTCTAACACCTTAGTGCTTAGTGCTACACGTAATCACTGAAAATAACATAATATAAATCATCTATATATTCACTTAACTTTTGTAAGGCATCGTTCCCTAATATTAAAAACAGGTGTGAACAATTTAGTTCGTATCATCGGTGGTTGTACATTTAAACCTACAGTAAGTAATATCATAAGAAACACGATGAAACTGAACAGTGAACACTATGCGAACCGAACGGCGCGAGTGGGGGGAGACGGGAGACGCGGGCCAGGCGGCACTGGATGGATGGCGACCCTGGCCTCCGCGGCAACTCAACTAAACAGGAATGCTCGAGACAAATTAACCTAACATAGGAACGAAGACAAAAGAATGGGCACGAAGCGGCGCAACTACACGTAACCTAGCGGGCAGACAGGCACCGTCGATTAGTCGATAAATGTACGTCGATAATGTCGAGGCACGACGCACTGATCGCGTCTCAGTCAGTCAGTCGTCTCTGTTACATATACAGCTATAAGAAATGTATCAATATGCGCGTTAACTATCAACATCACAATGTAAAGGCGTTTTCGCTATGTTTTATACCGTTAATTTGGGACACCGCACCCCTCGTTCCGTACCGCGTCACTTATAAATTTGCTTATTACACCTCACAATATTCTTCAATAGATAAATTATACTTTACTTATGGAGCGATCTTAAATAACCCTATTCTAAACGATCAAATTATGCATTCAATGTAATAATCAACAATTTGTCTATTTAAAAACATTTATAACAAATCTTAGCGAGCGCGGCGCGCCTATTATTTAAAATTAAAGGAACAACGCCCCGCACAGCGACGGCGCCACAGTCTATCCGTACTTCCGTAAACTCTAACGATAATTAATTATACAACAAATAATGTAGGACGCGTCACGCGGCGCGTCGCCCGGTCCGAGTCCCTCTCTCCCCGATTAATTACTTAGCTTACCACTAAAATTTTAATCAGTCGATCGGTCAAACGATTGAGCGATATAGTACAGTAAAGGACTAACATTAAATTTAATCTAACAATGTTATTTAAATTATAGCTCACTTTGTGAGGGAGCGCGGGGCGACCGGGCGCCGCGTCCGCCGTCCGTCCGTAGTCCGTAACCACTAACGTGCCTCACTGCTCTATACACTTTTAAAAGTATTTGGCAATCACATAAATTAAAACTTTAAAACTATATGACGAGAGAATCTATTAAAATTATGCTTTACACACAAGTAAGTATATACACGTGGGCGGTAGGGGGCGGCGCGAGGGGTGTGCCGGTGCCTACTTCTATATCCTAAATGCTTGAGCTTTACTTAACATATACCACGATATAGTTTGCTCGTTAACAATTTGGCAGGTAAATTTAATTCATTAACGTATAAATTCCATTATAATAACCAACTTAAGAATTGCGATAAACTAAAATGCATATTAGAAAAAAATTAAAATTACAAATATTTATACAGATTTGTTCCCATTAAAATGTGGGAAAAAAAATTAAAAATATTAAAGATCAGTCCTACTATGTTTTGTTTAATATTAACACATAATTATTTAATTACATGTCTACCGTTTGCCTAACTCTAGTGGGTGGTAAATAACCAAAATTCTAATATTAAACATACATACCGATATATATACCAAATATTTATACAAGTTATTAGCTTAAGTTAAGTTGTTTTAGGTAATTTCCCCTAAATTGGCTTTGTTTAACAGTGTCTGTCAAATGTGCGCGACGCGTGCGTGCGTGCGTGCGGGTGTGGCGCGCGCGCCAGCAACATCACCACTACACCCAATGTGAGATCTCATATTACCTTAGCAATGACATCATTAAAACAAATCTATTTTAAAACTCCCAAAGGAAAAATTCAAAAAATCGATATACACTCAAAGTAAAAATAAATCTTCCACAAAAAGCCCACATCCAAATAGATTATTTAAAAGCAAAGATAATTAAAAAAAAAGTGTACGTGCGTACACAAGTGTTTTACAGCGTCCTTCAGCTTTAGGAGAGGGGTCGCGAAAACTCCTGGTGGAACGTCGTACAACTACACGGATGCGCTGAATACATCCGTACCGAGTGATTTAATATCATCCGTTCTTAAAATTAAATAGCGTTCAGAGACGGCAGAATGCCAAAATCGTGAGAGACAGCGGAAAATTTGTAATTAAATTAGTACAAAAGCGCGAGAGTTAAAACACCTAAAAGCCGGTGCGATATCATCAAATAATTTATAATTTTATCTATTAAAAATAATGCTTACTTTACGCGTGTGGGTTTGTATTAATGCAGTCGTTTTATTTCCATGCTCTACGTACTAAACAATCAGTGAGTCGAGCTTGTTAATGTTTTTGCATTGTTTTAACTTACATAAATCTAAGCATGGTTGCGGGCGCACTCGCTCACCGATCAATAGTTATTAACGTTAACATTTAACTTTAAATTTCAAAACTACCACGATAATCAAGTTGCATTTTGACAAACAATATCATTTGAACATTTACTTCAATAATTGAAGGTTAACCAAGGACATACATTATGAACACAAATTGACATACACGTAACTATGTGATAAATCCGTCCCTACGTTTACTAATGGATCATATCGATCGATAATGAATCTATAGAATGTGTCGATCGTTTGCAACCGTCGAAATGTTGAACCATTTGAACGCGCACTCGTTTGTTAAGTGAAGCAAAATCGCTACAACTACTACGAAAGGAGAATGCGATTTTTTGTCCGGTCGAAGGAAGCGTCAAGGGGTTTGCAATGTGTAGGTGTGATGGTGTGTTGTCGTGTTGTGTTGGTGTGTAGATGTTGCGAGGTGTGGATGCAGTGTCTAGGCGGCGGGCCACTCCTTGTTAAACTCGTTGGCGTTGAAGTGTTTGGGCGCGTGATGCGGATGCGCGTGCACACCTGGCGGCTGCGCGCCGGGCTGCGAGGCCGCGTGGTACTCCGTGCCGCCGCCGTAGCGCGACGCGCCGCCGCCGTACGACGAGCCCTAGCCGCCACACACATCTCACCTCACCGACACCACGCATGCCCGGGAGTGCCCGCGACACACTCCCCGACATGATCGTGTAACATTATATTATGCCTCACACTTTTATTCATTATTCCACTCTCAGTTACATTATACGGAATCGAAAAGAAATCATCTCTGAACACTTAAAGTACAGCTCTTAATATTATTTTATAGATAAAGTTAACTATGAATGAACCTGTAACAATATGAGAAAATCCAAATTTTACTAATTTGTACTTTAAATGCCAATTTACAAGTGAGATGAATCAATGGTGTTGAATCATCTCGCACGGCCACAAAATATGCAATATGAATATCGAACTGAACTAAGGGTAAGCTTATAACTAGTGCGATGCGATGCCTTTTTGATGAGCGCGCTCTATCGTCGCGACAACGGAACCGTCCATAGTGAGAAATCCCCAGCGTTTCGCGACATTCCCTCATCCGATACCCGCCCTTATCTCTAATTGTCTTTCTGGAGGAGCCACTCTTGTGGGCCCTGATCGACCAACTGGAAAAGAAGAACAAGACATAAAGTCCCACTCGCCACAATTCAACTGGATCTTTAGCAGATTTATGTAAGTAGCGCAGCGCGTGAAGATGGACCGGGCGATTAAAGCGTGTGATTTGTCCCCGAGGGCGAGATGAAAGTTTATGCGGAGGGTTAGGAGCTGGGAGGCGGGAGTGGGAGGCCGGGGCGGCCGGTGATGAGAGACCTTCAGCGAAACTATTCAACGACACTAATCTTCTTGATTTTTCACTATGGATAGCGGTGCGAGAGTCTACTTATGGCACGGGCGCGAGCCGCGTCAAACCTCATCGACCTCATTCTGAACCGCAGCATAGCTCAGAAAATCAAAAAGACATCGCACTTTAATTCTCGCCACTGAAAACATGCACAGAAGTGGACTTCAGTCGTCGCCGCGTCGTATATCATCAATATAAACAAGCAATCGGAACACAGCACACGGATGCGGGGAAGGTGGAAAACTCTCTAACAATGGCTCTATAATAACTCATGCTGCATTTTGGCCGCTAATGCCTTACAAGGATTTTTCGCTGAATATCACTCGTTCACCAGGATTCATCAGTCATCGTCATCCACTCATTTATCGCAAACAAATCAAGTACAACCAAATTGAACCGTGCAGGAGGGCGTAATAAAATTTAATAAAACTGAAAGATGCAATAATCTAAGGATAGTATGAGACAAATCATTCGCGCCACCTCTCATTCAGGTCCTGTCATTTTTAGGGGTGGATGCAGGACGAATTAAAGAAAGCACATGTAGATAGGATAATGGATAATAGGAAGCAAGCCCCGAAGTAATGAGCAAACAAAATGGGTAAAACTCTTAGGAATTATATTAATCAACTTGGCTGTACTTGCATTACTGCAAACTCGTAATCAAACAAGGTTACAAGGCAATGTGTGGCCACCACAAACTGTATCTTGGGTTTAAATTTCTAGATTATCATGTTAATATAGCAGAAAAGAGTAATATTTAAAATCTTTACATAAATACCAAGATATAGTCCGTGAAATATGGCCAATTGTTTGCGATTATTTACGATGGCAAATGGAAAAATAAATAACAAAAGATTGAAACAATTTTTCCACTCCTCCACAGAACACAGCAAAATGCAAACACCGAAACTACTTGCCAACAGTGACTAATTGATTGTATCCACTTAAAATGGTCCTTCGAGCCACCTTCAACATTTTAGCTCCAATAGTATTCAAAGATATTTTAACATGAAATTGAAGAGAAATATCAAACTTTATGAATATTTAGCACAAATAAATTTAGTTCGTGTTAAAGCGAAAACGAACTAAATTAACATTTAAAGTTTCATAATTCAAAAGCGGCAAAATTCATAACAGTAAACTTTGAATAAATATGAAAGTTCTAGATAGTGTGCCGCGGCAAATCTACGCCAATCAAGCGGATGCCAATCAGGGCGCGGCCAGGCGTTATTATTTCTAATTTTAGCTGTTACAACGCCGAAGGGGCAAGACAAGGATCCATAGTTTACGCTTATTCGCCATTCAGCTGTGTTCTATTGACAACCATTTCACACTGCGACCCACTGACATCGTTAGTGTTTCAACAATTATCTTTACAATAACATCATTGTCTGGAACTAATTGACATTTAATAAGAAAGCTTGTTGCAATCGCGAAATTAGGTCACAAACTTGCATTTTAATTGGAGAACTAATGAAATTCCAATCAAATGAATTGAGACAAAATCGGCTTGTTTTGTCAATGAATTGTTGAATCACTACAATGTAAAAGCAAGAGGTTTCTATACGATGATAAGCGTGATACTGTCGATATACGAAACACATTTCTCAGGTCATCAGTGATTGGAAATTTCAACCATAGAAATGTATTTCAACTATTTTAATTAATGATGGTGATATGTAGCAAAAAACCATAACCAATGACTTTAAAAAATTTGTTCTTTATTAAAATCTGTACTTTGTGGTTCATGCGCAAGATGTACTTATAATTCACGATATTAACTTTTAACAAACAGTTATTCGTTTATATTGAGCTGAAAAAACAATTTCGTCACCACATGACGATATGACATATTCAAAACAGATAAATAATGGGAAGTTTAAAATAAATAAAAGAAAACAAAATAATCGAAAATTATAAACACATCCTTTTATAACTCGTTAAAAATATGAAACTGAAAAGTACCAAAATGCTGTCTATCGCAAATGAGAAACAATTTTAAAATATTCTTATGTGAAATGAAAACAATAACTTTAGGTGTTAATTCCATAATTACGGAATCATTAATTTAAATATGTTAAAATTATAATTGAAAACATAATATACCAATAGACAGCAGATTGGGGGAATAAATGGGGTTAAGAATCATCAAATAATTTCTTAAAATAAATGTGTCGGTGCAACCAGCCGAAGACTATCCATTACTGACACAAATTATTATGTGTGAAATATTATTGATTAAAAAAACACTTTTGAGGAAAAGTTCTTCCGGCTGGTTGGAAATGTAATGTTACTAACACCAAACTGTAATATTTAATTTATTTTTGTTGTCAATATTTTAATGATTGATACTTTACGATTTTTTGTAGAATGGTGTTAGAAACAAAATGTAATGTTTTAGCAGAAATAAATATTATCAGAATAAAATTACGATTACCAACATGATATTTTGACAAAATTTATTTCTGTGAATCAATATTTGGTCAGTTTGTGACTGTGTGGAACACTCTTTTTCTCCAAGAATCATAATATTTACAGGCTAAATCGTAATAGAGTGAACATGATCAAATATTGTATTTTACGTTTTTTTTTTTGTTATAGATTTAGTTAAGGTAGAATATATTGAAAATGAGTTTGTTATACAAAAAATATTCCACAATAATACAAATCTTCATAATAATTCTATAAAGGATGCAAATATATGTGGGTGACGAAACGATGGAAATAGATTGGTTTTCAATAAACCAAAGGACATTATTCTGTGATTTAAAAAAAAATCATGTGCACTCCTATTATCAATGTCTTACAATGCTCGTTCTAGCACATCAAATTCATCAGTCAAAATGATTTTGAAAAGATTTTTTAGAGTCCATCAGTATGACTTAAAATTCATAGCACAAAATTATATTTAGATTTCTATAAATTTTATTTTATTCATACTTTATTCGTGACAAAAAAAGTAGGCAAAAACTTAAAAAATTCAAAACATAGACGTCTGAATGAGCATTGCATGTATGTATGTGTGTGTTTCTGTATGTGTATGTATGTGTGTGTCAATGCGCGTGTGTGTGTGCACGCACCTGGTCCTGCTGGTAGGCGGGCGGGTACTGCTGGTAGGCGGAGTAGTCCGCGGACGAGGACTTGGAGAGCGCGGCCGAGGACAGCGCGGTGGTGAGCGGAGCGGCCGGGGTGCCGCCGCCAGCGCCGCGCCCGTAGATCTCGCCGCCCTCAGACAACGGCACGTACGAGCCTGACACACGCACACAAATTACTTGATGCACTAACGTCACACATACGCCCGAATACTGGAACGCCATTCAAATAATAAATTGCTCTTAACAACGCACGACCCACTTAGCCAGTACATTTAATCGGGATTAACGTAGTTAAGCGCAACTTTTTAAAGTTGCGTACTTTTTAAACTTTTTAAAGCAGTATTCGAGCGATATACTCTTACCTAGCTGTTTCGTGTACCTAATGTTTGAAGACCCATACCACCTCAAATGGCCTTTATAGCTTTTTTTTTAATGTACATCGAACTGAGAAAATGTGGGGACGAAAAAGTCATAAAAACAAAAACTGAACTGACGTGTGGAATAAATACAGGTGGAAGATAAAACATGACTTAATTTTTTTAACTAAATAAAAAGTCCCGTGATTTTACTAACACAGTGATCACACAACAAAACTTAGTTAATATTGAGAAAACGAACCTTACTTCCTGTTTTTCGTGTATTGACTATTGCAATAATGAATAATTAAATTGGTCAAACATTCAGAGCATTACCGATCACTATCGACACATTGAGGATTTTCCAAAAATAAAATGGAATTTTAATTTAATTTTTCGTATTATCATCTAAAATAATTCTGTCGCTTATACTTACGTACACCTTGTAAATATAAAAAATGAGCTTTAGAACTTGTCATGGTGTGAATATTTAATCCAATATTTGCATATTTAATTTAAGAAATATTTATTATGGATATGTATTTCAATTTTGCAAAAGGAATTTTATTTAAATCAAAGTTGAATTTAGTCGTTTTTAAATCTCGTTCCAACCAGCATTCAGTGCGCCACAGGAACTGTCGATTCTGCCCCCTATTATTATATTTAGCCGCAAAGCAAGAAAGCGTCGTAGTCAGCACTACAGCGCGAGCAAAGTATAAGAGTGGAGGCAGTGAGGTAGCAAGGGCCTTATCATACTTTAATCTAACCTAAAATTAAGACCATAATTATTATATTATACTGAATAATATTAAACCTAGCCAGGAACCCAAATAAGACTTGAACAACACGTTTTACTTATCTTTCTTTAGTTAATAACTGGAACATCCAATCTAATGTGTTCAACATTTATTAAATAAAAATGACTGAAATATTTTATTATTATTAAATATATTTTATCCTAATTTGGCTGCATAATCCCCGCAAATGATATATGGCAATAACTAATAGACGCTATATTATTGGCTAGAAAGCTAATGGTCAGCTATGAGTTAGTGCACAGTATTGGTAGTAGGCGGTATGGTTTGGAGTGTATGTTTTATTCAGCTCACCGGAACCGGTGGAGTTGGAGTTCTGCGGCATGTTCCAGTTGGTCCAGCTGCCGCCGGCGGACGCGCCCGCCGGGCCCGAGCTGTAGTTAGCTGCACCAAACCAAACAACATTCATTGCCATCTCTCCTCTAACCCACTTCTGCAAAACTAATCTCTCTAGTGATTTTGTTTTTGTAATCACTATATTGAGTATCGTGTGTTAAACGCTAAATGCAGCTGTACAAGTCTTATAAGGGCCCCGAAGCGTGAGTATATTATTGCTAAGTTTATGCTTATATGGACTGTTGTACCGTGCGTCCGCACAATCAAACCTTGCTCCAATCCTCCCTTCGACGAAGATCTCGATGGTGCCGGAACATCCAACATGCATCGAGGAAAACTCCTTCAAATTGTAAATACAACAAATACTACGAATCAACAATACAATTTACCATCATCTACGAGATTGCACCAAGTACCATACCTTCAACCGTAGATTGATATGGCGAGCATTGGACGAAGGTTTAAAATTGTGCGGAGGCACGGAATCTTTGACGATTCGATCCTGAAATCCTGTACAAAATGATATGGACTCTAGTTTTAAAAGTCGTTACCAAAATGACAAAATTTTAGAAAAAAGTATTTTTACAGGAATTTACGCCAACATTACATAGGAAATAATGAAATAGTCACGGTCCATATCATTTTACCAAGGCAAACTTGTGTATGTTGTAAAAAAACACGTTTTCTGTCAGTGCCTGGCTTTATTTGAAAAATATGATTGAGGGGATTTGGATACCACCCACAAGAGTCGACTGTCGTTAATCAGCTTAGGACATGTTAAACATTAGCCAATCTTTCGCTTCGAGCGTATAAAAATATATGATGTTGATGGCGTACACGTGGGTTGTGTGATATAAAACAATTTATGTCTAAAATTATGTTAACACTTATGAATAAGAAACGCTAATTGAATGTTATTTATTAGTAATTAATGTCAAATGATGTAAGTTATCTATACATACTATAGATATAAATAAAATTGAAGTTTCTATAAAATGAAAGTAAAAAAAATGTCCAACTACATATCGTTATATACAGGATACCTGTAACGAAAATGACCTTAGAATTTTTTTTGTCTGTCTGTCTGTTCCGGCTAATCTCTGAAATGGCTGGACCGATTTTGACGGGACTTTTACTGTCAGGTAGCTGATATAATAAGGAGTAACTTAGGCTACATTTATTTTTGAAAAATAAAGTAATGTTGCAATGCCCAAGTACTGTCCAGTACCGCGCGCAGCTCACGCGCATGCCACCACTGGGCCGTCACGTCGGGCGCCTCCCACCACTTCTCCCACCAACGATTTAATATTACAATTACAAAATATTGTATATAAAGAAATATTTCTATAAAGCTAATACAAAAAACTGATAATAAATGATAATTAAAATTTCATCATGGGACTGAATAAGATGGAACATAAACCGGATATAACGAGACGGGAAATATAGTCGACGGCGCGCGGGAAATATAGTTATTACGCGAAATAATATGTTGTTGCCAAATCAATACTGGACTCAAAAGCTATCTGCACCCGGGCGAAGCCGGGTCCGACCGCTAGTCCTTAATAAAAACATTCGGACTTGTTGAAAAGTAATAATTTACTTGGATAATAACGGACTGAAAAAAAAAGCTTGTATCGTCATATTTCTATTGTTGTTTAATTAGAAACAACTTTGGCTTTATGGGTTAACGAACTCTGAGTGGTGAGTCACAAATAATATGTAATCTGGGGGAATAAACATTCTAAACCACATATCAAGCAACTGAAGTTACTGAGGTGATATGATGCTTGCTTTAATGTAATGTACGCGATTATTTAAACTCACAGAAATTTCTTAATGAGTGTTGAATCATCCAAAAGGGGAATGCTCAGTTTTGGGTGCACACGTTAATTATTTATTTCCGATTTAAAATTATTGTAAATGACAACAGTCAATTGTTTACATTAAAAGTGTCAAAAGGCAAGTTATAACCATGTAAAAAGTAATTTGTTTATTGGTTCTATTCAAGTCGATATTTATCAAAAAACGTCATTTAAAATTTATTATTATTAAGGCTAATTTTATTGCTTTAAATAAGGCATTCGTTTTGTAGTCTTAAATATCATCATAAAAACGTTGGTCTCTTCAGTGGCATCCCCTTGGATATAAAGAGTAGTGTGTTGCAGTGTATGCAGTAATTAAATTCTGTATGTTTGTGGTATAGTCGACAGCCTCGTGGGTTCAGGTGAAAAATACACCGATTCCCGCACCCCATGCCCGCAAGTATTGAGTGTGGGAGTTTGTAAAACAGAAATTTCCTCATAGTTTCTGATACGCATGACTCAAGACCATATTGATCTTAGTGTGGGGCTGACCCCAGACTGAGAGATGAATTAATTCCGGAGACTATATATCGCACCTTTAGAATTATGGAGAACTAAGTAAAAAAATCTTATTTTTTGGAAAACATTCATTAAAAATGTATAAGATAAGAAATTTTGTACTCATGGAAGGTACATCTAGTAAACAGTGTTATACATCTATCTGCCTGTCTTCATTATCTATTTCTCTGATTAACAACGGATCGATGGGTCATGTTGAGCCAAAAACTGATTAAGATTTTTTGGATTAGGTCACTTTAATTCTAAAGGTGCGATATGTGAGTGTAGGTTGTATTAATATGTATAATTGATAATGAAGTTTATGATGTTATTTACCGTAGCTGCCGTATCCCTGCGCGGGCGGCTGCGTGTGCTGCGTGTAGTTGTTGGTGGCGGGCCAGGCGGGCGCGTGCGGCGGCGCCTGCGGTGCGGGCGGCGCGCCCCAGCCCTGGTAGTTGCCGGGGCCCGCGCCCGCGCCGCCCGCGCCGTACCCGCCGTACGACGTCTGGCCCGGCGACGTGCCCCAGCCTTGGTACCTGCGTATACGCATACCGCTCAGACTCTAACTCATACTAGCACATTTATTTTGTCCTATGAGACATTTACGGAGATCGAAGCCGTAACTGTCATCGCAATGAGCCAATATTTTGGACTGTCCTTGCATCCATCTGTCATTGAGTTTCTAATGTGAAGTTTATAATTAAACAAGTACTATTATGGAATCACTGAAAAAACACAAAATCCTTGAACATTATGAAAAATAATTTCTGCAAAATAAAACTTGGCTTTGCTATTACTATCTAACTAAAATTTTACTCAGAATAAATTTGCCAATTACTGGCCAAAAAATAAAAAATAATAATAAAAAAAATGCTACTCTACAAAACGTACTCGTACCCTTGCATGATGTTAGGGCCGGCCATGGGCATGTTGATGGGCGGTCCGCCCATCTGTCCGTTGTGGCCCTGTATCATGTTGATGGGCGCGGCGGTGGGCGGCCCCCACTGGCCGGCCTGCGGCGCGTCCCCGGGCGCCGCCATGGCCGCGCCGCCCATGCCGCCGCCGCCCGAGCCCAGCTTGCCGGACCCGTCGCGGGGCTCCGCGCGCTTGATCTCCACCTGCACACCACACACATTCAAATATAACTAAATGGAACAGGTATGGTTTATATGCGCTCTTCACTTGCGGACTTGGTCATATAGCAGGTGATTTCACATTGCCATTAACATTTTTCACAACTTCATCAGTTTTTGTATTTTAGCTATAAATTCCAATGCGATTCTAGATGCAAGACCTTAAAAATTATACAAACAGACAATATTTTCACCCTTATATTATTATCAAAATAGGGAAACCTATTTTACGGATCTCAACAGTTCCCTTACAACTGACATCCATCAATCTCGCAACACAAAGAAATAATCATCAAGGCGGATCTAAAACCGCACACTCACCTGTTTCCCGTTGAGATTGATGAAGTGCTCCTGAGTCACTCTCTCCACGGAAATCTCGTCTTCGAACGACAGGAATCCGAAGCCTAGAACAAACAACATCAATCATTCCAATACATAGTAACAATTAAAGTACTAACTTGATTTTACTAGATCAATATTATTCCGACAAATACGAAGGCACGCAATGTCCTCGAATTAGTTCTCTTACACAAAGATTTAATGATATTAATGATGTATTGTTGATTAGTTAATTCGATAATTACTGTTAATTAACAAGGCCAGGGAAAGTCCAGGTATTGCGATGCGCTTACAGATTCATTTCATAATGTGCAATTCATTGTCATTTGACGAAGCATGAAATCACCTTTCACCGGGTGCTCTACACTCGGCCTTCGCACTATCTAATCCTCTGTCTTAGGCAACGAGTCATATGACATTATGGACTCTCACTTACAGACTTCTACTCTTTCTAATGTAATACCAAATTTAATCGTAGTTTAAGTACAAGGTATAAGTAATATTGTACAGAACTTACAGCCTCCTACGTTATACCGATTGTTAGCTAGACCTGATAAGAAAATATCCGTAAAAACTATGATGACGAGCTCCTGTATAATCTAAATTTATAAATAGGTCTCCATTACGCTAAAAGTCTATATTCTATAACCTAAGTAGTATTAACGATACGATACGAAATATATACCATACGAGTCATTTTTCCAACGATTTATGGAGAAATTTCTAAAATAGAATAGAATACTTATAAAATTTATCACATTAATTTAAAATTCATACTAAAGACAAGAAACAAGATAAAAATCCAAAAATATAAACACAATTCCAGGCAATTCACAACGTCGTTATTCGTGATATAAAATTAATATTCCCCTCATGTACCGCGTCTTACTAGAATTTACTTAGCAATAGAAATCCGGCATAATTCTAAATATTATGAGCAAGCAGTGTTTGAGGTTATCTAGACATCAATAAAATGACTCAATTGAAAGTCTGTTCTCAATGCGTAGGCACTAATTAATACAGAAACTAGAAGCTATTCATTATCCGCTCATAACCTAAAAGTCGTAATACGTTCATATTGCAATCAAACGTTTTACAAGCAGACTTACAAGGTTGTAAAACATTGGTATATTAATCTGACCTCTTTCTTGTTAACATAATGAGTAGTAAAATCTTTAAGCTGTATTTCTTTATGGAACGCTTTATGATGTAGTGTGGTGTATGTAATTTTCATTTGAGCTTGATTTCATAAAATTTTAACGACCTAAGATATTAATTTATTTTAATGAAATACACTCACAAGTCACAAAAGTGACACATTTAGTGCCGACCTGACAATATAACATATTCTGTGGTATGGAGTCTCTGAATTATGAAAACCTTTAAAGGACCACTATTCAGACAGACACGACAACAATTCAGAATGGAAATAGATATATTGGGATAACTCAAAAAGCTGCCTCAATATGCGGCTGATCAGCTGCTGCTCATTTATATTCTCTGTCACAATTCACACTTTCCGAAGTCACTTCTCGCCATAAAAATAAACAATACAAACACTTCCTTTTGTTAGTTATAAGTCTTTATCAACTAATAGAATAATTATATTACGTTAAGGTCTCTCTCTCATCTCCAAGTCAACTCACCTCTAGACTTCTTCTTCTCCTGATCGTACATGATGACGACCTCCATGACCTTTCCGTAGCGTCCGAAGAACACCCTCAGGTCAGTCTCGGTCACGTTGGAGGGCAACCCGCCGAGGAACACCTTCGGGTAGCCGCCGCCGCGCTTCGGCTTCTGAAGAGTGCGAGGGTTGCACGGCTTCGGGTCGATGGTCCTGCCGAGGAATATACAGTTTAGTTTTGTTGATTTCATACATTCTGGAATCCATAGTATACACAGTTCACCACGTGTCTAATTAAAGATATATTGGTATTTCTTTGAAGAGATATAGGTAAACGTATTTCATTTATTTTTCGTATTTGCCACAATTTGAAAGGGTTTGAGAACTTGTTTTTTAGAATATTTGTAGACGTTCGAATAGCGACCAACGTACACCGCGATTCCAGCCTGTCAAGTAATTTAAAACGAAATTAACTTATGTTACCCAAGAACAACTCCCTAAAATTACACTATAATGATTTTTAATGAATGCTATGGAGTATAGATTTTGCTATGACAACAAAATTGGCGTACACAAACGTCGTTTGTAGTTTATTTCAAGCCAGATACAGTTTGAACCCAATCAATCAATAACATAGTTACTTCAAGGCTCTATAGAGAATAACTTATTTCCGTTTCCTTTTTACTGTGTCAAAACTAGCTCCTAAATTAGATGTGTTAAAACATCCAAATATAAGTACTGCTAAACAACTAAATCCATTGACACTGACCCATATTGTTGGTCTACATTCTAATCACAAACAACAGCACAGAACTATTTCAAGCATCAATATTTAAACTCAACGATGAAGACTTCACAGTTTATTTAGTTTTCATTGCCCATGATTATATGCATTCAGGGTCACACAAACAGCATACTAAGAGACATACCCCACGTTTAAAGTCATACTACGAAACATCTGCTC
The DNA here is from genome assembly GCA_023078785.2 of Hyles euphorbiae. NCBI lineage: Eukaryota > Metazoa > Arthropoda > Insecta > Lepidoptera > Sphingidae > Hyles > Hyles euphorbiae. The sequence goes on from CM041049.1 coordinate 2,464,099, forward strand.
GGCAACCGGGCACTTAAACTTCAACTATTATCACCATTACATAAAAAACTTTCCGTGTACTTAGGATGTTTACGTAGCGTGTACATTGATAATGTTGTATATCATACCTTCGCAAGACCGATCAAGCGATTACATTCGAAGGAATTACAGACTTATCTACATAATTGACCGTGTTACATGCCCGTACTTCCTCGAAGCCAAGCAATAAAGACAATTCATATCCATACACGTCGGATAAACATTCCATATTACTACCATTGTGGTAACAATGTTTTATTATTTTTCAACAAAAATATATAAAACACCTGGCTTTGTAGTAGCTTCACAACCACGTTAATTCCCAGCAAAATATACAACTTTCAAAAAAAAATAATTAGAATATAAATAGAATCTTGATATTAGAACATGTTGAATTGTTACATTATAATTTGTTACCAAATATTAAATTTAATTTGATATCAAATAAATATTGATATAGTCTATTTTAAATTCGTGTAAAAGCTTAAATAACATTGGCCAAAAAAAAAGTATAAATAATAAATAATCAATGTTTCATTAAGTTACACGTTAGATATAAATTCAGATTAATTACTCTAGATTACGAATGTATCTGCATTTTCATTTATTTGACCCTGTTTGTCAACAAGCAACAGGCAAAAGAATTTCAGTAATAATTGAATATTTATATCACAATTTTATCACTCGCATGTAAAAACCATCATGCAAAGTGAGACGAATAAATTTTTCAAGACAAAATCTGGATATTTGACTTTTCAACACCTTTTCTCTCGAGACAATAAGTAATTTCGATATTTGCCGAAACGACGGAGTTAAAAACGGGCCAAGCGCCAAAAATATCAATGATTACGCATTCTCCGAACAAAAAGAGTCCATTGATAAAAGTACAACTAATCTACTAGGAAGTATTCAGTTGATACTGGTAAATAGTAAGTAGGGTGACTACACTAATAGAGGACAGTTTGAGATAAGTGTTTCATACATATCAACTTTAATCGTAATTTTTTGAGCTCCAGTATAAAATACGTAAAGAATTTGAGCATCTTTTGGTGCATCTGCTTAATGTTTTTTAAATCCGGGTTTCACTTAGAAAAATACGTGTATGGCTTACAAATATATTTTTTGTGTCTGACAGGTGGACATAGAATAATTTTTTAGAAGCGCTCGAGATTTTATGTATTAAAAAGAGCGAATAAAAAAACACATTAACAGCTTGTGAATGAAAATAACGATTCCGCGCACGATAAATAATGGAGATAAAAAATCTCCCTAATTCATATGCAATTTAAAGTTTCCTATATTAACTTTCTTAAATTATACCATTACCCTGGGAACCATACGAAAGCGCTTTCAAAATAATTCCACACGGTCATTTGCCCTGGCAAACGGTATTCCCTCGTTCAAACTGTTTGGTCAAATGTTGGCAGAAATTCAAACAAACGTGTTATTATGATCATAGCAAAAATATTTGTAATGCAAATGAGTTAAACGAGGTGTTCAGAACAGCGGTTTTCTCTCTGTGTGTACTTAATTTGAATTGATATATTTTTCAACTGTTTCGGTAAGCAAAAACTACTACAAAGGGCAGATGAGAAGTGCTGATATTCCATTTACTATTTTTTTATTAGTGAGAATGACGATTAGAGGGTTTCGTACCTGATAGTAATGGTCGCACCTGTCCATAAACAGGGGCGAACAAACTACTCAAAACATTTATTACTGAATTTTAACGGCGTTATTCATTTTCAGTTTTTAAACCCATTTTAGTTATCGAATGTTTTGTCTTCTTAGCTCAAACTGAATTCAAAAGTCGTTAGAAAGGGACAATTCACTCGATAACTAAAATACGTTTCAAAATTATCTATAATTATTGCAGTAAGAAGTTAAGTCTTGTTCACTTCCTATCACATTCTTAACGTGGTTTTAATTAAATTCCGTCCAACAACTCATGGGCTTATAATACAACTTTACACGTTCACTTATATCTGTTTAATTTATGAATGGGTGCAGAAAATTGTATGTACCTCCTTAAGAAATATAATGTGGAGCACACTGATTTGCCATTGACAGGCTACAAACATCTAAACGTACCTCTACCCAACGCAACGGCACTGCACTGGGAACCCTCAAGATTAGTAAATAAATACTATAATAATGAAAATTCAGAATAAGTGAACCAACGCTAAGCAACTAGCCTGAATTCGATGATAATACACAACTGGCTTCCGTCGTTTACATCTTCATATCGGAGGATTATACGTTTCTTGTCCATCACTTTGCCGTAGACAAAATTGGAATAATTTATTTTCATTTTGTTTAACTTTGTCAAACTGTAAAAAGTTAGTGACCAAAAGGTATATTTGTGTCTTCTGGCTATTTCTTTTATCCAATCCACTCAAAGCAGGGATGGGATCATCTCACAAAGTGATTAGAAGTTCCGAAGGTACGAGTATACTAAATCTGTTGCCAGCAGCAGGAAATTTTAAATTACAGGGTTATTCTACAAATATACCGTTTTCAACAACTCTATTTGCTTAATGTATTAAATTAATCCGCATAATTACGTATGTCCTTTAAAAGTACATAATAAATTAGTAACCAGTATTTTGCGTGATTTTTCCTCAACATGGCGAACATTTTATTGTTGGAACGATTGTTACGTCATGCTTATAATATCGCTATGGTAATCAATATTATATTTATTTGTAAACGGTGTGTTAAAATATATACGAAAAACTAGTTTCAGCACGTGGTTCCGGTCGTGAAACACGTAAAAATGATACAGAATAGTGCTTCATTGACACGTTAGGAAATAATCACAAGGTTTTAAATTGAACCGGATACTTTAGCGATAAGCTTACCAATGGATGTTATTTTTACTTCATTGACTACTTTTTGTTTGAATGAATTTATACTTTTATTTGCGTCACAAAGTAACTTTGAACGCGACCGTAATTTTAAAATTCTTCTTTTGCCTGCTCTTAACCTAGACTCACGTAAGATGGGTGCAAAATAGCTTTGCCTATGTTGCAGAATAATGTCAGTTATAATAAACCGGCATCCTTGGCAACATTAACCCTTTCTTCAACCCAGAATTACAAAATAAACATATTCCATTTTTTGTTCATCTCACGAAAATATCAGACAAAAAACCCATTCAATTATAACTTAACGACCACTCATGCAAAATCCGGGCTGAAACGCTCATCCGGCTTTTCAATAACCAAAAGCTGAGTTTTAAAAAAATGTTTGTATTATGATAACCTCCAAGCAAAATGTATCACGTTCGTAATTTCGTTTAGCTGTTAGCACATCAAATTCAATCACGTCTACTAACATTGTCACGTTCCATCAACTTGGAATTCACAAAGAAATTTCACTTTCCTGGAACACTAGAACTCGCCACGGAAAGCTACTCGAGTGTATTTAGCTATTCGAAGATAGACTTGCGATAAATTCGATGCTTTCTCAGAAGCTGGACCGGTATCTGGGTTAATAACATCCTATGCGGCCGAGTAGTGCTTTTATGTAAATATACATTGCAGGTATTAATCGGAATCGATTTAACATTTTGCGTTGTGAACGATTAATGGTCCTACCTCAATGTCTTGGATTGGAACAACATTTATGAAGAATTTACGTTTCAGACTATACGTAGTTAATTGAATAACCCCTCACACAATGTTAACCTAAAAGAAATATACAAGTCATAAATCTAGGATGCAAGAAATTGCAAACAGATTTTGGGTTCCCCAACCCATAAAACATTAAAACACACGAAATTTCATAAAAAATTCTATAAAAAAGACCTACGGTTGCATTTTATCATACTCATTAACATCACCCCATCCAACAAATTAGCTATGTTTAACAGGCCGGTAGATAAGGGCTCGTCCAATAACACGGCTGTGGAATTTCAACCCTCTTGTAACGCTTGCTGATGAGTAACACCATAAGATCGATACGGCATGGGGATGCCGCCCCTCGCAGTGCGATGGCCAGCATCATCGCTCTTATAACACTCACACCTTGCCATCTAACATCGAGTAATACTCTTATAAATGTAACTGAAGATACACGCATATTTTCTAATTTTGCGGTGCGATACACATAACGTGCGTTCTTTGTCTCACCGAATGTTTATATGTACCAACATTTAGGATTATTATATTTCTTAGGTTAACAGTGCAAATTCATCTGTATTTATCAAGTTTGTAGTAGAAATAAATGCAATTTAAAATGAAAATGTTCATTCCTGTTTCTATCTGTCCATAACCCAATTACGTAAGAGCGGTACAACATTTTCTTTAATAATTTGTAGAATAATTTTACACGTATACAACCGTCGTTTTTAATCCAAATATCTCTACAATTTACATTCTCTGTTTCATTTGAGTTTCGTTGACAAAATTCGTCTGGCTTTAAAGGTGTAGTGCGTACTTCGTGTTACGTTTCATTAGCAGTGACGCAAGTCGTGAGCTATTCCTATTCCGTCCCTTATTCCTACTAATTGTCGTACAAACAAAACGGGCATCCGTAACTGTACAGTCGACGTGACACAACTTATCCGATGTCAGCTCTAGTCCTGTGGGTGCTTTGAGAACAATTTCGGAAGTCCACCGAGCCTTCCTGTACCCACGTTTTATCTTCAGGTTGTACTCTCCATGTTATTTTACCTAAAACCTAATGTTACGTGACATGATCGGCTTATTACTCAATCCCTCTCAATACGCAAGGGAGTACCGGCCGTAATACACCAACATTGGCGAACGGATGGATTTTATTACAATAGTGACCAGACCAATATCGACATTTGCAATCCAAGCCAAGAGTTTCTTGTTTGGCAAACATTTGCAACAAATGGATCCCAGTAATGGAACCTCCACAGAGTATAGATATCCAAATCAGCTACATAATCAAACTTAGTATAATCGAACCGTTAGCTTCAAAAAGGATATCATATTTTTATTGCCCAAAATTTTGAAAAAACTAATTGGCAATATAACAACGGAATTACGCTGTCCACTCTTAAAAAAAATGTTCCAAATCATAGAGAAATGTATTAATGAAATAACTTTTTTATTTAAATGACATTTTGTGTCGTGCCCGAATTAATGCAAAGGCATTAAGACAGTTTAATTCCGTGCGAAATCTGGGTCGCAATATTGTTTTCGAATATCTTTTAATAAATATTTTGCTGTGGTGTTTCCGAGCGGCGGAACGGGAACACCGAGCTATTAGTTACCAGCACAATAGGGGAAAAATAAAATTGCAATGGAGTGTAAATTGTAATCAGCTGGTAAAGCCAATCATTATTATTAGCCCATAGCAGTTAGTTGCTTAGTATAGGACTTAAAGACGATGAAAGCTAATATGTATTAAATGCACATTCATCATCATCATTAGCCCGTTGCAGTCCACTGCTGGAGAAAAGCCTCTCCTAAGATACGCCACAGAGTTCAATCTGATAAAGTACATTACCATAGTCATTTATCAGAATTTAGAGTTAATCCTCTTCTTCTTTAAAATAATACACCTACATAAAAAATGCGTATTTCCCAGAAGGGGTAGACAAAGGCACCAGGACGTCCAGATTTCTGCTTGTATGTTTCGTCCCACGTTGTGATAGGGGGCGAGTCTATCGGACACAAATTCCTGACTCAAGGCTGGAATTAATAGAAAAACCATTCGCTTACCGCAGTATAACTACGCCACCGATGCAGTTTCTACACTTTTAATACAACTACAAAACAAATATATTACAAATACAAAATAATACACCTAAGAAACAAAGGCATGTCTATAACAGTATAATAGTCTAGTCAACAAGTTCAAAAACGTGTTAAATAGACATAAAGCTCCTAAAAATATGTGCCATAGCTCATTCGATTCGGAATGACGTCTAGAAAAATGTTTTTTAAGGGTTTATTAGCACATAAAAAATTGCGATTGTTATTAACAAAATAAGAAAAAAAAAAAAGTATTTAGTTTTTCGTTAATAACTTTTAAAATAATGATATTTAAGGAATTTTGAAAAAAGAACCTGAAAGAGGAGAAAATTTGCAATAAAAAAGTCGTAACTCCCGGAACTCTATCTATATTATTTATAAAAAAAATTTAACGCTGAAAATAGGGCTCCGCGAGGGCGTTACGGCATAGGCTCGCCGTCTAAAAAGCCGGTATATCACCTAAAATAATTTTTTTTTAATATTAAATAACAATTTAAAAATTCGAATAAATTATAGTGTAATCTAGACACTTGAACGAAAAAAACCTCGGTGAAAATATATTTTTTTGTCGATTTTTCAAAAAGTAATACCATTGTTAATTAACTAATTTTTTTCCAATCTCTGTTTTTATAAATTACGGTATAAAAGTTTAAATAATTGGTCTATAAATTTTTCGCTTCGTGGAGCTCTTTTTGTTTAGGTACTTAATAAAGTTATGCAAAAAAAAATTATTAAAGTTAATTATTTTGTTAATTATAATTTTTTTAAACTAACTAAAAATGAAATTTCTAAAAAATGTTATCAAAAAAAATTTTTTTTCGTAATATATTATTATTGCTGTTTTCGCACCTGATATAGGTATTAATTAACATTGGAAAAAAAATTTTTACGTCATTTGTTAAGAAATTGTTTATAAAAAAATAGACTATTTTGGGATTTTTAATTATTATTTTTTTATTATCTTATAGCATAGGTGAAATGATGATTTTTAAAAAAAAAAATTTTTCTTATATAATTTTTTTAATTGTTTATAATCGTTTTTTTTATATTTCAATTGTTTAAATAATTAGTTAAGAAATTATTTTACCCTTAAAAATCATCATTTACCCTTTTCAATGGAATAACAGAGAAATAAATTTTTTTTATAAATAATTTAATTGTTTATTAACTTAACAATTTGTTATAAACAAATAATATTAACCGTTATATTTTTTTTCGAAAACTTTAAAAAAATACAAAAACAACCATATATAACAAAGTTAAGAAAAAAAATTTTTTGTATTTTTTACAAAAAAATTTTTGTATTTCTTACAAAAAATTTTTTCTTAACTTTGTTATATATGGTTGTTTTTGTAATTTTTTAAAGTTTTCGAAAAAAAATATAACGGTTAATATTATTTGTTTATAACAAATTGTTAAGTTAATAAACAATTAAATTATTTATAATAAAAAATTATTTCTCTGTTATTCCATTGAAAAGGGTAAATGATGATTTTTAAGGGTAAAATAATTTCTTAACTAATTATTTAAACAATTGAAATATAAAAAAAACGATTATAAACAATTAAAAAAATTATATAAGAAAAATTTTTTTTTTTAAAAATCATCATTTCACCTATGCTATAAGATAATAAAAAAATAATAATTAAAAATCCCAAAATAGTCTATTTTTTTATAAACAATTTCTTAACAAATGACGTAAAAATTTTTTTTCCAATGTTAATTAATACCTATATCAGGTGCGAAAACAGCAATAATAATATATTACCAAAAAAAATTTTTTTTGATAACATTTTTTAGAAATTTCATTTTTAGTTAGTTTAAAAAAATTATAATTAACAAAATAATTAACTTTAATAAATTTTTTTTGCATAACTTTATTAAGTACCTAAACAAAAAGAGCTCCACGAAGCGAAAAATTTATAGACCAATTATTTAAACTTTTATACCGTAATTTATAAAAACAGAGATTGGAAAAAAATTAGTTAATTAACAATGGTGTTACTTTTTGAAAAATCGACAAAAAAATATATTTTCACCGAGGTTTTTTTCGTTCAAGTGTCTAGATTACACTATAATTTATTCGAATTTTTAAATTGTTATTTAATATTAAAAAAAAATTATTTTAGGTGATATACCGGCTTTTTAGACGGCGAGCCTATGCCGTAACGCCCTCGCGGAGCCCTATTTTCAGCGTTAAATTTTTTTTATAAATAATATAGATAGAGTTCCGGGAGTTACGACTTTTTTATTGGAAATTTTCTCCTCTTTCAGGTTCTTTTTTCAAAATTCCTTAAATATCATTATTTTAAAAGTTATTAACGAAAAACTAAATACTTTTTTTTTTTTCTTATTTTGTTAATAACAATCGCAATTTTTTATGTGCTAATAAACCCTTAAAAAACATTTTTCTAGACGTCATTCCGAATCAAATGAGCTATGGCACATATTTTTAGGAGCTTTATGTCTATTTAACACGTTTTTGAACTTGTTGACTAGACTATAAAACCGTGTAATGCATGATAAAAACTACTTGACTCATATTTACAGTTATTCTGACATTTTAGGGACCCGCTATATGACGCATTCCGGTGACTCCCAACACTTATAACAAATGTCATCTAAGCAATGCATTGAAAAAACAAGTTCATTTTCTCGTAGTGGACGCATAAGCAGCGGTCGATAAGTGTAATGCGCTCTGTTACGCACTCACACATTTTGCGTAATCGGATTAGGATTATGGCTGAATCAATCTGTATAGGAATTACGCAGTCAGAAAGGGTAAAAGTTCTCAAAAGCGAAACACCTTATATCACATTTCACGGCCGCGTGTCTTTTATAAACGACATAGGAACAATGGGGGCTTCGGTGGGGGAGCGAGTGCGTGTGCGTTACCCTAAAATTACTCCACCCTTCATTTTTTGCATAAAACGTCTAGACATTAGGGACTGGCCACCCCATCACAGGTTTCTAGTCGACACCTTGAAACTATAAATTAACTTAACGCATCGATGATCTTAGTTTTTATAAAAATCGAGGGTGAATCACCATTTATTTCTTACAATTTAAAATGTATATACATGAAAATATTCGATAAAATTCTTTGAACGTGATTTTACTTGTCTGAGTCATCAGTTTGGTGCGCCAACGAACCATTGCGTGAAATATTTTGTCCATTGTAATAATTTCAATAATATATTATTTTATTAATCCATAAATGATTCATCAGAAGGCATACAATGATAGAACTCTATTGGCTGTCTTTCCTGCTTTGATGTTTTATCATCACACTTACATCCCCCAGAGTAAGATGTCAAACTTATTAAGTGCTTTTCAGTCGTCTCATGCGATAGAGGGATATACTCATCCCTGGGAATAAGTACCAGTGTATAAAATAAACTAATGAAATAAATAAATTTATACACAGACCCGAAACAAATACATGTGGATCACACAAATATTTGTCTTGGTACGGGGATCGAACCCGCGGCCTCACCTATCACACCCGGCGTCTAACTAATTGCGCCACGGAGGCTATCATTCATCTAAAGAGATTGAACCAATAACCTAGTGATCACTTATCAACGCTACCACTACGTAAGAATATAGCGATAATTTTAATATGCTCTCCAAAACTACATGCTTGAAAATGCACATCACACAAGAAAATTAGCACAATCATTCCACGCAATAATTCCCACACGTGAATCAGTATCCATTCACACGTCAAACGCAATAAATCAAATCGGCGCGTTGAACAAACAAAAAAAAAACAATCACAGAAATATATAACTTAGGCTTTGCGTATATTGCATTAATTGGTACATTGGACTTATTATATGGCATGACTTTTCATATACGTAATTAAGAAATGAATGATATTAAATAGACAAAAATAAAACAATTACATTTTAATTTTGATGCTTAGGGAGTTTCTTGCGCCGTTTCTTATTCACAACTGTAACGCAGTCGGAATCCTTAGATTCCAAAAAATCTCGCATAAGACTATTTTTAGACCATATCGATATCGATTATCCGCTATGAAATAGACCAACCGTGCCAATATTATTATTTTATCGATTGCAAAATCCATCATGTAAAAGCAGAACACACGCAGTGACGGTGACTTGGTTCAATGACCTTGCCACGTGTTGCGAGTCAGCAAGTGTCGCGCTTCTTGTGGAAAAGTACATAGACATAACCTAGCTTTTAGCTAAGTTAACACTATCATTATGTTTCCTCTACCTGCCTTTATCACAGTTACGTGGCTTCGGTGTTATGTATTTAACATTTTGAAGAATTATTTATCTTTACAATTTACTATTGGCTGCATGCTGACGTCAATATTATAATGTAAAACTTACTACAGTATAGTCAATATTTATATCCGTAGCTAAGTTCATGATACAAGGCTCTAAAACTGCAACATTAATGGCAAGACATAAATTCACCTCCAACGTTCTCAATACCAACTTGCAAGAACATTAGACCTTGGATCGACGGTTAAGAAAGTGAGAAATTTCACACGCTAAGTATATATCGCTGCTTAAAAACGAAAGGGCCACAAAACAAAATTGTCCAAAATTACTTTTATTCAAAAAATGGGGCTAAAATCACCTTTATTTTCATATTGCACAAAGACACTAGTCAAAATCGACTTATAAATGACTTATTTACACATACGCCCTTTTGGCATTTTGACCAAAAATTCAAAAATACTAAATAAAATTTTTCAATCTGGCCTCCTGAACAAAACTAAATTTTGATTTGTGGCACTTTAGTTTTAAAGCAGCGATATGCGGACTTCTTCGAAAAACAAAACATTATCCCTTAATCCATTTATACATTAATTTTTAGCTTATAGAAAATTTATAATCAAACTAAACACAACAGAATAATTAAATCTATAGATATTAAAAACACAAGAAATGATTCAATAACCTGTAGCCCTTTATTCATTGCGTAACTGCTTGAAAAGGTTTAAACTACTAAAATAAACTCTCAATCCTAAAATAAATTTATTTAGGTTTAAAATGAGCGTACAAGAGAAAGGTCGTACACGTGACGTGTAGGCGGTGAGATACTGACGTCTTTAGCACATGTGTAGGCATTACGACAACTGTTAAGGGAAAGGAATAATCTCTCAAATAACTTTTCCAAAAAAATCTTCTTTATTTAACCCATGAGGACAAAAGCTACAGGGTCATATTGACCTTATTTACTTCGCTAACACCTACTCCCATATTTTATTATATAGAAAAAAAACTATCAAAAGACATAATATCATATAGTATTTTTCAGTAACATATGTGCCAGTATGTGGAGAAACCAGCAAACACACACTGTGTTTAAGGGTCAAGTAGCCTTAAGAAAAAATCACTGGCAGCAGAAAATCTCAATGTTCCAGATACTTCAAAAATCCTAAATATGAGGAAAGAAATGAAAGGGTTCAGAAAAAAAACCTTAGCTGCTGTACCATTTTTAACAGAATAACAAAGTCCAAAAGTTACAAATTTCAGTTTAAATTAAATGTAACCAAATTCAAACCCATACTGTATTTTAGTCATTGATAAAAAAATCTGACCGCTTTGGAAATACCCAAAAAACCTAATTGCTTTATGAAACTTTTTTTTTTTGGACTTTGCCACCACTTTTCTAAACCTAACGTTGCCGGAAATATCCTCACCTGCCATCGAGCTGATGAGGTCCATTCTGCAGCACAACGTTCACCAACGACGGCTCGGCGAAGGTGACGAATCCGAAACCCCTGGAGCGGCCGGACTCGCTGTTCTTCATCACCACGCAGTCGATCACATCGCCGTACCGCGAGAAGTAACGCTGCAGATTCTCCTGAGACGTCTCCCATGACAGACCACCAACGAACAATTTTCTGTGTGATAAATTGTATCATTAATTATTAAGAAGTCCTTGTCATAGTGCTATGTTCAGTCGTGGACTTTCCTTAGCTTAGGATGATGAATACAAGGGAGGTATATTTTTTTAGATAATTATAGTTAATTATTACTATCACATAAATATCTACAAACTCGACTATGGGTACATTGCCAACTTTCGAAATGGGAAACAGAAAACTAATAGGGATTAAGATAGAAGGGCAAATATTAGGCCTCATCAATTATTATTGCAATTGACAATAAAAATTATTTTGCTAGATATTTACCAAAGTAAATGTTTAACATTAGTACTTGGTAAAACGAAATAGAAAAAAAAACCTGTGTTTTCAAGACTAAAAGGTCATAATTTTAATCAAAGTGCGATTGTGGTTCGGCAATACATAAACATTTACATTGATTGACAATAGTTAAGTTATTTCAATTTTCTCTTTCTCTCTCTTCAGTATTTTTTCCAACTTATTAATGTTATACTTGCCTCTAGGCTCTAACAATCTAAAACGAATCTTACATCAATTACTTTAAATTAAATCAATGAAGGAATTTAGTTTTAGCAGTAATATTCTAACTTTACAGTTAGATAAAGCAAATAAAATTTGATTAAATTATAGTCTTTGTGATAAAAACAAGAATAAACAATGACCTAAAAACCCACATAGAGCTTACTATCTGTTTTATATCCCAGTAAGCATTACTATTGATAAGAGAATAATAGTATATGCACAATTTATAAAGATTGCATTTCACATGACAATATTTTATTATTGGTATAAGATAATAAGGATCTTTTGTTGATCAAGGTTAATTTTGATGCCTCCATAGCGCAATCAGACGCTGCCTGTGAAACGAGAGGCCACGGGTTCGATCCCGTAGCAAAACAAATGTTTGTGTGAACCACAAGCATTTGTTTCGGGTCTGGGCGCTTGTGAGACCCTGATACCCACTACACTAGACTTGACCTTAAAGTGGGGTCAGGTCTATGTATAGGACTGTTGGGTGTTATTTATTTAATCTGTATAATGCATATACTAGTTCTCTGAATATACTAGTTTGAAAATACACTAGCAAACAGATACTTTTCACACTAAATATATCAGTAGATATTAAATGTACAATAAAATGTCTCATATCAGACTATAATAGTGTAGTATTAAATAACAAAATAATAATCTTTTTTTGGTATATAATTAGGGTTAGAAGGTAAACAAAGCAACTAAGTAAAAACAATCTGAACTGCAAAATTATTAGGACTATTAAAAACTAAAGTGAGTAAGCTATACCAAAACAAAAGCTAGGGTATTTGGACACATCAATTCCAAATAAATATAACCAAAAGTGCATTGGTCCATATAAAGGATAATATTTTACAAAAACAGAGTCAAAGGATGAAAGTAATAAATATATTCTTGGCTTCATCTAATTATATCATACACTGAATATGTTCCTATAATAGATTTGCTCTTAACTGTATTCGTATTTAATCTCAAAGGATGTAAAAACATTTTTTATATTTTTGCGATTGGCAACACAAAATGTTTTGATTAGAACTAAATTATAATTAGGTCACAGATGTTGGAAAGTGCATAACTGCAACAAAATATTTTGTTATCATAATAAATTAATAAAATTTAGTAATGGCTGTAATGTCTGCTAATGTTAATGACTCACTTATATCAAAATAGGGTAAACATGTGAATGGCAAAATTCTTGAAACAAATTTTAATTGGAACTTATCTAATCTTAAACATTATATGCTTTTGTAAAATGAGTTACAAGATTTTTTAACCTCATTGCATGCTATAACATGGTAAAATGTTTTGCAAGTGCAAGTAGCAAGTGAAAGTGCCATTCACTTTGGAATGTTTCACTAACTTTTTCTTCTGATCACCCGAAGATTTGATCTTGTGATTGGATTGAACTTTTAGTAATCAAACAAGCTCTTACAACAAAATATTGGACTTATGAGAAATATACAATAGACTGATAAATTCTACATTATTATTTTAATACTGAATTATTCAACACAATTGTAGAATATCACACATTGATTGATTCAATTTAGGTTATGTAAAGATAAATGTGATATGATATCAAGAAATACAATGCAAATAATGAAATAGGTTAAAAACACAAATCTGTGAAGGTATCCAGACAGTATTAGCATTCAGAATGTTAATTGCGCGAATTAATTACCATTCTTTGTCACTCTCGTTCATAAGAACAGAGACAAGGACGCAGCACCCTCCAGCCTTTACTGGTCCGCATGAATGAATAACCAATTGTCTCATGAGAAAATAAACCACCCGAGCGTCCGTAGACACGGTACGCAGCGCCAAAATAACACGTACAGGCGTTACACGGGAACATGTTTATGAACATAACTCGTGCGTAAGTTACCATATGCAAATGAATCAGCACGTTGATCGTCTTGTGGGTAAATGGGAGCGAGCTACGCGGCATTTCGAACATTGATCTAATAACCTCAATAATACATCGACAGTCCAAATTACAACGTTTTAAATACAAATAGTCCGCTCGCGATCAAATAATGCGAAATCACCGATAAGAGAAAGCAACGATTAGTCACAGAAAGGTTAATTTTACGTATTGCCACCATTCCACATCACAGGTTTCGCGCTACATCTACCGTTATATAAACTATGTATGCAAATCTTTGTTGATTAACACGTTAATCAGCAATATGTATCATGGGAAAGTGATAGCTGCCATGATAGTACCACGCAGCTCGCGCGGCGAGGCTTGGGGTCGGTGCCCGCTAGCCGGCATAAAGTAAAAGGCTAAATGGCATTTGGAAGCTTTAAGACGCGTTTAGGGATGATTGACAAGAGCAAACATCAAAATCATAACAAATATACACTGTAAAGGATATGTAGACGCGTACGTAACCATACCTCACAAGCCTTGCTGGCTATCCGTGAAATGCGACACACCAAGCGAACATGCCAGTTTGACCTATTATAGTTGGCACGTAGCTTATGGCCTTAATTCTAAGAGAAAACAAATAAAAACGCACTCACCCCTTCTCATCATCGTCCATGTCTGGATTCATACGCATAACTTACTACTAATTAAAAATAATGGTTGGCACCGGTAAAGACACCCAAACCACACAAGCACAGACCCACACGAATGATTATGGCGGACCAACCATTTCCGCTTTCTCAAAAAGTCATGGAAATAGGAAGTGGTAAAATTAAGTTTCCCAATTATTCAAATACCAATTTTATATCAAAATACGTACAAAATTTACATTACTTTATTATATAATGATTTACAATACATTAATGTAAGTGATAAAGTTATAAAATTACGATATTTACTAAAAAAGATGTTCATATGAATTTTGTCGTTTACATATATCCAATACTAGGTGGCGCTATTAAAAATGTAATAATGTTGCCAGTATTTAAATGAAAACTCTGGTTGAAAAATAAAGATTTTCATTGAAACTTTACACTCACTGTGCTGGTAAGTTCTCAATGTGAAATATAATAAGTATTGAAAATAATATTTAACTTTATTTATATTTATTTTAGGAGATTTAGTTATAGTACTATGGAACAATAGTTTGCAATATATTAATATGGATAAGCAGAGTTTCATAACATTATTTGTATATTTCCAGGTCTAATCGCTGGTTTATCCCCGCACCGAGAGAAATGTTTGTGCGGCCCACAAATATTTCTTTTGGGTCTGGGTGTTTGTGAGACCGAAAAGTCTCTCGTAGTTCCTGATACCTGCGACACAAGACTCGATGTTACTGTAAGGTTAGGATTATATATGTTACTGTTGGGTATTATTTCTTATTATTAAATTGATAATTTAATTTAAAAAAATATAGTGTCATGTCTAATAAATATTTGCACAAAGGCCTCCCCCAATGATTTCCACACCGACTAGTTACTTTCTGCAACATGGGAAAGGAGGCTTATGTTTAACAGTGGACTTCTTGTGACTGAATGAACGAAGTATTCTGTAAACGCATGTAAACGTATATTACCATTAATCCAAAGTTACGTAATATTAATTTGATTCATAAAAATATATTATTGCTTATCTCAGGCCGACAATGAAAAACCATTAACCATATTGTTAATACTTATATTGTCGTTAAAAAAATTGAGAAATCAAAATAATATGTAAAGTAGGTATAGACCTTAGAGTAATTACCTCGTATAGACCGTCTACGGTCCTTTGACTTACGAATACGTGATTGTGATGCTGTTGTCAAAGTATATGGGATTTTTTTTTTTGTTTGTATACGGGTATTGAGACCGTAAGCGAATCATAATTATCATAATCATCTCGGCCACAGGAAGTCCACTACTAAAGACAGGCCTCCCGCAAGGATCTCCACAATGACCTGTTGGAAGCGAATACCCAGGTCGAAATAGAAACAAAAACTCTCAAAAACTGTTTCAGGTAGCATAAAGGATTTTTTCCTCAATTGCAATTGGCTAATCAAACCATGCCACGTGACTATCAATAATACTGTGTTTTATGCTGTGAATACAGTGAGGCTGATACTTAGGGTAAATGGGATGCTTGATGATCTGTCAGGATGGCAAATGCTTAGGATTATAGGTCCAGCACAATATCTTCACGTTACACATTTAAGATCCCTAAGGTCATCAGAGAATCTAACACTCAATATTCCAGCGCATTCCACAAACTTTTACGATAAATCCTTCATTGTAGAAGCTGCAAGGCTGTGGAACCCATTACCAGTCTCAGTGCGGCGAGCAAAGTCCCTACCCATATTTAAAAGACTAGTAAAGCAGCATTATCTATTGCTGAATAATTGAAGACAGTGCTTATATTTTATTTATATATATTTTCCTCCTTGTTTTTGATGTGGATACATATTTATTTTATTGAAGTGAAAACTTCTTTAGCGGCGTTGAGCACTTTTTCTGTAATGGGTATAAAATCTTAAACTCGCGTCAGGACACGTGACCTGATCGTAAGACGAAAAGCGTAAGACTGCGTAAGACGGATGGAGAGTAGACAGCTGTCAGTTAGCTGTCAGTTTATAAAGCTTTGATGAATTGCCAATGATTTTGAGTGGAGATTTCAACATAAACTTCGCAGACGATAAAAATCAACTATTAATTGAATTTTTAAATAATGAATTTGGTTTAACTATGTCGAATGATCGCAATATTAGCACAACGAAATACAAAACTACTATTGATGCGGTCTTTATTAGACATTTAAATAGGTTCGAATCAAAACTGTTCGTTTCTTACTTCAGCTACCCTAAGTACTTCCACGTCCACTGTCAAAGTCAAATATCAAATTTTTAAAATATACCTTATTTCTATTTACATTAGGCTGACAAATTGAATTTGACAAACGTCAACTGTCAAAATCGGCGGTCGGGACGTGCAAGTACATAAACCTATCGTATCAGTTTTAGAGATTGGCGATAATAGTTCTGGTAATGATGATGGTGAAAAAGTCGTTGAAATTATGGATGAAAGTTGATTTTTCGGAGAGATAAACTTTTTAATGTAAAATAATTGTAATAGTTTTAAAGTGTTAAATTTTTAATGTAATATAAATTGTCATGTTTGTGTACGATAGCGCAATAAATGAATATTGTATTCTACCACATAAATGATAGTACTTTTATACTGATAAAGCAATTGGTGCAAAATTTTTTTTTTTTTTTTTTGATTTATTGTACACAAAAGAAAATTATACATAAATCATAACATGAACAGCATCAATTAAACCACTAAGGTTTATACCAGAGCTGACACGAGTTAACAACAGCACAATACTTAATAATTAATCTTGTTAATATTTTGGATCTTACAATTAACATAATATTAATATTCTTACAATTAATATTGATCTTACAATTAATATTCCCTAACCATTCCAAAATATCAAACATGCTCAACGTTAATAATCAAGTTTTCACTTCTGCCGGCATTCCCGGAGTGCAACCCGTCTTCTTTTTATATGTATACCTACGTATCTATCTATTTATGCATGTTGTATGAATGTGTTTCTTTAGTTTTATATTATTTTTTAACATATATTATGTATTTAGATATATTATATATATTGTCCTTTGACATCACGTACACCTCACAATACCCCACAGTTGTCTCTATTTTATCCATCCTATGGTTGGTTGTCTGGGAGAGATCGCCTCGAGCGATAAGACCGCCATTGTACTCTTTTCTTGCTTATTAAATTGTGTTTATGTTATTTCCTTTTATTTACTGGTGTACAATAAAGCTTTAAAAAAAAATAGGTAAAGGAAGTTCCTGACTAATAAAAAAATATACGGTTGGGGATAATTTATTTGAATTCATAATGAAGAACAGGAACTGTTGTCACTGTCACTGGAATATTTCCTTGCAGTGTAATATGAAATGGAAATATTACTTCTACCTGCAAAATAAATTGTTTAACCAATTTTGATTAAAATATTAACTTTTTAAGAAGTAAATTAAGGATCAAAGCAAATCATAGGTTGAGGTATAATTTTAAACTATGGCTCATTAATAATGAAAAAATTATAACTATTTGAATAATATTGGTTTATGAAAAGTAGGTCTTACTCTAAATTCATATGCAATGTTGACCATTGGTTCAATTAGATGTATACTAGATGGCGGTACATGTGGTATCAGCATTTGTAAATTACATGTTTCAGATACAGTATTGGCCAGCTTTTTACATTCTAGTTTTAACATATTTTTATCTTCTTCAAAATATCCACTTTGAACTTCGTATTTTAATTTCTGAAATAAGAAAACAAAATATATAAAATATTAATAACAAAAAACAATCTGATGAATAAGTAACGTTGCAAATTGAAATAAAAACCTAATTTATTTAGTTAGTTTATCAGTAGCTATACAATTCAATTTTGTGCACATTGATTGCTTTTATGCTAGTATTAATAAAAGTCAAATAAGAAATAAAAATAATTATATGGGAATAAAATATGGGCTATGAAAAGCAATAAATAAGAAATGAAAATATCTGAAGTTGAACTCACTTGTACTAATATAACATTAATTTTATGTATAATCGCTTTTTTCTCATTATATAAAGTGATATGAAGCGGCACTATTTGCCTTGGTGCAAAACCAGTGAGGGTTTTGATGGTAATCGAGAAATTTGCACAGCCCCGGAATGTCTTTTCAAACTCATGGACAGATGGCACCTGAAATATGAACAAAAGGTAAAATGTCTACAAATACTTTTTGTGTTCTGCATAAGTTAGTGTAGGTTTATCTCTATTCATAAAAACAGAATTAACAAAAAAATAACGAAACTCGGCAATTATGTGTTTACTTAATCAGAGTGAAGCCCATCACACACGAGAATATCACTTCCGTTCCTACTGGACTTCGTGAATTCGTAATCATATTTTGCCGATGTGGTGGTATTATGAAAATGAGCATTATCCAACCAACTAAGCAGAACTAGTATTTTTAAGTGATGAAGGCGAAAATGTATACCCACCAACATATTCTCCATATGATTAACATTCACACTGCTGAACACAATAAACGGCTCCACTTTATTCACCTTATAAAAAGGTTTGCTCTTAATTTTTACAACATATCTAACTTTTGCGACTGAACTCTCAAATGAGGACGGTAAATCCTCTGGCAGTGCAAAGTGAAACGGATATGTGTATATCCCGGCAGGTATTTTCTTTCCTGAAATCAGTTACCTAAAATATACATTCATGCATTCACCTCTCTCTCTCCCTTCTGCCATAGGAACAACTGCTAAACTCAGGCCTCCGTTATGGATACATAGACCTGTTTGAAGCGGCCTACATAACACTCGCTTGTACGTGGCCTACGCTCCTACCTTTCAACTTTGGCGACCATCAGTTCTATGAGCTATGTGCCCAGCCCACTGCCGCTTCAACTTGCTAATCCTAAGGACTATGGTGGTAACCTTTGTTCTCCTACAGATATTTTTATTTCTGATTCGATCTCGAAAGCAGCACCGTAGATCGAGTGCAGCCCTCTCCTTTTCGTGGTTAGGGCACTGAGCCGTCTCACGAGGCCCATAGTGAGACGCCACGTTTCTAAATAAGGTTTGAGTCTATATGTGTTAATGAATTTGGGACAGGAAGAAGATAAGGTTTTACTGGTGGTAGGTCTATCATATGTGAGGGGCCATCTGGGTAGGTACCACCGCAATGTCTATTTCTCCCGTGAAACAACACTGCTTAAATGCACTGTTGTGTTTCGGATTGAAGGATATTGTAGCCAGAGCAACTACTGGACATATTGAGACTTAACATCTTTAGTCTCAGGATGGCGAGCGCAGTGAAATGTTGCTACTGTTCATGAGCGGTCGTATCGCTTACCATCAGGCGAACGGCTTGCTCGTCTCGCCATTCAATGCAATAAAAACGTAGTTTCTTAAATGCAGCCCATCCAAGTTGGATTCGGCTATTAACCTCTCTCTCAAAGTTTTCCTTGTACAACCTGACTTCTTGTCCCAAACAAATTGTGAAGTTTTCAACCGCAAACGAGGCATATACGTAAATATTTAATAACTTTTAAAAAAATACTCTCACCTGATATAACTTCACTAAAAATATTGGCAATTTTAATACTAAGAACCTTCACTTTCTGGGAGTATATCTTTATGTACGGAAGTGTAGGTGCTGGTCGTGTCCATTGCGCTTTACTTGTTCCTACGACTTCAAAATCTATACCTGTAAATTGGAAAAGAAATATGATTTTCTATGCGCTTTGTACGAATATATTTTGACGATTAGTTTGGAATCGTTGTTTAAACTTTGCAGAAATAATTATTGTGCAATTGATTAAATTAAATCCTGCAATTGGTAGTGGTCGGTGGTCAGGCTTTTATTATTTGATGATGATGACCAGTTAGAGCTCAATGTTGATAACCAGCCCAAAAATCTATTATTGGTGGCTTAACAATTTTTAAATATGCATTAACTTTCGTCATTAATCATATCATGTGACATCTCACAAATACCTACTATACTTAATATTGGAAATAGAATTTAAGTGTTAATTAACAGAAATCTTCGATAAATTCTCATTTCCTTCCAAATAATTCGAAAATATGGAATATCCTCCATAAGACTGAAATTAAATTTTCTCAAAAATTATATGTGATGTATGCGGTAAACCTGATAGTAGTTTATATATTTTTGTTTAACTTTAGGTAAATCTTTGCCATCAAAACCATTGGTAATTTACTTAATGACTTCTACGCCTTCATTAGCAATCAAATAATTAAATATATTAAACAAGGTAGCTCCTGACTTGTGTTTAAGTATAATATTGACTATTCAACTCTGAACAAAAGCAATCGAGAAGTGCATTGGTAATGGATTGATTTTATTTTGTCTCAACAATAAATCACTAACTTAGGCTGAGTTTAGATTTCACTAAAGGGAGGCGGAAAACAGAGAGAGTTATATTAACAGATTTTTCTAAAAGTAGAGTCTTCAGAATCCTTATTTGCCTTTCCATAATTTTTTTTGGATAATCGCTCTCTCCTACAGGAGTTTCGAACATAAGCTACTCTAATGGTTGTGCGTGTGTGTGTGTGTTAAATAAATAAATAATAATAAATAAATAATAATTTCGATAACGACCTATTGGGCTTCCAATAGTCGTGTGGCCCGGATCGAGAAACCTGTAACCATAACTTTGTAGTATTGTCGCAAGCGGACTTTTGAACTGCACTTGCTAGTACTTTCCAGCTCAATCAACCATCAGATTTCCAAACTAGTTCTTGAAGATTCTTTCAATAAAAATTCTCACTGACATTAAATTATACTGATAAAAAATACAAAAATATAACAAATTACTTTCAATTTTTAAATCTTGGTCAATGTCCAGCACTACAGTTCCGGTCACTATATCACCTGTATAGAAACACCCAGCAGAATCACTGTTCAAATTTACAACACATTTTGCCCATGTCATTTTGCAATGTTTACCATTTTATATAACGCACTCGGCACTGCTAAACTGTTTTTCTACATCGCCGATTATTCGTTGTTATCATTAACACGATAAAGATTGATAAAAGCGATAATAATTAACTAACGATCCCACAATCTTGTATGAACTTGGACGTTGACGCTGTTCATAGCGATATTGGATATTCATTTGCGGAGAATAAATCAATACAAGCCCTGAGCAAACCCACCATACATATTAGATAATAGAAATGCATATTTGCCAGATAGATTATAATCAGGAGATAAAATAAATCTGACGCGCAATTTATCTCGTAGCGTCTGTGTGTATTACGAAGTGAACAAATTAGTCAGGCAGGTAAATTGTATTCCACTGTCCATCTTTATTATATTCATGCATGGAAGGCAGTTGCCCATTTTAGTAATTATATGAAATAACTGCCTGGGTATACTGGTTGCTACGAGCACCTCTGTCTACTCCTTCTGGAGAAAAGGCTTGAGTTTATCTACGTATAAAATAACTAATTTAAGGCTTCCAGTGGTGTCGCTTGTGACATTTTTGCTATATCTTTAATACAGGAGCGTGCAAAAATATTTTGAGTTTCAAGTAAGCGGAGCCTTTGACCTCGAGTTTGAATAAAAATACTACACTGGGCACGGGTCTCCTGTACAATCGATAGTACGATTGAGAGTGGTTAGGCCATATAGTTCACCACGTTGGCCTAGTGCGGGTTGGCGGTCTTGCATATCATAGAAATTCGTATAAGCCACTATGGTATGCAGGTTTCCTCACGATGTTTTCCATCACCGTTTTCAGTTCGTGGTGATTGAATATCAATACACACATAATTCCGAAAAGTCAGAGGTGTGCCTTGGGATTCGAAGCCACCATGAACACGTTAGCCGCGTCTAGTCCGTTTACCAACAGGCCACCATGCACTTTTGCTTGCATATAGTCAAGGGAAATTATATTTTGTGAGTCATTTGGTTTTTAACTAAGATCACTGAAGAATGTCCTAATTTGATCGGACTTTAGGAATTGATGCCAAAACCCAAAGCGACTGATCCGTTAATACCATGATATACCAAGAGGTAGGGTACGCTTGTTTTGCCTCTCACTTCTGTTTCAGTTTGTGTTTGATAGCTGCGTATTAGCATGCAGCCCATTATCAGAATTTCAATATCTAGGAGTATATACAAATCTTTCCAGATGCGTATTACTAATTATTAATGGTGAGACCAGCAGCCATTCGTTTAATAGCAAGCGATGCTACTTGGCCTTACCCAAAGAATAGACATGGACCTTATTATGACAATGTCCCTGCGCATTTCCAAATTGCGCGGCTAATGTAATTGTTGATTTACCATTTTTACTTTGTATAAACCACATTGGATGTTTAAACATATTTCCTAATTATATTTTTAAGCCCTAGTATAAGTATTGGTAAATACTCCAAACTCAAAAGATTTGAGAATATTGAGATTAAAATTGAAGTCTTGGACTGTGGTTATAGTGAAATGCATTCTTCTTTTAAGAAAGGGTCTTTTATAAAATAAAATGTATTAAAATGATAATGTATCAAGAAGTATAATGCAAAATTACACTGTCATCATTTTTATCGTGTAGGCGCCATCTTACGAATTGCCAAGAAAACTTTTTGCAAAATGCAAAATGTCATGGTGTTGGCAACATTGGATTTCGCTAATTGAAAGTGAGAATTCCGTGGTGTTTTCCGATGGATATTTAGATTTTAGATATGATATGTTTCGTTCACTTGAAGTGTTAATTCTGTTTAATTAGATATAAAATTCGTGTTATTAGGAACACAATAACGTATTTTATGATTTCTTGTGTGTTTAATTCTTGATCTATGTAACTTACGCAAATTGCATTAGGTTATGTTATGCCCTCTTCCTTTGCGGGGTGAGCAATGCATTTGTTTTATTTAATTTCCCATGATATTACCACGAAAACAGTCAACTTCTTTCCCATAATATGACCGTCTTATGTATCGCTGTAGTAAATTATGCGGCATTGCGTCATTTGCAAATTTTTTCAATAGAAATTGTCTTTGCAAATCAGCATTTCTGTCAAATTCATAATCTTGCTTGTTTACCTATTCATATAATGTAGAAAGTGGTGTAAATACTTAGGTATTCGGTAAATATTAATATATTCGACCAAATATAGTATTAATTTTAGGATATAATATGGTATTATTTGTTATTTGTTAGTTAGAATGTGAATCATAATATCTGCTTTCCAATGCAAAATTTATGATTACTGATGGATTCTTAGCATTCATTTTCATGTTATACTGTGTGCAGGTATGGTAATTAAGAATTAAAATGCAATACTTGTTTTTGAATCAGCTAGCATTTGATAACTACTTATTAATGAAAAATACTGAGTGAGAAATTGCTGTAGAAATTGGGTTAATTGCTTTGTATGAATGTTCTTTGCACTTAAAAAAATACGTCGTTCAGCAAGAAAGTCCTCAAATAAATAAAAAGCAATTTGCAGGATCATGGAGAAATATAACATTTAATTAATTGTTTGCAATTAAATTTATGTGACCTAAGAACTGCTTTGTATAAAGGTTTATATAAATTATTGCAAAAAGGTATATAATTCACATAATTGTTTAATTATATTCTCTTGTGCATTTAAAAAGAAACAATTAATTAGAAATATGTGAATACTACCGTTACGTGGTGTTGTGATAAATTATCGAAAATGTTGTTTTTTGATCTAGTATAGTATTTAGTTACAGTAGTTTTTGTTATTGTTTTCCAAACTGTTGTCATCATTCTGCTGGGCAAAAGCCTCCTTCCTCTTTTTCTAATTCACAGTTCCAAACAATACTTAAATAAAGTAGGTTTTTTTTTTATATAAACAACAATTCATTTCAAACTTTTATTCTATAATTGTAATTTCACATTACTCAAGTTTAATTATTCATTTATTTAACAATTTTTTTCTTTACCGTCTCAGTATAAATAACAATAAATGTATTAAGAATATCTTTAGTAGGATTAAATATAGTATGATTCATTTTATAAATGAGTGAATACTAATTCTCACATAATTTTATTATTTTCTGTTGCCTTTGTAAAACCATGAAATATTCTAATGGTGTAATTAAGTATTTGTCAAGGATATTCTTGATATTTGAAGTTATATTAAATTTCATTTAAACTATTCCATTAAACATAGGATTATACTTTTATTCCCAATTAAGTGGGTAGAGTAACTAGCTAGTAGTAAGTGGTTCCACCTTGGTAACCACATTTATATTCCAAGAGTGATAGTTTACCACTGCTAAGTTGTAATGCTAAGTTCTAATTACAACCTGGGATACATTAAAATTTACTCAAATCAAAAAATGCTGGTATTTGAAAGTTAGTATTTTCAGACTAAAATGTTGTCTTAATAAAAATGTTTTCATTTCAACAGCTAACCACCATGGATCCAAATATCTATGCATTAGTTCTGGATACCCTAAACAGGGCCACTAGTCAGGATCCAGAAGTATTGAAGCCTGCTGAGAAGAAACTTCAAGAATGGGAGATAGAGCCAGGCTTCTACACTGTACTTTTGGTAATTTCATTATGCTATAAAAAGGGAACATTTAACATTTAGGGAAACAATAGACTGGAATATTTTTCGAATTTGTGATTCTTGCTTATTTATATACTTTATAGCAAAAAAACCAAACTAAACAATAACATACATAAATAGTAAAATTGGTGTTCTTATTGCCCAAAGGCAAAGACTTACAGACAACCACAGGATGGTTTTAAGAAAACGGTTAACCAATGGTTGTTTTAAGTCTATACTTTTTTTTTAACTTATAGAAGTTTACACAGATTCTTACTAGAAAAGTAAGAATTATACTATTGAAATATTCGTCAATCTGTCTCAGGCTTATTATAAACAATCAGCCGCACTGGATACAATATTACACTTCTACAATAAAAAAAAGATATTATATTTTTGAATATTATTAGAATGTTCATTCGTGCACTTTTTTTAATGTTTGATGTCACTAAGCTCGATATTTATATTTTTATTTTCAGAATGTCCTTTCAAATCATTCAATCGACATAAATGTGCGATGGCTGGCTGTTATGTGCTTTAAGAATGGCGTGGACAAATACTGGAGAAGAAACGCTCCACATGCAATCACAGATGAGGAGAAACAGAAGCTTCGACAGGGGTTGCTCACACCTAATGTGTTTGGGGAGCCTGTTGCGCAAATTGCCACACAACAAGCTGTGCTGATCTCCAAAATAGCTAGGTGAGGTTTTAAGTTGTTCTAACTTTAATAATAGTAAAATTTGAGAGTGGTTAGGCCATATAGTCCACCACGCTGGCCTAGTGCCGGTTAGCGGACTTACATATCATAGAAAATTCAATCGTATCGTCACTCTCAATCGTACTCTCGGTTGTAGAGTAGGCATGTGCCCTGCAGTGGGACCTATAAGGGCTGATACAGTACAATAGTAAAACTACAACGGAAGCAAAACAAAGCTATGCACCAATAGGATGCAGGTCTTGTCTATGTGAAAGTAACACGCCTAATGTATGTGTATCATCACATATACTTTTCCGCTGGACTACAATAAATAGTACGATTGAACGGAGTTAGGCTGTTTAGTCAGCTACGCTGGCCTAGTGCGAATTGCATACATATTGTATTTGATAAAATATGATGTATTTCAATACTTTTTTGTAATAATCATCTTGAGGAGTTGAAAGATAACCGATCCATCTTTTAGTTGACCAGAGGTTATATTGTGTTTCCAAATGTACATTAAGGTAATCTATATATTAATACGTGATCCAAAAACTTTGGACCCCTTTTTACGAAAATTGCGCGGACGCAGGAGCATAAAATTTGGCACACTTATAGTTTATGTGTAGGAGAAGTGCAGAACGCTAATATTTTTCAATAATCATGCTTATAAAGTACATTAAATCAATAAATAAAACATTACACACACTACCATGCATTTCACACACACCTACATACACAAGTATTTGTACACGTCAAATTGTTTCTTTTGTTTTTCATTTTGTCCATAGACATAGAGTAAGACATATAAAAAAAAAAGTTTTATTTGCCTCATTTAATATAAAAATATTTTAATAATAATGCATAAAAAGTACATTAAATCATTATATAAAACATGTCACAAACCAGCATGCATTTGACACACGCATACACAAGTATTTGTAAACGTATACATACTTTGTGGTCAAATTGTTTCTTTTGTATAATATAGACATAGTTGAATGTCAAACAGAAAAACTTTATTTGACGAATACTACGTGAAATACTGAGCGCTTCTACAAATTGTGTAGCAGTAAGATACATTTAAATGTACACGGACTATCATTATATGCATAAAGAAAGTTCTGTAGCAGCAATCTGAAATAACAACATTCAGGTACAAAAAAAATATAATTTGCTATTGCTGGTTCAAAGCAATTATTGTAGTTTACGATTTCAGTAATTGCATATACTTCAGGATAAATAAGTGATTTTGAGAGAATCGTACATTTAAATGTGCACGAATTATCAGAATAACAACATCATCATACAGGTAAAAACTTTTTCTCTTCTTGATTTGGTCGAATTTCGACCACTAGGCGACCACTAGTATTAAATAATTTTATCACTAAGCTTTACATTTAATTGTATTATATATTGCCCTACATCTGGCATTCGAAATTCGAACTGATAAGTTCAATAATGCTTCATATTTTATTGTAATACATTATAAAATTTTCTTTTACTTGCCCACAGATTTGACTGTCCTATGCACTGGCCTAGTCTGGTGCCTGAGATAATTGGTGCGTTGAAAGCACCACAGCCATTAGTTCAGCACAGGTCCTTGTTGATTTTTCATCATGTAGTCAAAGCCTTGGCTTCTAAGAGGTTGCTTGACGATCGAACCACGTTTCAGGTAAGATTATTTTGCATATTTCATCTACAAAATATATTACATAGCTTATAATGTAAAAATGTTTGCATTACACAGTATATTTAGGTATACACTGTATATTATAATAAATTTCGTAATAAAGTGGCTCCATAAGGGCATCAATATTAACATATTTAAAACCCATAATTAACGCAATTTTTTTTAGAGCTGCTTGATAATTCCTTTGAAACATTTTGACATTAGTAAATTATATTTCTTTTGATACTCACTAGATTTTAGCATACTGTTTCAGCGGAGTGCCTATACAGCCAAAACAAATGACAGTAAATGCAGAGTACAGAGGATGTCTATGAATGTCTGTGAATATTCTTAAAATTGGAAATTCTAACATCTGATTGTTTTTTTAGGAATTAACAAATTCGGTGTACTCATTTATCCTGAACCTTTGGCATGAGAATACGGAGTTATTTCTACGTCATATTCAAGAAGGCGCGGCCACAGAATTAATCACAGAACATCTGGAAAAAGCTCTTTTATGTCTCAGGATATTGAGAAAACTCACCGTGTTTGGATTCAAGAAACCTCATGAAAGTCAGGATGCTATTGCCTTCCTCAATGTTGTGTTTGACCGCGCTAAGACTAGCTTAGAATGCAGTAAGTATAAAATATAGCAATTGAGAATTTTAACATTTGATGAAATAAGATCAGATGTTTTTTGGTAATTATGCAAATGTGTGTAGTCAGTTACAAATCTAAGTCTTACGGACATGGTGATTTTATGCCTTGAAAGTTAATTTTATGATAGGCACTGTAAAGTAAATTTTCATACACCCAACAGTCACATACATAGTCGTGACTTTACGCTAAGATCGAGTCTTGTCGTGGGTAAAAAAACTACGAAAGACTTTTCGGTCTCAAACACCCAGACCTGAAACAAGTACCTGTGGAGCACACAAATATTGGATATTATTTTTTATTGAATTGTGCTCTAGTATTTTTAATTTTCTTTCCAGGAAAACTTCTCAAAGGCCGCGGCATATATCCATTAGAATTATGCGAGAAATTCATAATCCATTTAACTAAAGTAGCACTAGGGGTGTTATGTACTCATCCCTTCTCCTATGTGCCTCTTATAAGGCCATCTTTAGAGTTCGCCCTGTACTACTGTTTCACGGAGCAAGGAATGGCCTTAATCTATGAAAGATTTACAATACAGTGCTTGAATATTGTCAAAGGAATTCTGCAGTGCGCTGAATATAAGTTACCTAAGAAGAATGAGCAACCTATGGATCCTTGTAAGTATTTAAAAAATATTCTTGTAAGGAAGGGAAAGAAAATATGGATACGCCATGAACTCTAGTTTACGATTCAAAATTTACTTATACTTACTTAATAGTTTCTTATGTTTAAGAGAATGTTTCACATTAAAATATAAAAAATATTGATCAGTAGCTTATGATTAACACAACTGCTCTGATTTAATCCAACTTGTAACTTTTTAAACATCACTTTATTGTAAAATGTTTTGAAAAAAGCAGCAATGAAGTTTCCTTCGCATTCTTTTCTAGTGTAAACCGCTTTCCCTATCGGGTGGTCAATCAAAAGATGACTAAATCTAAATGATGTTGAACATAAAGGATTCAAGAAATTATTTTTATTAATATTTACAGTGACGCTTCAAGCCTACGAGACTAAAATGGAAGTCCTAGACGAGAATACAGTGTGCCACATGTGCAGGCATCTAGTGACGCACTACTTCCTGCTGAGCGCCGACGACCTAGCGCTGTGGGACGCGGAGCCCGAGAGCTTCGCCACCGACGAGTCTGGCGAGTCTTGGAAGTATAGCCTAAGGGTAAGGTCCGGTTACTTAGATATTTTTTTAAAATAACAGGGTTTTTTTGTTCAGATGTTTATCCATAAAAAATTGGTGTGTAAGCTGACCACATAAACATTTAAAAATATCGTGAAAGTAGCAAACGAAAAGATCTTATTATTTTATCATAAATTTGATAGAATGCAATATTATTTTTTGGGTTTCTTAATACATGAAAATAAAGGAGAATGCCCATTTTACTACGAAACTTAGTATCGGTGCGAGAATTTTTCCTCGATAAAACCTACTTTTTTATGTAGGAGAAAAAATACATTTTCAATAAATATAAACATAACTGCGGCCCAGGCCCATAGTACTTGGAGAAATGAACTTGAATTCCAATAAAATTCTTTTTTGTTTCAGCTTTGTTAACAAAATGTAAAATGTGATGATAATTACTTTACTTTTTAAACATATGTCGCCTGGGATAAAACAGGAATATGTTTAATGGCAGATAATAAAAAAAAACTATAATGAATTTCTAGCAGTATCTGTATCAGGATCAACAATATTTTTTTAACAATACTAGGATTGGGCATTCTTCAGGCCATAATTTCTATGAATTATTTCAAATGACATTAATAATCAAGTTATTTGTTTCCAGCCGTGCACAGAAGCCCTGTTTATGAGGCTCATCAGATTCCGTAAAGTTCTGGCCACAGAGCTGGTCCGCATGCTAGCCTCCTTGCAACAGCAACAGATATCTCCGGACGATCTGCCTGCGATACTCAAGAAGGACGCTATATACAACGCTGTAGGATTGGCCGCTTTCAATTTATATGATCATGTGAGTTGAACTATTTTATAGTAGGGTATATATGTGGGATTGTTTGATTATGCATTAGTGGGGGAAAAAAAATAGTTGCATTATTTTTTCGTAAAATTCGGTATAGAATACTGTATTTATTTCTAATAACTACGACACAAGAATTTATTTATTGATCTTAATGTGAGGTACTATGTATTTGACTATTGGGTGTTATAAAATAATATTTATTGAATGTTTTATCTTCTTCATTCAAACTGAATTCAAAAGTTGTTCGAAAGGGACAAAACATATACAAGGATGAGGCCGTTTGAGTTTACATTTAGCTACGGTGAGATAAGTGAAGCCCTTTTTTTAATTCTAAAAAGATACATTGATTCGTTTTTTTAGGTCGACTTCGATGAATGGTTCACGAATATATTAAGTCAAGAGTTGAAAATACAAGACAATAACTACAGGATTATTAGGCGGCGTGTCTGTCAATTAGTAGGTAAGTTTGACAATAATATTTTTGTCTTTATGAAACAATGTTGCTTTACTCGCTATGTGCGTAACACTTATATTCAATAGTTAAATCCCTCCAGTGTAGTTTAGGATTGCACTTGCTTTTAATGTTCATTGCTGGTTCTCTACAGGCCAGTGGTGCGGCGTGCGAGCATCCAAGTCCCTCCGGCCAGCAATGTACTCTGCGCTGCTGGAGCCTTTGACACGCGTCGATGAGGACGCTGCAGTGAAACTAGCCGCGGCTGAGGCGTTGCGAAGTACTATAGACGACTTCAACTTCGATATAGAACAGTTTGCGCCGTACGCTTCTCTCGCCATATCAGCCCTGTATGATTTACTGGTGAGTTTTCAATAGTGTTAGATAGTGCTAGATGATTTTTGATAGTGTTCAATGTTAAAAATATAATGAGTTTTGGTATATCTTGTGGTAAAGTTATTTTATTTTTTTAGTTTTATGTTAAGATTATTGAAAGTTATACGAATACAGGACACGAATCATGTGAATCGGATTATTATTCTAGGAATATAAGTGCACAAACGAACATAAAGAGTCACATTGTGCTTTAAAACCTAGTTTAAGCTCTTCTGAAGCATTAGTATTTATAGATTCAGCTCTGTATCTCAGATACATTAAATCTGTCACAAATGAGAAGATCCGTATGAACTAAAGTAATCGATATAGCCCAGCGGATGAGCAAGTTGAAGTGGCAACGTGTGGGGCACATAGCGTGAAGAATTCACAAGGTGGTCAGACAACCTGGTAAAGGTTGCGGGACGTCGCTGGATGTAGGCTGCCTCCAACAGATCACTGTGGGAATCATTAGGTCTATGTTCAGCAGTGGACTTCCTTTGGTTGATGGATGTATTGTAGACCAGGGTCGATAATTTTCGAAACAAAAAAAAAATACGGTAGGATGAAACCCATTAGAAAAGAATAGTAATTTATTTTTCCTTTCATTTTTATCATATTCCTCTCCTTTTCTAATGGGTTTCATCCTTACTGTCATTTATTTCATTTTTTACCATTTTTGAAGGCTTCCGGCCCTGGTCTAGTGGTATAATATTTCAATGCTCGTCATTATATTGGGTGCCACTGTTGATCCTGGCTCACAAGAGTTACAGTGGTGGGTGTGAGGGCTGATCAATCTCCATATAGGTAGAATGAAAAAAATAATCTACCCGCCACTTCTCGTATAACATTCGTTTAACCAACTGCGCCACCTAAGTTGTTGAAGAAGAATGAAAAGAGAAATAAATATCGACGCAGGAAAGCGATTTTGTCGTATCTCTAAAAATGCAATTTTACACCAGTACCGAAATAAAATATTTAAAAAATGAATAATCTCTAAACTACAATACTTAGGAATACCATTTATTTAACAATAAAATTTTGAAATAAAAACTAACATTTTCACGAGGAAATTCAATTTTTTTTCCGAATTAAATAAAGTATAAAACGCATAATACGCATTTTATGAGATACGATATGTACGATATATTATAATTATGTGTGTGTGTAGGTGTCGTGCGAAGAGTGCGAGACCAAGATGCGCGTGCTAGTAGTAGTGTCAGGCGTGACGGAGCAGTGCGGCGGCGCGGCGCGGCGCGAGGCGGGCGCGCTGCTGGCGTGGCTGCCGCAGCTGTGGGCGCACGCCGCCGCCGCCGCGCACCACATGCTGCGCGCCGCCGCGCTGTCCACGCTCGTGCAGCTGATTAAGGTACATAGTGACAGATGTCTCTGTCACGCCTACGAAGTAACATTGTCTTCCCTCTCGCTTTACTGTGTACCCCTGTGCACGCACAATACGCAGATATTTTGTTCCCGATGTCCGCTCTAGTGTAATACCTCAATGTACCTTATTGAATTTTTTTTATTGCCTTGTAGGCAGACGAGCTAGCGGCCCGCCTGATGGTAAGCGGCGAAATAAAAGTATTCATTACTCATTTCATCACAGATATGGTTTAATTTTGTTTTTTTTTTAACTTCTCGACGTTTCGATTATTTTACAGCTTTCGTGGTCAACGGGCGGACTCTATTTCTATTAACATGCTGTCATTACATGAAATACATACATACATACATAAACTCACGCCTGTATCTCAGAAGGGTTGGCAGAGGTATCAGAATACCAATATTTCGCCTTGTATGTTCCGTCCCACCATGTGAGCCTATCGCCATATCGGGCACAAATTGCTGACTCTGGGCTGATAATGAATAGAAAAATCATATCGCATTTTTGTCAATAAGAAAAAAAAAACATTTTTGATGTAACGTTAATTCAAGGTTTGTAAGTATAAGAAATTTTATACATATGGAAGTACTCCTCTACAACCGACAATACAATTGAGAGTGGTTAGGCCATATAATCCACCACGCTGGCCTAGTGCGGGTTGGCGGAATTACATACCATAGACATTTTTATAAACCGCTATGGCATGCAGGTTTCCTCACGATATTTTCCTTCACCGTTTTAGTTCGTGGTGACTTGTGATTGACTATCAAAACAAGGGCGCGCGCGTCACGTTTGGTCCGTTACCATTAGGCCATGACGCACTTTTCTTAACAAACCTATAGACAAAACTATGCATCCATCCATCAGCCAAAGGAAGTCTACTGCTGAACATAGGCCTCCCCCAATGATTTCCACAGTTATTTGTTGGAGGCAGCCTGCATCCAGCGACGTCCCGCGACCTCTTTTCAGGGGGCCTGGTCTCTATTAATGTCTCCATTTTGGGAGTATTTGCCGTTACTCTCCACGCTCGGCAGGCGGGTTGGCGAGTGTAGTAGAGGACTGGAGTTAATGACGCTGCTGTC
This sequence comes from Hyles euphorbiae, assembly GCA_023078785.2. Taxonomy (NCBI): domain Eukaryota; kingdom Metazoa; phylum Arthropoda; class Insecta; order Lepidoptera; family Sphingidae; genus Hyles; species Hyles euphorbiae. The sequence goes on from CM041049.1 coordinate 2,497,647, forward strand.
CGTCATTAACTAGGGAAAGGAACTAGGATTTGTGGGTAGAGTGTGTTGAAAATAACTATAATCTTAAAATATAAATCACATAATCCAACAGGCACTAGGCGAGTGTTCTCCAGAGATGCGTCCGTGGATCCTGTCGATAGTGAACGAGTCGACGACGTTGTCGGAGCCAGCCCATGTATACTTGTTGGAAGACGCGTTGGAACTGTGGCTCGCGATACTGGAGACTACGCAGGTCGCCGACCCGGCCACGTTGCAGCTGGCGGATAATCTATATCCTATATTGGGTAAGGTATCTGTATACTATATTAGGTATTTTTAAATGCAGTTTCAGTAGTAGTTTAGGTATTACAGTTAGTAAAATTAGGCTAGAAAATGTATTTCTTTGAAAAACACTGTTTTTAAATCTCGATGTTAAAGAATGATTATGTTCGTTCGTATGTGACGGATTCATTGATAGATTACATAAGGTTTTCGCAATTATTCACTGTTTTGGTGAAAAAGAGTATACTGATTCTTCGTTCTGGGCGACTTCGCTTCACTCAGCCATAGTAACTATAATATAATAATATTCGTATTAAAAATATTTTTAATAAACTGCTCTGATTTAAACCAACTTGTAAATTATGTAATAACACTGGTCAACATGAAAATTGCCCTTTACTTGAAACTGCTATACATCTTTAGTATTCGACCCCCTTAATCTAAATATAGAACTTAAAATTAATAGTTAGCTCTTATTATTAATTTATGCTATATTTAAGATAATACCGGGTAACTTGGTGGATGTCACTTTATATTATGAGATTTCAAATAATTTTGTGAGAGTATCCGCGTTAATTTTATTATTATGCTTTCGTTTCATGTGTCTTATAGTATTAGCGTTTCATTTGTTTGTTAAAACGCGAAATTTTAAAAGTTATTTCTCATTTTCGACAAATTTCTGTTGCAAAAACTACAATTTGCAAAAACTACGGTTTGTTGGGTCTGCAAATGGGCTACACCAAGTGCTGGTGCTTCTTGTGTGGGTGGGATAGTCGGGCTAGATCGTTACATTACTTTAAAAAAGATTGGACTTGAAGACAAAGTCTGTGCCCTGGAGAAAATAACGTTAAATATCCTCCCCTAGTCGATCCTCATAAAAATTTTCTCCCTCCATCGCATATGAAATTGGGATTAATGAAGACCTTGGTTAATCCTCTCAACAAAGGTTGACCAACCTTTGAAGGTTGGTCCACCTTTTTTCGCACCCACTTTGCAAGTAATTGATTACTTGCAAAGTGAATTTCGACATCTATGCGGCGCCAAAATAAAAGGGGGAGTTTTCGTCGGACCTCAAATATGAGAGATTCTTAAGGCCCAAAACTTTGATCCGATTTCACAGGGCATCGAAAAAGAGGCATGGGAATCTTTTAGAGCAGTAGTAGTTCATGATTTTTTGGGCAATAGGAGATTTGAAAATTACCACCAGCTTGTGAACAATCTTCTGCAAAAGTATCAGCAAATGGGTCGCAATATGTCCCCAAAAATTCACTTTCTTCATTCTCACCTCGATTTTTTCCTCCTAACTGCGGTGATATGACTGACGAACATGGTGAACGATTTCACCAAGACTTATTGACAATGGAAAAGAAATACAACGGCCGATAGAATGCGTCAATGCTAACGGACTACTGCTAGAACTTGGTTTAAGGTTTTCGTAAAGATAATTCCAAAAGGAAAACGAAAAAAAAGGGAAATTATTGAATAGTAAAGGTAAAATACTTGGGAAATATTTTTAAATACTCAGTTTCATGTAAAAAGTTTATGAAAAAGTAAAGAAAATGTCTTTTTTAAAAAAGAATCGATTTATATTCTATGAAATTTTACTCTTACGTCATATATTTCGATACCAGCCATAATTTTAAAATAAGAGCTAACTTTCAAATTTGGTTTATATTTTCGTATTCAGTGACCCCAAATTAGTAAAATAATAAAGCATTTATTTTACAGATAAACAAAAAGTTAAATTTTGTAGACCAGTGTAATCACTAAATTGTAAACTGGTTTTGAAAAGAGCAACACTAGAGTTTCTTGCCCGTTCTTCTCTAGTGAAAACCGCTTTCCGAACCGGGTGGTAGATAAAAAAAAATGACTGAATCTAAACGATGTTGAACATTTTAATGGATTCAATAAATTATTTTCATTTCATTTTCATTTTCGTTGTACATTTTAATTGCACATATATATGCTCAAATGTATATTATGTTTTACTTTTGGGAAAATCAAAATATTTTTAACTGTATATAATTTTACAAAACAACTTACAATGCATTAACAATAATTAACAACAGAAATATTTTGTTCATAGTCTAGACTATTCCACTCTAGGGCAAAGGCATCCCTTTTCTTCGTCCACCAGTCTTCATGCAAGGCTTTCATACTTTCATACACCATACATTGTTATGAACATGGTCCAAGTAATCTCTCCACCTTTACTTGTAGTTCATTGGGTAGTAATCCTAGCCTATCCATCCATATTATTTATTTATTTAACCCTTTTTAGAACCGTACAGAAATATAAAAGAAGGCACATATTAATAAAAGTATAAGTGGCGGCCTTATCACACTAGGTAATTTCTTACGGGCAACCAGGGGATGGATACTTAAGTAGGAGAAAAACATATTATTGATATTCAAAAACTAAAAAAAACTTTATAAATAATAAAATAAAAAATACCAATTTTCCTTCCTAAGAATAAATTAATTTGTATCCCCAGAACAATCATCCGAACACCTGCGCATAGTAGTGCACATAATGCAGGCGTATACCCTGCTGTGTCCTGAGGAGTTCCTATCAGCGGCGGGAGGGAAGTGCGTGGCCCTACTAGAGGACATGCTAAGTGACATGAGAACGGAGGGCATCATCACAGTACTGCGCATGGCTGAGGTGTGCATCAGTGTCACCTTCCCGGAGAGGAACGCCTTCCTCGGTGTGAAGGTTATATGGCCTATACTGATTAGGGTGGTGCGGTGAGTGAATATATTTATTTTTAATTAATAAAAATGACAGTGATATTATTGATTCCTCTGGTTTATTTCATTTTAACTTGCTGATGTTACGATGTTCTCGCTCTGTGGCCATCAAGTGTAGTCAAATGTGTATGTATCTAGTGGGGTGTTTTATTCGCAATATCAGAGTAGTGTAATCTTATTTAGATCGTCAGTTCGTACGTGTCGTGAGTAAGTCCTGCATCAGTAGAAAAAAACCGTTAAAGATCACGCCTTAAAGCTTAGTAATAGGAGTCGCAGGGTAAAGCGCATGCTTAGATTCTGGTTTGAGCGCTAGTTTGGAGGGCGTTGATGTTCCCTACTTATTTATTTATTTACTTATTTGTTGGCGTTGGTGTTGTTGGTACTTACTGTGAATACTGAAATTCTTTCTATTAAATTAATATATTTTTGTCATTACAGGTGTTTGTTAGAAGGTGAGGACATGCCAATGGTCCTTTCCGTGCAACTGTGCCTTCTATCACGAGTGATACTTCTCTCAACGGACTTCTTCTACAAAGCGGTCCAGGAGGCAGCCAACGGACTCACAAAATACGACTCCGATCCCGACAAAGTACTGAACATGGTTCTGCAAGTTTGGACTGAGAAAATGAACCTTGTGACGCAAGTGGAAAGGTCGAAGGTTGTCGGTGAGTAGAGGTTATATAATTGCTTTTATCGACAGCCTCCGTGGCGCATGTGGTTATACTCTGCCTTTGAAACGAGAGGCCGCGCGTTCGATCCCTGCATCGAGAGAAATGTTTGTGCAGCCCACAAATATTTTAGAATAGGCTCTGAAACTACTGGACCGATTTGGAAAATTATTTTACCGTAAGAATCCTGCATTATCCCTGATGAACAATAAATGATATTTTGAAACGAGTGTAACCCCCAAATACTGGATTGCTACTCAGCCACCGGACTCATTTGATATGACGTTATTTTGAGGTTTCGTTAAATTTCGAAACGAAATACTGGATTGCCATTTAGCTCATAAATCGGTTTATTCAGCAAACATCCAGCTAAATTTCCACAGATTAACGAAAAGTTTGTTTTCAGTTACAATTTTTATTGTATAAATATAAACGTTCCATTTGACGCAATATTCTTCATACATGATTTCTCAAAATTGGAAATTTAACCCTTTATATTTAATATGAGGAATCATTGTAACGTTTTTACTTTTGTTACGATTATGTTTAAAGCTATATTATATATTGCCATGTTATTATTTTAAAAATCTGTTAATAAAATCATGTGGGTGAAAAAACTTATGTCCCTAATCCCTATATCCGAAGCGAGTTTATTAAAAATATTATGATGTTTGTTTATTTTATTTATTGTCATGTTGTAATTGCACTCGGTTTGAAAGTTAGTTTTTGGAATATCTTTTCAATAAATAGGTATATAAAATACCAAACAACGGCTGCAGAACCACCTAAGTACCAAATGGAGAAGACTATGTAAATAAATACGATATGAGAAAGAAGCTGTGCTGGATATTATAAACAGGTAAGTATACACGTATTCCTCTAAGTTTTAACGAATTTATATGATAATTAACTATTTAATATATAATATGAATCGATTATTCACACATTTTAAATCATCATCATCATCTACAGCCTGTAGGATCCCACTGCTGGGTACCTATAGGCTTCTCTCATATTATGCCTCCTATATATTATCTCCTCCTTATATAGTAGTATTATGTAATAAATATGGAAAATAAAGTATGGTACAATGTGTATAACTATAAATAATCCTTTGTTTCAGGAGCTGGAGTGGAGTACATAAATATTCAATGTGTACCTATATAATAAGACCGTCCAAGAAATATGGCTCATATATATAGTGCCATGTATATCAGCTATAGACTAAATAAGTAAGCTCAACAAATATATATGAAAAATAAAAAGAGATATATAAAATTATGACATACTTTAACTTAAACACTTTTGCAGGTAACGCTATAGAAATCATGCATACAACAAATCATTTGGACAATACACACCCTTTTGAAATGAGTATGTAATATAAAAATATACAAAAAAGAATGAGACAAATTGTGTGAAGGAAGAAATATTTGCATCAGAAAACAGTGTTTTAAATCAAAGTTGAAGAATGTTATGAATTTTAATTAATATATTGTTTATTTCACCTATTTTCATTGTTAAAAAATGTCATATTATATTTCTATTGTACATTTTTAATAGTACATTTATTAATTTAGTTTTAAATTAATGTTAAAATAATTGTTATTATTTTGTGTTTATAAAGGAATATAGATATAAATGTAAGACAGATCTAAAGAAATGTAGATAATTAAAAAAATATAATATGTACTAATGATGTTATTAAAATAAATATACTACAATAAAACATAACTCATTTTTATTTGTATTCATTCCATGGTAATTCAATAAAATGCACTGTACGGTTTAAAATATGTATTTTATTATATTATTCCTTGTTGCAACATTTTCATTGGTTATACTATGTGGAGCTGGTGGAAATGATTCAGAAAGATCAATCTCCAATATATGATCATTCTGGGAACATGCTATATTATGTAACACAGCACATGCCTCTATAATAGTAAGCTAATTTTCAAAAACTTATAGCCCAACTTGCAGACAAGAAGATCTTTGTTGTAAAACCAAAGACCCTCTCCACTGGGTTTCTTGTTTTAGTATGGTCTTGATTGTAAGCTTCTTCAGTCTCCCCTTTCCAGAAATGCACATAAAGGAGAATCATTGAAATTTTTACTATCATGCACCGCGCCTGGCCATCGGCCTATAATGTTTCTTATCCTCAAGTTAGGGTCGCAGACTGCTTGCACATTTATAGAAAAATGGCCTTTTCTGTTTCTAAATGTTTCTGCTTGTGGTCCTCCTAAAAACAAGATAATAAAAATTAGAGCTCTAGCAAATATTCTTATTTCAAACTACAAATAATTTTATGTAAATTGAAAAAATATATTCATAAAATTGAATTCTTTATAGGAAACTACTATTGTAGTTGAACATTGTTCCAGTATATACTGAATAGCTACAATCAGTACAAATCATTGTATCATTAATTATATTATATTATATATTTAGCCCTACAACTATTTAGAGAGCTTGGTTATATGGGGTACAGTGGGCTGGGGAAGAGCCAATTACCTGCTAAATGTTTTGATTCCAACAAGCATATATATATATAAATTATTGTGTAGAAATCATTTAGAGTGTGCCTTTATACTGTGCATAATATATTATCCTATTCTATGATTAATAATATATTATGTACAGTAAAAAGGGATACTCTAAATGATTACTACACAATATAAAATACGCTAGGCATTTTAGAAGCACATTTAGTTAAAATAGGATAAGAAAACATATATTTGTGTACATGTAAAAGCTTAATAGTTATGTGTACATTATTATAAGTAGAAATTACCTGGAGATTTGATCCATATATGTATGAAATTTATAACTTCAATCACTCCTGTGATCGCATAGATATCATTCGCAATATGGCATTGTTGTTGATAGTTGGGAATTTTCATGCCACGATTTTGTAGTTTAACCGACTCTGCTGCAACTTTGTGATGTACAGTCGGCTGTTCCACATGAAATACATCTCCAATAATCTTCTGGTAACTGCCTGTCGTAGAATATCATAAAGCAAGTAACAGTTGGTCGCAAGTTTTTATCAATCGACTTCTATTTGTAGTGGGTTCTATTTTGTCTCCAGCAAGGAACACAGATGCAGAACAGTTTCTTTCTTCAGGCGGAACCTCACTTTGTTTGAATGTTTTCTTCTTTGTATTTGTCAAAAGCATTGATTTTTTTCTTGATTGACTCGCCTTGATGAAGCTATATCGTCATCAGACAGCGATGAAACCGACGCGAGAGTCATTTTAGTAAATTTTATGTAGAATTTAAAAACTTAAGAGTGGTCGCAGGCGGCCTTAAGACGACGGCTGCTTAAAACTAGAAATTCTTAAAAATTTGACTGTTTGACAGCTGTCAAACTCTTAAGTTGCTTTCGAGAATACGAATCGGATGAATAATGCCCCATTAAATATTTAATTCTTAAGTGGTTTAATCGAAGTTATATTTAACTGGAATCAATTTAACAGGTCATTAGAGGTAGTTAACAGGAGTTAAAAGTTAATTGGCTTTCCAGTATTTGGGCATAAGAAAATAATAATCTTAATATCTCATTTATATTTAACTCATATTAACTTCTACATATGTCCGTGTGGTTGTAGTCATATCTTTAATAGACAGAAAAGTAAAGTAATATGAATAAAATTGATCAATCTAGTTATTTTCTTCCAGGTCTAGGCTTAGCGTCGTTGCTGACAACACAGAACGCGGCCGTGTTGCAGAGGTTCCCCGCCATTCTGCTCAACTTGACTGAAGTACTAAACAATGTCATGATCACGCCATACGCCGGACTGTATGTTGAGTGAGTAAAACTGGCATTCATGTCTGTTTTTATGCTATAGAGTGGCTAGGTATTTTTATCAATAAAATTGATCAATGTATCGCTTTATAAGATAAATATAAAATAAATATTTATTGTGAAGCCAATATTCAATGATTTTTAGTCTCAAAATTGGTTGATGATGAATCATGTGTTTTGATGCCGGACACATATTTAAGATTCTGGCTACTGTAAGATCAACACTCTTTTTTGATTTGTCTTATAGAACAGGTTATAGAGTTCCGAAAATAGTGAGGCAGAAAGTTTATTCCAGACTTTGCATATTGGTTGTAAAAGGGGTATGGGCATCCTTCAATCTCACTCACTGAACAAATCGTGACAACAGCAGTGGTTTTTTTTTAATCTACAACCCGGTTCGGAAAGCAGTTTTCACTAGAGAAAAACGGTTATTCCTGCTGAGTTATGACTGACTACAGCGTTGTACTCTTCCAGTGTTTGTTAGGGCGGTAAGACAAGGTAGTCACAGTAATAGTGAGTAATATAATGGTTTCTTAGATTTACGCGAATTTACGTATTAAAATAAAACTAATATTTACGGATTTCACACGGGTTTGGTTTAAGTTTCACATATTTTTTTATATTTCAAAGGTACCGAATAAAAAAAACCCTAAATCCATAAATAATAGTTTTATTTCAAAGTGAGTAATATATTAACATTGTTGTGTCACAGCGGTTTGGTGTCGGCGAGCGTGTCTCGTCCCGCGTCGCCCGCGTCGGCGGGGTCGCCGGCGCCGGAGTCGCTGCACGAGGCGCGCAAGCTGCGCCTGGCGCGCGCTCACCCCGCGCACAACGTCGACCTCAGCGCCTACACGCACCACCAGGTACTACACACGCATATGCACACATGTATGTGTACGCGCATGCATGGATATACACACGCGAGTACGCATACATGTGCACGAGTTCGCATACCACCAGGTACTAGCATGCATACACACACGAATGCACACGCATATAATCACACATGCATGCATATACACACGAGTACGCACTTCACCAAGTACTAGCACACATACGCACAAGAACGCACGCATACGCATATACCGGGTATCTCAAGACTGCTACCGAAAACGAAGCCGGGTGGTAGTTTTAGTGGCTACAAACACAATGCAATTAAAAATTTCGCCTAGAAACGCGACAATAATTTTTTATGATTTTTTAAATATCGTTATTTTTGGGTGGTAAAACCATAGTTTTTGCTAAAATTATAATTTAAACTCTTTTATACCTTAGAGTATTTATAAATAAAAGGGTATACACTATTATTTTAGGAAAAAATGTATTTACCACCCAAATATGGCCATAGGAAAAAAAATAACAAAAAAAAATTGTCGCATTTTTTTGCAACTTTTTCTGTTGCATTGTGTCTGAAGTCGCTTAAACTACCACGCGGCTTCGTTTTCGGTAGCAGTCTTGATATACCCTGTATATGCACATGCATCATGCATGCATTATATACGAGCACGCACGCGTACGTAGACACATGCTCACTTACTCGTATAAGTCTGCCCACTGTTTGAATGATGGGGCTCGCTTTTCAGTAATTGGGATGAAGTCGAAAGGGGTTTGTAATATACATATCTTTCTAGCCCAGCCTGCTTGCGACTAATGCAACTAAAATATTCATTGTGGATCTCCAATTTTATCCAATAATTCCAATTTTCATCAGATCATTGTTGATGCCGATAATCATTACTGTAAAATAAATATTTCAGTTGGAGACGTTAAAGAATCAAGTGGGTGCGGAGACGTTTGAGCGCTTGCTTCAGTCCACCGACCAGGAGACACTGCAGCAAATGAGAGAGTACGTGCCGCTGTAATCTAGTTGTTATGTTATGTATAAGAGATAATTTAAGTACATTGTTGAGAGATGCGTTGTAATGGGGGCGGGGTTGGATCTATATCTTGGTGAATATACTACAGTCAAATATATAGTCTGGTCTCGTAGTAAGAGGTATTGTGTCATGGGTGTTAGAAACTATAAGGGAGTTTTTGGTTTTATACTGAAGATATGAATAATTTGTGAATCTAACATGTTAGGTGAACATATAGAATCAATGGACATTCGTTCCCCGATATATTTAATGTTAAATGTCTATAGAATGCAGGTATAAAAATAACTTACAAATAATACAATGTAAGAATGTTGACAAATTTGTTTTAGAGCAAGAGACTGTGACTATGATATCTAAACAGATATGAATATTTGTTGAATTCATAGTTTTTTGTAGGTCTGGTTTATCCAAAATACAAACATTTATATGGTGCCGGGATTATATGTTTGACTGTTGTGAGTATATTAACACATAAGATACGCCTCAAACCTCACGAACCAATATTTCCATAATGTACTACGATATTAATAACTTATTATTAACTTTGCTTTTTTTAAAATCCCATCGTATTGTAATCATTGTTCGAGTCATTGTTTATATTTGTACATTTTGTATTGCTTATATATAAATAAAAAAATATTTTCTCGCTTGTTACAATTTTGTAACGTTATTTGGAATGTCGAGTGACGTAATATCCATATGTAAAATTTGTCGGATATCAATATCATAGTTTCGCGTTCCGTATGTAGACTATGTGACTCGACTCAGTTTAATTATTATACAGGATCATATTGACATATGGTACTTAATTTAATCTACATATTTCTCTTCACCCTAGGTGACATTACACAAAATTTGAAAAAAAAAAAAACTGCTTATTTTTTGTCAAATATCGGGGTTGGTTTTTACGATTTTTGGCTAACCCATATAGAGATATCTTCATATTTTATAGTTTATAGAGTATCTTTACCGCTTAGCTGAACTTCAGTTCGGTTCCGGAGCTTACCTGAGCCGTAAAAAGATTCGTTCCTAATCGTGTTGATCAGAATGCTTGAAAACAAAGTCCCGATATTTCACAAAATTACCCCGCTGTTTTTTTAAACATGGTACAATGTTACCTGGGGTCGTAAAGAACATGTGGTTTAAATTAAATACTATTTGTCCATATCACCTGTATATGTCTAGTCTAGAAAATTGCAAGCAATGTTTGAATAATCTTTGATTTAAACAAAATCGACTCAGTATGTTACGGGCCATATCTTATATCGTATCAAAATGGCGTAAAGCCGAGTAGAGTTATTGCGAAAACCTGTTCCCGTATGCCATTATATATGTTTTCGGTGATCTTTTCGAGCTAATGATATATATGATATCCGACATAGCTAATTGGATATGTTAATATAACTAATAATTACAGCATTTGTCTGAATCGCGTCTACGTTGTTTCTTATTAATGGTGGAAGAAAATAATTAGGCGCATGGAATGAAATCGTTTCATGCAGCTACCTGAAAATCTCATAATATTGGCTCGCGATCATTAATATGAGAGCGATTGAAATCAGGATTACCAACTATAAATAGTTCCATTTACTTTTTTTTATTGCAATGAAAGGCGAGACGAGCCTGCCGTTCACCTGATGGTAAGCGATACGACCGTTCTTAAACAGTAGCAAAACCAAACAACACCTTTAATTACAAAGCAATGCTTGGGATTCCACTGCGCTCGCCATCCTGACATAAGATGTTAAGTCTCAATACGTCCAGTAGTTACTCTGGCTACAATATCCTTCAAACCGGAACACTGCTGTGCATTTACACTGCTGTTTGGCGGTAGAAATCATTGCGGTGGTACCTACTCAGGCGGCTTCTCATATATTAGAGACCTGCCACCAGTAAAAGTCAGCAGTCGTGTTATTGTATTAGCTATTATTTTTACATCAATTACAAAATGATGATGATGTAATTGTCAATTTCTTATGTTACGTTTATTAACTCCTGTGGATAAGTGTAGCAATGTCATGCGCCTAATTGTTTTAGATGACCAGTAATACACAGATTATCATTTTAGGACATATTGGTGAGACGTTTGCCAAATTGACGAGTACACGACTGCGCCATTTAATTCATTATTGAAGTGGTATGCTGAATTAACTAGCAAAATATTTAGTTTCACAAATTTCCACTAGTAAGATAAAACAGACTGATATGTTCTGTCGTAAAATTAAATCATTTTTTCAATCAAAAGTTCGGAGAAAGTAGCGTCACAGATTAAAGGATAAATATTCGGTAATTTTAATAAGATTTTGCATTGATTGTAAAAACTTGCATGTTTTTATACTGACCGAAGCTTGTTTTGTAGCATATAAAGTTATAATATTAATCTTCCAATAACAAAAGTTGGCATTTTTACTAATAATGTAGAAAAAAATACTTTTTGTGAATTAGGTAACCTTTTTTAATTTGTATCTGCAAAAAATTCTATCGCACTAAGATCTAGCAATATTATACATTAAGCATGTGTCATAAAGTCTTTATTGCAATGGAGTGTTGGCGATCATATAAACACGGTATTTTGTTTACCCAATTTTTATGTAATTTCTCTGTTACGTTATTAACCGTTTAGCCTTAATACAAGCAAATATATCTATATGTACTATGTGATATACATATTTCCTATAAATATAGCTTTAAAATGTAAGTGATTAGGCGTTTTGTATGTACCATTTTAGAATAATTTTATTTAAAAATATTTCTTTTTACAAATGTTTAAAGTAAACCCAATAGTCACATACGTATATAAGTGTCAATACTACTTTCCTCCTCCCATCCTTTTTCTTTTGCTCCCTTCATGATTTGATGGGATGGCAACACATCGATGATCCAAGCTTTATTGATGTCCATGGGCAGCAGTGATCACTTACCATTAGTTAGTTTGCTCGTTTGTCAAACCTATGAAATAAAAATAAATAAATGGAAATACCTTTGAATTTGCTACGTTAACTTTAGATTAATCCTTATATAGTTCTTAATATTCCACACACTCAACCACACTTATGTTATATTTTAGAAAATAATTATTAATTATTTATTCTATATTGGTACATACAAAACGTCGTATAGATTAAGACGAGTTATTGCACTAATTAATGTAAAACTGACGGAGGTCTTATGCATAGACATCTTCCTATGTCGCGTTTGCATGCACTGTTTCAGATGTATTATATTTTCTTATTTATATATACAATGTTTTCTAGTAGGCAAGTATATGTCGATATCTGGTCTAGGACTTAATTACAATATTTCCAAGTCATTTTTCGTAACCAAGAATTGCCCATTGCGAACGTTTTATGTAGTAAAATAAAACGGGAATCGTAATGGTTGCATACACGTTGAGCACGCACACAAAAACGCAAAATTACGGTGCCAAATTTTATACATTATGAAAATATGATTTTAATTAAATTTAAGTAGTCGTTGTGTGGTTTTGTTCTTCATTATAACACAATTATATCTAGAAAGTCGTTTTTGGGTATGAATACGTTTGTTCTCTAATATAAATTTGATTACTCTCCATCATAAAAATAAGTTGTTTTTTATCTTGGCAGCTGCAATAATACATCTGAATTGTCACATGTGAACGCGTATTATGACTTAAATAGGAGAAATATATTTTGCATTGTATTTATAAATTGAAAGAGTTTTTCATAATTCGCGTTTGATCGGCGTTTATTTTGTAATTTTGATGTCTTATAGTCAATACTAATGGCTGAAGCTTTGTGATTTGCGAGTGTCTTGCGAGCCTGTACTTTTACAAAAGTATGAATTTTATGTAAAATAAAGTATTTGTGTAGGATACTTTTCAAAGTGTTGTTAGATCAATCAAGAAGTAATGTTATTCTTGATGTTGAAAAATATTAGCTATTTTAATGGCTTAAGTTTCCTGATATAGTATTCCTATTGAATTGAATGTACACGGACAAAATATCACCCGATACTTTTTAAATCATGTCTCGACCGTATTACTTGTAGTGTATGGATAGAAATGGCGATGTGATGATAAATTACTTGATAATGAAAAATTGCATAGCGAAGTTATCACAGCGTCTCTAGCGGACTGCAATGGAACTGATTAATTCTTGTTAACACTGCCTTCGATTTTTGTATATATAAAAGTGCGGGCTCTGTGTCGAGATTACATTAATCACTGTTTATAAAATAACGTTGGATAGTTTATTTAATACGTTATTTACTTAAACATCGAAAAAGCATATCAAAATGCCTATGTCTACCATAACCGCATTTGAGAATGAAAATATAGATAGAAGTGAAAGAACATGGCGTAATTTTGAATGTTAAGCAGGTGTGGATAATAAATAGGTTTTTTTTTACATATACATACATATACTCTGAAGAAAAAAAAACAGTGGTTTAATGTTATTTCGAAGCTTATGTGATGGATTACACTAGGCTCGACAATTTAAGCATATATATTTCGTCGCGTATGTTAAGGATGAAATAAATGAATGTGACTAATTCATATTTTTTTAACGCTCGAATATAAAGTTAGCTTTGTGAGTCCGATTTCGACGTAGTAACATTATTGTCAATGCATGGGCGTGATAAGAAAATATAGCAATTATTGTCTAAATCGAAAGAATAATCGAGAAGTATCGATTATGTTCATTAATCGATATGATAATGTTATTTTAGAATAACAAGAACTGAAACAGTTGCAACAAGAATCATGGAAACAAAATACATTTTATTTTATATTTTTCACAATACAATCATAGAGTGTTATTTGTGAAGACTCGTGATACTTTATCTTATCGGTTTATCTTATCACGCCTACAGAATAGAAACCTAACGTAGACAACTTTAGATACAAAAAATCTATTGGAAATTGTAAAGTTATAGTATAAATTCAGACTACTCGTGCATAGTTTAAAGAGAGCAATGTAAACTCCTGTTAGAACTTTACCGCAAATTATAGAAGAAATAAATTGTTTTACAATGCGTTTGTTGGCTTTTATTTTCCTACACAGCACAAACCTAAAAAATGCTTAATTTTTTTTGGGGTGAGCAGAGAATAGATCGCTACGTCTCAGTGTCACCAACAGTCTCAAACATATTCCTGAAGGCAGAAAAGGAACTCGAGTCTTTTTAGGTTTCTATCAGAAATGATGGCAGATTTTTCAACACCCAGGCCACAAATAAATATTTGTGATTCATACAAACATTTTCTCGGGGTCAACTCGTCGCGTCGCATCGTCGCGTCGTCTCGTGTCACATGATATAATAATATGCATTCGATTTTTATTTAGACTTCGGTATTATGCCTACTTTGTTTCTTATAGGTGAAAAAAAAACCATGCGAGTAAATGTAAAAAAGGAAATTTATGCAGGTTATATCAAGACTTACCGAAAACGAGGCCAGGATACACAGCTTTTTGAAGGCTTGCATATTTTGTCATTGTTAGGCATAACATACCTACACCCTACACAAATATGTTTTCAGAAAAAAAAAAAAAAACTTTGATCTGCACTGCGGAAATGGGAATCAAATTACAATCAATTACCATGTAATTACCTATTCAAAACGGCGGTTTCCAGATAGTATCTATTCTTTTCATAGTTTTACTTTTATTATCAATATAATTAATCTGAGGGTAGTTTTATCATAGTTCACTTTCTTGCTGGGACTACTAAATAGTATGGTGCGCGTTATCGCGCGTTGCGCGTGCTTTCGCGGATGCGCTTGATGTTCTCATACTTTTGCGCTCGAATCGTGGACAATTTTTACTGTGTCGATTAAAGTGTGTGTGTTTCTAATAGTGTGTTTTGATTTCTAGAGTTGAAAGACTTTTTGAGTATCTTTTCCAAAAATGTGATTCGGTGTCTTTATTTATTTACCCGTAGCTGGGCAATCCCTCGATTTCGATTGGTGTTAGATAGGTGTACGTAGTTGTAAAATTGTGTTTGTATTGGAAGGCAATCTGGTGCAAGTGGTGCATAGTATATTGTGCGTGTAGTTTGTGTGTGCGCAGTGGCCAGTGTAGGTACGCCATCGACATTTTCGGTCCGGACTATGCACTATGCAGCTTCCGTTGGTGAGTAATTTGATTGAATTGGATTAAAACATTGTTTTAATTAGCTTCAGGCCTCAGAGATCTTATTGATTCAGGAAATGTTAGTAGGGCATTGACATAAATATATGGACAGGGCGAAGAGCGCGTAGTATTCTCAGTTCTGACGTGTGTTGCGCGCTTCAGGCATCTCCAATGGAGCGATACGATTTTGAAAATGCATAACAAAAAAAAACTTATCATCGTTAAAAGAAAACTATTACCTACATAATGCTAATTAATTATTTATTAAAGTATTATTATGTTATGAAAAAATCCAATAGATGGCGCGATTTTTGCGCTTGTATTATGACAGAAAGTTTGGTACAAAAATATTTATTCTTATTACCTTATTACGATAATGTATTTTTTGTCTTATATTCATTATTGAATAAATATTTTGCATTTCTATTTCAACGTCGTAGTTAAAAGGCCTGCAGTTAAAATAGATGGTGCGATTTCCACGGGCATACTTATTGGTACTCCAAATGTACTCAAGGGCCCATACTCAGTTTTTACATATGTCAGTGGGATTTATGGTGCGATTATTATTTTATGTAGCTTGTTTTTACCTTGTTATTAGGGACTATTATAATGGTACCGGTTGTTGGTTAGTGTTAGCTATATACATATATGCGAGTACTCTAAAATGTACATATTTCAATAAGCATTAGATTTACTAATAATGCCGCTGAATATGAAATTGGTTCTCTTAACGATAGAATCTCATTTGTCAATGCATATTTAATTGAGAATCTTAAACCTTTATTCGTATATCTCGATGAATATTACAAAACTAAAATCAATGTTAATACAATTTTTACTTGGTATAAAAATCCTTACTCATCTCTCTGCTAGCCATGCCATATCCTATAAAACCTGCAACCTCCGGCGCATAAAGACAACTCCTTGGCTTCATTGCGACTTTCGTTTTTTTTACATCTCTACCTGCACACATTATGCCTAGGGAGACAGGCATTTTTTTATATGATGTAAGATGAATCACCATAAACATAGATTACTTAATCATTGTTTAATTAAGTACATAAATATTCAATCACAAAATACGTAAATATTAAAAACACATTACCTAACAAATGTTCATCTAAGCATTAACAAAACGCCAAGAAACTTTCAAAAAAGGAACGTCTTCAAAAACGACTAAATGCGCTACACGAAAATCTTTGAGTAAACTAGCTTAGTTTATACGCTCGCATGATCTGAAGTCTAGGTCTTGAGTCTAATGGGAATGCTCTCTGTCCGCTGTGGCAGTTGGAGCGCCGCCAGGGACTGTCTTCGCCGCTCGGAGGTTTAACAAAAATTGATTTAGCTGCGTTCGGGTTTTGTGATATATTTTATAGCGGATTTGAAATATTTGAATTAATTTAAGTATCAGAATGTTATATATTGCTGTAATCCGAGGAAGGATATTGGTAAAGCAATATTTGGACGTATTGTTAATAACTGTGTATATTTCGTATTTTTTTACTTTGAATCAGTCATCAAATGTCATAACAATTAGCTAGGTACTTTAAAATAATCACTAAAAGATATAAGAAAGCAAATAAT
The DNA here is from genome assembly GCA_023078785.2 of Hyles euphorbiae. NCBI lineage: Eukaryota > Metazoa > Arthropoda > Insecta > Lepidoptera > Sphingidae > Hyles > Hyles euphorbiae. The sequence goes on from CM041049.1 coordinate 2,514,706, forward strand.
GAAAAAAAAAAACAGGTCAAGTATCTTGTCAATGGGCAGAGACACTTCGATCAAACTATGAATATTAAGGAATAAGGTTCAGATGAAGTAAATTATTGAAATGTATAATAACTATATATGTATTTACTATGCGAATAACGTTAATAGGTTAATGGAGCAACTTGTGTGGCTTACTGTATATGAGTGCATTGATGGTAATTAATCTGTGAACATTATGAAATTGTGTTGAACACATAGTTTCGTGAATTCAGCGATATTAGGATGTCTTACAAAGAGCAATGAAAAACTCGTATCTTTGTAGGAGCGTTGGCCAACCTTATCAGACCTGGGTGTCGGCCAACCTACTTCTGTATTCCGAAGGAACACGCCTCTATAATTGTCATGTTGGTGAGTGTAGCAATGCAGGTACATGCTGAATGTTAGTTTCAGTTGCATTTTTAAGCCCAAATACCACGTTTTAGGGAAAACTAGCAAAGCTGAAGTATCGTTTTCAAAACGATTTGAAAAATAGTAGTTTTATTGGAAGAGTGACTTGATAAACTGGATAAACGAAACACAGCAACATTATTGAAACTATCCAAGAGGAGATATACCCAACCCCTTAGCTAAAGTTTACACGCACGTGCATTTTCAGGCGTAAAGCCCGTGTAGGTTTCCATAGGCTAGGTGTGTAGCTTGCGTGTTATTCCATATTTCCATACATAATGTACCCTAGAATCACAAGCGGATAGTTTGAATTGCTTTGGTAATGGTTTTGTGACCGTCTGAAACATCTTGTATAATTTCGCACCTTTAATTCCCATACCGGATTGTAAAAGAGGCTCGTGCCTTGCAGTGGGACGTCTGTATATGTCGTATACAGACGTCCAACTGTAAGGACTATGGACGTATGTATCTGTATGCTCATACTGTACAGTACAGTATAATATCCACACCTGAAAAACTACTGCTTGTGAGAGAGGCCGCCTGGGTAGGTACCACCGTAATTTCTATTTCTCCCGCCAAACAGCAGTGTAAACGCACTAATGTGTTTCAGTTTGAACGACATTGTAGCCAGAGTAACTACTCGACATATTGAGACTTAACATCTTATGTCTCAGGATAGCTAGCGCAGTAAAATGCAAAGCCTTGCTTTGTAATCCAAGATGTTGATTGGTTTTGTTACTGTTCATGAGCGGTCTTATCGCTTACCATCAGCCGAACGGCATGTTCGTCTCGCCAAACATTGCAATAAAAAATCTCTCTCAGTAGGTATCGTATCTCTCGCAGTATTACAGATGCATAGATTCAGGCTGACTGTGCTCCAAAGCATTGTAGGCACTTAGGCAGTCTGGTATAAACGCAAAAATATTACATAACATATTTTAAAACTATCAATAAGGTCGTGCAATAGCGTGATTTCATCCGTGTCCACTACTCGAAATAGGCCTCTTCTATGTGTGCTATACACACCACTGGGCTCGATTTTCAGCCCATCATCTCCAACTGCTATCAGCCATCTTTCAAATATCGTTACTCCACCTAGTTGGAGGGCGTCCTACACTACGTTTCTAAACCTGACCTTTTTATATTATGGTGTCACTAATTTGACTTATAGTGCTACCAAGTCGATGACTAAACCTACCGATAAGTCAGGCTAATTAAACATACTCGTAAAATTAAGAAAATATGATTACTCAAGTGAAAATAGAAAGATAATTAATTATTAATTAACATCACGTACACAATCTGAAATCACCAGCAATGTATAGCCTACAGCTGATCCGCTTACGATCCAGCACTCCGCGTCAATGCACAATGAATAATAACAACATATTTATCAGAGTTGTCGCATTAATTACGAAATGATATTTATTTCAAGTGTTCGTTACGCGCCGGCTAATTGCCGCGTCCCCATCTCCGCTACCGTCCATAAATTATGACGCGGTGCAAGACACAAACGGTAATCAACTGGGGGTTTACTGCAACATAATGCGATAGATATGGAATGAGTTATAAATACATAGTCCTGACCTCACATTAAGATCAATTCAGTCTTGTGTATCAGAAATCAGAAACTACGAGAGACTTTTCGATCCCACAAACGTCAAGACCCGAGACAAAAAATCTGGGCTTCACTCAATATCAACTTACTTAATGTACTTTAAGGTACTTCTAAATGTTACATATGGGCCCTACCTTCAGACCTTTAGCAATATATTAAAATACTATTTTTTATTTCAATTTTCACTACATAGTGAGAATGTGATGAGCAAATAGTTCGCGTAACTCCTGATCGTAAACAATAGCGATTAATGTATATTTTAGCAAGAGATCGTCAACTAGATACATTAGAACTTAAGTCTGATGATAAGGCCGAGTAATCAAGACCTAAAGCGCTACAATGTTAATATTCTATACATCAAAACAGTGCTTATAAACAATTATCCGGTAGCAAAAATAATAAAGAGATGATATACCCACATAACCCCATACACGCAAAGAACTTGTCAGTACAGTAATTGTCTCTTTCTTGGTCACATCAATATAGTCACAATCTCCTTCCAACCTCTACTGGTTTCCTGCGTGTCTGGTACTTTGAACCGCAGTAAAACCTCAATGATACCACAAAACCGCTCTCGCTACCGCCCATGAGCAGAGTTTCGTCGAAGCAGAAGGTTCTCGTGTTGCCAACGCCATTAGTTTTGTTTCTTGCAGACTAGACCCGGATAACCGGGACTTTCTCACGAATAAATTAGTTAATGAACTGACGCGGAATATTACTTGCGCGCTCGCTGCGGTTATTTGATAAAAGTGATAACTTATATTTTTGACGTTATTGCACAAAAAATAAGAGATTATTTCATGGTAACAAATATTTCATTAAATTATGATATTAAACGTATTATATATACGTACAATATACAACATAAACATGCAATTACAGTGAAGTCTACTCATTTATTTATTTTAAATGTCGTTTGTTGTGTTTGTTGTTTGTTGTCGGGACGTTAAAAATGTAAAAATTAAACTAAATTCGCGATAAAATCCGTAAATAATAGTTTTATTTCAATGTCGTTTGTTGTTAATGAAGTTTATTCTGCTCATTCTTTAGGGCAATCATGGTTTTCATTAGTGATGGTCAACTCGAGTAACTAACTCGAGTTAACCCGAGTTGGGCGTAACTCGAATCCACTCGAGTTGGATTCTCTCAAACTCGAGTTCCAATACCGAATGGAATCGACATGGAGCGAAGATTGCCGATCATTTGCGACTATATTCATTCATAACAAACAAACTGTTAGATGTAGATTTGACGTTATCTTTATAGTGCCGGTTATTATTTTAGTTATTGCGTATTATGCTTTGAAAAATGCCGGGTCCTAAAAGAAAATCTTTAGTTTGGGATGTATTCGAATCGTCATCAGTGAGTGGACGTGTTACATGTAAACAGTGTTCAGGTTCATTCAAATATACTGGAAATATGACCACATTATTAAACCACATTAAAAAGAAGCATCCTAACAATTTTTCATCGAGGAATGTCGGAGTTTATCATCAACAAATGAAAATAATACGAAATACGAAAATAATACTTCAGTCGATTCATCGTCATTATTATGAGCCTGTATCATAATGTTAGTCTGATTTTATTTTAAAAAGACTGATATATAATTTCATAGTTTAATTGATAGCAAATATTATTTTTAATCAAAATTCGACCAAAAATACTTAAATAAATGATTCGATTTCAAACAAAAACTTTTTTGTTTCTTTAATTAGTAGGTATCGCCTAATATAAAAAAATAAAGAATTGAAACAGATGAAAATAGAATTTGTCTGTTCCAATTTTTTAAAGTATTTATGCAAATCAGAGGGAATAATATTTTAAAAACTCAAAAAATATATATTTTATTTGTCCATCCAGTTAACTCGAGTTGACTCCGAGTTACGTGGATTTTTACTCGAGTCAAATCGAGTTCTATTTTTTCCGAGTTTTCCCATCACTAGTTTTCATCTATCACTAACCTCGTATTAAAATAATGCAGTACATGCATCATGCTGGCAATACCAACATTTAAAAAAATAACATACACCAACATAATAAAAAGCATCCTTTCAACGAAAGTTGGCTTTCAGCTCTGTCAGCAAAAGTTTTAGTCCATGTTAGTAACGCTACTACGAAAAGTTAAATGAGCCCTCAAAAATACTATTACAGTGTGAATTTCGGGGGATATAGCTTCTACTTTGTCACTAATAAGTAATCTACAGATTATGCTTTTAATGTAGTATATACAGCAAAACATATGTACTGTTTTACTGTTGGTAGGTCTCTCATATGTGAGAGACACAGAACAGTAGTGTAAATACACTGTTGTGTTTCTGATTGAAGGACATTCTAACCAGAGTAACTAATGGACACATTAACCTAACATGTTGGGATGTGAACGTCTTAGGATGGCGAGCGCGGTGGAATGCCAAGCATTGCTTTGTAATTCAAGGTGTTTGGTTTTGGCACTGTTCATGAGGGGTCGTACCGCTTATCATCAGGTGAACGGCATGCTCGACTCGCCATTCATTGCAATAAAAAAAAAACATAATATCATCATTTTAACATGCATCTTAGGATATTTTAATCATATATGAGAATACAATTCTGAACCGTGCAAACTGTTTTGCCTCGGTGGTATAAAAGTAAGATGACTACCTCGGTGGCGCAGTATGATTGCGAAGCTGTGCTCTCGGGTTTAAATCCCGGGCAGGGCACAGTGATATTGGATTTTTCTGTGCATTTTCAGCCCGGAGTCGGAAAATGCCGAATACGGCGATAGGTTCGCCCTCTGTCACATCATAGGACGGAAAATACTCGTGCATGTGCCTACTCCTTCTAGGAAAAAGGCGTGAGTTTATGAAACTCTATTCGTTCTCCAACTTGCTGTAAGCTTGCGTGATGAATATAGATTCAAGCCATGTCACATAATATAGTGGACGTACGATAATTCACAGCCAATATTATTTTGTGTTAATATTTAATTAGTAAAAAAACTAAGGAACGTTATATATTATTAAATTTCACTTGCCGTTACATTGAGGTCTAAAAATAAACCTAAACCGCATTGGCCGGGGAACTTAAATAAAGTTTTAAAAGACGCAGTTAAACTTGCTCTTTTAACTCGTTAAGGTGCAGTGTGCATTTTTGTAATAATGCCTAGAACATAAAGCGGGAAATTATTTTGAAGGCGGAATTTTCTTTACAAAACTGGGAATTTCTTTGATGATTTCTTTTTAATTTTCGTATTATATACAGAAGAATTTTTTGGCCTCTCATAGTTTTGAGGGCTTGATTTCTATACACTGTTCTGTAGTCATTCTTATATTTAGCCTTTATATACAATAGTTGTTAAAGTATACGATATTGGTATTTATAATATCAACTTTTGTGTTTGATCACTCAATTGGTTTATTCTGGCCTTATTCCCTTAATACCTGTGGTGTACAATATATTTTTTACGTACGTTGAAAAAAGGATTTTAATCGATTTTACGAACGGTCTAATTGACCTCAAATCATTCAAGACCGTTAAAAAAATAAGTAAAGTCATGTTAGGGATTTTTAAGAACTGCATTCAAATATCTATTTCTATTTGAAGTTACTAAGCGTCAGCTCTCTAAAGACTGACCTATATATTTATACTCCACATAATCATGTTTAGTCACAGTAAGTCCTCTGCTGAACATAGAACTCTCTCAAGAATAGATAATTATTGGAAGCAACAAGTATCTATAGACTTCTTGTAGTACTTACAATGACTTATTGCCATAGCTTGGTTAAAAACATCTTGGCTGCATTCGTATTCTCTTCTGTAGGAACAGTTTTCCATCACACATGTTTCCCCCTTCCTATAATCCTGGGTCCTTCTGCCGTATCTTGAAAAGGTATATAAGCGGGTCTGCATGATTGTCTCAAATGGCATGAGACCGCTGTCAGATGCCATTTGATACTGTCTGGACGGCATTTGCACTTACTATCAGTTGCAATACAGTAATTGTGCCGTGCAATAACAAAAAAAAATGCTCTCTGTCCACCTTGGGGCTTACTCTATGAAACGATACGAATGTTCGTATATTCGACATTTGGAGTAAGATATAAGTTTTCCACTTCTAAAAATCAATACTATTTTCTATTATACATTTTCTCCGAAGTTAGTCTATGGTTGCGATGTACGATAGAGGATTCAAACATTTTGTGGAGTATCTAAGCACATTAGTGAATAATGATTTCTTAGGTTTACTCGAATGTTACTCATTGAAATAAAACTATTATTTACGAATTTTATCGCGGATTTGGTCAGTCCGCCCCATGACCTCGAAAACTGTAAAGTAATCGAAACTTTGGGAAGTCAAAAATGTAAAAATTACCAAATCCGCGATAAAATCCGTAAATAATAGTTTTATTTCAACACGTTAGTGAAGTTTTACGTACGGCGTCCGAACATTCGAAGTTCGTATCGTTTCATAGAGTAACCCCCTTTGTGGATAGAGCCCCGACGCTTCCTATATCCATTATCTGCTTATCTAGATAATGTGTATAAGATCCGGAGGTAATTACGTATACTAGTGACTATTCTACATCGAGCCAACGTTAAAAAACTAACAGCACTCTGGGGGCCAGTTACCGAGCGTCTATAGCACGCAGCCTGCGCAAATTGCTTAATAGCGATTACATATTGATATATTCCATTATTTAAGCCATTATAAAGGCGTCTGTTAATACATTTGATAGATGTTTTTTAAGGTACAAAAGTTTAAGTATATCATAGCCAGATCGATTTTCGGACCTATTTCACAATCAGAATCAGATTTTTTTATTGCGGAATGATTGTACAAAGCGGTGCTCTAAATCTAAAGAGGTACAGAAACATTCCACCGGAAGATACCGGTGTGCAATATTTTAAAAATTAAATGTTTTTAAATATAAAATATTCGATTTTTTATAACATTTTACATGCTCCCTTACTTGTTAGTGGTAACCGTTAACGGTATAAACTCAATAAGCATGGATTATGAATGGGTAACCCATGAATTTTCCTTACTGCTTATGCCTTATTCGTTAGTATTTCTATAGTTTAGAATTTGTCCTTTTACATTACCCTTTTTTGATAAGACTATTTTTCCTGCAGGATACAAATTACATAAATCATCCATCCATCAGCCAAAGGAAGTCCCCTGCTGAACACAGGCCTCCCCCAATGATTTCCACAGAGACCTGTTGGAGGCAGCCTGCATCCAGCGACGTCCCGCGACCTTTACCAGGTCGTCGGACCATCTTGTGGGTGGATATCCTACGCTGCGCTTTCCGATACGCGGCCTCCATTCGAGCACTTTCTGACCCCTACATTACAATTACATAAATAAATAGTAGAAAAAAGAGCAAGCATCGCCTTAAACCGCAATACCTTTGGGTGAAAATTGTGAGAGCAAAGGTACCGGCAGAGTTATGTGGGTGCTGGCTGCTAGTTTGACGTACCTATTGTACTGTACATCGAGAATTCTACTTTAAAATGCGCTGGTGTTCAGCATACTGCGTTTTATTATTTAACTCCCCATTTTTCCCTTCACATCTAATAGCAAATGGTGTAGATTGGAAACCGTGGAGCCAGGAGTTCGATCGAGGCAATCCATCACGCTATTTTGTGTTGTTTTTTAAAGTCCCTTTTGGGGCAATCTATTTATATTGTAGTAAAACTAATACCGTTTACTATTTTCCAAATTGCAATAAAAGTTAGTGATGAAAGACTAAATAAAATTTATCACAAGGCAATTGTGGTCTATAAGTCACGGATCAAGATAATTTAACAAACATTTAACAGCCTAAGCACTGTTAAATATTCCGCGCCCGACAATATTTATATTCCAACAAAGTACAGAAGATTAGCTCCGAAAACGAACTGTCATTATTAAGATTAACGCTAAGCGTGGGATTTGGACGGCGAATTTTGTTTAACACGAAACACTGGAACTACAGTTGAAATGACTAGGCGAAGAACTGTTTTGTTATATTATTGTTGTGAATACATGACTTCTTTCATACTGAATGAAACTGAGAAATAGCTAATACGAAGAATGCCGTCCAAATAGCGTATTATCACGTAAAATTTATCCCAATGTCTATTATACATTTTACAAAGTAGGTATTTTCATCATGTTCGTTACTTTTGCCTTGATAATAACTATTTATTTCTCGTTGTTTTAATAAAAAGGTGTAACAAAACAGTATTCAATATACATAAATACATTTATTTTATTATACTCTACTCTCGGAACTGGTTTTACATCTATAAGATTTATGAGTTTTAACCTCCATTGATCAATTTGTAAAAAATGCGCGCAATATAATTTACATTTTCTAATCCAACCGTATATCATCAACACTGTTTATCTGTCTGTTTAACTGGGAATTACTGGTGTCGCCCGCACGACACATATTTACTAGCTCTCCAGCCGCAAAGTTACGAACTCCAGCTTCATCGGGAACTTGTGCTCAATCGGAACACACAGCAATTAAACCTACTAAGCACCAATCACCGATTAACTGGGAATTTAATTACAGCTCTTGTATTGTTTTGTAATGAGCAGGCGTTCACTTTATAGTTTTCAGACAAATTTTTACTTTTATTTCATGGAATTGTGAGACGAGCATGTCGTTCGCCTGTAGCAAAACCTACAACACATTGAATTACAAAGTTATGCTTGGAATTACACTGCGCTCGCCATCCTTACAAATAAGGTGTTAACTTTCAGTATGTCCAGTAATTATTCTGGCTTCAAAGCACTTCAAATCGAAATATAAAAGTTCATTTACACTGTTGTTTGGCGGGAGAAATAGACATTGCGGTGGTACCTAGCCAGGTGGTCTCTCACATATGAGAGACCTACCACCAGTAAAGATTGAGATTGATAGAGTAAAGCTAGACCAGTGTGGTGGACTATATGACTATAACCACTCTTAATCGTACCCTCGATTGTGGAGGAGACACGTGCCCTACAGTGGGAGGTTTCTGGGCTGATACAGAGTTAAGTTTGCTGATTGTAGCACAGAGATTTGTGAATCTTTAAAATCTGACATACATCGTTAAATGCACAATTAAATGCAATACTATCGAAATAGTATCGATTGATCCCACACAATTATCTTATATCCGAAACAATTACGGCGGCTTATGGAGCTGCTTATTCATGCTGAAGCGAGAGAGCCTAGCTTTATAAGAGGACTATGTCACCCATTGAAGGAATTTTAATAGACAGAGTTAGAACCACTTTCCTATACTACATATCTAATTATTTTTTTTCTATTCATCATCAGCCCGGAGTCCGGATTTGTGCCCGATATGGCGATAGGTTCGCCCCCTATCACTTCATGGTATGGACATACAAGGCGAAACGTGCGTCTCTTGACACCTCTGCCTATCCCTTCTAGAAAAGGCGTGAGTTTATGTCTATAATATAAAATATTATCTGGTGAGAAAGCAACAAATTATCATTTAATATAATCTGCTATTCATTATTTTAATTTAATCCAGTATTTTATTTACATTGTATTCGGTTCGCAGTCAACAGCGTCAGAAGTTTGTGCGCGTTGATGTTGATTAACTAAAGCCACGCAAAGTTAGATCTGTTTGGTTTTTACATGGAGTTCTATTAACTATTCGGCTCCAAGGCAAGTTTTAATTGCCGCCCCAGTCGCCAGGTTTTGCGAGCTCTAGTTTAAGGCATCCGATCGATTAAACTAAGGCACTGTCGGGACCTTGACGCGTTTTCTACTCCGCGGAATTCTGTGTGCGGAAATATTTGCTTCAAAGCGAATTTGTTACATTGTTTCGTCCTATATTTTAGTTGTACTCATTATCTTATATATGTATTAAGACTGAGTTAATTTTATTGTGTTGAAGAGATATTTGAATTTTTATTCTCTCCTCCAATCATAGTCATAGAACTAGGTGTGCTGTCAGTATAATAGACTTGTGCCTCCAAAAACAAAGCCCACCATTTCGGCCTCATCTGAAGGTGTACAAACTTTTCGTGCACTGGCCTTGAAGAATCAATTAAGTAGACTGTGACATTGTGTTTTCAATTGGCTCCTGTTTAAAAAATTGTGAATCGTCGTTTGATCTGTCGATAAAAAACAAACAAACAAAAACATACGCAAAATCACATACCTATCAAGAATAAAATATTCTCAAACAATAAGTCTCATATTTAAGAGATGATTTAAATCAAATCCAATGTTTTTATTCACTTAGAAAACCCGACCGCTTCAGAAGCAGATAGGGTCGTGACGAGGGTCTGTGTATCATCTCCTACAGGCGAGCTAATCTGGATAAGTGATCCAAATTTGAATAACCTGAAAACAACTGAGAATTTGAATTTTATATCTAAACAATAAATCGAAGGATTTCGTTTGATTGATGTGTTGGAATCTATAAGGTGGTAAATATGACATTCTATTATTTAGAAGTAAACTTCGTTTACTGATCAGTCAGAATAGTCTAAATTGACCAAAAAACAATACTATAGTATTAATATAGTACAGGAAATAGACTACGTAAGGTAGGAGAAGTTATTAGATATTTACATATACAAGGTTTGCCAATAAGGGTATATAAAGCATATTTTCCTTTCCTCATATCCATCCAAAGTTTGAGTAGGTATATTAAATCGGCTACAGTGATAAGACCGCCATCTGTACGTTTTTATTTTGTAATATTGTTAAGTAGTGTTTTCCTCATTTAATGCTTGCCACTCATGAGATGTTACTCTGGCTACAATGTAATTCAATCAGAAACACAACAGTGCATTTACCCTGTTGTATGGCGGGAGTAATAGACTTAAATATTTTTAATACGTAAGTATAAAAAATAAGTATATAATGATTTATTATTATAACAAAACCGATGTTTTCGACACAAACATTCGCAATATATCTTATCTCAGCTAGCTGGAGCTATTCGTGCGAGTCCGATACTAGAAGCTTTTTATGAGGACACACAATGCATTACCTACCATCCCCGATCCATTAATAATTCATAAAGTTGTAAGTTTCGCGGAGTTTTTACGACATCGCCCCACAATAGCTATGGAACTAACTAACGGAGTCGACAGACGTATTTATAACAATACACCTCACGTGCACTCGGCTAGTTTGGTCGTTGATCCTGGCCTCAAACTTTTATAGGACCTCGTTAAGTACTAGGAAGGTTGGCAGGGGACGATTTGTCGGAGGGATTTTTGTTATATTTGGTTGGTTATTCGCTAAATTTCTTATTTTATTAAATAATAAATAAATAAATACATCCAACAGTCATATACATAGTCCTGACCCAATAAGAGCGAGTCTTGTGTCGTGGGCATCAGGAACTAGGAGAGACTTTTCGGCCTCATAAACACTCAGATCCGAAACAAATACCTCTGGCTCACACAAGTATTGGTTTTGGTGCGGTGATCGAACTTGCGGCCTCTCATTTCACATCTAATCAGCTCTGCACGGAGGCTGTCTATGTTATGGGTTGAAGTAATATGTCCCTCGTGGCGCCGCTGACCAGGATTATGATGATTTTTATTTATTTTATTTCTTTTAGACCTTGAACAGAGTATACACATGGTTATAACGGTAAAATATACAAATAATCAGGTACATTCAGCGGAGTTATCCTTCAATTACAGTAGATCACAACATTTGTATTAACATTACTGACAACAGCACAACAATAACACATACTTAGTATGTTAGTATTAGCCATTGCCTGTATTAGAAACTGTTTTACTAAACACGAAAGGGAATACATTAGTTTCAAAAATGGTAATAACTTGAACAACTGTCAAAAGAAATTACATGAAAATTCATGCCTATGCATCATAACATTTCACATGTTTAAAAAGTTGCTGTGTCCATGCATTACGAAGTTTCACCAAAAGTATAGTCTTAAAAATAAGTATCTTATTATGTTCTCTCCATAAATGTAGTCCCCGATATCGCATCGTGGCATGCGTACCAATACTCGCGCGGCTCTATTCGCGTCACGAAGGTCAGTTTATCTCTGTGTATCATTGTATCGAATTGTGCTAGGAATATCAGGTTGCTCGCACCCTGGAAAATGAGCTGTTACCGACGTCGGTTAATTCACCGTATTGACTGCTCATACGTGCCGAGCCAAATGTAATGAAGGAATTACATGATTGAGAGCCAATTGTCGGAGATACCTTCGCTTTAATGGTAGCGGGTATTTAGGTGCTTCCCGAATTGGAGGGATTATTTTTGATTGGTTGCTGTTTGATATTTAGTTTTAAAAAATGCACATGATAGTGATCGACACGGGCAATTGCAGTGTCGTCCATATAGAGTAGCGAGTTTCGATGTGAGAAAATCTTGTGCCGGTTGAAACGATAACACTGAACGGATTATATCCAGGAATAATCAAAAACGCGGAACACTTAGATAGAGGACTATGACAAGTAACCAGTCCACTATGTTCGCTATTCTGACATATTTTATGGCTATCCAACCACCAATTTAGTAGGCCAAGCATGGTGCCATTAAAAGAAGCAGTGGGACAAGGTTAAATTACTCCTCGCACATCAAGGCCTGTTGAATATAATCGTAATAAAATTCAAACATATAGTATATTAAAATAGATAAAGCGCGGCGTGGGAGCCAAAATTCTCTCGCGAAATATTACAAAGCAAAATATTTAGAATAAGTTTCGGTGAGGGATGGTGCACGCAGGCTGGCCTCGGTCCAACGGCTCTGCGCGATTTGTAGCATGTAATAAACGTGGGTTATTATAAAAAGAATTTAGAACAGTATTTTTAAACTAGCATTACAAGGATAGCATGGGTTAAACTGCAAACTATGGTGAATTTAGACTTATCATAGGTTTTCCTCTACTCTGGTTTCCCTTCAAAACGTATAAATCTTTCGCTTTTCATCATAGATAGGTTTAACATTTATTTAAATTATAGAATATTTTTTCTCTTTCGGACGACTTGTGGATTCGGTTTGAGCGAAGAAGACAAAACATTCAATTACTAAAAAGGTTCGATAACATATTATTAGGGCCGTAAGAATGTATATAGTAGATGATGCCCGAAATAAGAAATAACTAAGGCATCTCCTTTCACAACCCAGATCCTGCTTAAAATATCTGTATATTTGATAGAGCAAGTAATATTATGTTTGGTTTTAAAGTAAAACTATTAATTAACAACGAGAAGTAACTTCGGAGGTCTATTGTTTGTAAATTTCGTTCTATGAATTAATTGGCTACTACGGTACCATATCTCTCTTTCTGATCATATATTTGTAATTATTCTCTTTAATTAATTTCATTACTGACTTCAAAAAAGGGATGTAATCTTTACTTGAAAGGCCCAAATTCTTTAGTGTGGGATACATCTAGATCTAGTCCTAAATTTTGAGTATAATGATTTTTCAAAAGCACTTCAAAGTAACTCTAAGATGAAGCTCTATTTATCCTAATTTGATACAGAACAATATGTATTTTTTACTTAAACAAAAGTTATATTTACTGCAATACATACCTTAGATGTACTTGTAGTTGAGTTTCTAATACGTGACACGGGTGCAAACTAAGAAACTGAAGAGCCCAAGTGCCAAATAGTTTCATGGCACTACGTGCTCACGTAAAGAAAAAAGAATCACACGTGCTCGTAAAATATGCTGCTAACGATGAAGGCCATATATTTAAAACCTTAATGAAATGATGTCATTATGATACCTGAATTAAAAAACTCTTTTATAGTAAAGAATCTGCTTCACTTTTGACAGCCTACGTGGCGCAGTTGGTTAGACGCCGGCTTTGAAACGTGAGGCCGCGAAATCGATCCCCGCATCGTGACAAATATTTGAGTGATCCACAGGTTTTTGTTTGTGTAATCAAAAAGTCTCACATAGTTCTTGATACCCACGACACAAGACATCTTAGTGTGGGGTCAGGACTATGTATGTGACTGTTGGCTGTACTTGTTTATTTATTTATCTCATGTGTCTATCCACATACACTCAAAGCATAAATAAGACTGTTCTGATACAATTTCACTTGCCCAATGACGTTCTCGAATATGCTCTGCTCCGTTTCATTCGAGAACCTACAATAAGGGTCGTGTGACGCGATTGTGCGCTAAATAATATATGTTAGCAAGTCCACAACTGTAAGGGCAGGTCGTTAAGCCGGGCCGGTCATCTGACCGCGCCGGTCCTACGCGCGACGTTTACAGCCCCCATAAATTATGATATGTTACGTAGTAGGGGAAGGTTTTAGGGCCTGCGTAAGTGTCATAGTGGAGTGAACTCAGATGTATAACTAAGTTCGAATTCTGTCTTGTGGTTTTGTGTCGGGTGTGAAGGATATGTTCTCGAAACCGAAGACGTACAGATGTATAGTATATCATCTGACGAAAATAGAGATTTATCCTTAGGAAATTCTATAAAATGATTTCATTCAATTTTCTTTTAATTCTATGATATTTGATTATAATCGTTAAATATAAATGCCCTTAAAATAAAGCATTTTTGTGAAAGTATTAAAGTAACGACTGCCTCGGTGGCGTAGTTGTACTACGGTACGGTTACAAAGCTGAGGTCTCGGGTTCGAATTCCGGGTCGGACAAAGTGATATTGGATTTTTCTATTCATTATCAGCCTTAACCCAGGAATTTGAGGCCATTATGGCGAACGGCTCGCTTGCTATAAAATCGTGGGACGGAACATACAAGGCCAAATGTGGGTCTCCTGGGAACACCTCTGCCTACCCCTTCTAGGAAAAAAGGTGTTAGCTTATGTATGTATGTAGTGTTAAAGCAACTTCATGAGACAATTATTAGTATTTTAAATTAAAGAGTTTGAGTGGTTCTTTTGCAACAAGATTTAAAACGTATTAATATAACTTCTTAAATTCTGAATGGAAAAAATCTTCGTTTTTAGGATTTTCATGAATACAGCAAAAAAGGGGTGTCAAATACCCTATTATGTTATAAATCTATGACATAAAAATGTTTTTTATGTTTAAAATGCGCGACAAGGTAATTTGTATTAAATTGCATTCTACATGCGTGACCAAAATAAACCATTTTATATATTGCAAAATAATAAGTTTAATTTTGACTGCAACATTATTGTTTAAGAGTCACGAATACTAAACTTCAAACACTGTTGTACAAATCATACATTCAACGACGCCAATGACGTCACAACTATCTACAAACTAAAAGCATTACTCCGAAATGCAGTACAAATGTGCCAAAGATAAACATAACAGAAAGTTTCAAATACGCTGGTAACCGAGCGGCCCCGAGACTTGGCCGACTGAAAACGCCACTGTAATTACATTTGACACTAAACTTTAGTTGCAATTTGCTGAAAGAACAGCGGAAGTGACGCAGTTCGTTTGCCACTTCCTTCCTGGGAAAATTCTGGAGAGACCCGTGGAATATTATTTGCTTTTGTACTTTTATTTCGACGTGGGGTGGTTTTGGCTACTTTTATTGCTACACCTATTGTGAATTCTTCTTTTGAAAAATAAATAGTTCCTTCGATTACATGATGTAGAGCTTTACTTTCGTTTGTATTTTGAATTGTATGACTCTTCCATCACCGTTCCTTTCTTTTCATTTCCTCATCATCAATTTGAACATGCTTGCAGTGCACCTACGCGTCCCATCAATTTAGGCGTGATAGATATAACTTACACTTGACTAGATGTCGTCAGGGAAGATATGAGGGTCAATGGCCTTACTATTGAGGACGCCGAAGATCGGGCGGAATGGAGGAAAAATAGCCGGAAGGCGAATCCTGGCACTGGCCTTGATAACGCCATATAGAAGAAGAAGAAGTAGAAGATATTACTTACAATTAGATTTCGTTCGCGCTACTTTAACCTATTCGATACAAAATTTTAAATGGAACTAAATAAAACTGAATAAAAGCGCCAACAGTACTCGTCAAATTGAGTTTGTATTTAACTCCATTCGAATGCTCTTAATTATCTTCTATGTTACATCGCTTCATAAAACCGTTTTGTGTGTGCACTATCGAGGCTTTGTAAATTTTTCGTTTGATTACATTGATTGATAGAAAGCGCTTTTCATATCTGATGACCTAAAGCTAGGTCTTCCTAGCCGATGGGGGTAGGCCTTAAAATAAAAAGTCTAGTGCGGACTAGATTAACATTCTTTTGTAATTTCTGTATATAACTTAAGATTATGGAGCATCACGATGCTTTTTCTTTATCGTCATGAATTAACTAAAAATACAGACTTACCTTCAGAAAAGAATGTACCTTGCCCATAAAAAAATATGAAAAATAATTTGATCTTCCTAATTGATTATAATCGTCGACTTTAAAGGCAATTTTCAGAATTTTAGTAATACAAGTTCCAGAAATAGTAATTATAGTTTCCATTCGGTTAAGTGTTATACATCAAGATTGTCAGTATCAATTTTGTTTGAGCGCCATAAACCGTGATTCATTTCTAGTCCGGTGACTTATAAAGGCGGACATCCTTCTAGAAATAATTTTCCAAATTTCATTTCCAATTGACAGTTTGTTTTGAGGTAGAAAATTTCTTAGCCGTTATTGTATACCTATCACTGAATTATGTTCATATTAAGGCTGTGTGGATTTGGATATTCGTGCCTTTCTTAAAAATACACATTAAAGTTTATTGTGAAGTGCACATTTGTCACGCTTTATTTCTTTTTGGTATTTTTTAAAAAAGTACTGCTCCATCCAACCTGGGCTTTAGTGAAATTGCACTTAATTTCGTCAAATTCCATTCAGTTTGACGACTTTCAGCGACTTTCCTTAAAAGCGTAGACTATAAATGAACCATATGTAACACATTAAATAATTATGAAAATACGTTTGACTCAGTAAAGTTAGCTACTTACCTTTTCCCGTGTAAGTCATGTCAGCGTCCTACTATAGAAGCAAAATATTAATACCAAAAAGCACTAGAGTTAAATTCAAAGTTAAAATTATCTAGAGAAATTCCAACGAGCTCATGTTGACTCTGACGGGGTGAATTCTCGCTGAGTGTAAGACAGGGCCGTTCAGGTATTCAGTGTAAATCTTGTGAGCCGCGCGGGAATGCGGGCCGGGCGCCATGACAGCTCTGCAATTAGGCGCTCCGCAAAATGGCGTCGGTTCGAAATTACCGCGCTGCGAGCTTAGGCCGCGTTCACGTTGTATGCCAATGTTGGCTCCAATAGCTTTTTATTTTTATTGTTGCTTGGCGAGAAGCTTACTTCGTGCCATATTAAGAAGGTCAGCGAATAATGGATATAACTAAGAACACCACTGTTTATTGGAGATTATAGGAAAAAAAATGAGAATACTATCATGAGCGGACAAACTAGCGGTACGGTTAATCGCTTCACTATTGCTAATGGTCTTTTGCATACAAGCTATTGTCATGTTGCTGCTTATCTAACTTTTGTATTTGTGACTTTTTTCTACTGCATATTGAAAGTGACAGGTCTCACATGAGGCAGAGACGGGGTGGAGAGACAGACTAGGAAATAACTAGAATGTTTATTTCAGCTACCATATAGCAATAAGTGGCTATAGTTGAGTACTGGATATTAAGGCATTCTAAATTTGTTATCTCGTAGTGATGAGCATCTTACAATGATATATAGGGCTTTCGCATAAGTTTTAGTGGTGTTGTTTTTTTTTATATGCAGACATGACCCATCCCAAAAGGCTAGGTTCCTGGTAGTCTCATCAATAATTTCACTTTTCGAAAAAGAGGTCGTACAATTCAAATAAGTTGCGTATACAAGTTTGCTATAACATTGTATAATTTATCGTGAATATACCTACAGCAAAAATGTATTACAAATATAAGTTATTATTATTATTTAGCTAATTTGCCCTAATGTACGAGCATTAATATGTATTTACATGTGTAAACACCGAACCTGCATTCAAACTGTTTGTATACTTTTGCAGGTCACTACAATAGTTCCTATGTATATATCTTTTTGTTAAATAAATAAATATAATAATATGATAAATTTTTCACAAATCCATCGAAGAATTTATGTATCCAATCGGAATTTCAGTAAGTATTCGGTATGCGGAGAAGTTTTACGTGATTTCGAAACGTAAACACAATTTGCGAGTAAATACATACATGCAAACTGCACGTACTCGATGCATAATTTATTTCTTATGAACGTATGCATTTTGTATGTCGTTTCGATTTGCGGTTTTGTTGTGTCCTTCGTCGATATGTTTTTGTCCCTCCAGATTGGAAATAGTACTGTTCGGATGATTGGAGCGGGTAAAATATTTTAAGATGTTATATAAGTAAACAAATTGTTAGTTCAGCGTGATCAGATAATCTATATATGAGTTTTAACTAATGCACACTGAGTCAGTGTACAGAATGATTACCTAAATATATACATTCGTATTCGTAAACACAAACTCACTCTTTTTTCCCAGAAGGGGGTAGGTACTAGGTAGAGATGCTACTAGATTACCCACATTTTGGCTTATACGTTTCGTCCCTCGATTTGATAGGGGGCGAGCCTTATCGGGCACAAATTCCTGAATAGAAATATCCAATATCACTTTGCCCAACCCAGCATTCGATCCCGAGATCTCAGCATTGTAACCGTACCGTACTACAACTATGCCACAGAAGCAGTCGCATACATTATATATTTTTCTATCTCATCAGTCATCCTAAATCTAAGCTTTTTTACAAAATAACAGTAATTGATTTTAGATGAAAATTACCATTTCATTTTACACCATTTCCCTATAAATCATCTCTTTTCCAAAAATCATAATATCTTTTCTTAAGAACATTAATAAGATTAAGATACTTTAGTACATATACTATTAAAATTTTACTGACAAATCTATTTGATCCAACACTGGCTCCAACCGGCCAATACGTAAGTGTATACTGAGCTTTAAAGAGGTATAGTAAAACAGCGCTTGTCTGCAAGTATCGGCGGTTGATGAAGTGACTTGCATCTGGCAGGGAACGCCACTGATTTTGTTAACCAAACCACACTTACGTGGTTGGCATTAGCATCAATAAATAGGAGGTTTTGTATGGAGTTAGGAGATTTTTAGTTTCAATTGTAACATTTCTATGGATGTTTTATTGGTGAGTGTGTGTATGTATGGGGCCGTCTGGGTAGGTACCACTGCAATGTCCATTTCCGTTTAGGTTTCGAGGATATTCTAGCCAGAGTAGTTGCTGGACACATTGAGACTTAACATCTTATGTCTTGGCATGGTGAGCGCCATGGAGTGCCAAACATTGCTTTGTAATTGAATTGTTTGGTTTTGCTACTGTTCAAGAGCTGTCGTATCGCTTACCATCAGGCGAACGGCATGCTCGTCTCGCCATTCAGAGAAATAAAACAGATCTACTTTCTGGCTGTATAGTCATCGTCATTTACAGCCACTATTAGTTCACAGCTTAATATAGGCATTGCGTAAAGATAAGTTTTTATTGCAATGAATTGCGAGAGGAGCATACGTTTCGCCTTATCGTAAGTGATATGACCGCGCATCGACAGTAGCAATACCATACAAGGCCATTAATTACAAAGCAATGCTTGGTATTCCACAGCGGTCACTATTCTGAGACATGTTAATCTCAATATGTCCAGCAGCATCTCTGCCTATAATGCCTTTTCAACCGGAACAAAACAGTGTATTTGCACTGCTATTAAATCTATTCTAATATTACATTTAGATAAAAAACAGACACTCAA
The DNA here is from genome assembly GCA_023078785.2 of Hyles euphorbiae. Taxonomy (NCBI): domain Eukaryota; kingdom Metazoa; phylum Arthropoda; class Insecta; order Lepidoptera; family Sphingidae; genus Hyles; species Hyles euphorbiae. The sequence continues at coordinate 2,534,500 of CM041049.1, forward strand.
TACCCAAGTGTGCCAATAAACTTCAAATATCTGAACATTATCGGCTCTTAAAATTCATTTTTACTTATTTTATGGAAAGCGAAGTTCCCAACGCGTTTTAGAATAACATGAACGATTATGGCGCATTATTTCATCTCGGATCTGCCGCGCTAATGGCATTGAAGGGTAAGTAAATATGGTAATACGGAGGCTTTTAGAACATCTGAGGGCTGCTTTGAGCCTCGTATATTTCGGTGATTTTATACCTTAGGGACAGAAAGTATTTTTTTATACTTGCAAGACAAGGCGACTAAAAATACCTGGTGAGAGAGAGAGAGCTTATAAATCTGCTTATTATTACATAGTTATATGTAGCTTAATTGATTGTGTCACTAACATTATATGGAATTTATGTTCTGAAATAAATTATTATTTGATTTGAAATCATGTTCTTTATATACATAAGCTCACACCTTTTACACAGAAGGGCTAGGCAAAGGTGTTACCAGAACATCCGCATTTCGCCTTGTATGTTCCGTCTCACGATGTTATAGGGTGTGAGTCTATCGCTATAACGGGCAAAATTTTTTGACTCCGGGATAATAATGAATATAAGAATACACTATCAATTTGCCCGACCCAGGATTCGAACCCGAGACCTCTGCTGTACAACTACAGTCAGTAGAAATACAATGAATGAAGCCTGCGACTAGCTCGTCAACAAAGATGTCGACATATGCCGGCGGGACGGCGTCTTCGGTGTGTAGTGTGCTTACCATCGATAAAAGCCGGTTAGAAATTCTCCTCGCTGTAAGCACCTGCGAAATTGTAGGGGCTTTGCTAGTTAGAAGGATAAAAAATGTTGGATGTAAAGAATGATAGATAGAAGATACGTTACTATACAAACGCAGATTTACACGTCGGACGCGCCTGACGGCTGTTCTCTATTCGCTGGGTGCGAAGTATAAGGTGGGGGAACCACGAAACGATCGCAGCGCGCGTCATGGCCAAAAAAGGAACTATCGGTGGCGGACGCTGTCACTTTTTACTAGCGAGATTTACGTTTTTAGTAAATAAAGATGAGTCACGAAGCTTGCTGCGTAGGTAATTGCAAAAACAATGGCAGAAATAGTGATAAAAAAATCTACAAATTTCCACAGGCAAGTTGGAAACGAGAACAACGAACAACGAACGAGCCGCAATGTGTTTACACCTGCAGCTCTGATTGTACACACAATCACATTTGGCAATCGTAATATGACGGCTAGAATCAATCTGTAAAAAAATAATTATTTCGTTAACACCTACTAATGGTGTAATATATTACGTACTACATCAAAAATTGCAAAAACAGTAAACAACTGCTAACATTCAAGGATGTTATGTATGGCGTTGATGTCACTGAAGTTTGTCGAATAACATGTGCTTCAATAGTGTGGATCATAGCATCTTCATATTTAATTTCTTTCACATCTTGCACGTGTTGAGCTAAAACTAATTGTTTTCCTTTCAATGTTGTTTGTGGTTGGAAAATGATGTCGTGTGTGATTGGTCGGAATCCAGTTTTTATGATTAATTTGGCCATGTTTAACTGAAAATACATAAAAGGATGGATTATTGAGAGCACAAGCACTCATAAATAATCGTCTGCTATTTATATGAAATGCATTATTCGATGAAATTTGCTTATTTCTTTACTTACTTTTCATGACGACAGCCATGAAAAATCCGTAATGTACTAAGCGAAATCTATTGATTGTGCCATTTTAGACGAAAAATAAAAAAGACTTACCTTATATAGATTTAGAATATTTATTGGAATAAATGTAAATTACAATATTAATGCTACCTCGACCTCACCGAAGCCCAAATGGAAAAACTTGAGAGACTTCAGAATTTCTGCATTAGATTCATATTTGGTCTTCGCAAATATGACCATGTTTCCAAATATCGTATCAAACTCAAGTGGCTATCAATACGTTTTCGCCGTAATACTCGAATTCTTTCCCTTTTATACGGTATTTTGTACAATCCCTCTAGCCCCCACTATCTTAAAAACCGTTTCAAATTCCTCGGTCAAACTCATGCACGAACTCTTAGATCAACAGAGAATTTGATCCTAGAGATTCCCAAGCACAGCACATCATTTCTAAGCAAATCCTTTACAGTTCATGCTGCTCGCTTGTGGAACGAATTACCATTGTCTGTCAGACAAGCTAAGTCATTACCAAGTCTTAAGAGACTTGTTAAGATACACTATCTCTCACTGCAGTAACGTATTATCCTGTTATATATATATTTCTGATTCTCTTTACTTATATCATCATTATAGTTAGCTCAATATATATTAGTATGTACAAATGTATGTATGTTTGTATGTATGTTTGTGTGTATTTATATTATGTAAATTAATATAATATAACATGTACATCAATTATTATTATTATTGTTTATTCTCTCACTATTTGCACTACCCTATATTTCAATTTCTCAAAAATCCAGTCCATCCAAAGGTTGCCTGGAAGAGATCGCAGCTAGCGATAAGGCCGCCTATTGTAACCATGCCTTTAGTTTTTAAGTATTTTGTATGCGTCTTTCATTTTGGTGTACAATAAAGCATATATAAATAAATAACATAAATATTTAATTAAAATTGTTCGTTTGTAAATAACTCGTCGTAATGACAGCCGGGCATTTGACATTTCGGAGGCCACCGTAGTTGCAACCGCTAGTTGGCGCTGTCGTCGCGCACCCTGTCTTTAACAAGGGATTTCATAATATATTTCGATGCATTCTACGAATCGGTAAACAAAAATAGAGATATACATATAGATACATACATAACATACACACATTTACGTTTGAGCGAGCCTATCCATATCGAGCATAAATTCCTGAATTCAGGATGAAAATGAATGGATTTGGATGGATGGAGACCTGGGATTCAAACCCGAGACCTCAACAGTAATCGTAGCGTAGTACATGAGGTAGTACAACTATTTCCGAGGCATTCAAAAAGAATTATCATATAAAATTAAAGTAATTATTCAATCAATTAACCAATGAAACCCACGCGTGACTTTTTGCCTCAGGTTTTTGCACACAACAAGCTGTAGAATTAACTAAAGAGCGCTAGATCTGCCGTATTCAAAGACAGTTTGGTCGCGCTGTCACTGAGGTATTCCAAGTTTGTGCCAAACTTGAGCACGTAAAATGTATTGTGGTGCCAGTGTTACGCTTGTAGCGATTTAAATATATTTTATCTTAATTTTTCAATTGTGCTACTCTAGGATTTATCTTGTACTAGCGGACCGGCCCGCCTCCGCCTGGGCCCAGATGCATTTTTTTAAATGGCGGCCAAAATTCTCAATACCAGTAGTTCATGAAATTAGAGGTAACAAACAGACAAACAAACAAACTCTTCAGCTTTATATATTAGTATGTATTGTAGGTGTGTTTACACAAATCACACACCCACTAACGCCTAGGCTATATTATCGGTCTGCTGTACTCATTATTATTTTTGTAGGGATAGAACCCGCTACCTCCAGTAGTTTTAAAATAGCCCTGTAGAAAATCCCGGTTAAAAATCTCCCTTTAGACTCATTTAGTCGCATATTGTATTATTATTATTGTTTATAATAATTGCGTCATGTATAATATCGTTCATTGGCAGCACCTTAAGTTCATTCGTTTTTGGTTAAGTATACAAATAGTATTGTTGTTTGACTATATGGCCTAACCACTCTCAATCGTATTCTCGATTGTAGAGTAGGCCCGTGCCCTGCAGTGGGACGTATATGGGCTGATACAGATACAGATACAGATTGTTGTTTGTGTCGGTGTAGGTTTGGAATTAATTTCATACGCTATACGATAAATGAACGGTGTGAATAGAAAGTTCTCTCTTCCGTAGTCCCGCTCTCAAACCCGCAACTGCAACCTGTAATCCAGGATCAATAGTGGCACGCATTGTAATGAGCATTGAAGCTCGGCGAGTCCACGGGAACGTCTAATTTGTCTTTAAACCGCAACGAAATAATTATGAAGTTAAATAATAGGAGGAATCCACTTTCACAAGTCCACTTCCTGCCGTAACAACGCGGATGACAAATCAATTACCAAAAGTTTTTTTTTTAATGTTTTGGGTGGCAAACGAGAATGCGCTTCACCTGATGGTAAGTGATCACGGCCGCTCATGAACATCTGCAACACCATAGGGCATGGAGGCGTTGCCGGTGTTTAAGCTTTTTCTAAGGTCGCTCGGTTATATTTGCCTGGAAATGCTACCGCTGGCAACTGGTTCCGCAAGAAATGGAACGGATTGGAAATGGTGGTGTAAAGGAAATGTAAAGTAAAGCTAAGTTGCTATCAATAAACTTTAAAACAAAATATCTATTACCATTCGCTCATGCCTTACATCCCGACAAAGTATAGGCACATTTGTCACCTGCACGCGGCGAGTGCTTGAACCGGTCGCCAGTCGGTTCGTAATGAGGTTTGGTTTGCAGTTGCGGTGCACGCGAATCTACCTCCGCTTGCTACAAGACTTGCACAATACGAGTGTGTTCGATGTGAAATTCAAACTGTATTGATCTTGTTGCACATCATTGATATTGACGTAAATATATAGACAGGACGGAAAGTGCGTAGTGTGGAAAGTTCCGATCCATGGGAGGGCCTATGTTCAGCCGTGAACTTTCTATGGCTGAAGAGAGAGAGATAGTTATTTTAATTTAATTTTTTTTTTTTTTTTTTATTGCCTAGTAGGCAGACGTGCTAGCGGCCCGCCTGATGGTAAGCGGCTACCGCTGCTCATGGACTTCCGTAGTGCCAGGGGGCCAGCACAACAAAGTCGCTGCCTACCTCAAGGATAGAACTCTCCTTAAACCTCGTTTGAAGAAGGACAGGTCATAGCGCTGAGGAAACACCGATGCAGGGAGTTCATTCCAGAGCTTGCACGTACGTGGTAGAAAAGAACGCTGGAAACGTACCGTTCGGGAGCGGTACGCCTCCAGGTGGTGGGAATGAACTCTACTGCGGAAACGTGTGGTGCGATGGTACATAGGCGACGGTGGTACCATCTCAAACAACTCTTCGGAGCACTCCCCATGGAACAAACGATAGAACACACAGAGAGATCCGAAGTCTCTCCGCAGTCCTAACGGTTCCAATTTGTCCGTGAGATCGGGATCATTGACAATTCGACAAGCTCGTCGCTGCAAGGAGTCAAGTGGGTCGAGCTGGTATTTTGGGGCACCTGCCCAGAGGTGGGAGCAGTACTCCACGTGGGGCCGGATTTGCGCTTTGTAAAGCGTCAATCTATGGCCCGACGTAAAGTACCGCTTGGCTCTGTTCAGGATTCCCAACTTTTTGCTCGCCAGTAATTTCATATTTAATACTTAATGATCAATTATTAAATAATTAGTCCTTACTTAAAATGTATCTGTATGATATCACATTTAAACAAGTATTGTAACAGAGAGCTGCTTGTGTGATTAATTGCGCGACTAGGTATGTAGTGTGCTTGCAGGTCGCGGTTGCAAGGGAGTTTGCGTATAACAAGCATCGAACATGCATTATGTTCGTACAATATTAGTTTGCAGTGCGGGTGTCCTTTTCATTGCTTTCTGATTTATTGACTCAGCTTTGTACACAGGGTTTGTGTTGTATCATTGTTTTTCTGCTAGTTTTTGGTGTTAGTATGAATTGTTTATGGAAACAGGAAATCTATGATATATACTATCGTCGCAGCTCTAAGCTGTAAACTGTAGTTCCGTTCTCGTATTCTTGTGTATACATTTTATATAAGTTTAGTAATTTGAAATGTCGCAAATACACTTCTCATAAGAAAATGATCCTTATATTGATGTTTAAAACATAATTTTTTCTGATAATCCTTACAAAACATAAACTTGCAAGGTATTTCGATTTTCTGATGAGATGTTTATTTATATATTACGCCTCTTATATCAGTTGGGTCGGATATTACTTGTGTGTGACAAGACTTTTAGTATCAACTCTGTCTACTTCTTCTGGAATATAAGCGTGAGCTTATTGTTTTATTTTGATCAACTATTGTTACGCAAGTGAAGCTCTGTTTGATGACGCGTGACATCGCCCCAGTACTGAGTGAGATCGTACTGTAATCGTAAAAACGACAATTTATGTGAGTTTTTGCCGCGGCCGCAGACGTAATGGTTTTGTTTAGCTTTCCTTTCAATCACTGATCATTTTTTTTATTTTGCTCTGTTTTTTATTGCATTGAATGGCAAGACGATGGCAAGACATCTCGTTCGCCTGATGGTAAGCGATACGACAGCAAATGAACAGTAGCGAAACCAAACATCCTTGAATTACATAGCTATGCTTGGTATTCCACTGCGCTACCCATCCTGAGACACAAGATGTTAAGTCTTAATATGTCTAGTAGTTACTCTGGCTACAATATTCTTCAATCTGAAACACAACAGTGCATTTACACTACTTTTTGGCGGGAGAAATAGACATTGCGGTGGTACCCACTCAGACGGCCTCTCACATATAAGGGATCTACCACCAGTAAAGCCTGTTTTTTTCATATTGTGGATATAATGTGCTTTTTATAATTCACTTTTGTCTCGCTTTTTCCTCTTGGAAAGATTGGGACATGTTATATTGAAGCGTTATTAAAAAATAGACATATGCAATGCCTACGTGCAATCTTATACATAAAATGGCAAAATTGTGTACCAAATACCGAGGTTCTTCGAAGGACAGGCCTGGTGGGTATCGAATCTTTGCTGATGAAAGCCCAGCTACGATGGTGTGGACATTTAGTGCGCATGGAAGAAAACAGAATGCTTAAATCTGTATTCTATGCAGAATTACAAACCGGAAAATGTAAATCTGGCGGTCAATATCTCCGCTATAAAGATGTCCTCAAGAGAAATTTGGTAGCATGCAACATCCCGACTAACAGCTGGAAACAAATCTCGTGGGAACGTCCAGGCTGGCGTAGATCTGTCACTGATGGTGTACGCAATTTTGAAGTACTGCGTCTTGAAAGTCTCGATACCAAACGCCAATTAATAAAGACCCAACCCAAGCGGACTTATAACTATACATATAATGCAGTGGGCCAATTATACTGCTTATTATGTAACCGCACTTTTACCACTAAATTCGGGTTCGCCAGTCACATTCGAGCGCACTCCAGAGTATAGCCAGGTGACGCCGTCGACGGATACGTCGTGGAGGACAACAACAACAAAAAATAGAGAACATTTTCGTCGATTATGTAATTCAGACCCATCGAAAAATTGGTGTGAAAAATACAGTTCTGTATTGTATTTGTATTTTTTGGGTGTATCCAATTACTTAATATTTTACCTTAATTTATAGCGATGACTCAGGATTTTCTTCTTTTTTAAATTGCTGCAAAGACTCTCTTAACTTTTTAGTCGTTGTTTATTCACTATTTTAAACTTACACACACATCCAAAAAGCTACAAACGACACTGAAGCGAAAAACCCCACTCTGCAATAAACATTTTCCATGTTCTACAATTAGTTACACTATGCAATTTGTGCACAAAGTAAACTAATGTGAATTACTCAGCGTCGGAGCTCTTCCGGATCTGAACAGGTTATCGCCTAATTGAAAGCTTAACAATTATCTCCCCGCCTTCTCTAATTAGAAAGCATTTAATTCATTCCACTCGCTTTTTACCTAAAAAAGTTTAATTTGACTAATTCGATTCTGTCTTTCTTGCTCGGTGAGATGTTTTAGAAATTAGCATTTGAAGTGTTTGACTTTTTCTTTTTTGTAGATAGGATTGTTAAGTGAAGATTTCTTGTACTCAAAATCTTGTTTCGATTTTTTTATGATTACGTGTATGACTAATTCGATTCTGTCTTTCAGTTACTCGGTGAGAAGTTGTAGGAATTAGCTTTTTGAAGTGTTTGACATTTTCTTTTTACAGCCGTTCTCAATAATCTATCTATCTTTAACAAGAGATTTTGTTGAATATTTATATGCATTTTATGTTTCAGTTAACAAAGATAAAGAGGTAAAAACAATTTGTATATATTTATAGATATTTATATAGTAGCAGATTCTCCCCACTAATGTAGGTATTTATTTATTTAGTTGTTTATTTATTTATTAAGTTTTTTATGTATATATTTTATTTATATATAAAATTATATTCGTAAATATATATATATAAATATTTTAATTATATATATATATATATATATATATATATATATATATATATATATATATATATATTAGGACCTTGAATAAGTTCTCGCTGTTTTTTTACAAAATATTTTTTATGTTAAAAATTCAAGGAACAAAAACATTTCATTCAAAGTATTGTCCATCACTAGCAACCACTTTCTCTCATCTTTCTGGCAGTAAATGAATTCCGCATCGGAAAAATGACATGTCTTTTGAGGCTATCCAAAAATCGATCAATTTTTTACCTTCTTCATGAGAATGAAAGCGCTGGTCAGCTAGGCCATGTGCCATCGAACGGAATAAGTGAAAATCAGAAGGGTCTGTGTCAGGTGAATACAGCGGGTGGGGTAGAACTTCCCATTGAAGTGTTTCCAGGTAGGTTTTCACTGGTTTTGCAACATGAGGCCGAGCGTTGTCATGTAGCGAAATCACTGTGTCGTGTCTCTGCTCGAATAGCGGCCGTTTTTCTTTAAGAACTCAACTTAAACGCATCAATTGAAGTCGACAGCGGTCCCTCGTGATAGTCTCAATCGGTTTGAGCAGCTCGAAAAAAATTACACCCTGCTGATCCCACCAAATACAGAGAAGAAACTTCGAACCTTGAATATTTGGCTTTGCCCACGATGTTGATGCATGAGCGCGCTTACCCCACAATTATGTATGCTTTGGATTATCGTAGTGTATCCACTTGTCATCGCCAGTCACGATACGGTGAAAAAAACCTTTTCTTTTCTGCCGATGAAACAGTAGTTCACACGTGAGAAAACGCCGTTCGACGTCTCTCGGCTTCAATTCATTCTGTACCCAATGTCCCTGCCTCATGATCATTCCTAAAATATTTAAACATTTTGAAACAGTTGACTCATCTACGTGTAATCTTTTTTCAAGTTCTGCTAGCGTCTGACATCGGTCTTGATCGAGTAATTCCTCCAATTTTCCATCTTCAATTTTTTTCAGTGCGCGAGAACCTTCTTTATCCTAAAGTTCGAAAACATTATTTTTGAAGTGTCGAAAACAGTCTCTGCACATCGTATCCAACAAAGCATTGTCTCCATAAGTCTCAACAAGAATTCTATGAACTTCAGCCGCAGATTTCTTTTAAATGAAGTAGTGCAATACAATTCCCCGCAAATACACATTATTTGGTACAAAAGTAGACATTTTCAGAACTAAGAAAAAAAAAATTGGTTACACTAAAATGAACTATCCTATACTGAAATTTAGGCTTAGATATACTGCTGCCTTGCATGGGTATTACCATTCCAAATTTCATAAACGGGGTACTGCTATTGTCATCTTTGAAGAAACAGCGAGAACTTATTCAAGGTCCTAATATATATATATATATATATATATATATATATATATATATAATTAAAATTTTATATATCCGTTTAAATATTATTTTTTATATTTAATATATTTTCTCTTTTTGCTTATTGTTTATGATTAATAAGCACCTGCTTCCGTCTCTCTGCACTACCTTAAGGTTGGCTGGTAGAGAATGCCCTTGGGCATTAAGTCCGCCTGTACTACATCTGTGTACAAAGTGTTTTAAATAAAATAAATAAAATATATAAATTATATAAATATATGAGTCTATTTTTATTTCATGAAGAGTAGTATTGTAGCGACATAGCCATGGTAGCTATTTTAACCCCGTGTTAAAGATAAATAGGATATTGAAAACGGCCGTTAGTAGGTAGGATTGTCTTGTTTCGATTTTGTATGATTACGTGTGAAGTTAGATTGAGCTCCAGTGATGTAACCTTGGTTTTAATTTGACATTGTACAATTTTACTATTTCTATTAGGTATCTGTTTTGCTTGACGATTATGCTAGTTAGAGTAAATAAGAATACCATATTAAATTTACTGGTCTGTTGACAAGTTTTTTTATACATACACCCAACGGTCACACTGGTAGTTCTGATGTCACTCAAAGATGAGTCTGTGTTGTGGATATCAGGAAATACGAGAGACTTGTCATTCTCACATATACCCAGACCCGAAACAAATATCTGCGAATTACACAAACCTTAGTTTCGAAGCAGGGAAGTTCATTTTTCGAAGCCGGCGTCTAAGCAACTAACGGCCGTTCTCAATATCCTATCTATCTTTAACAAGGGGTTAAAATAGCTACCATGACTATGTCGATACAATACTACGCTTCATAAAATAAAAATAGACAAATACCGGATATATCAAGACTGCTACCGAAAACGAAGCCGGGTGGTAGTTTTAGTGAGTACAAACACAATGCAACAAAAAATTTCGTTAAGAAACGCGACAATTTTTTTTACACATACATACATAAACTCACGCCTTTTTCCCAGAAGGGGTAGGCAGAGGTACCGAGCACCCACATTTCGCCTCGTATGTTCCGTCCCACAATGTGATAGGTGGCGAGCCTATCGCCATATCGGGCACAAATTCCTGACTCTGGGCTGATAATCAATAGAAAATCCAAAATCACTTTGCCCAACCCGGGATTCAAACCCGAGACCTCAGCTTTGTAACCGTACCGTAGTACAACTACGTCACCGAGGCAGTCAATTTTTTTCATTATTTTTTAAATATCGTCGAGTTTGGGTGGTAATAATTTAAACTCTTTTACCTTAGAGTTCTTATAAATAAAAGGGTATACACTTTATTTTAGAAAAAAAATTAATTTACCATCCAGATAAGACCAAAGGAAAAAAACAACAAAAAAAATTCGTCACTTTTTTTCAACATTTTCTGTTGCAATGTGTCTGAAGTCACTAAAACTACCACCCGGCTTCGTTTTCGGTAGCAGTCTTGAGATACCCGGTATATTTATATAATTTAGCTATCTATAAATATGTGCAAAATGTTCCTACCTCTTTATCTCTGTTAACAGAAACATAAAATGCATCTAAATATCTAATGGCGCGTTTACACAATCGTCGATGTTCGCCGATGATAGGCGATGACACGTTTGCGCATCATTGCCACAAATTTTGCGCACCTCGCCACGTATTCGAGCGAGTTGTCAATAGATAAGTCGTCAAAAATGGACGTCGATCGACGTCGATGCATTAGCAGTTGCCACGACATTTATTTAAAAAGCGCGTATAGATACGAGTTTTATGAATATATATAAAAACCAAATAATACCGAGTAAACAGATAAGTAGAAGATGGTGGATGTTAAGAATTTACCGCAACATAACTAGGTATTTGTAATCGTAAAAACAGCGTTTTTTCTAGGGATATATTTTACACTACATAAGAAAACAATATGTTCTTATTATCGCCCTTGAGTTGTTGTTGTTTTGAATCATCATTAACATTTCTGATTCCTTCCCGTTACATCCCGTCTTATCAAGTTTCATTCGATGCCATACCTCAATCCTGTCCTATTTTATTCGCCTCATACTTTCTAGCATACCATCCACTTACATGCAAATAGAGCGTCGTAGATAGCCAGAACAACCCTTAAAGTAACTTATTATTTGTATTACGATTAATATCATGGTTATAAACACAAAATAGAAAATAATACATTATTTAAATAATTATTGAAACGGTTATATTGAATAACAAGAAGATAGACTTATATAAATTACGACGGATATATTTTTTGAAATTTATTAGGATTAAAAATTTTGCCTTATTAACGTAATAGATAACGTAACTTTACCCGTTTACACAGCTCACACAAGGCAATTGGTTCAGTGGTGTAGGCGTAAAAGTTTAACAGGCACTAGACTGTCAAACAAACAGAAGTGTTAGAGCCACGCTGTTGTCAGTTATTGCTCAGCATGAATGATCAACGTGAAGTAACAGCTTTTCCATTGCATTCGGTAAGTGAGATTGCTGGATGCCCAATGCTCCTTTCTTCTTCCCATCCTTTCTCCATTCCACTCCTCTGCCATTTCATGGACACGCAATACATCTTTGATCCGAACGTTATGGATGTTCATGGGCGGTAGTGATTACTTACCATCAGGTGATTTGTTTTCTCATTTTCCATTAATAAAAACAGACACGACAGACAAAGAGTTTCGTTTGAATTTATAATATTAAGTAGACATAATAAGATGAACAGAATCAGAGCAGCACGAGCAGAGACATAGAATTAATTGGATTGATAGAATTGGCTGGTCGTAAAATTATAAACCAAATAACTCTGGTGGATGAACCCTTATTCATCACATAGCTCTGAATTATAACAAGTACCACTAATACCTGGTTCAAATCAATGGGTGAATTGGCTATGGTAGAATGCTGGTTTTGAGATGAGATGTCATAAATATAATGAAAATAATAAATAACACCCAACAGTCACGTACATAGTCCTGACCCCACACTAAGATCGAGTCTTGTGTCGTGGGTCTTTTCAGTCTCACAATACCCAGACCCGAAAGGAGTATTTGTGGGTAGAACAAACATTTCTAGCGGGGCGGGGATCGAACCCGCGACCTCTCAGTTCACAGCCGACGTCTAACCAACTTCGCCACGTAGGCTGGCATATGATTCAACGACATTTATTTTTCATTTTGGAAGTCAATCATTTAACTAATCGCAAAGCCCGCAATGCCTAGTGTTTTTTAAAGCAGGTACTCATAAAACTCGTAGTAGAATTTCATAAAAAAACGAAGTTATTAATAACAGACATTAATTGGATTAAAAACTTGAATTGGTAATGGACGATGAAGGTTTTTGGTCGTATATATCCACAGACGTCCACAGATGTCAATTGTGTCATCTTTGTCAAAAATATAAAAATATACGAAAATTATGATTATTTTATTTAGTATGGGGTGTAATTAAATAATAATGTACAAACAGTTTATTTAGAATTATTTCAATTAGTAATTGTGCTTTTTACGTACACTATATTGCATGTAGTGAGAATTGAACAATGGTGTGGAATTTTATAATAAGAAAATGAAACCGAAGAAGTTGCAGCAGGCAACTAGGTGCAGATACAGCTGAAACGCACGCGTGCCCTGTCCTATAATTAGACTTATTTATTTTAAAGTATTTTTTTGTATATTCTTGTTTGAAATAAACATTTTCTGTACATCTATAAGTTTATTTATTTTCTTTTAGTATATATTGTAGAAATATCAACCCGCAATAGCAAGCTAAAGTGGAAGTAGGCGGACCTTATAACAATAAATGAACAAATATTTTGAGAAGACCGGGTTTCTGTAAACGCAATGCACGTCATCGGCATAAGCGGAGTGATATTCATACAGATATAAATCATAATAATCAAATATATAGTTTAAATCATGTACAAACACTTATAAACTATGATACTTATTTCTGAATAGATTTCGTATTGTGATCAAACTGAACCAATTATTATACGGAAGTAACTGATAGCTCCGGAAAATGATAGCTGTTGTTACTGAAACTTGTATTTCGATATGTTTTTAATGAAAAATTAAATTTCTATAGCAATACACTGTCACAAACCCGCGGGGCATGTGGCTAGAAATCCATAACTAGCGGATCGTCGACGATGACAGGCAAACATGGGTATTCTCACTTTACTCTCACTCTGATTACCGACAGTTGGCGAAAAACCCCGAACACGAATGTTGTAAAATTTTACCAGGGTTATAAGTTTTGGAACAAATCCCTAAATTGTGGGTGTATATCTTAATAATTTAATTGGTTCATTTTATGATAACGAGTTAAATTATCAGAGTCGTTACACTGTAATGTGAGTTATTTAGTATTATAATAATATAAGATAACAATAAAAATGCATTACAAAAAAAAAACACTACACGAGTCAACATTATAAATAATTTGTTACTTATTTTAACATAAGCATAATTTTATTTACTATACTTCGCGGAACCGCTACATTCTCCAGATCTGGGAATGAAAAATATTTCGTTAGCAACACTGCTTGATGTACACGAATATCGGCAATGAAAGGCAATAAGCCGTACACATTACCGTCATCGCCTATAGTTGCCGATGTTGGGCGATTATGTGAACGGGGCATAACGAAATCTCTTGTTAAATATAGATTGTGTTACTTGTTAAATATTGAGAACGGCTGTAAGCCAAGGCATTCAAACGCTATCAATAAGTTTCTGAGCTCTAATTACTACGGATCAAATCCGTTCTATATTTAAAATATTTATTACATTTATACGCAATATTTCTTTATTAATACACAAAATAATTTTATATTTTCTCTTTGTGCTGAAACGATATGAAATAATTGAGTTCCACTTGTACTTCGTTTTTCACAATTAACGCTTGACGTAAACTTGAGTGTCGTACCTTTGATCAATTAGCCTGTTCCGGCTATTGGATTCGTCTGATGTTTTATTTGGCATTCAGCCCGGTTTCTTTTGAGATTGTATGTTTAGAACTGGTGGTTTTATATATTTATTTTAATAACATACATAAACGCCTTTTCCGGGAAGGGGTAGACAGATGTGCCAGGACATCCACATGTCACCTTTTTTAAACTGGCACGATATAATGACTGCACAGCATCTGATGGTAAATGCAAATGCTGTCTAGGCAGCGTATCGAATGGCATCAGGTAGTCTCATGCCATTAGATACAATTACGCCGGCCTGTTAAGATGCTTCTATAGCTTATCGCCATATCGGGCATAAATGCCTGACTCCGGGCTTGTAATGAATAGAAAAATCCAGAATCACTTTGCCCGACCTGGGATTCGAACTCGAGACTTCAGCTTTGTAACCGTACCTTAGTACAACTACGCCACCGAGGCAGTCGTATTTTAATTATAATAGTAAAGTGGTATAGCAATATTGGAACATGTTAAAGCTGTATTTTTTCATTGAAATTTATGGCGAGACGACCAATACTACCGCTTATGAACAGTGGCAAAGTAATGCTTGGCATTCCACTGATGTTAAGTCTCAATATGTTCAGTACCTATTCTGGCTACAATTTCCTGCACACCAAAACACAACAGTGCATTCACACTGCTGTTTGGCAGTAGGTGTACGAATACTTAATAAAAAGATAAGAAGAACTAAGTTAGATAAATATACAATATTTACATTATTAATATACAACCTAAAAATCCCTTAAAAATTGACTCAAAAACTCTTATTATCTCGCAAAGATCAATAAAGCTAAGCAGTCACTTAGGCTCGGTTTTAAGTGGGAATTCGGCGAGGCCCGTTTGAATGCGTAATGAGGGGGTTATAAAATAGTTCGTTACACATGCAATAGCCTAAACAAGCGCCCGGCTTTGCGTGCGAGATCAACTGAGCGCGCTCACTGCGCCATCATGTGTTTATATGTGGATGTGGCATTAGTTTTTATTAACAAGTTTAGTTATAAAAGGTATATAAGGTGGGAAATGGAACTATACTTACCACGATGGAAAATTTTACTACAGGCCCAACCCAGAAAATAAATAATATAATCGTTTGAATAAATAAAATAAATAAATACATTCAACAATCACATGCATAGTCGTGACACCACTCTATGATCTAGTCTTGTGTCGTGGGTATCAGGAACTACGAGACACTTTTATTATGGTACAGATTTTTTCGCGATTTCAGGGAGGGCTCTATAGTAAAAGTAGTTCATTGCGGTTTGTGTAGCATCCCCTTTTCAGCTTCATATTTCCCTGTATGACTTATTGTTCGCAAAAAAAGTGACTATTAAGTATCCCATCTTAAGTTTACTCCATCAGCCCATAAAAGCTGACTACTACGCGTGGCACTACCTACACTACCTACCTACGTATACGGTCCATATCCAACTAGGAATATTCTGGTACTAAGTCATCACACGACTGACCAAGAGCAGGATGTTATTTTAAATTCGTATTGCAATCTTACATAACAGCCGTCCAATCCGCAGTATTTAGTCAACCGTATTGACACACGGACCGAGCAATAAATCGCTCAGCTCATTACCGTATAATTTGGCGCGATGTAATAACGTCAGTGTAATGGCGTGGCGATTTGAATAAATCAGTGGCGGTGCACGACGGCAAACAACACCCATTGTCAACAATGATAATTTAATATCCATTCGATTTGGCTTTGTTTGGTTTGATATCCATTCGAATTTCCTTCTTCTTCTAACTTCCTAATGTATTGGCGAATTGTCTGCTATTGATTTTATCCGCATAATTTATGATCTGTACAATACTCACGATACGTGGATTGAAAACAAGGTTTCTAGCTTCACTGCGTAATTGTCGAAACGGTCATTTTATAAATTAAATCAATGGCAAAGGAAACAAATATCACCACTCACACATCCATGGATCCATCAACAAATTGCGTGTACTTTTTGCGTGTTTAAGTTATGTAGTCGATAACTGACGAACTACTTTATAATAACAATCACGAGATGGTAGTCTAACAAGCCTCGACGAATAAAAACGAACGTTTATCTCGGGACCATCGCGACAAAATTATGAAGAAAGGTGTTTTATTTCGATTTATTTAACTAGTTAGGATTAATCACGATCCATGCATCGTTTTAAAGGAAAAAGCGTCTAGTTTATTGTGACATTATTTAATTGGTAAAATAAATAATAATTTTTCGTTGTGATGTAAATATAATTTAAATGTTATGTTTTCTCCAAATTCAATATTTACACCTATTTTTAATACTTTAAATTAAATTTTCAGATCTTTTTTTTTTTTTTTTTTTTTTTTTTTTTTATTTATTAGGCTTACCAGCGTTTATCATACTATTACATAAAAACGATCACAAACATTAATAACAAAAGTAAGTATGATACACAATTAAAGGTAAACACCACATGCACATTTTACAACCTGACCAGATACTCAGGTACATCAATAAATCCTGGTTTTACAATATAGATACATTTATACAAACTTATACTTTAAATAATAATAATAATAATGTGAATTTAAAGAAAACTTGAAAAATGGGAGGAAAGAGAAATGTTTTTATTTTTTATTTTTATTAACTATAACATATTTTAATAAAGGTATACTATATCAGGCGAAAGTTACTTTGCAGCTAAGATTACTTTATGCAGCTTGGCGGGCGCATCTGTGTGGATGTCAATAATGTCGCTATAGTTGTTAACCAGCTTACATAGCCTAGGTATGGGTGAGTTAGATCCTTGGACTGTTTTGCGTAGAGGCGGACAAAAAGGAGTTATCGCTGAACGCGGGATTCTTCTTGGAACGCGAAGTTTAAATTTTTCCAGTAACGGAGGACAGTCAATTTTAGCTGTGTACAATTTGGAAATGAAGGAAATATCTAATAGGTTTCTGCGGTTTTCTAGCGTTATCATACCAAAATGTAATAATCTTTTTTCATAGGATTTAATTTTCTTAGCTATTCCGCTACTATAGGCCAAACTTGCAACGAATCTCCTTTGTAACCGCTCCAGCCTTAGCGAGTGAGTCGAAAAGTGTGGCCTCCATACAACACTGGCATATTCCAACTGGCTCCTAACAAGGCTATTATAAAGAATTATTTTGACTTGATAATCCTTAAAAACTTTTGTATTACGAATAACAAATCCCAGCATTTTAGAAGCTTTTTTTATGACGTTTTCCATGTGAGGAACAAACGTCATTTTTTTGTCAAATAATACACCTAAGTCCCTGATTTCAGTTGTTTGTTCTATTTTGGTTCCCGCTATATGAAAGTCTAAGTTAAGAGGCTTACTTTTCCTACTAAAAATCATATGATGACACTTATTTGCATTTAGTTCCATTTGGTTATTGTTACACCAAACAACCATTCTATCAATATCCTCTTGAAACCTTTTTTTATAATCGACAGATGGACAAACACCAACTAATTTTAGATCATCAGCATAAAGAAGGGGCTCGAAATGAAAGAAACAATCAATTATATCATTAATAAATGCATTAAAAAGTACAGGACCCAAATGTGACCCCTGCGGAACACCTGATGTAATATCATATTGTTTAGATTCATAACCATTGATTACTACAAAGAATTTCCTATTGCTAAGATATGATTTTAGCCATTGCAACATAGAACCAGTCATACCGTAGGCTCTCATCTTGAAGAGCAATAGATTGTGTGAAACCCGATCAAACGCCTTACTGAAATCTGTGTATATAACATTAGCGTCCTGGTTATTATCCATGATTTCGGCTATTCTTTCGGTAAACATAACTAAATTAGTACTTGTGGATCTCGATTTAAGAAAGCCATGCTGATAGTCTGTCAGGTAAAGTTTTAAATGATTTTTTATTAATGGACAGATTAGCGATTCTAATATCTTGGCAAAGGTAGACAAGATCGATATGGGTCTGTAATTAGTTACAATTTTCACATCTTTTTCTTTATAAATTGGAACCACTTTCGTTAATTTCCAACTAGTCGGGAAGATGCCCGATTGTAAGGATTTATTAAATATATAGAATAATGGAGTGACAAGTTCCTCTGCACAAGCTGAGATGAATTTTGGAGGAATTCCATCTGGGCCAGGCCCTTTGCTGGGATCCAAAGTCCTAAGACTCCGCAAGATTTCACTTTTAGTCAAATGAGGTGCCGGCAATGATTGACTGTGATTCAGTAGAATTTGCCAGCGATCTTTGTTGAAATGTATTTTACTGAGGTCGTCTGGTTTGTATACAGATTTAAAATACAAAGCGAATAAATTGCAAATATCAGTACCATTCGAAGCAGATTTTAAACCATCCGTCATGGTGTCTGGATAATTGCCTTTGCCGGCCCGTTTAGCTTTAACAAAAGACCAGAAGACACTCGGTTTCATTTTAATAGTAGTTTCAATTGTTTTTACATAATTTGAGTAACAAGTGCTGGCCAGAGTAGCACAACGCTTACTTATTAAATTCAGTTCAAGTTCATCTCGAGGATTTCTGTATTTTTTAAAACGACGGTGAATATTATGTTTTTCCCGAAAAATTCTTTTCAATTCGCCATTAAACCAAGGTGGTAAGTGACTATTTGAAATTCTCTTTGATGACACATAAATATCAATTACACTACGTAATTTGCTATAAAAAACATCTATCATCTCATCAACATTATCTGACCTCTGAAATAAATAATCCCAGTCAATATTCGATAAATTATTACAAATTTGATCGTAGTCAGCCTTGTTAAAGTTAAACTTCGTATTATTGATGTTATAAGAAAGTTTATAGTCTTTGCCAGTGGTTACTAAAAATTCTAGGGGGGGATGTAGCGGGTCAACAACACTGAGTGCGTCGTTAGACTGGGACAATTGGCAGTAACATGTTGGTATATTTGTCAGAATTAAATCCAAAAGCCGATTTGATTTATTACGTAAGTAATTTAGTTGTTCAAGCTTATTATAGTAAACAAAGTCCAGAAAAGATTGTCCCAACTTAGGCGCAACATAACCACTAGATATGTCACTCACCAAGCTCCAGTTTATATTTCCTAAATTAAAGTCTCCAACAAGACACGTATACATTTCATTTTCCTCCATGACTTGACTACAGTTCTCCACAAAATTATCCAATAATGTCTTATTCACTGGCGGTGGTAGGTAAACTGCACAAGAGAGCTATACGACTAACATTTTTATTAATGGGGCAAGTCAGATTGATCCATAGATCCTCGCATTTCGTTTCCCAGTCTGTCCTACGACTTGATTGAATATTTTTTAAAACCGCTATTAATACGCCTCCCCCGTCTTTGTGACTATGATAGCCAGTAGTTTCACGATCTCTTCTGTAGACCACATACCTATCGTCGAAGAGCTCACTGTTAAAAATGTTACAATTTAGCCAGGTTTCAGTTAAGATGATAACATCATAATTATTGATACAAATATTTTGGTAAAATTTATGTGTTTTCGTACGTAGTCCCCGGACATTTTGATAATATATATTTAAAGAAAAGAATGTTAATAATTAATAAGTAATATACCCCACGATTATTTAAATTAATCCTACATGAAATATGCTAGTTCAGTTTAGAAAGACAGTCATCCGACTTAATCATTATGTATTCCGAGACGTCATTTTTTCTCACAAATATTTTACCGTTTCTTACCCACACGTATTTAAAGCCTTTATCTTTTGCCTTGAGTCTAGTAGCAGCGTGTAAGGCTTTATAGGCAGGTGAGAGATGCTCAGTTACATAAATTGGGTTGTTATTGCCAGCAATTCCCAGATGTGAGCAATTTAGTTTATTTGAACTTGACTTGTTAAATTTCAAACACGATGAAATTAATTGATCTCTTATCCTCGGTGAAGTAAGTTGAACAACAATAGACCGAGGTCTTGGACTCTGATGATTGATCTTTGCTATTCGCGTGCAGTGTACGACAACCTTATCAGTCAGTTCATAACCGACTACCTTTCCAAGCTCTTTGGCCATATTCATCAAGTTTTCTTGCTTTCTCTCGGGTACACACTGAATTTCAATATTATTTGATCTGGCCGCTTGTTCCAGCTGATTCACACGCAAATTTAATTCACATACCGTAGATTCTAACGAAGAATTTTTTTTCTGCAATTTATTAATATTTTCTTTCATTTCTTTGTGGTCCGACATCATAGTATCATATTGCTCGTTTAAAAAAATCAGCGAGTCTTTCATCTCCGTTATTTCCTCTTTAAGTGGTTTCATAATTGTGGCTATGTTATCATTAATCTTCGAAAGCACTTCGGATAGTTCCGTTCGTAGAACTTCCTGTACAATGTTCCGAATGTCATCGTGAGCCAGTGACGGGACCTGACTTGTACCGGGGGGAGAATTTAGGGCCTGCCTTTTATTGCCCCTGACATTAGAGACGTTTCGAATAGGTGTACCGTCGGTTTTGCGTGTCTTCGGCGCTTGGTTTATACATGTCGGGCACATCCATTTCGTGAGAGTTTTTTGATCAATTGTGTGCTCAGGTAATGATAAGCAAATAAAATGATATGATTTGCCACAATTTTTACAAGTAATGAAGTTCTCATCGTCTCCGTCTCCATTCATACAACATCCCCACGAGAGGCTAGTCATTATTGCCACTTGATAGCGAATAATAACAGATGTAAAATATAATTATTAATTTTTTGGCTCAAGTCTCAAATTTCAAAAGCGTATTTATTAGCAGCGCATACGCATCGCGAAAACGTACAGCGTAGCAGATAAAGTCTGTGCACAACGTAGCTGACGTCCACACGTAGCAAAGTAGGCGTGACTAACCTGCGATGAGCGCGTAGTAAGCCGACGGTCGGGGCACAGTCGGGGCTTGGGACTCCACGGGTGGCGGCGCGGGGTACGGGGCGGACGGAGATCGTCTCAGCAGCACTCGTTCAGCGTTCGGGTTTATTCGTCTCGATTCGTGTTCTTTCGTTTGCACTCGGGTTTATTCGTCTCGAGTCGTGCCCCTTCGTTTGCACTCGGATTTAATCGTCTCGATTCGTGTCCATTCGGGTGCAATCGGGTCTACTCGGTAACGATGTCAAAAACTCAAAATCCGACGAGGTACCGCCGTTTGACTTATATTTGTATAATTTTATTCACAAATACCTCTGGCGCAAAGTAGATTTTCTTCATTTATCTTGAAAGCCTTAGATAAATTCGCACAAATTATACACCAGTGGATGTTGCGTCAAGCTGTCCTTGTTGTGATTCACAAATACGTTACTAACAGTGACTATTTGCAATATCAAATCAATAAACAGTGAGGAGCGCAGTGATTGCCTGACGTACGTGAGTATAGGAGGGAGAGATCTTAAGAAAGATATAGATTTAATCTGTAGTCTTCTAGCAATTTTTTGTAGTATTTGTCTTTACTCTAGGTATTATAGATAATAAGCTATAAAGGTTTTTTGTTACAACCAAAATCCCAAATCGGCGCCACGCGTAGCCGGACGGACAACGGTATAATAGGTATTTGGTCGGCACGTGTGAGTGGATCAATCAACAAGAACTCAATTTCGGTGTATAAAACTTTCCTTATTTTTCTTTAGCAAATCAGCACTGCCGTACTTCTTAGACTGAATTGAAACATTTAGCCGAATGCGAGGCCCATTGTATAAATTATGTACGTGACTATTGGATGTATTTATTTTATGGTTGACGCAGTAATAATAATTATTTTAAGTGTTGGTTTTTCATATGTATCAATTAACTTCTTTGTTTGCATGTTTTTATTGCTGTCCGCCGATAAATTCTTTTTTTCTTTCTTATTTTCTTTTTTTTCTTTCTTTCTTATGCCACATCCACGCATTCACACAGCGTTCACTTTCGAACACGTCCAGGCCGTTTGTTTTCATACGCGGGCTGCGAGGCGGCCGGGCGGAATTGTCGGAGCGCCTCGCCATATCACCGCATTTGCCGTATAAACCCGCATGCGTGCTCTTTAACCAAAACATTTCTTTTTTATAACTGGAAATTTTCGGTGAAGATGTGAGGCTTAAGTTGGAATTTTTTTGACTGGAAAACGACCTTACATAATAGGTAGGACTAGTTACAATGATCAGTAGTTATCATAAGCGTGTCTTGTTTTGGGTTCGACTGGTGAAATGCCAATTTTAAAAATACCGTGTACGAGGGTTGAGCATCTTTCATCAGTGGACACTGTATCTTATTATTATTATTTTTAATTGGCATAATGACCACTACAACTGATAGAAAGCACAAATGTCTTCCAGACAGAGTGACAAATGGCATCAGAAGGCGCATGCCATTGGGAACTCAATTATGCCGGTCCGCTAAGATAAGATGGGATGTATTGCTTTGACTTGCTGCATTATCGCCACCTTATTAAGCTAATAACAATTTAAAATTATGAAACTCATTATTTTATTTTAAAACCCCTATACTCCCGAAGTCTAAGTCTACTCCCGAATAGATTTACGTCAAACAGACAGCTGCTTACTTAATTAAATCTCAAGAAAAATTACACCAATAAAGGATTAGATCAAAAGACCAAAATAATAAATTATAAAGTTAATTTATTATTAGCCCAGAGTAAGGAATTTATATCCAATATGGTATTGACTCACCCCCTACCACATTGTGGGATAGAAATGGAACACAGTATGCGAAACGTGGATTCATAGTAGGACCTCTGCCTACCCCTGCTGGGAATGTACAATAAAATTTTAATCTATATTTTTCAACAGTCAAATTATTTTCTACATTTTATTACTAAGCAACACACTTAGTAATAAAGTTAGCAAATCATGTTTACGATACAGCAGAATGGTGGCGGTGATTGAGCGGTGTGCATTGTGTAACAGTGCGGTTAACAACGGTAAACAAATAGCCATCGACGAAACGAGCGGTAACAATACCTCCCGTTGCCATTGTCTTGTTAGTGGCTTATTTAATAAATCAAATTAATGATTTTAAATGGCTCGTTGGTAACTGCACGCGCTGACTGAGTGTCGTGGATTCGAATCGCAGGATACACCTTTGAATTCTAAGGCGTCTTCATAGCCTCCGCGCGGCAATTTGCCAACCATATAAATCCTTATAAATCGCTATGGTTTGCAGGTTTCCTCACGATGTTTTCCTTCTCTATTATATTGCGTGGTGATTGACAATCAATACACAAATTAATCCGAAAAGTCAGAGGTGTGCCTCAGGATTTGAGCTTGCTACATTTTGGCAGCCACCGTACCGTAAACATAAGAACATAAAAACATACAATCGCATTGAGAGTCTCCTCCATATTTTGAAGTCGGTTAAAAAATGACGTCATCACTTGAAATAAGTATGTATATCCTATACTATATATACTAATAAAGTTTAATGCATACAACAAATGCACACTGTCTCGGTCATAAGGTAATTATTTCAGCGCAAAACCTCGTCTAGACGGAATAAATCCATTGAGAGCTATTTTTTCGTCCGCACAGCTACACGTTTTCTTGGGAAATTAAATCGTTGTAATGCGAACTTACGTTCCGCCGCAGGTTGGGAGACTTTAATTCAGTTGGATTTAGCTAAATTATCCAAACGGTATTCTTTGTTTCATATTACATTGCTTGTGAGATTCTCGTTATTGTTTTCTGGAGTGTAGTTTTTTCTGTTAGTATTGTGGGTTGAAACTGATACTTGGTATTATCAGTTTTTGGTCCTGTAAATAATTGTTTTGGGTCTGAGTGTTGTTAAAGTCTCTGGATTTTTTATATCTATAGTACTAGCTTAGTTACTTATACATTTTTATTCGTTTTTGAACACTAAATAAATATTAACAACTAAATGAATATCAAGAGTGCTGCCAAAAACGAAGCCGGGTGGTAGTTTTAGTGACTACAAACACAATGTAACTGAAAATTTCGCAAAGAAGCGCGACATTTTTTTTTAATATCGTCGAGTTTGCACAAAATTTAGTTGCATTGTGTCTTAAGTCACTAAAGCTACCAGCCAGCTACGTTTTCGGTAGCAGTCTTGATATACCCTGTATATAACATAAAAGTACAAATGGTGGCCGTATCGCTCGAGGCAATATCATACCGATTGATCATATCAAGAGATGGACGTAAGAGAAGGAAAAGAAAAGGTATTTTAAAGTTTAGTTGTAGAATATAGCTTGAACGATAAAAATAGGAAATAATGAAAAAAAAAATTTAGGTACAATTTGTACAAATATGTTTATACAAAGGCAAATCATTCAGCCTCTGTGGCGCTGACGGTTTGACGCCGCCTGTGAAACGAGAGGCCGCGGGTTCGATCCCCGCACCGAGAGAAATGTTTGTGCGGCCCACAAATATTTCTTCCGGGTCTGGGTGTTTGTGAGACCGAAAAGTCTCTCGTAGTTCCTGATACCCACAATACAAGACTCGATCTTAGTGTGGGGTCAGGACTATGTATGTGACTGTTGGGTGTTATTTATTTATTTATTTATTCATTAAATTAATCAACATATACGGATCTTATTATAAATAAACATTTACATACAGATAGATCTAATATATGAAATTCTCGTGTCACAGTTTTCGTTGCCAGACTCCTCCGAAACGGCTTGACCGATTTTGATGAAATTTTTTGTGCTTATCCGGTACCTATGAGAATCAGCCAACATCTATTTTTCATCCCCCTAAATGTTAGGGTTAGTCCACCCCAAAATTTTTTATTTTTATTTTTTAGACAAAATTTTTTATTTCTATTTTTTTATGATACAACATACAAAAATACATACAATCCTCAATTTTCACCCTTCTACGATCAACCCTTATTTTTTAATAGCCATTTTAGTAATTTAATCATTTTTCCTCTCCGGTCGAAAACTGATCAATCGTCATTTAATTAGTTATCCCCGCCAGATGTCTACAGGTGTCACTTCTGACCCAGTAGAAAGCACGGAGTAGGGATGAGAACGAAGCCGGTCTCCTGTTTCTCTCACACAATAAGACTTCTCTCACTCCCTACACAGTTGTCGGCCATCATTATTGTTTATGCATCAAGTGTAGTAGTAACGTTGACAATTATTATTTTGCTATCTCAGTGTAACTCTCATATTAAATATTAATCATTCCTATTTTATATATAAGATGAATATGGATGTTTTAAAATAGAATCGAAAGTACGGGAGAGGGCTGGGATAGATGACAGATTTGTTAGGACGAAATGTAAATGCACGTTATAAAACGGGATGGATAATAAAAAGAAGGGACGGGACGGATTGGGAAGAGACTGAACAGGCGGATGAGACGGGATTGAGCCGGACAGTAGGATAGCTACGTCAAGTATAGGCATACAAGAGTTTATACGAAAAACAACATGTATTTGGTGTGGAGTGGAATCAAAAAATATATGCACCCAGGCGAAGCTGGGTCGGGCCGCTAGTATTATATAAATACGTACATTAAAGTTAATTCAGTATAGAAGTTTACACTATTTAATGTATTTATTTTCAAAATAAACAATTGTCAAACCGTATCAGGAAACATATCAAATTCGAGCCATGACAATACGAAAAGCAGACAATAGAAGTCCACGGAACGTAGGTGTTTGAGCATAAAATATTCGTCGCTCCCCGATATTACACTCCAGCGGGCGACTGTCGGTCACACGGAAACTTATTCACTACACAAAACAATTGCGACACACGTTTCGAACAAACAAATAAATGTCACGCGTTTTTTTTATAACAAATCGACAGGATATTTCAGAAATTATTTATTTTATTCAGCAGGTTTCTATATTATTTTGAGTCTATGGGGAATGGAAAGATAGCTGTAGCAGAGAAATAGTGAAGTTATTTATAAATACGCAATTATTGGATATAGTGGACTAAGACGCTTATTACCCTGTTAGGATGTTTGAGCCCTTTTTTAAAATTGTATTTATCAAAAGGTATGTCTGAAATCATAGAAACAAATAATTTTGTAAATCCATACGGAATTAAACAAGTTAGAAACTTTTTAAATCTTGTATTCGGAATAGAAGAAAAACAAAATTAGTGACGTCACTAGTCTTAACATACATTAGAGTGTGCGCGTGTGAAAGAGACTGTAATTTGTCTCTACTACAATCACACTCTTAAATTTAAAATACTTATATTTTGGTCATGTTTTAAGCTATTATAATACTGATTTATTTTAAATAAAAAAAAAAAGCACATTTTAGCCTTAGTTTAGTAATGTAAATCGATCATACCGCAGTCTCTTACATCACACCCGTCGTCTTCTCCAAATTTTTGTCTTTTAAATTAAAAAAATACTTACCAAAACCAATAAATCGCCATTATAAAATGTAATAACAAAAGTAATTTCCGATTGCAGTGGGAGATTTAATAAAAGCCGGTGTGTCGAGAGCACGGCGCGTGGTCCAGACACTCAGTTGATTTAAACCCCTCGGATAAAGGAAACGTACTGGTTTTATGGCGGCACTAAAGGGCACTACTTTACTGTCGATGCTAAAATTCACCGGACAAATAAAAGTCTCTGAAGCTGGTTGACGTTGCATCGTTTGTTAGTGCAAGTGGCCTGAGTAATGCAATATCATCTATAGCTAAAGGAAACCTATTGCTTGGTGCCTTCTTGTAAATTGCAAAATAGTCATAAAATAGCATTTTTATTACGGAATTTCTATGGTATGTAAGTCCGCCACCCCGCACTAGGCCAGCGTGGTGGACTATATGGCCTAACCACTCTCAATCGTATTCTCGATTGTAGAGTAGGCCCGTGCCCTGCAGTGGGACGTATATGGGCTGATACAGAAGTCGGTCAAACAAGTGAATAGATCACCTGATGGTAAGTGATCTTTGCCGCCCAAGAATATCAACAACGTTTGGATATTGAATAATAGATGTGATTCCAGTCCTTACAAAATTGCTACGGTATGCAGGTTTCCTGACAATTATTTCCTTCTTTATAGAGCGTGGTGATTGACTATCAATACACACATGATTCCGAAAAGTTAGAGGTGTTTCCTGGGATTTGACCGTACCATAAAATACCATACATACCATAGAAAGTAAATATTCCAAACCCTTAGTACCCCATGATTATAATCAAATAAAGACATTGAAAAAGAAAACTGAACAAATCATCACAATGTTTTAAATACAAAACACGGCTCCGAAGTCATATTGTAATGTTGGCAACACTGGGAGTTCCCTCGCGAGTCGATGTTGAACTTGCAGTTTAACTTGTTAATCTGCTAAACCTAACCTTGGCTCATGAATTTTGATGACATCCTCTAAGTAATTAAATTTTATTGTTATTTTGGCTATTTCTTGAGTTGCTTTTAGTTGATTGAGGGGGGCAGAGTATGTGCATTTGAAGGGTGCTTGAAGTAAATATTAAGCTATTTATAGCCAAGCTAAAAGATTTATTGTTTATTAGGATATAAATATATTAATTTGTGTGTATACTGGCATTCTTTATGTGTAAATTGCAATACTGTTTTCATAAAGACAAAATGAGATTTACAGAAATTAATTTATCTATTATAAACTTGATGCCTCAGGCATTCGAGAAAAAAGATTTATTTCACTCTTTTAAGAGTGTTTTTTTTTATTTCTATAAATGGCAAGAGGAGCATACCATTGGCCTGATGGTCGATGGTGGTAAGCGACACGAGCGTTCATGGACAGTAGCAAAACCAAACAACATTACTATGCTAAGCATTCCACTGCGCTCACCATCCTGATACATAAGAAGTCTCAATATACACATATTCAGTAGTTACTCTTGCTATATCCTTCAACCCAGAAGACAACAGTGCATTTACATTGATTTTTATCAGGTAATGGTAGTTTATCAATCCATTTGTAAATACAATAGGTAGTACGGATTTAAATTCGTCGCAGATTCTTATATCCATCCAAAGGATGTCTGAAAGAAATTGCCTAGAGTGTTAAGACCGCCATCTGTACTTTTTGGTATATTTAAGTGTTTGTCCTCTTTATGTGCAATTAAGAATAAAGAAATAAATAAATAAATAGTTATTTATAGATAGCTTATAAATGTGTTTATGTTGGGAACATAAATATAGATACGGGAAATTGATTAAAATTTAGTTTAGGCGCTTAACATGCTAGTAATGAAACCGTTAATTACTAATTTCGTTTACGCCGCGGCTGTATTGTATGATATGATGTATTTTACAACTCTGTAAAATGATTTAGCGAAGTTATTGGTTTACATTTTAGGATTAGCATTTATGTTTGGTTGAAATTAATGATATTTCATTTGTTGTTGGTCAAGCGAAGTGTGACGTCCGTCTAGCAAGGTGGGCGCACGGCTTGGCTAAGGTTGCAAGAAGTCCCTGGATGCAGGCCGCTTCTAATAGGTCGATGTGGACGGTATACGTTATACGGTAATAGGTCAGTGTGTGTGTGGATCATTGAGGGAGGCCTATGTTCAGCAGAGGATTTCCTGTGGCTGAATCGAGAAAGAAGAAAACCTTGATATTAATGCTTTGCAACTAATCGCCTCTACCGCTATCTCATAATAATCCGACTTGAAGATGTGAAAATATCTGCTGTTGCGTTTCGATCGATGAGTGACAGTACCTGTGTCGACCAGAAAGAGACATAATATAAACATAACTTTTACTCTATTTTATATGAGCTGCATTTACTATATGATGCACTGCGGTAATTTTATAATGCCAGCACACAAATAATATATACTTTAAGATTTAAAACATATATTTTTAAATCGTCGGCAACGCACTTTTGATACACATGGTGATCATGCAGATGTCCATAGACTACGGTAACTGCTTACTATCAAGCGGGCCAGAAGCTTGTTGACTTTAGTGGCACAAAATGACCAACATAATAAAAATATGTATATTACTTTTCTGAGAAAAAAAGCACATTAATTTTGCTTTATAGTATTATAGTAACAACATAGTTCTTACAAGTTGTTGAGTACTGAGAATTAAAACTTCTATATAATTTGCTTAGCCGATGCGAGTCTTTTGCCCTGCTTTAAACTCACAACCTGCTTATGGCTTCATGTACATCTGACGGAACGCGTCGCGCATCGTCGGTTCGGCAAAGGACAAGGGGATGATAAAACGTTCCACTCCATATTATATTCAAGGTATTAGCGAATGATCGGTTGAATGTGTATAATATAATATTATATCTTACTTGTCGTTCTTCTTCTTCTCTTACGTTCTAGGCCTACAACAAAGCGTCATAAATACTTCTCACACTTCTTAATCTGTGCTTCTTACGGTCTCAATATACTGCGATGTAACAAATAAATAAATAAATACAGCCAACCGTCACATACATAGTCCTGAACCCACACTAAGATCGAGTCTTGTATCGTGGGTATTAGGAACTATGAGAGACTTTTCGGTCTCACAAACACCCGGACCCGAAACAAATGCTTGTGCTTCACACAAATATTTGTCTCGGTGCGGGGATCGACCTGCAGCCTCTCGTTTCACAGGCGTCCGGCGTCTAACAAATTGAGCCACAGAGGCTATTCAACGAAACAAAAACAAAACGAAAAAAGGATCCTTATTGTTTTGTTGAAACAAAACCGCGTCCTTAACCGTAAATTTCTTTTGAGTTAATAAAGATCTTTAACCACAAATTATGTCCGCAACGTCGTGCGTTCTCATGAAGAACCTAAGCTTTACCTACACGACGGTTGATACGCGAACAGCGTACAGGCAGTCTTAGATCAACATCAAGCCTTATTTTTAAATAGGTCTGGCAATTGAGCAAATAGTTGACAATGTTCAGTGATCACCGCCGCCCATAAACGTCAATAACACTTAGATCGTGGATGTGTTACCGGCTCATCAAATCGGGAGAGGATCAAAAAGGATAAAGGATGGGAAGAGAAAAGGGTTGTTAGGCATCCGGCAATTATCCTGGAATATCAAGAAAATAACAAGAATCCCAAACAATACGGAGAAACATACGAGTAACTAAGAAGTCTGTACCAAGCAGCTGATATAATCTGCGCGTATTCTACAATTTGTGAAGTGACGCAACTAGGAATTTAAGCTGCATCCGACGCTAAGATTTCAAACTACGAGTCATAACTTGAGGTCTTTTGTGTAAGTTCCCGTCGCCTCCTGTTTACAAATTGTTATAGAATCGCTAACTATCCCAATGGATTCGGTAATTGCCGCGGTAATTAGGCTTGTCTGTTATGACGTGATTAATTCGCTTGAATATCAAAGATCGTCAATCGGTAACCATTTTTGTTGAGGTTTGAGGAAGTAAATTTATAGAAAATATAATAAACACTAAAACATAAGCATACACATAAAAGATAAGCATGTAAACACCAATTTTTTTTTTTAAAGAACTGTGAGTTTTACTTGGCATATTATTTTTTGTGCAAGTGTCCACTTATATTATAAATTCTTCACTTATTTAGGTATTTTTATATTCAGATTAACAAAGTGAATCTTTGGAGTTACCACTTGTATTCAAGGACCTCTTCAAGTAATAACCAAACATTCACACATCCGACCGATATAACCAATTATATTTTGCCCATCTTTCCGTCCCGCACGTCTCACATAAAAGCACGTATTAAAGTTAGATTAAGTCGAATCAGAGCGGGACCCTCGACTGAATGACTCGCCGGAGTGGTTCGGCCCTACTCAAAACTTGGAGTACACGAATAATGGCGACGAATAATTGAATTTTAACCAATTCTCGCGGACGGCGTGTACTACATCTCGTCTAGTGTTATTTGAGCTTGCGATTGGTATTTCCAATTCAGTTGTAAAGGTCATTATTGTTGGCCGTCCAGGACTTCACTCAAAGGGTCTGCCGGTATAAAATGCACTTACTTAGCGAGTGTTTTGTTCAAAAGGACCTTTCTGCGAAGGAACAAGATTACTTTACTCGATAGACGCTTCGTTTTGTATTATTTGATACTCGCTGGCCACGCTTTCAACTGTAAAGGCTCTTTAGAGGAAGGCTATTTGAAGGACATATTGATCTTGTGTATTGTATGTTGCATTTCTGTCCTGAATTGTATTTTTTAATATTTTATTAAGATTAGGACTAGACTAGACTGAGGCATCAGTGTCGTAGTTGTACTAGGGTACGGTTACAAAGCTCCCGGGTTCCCGGGTTCGAATCGGTAGGGCAAAGTGATATTGAATTTTTCTATTCATTATCAGTCCAGAGTTAGGAATTTGTGCCCGATATGGCGATAGACTCGCCACCTATTGTGGAACGGAATATCCAAGGCGAAATGTGGGTGTCCTGGCACATCTGCCTACCCCTTCTGGGATATAGGCGGGAGTTTATATATGTATGTTATTAAGATTAGGTTTGTTTTTGAGGTTACCCTGTTGATAATAAAACTTTTAAAGAATCTAAGATCCTAATTGGTCCCTGTTTAGTAGGCCGCTTGTATTGTTGTCCAACAAGAATAATTTTAATGAAATTATGCATGTTTGCACCTCGTTGCAAGAACTTAAAACTCATATTTTAATAATAAACCCTAGCAAAACTATTGTTCTTATCCGCATAGAATTTCATTTTCATTTAAAAACAGATGGCCGTTGAAATTAAGCAAGTGAAACTCCTTAGCTCTAATCGAAAACTTATCTTGAAATCAATCATAGAAACACTTAAAAATCAAACCTTCAATGATCAAATATAACTCCAGATTTCCAATTTTAATTCATATTTTACCCGTCGCTCATTTATCACACCGAAAAGAAAGTTAGTCGGGAAGTCGGCCATTTTTCTTCGCGTTGTGATTGGGCGGGAACGCGAGGTGACGTCAATCGGCAGGCGGCGTCAATTTGTTACAAGACTCCGCTGTTTCAGCACCTTAGTCCTTGCCCCTTGTTTTGATACGTGTCATCAAATGGTGACTTGCTGAAATAATATATATTCTTTGTTTATTTTCTATACACTAATTCGTATACTGTTCGAAATTAATAATACAAAAATTAAACACAGCAAAACAGGAATCGATTTTGGAAAGTATGGTCATTTAAAGGTACTTCCAAATATATAATATAATAAAAAAATAGATACTCTATTAAAAAAATTAATAATAGTAATTTTTTGTAGTAAAATATTGCTTAGAAATATAAATAAAAATTTAAATTTGCAACATAAGCAAATCAATAACACAACAAATTTTAAACTGGGTATAATCTACCTTAGCCTCAGATTCTAAGGCAAACCCTTTAAAGCAGCTAACAAAAAGCAAATATAAAATAATGTATAAAATATAAACAAAAAAAAACTTTATATATAAAAATAGAACCGATACAAAACACAACAACAGCAATCATAATAGGATAACAATTACTTACACGTCGTTTATATCTGGAAAGTAAATAATCCGCCCAGCCACCGAAGTAACTTACTTGTATAGAATTACGTTGTTATGCTCCTTTGAGAGGCTCAAATGCCCTCATTTCGTTGCGGGAGGGAATTAACGAGCCGCCGACGAGAAAAAAAAATGAATTATGACGTCACTCGACGCTTCACGATAATAACAATCTTTGTGCTTGTCGGGGTGTTCTTATGTAGAGCCCACATGTTAAATAATTGTAAATCGGCCCTTAGGAATCTACGGGTAGTTGTAGAAGTAATTTTATTAAAGGAAACCCGGTTATGGTTCTATTTCACTACCCACTGTCAGAGTAAGGGTGGGAGCATGACAGTTTGCAATATAAACCGCCTCCGAACCGCAGACAATATATTCGAGATCGAGCAGCCGGCAGTAAAGCATAGACATACGCGTGTTTCCTATAAAGTAACAAGTTGTCGCAGATATTCGGATAAATCGTTAATCCGTTAATTATAACGTGTGGTGATAATTATAATTAAATAATTAACACAATGAGTTTTATTACCGTCATCCTACATCAGAAGCGGGATCGTCCTACGTTGTAGCCACAACCGCTTGGTTATCGACATCAGCTGGCGCAGATTCTGACGTGAGTACCAGAACTAATAACTTGAGGTAAATTATGGTGACTGGTCACTGTTATGTGTAGCTGTCATGTGTGACTGTCGTGTGTTACTAACGTGTGTGACTGTCATGTGTGGCCCACGTTAGTATCATCTGTCTACGGGCCCACGTATGTGGCTGTCATGTGTGACTCACGTGTGTAGCTGCCATTTGTGGCTCACGCTCAGAACAATGACTAAAGCAGGCTCATATGTGACTATCATATGACTATCAAGTTATGCCTTCGAAACTAATTTAATGCCGCTCTGAAAGATGCCTGCAGGTTGCTGTATTGGAAAAGAGTTCAGCACAATCAATGGAACTTCGAAAACATTCAACTACCTACATGTAGGAGTTATACGAAAAAAATAAACCTACTAGAATCAATCAAGAAAGATTGATGCACATCTGTTCAGCTGTGCCCTTGGTATTGAAATGGCCCATGTGCTGCGGTGACTGCTTACCATCAGGTGACACACCAACTCATCTGCCTGCCTAGGCCATTAATTGTTATCAGGAGCTGTGACATGGAGCTGTGATGGAGCTGTGACATGGAGCTGTGACTGTGTGCTCTGGAAGTTCCAAGACACCTGCATCTTCACAGGAGTGTTTCAAATTGGTGAGATCTTTCCATTTTTGTTTGAATTTGGTATTGCGATTTTTACTTTCGTTAATTCGTAGAGCAATTTAAGAAAATGTGACGAAGCGCGCAACAATATAGATTACTTAAAGAAAACACAACCTTAAAGCAAAGGTACACAGATACCAATCTCAAAAAGGGATATTGCATTGTTCCAGACAAACTTCGTGGACTCTGCGATGAAACGGCAGGTACAGAGCACGCCCCACCGCACCGGTCCGAACTGCTGTATTGGCGCAGCAAAAACAATTCTTAATGTATTAAGACCTACTTAGTAATTGGACCAAAAACAAGCCCACTGAGTTTGATTCGCTGGATCTACTCACAGCTGGGTCGTGTCGCGTTATTTCCAGTGGTAAAGTAAGCCCGCTGAGTTTGTTTCGCCGGGTCTTCTCAGGACAGGGCCGCGTTGGATCCGGTGGTAATTTTAAAACGTTTTTACCTACGTGACGTTTCGTATATCCTCATGGTCCAAGCAACGACAGGGTGCCCGTGCACTCTTATTACTCCCGAAACATAGAATCAAGCTAGGCTCGATGACAATAATCGACCCACGCATTTAAGCTACTATTGATACCCAGAGTTTTTTTTAGAAATAGCATTTAGTAAGAAAGATTCGTAAGGTTAACATTTTCATAGACACAGTTCACATGAAGTAATTTAATAATTGATAATTACTATAATTATTGAAGGGTTTCTTTGAGACCTGTGAAAAAAAAAAGAGAAAATACAGTCTGATCTGCCCAGTTATGTAAAGAAAAAGGAAATTTGTTTAAGCTAAAGGGGAATTATCCCGGTCTAGCACAGTTCGGTCCAGTTTTTAAAACTGAAGGAACAATCTGCGCACTTGAATGGTTGTCTGAAGGGAATGCTTTCCGGACCAGACTGTATAATAACTATTACCATTTTGCGAATTGTTATATTATGTGAACTGAGTCAGGATGAACGAACGAATGATTTCTTTGTCTTCAGATGATATATAGACACGCACACGAGGACGTGTGCTCGTCAGTATGGCCGTGTCGGGGTGTTCTTATGTAGAGCCCACATGTTAAATAATTGTAAATCGGCCCTTAGGAATCTACGGGTAGTTGTAGAAGTAATTTTATTAAAGGAAACCCGGTTATGGTTCTATTTCACTACCCACTGTCAGAGTAAGGGTGGGAGCATGACAGTTTGCAATATAAACCGCCTCCGAACCGCAGACAATATATTCGAGATCGAGCAGCCGGCAGTAAAGCATAGACATACGCGTGTTTCCTATAAAGTAACAAGTTGTCGCAGATATTCGGATAAATCGTTAATCCGTTAATTATAACGTGTGGTGATAATTATAATTAAATAATTAACACAATGGATTTTATATACCCGTCATTCCTACATGCTTTATCGCTCACTTTGAAGAATTCCTTGTATATTGTTTTTGTTATTACGTTTTTTTGGTGAGTTTTAATTTTTGTTTTAAGGATATAATGCTTTGGTCATGTGTCCTTTTTTGGTTTCCTTATAAGTAATCGTCACGTTATGTCGCTTAGTAGGCTGTCGCTATGGGACGCGCTCAACAACTTAGGAAGTTAGGAGAGGCTGAAAATCAGCGCTGTTTGGTATCTATGTCCCGGTCAGCAAAAGCAGAGCCACTTCCTTTCTACGCAATTTAAAATCATGAATTTGTTTTTGTTTCATGATGATGTCAGAAAGCAATATATTATTTATTTATTTTTATGTATTTTTTATATATTTGCCATCTTGCATAGTTAATAAGTGCATAATTAGATGCGAGATGCCATGACCTAAGTATACGTAAGATGACCCAAGTAGGTCATATATGAGAGCGGATAGAAATAATAAAATGTATGAATGATATACATATTCGTGTATTCAGGGAACTAAGTTTCTACTCCACGTACTGTTGTTATTGATTTTTGTTTTTTTTATTGCAATCAATGACGAGACGAGCAAGCCGTTCGCCTGATGGTAAGCGATACGACCGCTCATGAACAGTAGCAACATTCCACTGCACTCGCCATCCTGATACATGTTAAGTCTCAATATGTCCAGTACAATTCAATACAATTCTGGCTACAATGTCCTTCAATCCGAAACACAACAGTGCATTTACGCAGTGCTGTTTCACGGGAGAAATAGACATTGCGGAGGTACCTACCCAGATGGCCTCTCACATATGAGCTCTCACAGTAAAAGTATTGATGAAACTATATGGGACTGTGTAATTCTAGTTGTTTTTTATTTTCTCGTAAAATTGTATAAATTACCTTTCAAATATTTCCCTCTGCCAGAACACAACAAAATACCAAATATTCCATCTAATTGTGAGGTCAGGACTATGTAAGTAACTGATGGCTTTATTTTCTTGCATACTGGTCTCTACGGACTGAAATTGCGGTTCATTTTACACTCACCTACGCACAATACCCCAGATGTCGAAGCTGAGATGTCAATTAAACAAATAACAATTAAGACATAAATTAGCCAACCTCGGTGAGGCAAGTTCATACCAGTTTTTACCGGTTTTTAAAAGGCGGAGGGCACGCAGCCCCGGGCGTCGAAACTTGCCGATCGAACCGAACTCTCACTCTATTTCAACTTAATTCGTTTTCACAAACTTTTGTACGTAAACTTGGACTATATTTTGAAAAGTTTCCATTAAGATCGGTACTTCGTAAATTGTGTGCACTCTTGGTAATTGTTACGCGTGTTTTGTTACTTTGGTATTTAATTAACTTTTGTATGCATATTTCATTTGGCGTTTGGGTCGTGGAGGGCTCATGTGTTGCAGTGTTTGTGAATAACGACTTGACGACTTGAATAATAAGTTAAGCTTTTATTTACGCTTTTTAATGAAGACTTCTTTAAAATCTGTGGAACCAACAACGCATTACCGGCAACGCATCTCTATGCCCCATGCCGTTGCAGATGTTCATGGGCGGCGGAGATGACATACCATCAGGTGAACCGTATGCTCGTTAACTAGTATGAAAAAGGAAAAAAAAATGGAAAAAATACTAAGTGTAGTAATATTTTAGCATCTTGATATAATCCGCCAATTTTTTATAAAAGTTACCACGGACATCATAGTGCATATTTTTTGCAGTGCAGCGGGTCCAATTTGATCAATAAATAACTAATTAGAAATTTTATGTTTGAGGATTTCGATAATATTCTTGATAATTAGACTTGTTTTGATTTATTGCAAGCTTTATCTATTTAATATTGTAAAACGTAAATTAAAATATCAATTCATAAATATACTGGGTATCTCAAGACTGCTACCGAAAACGAAGCCGGGTGGTAGTTTTAGTGACTACAAGCACAATGCAACTAAAAATTTCGCATAGAAACGCGACAATTATTTTTTATGATTTTTTAAATATCGTCATTTTTGAGTGGTAAGCAACTTTTTCTGTTGCAATGTGTCTGAAGTCGCTTTAACTACCACCCAGCTCCGTTTTCGGTAGCAGTCTTGATATACCCTGTATATGGAATAATAATATAACTGGTAACCAAGCTACAAAGTCAAGGTCAGAGTAGATTTAGATAAAAATCACTATAATTAGCCTTGGCAAAAGTATAAAAATCGTTTTTATGATGAGTCCAGTGCTAGACTTAGCTCCCTTAGGTACTTATGCAAGTCTTGCTCTTTCTGAAGTATATTTAAGTAAAAAAATCTCCCATGCATTACCAACTTTAATCTTTCCTTCCACACCATTAGGAACTAATCGGGAAAACTGCTGTCGCCCAACCATTATACACAGAGCTCTTTAATTATTACTCCATTATAGCCTACACGCCCTCTTTTTACTAACTAGCGGGGAGAAGGGAAGGTCAAGCTATATTAGTTATGTTAGCTTCTCTCGAAATAAGACTGTTACACATTATCTGCGTTATGATTTAATGTGCCCAATAATTGTTGCTAGAACAATGGCAAGAAGCTGAATTCGCAATGAGGTTAATGTTCTTGCTTTTTGGTAAAACTTTGCTGGAATATTTGAAGGTCGTGTTGATTAAATAAAATGGTAAATTGTTGCTAGTGAAAGAATATGTGTAAATTTGAAGCTTTGTGAGATTTTCGATTTCTTCATATATTATTATTATATACTGTTCTCTTTATATATCATCCACCTTCGTGCAAGTCCATTAGGTCTTCCAAAGAATTTCATATCGACTTGGTTGAATGGTTGAAGCGGCCTGCATTCAGTAACTTCCAAGAAGATTTATTAGCGTCCTGTCCTTGCTGACTCGCTTCTATGGTCAATGTTTTACAAAAATATCTCACTATGA
Source organism: Hyles euphorbiae (assembly GCA_023078785.2). Taxonomy (NCBI): domain Eukaryota; kingdom Metazoa; phylum Arthropoda; class Insecta; order Lepidoptera; family Sphingidae; genus Hyles; species Hyles euphorbiae. Next base: position 2,572,965 of record CM041049.1, read on the forward strand.
AAGTTAAACTTAAGCATATTTACGTACAAAATTCTAGGTAATCAGGCAGACGTATCCAATTATCGTAATTTTCCAGTAACATTTCTGTGCATAATACCAGAAGTATCGTTGACGGCCCATAAGAAAAATCTAGCATTTTCAAGTTCCCAAGTCGGAGCTTCCCCGTTATTTATCTTCTAAATCCCAACCCTCTGAAATATATTACAAAACATTCTTTACAAGTGTCGATAAGGACACGTTATAAACGTATCTGGCAAGTGTAAATGAATATCAGAAGGCAATATAGTTTGGATCCCCCCTCACCCACTGCCCGCGCGGTGACAAGGGTCGACGTGCCGCGTCCGGCTTCTGTTAATTTCTCTTGTTGACGTAACAACAACTTTAAGTTATAGGCGATGGTAATTTTGCTAAGTTGTAATGAACGGAATGCTTAGTAAATTATTTTTTAATTATATTCTTGCAGTGCCTCTCCAACTATTGAAGGTTGGCAGTCAGCTCAGCATGTTGTCTCTTGTGTCTTACCAGTCGAAATAGTTCTTAGACCGTCGCAATCTTGGTCCAATTTCGGAGTATAACAAAGGAATTAAAAGACAGGAAATTCACGATTACGAAACACGTGGTGTTTTGTGTATGCCTCGAGCATAGTTAGATCCTTTATTTGGATTTTACGGTTTTAACTATGCTTTGCAGTCCCCTGTTGGGGAGCAAATAAAAGTTTATGACGAAGTTTTGTTAGTAATTAGATGACATTTCTATTGGTGTAGGATGGGTCTGTAGATCATAGAGTGATCATAGATGGTTTTCGTTAATGAGTCAAATTTGGGAGCTATATTGTTTGATTGTTTCAATTTCCAAAGACAAGATACGTAAGCGCCAATAAGTTTTGGAAACACTGAAGGCAAATGCTGATTTCACAATATGGTTGTGCGAGGTTAAAAAAATCGTCGTAATATAATTTGCATACTGCTGTACATTCTTTACAGAAATGAAGGAATCGTTTCGATAAGAAAATAAGTAAATAAATATGAACCATATTAACTCTATATTTCAAGGAAATATTAAAACTTCGAGTTACTAAGGAAACATTGGCTAATGTTATGTAAACTTTTCATTAAAGAGAATCGCGTATAACTTAAGCCGTGTTTAAGCATAAAAGCCCTGTTGCTCCTCAACAAAATTTAACTTAACTTTTATGATATTTTTTTTAAATCCACTGCTAACAATAAAACGTCACAGCTTTATCAAAATGTTTTTACTTGAAAGCAATAATTCGAAACTCGGAGAAAAAGAAACTAGTACATTAATTTTTGATTTAGGACAAATTTATAATGTCCTGAAGAACATAATTTGCTTAAACTAACAAAAATATCTTCATACTTATCGGTCGCCGTTGATTGCTGGGGGCCTAGACAAATGTCATTTTTCTGTTGGCGTGAACACCTACGGAGAGGTCAAATGCTCAGGTCAAATGTATGGAAATGATATTTGGCAGTCACGTGACTTCTGTAAGTTCTATACTTTTGATCTTTTCGCAGGCGTTCACGCCTGCAGAAAAGTGACGTTTGTCTAGGGTACGTACGTAAGTCTTCCTAAGTAAGTTCCCACCATCCCGGTCTTGAGCAGCCGTCATGCTTTACCGCTCTGGTCAAGTCGTCGGTGATGCACCGACGACAGTGGGACAATTTCTCTCAAGGAATAACTTATAATAGCCGACCCGACGATTGAATTCCTGACTTTACAAGCGATAGCGAGCAATATTTTAAAACTATGTGTATTTCAAGTTGCGGGAATTCTTTGGTGTAATTGCGTTTAAATTGAAGGATCTTTAGTTATGAAAAAACGACTTCAAAACAAAAATCCACTAAAAACCAAAAAATAATAAAATAATAACTACCACTCCAAAGCAAAAAATAATTTTTATTTCATGGAACTCGTGCATGTTGATTAATTTGCTTAATGACTTGACTAGCCAACAAATCAAAATATATGCGTAACATATTGAAGGCGGGTCGCGCAGTACCAAACATGTAGATATTTAAATTAATATAAGGCATACTTCCTACATGTTTGGTACTTGGCGACCCGCCTTCAATATGTTACGCATATATTTTGATTTGTTGGCTAGTCAAGACATTAAGCAAATTAATCAACATGCACGAGTTCCATGAAATAAAAAATATTTTTTTGCTTTGGAGTGGTAGTTATTATTTTATTATTTTTTGGTTTTTAGTGGATTTTTGTTTTGAAGTCGGTTTTTATTTTTTTATTAAAAATTTTTGTTATTTTTATCTTTTTAGTGTTGATAGGCATTTAAATGAAGAAGATTTGGTCCCCACAAGGAATATGTTCTTTCCGATGACAATGAAATTGCTAAAATCGGCTAAAAGCTGCCAAAGATATTGGAATATTCACATGTTTATTATTTTTTCTACCCCCCCCCCTCCCTTCGCGCCTACCCCTTTTTCCCTCAACCACTATAGCCTAGCTTTTATACTGAATCCAATGCGAAAAGAACCGTTGAAATCCTATTAAATTTTGAGGAGTTCTACTCTCCAGGTCCGAACATGATAATCAGATCTTAATGTTGTGTTCCTGGGATCAACCTGTTAATACGTTCTTTCTAATCAAAAAGAAATCACTAACATCGGTTATAAGCTGCTGAAGATATTAGTATTTACGTGTATTTTAATTTTATCACCCCCCCCCCTCACCCCTACACCTTTTTTCCTCCCTCACTGTAGCTTAACTTTTATAATAAACCTAATGCAAAAAGAACCATTGGAATCCTACTAAATTTTGAAGAGTTCTATTCTCCAGGTCCAAACATAATCATCAGATCTTCATGTTGTATTCCTGGGATCAACCTGTCAATACGTTTTTTTCCAATGAAAAAGAAATCACTAAAATCGGTTAAAAGCTGCCGAAGATATTAGAATCTACGTGTATTTTAATTTTATCACCCACTCCCCCTCACCCCCACCCCTTTTTCCCTCTCTCACTGTAACTTAACTTTTCTAATGAACGTAATGCAAAAAGAACCATTGCAATTCTCCTTAATTTTAAGGAGTTCCCCTCTCCAGGTCCGAAGATATTCATCAGATCTTCACCATATTTTTATGGGACCAAACCACAAGCACCAGCTTTCAATCAAAGAAAGAATGATCGAAATCGGTTCACACAGTACAGACAAACGAGGTAACAAACATAAAAAAAAAGCAACATACAGTCGAATTGAGAACCTCCTCCTTTTTTTGAAGTCGGTTAAAAATGAGTACTCGTGTCGTATAATGACTGGTGATTACGATGTTCTGATAAAATTGGAACATATTAAAAAGGCTCCTATCACCTAAAATTAGAGACAGGTCAAGAATGCTTTGGACGGTTATGAATGTCTGAAAGTTGTGGAGATTTTTTAATCGAAATATATAAGATATATGTAGAATAGTCGGGAAATGATAAAATATTAATAAACTTATTCATAGACAATTGATACATCAATTTTAGTTATTGAATTTTTTGTCCTTTTCTAACGACTTTTGAATACAGTTTGAGCGTAGAAGACAAAACATTACGTAGCTAAATTAGTTTTCAAATCTTTTTATGAATAAGAATGTAAGAATCTGTACCTATCCCAATGGGATTAATCATAATGAATACAACTATAAATAAATTACGGTTGAAGAAAATATTTCAACAACTGATGATGCGTACTTCTTCCTTCCCTGTACCACTGACGTTTAATTGTTGTTTCCCAGATTATTCTGTGTTCTAGCTTAAAGTTTTAAGCACTAAAACCTGTATTAAACAAACTAAGAGCTAAGGATCCCATTAGGAGGGGCCGAGTTGCCGCTCGCGACTTCCGTATGCAAAAAGCTTTTAGGTGATGCGCTGTAATGTTGGCGAAATATGAACGAGTTCTAGTGGCTAATGATACACACGGGTGTTGGGGATAGTCGACTGGACGTCGTACTTGTATGATAGGGTGCTGTTCAATTGATATTATGATTATTTAGCTTTAGATATGTATCTAAAATTTTATCAATTTATAATCAGGAAAATATATAATTTCGAAGGGAGTAAATTAGGTATATGCAGAAGTCTGCACCTGGCAGTATAAGGACGAAATTGAAGATAATTCAACGGTTTCTCAAGCGGAAAGGGTTTAAATAATTAAGGATATTTTAATTATACGGTTAACGTTACCGGTAATCGGAAAAGTAGTATTATCAAAAATTAAAATTAGTTGATGCAAGGCAATGTAAATTTATTTGTAAAGGCACGAATAACTAATATTTTTTAATTTCACAGAAATACAATTAAGAGTGTAAAAATCTACTATTATATTTAGTTTTACTCTTTACGTGCATATATTTATTAATTTAATAAAGGATATTCAGACAGTCTACACAGTATACAGTCTACAGAGTGATACTAAAATATTACTTTAATACACGCCGTGAAGCGTAGAAGCGCGTTCTATGAAGTCTTTTATCCTACAAAACATTTCAATTTCAACGAAGGACTACACAAAAACAGTTAACCAACACGACAGGTAAACCGGCGAACATAGGAAGCGAGGCTTTACGAATAGCCCGTCTTAACCGATTTATGCTTTCACAAACTAGCCGTAAGTCAGCTTAACCGCGCGACACTGTGTCCGCCAACCGGCTATATGTCTTGATAAGTGCACCGAACAAAGTTTGGGTCGCACGGTTGCACAACTTTTATGACTCTTTCGCTGTAATAGCTCATACTCTCTGTTGTCCTGGTACCGTGAAATCTTTGTTGCTTCCTAATGCCTGAATATTTCACTATATAGCTCGGTCAATTATGCTGCCCTGGTCATGCGACCGGTTTGTTGCTTTTTAATGCCTAGAGGACGTCACAACTTTCGGTGTATGTTTTTTAGTTTTTAGTTTGTGTGAAGTGAAAGACCTAAAGTATTATATTGTGATTGTTGCTAATTTTCTTCACCATTTTTTGATATTCTTGTATAACTACGCACAGTCCCCTATAGAGGGGACGGTGCGTAGTTAGGATATAGCTCCTATCTTAACTAAGTTCGAACTTGACATACTTCTTTCTCTTCATCTACTGTAGTCAATATTCTCATATTATATTCTCGTGGGTTCAGAATACTTCTGACCTGACTCTTCTTTAGAATGTTATCAAACTGGATTGCAAAGGCTCCGTGCGGGTGTGCGTGGGGGCGACCTTTAATACCTTTTTCTCTCGTCAGCTACAAGAAGTCCACTGCAAAATATAAGCTTCCTTTTAACATTATTCCAAGTAATAAAAGTAAAGTATGACTTTTAATAGTATAAAATATAAAAATATTATATAACCTCCCAATAATAAATGATTTATGAAAATCGCTAACGTGATTAAAAAATTATAAAGATGAGACAGGAAGCGACGCGACGCAGCTAGGGACGGCACACCGAACTAATTAGATCCTTTTCTCTTCATAATTAAGAAATGAACATTATTAATGACTTCCCATGGACGGTGTAATCTTTCCGACGATTTATTGCTGAAAAAAATGGTGAGGATATTCCTTAATGATTTCCCTCGCTTTGACCAAGAGAATCCGCAGGGAGTTTTATTTCTTTCAGACTAATGAGACTAGGGTATAGATGTTTAATTAGTTAAGTTTTATATTGTTTAAGAATTTTAATGTCTAAGATTTCTTAAGAAATGTGTTGAGTGCTGTATTTAACCCTTTAGTCGGCTGGTTTTTTATTTTCTTTCTAATTAAATCTGAGTACACATCTTTGCATAAATACTAGACTAGACAACAAAACCCCGTTTAGCTTAAGTTTCAAATCAAGAAAGCGTCAACCACAGTATCGTTGTGAAGATTTATGTGCACCGGAATAAGCGAGGTAGAGATAATGTCAAGGGTATTGCGACAACCCTATACTTATCGCGTACAAACTGCCTAATAGTGTTAGTGGCTTATTTAATCTATGGTAATAGGCACCCGCCCGCACAACTGCGTACAGATACCAGAATTGCCTATTTGGAATTATTTATATTTATTCTCGAACGTTTTTCACGTTCGATAAGATGTCGAGGACCGTCCGAGCCCGTTGGGGAAACTGTTTGATTTCCTTACATCGGATTATTTAAATAAAATCTTTGAATGGTGTGTGCGGTATTTTTAAATATCTTGTTTTTTATATTATTGGCGAATGTGGAATTAGAAACTTTAGTACATTAATAAAGAGTGCTTTCTTATTTATTTATTTATTTATTTATTTAAACTTTATACAATACGTACAGGCGGGTTACAATCACAGTTTTTTTTTCTTTTGTTTGTGTTCTTTTTACTCTTCTCCTCCCATTTTGAGTAACCAGCAATACGCTTACGATCTTACTATTGTATCTACGTAGGGCGGAAATGTCTTACCACCAGATGACCCATTTGCGCGTACGCCGCACCAAAATGTCTTTATTTTTTATTTTTATTATTTTCTATACACCAAATAAATCCTTAACTAAAATAATATTAAAAATAAGAGCACAAATGGCAGCCATATCGCTCAAGGCAATCTTACTGACTACCATAAGAAAAGGAAAATGAAGGCAGTTTATACTGAAGATCCACATGGCTTAATATTCATCTTCTTGAAGGGCTTAGACTATTATTAACTTTATGTGTTTAAGCTTTGGAATTTTGATTATGTGCACTTATTTCTTTTAAATAAATAAATAACACCCAACATTCACATACACAGTCCTAACCCACACTAAGATCGAGTCTTGTGTCGTAGGTATCAGAAACTAGGAGGGAATTTTGGGTCTTATAAACACCCAGACACGAAACAAATATATGTGGTTGACAGTTAAACATGTTAACTATCGGGAGAATAAACGAAACTATTTCGAAAAGATTATTGTATTAAATATTTACCCATTTTACAGGAACGTCTTAGAAGGAGGCATAATAGGCAAACGAGATTAAGCTCAATTAAACTGTAGAGGAAGTTGATAATCCTTTTAGGTATAAAACGTTTATTTAATATTCTTTACAAACTTTTAAAGGGTTTCTCATGTTCCTTGTTTGAACAATAGCTACTAAATATAATTTAATTTTACAATTCTTTCGTAAGTACTTGATGTCTTGTGGGTAATGAACAGGATCTGAAGAATGGTGGTCGTGGTTTCGAATCGCCACACACCTCTGAAATAGCTGAATCGTGGGTTTATTATTTTTTTCCATAATTAAATGGCGAACGAAAACATCGCGAGGAAATCTGCATACCACAGATATTTTAACAAGAATATTAAAATTCAACTTCAACCCAAAATAGGCCAGTGTGGTGGATGAATCGAACCATTTATTAAAGTAATTACATTCAAAATGTAATAATTTTTATTTTTAAGATTTAAATTCGAGGTATTTTACTCTGTGGGTAATAAATGTGGCCCAAACGTCGGCGTGTGACTTTATTGCGTTGTTTTGTGATTTATGAGCCTTCCTCGGATTATAGTTACGGTAAACGGTTACGTGAACGTACATAATCGTTGTGTTTATGAATTCAACACACCTTACCGTCTCGATGGCGTAGTACGACTAAAACGCTGAGGTATCGAGTTCGAGTTCCCGGTCAGATAAAGTGACATTTCACAATGGATTTTTCTATCCAATCCAAGAGTCAAATATTGTGAAATGTTTGTGTGATTTGCAAGTATTAGTATCGGGACGGGATTTTGTAAGACTTAAAAGGGTGTTGTATCATATCTTTAAAATAAGTAGAACATCGCCTGGTCTATAAAAACAGCCCCTGAAGATTTTTGTACCAGACTTCTTGGCAAGCCTTGCTTCCAGCTATTGCCAATATCTCTATGAAACTTTAGAAAAACTATATTAATTTTTCAACTACTAAATTAGTCTTTTCTCGGGTTTTATTTTACACTCTTCACATTCTCAATATTACTGACAAAATATTGATTGTATTTTTCATCAAATTTATTTCGAAGAAGTTACTTAAATTCAACATTAAAGTAGCAACTTTTATTTTATCAACAAGTTTCTTTTTTTTAAGCATTCTTAAAATTCTTCGTACTGACAAATGCCAGAGTTAAAAGTATAAGTGGAGTCACAATAAGGTTATTTTGTTGGGCATAAAGATGGCTGTAAAGCTGCAACACGTAGCCGGCGGGTCTGTCCATTCGGCTGCAAATTGCGGAGGTACGTGACCCGCGGACACACGTGATCCTAGAGTTTTTGCGATATTTACTTGTATTAAGAGGATGAGAAAAGGAAAATGTTTGGCGGCTGTGAAACTAGAGGCTGTAGGTTCGTTCCCCGCATACAAATATTTGTTGTGTGTGTTTGTGACCGAAAGTCTCTCGTAGTTTCAGATACTGATTGAGACTGACTGTTAATGATTTTTTTATTACAATAAATGGTGAGACAAGCAGGCCATTGGCCTGAAGACAAGCAATACGACCGCTCATGGACAATAGCAAAACCACGATCAATTACAAAGCTACGCTTGCGATTACACTGCGCTCGCCATCCTGAGACATAAGATGTTGAGTCTCAATATGTCCAGTAGCTACTCTGGCTATAATGTCCTTCAAACTGGCACACGACAGTGCATTTACGCTACTGTTCGGCGGAAGAAATGGACATTGCTGTGATATCTATCCAGGCAGCCTCTCTCATATGAGATACCTACCACCAGTAGATCAAGTAACCACCCTGGGTCTCTATTACTCTAGAGATAATCTTGAAACTTCTATCCTTAATCATACAGTTTTACAGTACAAGCTTAATCCACAACAACTTCGCCAAAGGCCTCAACACTTTTGGATCAGGGAACGGGGTCAAACTAGCTTCGAGTTCAAACCGATGGAAGTTATCTACATTGTGTGTTTTCTAGTTCGCGCATTACGTTTCCGGGGGCACCTGTTGCCTATTCTTTCCAGCAACTTGTTAAATACTTGCGCTGGCTTGCTGTTCCGCGATATTTCCACTACAAAGGAGTTGGTACGTGCTAAATGTTACGTTTCATCTGTTCTTAATTCTGTTGCTGTTTGTGTAATTGAATTTGGCGTGTTTTTAGTGTTGCGCTTTTTTGTTATGCTTGATGTTTGAAATAGGAATACGTGTAAATGTCTCCATTTTTCATAATTACTTGCTATTATTTTCTTCGCCGTGGTTTATAATATTTGAATCACTTATTACCAGAACATTTTATCAATAATCTAATGGCTACATTTGAATGTCGAGTTAGTCGATAATAAGACTTTAAATACATTCAGGTCAGTCAGTTCCGGAATAAATTGTAAGGATTAGATATTTCACTGCCTCGGTGGCGTAGTTGTACTACGGTACGGTTACAAAGCTGAGGTCTCGGGTTCGAATCCCGGGTTGGGCAAAGTGATATTGGATTTTTCTATTCAGTATCAGCCCAGAGTCAGGAATTTGTGCCCGATATGGCGATAGGCTCGCCACATATCACATTGTGGGACGGAACATACAAGGCGAAATGTGGCACCTCTGCCTACCCCTTCTGGGAACAAGGCGTGAGTTTATGTATGTATGTATGTAGATATTTCACAAATCAGGCAGCAGACGCATGTGTCTGCCCCTAGTAGTTTTTGTAATGTGTATGCCTCTGTATTTAATACAAGCTTACAGTTTACTTCATTCAAAATATTTCTTTGCAACATATTAATCATGATTGATTATATCCTAATAAATATTGGCTTTCAATAATAAAGTTTATGTGTGTATGACCTTATTCACTATCAACCGAAAGTTTCAGCAGATCCGGCAAGTTTGCATGTTTTCTTGACAACAAAAGGGTGCGGGATTTGGTACAAACAACGCGTTGAAAATTATTGTGATGGAGATGAAGAATGTTTTATTCATATAAAAATAAATATATGTACTTGTACTCTTTTATTAACGTACATATAATTACATTCTGTGTATTTATTCCTATAATATTTAGGTTTTATTAGGAGATTGATATTTATTTCAATATCAAGACGTAAACTACCAGGCGGTTCACCAGGTGGTATATGATAGATGCTAGATTATGGTTGTCGTTTCACTATCGACTGCGTATTCTAGCCGAACTTATTCGGGGTCAGTGATATATTGATGATGTCACGTTTATAACAGCAAAAAAATTGCTTGGAAATTTTAAGATCCTCGTACCTGTTACTTGCAAAACCTATTTTTTTATACAATACAAAAGTACGCCAAACGCGCAAGCAAGTCACCTGATAGTAAGTGATTACTGCAGCTCATGAATCTCCAGAACCCTGAGTTCATAGATATGTTACCGGTCCATCAAACTGGGAGAGTAGCGGGAAGGAAAAATAATGTGAAAAGGAAAGGCGTAGATATTAGGCTTCCGGTAGTCTTACTTACCGAACGAAACGCAACAGCAAAGCTGAACCATTACGTCGATCTTTTGAGACAGTGATAACGCCTTGGATGAGCCTGCCCACTCATGCTTAGTTGTGAGTGACAACAGCGTGGAACCACCAATTTTCATTCTTAAATTCTTTAATAGCAATCACCCAGCATAAACTGGCGAAGTTAGCGTGGAAACAGCGTGAAGAAGCCAGAAGCGACACGAGGCGACTGTTGTGTACAGAGATCCGTCGGAAAGTTTGCAATTGCGTGGAGTTGGTCGCGTATCATGAAGATTGTAACTCATTGCGTCGGGAGATAGCAGCCGCGCCTCACACCGATTGCTTTGTAAAAATGCTTTGTAACAATGTTTTGTGTTTCTTTGTTTTTTGCAATTAATAAGTGTTTCGGTAATTTTTTAATGCATGCATTTGTTGGTGTATCTTTCTTAAATAAATAAAGATATTATAAATACCTGGAGACTCGCCGAGCTTCAATGCTCGGTGTTTTTTCCAATGCGTGCCACTATTGATCCTGGCTTACAGGAGTTGCAGTGATGGATGAGAGTCTCCAAAATTATAAATACCTTTAACAACAGCTATGAAATATGAGTTTATTGACGCGATTCATACACACCAGTAATTCATTTTGGGTTTTCGGCTCAGAAACGTTATATGAGTTGCCGTGGCGGGAATATGGGCTCCGTACTTCTATAGGTCTTCTTGTCCCTTTATATTAACAATAAAAAATTATTTAAATAGATGAAATAAGGAATTATGTTTTGATAGATTTGAATTTCTCCATCCTCTATTTTTTATAAAACTTACTAAAATACTAAATTACACGAATATTTCCCTATTCAACCCAGGATCTACTTCTTAATAAATTTCGTCTAAATAGCGGTATATTATTGTCTTCAGTTTTGCGCTACTCTGATTCTATCCCAGTTGTATAAAGTCTTTACCTTTTCGACCTTGGTGACGTAATCAAACAAGTACAAATATACAATGCCCGCGTCGGTGTGATGTACGGCAACATTTATCCCAAAAGTACATGGCACGAGGCATGACGTCGCATACATTAACGGCCCCGCCATTCGTGCCAAACTCGGATTAAATATTAACCCCCGTTTAACTTTAATAAGCTAACGAACAACGAGATGTTGTTTGATAACTCGACTATGTCATATTAATAGTTCTTTTGTGTTTTAATTTGTGTCCGGAATGCTGTGTCGCATGGATTAAATGAAGCAATTGGTGGCTTGTAAGTTCATAGTTCCATTTATGTTCTTTGAGATAAATATAAGCGACTTATATGGCCTAACCACTTTCAATCTTACTCTCGATTGTGGAGGAAGGAGGAAGGTATACAGTACATTAATAAGCGACTGTTCAAAAGAAACAATTAGTTTCAGCGCTCGGGTAAATTTATTGCGTCTCACGGTTGATCGTGGCTGTCATTGTCGATTTTGTTAGAAGCAGGTCTAGCTTGGTTATGCTGGCGTGTTTGTACTATGGAATACCCGAGATAGTACTAACAACTTTGCAGTAAATGGATTTCCAAAATTCAAATATTTATAATTAAACATTAATACACTGTTATCAAAGAAGCAATATTTTGTGAGGCAATACCACATGTATGAATATACCATCGACGTTGCAGGTTTTTTTTATTCCTATTGTAATCCTTTAAGTCCATGTCTTTACAACTGGATCCATCACAAAGCTTTGTAATTATTGTGCTAGCTTTACAAGTGTTCCTTCGTTGTCAAATCAATATAATTAATGTCATAATTATTGCAGAAGAAATCAACCGGTAGTAGTTATTGGCAATGTGTTGTGCCTGACAGCCAATCAGCTCACGGAAATAGTTAGTTTTACTTGTGTATTGGCAGTTACTTTGTGAATGCTCCTATGACAATCCTTCCTTCCTTTTACTTAGGTTATCCCGGCTGGTGCCAAGGGCTTCCGACTAATTCTCCTCCATTTTGTCCGCTCTTAGGCATCCTCAATAGTAAGGTCATTGTTATAATATCTTCCTTGACGACATCTAACTATTGATACTTTGGTCTACTCCTTGGTCGAGGTCTGGGAATATTGAGACTCAGGAATACATTGCCGACGTACTCAGTCTTTCTTAGGACGCGGTTATAATATTACAGGCAAAAAATCTGGAGTTTATCTCCAGCATAGTCAAAAGTGTAGCTCCAGTAGTAGTTATTGGCTCTGTATGACAGCCAATCAGCTCGCAGATACAGTTTGTTTCACTTGTGTATCGGCGGTTACTTTGTGAGCGTTCCCTATGACAATATCCAAATTAAAGTTCGAATATTTGACGGCGCTTTGTCCCTGCCTTTTGGCTGTTCGAAATCGATTTGGTGTGTTGTTTGTTACGCTTGTAGATTGACTTGGGGATTTGTTATTGTAGATGGATTGACTATGTTTGCGGTTGTCTAGTGGCATATATGGGTATATCTGAAGATCTTAACTGCAATACCTGAATTTTATTAGAAACTAAAAAGTGTTATGGCAGAATTGAGTTGTAAAAACCGAAATATTGTACCGAATCCACCAAGTGCAGTGGTAAAAAATGTGAGCCATCAATAATCCCAATTAACGGGCCATAATATAGTAGCGAAGTGATTTTACTACTTAGGAAAGCTTTATTAACTCTGCTCTATTCTAATGTGTAAAATTCTTTCCACGTTCCATATTATCACTGACAAACTTACTCACACAAAAGCTGCACTGCAGTTGCATAGAAAGTGAAATCGTCACCTGGCTTTTACAGACTTGTTTAAATCTTAAACGGAAGTTAGTAAGGTCATTTATTACTTACACTTTAATCGAAGTGGACTCTTTTATGTACCTCGTTACACGCTCTTTATTGCTGTAGGTGGCACATAAAAGAACCTACTAACTGTCGAATGATTTTATGTTCTAACTTGGAGACATAAAGTTTAGATTTGATCGCTATTCGCCTAAGGTGATAAAGTCGAGCAAATTCGGCGTTATTATGTAAGATATCTTGATTAGATTGTAGGAGATTCGAGTTATTTTGTGAGATATTTAATTAATAGCAGCGTGACTGTGAATTAATTGCTTTTATGAATAATTAGTTTAAGGCTGTTCGTGTAGTGGAACAAATATAAATATTAGGGCTCAAAGATAATGTGAGAGCAAATGTTTATCTAATTTAAAGTTTTACTTGGAGATTGCTTTGCGTAGGGTAGGATAATTGTTTGCGAACAAGATCTGCGAGATGGCGATTAATAAAATTTCCTTTGATTTGATATAGAGTTCTTAATTTTTAGTCATAATTCACTTATGTTTATTCTCAGACTTTTCTAACTGGTTACGTCAAGGTCATATGAATATTTTCTTATATACTTCAGCTCACGCCTTTTGTCCAGAAAGGGTAAATTGTATGTAAAAGTATCTATCAATACTTATACCATCGCTTCATTCCCCTCCACTTACATGCTAGAGCCAAACCCCTCGTGTACCCTTAATAAGTTGGCAAAACTTAAATTACTTGCCAACTCGGATTAATTTGTCCCATAAACGGGAAGTCTAATGAGGAAAAAATGTGAATTTGACAGATTGTGTTGGCCCAAGTTCTGTTTTACATTTTTCTTCGTTTATTTGATTTATGGACTGCGAAGATTCAGTATTTGCTGTTTTGTATACAGTGTAAGGGAAAGGGTAGATGAGGGTAGGATGGAAAGATGGATTACGTAACTGTATAAATATACATATATGTTATAGTAAGACAGCGTTTTTTAAGGTAAGTTTTTTATTGTAAGCTATTTCACAGCTGCCTCGGTGCCGTAGTTGTACTACGGTACGGTTACAAAGCTGAGGTCTCGGGTTCGGATCCCGGGTTGGGCAGTGATATTGGATTTTTCTATTCAGTATCAGCCCAGAGTCAGGAATTTGTGCCCGATATGGCGATAGGCTCGCCCCCTATCACATTGTGGGACGGAACATACAAGGCGAAATGTGGGTGCCCTGGCACCTCTGCCTACCCCTTCTGGGAACAAGGCGTGAGTTTATGTATGTATGTATGTATTTCACAGCTCATGGACAGCAGCAAAACCAAACATCATTAATCACAATTTAGTGGGGGGTATGGACTGTATGTCTGACAGTTGTCTGTATTTATTTACATACACACATAAATAAACTGACGCTTTCACCCCAGAAGGGATAGGTAGGCAGAAGTGTTACCAGGACACCCACATTACGCCATATCGGGCACAAATTTTTTACTCCAGGCTGATAGTGAATGGAAAAATCCAATATCAATTTTCCTGACGAGGGATTCAAACTATGAAATCATACCGTAGTGCAACAGCTGCAATATAGAATAATGACAAATTGTAGTAGATAAAGGTAGAGCCACTCAAATGATCATGTTATGTCAGTTAGCATTTTTTATGTGGATCGAAAGGAGGGATTGAAGAACACTGCAGGGCTTACGTCTCCATTCATTGAACAATATCGATACCAAAGTTTTTAGTCGGTTCATTTAGCGTAATTTTATCGTTATAGTTTTGCTACTGTTAAATATTTCTTTTTCTAATAATTAAACTGTTATATAGATACAAATACGACTAAAGATAGTGGTGACTTTGTAACTATTGCAAAAATATAGTCAAAACCATGAAAAATGAAGCGAATTCATAATGGAAATTATTAGAAATAATAAAAATTCCTCGCAACTTGAGAAACAAGTTTTCCCTCCCACATCAACATTTTCGACTGAGATTAAAATAGTGCGCATTTATCTAAAAGCGTGGCTCGAAAATCTCTGGTACGGGAGTTTTTTCAGCGTAACTTTCTAGCATTGTTTATAATGTTAATGCTCGTATTCCGAGCAAGCCTGTTATTTACGAGCCATCATAAAAGGGCCTCTCCGCGCTCGCGATCCTGATGATTTGCATTTTTGCTAAAACACATGTTGGTATTATATTTAAATGTATAGAACACGTTTTAATCCTTGTTTATTCATTAATTTGCATGTCTTTGTGAGTTGATTGCTTTACCTCTTTGGCCGTCAACTTTGATTATGAGCTGGATTAAGAGTTATTAAAGTTTAGTTTATTTCCAGCCTCCATGGTACAGTTGGTTAGATGCCGGCTGTGAAACGAGATGCCGCGGGTTCGATCCCCGTACCGAAACACGTATTTGTATGAATCACATATATTTGTTTCGGGTCTGGGTGTTTGTGAGACCGAAAAGCCTCTCGTAGTTCCTGATACCCGCGACACAAGGCTCGATCTTAATGTGGGGTCAGGACTATGTATATGACTGTTGGGTGTTATTTATTTATTATTTTATTATTTATCCGATATACAAAAAGCGTTTCTTAATTTACATTTCAATACCAGTAAAACCAAATCAATCAACCAACTAGGTTAATCGCTCGACAGAAATTTTGTCAAATTTGCCTTCATGACTAAAAGTTTAAGGATCCCTGACATACCCCTGAGAAGAATTGTATTATACCACAGGACCTCACAAGCTCTGGCAATACACTAACAAGGCTCAATTGTTATTTATAAGTCCTAGTTTCATTTACTATGAAGATAAAAAAAAAGTGCTGGATAACGTTGTATTACGTTTTCAATTCATTAGGAATTTGCACAAATAAAACTATACAACCCAATATTTACAATTTAATCCGCTTATAAATTAATTATCGCAATACATAATAAAAACATAACAAGAGATCAAGAGTCGTAAAAATCACCCATTCACGGCCGCAATCGACATTAACATTCCCTGAATTCCCGAAAGCATTTTTATAACTTTGAATTCCCTTATCACCGGAATAAAAGTGGGGTGACTGCCTGATGGCGCGTTGTACTCTAGTATGGTTGAGACGCTGAGCTGGGTTCGAAGCCCAGACCAGGCAAAGTGATATTGAATTTATCTAGTTATTGACAGCCCGGAGTCAGGCAGGACCGGAGTCGGCAAGGACATCTTGAGACGGAACACAAGGCGAAACATAGGTGTCCTGGTAGCATATCTGCCTACCCCTTCTGTAAAGACGGCGTGAGTTTACGTATGTATGTAAAAATAAGTACCGAGTTACGAGAGCGAGCGA
This sequence comes from Hyles euphorbiae, assembly GCA_023078785.2. Lineage (NCBI taxonomy): Eukaryota > Metazoa > Arthropoda > Insecta > Lepidoptera > Sphingidae > Hyles > Hyles euphorbiae. Next base: position 2,589,457 of record CM041049.1, read on the forward strand.
GAACAACTGGATTCATTTATTATTCTCTTTTTATGACGCATAAATTTCTAGTCTCCGTAATCGCGGCGTGTCTGATGAATTTGCATTTTTTTATTTTCTAGTTGAGTTTGGTACGTTTTTATGCTGAACGGGTGTTGACTATATGGCCTAACCCCTCTCACTCGTGCTCTCGATTGTAGAGGCTTGTGCCTTGCAGTAGAATGAATAAGGGCTAAATACGATTGTTGGAGTGTTGTTGTGAGGGTAAGAAGGAATGCGTGAAATGATCAAGCTATAAATAGTTAAGTATGTCCTAAATTTTAGCGATATTTATGCTGATAACATGACATACACCAAAGTTATTATTAATATTCAATTACGTTTAGTCCGTTCGTCCTATAATATTCTAGATAACACGTCTGTTAGTACCATTGTTAAAATTAAATCTAATTTACTTTTCCCTGATTGTTTTTAGACGTTGATTATACATCAGGTCAAGAATGATATAAAAAAATCTCACCGAAGTGTAATTTTTAAACGCGGTAGAGCCACGCTGTTGTCAGTCATGAGTCAGCATGAATGGGCAGGCCCATCCGGGCCGGTACCACTATGTCACAGTAGGTCGACGTAAAGCAATAGCTTTGCTGTGGTATTTCGTTCTGTGAGTGAGATTGCCGGATGCCTAATAACCCTTCCCTCCTCCACTCCTTTATCCTAGCCGTTCACCTCTCTTTGATGAGCCGGTAAAACATCTATGATCCAAGTTATGAATGTTCATGGGTGGTAGAGATCACTTAATATTACCATCATCTGTTTGTTCGTTAGTCGGAAAATATATGAAAATGTTTTCTGAAACTGAGAAATACAAATAATATACCAAATGTATGTTACGTTACGGTGTTACTGTGGGTCGCCTTAAACCCACGCCCTTAAATATCCTCTTGTAGACTGGCGGCTAGTTTTACTCCTTGTTGTTTTCTGTTTATGAGCTATTCATGATTCATTTACTGTGAAATGCTTCGGAATGGTTTCCGAATGGTTTCTTAATGCCATATTTATGTATTAATTTGCACAGGTTTGGTTAATTTCTTTCTGAAATAAAATGTTATGAAAAAGACAATGTAGGTTAGGGAGTTTCTCGCACCGTTTCTTTTACACAGCTAAAATACTTTTTGGAGCTATGATAGTCGTATTTCAGGATTTTTCAAAAATGTTCACCGATTAGTAAAACCAAGTATTACATTAAAATGTATAAATAATTTATTTCAGTCGAAGTTAGTCTTATAAATAATATTATTTCTTCCATACAATTTCTTCTATCCAATCAATGAAACTGGAAACTCTGGTGTAAATACCGGGTAGATTGGGCAGCGCACAGCCGATCCCGAATGACGTCACGCCGACGACGTAGCTCAATGTTCCTTGTGACGTAATTGGTAGCGAAATCTTCACTTGCAAGGGCCCTCCTGAATCACCCTGAAAATAAAATAGAGATTTTTAATTACGTTGACATAACTGACTCATCATTAAATTACTCATTTATGTAATATACATACACGAGTAATTTAAATTCATCATTGATAAGTATATTATTTCATGTTCTTCTCATTATAATTATTGTAACAATTACAATTGTGTTTAAATTATTTTGTTTGCGTTGATCATTCGCATGTACTCATTTTCTGTAAATGAACAATAAGTGTTTCATTTACTTTTTATATTTTGTTATAATATTGTTATGTGTAGGTTATTGAACATCGTTCAATAAATATTTTAATTGTGGTAGGTCTCCATAAGTGATCGGCCACCTGGGTAGGAACCATCGCAATGTCTATTATTCTCGCCATTCGCGATCAGGTTTGAAGAGCATTGTAGCCAGTGTCACTACTGGACATATTGAGACATAAAATCTTATGTGCCGAGAGTGCGAGCGCAGTGGAATGTCCAGACCAGTGGAATGTCAGAACCACATACATTTAGTTCTTTAGGATAAAGCATCCATCAATACTTTGGCCATGTGATCCGAAAATGAATGATCTGCAAAAGACCATTCCACTTGGCAAAATCGTGAGAAAGAGGCCACGTGGACATAGATTAATTCGTTGGACGGACCTCATCGTCCAGAAAATGGAGATGCCGCTGCAAAAAGCAATTAGACTGGAACAAGACCGCGATGCGTCTGTCTGTCTGCATCAGCCCATATACGTCCCACTGTAGGGCACGGGCCTCCTCTACAATCAACAGTACCATTGAGAGTGGTTAGGCCATATAGTCCACCACGCTGACCTAGTAATTTTTATAAATCGCTATGGTATGTAGGTTTCCTCACGATGTTTTACTTCGCCGTTTTAGTGCGTGGTGATTGACTATCAATACACCGCAATGCTTGGCGCAAGAAGATAGTTAAATTTTAATGGAAGGATCAGGTAACTCATTCCTGGGTTAACGATTGCAAAGAGAGTATAAAGATATTAACCTGGCAAGCGTCAACCCCTCCTTCCAACTTGCCAGCGCACAGCTGATGATCCTGGATGCCGCACCAGTGTCTGTTGCAGTAGTTCCGCAACAACGCTGAACACTGCGCTGTGTCTATAATGTCCACAACAGCTGCCTGCAGTTCTGGAGATATTGTCTTTCCACCTGAAAGAAAATAAATGTGGATTTTGTATTGGACTCCTGGACTATTTTATATTACTACTACTACTTTATTTTGTACTTATTGGTGGTAGGTCTCTCAAATGTGAGAGGCCGCCTGGGTAGGTACCACCGCTATGTCTAATTCTCCCGGCAAACAGCAGGCTAAATACACTATCGAGTATCGGTTTGAAGGAAACTTTAGCCAGAGTAACGAATGGACATATTGGGACTTTAAATATTATGTCTCAGGATGGCGAGCGCAGTGGAATGCCAAGCATTGCTTTGTAATCCAAGGTATTATTTGGTTTTGATACTGTTCATGAGCAGTCGTATCGCTTACCATCAGGTTAACGGCATATAATATATAGGATATACAGGTAAATACGCGGATACCGAACACACGCGAAACGCGCGGTTCACCAACGGTGCACGGATTAGTACCAATTATTCAAATATTTAGGTAAGACATTTTCAAATGAAGAAACTTTAAATGTCAAAAGTTAAGCATTTAAGGCTGGGATATTTGATAGGAACTATAAATTCGCAGTAAACACTAGTCGGATCTGAAACTTTCCGCCTGACACTTTGTTTAGTTTCTCGGGAAGCGTTTATTATGATTTATTCCTGCGCGGTTTTTGCTAAGAAATTTATTTATGAAACGCTTAAAAGTTGCTTTGGATTATTTACACTTGTATACGTACGACTATATAATAATATTTAATTTATTACAATAAAACGGTGATGACAAAAATTTATTTTCTGAATTTTAATAGGCAAAGTGTTACTAAACCGCTAATGAAGAATTTATTTACTAACGTATATTAAGTAGCAAGTCTTTTGCTATGCCGGGAATTAACTGCAATTCTTATGAGATTTTCAATTCTCAATGTGACCTTTAAAACCAATGATTAACGGTTAAAATCCTACAGTTTACTACCTACTAGTCCTTAGATTTCTACTTTATCAACATTTTGACCCCTACATTATTTTTTCACATATTTATCATAAAAACTCCACCTGACTCCAAAACGCCCCATCCAGTTAACGTTGCTTCTCTTCCAAGACTGCTGGTGTCTGCGTGGCCCCAAAGACACGCTGGTTGCACCAGCCTTGTGAAGATCACTGGCGCGTCCAGCTCCATCAGAGCTATGTCGTAGTACTTCTTCGGAGAAGCGTACTGCGGGTGCACAATGATGTTGATGATCTTCGCGTCTTTCGGGGGAACGTCATTGTAGTACTGAAATAAATATTTTATTAACATTTTGGTGGCTCCTCCGAGGTTTTGCATACATATGTGTGGATGCCTAACAAAGATTACTTGTTAAAAACAGATGGGGTACTAAATGGGTTCTTTAGATAAAGAGGTAAATAAGAATTAATAATGTAAAGAAATACGACTCAAGAGAAAACGATCAATACTCTTCTTATTCACCCATGACTTTTTAATCACCCTTATATTGCCTTACCCAACACTATTGCTATCTTTACAATTATACCGCACGTGAGGCTTGATGCTTGATGATGATGACTTGATTATTTTTATGTCACTAGGAAGGACTTAACCAGTATTAAATATTAAGATATTATATTTGTAAACTAAGCAACACATACATACCACATCTATAATATTCTTGTCTCCAAGCCTCACGATCTTTGGGACAGGATCATCAATGGTAGTGTCCAATGAAGAAGCTCTGGAGCAATGTGCAGCCGTCAGAACAAACTTCTCGCTGATAAGGGAGCTGCCACACTTGAATACCCACGTTCCAACTGCTGCTTTCCAACCTATGGCACCCTGGTACCATAATTAACATTCACAATGAGATTATTTGGATATTAATGTAGTTCTATTAGAGTTTCAGTTTAATAAAAACATATTAATTTTTGTTTATTACATCATCGGTTAACAGTAATGTGTAGGTTGGCAAAAGCGAGATCTTAGGATTGTTTTTTAAGAGGGGCGATTAAACTAATTTTTTTTTGGCAAAAACCCATGATTTATGCTGAACCAAAAACAGTAGAAATAAATTGAATTTTAAATTTGAATTGCAAAGTTGATATAATAAGGAAATGTATCTCATAAAACTGTAAATGTTGAAACAAAGTTTAATAATTGACTACATCGATATAAACTCATAAATATTTTATGTTAATAAATATTTTATTCCTCCAATAAACATTGATTGAGATTTCAAGTGCTCTGTTTTAAGTAATGCAACGCAAACGAATAAAATGTACAAACAAAATCGTAAAATATTTATGATAAGTTTGTGTGAAGTTGTTGTTGATTTCATTGATTATAACTGCCGTGGACACGAATTTTTAATAAAGAAGGTCAGAGCTTTTGAAGCTTAAATCATCAATTAATTTATTAATGAACAGATTAAAAAAATATGGTGGGCCGGTAAGAATCTAGATTATTTTTATTATTTTTTAGTAACCTAAAAAAAGCTCTCGCTTTTGCAATGCAGAAAAGTTAAATGTTATAATTTCATAATATACTTACCATGTGTGGGAACTCTCCGGGTTCAGTCTCCCGACCCCCAATAGCAAAGTACGGGCCATTGGGAACTGGGTGTTTCAGGTTGTATTCGAAACCTAAGAAAGTATTTTAATAGTTAATAGAAAATTCTGCATTAATTTAACAAACGTAAAGCGTTATAAGTTATATTTACGCCAATCACCGGAATTTCGTACAAGTTAATATTTTAAATTGAAACTTTTTTGTATCAGCCCATACGTCGTGCTGTAGGGCACGAGCCTCATCTATAATTGAGAGTGCGATTGAAAGGGGTTAGGCCGTATAGTCCAACGTGTTGGCCTAGTGAGGTTGGAGGACTTTTACATACCATAGAAATTATTCGAATTCGTTATGGTATGCAGATTTCTTCACGGTGTTTTTTGTACCATTATAGTGTGTGGTGATTGATATGATTAAGTCAGGGGTGTGCCTAGGGAATTGAATCTGCGACCATTGTAAATATGTTAGCAGCCGCGTTTGGTCACTTATATACATTGATATGTGTTTAATACATATAATAACAGTTTATAAAAATATATTTACTGCAATAAAAATTACTGAATTGAAGCTGCGGTTTGCCAATTCCTTCAATTTTGTGGTTAATGTAGGTAAGGAATTGTCATACAATATGCAGGTTAAGTAGTGAATATTATATTCAGGAAAATATTGTTTTTAAAATATGAGTCATAAAATGAATGTACGTATAAACGTTTCTATTTAATTTTGACTGAACTGATTGTGGGAAACATTTTTTTGAATCAAAGTTATTACTTACGGATTTTATCGCGGATGTGGTTTCGTGGTCAATCCGCCCCGTGACCACGAAAGCTGTAAAGTAATCGAAAATTCGGGAAGTCAAAAATGTAAAAATTAAACTAAATCCGCGATAAAACCGTATATAATAGTTTTATTTCAATTTGTAACATGCGCGTGAATCTAAGAAACTATTAAACATTTTTTTGTTTCATACCGTCCTAGCCTGGGCTAGTCACGAACTTAGTTTTAGTGGGCAAAAACCTTCAAAAATAAATAATAATAATAAATAAACCCAACAATCACATACATAGTTCTGATCTCACACTAAGATCGAGTCTTGTATCGTGGGTATCAGAAACTACGAGAGACTTCTCGGCTTCATAAACACCCAGACCTGAAAGAAATATTTGTGGGCCGCACAAACATTTCTCTCGGTGCGGGAATCGAACCCGCGGCCTCTCGTTTCACAGCCGGCATTTAATTAATTGTTCCAAAGAGGCTGTCAAATATATATATTAATTTTAATTTTTAGTATTCCTCAAATACTTACACGCAGCAGAACGTTTAGCCATATCATCTCTTATTTTCATTTCCCAGATGTATTCGTAGCATTCTGAAAACAACGAATATCTTTTAAATAAAACAATGTTTTAAATAAAGAAAACAATTAGAATTAATTTAATTATTTGTGAATGAAAATTTATCGATGTTATCACAATAAATTATTGTTTATTTTATTAATTAACAGACATAAAAAGTGGCTTGTAGTTTTCCAGTAATTTTCATGATAACGAAAACGAATTCCATTTTCTTATATATTATTTTTATATTTACATTTCAAAATATAAAATAATTTGCATGTAAAATGTTATTTTAATTTAGTTACAAACAATAAAATAAAATAAAAATGTAATTATTTAATATAACTTACTGACTTCGCTGATTCTTCGTCCGGGCGCTGTGAAGTCTGGCTTAGGTGGAGTAACGTACACATCACATGGCGATGACTCTTGTGTCGTTGTTACTGGGATTTCTGTTGTACTTCGTAGTT